>CM075778.1:28105000-29410000 GCA_037974665.1 Ehretia macrophylla | reverse complement strand
AATTTTTACAACTTAACTAACTACTAACATCATATAATACTTTTAACTTCAATTTACATTCATCCAAGACAACTCAATTATACATAATACCCATAGGACTCAGAATAGATAATAACCACATCCTCGACATATTCTTTACAAAGCTAGCATTTAGGCACTCCAACCTCAGCAAGATAAGCAACACAGCTAAACAACATTCAAGGCAACAACAATTGCTCTAACTGCACCTCCTGAAACATGTTAAAACGAGAAATGAGTAACTAAGGTTACTCAGTGAGGGAGGGGATACAGTAAACCATGGGTGTTTCCGAAAATCATTTCGTGCAATGCAACAAAAATAATCATACAAGTAATACAATATAGCGAGTCAATCGAATAAATATTAAACACATGTCAAAAGGATACGGTTTATCTTTTTTATCTTCGATCTTGAACCACGAATCATGATCTTCAATCAAATGCTGGCAAACCCCTTATTCTTCCATTATGGTACTCTGGATGTACCCCGATCCTACGATCTATTCTCTCGAGGTAGGTCCGTATACCCCAACGAGGTGAACCACGCTTCTGGAGTAAGGGAGTATGCCTCAGCGAGATAGGGAATAGGCACCATGGTAGCCGAGCTAGACCGACAGCCCGATGCTACCCAGTGTTTCTCGATACTACCATGTCCGAAAAGGTTGGCAACCCAATACGAATTCGAGAATTCACGAGATATCACGAGATAATTGCAAATAATCACGAGAATTCATAAGATCACAAGTAAATAGTACATATAAACTTTATCAATTAAAGCTAAATCATACAAGCAAAACATAAAATTTTTACAACTCAACTAACTACTAACATCATATAATACTTTTAACTTCAATTTACATTCATCCAAGACAACTCAATTATACACAATACCCATAGGACTTAGAATAGATAATAACCACATCCTCAACATATTCTTTACAAAGCTAGCATATAGGTACTCCAACCTCAGCAAGATAAGCAACACAGCTAAACAGCATTCAAGGCAACAACAATTTCTCTAACTGCACCTCTTAAAACATGTTAAAACGAGGAATGAGTAACCAAGGTTACTCAGTGAGGGAGGGGATACAGTAAACCAATGGTGTTTCCGAAAATCATTTCGTGAAATGCAACAAAGATAATCATACAAGTAATACAATATAGCGAGTCAATTGAATAAATATTAAACACATGTCAAAAGGATACTGTTTATCTTCTTTATCTTCGATCTCGAATCACGAACCATGATCTTCAAGCGAATGTTGGCAAACCCCTTATTCTTCCAATGGGGTACTCCAGATGTACCCCGATTGTAATGCCCCATTCCCTCACGGAAACAGGAGCTTTATAAATCCACTAAACACAACCTGATCCCAATCCCAAGTCATGAAAATCAGGGAAAATGGATGGAGTCTCCCCTGTTTATATGACTATCTAAAACCTGTACAAGGAATTATAACCTCGAAATCAAAGTCCAATCTCCTCTATAACTCCCAACTTCTTCTATCATCACATACAACAAACTCATCAAGGCCATCCGAGCCTTGGAACTCAACTAACTCAACAAAAGTACACAAGCATGCATGCGAATTAGACAACAAAATAAATCATTGAAGTTATTACAATTCAGCCACACCTATCAACTCAATCAAGACTTTAACTTTAAGTTATATTTCTTATAACTAATATATATACAAAGTACGCAGGCCTCAAAAGAAACCTAACTATCTCAATTATACATAGAACCAAACATTTACAACTAACATATTCGATCATGTAGAATCCCGAGCTTTCTTTACCTCAACTTCAAAGGCTCCGAACCTGAAATGGTTACAAGAGGGATGAACATACTATAACACGTATGCCCAGTGAGCGAGTTTTCGAAAAGATTTTCGTACAATGCATATAAAGCATAAAATTAATTTATAAGATAAAGTATTCAATCGAGATAATAAAACCAAATAGCATATTTAGGAAATTATAACTAAAAGATGAGCAATAAAGAATATACAATGGAACACAATGGCCACTTAACACAATCAACAAGACAAGACTGATGTACAATTGACTATTAAGTGTCATATATCAAGGAGAGGAAATAACCACAATAAAATAAGTATACAATATGACAATGAGAGTTCAATCAAGGTAACTCTCCAAGGAACAAGGGCCCAAGCGAGAGTTACAATATCCATTAATAACTAAATAGCTCATATAAAGGAATATAATTACAGTTAACTCTCCTGTGGTAGATCTATATGCCCCAACGAAGCGGTTTAAGCCTCTGGGGTAGTGGATTATGCCACGGCGAGAGATTCTAAAAATGATATATCACCAATCGCGAGCATGAATCACGAACCACGAATCACAAGAAATATTTACTATATCAATAAGCCGGCACAAAACCGCTTTTAACTCCCACGGGTGTACTCCGGATGTACCCCGATCTAACGAATTATATCTCCTGGGGTAGGTCTGTATGCCCAACGAGGTAAACCACGCCTCTGGGGAGGGGAATGCCTCAGAGTCGTGGTTCAGGTAATTCACAAGATATCAAAATACGACTCAAGTAACTTGGTTAAATCATGAAATCATTGAGCAAGTAAATGAACTAAATGCACAATAGGATGAAGTCCCTCACCTTAGATTAGGCTACATAAACTAGCAAAAAGCTATATTCACTTCCAACCTTCATTGACTTAACTTAAAGTGCAACCCTAGTATTTTCACACAAGTATAACACTTATCAATTAACTATACGAATTCCATTCAAATAACTATCCTAACATTTTACAATTGATTATATCCACTCTAACTTAACTATTATGAAATCTCAACAAACAACAATAGAAGCTATACAATCACTTGTTCATTCCACATTATTACATAGTTCAAGTAGTCATACAAATAACTAAATATTGGTAGGTGAACAGTGGCACATATGAGATGAGTAAGGCTAGCAACTACTAGCAAGAGTTAACTTTAGCTATTAACAACTAATTCTCAACAAGGATCGAAATAGACTTACAATTATTCAATTAACCCTCGCACATAATTACAATATATAAGCAATATATCAAAGAATTAACCATGCTTAATCAAAGTAGCTAACTAATCCAATTCATGAAACTTGACAAGTGCAATTCATATGCTATATAATTGTATTTAAACACTTAGATAATCAACTATAAGTCATTACTCAACATTAAACCTTACTTAAATACCTAACATAATTCAACTATCAGCTGTTCATTAATTGTTCAAGATTTCCTCCTTTACCATTTACATATAAAGCTAGTTCATTTTCACTTACATTTAAGTAGCTATAGATCAACTTAGAAATATTTCTCTTAGCGATCTAAAGTTAATAAAATTCAAGTTCCACAAGGTTCGAGGAGTATTAAATTTATTCTTTCATATGGTTTACCTTTCTCATCTAAGTGTTCATTAGTTTGCACATAAATCACATGATAGGTTATATAATGCATAGAATATCATATCATATTGTACATAGCATCACTTTCAACATATTATATATATTCACATAGATTAAATTATATAACAAGTAATAACAATGTCTTGTAATACATTATTTAACCTCAAGAAACATTAGGAGCACAAAACAAATAAGCTCAACAGTTTCAACATCACAGTAAGAGCTCAACTTTGGCTGCAAATTTACCTAAGAAAATATCTCCCAAATAAATGGATTTTGACATGTATGGAAATCTCTTCGAAATTAGATAACTCTAGAATCAAACAACACCTAATTCCAAGTTAAATTCATCAAGTTATGACTAAGCAATATAGGTGTGCAAACTGTCCAGATCGATCACGATTTCTGTCAACTTCAATGTTTAGTGTTTTAGGAACCCTAAACGATTTTATTTAATTTTCTAGCCTAAACAAAGTTTGTTCCTAACTGATCAAACTACTTACCCTAAGTTTTTCAATTTTTTCTAGATAGCATTTCTAGGCAAAAAACACCACAAAATTCAGGCAAACAAAACTGTCCTGCACTAGCTCAATTACAAACTTCACTGATTTTGGCATTTTCGGGCAAGTAAATGATTTTTCTTCAAAATTCGTCCAACATGAAAGTTGTACCTCTCTAAGTCTATATTAATATGTGATGTTTCCAGATTTTTCCCAAAATAATTAATTGCTCAAACAATTCATAAATTACAGCAGCTACAACAAAATCCTACAAACACGTACATGTATAAACTTGTCTAATACAACAATTTCTTACTCAACAACATGTATATATGCAATATAAGTTCTGAAATCAATTTTTAAAAGATTCCCCTCACCTTATACACGTTAGGAATGCGAGCGAATGCACAAAAATACGAGGAAATCGGCTTAGGGTTGCTTATTTCTTCTTCTTCTCCTCTTTTTTCTCTTGATCGATTGGTATGTGTTGTGTGTGATTTGATGTGTGTGTGTGTTGCAGTATTTTTGTGTGTGTGGAGTGTGTTGGGTGTGTTTTATGTTAGGTAGAAATATCTAGGTGGCTCCAATGACCAAATTGCCCCCTTAACTAAGTGTGTATTTCTAGTTTGTCACCTTGTAGTATTTTAACTAATCTAGTTAGCTAGTGTAGTGTAGTATAAATGATTTATTGCCTACGATATTCAAACCACACAAATGCGCGTTATACAATGCAAATGCACGTAAAACAATATTAATGTATGAAAAATAACGTAAAAGTACCTAAAACCACATAAATGCACATAAATCAAGACAAACACCTATTAAATGATATGATATGTATATGATGTTTCGTGCAGGGCTTCATACCGATCCTGCGATCCATTCTCCCGAGGTAGGTCCGTATGCCCCAACGAGGTAAACCACGCCTCTAGGGTAGAGGAATATGTCTCAGCGAGATAAGGAATAGGCACCATGGTAGCCGAGCTAGACCGACAGCCCGATGCTGCCCGGAGTTTCTCTATACTACCATGTCCGAAAAGGTTGCACAACTCGATACGAATTCGAGAATTCACGAGATATCATGAGATAATTGCAAATAATCACGAGAATTCACAAGATCGCAAGTAAATAGTACATATAAACTTTATCAATTAAAGCTAAATCATACAATTTAAAAGCAATAAAATAAGCTAAGAGGCACAAAAGGAATGAAGACTCCCTCACCTCTACTGAGCTCCAAGATGCAAGATTGTACATCACTCTCAATCACCTTGTACCTAAGACCAAATATTACTTCAATTATCCTTTAACTACAACAATCTTTAATTATCAACTAGGTTAGTTAACTTATAGTTTACCTAATTAACATACAATGTTTATTAAAACCCCATCTTTAGCAAAATGTCACATTTATATACTTTAACTTAACATACAACCTAAGTAATCATTCAAGTAGTTAAGTATACAAGTTATAGTCATAACTTCACACATACAATACAATCTACAAGCAATGTAAATAATATAACAAGATATAAGCCTTAAACATGAAATAGACATATAAGTTCAAAGAAGATAAATCCACACTTTTCATAAAAATTCATCATTAGCTCACGTAGGCCATAAGAATGCATTTAAACACATAATACCATCTACAAGACAATTACTAGTCTTAAACACCTAACTTCAATATTTTTCCCTTTGTCAACTAATACTATTTGACTCACAATCGAAGGACAAGGTTCAAGATTCTCAAATGAGCTATTCAGTTAATCTAATGATACTTTATGACACCTTTAGAACCCTTGAAACCACCCATTAACCCGCAATTACCACAGAAGTCCTGTTTGTCCTTTAGTCCATTTGAACTACAAGTACCCTAACTGAGCATCACTTAAGTGCCATAAAAGTACATTAAGCTCTATCCTACTTATTTAAGACCCATTAGCACCCTAAACCTCACCTCGGTGCCTTACTTTAATTGATTTCTATTTTAGACGCAACTACGACATTAATTTTCAACTATCTCAGAATTCAATAATTTTTATTGTGCAACTGTTTTAGCATCCCTAGGGTCCATATCAAGTGTCAAAACTAGTATCGGGTAACATTTTAATAGTCCTGAGTGAACAGTGTTAATACACAAAATATGTCAGTCAATACACAAAATCAGTCGGATGGTACCCAAAATCAATCGACTAATACACAAAATCATCCGATGGATACACAAAATCTACCAGACGATACACACTTAACTACGCAAATTTCACATTTAGACTCTAATTCTTTCTTTCTTCTTGTAACACATGAGTATACACACAACTTTTAGTATATCACAATTCTAATACTTCACTTAGCATGTTTATACATCATTTAATTAAGCTTATATACAAGAATAATCAAAAGCCCTAAAAAACTACTATTCATCATCTTTAACATATCAACTACACATAAATCTTTAACTACACATGTAATATAAGCTCAAAAGTTTGTTCTACACCATCACTAGCTAGCATTCGAGGTATTAGAAGCATTATATCATTAATTAACAACAATTACACAAATTCACCATAATTAGAAAACAACAAAAATGCATAAAAACAAGCTTCCGTCACCTCGTATAAGCTAGGAAATAGAAGGAAATAGCTAGAAACACCTTTGATCCTTGCTAAAATGGTCTAAAATTGAAGAAATTCTCCAAGCCCTAGCTCAAGACACCCCACGGCTTCTTCTCTGCCTTTGGACGACTCTGCTATCTTTTTTTTCTCAGTTATATGCTTGTTATATATATATATATATATATAATATATAAGGCCATGCAATTAATGGGTTGGTTTGTCATTGGTCTTATTTTACTTAACAGCCCAATTAAAAAAAAGTCTAGGCCAAGTTACTATTCATTACATGACACTATTTACTCAGACCTTTCCCGAAATGCTCGAAATAAAATTCTTTCAATGAAAGTACCTTAGAAATAGTTTAAATAAGGTAAATGTGTATTCCAAATAATTAAATAAAATAATTTGAAAATCACTCCGGGCTCGAAGCTTGTTAAGCAAATAATAGAATTTAAGTAAATAAGGCAAGAAAATAAATCTAATTAATGCAACTATCAAAATAATAGGTTATTGATTTTATATAAGTTAATTAAATATAATTTGCAAAATTTTCTTCTTCTTTTTTTTTTTTTTAAAGAAATGTGAATAGTATCTAGCTGGTAAATGTAATTTGCTAAAGAAGACACATAATGGCATTCAAACATTTAAACACATGTTTAAATATATGCAGGCTAGTACTGTTTACTACATGCTGAGTCTGGGCTATTACAAGGTTTGTATTCAAGCCTTTTAAATATAGTCAAGGACAAATTTCATAAATGGGTTTGAATATTGGCAAGTTTTCTTATTTTCATCCTAATTATTTTAAAAATGATGCATTTAGTCTCCAATATTTATATTTTTTTCAATTTCATTCCTATTATTACAAAAGTGACGTGCATAGCATCCAAAATTTACAAAAAGTTTCAATTTAGTCCTTAATGTTTTAACTTTTTTTTTTTAATTTGTTCACAAAGTTTCATGTGCAGATCACACTACAGGGACTAAACTAAAACTTTTTACATACTTTGATGAGTAAGTGCGTTACTTCTAAAACAATAAAGATAAAATTAAAAGAAAATGTAACTTTTGGGTACTAAATTGAACTTTTTGCAATCTTTGAGAACTAAACGCGTTACTTTTAAAACAATAAGAACAAAATTAAAAAGAGAAAAAAAATCACGTTACCCCCCTGTATTATAGGAAACTATCACGTTACCCTTGTGTTCTCAAAACTATAAAAAACACCCTTGTGTTTTTAGAAACTTATCACACCGCCCCCCTTTGTTTATTTTCCGTTAGTTTTTCTATTAAATGTGCTATTCACACGCGGAAGAAGCATTTGGGCAAGTTTTCAAGCTTTTTATGAGGGTTAAATTGTCCAAAAAGCCCTTGATTTTAGTTTAAAAAGGGCTGCACCAAATTGACCCTTATTTTCGCAAAGTCTCCTTATCTTTGGTAGGTTAAGCTTTTTAACTTACTTTATTGTGTTTTCTTTTTTTATATATAATTATTCTTATTATGTTATTATTAATTTAATAATGTACCCTTATTTTTGCAAAGTCTCTTCATCTTTGGCAGGTTCAGCTTTTTAACTTACTTTATTGTGTGTTTGTTTTTTTTTAATTATTGCTAATATGTTATTACTAATTTAACAATGTATTGCTTTATAATTATTGTAAGCTTACTTAACCTATTTTTCCAAAGCCATGTTAATTTTTTTTCCTCAGTTCAACTTTTCTCAAATTATTTGATGCTATTTCAAGAGTTGACCAGCTACTTGTGGATTACTGTTAGAAAATTTACCAGTGTGATTTCAATGTTCTTTTATGAATGTGATGCTAAAGCACCATAGGTTTGACCCGCATTTTCATGAAATCTGCAGTTGTTTAATTTTGACTAACGATGCAGTGAACATCAAATTTACTAGTGTGATTTCAATATTCTTTTGTGAATATGGTGCTAAAGCACATTGTTAACTTATTTTTCTGAAGTCATGTGATCTTTTTTTTTTTTTTACTTTTTTCATTTGCTCTAATCATTGTATCTTTAAAAATTAACAATGTGTTTTAAATTTTGTGAAGAACGTCAACAGGGAGTAGTAGAACATCAAGATATGATTCACTCGACTTGCACAATGTAAATCATCAGTGTCATTGTGGGCAATGGTGTAATATTAGAGTGGTGTTGAAAGCATTAGAAACAAGAGGTCGATTGTTCTACCGGTGCTTATTTGTAGATCTTTCAAGGATTAGTATAACCCACGTATTGCAAGTTGGACACTGGGTGGGCCACCTTTAGTTCCACCTAGAGAGTTTGATACAATGGAATGTATTGAAGATGAAGAGAAAGTTAATTGGCCTATAAGGCAAGAGATCCCTAACAATGAGATAGTGAAGTTGTAGATGCTTCTTACTGGCGCTTGTGCCTTTGCTTTTTCAATGGTCCTAGTTGTTTTTATCTTGTTATTTAAATAGATGATTTTGACTCACACCTCTTTGATTTTTGTTAAATGAGACTCATATCCCATGATTTTCAAGAACTTTGACTCACACCCCTTCTGTTAAAGAAGGGTTAAATTTTTCGTCTGTAAAAGGGTAAAATAGTCATTTTAAATATAATAAGAACAAAAAAGAAACTAAACGTTAGATAGTGGAATTTGAATGCATTATGATTGTGACATGTGCCCAAATTAAATTAAAAGAGATGTTGACACGTGTCCACAGTAAGCAAAAAAATCATGAACTCTGTAGATGGTTTCCTTCTTTCACTTCTCTCAAACGTTTCCTCTCTTTTCTCTCTTCATCTCTATCTTTCTTTACCTCTTTACATCTCTCTTCACCTCTTCATATCTTTCAAAAAAAATCACAAACTTTACAAAGGACTATAATGGCTTTGGCAAAAGACTACGGAGAAGATACTACACTTGGAATCTAATTTCAAAAGCAAAAAAAAAAAAAGTAAGGATTTTTCAAATCAACTAAAGGAAAAAGATCCATTAGCTTCATCATTAGGAACTCAAAAGGAGAAATTATTGCTGGTGATGCTAAAAAGATATGTTGTGATGGTACTATCGGTACCAAGGTGGAGGCTATATGGAGGAATGAAGAGATTAAAATGTCTTTTCCAAGAAACCAAGATCAAGTTAAAGCTCATCAAAGATTCAACTAACACTTGCGTAGATTTTATTCCAAAAGCTTTTTTATTTGATTCTCTTCCATGTAATTGGGTGGTTAATCAACCCCCAAGCTTGTAGAACTTCTTCACGTTGTCCTTTGTCCCTAAGAGGTTAGCTAAGTTTGTTAATGAAATCCCATTTTATGAAAAAGAAAAAAAAAAGAAAAGGTTGAGGTTGCTTGATTTGCAAAATCTAAAAATGCGAATTTAGCTTCGAAATTGCTTTGCAAATATTGATGTATGAATTTGTGAAGTGGTTACGTGAATTTGTCAATTTGGGAATAGGGTTAGGGTTAGCTTCGAATCAGATTGGTGAATTTGGGAAATAAGGATATAATTGTCTTTAAGAAAAATAAGTTCAGAATTGTCGTTTAGGAAAATAAGGTCAGAATTGTCTTTTAACAACATCCAAACAGAAAAGTGGATGGTTTATTAACAGAAGGGGTCTGAGTCATAGTTTTTAAAAAGTATGGGGTCTGAGTCACATTTACTTTAAGTGCAAGGGGTCTCATTCAAAATTACCCTTATTTAAATATATGTTAGCATATGTTGTTGTAAACAATGTTATGTTTATCGAATGGTATTTCGTTTAACACCACTAACAATGGTGCATGTATTGTAAAAAAATGTTATGTTTATGGAATGGTATTTTCTTTAACAATAGCGCAATTTACTTAACCAAACCACTATCTACGAGTCACATGCTCATTCTTCAACAGTCACACGATCAAAGCCCTGGGCTCTTTCCACTTTGGCCCAGAAAAGTGATCGACCAGGACCCTAAAGATTGAACAGTAAACTCCTATTTAACTCTACATACATCAAGATTTCACCTACAAGAAACAATGAGTAGAGAACATCTATGCTATGAATGTGGGCATATAACCATTACCTTTTTTGCACAAATATTCAGCTCCTACCACACTTAATTACTTCTGCCTGTAATAATTCAACATGTCTAGGGATGCAAGTGAACAAGCCTTTACAAACTCATGTCTCTCGGTCTATCATCATGAAGCATCACATACAGATTTAACCTCTGGCATAATTCTTCATTTCAATGAATTACTTATGAAAGAATCTATAACATATCATATACCACAAACCATCCATGTATATAGTGTGCTGGTTATCAAAAAGATAGAAAATTCAATTATCCTTTACAATGTTGATCATCTTATAATGGAACACTAGCAAGCAAAAACATGAGAACAAAGTATGCTATAATAATAAGCATTTTTTATGACTTCATCGAAGTCAATCTGTCCAAAACCACACATAGACCTATCCAAAAACCACACATAAACCTATCAAAAAATTACACAAAAACATGTACAAAAACATAATACATCACATAAACTTGTCCAAAAACAATTCAATACCCTATATCATTCAAGTTTTCTTCTTCAACATCACTATACCAATCTTCTTCAATTGGTTTTTTGCTTCCATCACAATCTCCTATGATTCTCTTTTTCAAGTCAGACCACTTCTTCTTATATTTGGTTTTCAACTGATTGTATCTTTTTCTCATTCCCTCTCCCATATTACTATCATTGAATACTTCATCTTCACTTGAACCTTCAACATCTTCAAGCATCCAACTTGGTGCGTCAGAATTAGAGTCGTACAATGTTCCATCATCCAAGCCTTTTTCAGTAGTTGGTATGTAGTCAGGGTCATCAGAATCTGTATGTTGATCAATACCTTCAGTCTGTTGTTCGTGGTCTTTATGACTAGCTACTTCATTATCACCAACTACTTCATTTTTACCAACAGGTTCATTGTTACCAACTGGTGCAAGTTGTTATTCTGTAATTTTTTTCATGTTGTTTATGACTAGCTGTTCCATTGTCACCAACTATTTCATGGTCACAAACAGGTTCATTGTTGCCAACTGGTACATGTTGTTGTTCTTCAACATTTCCAGTCTGCTCATGTTGTTCTTCAACATCTTCAACTGCCTCTTCATTTTCTGGAGCAACTTGCCCCGGTTCTTCAGCTAGTCCTTCATATAGTACAATTTGGTTTCCACCCACAATATGCCCATTTGCATTTATAGCTGTAATAGGGTCTTCAATTTTTGTTTGTAAACTGTGGCACATAACAAGTCCCGAAAAGTACTATAAAATTCTCTAACAGTTGCATCATTATATATTTGCCTTAACCCATTCTCCAATGAATAACTTGGCCTTAAATAGAATATCTCTATTGTAACGCCCCGATCCCTCATGAGACCGGAGCCCCGTTCCAATACCTGAGGTCACGAAAAATGAGGGAAAACAGACAGGCTCTCTTGTTTTAGGGCTTTTAATTCACCTGCAAGTAGTAACTTAACCTCAAAACTATAATCTAACTCCAAGGTACAATCCCATTCACACAAGCATGCAAACTAACTAGGCAATCAAGTAAATCATTGAAGTTATTACAACCCATCTACAGTTATTAACTTATACAAGAATTCAAGCTTTACTTATATTACAACCGTTTAGACAATGAAAACATACACAAGATTTCATTATCTCAAAACAAAACACATACAACCAACAACTTGCATTTCCTGCACATAGCATTCAACCATAGCTTTCCCTGAAATATGTTAAAACGAGGAATGAGTAACTAGAGTTACTCAATGAGGGAGGTGATATAGTAACTAGGGTGTGTTTTTATGATATGCAACAAGATAATAACATTAATGACACAAATAAACAAGTTAATTAGATTAGTATTTAACCATGTATAAAAAGGATAAGGTTCCACTTTGTCTTCAATCACGAGCCACGAGCCAAGATTTTCAAGCAAGTATCGGCAAAACCCTCATTCCTCCAAAATGGGGTACTCCGAATGTATCCCGATCCTACGACCCTTTCTCTTGAGGTAGGTCCATATGCCCAGCAAGTAAACCACACCTTTGGGGTAGTAGAGTATACTCAACGAGAGAAAGGGAATAGGCACCATGGTAGTCGAGGGAGCACGGCAAGCCCGATGCCGCCCGTGTTTCTCGACGCTACCATATCCGAAAAGGTTGCGCAACTCCGGGATCAAGATCACGAGAGACAAGTATATCAAATAACACATAAGAGGAACGACAATGTAGGCCGCCCTCGTAGTTAAATATAGATAACACGAAAAGACACAAGATATCAAATAAATAATGCATATAAACTTATTAACTACTAAAGGATACAATCCAGAAACAGTAAAATAAGTTAGGATGCACATAAGAGATAAAGACTCTCTCACCTTAGTGAACCAAACCTATAAGAATTAGCCAATAACTTCTTCATTATGCTCCAAATGTATTATTCCTTCAATTATCACTACCTAATACAATCAACTATATGCGTAAGAAGTTATACCTTTATTCTCTACTAAAGCTAATTCATAAAGCCATTAACTTATCCAACTCTATTTGATTCCCTTGAACTTACATAACTAACAATATATTTCATGGTTTAACAAGCATTCTAATCAATATTTAAACAATACATAAACTCAAGTGATCACATATGCAACATTCTTCAAGTTCCAAGTATCGCACAAAGACAATAGCATAATAAATAATATATATATAGCCATGATAATTCATATAAGTAGAAACACTATATAACATCTAACCAATAAGTTCTATAAGCGTATCTTTACACATATAATGCAATTAATAAGCAATATAAACATGTTTATACAATCTTTAACTAGTATCCATATAGCTTAACTCACAACTTCTCCGAATAGAGGAAGTTGTTACACAAGTACATCTAAACATTTATCCAATCAATCAAGAATCAACTAACAACAATTATTACCATGGTTCATTACTAGTTCCTTTAGTCCATTCTAAATTCATACTCAACCAAAGCCATGTAAACCAAGTAACTCAATTCATGAGACTTCACTACTATGATACATACACTACACAAAGGCATATAAACATTTAATTACTCAATTATAAAGCAATTATCATGAAATTAACTATGCGAACACAAATGGGTCAATATTATACTTTTCACAAAACTTAACCAAAAGCTCACACATACCTTAGAATAGCATTTAGACACGCTAGGAACAACTACAAAGCAATACAAGTCCTAAAGCAATTAATTCATTCATTTCCCCTTTGATCAACTAGGCTATTTAGTTTCCTACCTGAATTCAAGGATCAACTTAAGTTAGCTAATCATCCTACCAATCTAAGGATACCTAAATACAGGTAAGAAACTAAATAGCCTAGTTGATCAAATGGGAAATGAATGAATTAATTGCTTTAGGACTAATAAAGAGGCATTTTTGGTATTTTCGTGTACTTGTGTTAATTAGGTCCTTGAGCACAAGTACACGAAAACACCGAAAATGGGACCTAATTAACAATAACTAGAAGCCTCGAATCGAATTAAATTGTAACTTTTTTTTCGGAACCCTAGTTTGGCACTATTCATCATCTTCTCCAAGTTGCATTTGCATTTCTAGCCAATCAAGAAGCTAACTAACTTCAAAAGTTTGCTCTACATACTTATTTAAGCATATTTGAAGCGATAAATTAAGCTAAAACACAAGAGTTTACTATTCATATTTTTTTACTATTCATCATCTTCCACATGTGAAATCTTGTCAAAAACTTAGTTTCAAGCTATACCAATGCATATACAAGGTCTCTAACATGTAATAATACTATATAGAACAAGAATCAAGCATGTTATGACACATTAATGGCAAAATCCAAAAATTACAAAATTGAATATAAACTTTAAAACTCCATGAAAATGCAAAAATTCCCTCACAATGATGTTGTAGACAAGTGATTGATGCTCCCTAATGCTCCACACTCCTCCTAGACCAAGCCAAAGAACCAAATTCTTGCTCAAAGTTGAAGAAAATTTTCCTCCTTGCCTCTTAGGGTTCACGGGTTTGGGGGGGTATTTTTGCAATTTCTTGTTTTTTTTTGTGAGTATTTTGCTTATATGTCTTATGTGTTTAATATATTTAAGTGTAAATTATATTATTGTAGGTCAAATGCAAATAAAACCTTGGTCAAATAAGCTTAACTCCAATTGTTTGTTAACTAATGCAAAACTATTGTTTTTACATACGTAACACTATTCAAACGAAGCAAAAAATTAATTTTCAAATGCATACTTCCGAGCTCGAAAGTCTAAAACGACAAGTTTTTGATTCCTATTATGTGTCATATGACTTAGGAAAAATATTAAATCGAACATTTAAGACGGTGAATTTTCTTATGAATAGTGCCTATTAGAAAAATAATTAAACAAGAAAAGAAATGCACATAAAATGCTCAAGCAGTTTATGCAACAGTTACGAATGAACGTGATGAGAAATCTCGGGCGTCACATCTATACTGCTATCTTTGTTACCACCTAAGTCCTCATATATATATCATAAAACTTAAACAGAT
Source organism: Ehretia macrophylla (assembly GCA_037974665.1). Classification (NCBI taxonomy): domain Eukaryota; kingdom Viridiplantae; phylum Streptophyta; class Magnoliopsida; order Boraginales; family Ehretiaceae; genus Ehretia; species Ehretia macrophylla. Next base: position 29,394,862 of record CM075778.1, on the reverse strand, counting down.
TTACGGTATCTAATTCCACAGTGGGAATGATCTCCATTCTGCCATTTATATATTTTACTGTAGGATTGTTTACAAATGTACACCCTACCCATACAACAAGGTCACAATAACCTGAAACTATACCAAAACCATCATCATCATCCATTCTGCATTTAAATACAAAACATAAAAAAAAAAAAAAATCTTTAGTCCATTTTCTAGCTGAGAAAGATTAAAAAAAAAAAAAACTATGTGGAGACAAGTCATACTTCCAAACTGAAAAACAATTAATATTTTCCGATCATAACCAACTGCATTCTTTGAGCAATTTCATTTCAATTTTAAGTTTTTCTATTTTATTAATCACTTCATGATCAGTAATGAACTTTCAACACTCTTATCTTGCAATTTGCAATGGAGACAACAATAGTTTTACACTTAATACGCAATTATATATATAGGTTCTACCAAGTAAATATTTTTGTAAAGTAAAGAGAATTAACAACATATCCCAATTGTACTTTGTCCACTTGATTATAATAAATTAGTTTCAAAGCATAGTTTAATACTATGAAAACTGCCATGCTAGAATAGACGAAAAGTTTCTAGAAAAGAGATCATGATTTACATGCCAATGTTAGAAAATATAAGAATGATGGTGCACTTTTAAAACCAAATATGTCAAGTCTACAGATATATCATATGCCAAAAAAAAAGAGAAAAAAGAAAGAAGTTTATAGTCGATTAGTCCATATCTATGAATTTTCATTCCGTTAGCTCACAAACTTTACCACTTTCAAATGAATTCCACTTCCTCATAACATGTGTATATGATGCATACATTTGAATTAAGATGGTGCCATACTGATAAGAATGAAGATGTCCGAACATAAAAATTAAACTGCATTTTGTCCAATCACTTTTAATTAGAAAGAATCGAAAAAAGAAAAAGTTCAACTTAAACTTATTAACTTCAACCCAATCAGCTAATGGATATTTCAAATTTTTATTTCTCATCTTTCATGCATCCTGACCAATACACAAACACTATAGGAACTTGATTATATTAAAAGAGGTAACTAGACACTGTTATGGACCATCGTTTAACATTTAAAGAAGCCCTAATTTTTTTAAACACTAATTTTTCAAAAGCCCTACTTTATCACAAATACCCAAAACCTTCAGAAAAGGACCCGACATTATACCCCACTTGCATGGTTGAAATTTCATTTTCAAATCCAACATTGGGGGACCACATGTTGACAACAAATAAACAAACGCAACATATTCAGTTTTCCGATAATACACACATTGATTACAATATATTGTCTATAAAAAATCTAACAAGGGTAGACCACTACTGATTAAACAATACAAAAGTGCAAAATACAGTAAACAACCCAAGATTCTTACTCTGTGACACAAAAAAAATTAACAACTACGTACATACCTTGATCGGCCTTAAGCTCTTACTCTTCAACACACGATTTAGCCTCCAATTAGCACGGATTTAGTCTTCGTTGCGTGATTTAGGGCAAAGTTTGGAGTCTGTTCTCTCTCTTCGATTTTGTGAAGTTAGGAATTAGGGATTTTGACCTTTTTCTCTCTCTAACAAAGTATATTAAAGGAGGGGCAATTCAGTCACTTCAGCTATTTTTCAAACGGTGTTAGCGAAAAATAAACAGAAGGGGGCAGTGTGATAAGTTTTTGAAAACACGGGGGTGTTTTTGATAGTTTTGAGAACATAAGGGGGTAACATGATAGTTTTCTATAACACAGTGGGGTAACGTGATTTTTTCTCCTAAAAAATTAGTATAAACAATGAACACTATTTGTAAAATTTACCCTAATAGTCAAATATTATATTCTCTATTCCTTCTCCCCTGATTGCAATATATTTGCAAGCTTCCCATAATCTCCAGTAATATTTATAATGCCACTATTATAATCCGACACCTACACCAACTACTCACCACTAAACCAACTAAATGTTCACCAATATTGCGCATATAACGAATGGCCTCTACAAATTCTTCTACCGGCAAACTTTAATTATATTCAAGTCACGATGCCAATATTGAAAGAATCCTCACACACCATGCATATATATTGTAGATATGATATGGTTTTAGGAAGAAAACTAAAGGAATACGTGAAAATTGGAGAAATCTTTCAACTCTTATAATACTAAAACAGTTTCATGTTTATCCAAAATGAGGGTAAAGCCCATTCGTTTGTTATAAAATGACTCAACTCTTAGCTTTCCCTCCATTTTACCCCAAATTGAAAGGATTGTAAAATGCTTCTTATTAAAGGAAATGGAGGGATTTTGAAATCCCTCTAAATCCTTTACTAAATCTTAAAATGCAATCCAAATTAGGGATGACAATAGGTAACCGCTGTAACCGAAATCGGTAGGTAACTGCCCAATAAAAACCCGATAACAAAAATCGATGGATAAACCGATAGGTTTTGGTTTTTATAAGTAGTAACTGACGGGTAAACCGATAGATTTTAGTTTTAAGCGTTAAAAAAATCGAAACCCAAAATTTGATTATTAATTTATTATATAATATATAATGTATATATCTACATATATAATATAATATTTATAGTTGATGAAAATATAAAAAAATATTTTTATACTAATATCTAAAATTATATCAATAAAGAATTAAAAATTGGCTATTAATAAAAAAAAATAAGGCCCAATACAATTATTCAAAAATAAACAACAACAAAAAATTATTGGGCTTAGCCCAAGTGCCCAACTAAAACAAGTTAAATTAATATTTATGAATTTTGATTTATTGTATTTTTAATTTTTGTTATATTTAAATTAATATTTTTTTTTTCATATTTTTGGACTTTTTTTCTATTTAAATTAATTTTTTTTTAAATTAGTGGTTTCGGTTTCGGTTATCCATGGTTTTATTATATTTGTTGGTTTCGGTTTTGGATAATGATTTTTAAAACTATCAATTTTCGGTTTCGATTTCGGTTTCGATTTCGAGTTTCGATTATGCCAAACAGTTTCGATTTCAATTTTTTCAGAAGCCACAGTTAACTGAACCGCTATCATTCTTAATCCAAATAGGAGAAAAAAATCCTTAATCCCTCCCCCAAGAATTTACTTTCCTTTAAAAAATGTAATCCAAACAAGCTGGAACGGTTTGTGAATTTGACCCACCACCTTCTGGAATAACTCCTAACATAGGGGAACGCGGCACCCCTGAATTGCTAGCAGCATACTCTATGTTGTCCCCTATATGTTGCCCCGAATGGCAAGTAGCATATCTATTCTATGGCGCGACGATTCCAATGACCTTTTTTAAGCCAAAGCAGAAAAAGTTTGCTTGTATATAAAGGCATCGGTAATGCATATAAAAACATGGGTGTTTGATTTGAATCCGCAAATCATATCACGTGAGTCCATTTATCAGTTTCACAAATGGAATCCGGCAGCATTTATCAGTTTCTTGAGGGCAAGACTATATTGATCACAGGCGCCACTGGCTTTCTAGCAAAGGGTACTCTCTATTTTAGCGTTTTATGGAGTTTCAGCAAATTCTTCCCTCCAGCTTTTGTAATTTGGAGCCCCACATAGTTATAACTTCGTAGAGTAACTTCTATAAAGTAATTCGCATGACTATGATTTCGATGCAGTGCTAGTGGAACGGATACTTCGCATTCAACCAAACATCAACAAGCTCTTCCTTCTACACAAAGATTATATGATGAGGTTCGTACCTTCACATCTTTTAAGTGGATTAAGCAATAAGCATCTTTACGATATCAACATTTTGGCTGTGTCACCATTCGCTCTTTTACAGTCGTTTCTATACTTTTGTGCCTTCCATTTGTCCTATCACTCCTACGCTAGGATATGAATGTCTTTCTTTTCCTTTCACTAGTGCTTTATAGCCTACTTCTTATGCTGTAATGATTTTTGTAACTAAGCGAAATGCTAGATATTACCCCATTTCTTTCACTTATTTATCATCTCTCATATGTAAATGGTCAGTTGGGGCATGCAAAAAGAAGAGAGAAATAAAAAAAAAAAATTGTTATTTTATCATGCCAATTAAGTATCTACATAGAAGTTGATAAATGAATGATGAAAATTTTTTTTTTCTGTAAATTACAATAGACTACAGAAGGCTTTAAGGAACCATGTTATTATGTACGTGCAGGTCATTGAAACCGAGCTATTTAAAGTCTTAAAGGAGAAATGGGGTGCCAACTTGATACCTCTTCTCGCTGACAAACTGGTTCCAGTTCCTGGTGACGTTGCTTGTGAGAACTTAGGGATTCAAGATTCCGATTTGAGAAATGATATGTGGAGAGAAATAGATGTTGTTGTTAATTCTGCTGCCACAACAAGGTTTTTCGAAAGGTAATATTAGAAGTATAGGTTGAATATCCAGCAAGAGGAATGAAGTTTAACTCTTCGTCTTTTGGTGTTAATGTTCAGGTATGATGTTGCCTTGGGTATCAATGCTTTCGGAACAGTGAATGTTCTAAACTTCGCCAAAAAATGTTCGAAAGTAGAGCTGCTTATCCATATATCTACTGGTTAGTACTAGCTTTCAACACATTAAATTAATTAATTACACACTATTTAATAATTTAAATTTTTTAATCAAATAGTTACTTAAAATAGTATCGGAGTTCAAATTGTGAGTTCAAGTCTCGCCTCTATTTTCCAAACTCCCTTATGTGTTTTTTGTATCACCCAAATTCCCCCGTGACACTTATATCTGGTAAACAAGCCTTAGTACTTAAGGGTGATTGTGTCTTTTTATTTTTAGACCAAATTAAAAAAAATACTTAAGGAAGCTATGACTATCACGATTTTAATCACATATTGCCAACTCAAATGCCGCAACCCACATGGCCAAACACAGTAAATACAGTATAATCAGAGAACTTGAAAAAAAAAAAATGTTACCAGAGCGTTTTGCTATAAATTTTACATTAAACTCAGAAGATGGCCAATCATTAATAACAAACTTGCTGCACAACTTTAACTCATAAGCATCTCGAAAACATCTCGATACGAAAAGAAAGAAAATTGTAACTAAAAGAACAATAAATCCCCTGAAATATTTTTTCATCCTCATAACCCTATCAAAGAATTAGCATACAATTGCACCCAGATATTATTCTTATCGTTCAACAATATCAATTAATAGAAAAATAAAAATGTTAACATTTTGCTTTTTCCACATTAATGTAGAACTTTGATATTATTTTAATTTTGTCTAAAAATGAAAAGGCACAATTACTCTTAAGCTTAAGGTTTGTTTGATAGATATAGGTGTCATGGGTTAATTTGGGTAATATTAAAAACACGGGGAGTTTGGGATTTATAGCTAACCTCATGGGAAAAATGACATTTACTCCTATAAGTAATCCCCTTAGGACTTGTTGGAGACGTAGTCTCTGCCACGTGTTAAAATTGTTAAGATTGCTTCATAAAATTCCAAATTTGAACATATAAAAGCACGTGTTAATGCTTAAAAGTTACATCACTGTGTAGCCTATGTTTGCGGTGATCAGAAGATAGGAATCATACCAGAGAAACTTTTCCAAATAGGAGAGTATCTTGATATTGATGCAGAGAAGAAGCTAGTGGATGAAAGACTAAGAGAACTTCGAGCTCAGCAAGCTACTGAAAAGGATATAACATCAGCCTTGAAAGAGTTAGGCAAACAAAGGTTAGTATCTATCTAAAACACACAATTAGTGCAAATTTAAGATTTTTGTTCAGTGTAAACTAAAAACACACAATATGATATAACATACAAATAATGTTTTTTATTGGGATCTAAATTGAATTCTCAGACTAAAAGTACGTACTTTATGCATGCACATTTCTTTAAAAAATACTGCCCTACTCATCTCAATACACGTCTGTCCTTGATGGGCATGATGTATGTGAATTCAGATTTTCATTATTACTAAAAAAGAAACAATTGATGAACTTATCAACAATAAAAGTTTTAGTAGCATTACATGAGTAAAAATGCAATTAAGCTTCGTTCATTCTGAATACTAAGACATAACCATCATGAGTGTTATCCGAGCTGCATGGTAGGCCTCCCACTTACATGCATATACAAGAATCATGTAATCACTTCTAGGAAACTCTGAGCGGGATCATATGCAAGATTGAGCATCATTTTCTTTTTCCTAATTTCTCGAATATCAATAGCCAGAGAGGGATCATATGTCATGGACAAGACTTATTATGTATGATTATTTTTATCACCCAAACATTACATCCGGTCCTATATGTATGCTTAGTTGGTATGTTAAAAGAAGAAAGAAAATTAAAAAAAATTATTAAGTTAACATGCCAACTAGGCATATATATAAGAGGTGATATATGTGTGATAAAAATAGCGTGACATCTAGGATTACTTCTAAGATAATGGTATCACTAATGGATAGTAAACGAACTTCTCTAATTTACTTTTTTAGCTCCTTCTATTTCACATGATCATGTGTCCTTTTTTTTTTTGGATCAAAATAGTTTTTATTGATTCACACAATTCTAAAAAAACAAAAATTGCTTTTTCTTTCTTCACTATTCTTTCTCCATAAACTCAACTTGTGTTTTGTTTGTTCACTATACCAATTTGTATTTTATTTAGTTCTTACATGAAGAATTTCTTCAGGGCAACTATACATGGATGGCCAAACACGTATACATTTACTAAAGCAATGGGGGAGATGCTTTTAGGACATCTAAAGGAAAATTTGGATATCATTATCTTTCGTCCAACAATTATAACAAGTACTATCAAAGAACCTTTTCCTGGCTGGATTGAAGGCTTAAGGTAACAAAGTTTTGGAATCTTTCAACTAGTGATAATAATAATAATAATAATAATAATAATAATAATAATATAATAATAATAATAATAATAATAATAACAACAACAACAACAACAACAATAGTGATAATATTCATTATTTCATACCAAGTATGAAATAATGATAATAATAACAACAACAACAACAACAAACAACAACAACAATAATAGTAATAATAATACAAGAATAACTATAATAAATAACGATAATAATAATACAAGAATAACTATAATAAATAATGATAATAATAATAAAAATATAAGAATAATAACAAAAAAAAAATAATAATAATAATAATAACAACAATAACAACAACAACAACAACAACAACAACAACAACAACAACAACAACAATAATAATAACAATAACAATAACAATAATAATAATAATAATAATAATAATAATAATAATAATAATAAGAGGGATTGACTTTTGTTATTATATACATGTCATTTCGAAATGGTATTTTGATCATTTGAAAAATGAATTAATTCTCAATGACGTGAGAATGCGCTAATCCCATGTGGGAATTGCATTACCTAGAGAATGATATTCTCATATTCATTACTTTATACCAAGTATAGAAAGAGCAAAGTTGGGAATTCTATTTCATTCCTAACTCATTCCATCATACCAATCGCCACCTAAGTTGTGTTGGTAAAATTTCTACAATTTAGTTGGGGAATTTTGTGGAGTTAAGGCGTTGTCTAGTGGTGGTGGTAAAATGTGGTGATGATGGATTGAATGTGTGTGTTCATAGGTGGTCTTCTTTTCGGAGAATCATAATTTGTGTGTTGGACATGATATCTTGATGTTCATGGTAGTGGGAGAGTTGGGTTATGGAAAGGTAAAACGTGCTCATAGATATAGGTAACTATTATAAGTGTGTGCAAGTGTGCATGTCATGACAAATTGTTTGGAGTGTGGAATTTGTAGAAAAAAAAAAGGGCTGGTACAATGGAAATAGTGGGTAGTGTTATGTGATCTGTGTAGAAACAATCAGATATTTATTTTACTCCTGAAACTGACGCGCCTCGTGGCTTTAAACTATTAATTTGAGTTGAAAGTAACCAATCAGCGGACAACAAGGCCAATGAAGATCAAATTACGGGGATTGCTCTCCATTTCTAAGTTCCTAGCCTTCGCGGTAGTTTCATCGATATTACCTACCAAATAAAAGGCCATTTAGGATTAGGAATATACGTAATCAGACCTGCTTTTTACATATCTCACGTTATTTAGGACCCTATTCACCTCTTTAAACTTCTATTGAATGAAATACACCTGAAGCCATTAAACATGTATCAAGTTGCAAATAGCCTACTAAAATTTTTATTATTTTAGATAAGTTATTTTGTTCAGTAAGATTAATACTATGGATTAAATGTCATTTGTACACATCAAAATGATTAAAGTTCAAACCTCAAAACTGTTTGGTGTTAACTTGGAAAATAAATGGAATAACTTATTAGGGCCAAGTGAAAGTTTAGTTGGTAATTTGAAACAAGAGAAATTTAGAGAATTAATGGTTTGAAACATTATACCTGTTTAGTAGTCTCTGATGAGATTTACCTTTAATTTTAAGGTCAAAATTGGTCAAAATGTTGTGATAATATTGCAAAGTTTGATTGGTGATTTAGAATGACAAAATTGAGCGAGTATAAAGGATTTTCAGTAATAGAAGGTAAATTTTAAAAAGATGTGCCTGCTTGAATCTTATTAAGAAAAAATCAAGATACATATGTAATCAACCTATTATTATCTTTGAATCTCATTTTTAGGTGTTTCTCATTTTGACCTAATGCAGAATTGTAAATTTATGTAGGCAATCGTAATTGAGCCATAGTTTCTAGGAGCGAAATCTTGATGATTTTGAGCGTAAGTCAAGTTTAATAATTTACAGAGAGGGTATTAGCCACCTATGAAAGAGTGAAAAGCTAGATTTACAAATTTCATTCACTTTATGGCAAGATTAGGTTATCCAAATAATCTGGGATCTTGTTTTAAATAAAACTAAATATATATAGATGTAAAAAAAAAAATTAAAAATTACAACTATACATAAAGTGTAGTTATAAATATTTTTAACAATTTGATATAAATTAAGTTTTTGGTATTCAAAAAGTAGGAAATATGATGGCCAAACTCTCCTATTAATTACATGAGAATGTAAATTCAAACAGAATTCGTTCTGCCAGTTTATTTATATATTTATTTACTTGGCTATGGAAAGATGAAAAACTTCAGTGGCTATGTGGTGTTTTACAGTTCCTAATAATAAGCTAAGATATTTGATAACGTATTCGTGTTCTATGGAAAACTTGCCATGACAGAACTATGGATGGATTTTTCATTGCTTATGGTCAAGGAAAATTGAAGGTCATGTTTGGTGATCGAGAGTTAATAAGTGATGCGGTAATGTTGATTAATCTATTAGTTTCTTTAGTTTAATAATTATGAATGTTTCTTCATTTGAAGAACTTTTCAAGAGTACATATTTGATTTATTAGAATTCCATACAGATACCAGGTGATATGGTAGTGCACTTTATTCTTGCTGTGATGGTCGTACATGCACATCAGCTGCCTCAACCACTCATTTATCATATTAGTTATTCTCAAAGGAATCCTCTAACTTATGCTGACCTTTACAAATTTGCCTTTAATTATTTCACAAATAATCCATGGACTAATGCTAGTGGAAAACTTGTGAAAGTCCCGAAACCCAAAATATTAAGAACCATGGCGAGCTTCCACAAATATTTTATGGTTCGTCTTCTACCACTCATGAAGGTCAGTTGTCATAATACCAAACTTTCTCTTTCATCACAAAGTAATATTACACAAACTTTCCGACCTCAGCCATGTATATTTAGTTGATCCAAATACATGAGATATTCTTCTACATGGAGTATATTAGAGATGTCATGATCCAAATTAATCATTTTCATCACCATCATGTCCACTAAATACTTCTTATTCTTTTATACAGGGGAGGATTCCGAAATTTTTCTCAATAAAGGCTAAAATTTATGATTTTTTAACTATATATGTGTGTGTATATATATATTTATATATTAGAGATGTCATGAGATATTCTTCATTCTGCATGGAATATATTAGAGATGTCATGATCCAAATTAGTCATTTTCACCACCAACATGTCCGCTATATAGTTCTTGTTTTTATACAAGAGAGGATTTAAGATTTTTTTTTCAATAAGGGCAAAAATTCATAATTTTGAAACTATATATATATATATATATAACTTTTTTTACAAAAAAAATACATAAAATTTAACTTTTTGTTTTTTTTAGCTAGACCCGGCCCAAGCTGCGCTATGGGCAGCTTGGGCCTGTGCCCAAGGTCCCCTTAGCTTGGGGGCCCCAAGTTAAAAAAAAAAAAAAAAAATTGTCAAACGGCCAGTACTTAATCGATTTTTGAACTATTGAAGACCCAACTATTGAAGGCTAGTACTTAAATAATTTTTGTTTATTGTGATATTAATTTTGCATATGATATAAGAAAGCAGGGTTGGCCCAAGAAAAAAAGCATAGAGGTATACATTCAACTCTTCTTTTTGTTTTTTTATTTGATAAATTTTGATATTGTTTACATACTTATATATATCTTAACTTGAAATAATTAATTTTTTTACTTATATTCATTTTTTAATTAATTTTTCTTATATGCAATAGACTTAATAAAGCTTAATTATTAAAGCCCAAGAAATATGTTGAAGAAAGACTCAATAAAGAGAAAGAACATTGGAGAAATGTCTTTTTATTTGTAATGATTATTTTAGTAGAAAATTTAGAGTTTTTTTATTGAGAAAAAATATAATTATTAAGGCCCTTATTTAGATGATCGTCCAAAATCTCCAAATTATTTGAGACGAGAAACACATCTGCCACTGCTTTGATAAGCGGGATATCCAAAAAGAAAGGAAAAATTGAATAATAGCTGGTCTTCCTTAGGTGCCATATTTTTGGTTTAGTTTCTTATTGATATTGGGCTTTGTAAAATACACATTTACTATGTAAGTATTTTCTACGTAAAAGTTCTCTGTCCACGAAAATCATTTTGAAAGTAGGACAAAGAGTTAAGGATAATCTTGCCAGCTTTTACGAAAGGAAAAAGCAACAAATTAAATGATTTGTACATATTTTTCTCCTTATTCTTTTGTTGGCATACTATTAATAAAGAGATAGTCTCAAATTACTTCTTCATACAACAAAGATCAAATCATACACGATACAAGTACATATACATTGTTTTTTGGAATTACTTGCATTTTTTAGTTAGGCACAATGATTTACAAATTTATTTTAATTTCCTATTAGGTATTAAAGTTGGTGAATATGGTATGCTGTGGACTTTTTGAAGACCAATATAACAAACTCAAACGAAGGATGAATTATGTTATGCGTCTTGCAGAAGTTTACGAATCATTTGTGTTTTTCAAGGGAATGTATGTCTATCTTGTCAATATTCACTCTTAAAGATAAAATTTCTACAATTTGATTTATCTTGATCGAAGGAATTTTCATATTAATAAAAATTTATTCTTTACAGCTTTGATGATGCGAATATCGAGAAGTTGGAGATGATAATAAGAGAAAACAACATCGATGTTGATATTTTGTCCATTGATTCACAAAGCATTAAGTGGGAGGAATACTTTATGAGTATACACCTTCATGGAGTCAAAAAGTACTTGATGAAGTAATTTTATTGGGGGCATAGAAGTACGCAACTCAATATCCTTTAAGTCAATAATAGATTGTGTAGCACCAGGACTTTGGTCTAGTGATATTGTTACAATCCCCTATTAATAAAGTCTCTGATATCATAAAATATTTTTAAATTCATAAAACATTAATGGTATCGTGATGTCACGGGGTAAAAAAAATCGCTCATCCTAAATTCGTTAAGGCACAATACAGTAACTCAAACCCACTTACTAATATCTATAAAATAGTACATCAGAGCAATTAAAACCCTTCCATTACATTGAATATAATTCAAGAATTTATTACATTAAACTTCTACATGCACTCTTAATTATACTATAATATTTTTCCATACAAACGATCACTTAACCGGAGATAACAAGATGGATACATAAGTTCCAACCACCTCTATGCTACTTTGATGAACATCATTCCCTATATTCCTAAACTCTCACCTGAAAACATTTTATAAAATAAAAGAGGTAAGCTATAAAACTCAGTGAAGGGGGAAACATGAGATGCTTTGGAAAACATTTTCGAAAACCATTTGGAAGCATCTTTAATAAACCAGGATTAGCAATAGTATAAATATTGATATTGTGTAAAAGCATTTAACAGTGAAACATTTAAGCCACACGAGAAGCTTTGGAAAAACCTTTCATGATGCAAGAATGACATGAAACATATATCAATGCAATAAGTAAGCACTAAACATTTTAAGAAAACATGAAAACACTTAACCAATTTACATTAAAGCTATATAGTTACTCAAGAAAAGGAAACGATTTCCATTCCACCTTATCACTCCCACTTCCTTTGCTCCAATGCGATTGCAATATCGATAATCATCTTATATCATCGGTGGGTGTACTCCAGATGTACCACGATAACCTACGACCCAACATCCCAAGGCCTTCACCGACCAAGCGAGTGAGGGAATAGGATGCGGAGGTTGTGTAACCAACCGCTGGCAAGCCCGCTGCTGCCCAACACAGACATAATACTACTATGCCTCAATAAATGGTTGCAACCATTCGATAACACACAATCAATTGTTAAATCAATCAATTACACATATTTTGGAGGTAACAAAGTAGGCCACCACCCGATGCAATTACTTATGCTTTTAACTACACTATAACATGAAATTCACGAAAATGTAAGAAGCAATCGGACGAGTCAGCCGGTTGAGGGACTCGACCGACTCTCTTGACCAGCACAGGTAGTAGCAGCCGGACGAGTTAACCAGTTGAGGAACTCGATCGGTTCACTCGTTCGGTTGTGAAATAGTTTGAAAACCATGAGCACACACTTAACGTTCATGCTTGAAAACCCATAAATTTTGAAAATAGTTAGATTTCCATCACCTTAGATGAAGATTGATGCAAAACAATTAGGGGCTAAGCAAAATTGAGCCTTTCTTTTCACTTCCTTAGCCCTGAGTAGAGCGCCATTTTCCCATTTTCCAACCCAATACTATTCTTCAACAATTAAACCCAACAACAAGAAAATATATGTCAATATAGCCATAAATGTACTCTTTTAACATCAAGAGCTCACTTCTTATGAACTATATCAAACCCTAGATCAAGACATCATCAACATAAATAACTCAAGCTTACATGTACAAAGATACAATAGAACTATTAAATCATCACTTATTATGGTTCTAGAGCAGGAAAACATCATTTATTTGCATTCACACACATTTTACCCATTTTCTGATAGCAATTAACCACAAATACAACTTAAAACACTTAACAATGCAAGCTGAAAAATTCAGACGACACAGTTATGAATTTGTTAATTCGGTTAACCATCTTAAAAGTCTCCAAAGATTTTAAAATTCCACAGAGACTTAAATCTTTAAATGTGTATGATTTTAGAATCAAACGGAACTCGATTCGGAGCTATATTCATTGAGATATGACCTTTAGAATAGAATTGCACAAACTGACCAACATTACGCAAGAAACAGAACCTCTCTGAAGTTGATTTAAAACAACACCTTAACCACACCATTTGAACATGTACCGAACACAAAGTTTGTTCTACTATGAGACTAGTATAACATATCCAAAAATCAACCTCACCCAATAACTTTTACTATATCAAATCGGTTAAATAAAATCATTACGCAGAGTTCCCTTCTAAATTTCAGCATTCTATATTCAAATATATGAGTTGTATGTTAGTTATATAAGCTAAAAATATCCTTTCAAGCATTTTAACAAGCATTTGATCTACATACTTTGCAACTATAACAAACATCAACAACAACAACACACACAAAAACTTATAACTTTCTAAAACATACTACACAAATACTTCATATTTACTTCTCATTAATCATCCTAATATGCAATTCCATAGCTAAATCTACCATTCCATAACTTGACATAAACTTATCTCTTTCAATAATACAATAAATACAAGGAACAATTAAACCCCTCACCTCAAATGTGTAGAAAATGCAAAATAGAGCAAGGTTTGGAGCTAGAATGACAAGATTCTTCCTTCTTTTCTTCTTCCTTTCTCCCTTCTTTCTTTCTTTTCTCTTCTTTCTCTCCTGATCATTTTTGGTCTAGCTTGTATAGTGTGTGTATGTGTTTGAAATAAAGAAGGCTCTAGATATTTGTTATCAAAAATAGAAATTACAAAATAACCCGAATAGTTTGACAATTCCTATTATGACCCCAACTTAAAGTTTGCATTTGCACGTCATTAGAGGCAGCTCTGACACATTTCACTAAAACAATCATAACTTATGTTAGAGGACTCTAATTCATGATCCATTTGAAGAGTTAAAAACTAGACTCGTAGAGCTTTCCATTCATATATAATTCGCCACCTAACGCTTTCCCAATCAATACAATTTTTATTCCGAAATTGGCCCAAAACCGATTCATAACTTCCAAGTAAAACTTGTTTAATTGAACTCGATATCCATTTTAAATGTTCCGGCATCACTTTTGACACATTTTGATCACGTATTTAATTCAAATGCATTAAAATGCTAATAGATCATTCCTTAATAGTTTATCAATTTATCCCGATTCGCACCTGATAGGGGTATTACAGATATATTCATGTACCTCGCTATAAATGCGAGAGGTTGCAGGATTGATTCTCGAAAGTTACATCCTTAATATATACTAATGTTATGCCCGTGCGATGCACGGGTGTAATGTGAATACATTAAAAATATGTAAAATAAAACCAATTCCCTCAACTATATAACCATAGTATCAAAAATACTATAATACGTACGTACTCTAAATACTATACCATTACATAAAACAAACACATATTTTCTCAAAAATGTGATAGTAGTCACTCTTTTACAAAGATCAAACCTTTCAAAAGATATGTGTCTTCTTCTATCAAATTATTGTCTCTCCAAAATTCACGTCATACTATCATAATTTGACTTTATTATTAATCCTTGCACTAGTGATATGCTTGTAAAACTGTTCTCTACCACCAGAAGTTTAAAATTTCACTATCATGCATTACACACAAACCTATTATTTGAGTATTTGACCATGAATAACATGAATATATACATCTAAAACTTATGGCTTTGCAATTAGTTAAAATTAACATAATTTTTATGTTATTGTTTTCACTTCGTAAACCTATCACAGTAATTTGAAATATACAAACAATATATGAAGTAGATAAAATATAGTCAAATAAGTATTTGTAAAAAATTAGAATTCATTTTAAAATTCTGTTATAAATAGCTAAGCTACTAATACAGTTTCTAGAGCTCTCATAAATAACAATCTAAAACAAAACTCTTGATACACAAAAATAAAGAACATGGTGAAGAAAACTTTGGAAGACGTATAATCTCTATTTTGGCATACTTCAAAGCAACGAAATAAAGTATCTCCCATGAATTTTATGAAAAAATATTTTTGAATGACACTGCTTGAACACAGATCTAACCATGTCATTTCATGCACTAATGAATAATGATGTTAGATTATGAATCGTATATGCTAGTTTAAATGATGTATAAAACTAAATAACACTTTGATAACAACCTTCAATACGAACTCAATTGTTAGCCATAGATGATTCTTCTTGAATAAGAATATCTACCTCATAATAAATAAAAATGGAAAAATAATAACAAGTAGAAAAGAATATAAGTTTATTGTAGAGAATTGAATAAGATACGTAAGTCGATAATATTTTTAATTGCAAAAATTTGAGAAAAAAAATCTGAAGATGGCACACCACATGAAATATTCAATATCGCAACATTTGCATCAAGAGTAGAAAAATCTTGATGTTGTTCTTGGCGATAAGAAACATATTGAGAAAAATAAAAAGTAAAAGTACATAACAACATAAAAGTAAATTCAACAGACATAAAAGAATGAATTTTTTTGTCAATATCAATTCTCTCATATATACAGTCGAAATGTTTTGATTAGCCTCAAAGATTGACACCTTTTTTAGTAGGCAAAAATGTTAGGGATATCTGATGCGATTGGGTTGTGCGTTAAAATATGCGCAAAATAATCAAGTTAAAATACCTGCAAGTGCACGGATGTTCGTAGTATAGTGTGCTATGAGTGCAAAATCGTACCACAGGGAAGCTCGCTAGTTTAAGTTAGTGAAATAGTGTGAAAGTGTTAAAGCGCTTAAGTGACAAATAGCAAGGTAGGTTTGAGTAACGTGCGAGAAATGTAAACTAAATTAAACTAACTAAATTATCTAAGTTATACTAAGTATTAGTGGAATACGAGAGGTGGTGATCTAGGGGTTTGAACATGTAAATGATGCAATTAATATAGGCTCGATATCTAGTTTATTTAATTCTGCAAGGGTTTAAGCTACAAGCATACACCCGGTTAAGCTAAAAACTATAGACCTAGTTAATCTACTTAGCTTATTTTAACCAAGTACAACAAGGCAAACTAAACTAATGAATTAACCTTACAGATAGAAACTATGGTACAACCTATAGTTTCATGGAGTCTATGGTACAACCTATAGACTCACGATTAAAACAATTATATGACACTAAAGTAATGCATTCATAATATTAGCTACAAGTATAATATTTATGAAGCGAAAGTAAAGCAATCATAACGTCTACTTAAAAGCATTACGTATGAAATACTTAATTAAAACAAGTCATACATTGCAATATGAATTGAATAAAATATATCCGAGACCATATATTAAAATACGATCATTTACAATATTTTTCCCTAGATATCAATCTACTCAGACATAAATGAATACGAATTATGTAAATAAAAGAGAGTCAAGAAAGGTTCCCCCATATTGACGAACACGCATTTCTAATTCCCAAAATTTGAGCAGAGGTCCAACGCAAAATATCTATTCGGGCGGAGCTAATTTCTCCCGAATAAGAACTATTAGGGATGAGTTTCCCCCGAATAAGAGCTTTCCTATTAAAAGCTATTCGGGTAGAACCTCTCCCGGATAATAATAACTTGATTCGGACTTCCCCCTAAAAGTAGCTATTCGGGCAAAATTTCCCCGAATAAGAGCTACCTAGGCGGGACTTCCCCCGTATTCTACTACTACTTAATTAACTAAAACTAAAATTTAAAACTAAATAGAATTAACTCGGAATTATATCAAAAATATTGATAATACTCCAAAATTAACTCCAGAATTCTCAAAGGGTTAAAGCTCTATTTATAGGCAAAATTCTGAAATAGTTGACTTTTTTTTTGTTTGTTGACTTTGACCAGATTGTTGACCGCAGCATTTTTGGGCGTTTTTCACTGTTTTGACCCTTCAAACGATGGAATTTGGCTAAAATCACGCCGCGCGCAGGATAAATTCCTGCATTGTGCTCAGAATGCTATTTCTACCCGAAAAACTGATATGATTTGCCAAAAACGGACATGGGTCACTATTTGAGATCATCTGAGTCAATGTTCCGAGTCCGATTTCGTGCTAGTTTCAGCCAAGTTTCTTTTCTATGAGCTTAATTCTTCAACCGCTTCTCATGCTTTCCCATTCTTACTTCTTGACTTGCAATTTGGATCATTTTGGGCCTGATTATTCACTTTTCAGTATTTTCCTACATTGCATTGAAAGTATCAAAGTGTTGCATTTATTCCAGAGTTAAGATGCAAATGCAGTACAAATACCATGGTTTGAGTGCTGCAAATACAGTCACATCAACATCCCCAAACCTAAACATTGCTTATCCTCAAGCAAGACTGTCTTTAAAACAGATGTGAATGTGAATTTTTGCAGAATTTTTACAAGTCAAAAACAGATGCAAAAATCTATCCTAAATTTTTGTCAAACACATTCCAAAAATAAATCATGAGAAATGCAATCTACTATCTTAAACCTATTCAGCAATTAATGATAAACATGATAAGAGAACCTTTTGCAATTTTTTCTCAAATAGGTACTCTTATTGGAAATCGACTATTGATTGCTTCGGGGTACATATTTAGAAGTAAACTAAGCATATTAAGTTCATACAATTCTCAACTTTCAAGTTATGCAAACAGATTGGACCTTGATATTCTTACCTACATTTGTAATCAAACTCTTGATCATGCCTTAACCCTTTAACATTTGCCAGAAATATAAAAGTACAACTAATAAAACCTCTATATAGTGTTCAGTTTCCTTTGCTTTTTGAATATCCCATGTAGCGGGCTTTAAGGCCAACAATCCCCTGCCATTATGACTGAGGTTGCCAGGTTTCAAAGGGACCCCTACGTTCCTTAATCACCTGAGATATCCAGGCTCGAAACCTTACACTATAGCACATATCCTAAATTACAATGTCTAGGATAGTGGTGCTTAGAGATTTACAACATATTTACACCAAAAATTTTATTCAACAGTAAATGTATGTACAACTCTCTTTTTTTCTTTTTCTTTTTTCTTTTTTTTTTGGTTTTCTTTGTTGTTTTTTATTTCTTTTCTTTTTCTTCTTTTTTTTTTCAGAGTGTACATACAGACAAAATAACAAAACATATTGTACAGACATGGCATAAGGGTTCAGGTTTCAATCACAAGAAGTTCTTATAATAAACGGTAATCCTATCTCAGTCCTTTCATAATCACATAGCTATCAATTGAAGAAAAGAAGAACAGCTAGGTTTACTCATGGATACAATACCCCAAAGTTTTTCTTACAGAGTTTCCTCAGAGTTTTTCACAATACATAGCTAATAATAAAAGTTCTCAAATCATCTAAATCATCTTCCTTTAAATAAGTAAGATAGCAAATACTCTTTCTCATGATCACAAATAGTGTATTTCTTGCATATTTTGAAAAAGATTTTCATGAAATACACGCACCCCCACACCGAAACTTTGTTTTTCCTCAAGCAAATAACAATGTAAGACAGTGAGAGTGTAATATGCAAGAAGGAATATAATGACAAATGCTACATCCCCAAACCTATGGTTTGCTTACTCTACAACGCATGATGATCAGGTATAAAGGGAAATGTAGTAAGGAAAGATATTACCTGATGTGAAGCATTTTTATGTTGATGTCAAAGCCTTTCTACTAACTTTTGCCAAAAGATGTATCATTCTGCAATTAAAGATTAGTAGACACAGCATTTTACAGATTATCATCAACACAGCAAAAATAAAAGTTAGCTATACTAAATATAAAAATAGTCAAACAAATATATAGGGGAAAAATCACAAAGAAATATGGTCACGAAAAATAACTAATATATTAAGCAAATAATTTAACTACCCAGACTATTTAACCTCTTTTATGGGGTTCAAGAGTTATCTATAAATACATAAAGAAAGTAAATATAGAGGACTAAATAAATCATAAAATCACACAGACAAAGGAAAATAAACACATATAAGCATTTTAAAAATCTAGGTTGCCTCCTAGTAGCGCTAAGTTTAACGTCTTCAGCCAAATGGTTGTGCTGAGTTGTAATGCCTTTAGCTTAGCAGAATCTCATTTATGGAATGCCTGCAAGGTCCTGAAGTTCTACAGATTCAACTTCATGAGGAACCATATTTGGATTGAATGCATGTTTCAATCTTTGTCCATTGACTGTGATGACATGCCCATCTGTGAGATTTTTAATTAAGATAACTCCAGAAGGATATACTTTAACCACTTCATAAGGACCATCCCATCTTGTTCTTAACTTTCTTGGGAAGAACTTCAATTTGGAGTTAAACAACCAAACTTTATTAGAAGGAGAGAAAGTTTTTCTTAAAATAGATCTATCATGAATCCTCTTCATTCTCTCTTAGAGAAAGTTTTTCTTAAAATAGATCTATCATGAATCCTCTTCATTCTCTCTTTGTAGAGCTTGGCATTCTCATAAGCTTCGAAACGAAGCTCTTCGAGTTCACTCAATGCCAACTTCCTACCTTCACCTGCTTGTTGTAAGTCAAAGTTCAGGGCCTTAATAGCCCAATAGGCTTTATGCTCTAATTCAACAGGAAGGTGGCAAGCTTTACCGTAAACTAATCTATACAGGGACATACCGATGGGAGTTTTGAAAGCAGTACGGTAGGCCCATAATGCATCATGCAGATGACTTGACCAATCTTTGCGATCGGGCCTAACCGTTTTCTGAAGAATTGATTTAATCTACTTATTTGATACCTCCACTTGCCCACTTGTTTGTGGGTGGTAAGGCGTTGCTATCTTGTGGTGGACAGAGTATTTTCTCAATAAGGCTTCTAGTGTCCTGTGACGAAAATGCTGTCCTCCGTCACTTACAAGCACACGTGGCACCCCAAATCGAGAAAAGATATTCTCTTTAATGAACTTGACCACAACTTTGTGGTCATTGGTTCGGGTTGCCACTGCTTTTACCCACTTAGAAACATAGTCCACACCAACAAGAATATAAGAATAGCCTGAGGAATGAGGGAAATGACCCATGAAGTCTATACCCCATACATCGAATATTTCACAAATGAGGATAGGTGTAAGGGGCATCATGTCCCTTCTTGAAATAGAGCCAGCTTGTTGACATTGTGGGCAATTTTTACACATTTGCTGGGCATCTTTGAAAAGAGTGGGCCAGAAGAACCCACTTTGAAGGACTTTGGCAGCCGTCCTTTTTCCTCCAAAATGTCCACCACATGCTTCAGAGTGGCAGAATTGGAGTATACTGTCAAATTCTTCCTCAGGTACACATCTCCTAATGACCTGATCGGGACAAATCTTGAAAAGATAGGGATCTTCCCAGATAAAGTACTTGACTTGTACCCTGAACGTTCCTTTTCTCTTTTACCCCAGTGAGTTGGAAACTCTTAGGCAACCAAATAATTGACAAAGTGGGCATACCATGGGATCTTATGTGAGATGGCAAAAAGTTGTTCAACAGGGAACGTGTCTTTGAAAGTCAAAGAGTCAATAGGAGAATCACGTATAAGACGTGATAGATGATCGGCGACAGAATTCTCGCTTCCTTTCTTGTCCTTGATCTCAAGGTCAAACTCTTGAAGGAGTAATAGCCAACGGATTAGACGGGGATTTGTATCCTTTTTGGTCAGTAAATACCGCAAAGCTGCGTGGTCCGTGTATACTATTACTTTGGATCCTAGGATGTAAGATCTGAATTTGTCCAATGGGAAGACTACAGCCAGCAATTCCTTTTCAGTGGTTGTATAGTTCTTTTGTGCATCGTCCAAGGTTTTGCTGGCATAATATATCACGATAGGCAGTTTATCCCTATGCTATCCTAATACAGCTCCCACTGCATAGTCAGATGCATCGCACATTATCTCAAATGGTATACTGTAGTCAGGAGGTTGGATGATAGGAGCAGAGGATAGTAAGGATTTAAGTTTCTCAAAAGCTTCTGAGCACTTTTCATCAAATTTGAACTTAGTCTCATTTGCTAGAAGACTAGAGAGTGGTCGGGCTATATGGCTGAAATCCTTGATGAAACGTCGATAAAAACCGGCGTGACCAAGGAATGATCGGATATCACGCACCGTCTTGGGTACGGGCAGCTTTTCTATTAGCTCGACTTTGACTGGGTCTACATGGATTCCATCATGTGTAACAACATGACCCAGAACTATACCTTGCCTAACCATAAAGTGGCTCTTTTCCCAACTTAGAACCAAATTTGTTTCAACGCATCGGTCTAACACTAGAGAAAGGTGTGTGAGGCACTCGTCGAAGGTAGTTCCAAATACTGAGAAGTCATCCATAAAGACTTCCATGAACTTTTCGATCATGTCTGAGAAAAGAGCCATCACAAATCTTTGAAACGTCACAAGAGGATTGCAAAGACCGAAAGGCATGCGTTGGAACGCAAAGGTCCCATAAGGGCATGTGAATGTAGTCTTTTCCTGATCTTCAGGAAAGACTGGGATTTGGTTATATCCTGAATACCCATCCAGAAAGCAGTAGTAGCCTTGTCTGGCTATTCTATCTAGGACTTGGTCAAGAAAGGGTAAAAGGAAGTGGTCTTTCCTTGTTTTGGAATTGAGCTTTCTATAATCAATGCATACACGCCACCCTGTTGTGATGCGTGTAGAAATTAGTTCACCTTTATCATTCGGAACCACGGTAATCCCAGATTTCTTCGGTACCACTTGTACCGGACTTACCCATGGACTATCAAAAATTGGGTATATAATACCCGCATCAAGCAACTTAATGATCTCCTTATGGACGACATCACCCATCTTTGGGTTTAGTCTTCTCTGAAATTCTCGAGAAGGAGTAACTCCTTCCTCGAGATGAATTTTGTGCATATACACAAAGGGATCAATGCCTTTCAAGTCAGAAATCGTCCAACC
Source organism: Ehretia macrophylla (assembly GCA_037974665.1). Taxonomy (NCBI): domain Eukaryota; kingdom Viridiplantae; phylum Streptophyta; class Magnoliopsida; order Boraginales; family Ehretiaceae; genus Ehretia; species Ehretia macrophylla. The sequence continues at coordinate 29,372,489 of CM075778.1, read as the reverse complement.
TATCGCCTATTTATGGGTACTTAGGACTTTTAATAGTCTGTCTTCATGCTCGGGAGTCAAATCCGAGGCAATGATGACTGGAAAAGTCTCATCAGGTCCTAAGTAGGCATACTTAAGATGTTGGGGCAAGATTTTGAGTTCCAAAACCGGTAGGGACTCAATTGTGGGATATTCTGAAACTTCAGGGAAATGAGTTGTTACTTGATCGTCCTTATTTGGATCAACAACAATGGAAGCAGAGGCGACCATTTCAGGAGAAATTTTGCACTCATACAAAAGTCGTTCTAACTCAGCTATTTCTTGATTAAGAGTTAGAATCAATTGGACAAACTCATCTATACATGAGTCAATGGTATCAACATGGAAGCATTCTTCTTCCTCATCTTGATTCAATTTGTTGGCTGCATCAGCAACCCTTAGCTTACTTCTCATGTTCCCAAATGTTAGTTCTATCATACCCGTCCTACAATAGATAACAGCATCAGCTGTTGCTAGGAATGGTCTGCCTAGTAAAATAGGAGTGGTATTTTTGTCATCAGGGCCTAAGTCCATATCTAATACAATGAAGTCCACTGGGAATAAGAATTCTCCTACTCTAACGATCACATCTTCTACAACACCTCGAGATCGTCGCTCAGATCTATCTGCCAATTGGAGGGTCATATTAGTCTGTGTTAACACTCCAAGACCTAACCTTTGATAGACTGTGTGAGGGATGAGGTTAACACTAGATCCTAAGTCTAGCAAGGCGCTTTCTATGCGTTGGTAATTAATTAAGCATGGAATGGTGAAAGCTCCTGGGTCGTTGGACTTCTGAGGCAGTCCTCTAGTGCAGATATTGCTAACCTTTTCAGTAAGACGGACCTTCTTAGGAATGGAGTTGGTCCGTCTCTTTTTCACACATAAATCCTTCAGAAATTTGGCATAGGCTGGAATCTGTTGTATTACCTCAACTAATGGCAAATTGATCTTAATATCTTTCAGATGCTCTAAGACCTTGAGTTGTTTAGGATCATCAATCAGCTTTGGACGGGACAGAGCTGTGGGAAAGGGTGCTCGTGAGGATGGTTCAACTATAGGCTCCACCGTTAGGTTTTTATTCCTACGGCAATCTTTAACATCTTTGCTTAAAACCTCAATCTCAGATTCCTCTAATTCCTCAATTTCTTCTGGAACATTCCTAACCTTTACTCTAACCTGGTTATCAATGGTTTTCCCACTCCTAAGGGTAACAACAGCCTTGGCCTGTTCTTGTACTGTCTCAGTTTGGATAGTACTACACTGTCCTCGTGGATTTACCATGGTCTGAGATGGAAGCTTACCCTCGTCTCTCTTACTTAAAGTTTGGGCCATCTGACTGATTTGTCCTTCAAGTTTAGCAATAGACTGTTGTTGAACTTGGAACATTTGCATAAGTTTGTCAAATTTGTCATCAGATGATGACTGTGCAGGAGGAAGAGTTGGGACATTGTTCCGTTGTGTTCTGAACGGATTGTCCTGTTGGACTGGATAGTAACTAGGAGGGTTATTATTTTGTGGCCTCTGATATTGCTGTTGAGGGAATCGATTGTCAACATTTCCTTGCTGACTTTGTTGATGAGGCTCATAGTTTCCTTGTCTTTTTTGATATTGATGTTGAGGAAACTGAGTATCTTGATTCCCTTGTCGTCACGAAAATGCGGGATTGTCTCGCCAGCCTGGATTATACGTGTTAGAATATGGATTGTAATTCCTTTTATATCCTTGGGTGGCACAGATTTGTTCTTGCATGAATTCAGGAAATTGTGAACCGATTGGACAGTCTAGAGTAGAGTGATCTATTGCAGAACATACGATACAAACTTCCGTGATCTGAGGAGCTGAAGAAGAAGAAGACCCTAGAGAGATGAATTTTTCTAGTTGATGAGCTAGGGCATCTACTTTGTCAGTCAATTGGGAATTAGAACTAGAGTTAACTTCAAACAATGCCTTCTTTTGGGGATTTTGGATGCTCTTACTCTCTCTGTCATCAGCAGTGTTTTGGAGAGAATCTTCAGCAATATTTTCTATTCTTCTCCAAGCTTCGTCCACTGTGAGGTTATAGAAACCTCCATTGCTCATTGCATTAACTATCATCTTATTATGAGGGGTAAGGCCTTTGAAGAAATAATGCAAGAGTTCGGGACGATCAAACCCATGATGAGGACACTGATTCTTAAGATTGTTAAACTTTTCCCATGATTCATGAAACGGCTCTAAGTCTGACTGTGCGAATGTCATGATGTCTGTTCGCAAAGTAGTAGTCTTAGCCATTGGGAAGAACCTATGTAAAAATTTCTGAGTAAGTTCTCCCCAAGAAGTGATCACTCTTGTGTCTAGATGATTTAGCCACTGTTTGGCTTTATCTTTCAATGAAAAGGGAAATAGACGCAGGTGAATATTTTCACGGCTCACATTAGGAATGTGAAACGTTGTGCATGCTTCAATGAATTGCACGATGTGAGCGTGAGGATTTTCATTTCTTTTTCCATAGAAAGAATGAAGCATTGAAATAGTCCCTGTTTTAAGCTCAAAATTTATATTGCCAAGAGCCGGGTGGGGCTATGGCAAATTCAGGGTCAAAATCACCTGGTGAAAAATGTTGACGTAAAGTCATCGGTTGGTTCACAGGTTGATTAACAGGCTGAGCTATAGGAAGAGGCGGGATATTTACTTCTTGATCTGCCATTAGGAATTTTAACTTCCTACTCAAATTTTTCTCGAGCTCAGGATCAAACAGGGCAAGTTCTGGATCCAAAGAACGACGCCCGTGCATACAACGACTTATAAACTTTAAATACAAAATAAAATTACAAGATTAAAAAATATTAATATACTTTACAAGCAGTAATAGATAAAAACTCATTGATCAGATGAATCATTAAAATTACTCATTTTTCAATCAATCAAAATTCCTAAAATTTTAAATTTTTAAAAAAAAAAAATTTTTTAATTAATTTTTTTTAAAATAAAAAATAAAAATAAAAATATTTTTTTAAAAAAAATAAAAATAAAAATAAAAATAAAAATATTTTTTAAAAAAAATATATATATATATTTATTATTTTATTTATTTATTTATTATTTATTTATTATTTATTTATTATTATTTTTTATTTTTTATTTTATTTTATTTTTTTAAATAAAACGGATAAAATAAACACTTAAACAAGTTCACAAATACTTTTATCAATAACTAAACTGTACCGTGCTTCCCCGGCAACAGCGCCAAAAACTTGATGCGATCGGGTTGTGCGTTAAAATGTGTCCAAAATAACCAAGTTAAAATACCCGCAAGTGCACGGATCTTTGTAGTGTAGTGTGCTCTGAGTGCGAAATCGTACCACAGGGAAGCTCGCTAGTTTAAGTTAGTGAAGTAGTGTGAAAGTGTTAAAGCGCTTAAGTGACAAATCGCAAGGTAGGTTTGAGTAACGTGCGAGAAATGTAAACTAAATTAAACTAACTAAATTATTTAAGTTATACTAAGTATTAGTGGAAAACGAGAGGTGGTGATCTAGGGGTTTGAACATGTAAATGAGGCAATTAATATAAGCTCGATATCTACTTTATCTAATTCTGCAAGAGGTTAAGCTACAAGCATACACCCGGTTAAACTAAAAGCTACAAACCTAGTTAATCTACTTAGCTTATTTTAACCAAGTACAACAAGACAAACTAAACTAAGGAATTAACCTTACAGATGAAACTATGGTATAACCTATAGTTTCATGAAGTCTATGGTACAACCGATAGACTCATGATTAAAACAATTATATGACACTAAAGTAATTTATTCATAATATTAACTACAAGTATAATATTTATGAAGCGAAAGTAAAGCAATCATAACGTCTACTTAAAAGCATTACGTATGAAATACTTAATTAAAACAAGTCATACATTGCAATATGAATTGAATAAACTATATCCGAGACCATATATTAAAATACGATCATTTACAATATTCACCCCTAGATATCAATCTACTCAGACATAAATGAATACAAGTTATGTAAATAAAATAGAGTCAACAAAGGCTCTCCCATATTGACGAACGCGTATTTCTGATTCCCAAAATTTGAGCAGAGGTCCGACACAAAATAGCTATTCGGGCAGAGCTAATTTCTCCCGAATAAGAACTATTAGGGATAAGTTTCCCCCGAATAAGAGCTTTCCTATTAAAAGCTATTCAGGCAGAACCTCTCCCGGATAATAACAACTTGGGTTGGACTTCCCCCTAAAAGTAGCTATTCGGGCAAAATTTTCCCGAATAAGAGCTACCTAGGCAGGACTTCCCCCGTATTCTACTACTACTTAATTAACTAAAACTAAAATTTAAAACTAAATAGAATTAACTCGGAATTATATCAAAAATATTGATAATACTCCAAAATTAACTCCAGAATTCTCAAAGGGTTGAAGCTCTATTTGTAGGCAAAATTCTGAAATAGTTGACTTTTTTTTGTTTGTTGACTTTGACCAGATTGCTGACCGCAGTATTTTTGGGCGTTTTTCACTGTTTTGACCCTTCAAACGATGAAATTTGGCTAAAATCACGCCACGCGCAGGAATCCTGCGTTGTGCTCAGAATGCTGTTTCTACCCGAAAAACTGATATGATTTTCCAAAAACGGACATGGGTCACTATTTGAGATCATCTGAGTCAATGTTCCGAGTCCGATTTCGTGCTAGTTTCAGCCAAGTTTCTTTTCTATGAGCTTCATTCTTCAACCTCTTGTCATGCTTTCCCATTCTTACTTTTTGACTTGCAATTTGGATCATTTCGGGCCTGATTCTTCACTTTTCAGTATTTTCCTACATTGTATTGAAAGTATCAAAGTGTTGAATTTATTCCAGAGTTAAGATGCAAATGCAGTACAAATACCATGGTTTGAGTGCTGCAAATACAGTCACATCAATATCTTCTTGAAAAGTTCAAATGTAGTAGTAGATGTTTGAGAAAATTACTCTACTGAGTAACATCATAAATATATTGATATTTGTAAAAGATAAAGTGCTCATGAATGATTTCATGCATTCACCATTTGAAATACTTCTCAATATATTTATACCATTTTTAATGTAATTGTTTGAATAGACTAACAAAGAAAATGGTGCTCAAGATATTGGTAAGATAAATCAAATTGAACTACCACTTTCTTTCACAAACAGTTTTTCAAGATTATATATTTTCTCCTCATTTTTGCATCCATCTTACTTTTATTGATCCCTATTTGTAAACTATCCATCAAAAGTAAAGTATAAAATAATGAAATCTTTTAATGAATAGGGGTATTGTGCTTAGTCTTAGAAAACATAAAAGGGTTATGAGCTTAATTATTATGATACCATAGAGGGGGCATTATACACTTTTGATAAATCACAGTGGGAAAGGGTGTATGGAATTTACTCAAAATGATAAATATCTAAGTCCAATTATTAAAACATCAAGTCAACTTTTATGCTTGATGATTCTATTTTTACAAAGAAAGACCTTTACCATTAATAAAAATGATACATTTAGATTTATCATTTTATGAGATATTATGCCATCAAGAATATTTCCTTGCTAGGTTATTGGCTTGAGTGCAAATCCAAGTTGATATTGAAGACAAGTAGGAGTCCACTAGGAGAAGAAATAGGAATCAAAATCCTAGTAAAGTTAGGTTTTGGTACCTATAAATAGGACTCTCTAGCTTGTAATTGCCACAAGAGCCACACCCCATAGGGGTGTAGTAAGGGGTGAGCAAAATGTTGAGAGTGTTTCTTGTGCTTTTTCCAGAAAAAAGTCTATATGGGGAGGGTTTGGACTTTAGCCATAGATAAAATGATTTAGTGAGGATTTAGACTTTTTTGTTCGTAAAGTCACTTAGGAGGGTTTTTATAGTTTTTCCTAAAAAATGTGAGCGTGTGAGTGAGGGGAGGGTTTTGAATCTTTGTTTGTCCAAAATATTTGTTGCGTTGTAATAATGGTTTTGCTGAATAGTGAATTTCCCAATTACTTAGGTCATGGACATAGGTAGAGTGCCGAACCACGTTAAAAATATCGTGTGCTAATTTCCGCTGCGTTGTGTGGTTTGTGTATGTGTGTGGCTTATTCCCAACATTTCTATGATTTTATTGTGGTAAAAGAAAATAGGTAATTAAATAATAAGTTGGTACAAATTACTACCAATTCTTTTGGAGTTTGGATTTAGCATTCAAAAATATCATTTTTTCACTTATAGAAGTCAAAGTTATTCTCACAATTTCACACACACTATTATTGAATTTATGATACAAAAGTATGTACATGCCCCAATAAAATTACTTCATCAAGTACTTTTTGACTCCATGGAAGTGTGTATGCATAAGGTATTCCTCCCATTTAATGGTCTTTAAATCAATGGACAAATTATCAACATCGATATTACCTTCTCGTAGGATCATCAACAATGTCTCAGTATTTGTATCATCAAAGTTGCATGGAATAAGCATTAGTATGAAACTTTCTAGAATCAAGATTTACAAAGTGTAGAAAATTTATTTTAAAAGTTAACAAGATAGACGTACATTCCCTTGAAAAAGGCATAAAGTCCGTAAACTTCTGAACGACGAATTAGATGTTTGATTATTCGTTTAAATGCGTTGTGTTGGCCTTCAAAATGCCAGCAAGATACCATTTTCACCAACGTTGATATCTATGAAGAAATTAAAATATGTGTAAATAATTTCCATTACAAATGCAAATAATTCTAAAAAATGACGAAAGTCCAAAACACCATGTTTTGACGTGCACGTTAATTTTGATCTTTCTTATAGAGTATTAAGTATTAAAACATTCAAAATCAGACTGTTATTTACAAGTTTACAAACATACTCAACGCAAACACTGATAAAATGAAGATTGGCAATAATGTTAATAATAGTAATTTGCGTACCTTATGCTACTTATTGTGTTACCCATCTTTGTCATTACACAATTACTTCTTCCTTGAATTAAAGGAAAATATTGTCCTTAGTTCTTTATCCTATTTTTTAATTTTATTTCTTTTAACATTTAGATTTTATATCAAAACGACGGACACAACAAAGGTATGTATATAAGAATAAAAGGAAAAAATGAATTGTAAGGAAGATTTAGGACCCAAGTGGGAATGTTGTTGATGAAAAAGATAAAAATAGACTATGTCGTCTCTAGTAGTCTCCATGTCAACGAATATGGAGAGTTCTCTCTCCATTCTCTCATCCTCTTTTAACTTTTGAAGTGTAAAATTTCTATGTTGTCACGAACTAATATTATACTTGAATTTCAACATCGTTGCTGGAACTCTATTATTACTTTTCGTTGCGTTAGAAGGATGACCAACCACTCGTGTGGCTAATTAGCCAAATGTAAGCTGAGGGATAAGTTGTACGATACGATTCAACAAAGAATCGATACGAATCGAATGAGAGAATCATGAATCAACGTGAATTGTATATAAATCGTATGTGAATCGTATAGAATCGTACGATTCACTGAATCGTTTGCGATTCAGCTACACTCACAAACTACAACTTGTTTGCTTATGCTGCTTTGTTGTTGTGCTCATTAATGGCCAAGTGTTCAATTCTTGTGGTCTGTGGGTTGCATATTTGCTGAACTGGTCACGAAGCAAGCATTCTTCATACTTCAATTCTTGTTCCCTACCAAGGATGGTACGTATATTTCTCTCTTCTTTTCGAAGAAAAGATTGAAAATAAGCCTCTTACAATGTTGTTTGTATTCAAATAATAAATGTTACAGGAGAATTAGCCATAGGACTCATCATCAAAACCATGGGCATGTTGAAAAAGATGAATCTTGACACCATGTAAGTCATTTTGTTTTTGCTCTTTTGTTGTTAATTTAATTACTAAAGATTTTATTTTTATTTTTCTTGTCAGTTGCCTGAGAACATTTACCAGAAGTTGGATGGAGCCACAAAGATATTGAGGTTCAGCTTGCCATTCCCCATGTTTGCTTACCCATTTTACTTGATGAGCAGCTTATTATTATATTTCTTCAATTGTTAAGCTTTATTGTATCTGAATTGGATTGATAAAGCATTTAATGTGTACTACTGGATCGCTGTGGAGTAGAAGTCCTAGGAAGAAAGGCTTTCATTTTGATCCAAGCAGCGATTTGTTTACGCCGAATAAGAGGAAAAATGTGATGACTTCAATGGCGTGTTGGACGGCAATGGTTGCATTGCTTGTGGGATTATCCTTTGTTATGGGTCCTATTCAATTGCTTTGGAATTTAGTTTGCAAGATAGTGAATCAGTGATTATTAGAAAAGTAACAAAAAAAACATATATTAATATTCATTCAAAAGAAGAATTTCAACTAAAAACTATTAATAAAAACATAATATATCAAATTAATCTAATTTTAAATTTGTGACCGAATCGGTACGATTCACGATTCGATACGATTCACGATTCAAAAAAATGACATTTCGATTCACGATACAGTTCACGATTCGACAACTATGGGTATAATGTACATATATATGTATGAGCCTATATATATGTATAATGTCTTGATGATCAGACAACTAACATGGAAACTAATTAATACTGAATCAATTAAGTAATATCCAAAACCTAGATTATCGCCTTAACCTATGCCACAATTTACATTTTCATACTATATACATTAATAGCCCCACAAACTCAAATAAGGAGAACGTAGACCAAATTGAGTTTGGAAACTAAAACACCATGGAGACTTAAAGGATAAGTCTTGAAGATGTCATCAGTTTGAATGAAGAACACCTTTAATACTATTCGGCGAGGGATAACTCCCCTCACTTGGCCCTAGCCGAAAGGGTCTCGGCGAGGGCCCGTCAAGGGAAATCGTCCCTCGCCGAAAGTTTCGTTGCTGAATTAGGGTACTTTGTCGACCCCATGCCATTCGGCGACGACTCGGCGAGTGACCATTTCGGCGACAACTATGCGAGAGCAACAAGCTCTCGCCGTTTTCATCCCTCTCCGTGCCCTCGCCGTCTTCGTCCCTCTCCATGTCGTCACCGTTTTCATCCTTCTCCGTGCCCTCACCGTTTTCATCCCTCTCCGTGCCCTCGTCGTTTTCGTCTCTCGACATGCCCTCATCGTTCCCTCGTGAAGCCCTCGCAAAAATGTAATTTTATTTTTTTTAATTTTCATTATAAAATTTACTATAATAAGTTGTTTGACCTGTCAATTATTTTTACAAACTCTTTATAATTAGAGTAAAAAATTTAAATGACAAAATTTATAAATATGAATTTCATATAAAAATTAAATTAATTAAAATTTGACAATCAAAATTCAATTTAAAATTAATATTACAAAATATTTTAATTACATATATGATTACAAAATGTTTTAATTACATATATAATTACATAATAGCTAATCCCCATATCTAACTTAACCCAATGCATTTGAATCTTCTCCGAAACTATTCATGGACTTTGAATCTCCAGAAACTCTCGTCATTGATGAATTTTCTTTGAAACGGAACAACCTGTATAAAACAATAATTTTCTGAATCAAGATCAAATAAATTGGGTTTTATATATTAAGACTCTATCAACATATATATACTCAACCCACAAATATCCACATCTATATGAATCCCAAGCATATACAAATGTTTTTTATCACTGCTTGTAGTGCCACATACACAAGAACATATATATACTAAGCATATATAAATGAATCCTAACATGATTCTATTTATACTTTGACCATCGCAAACATGTGGTTGCAATTTAAACATTAAAATGAGATTATACAACAATACATAAATAATGCAAAAAAAATGAAATAAATACTACTGGCAGAAAAAAAAAAAAAAAAGCTGATTTTTCTCTTGCACACAAGAGGTTCAAGATTTCATCTTTACTGTCATATAATTTGAACTAGCTAGTAATGCTGAGCTAGTCAATTGACGAAATTTCAGAACTTTGTCAATTGTTATGCTTTTGCTTAGCTTCAAAAAATCTCATGAAAACAAATTATATAAGAAAGCTATTCCTATAGTGGGATTATGAAAATGTTATTTACAAAAAAAAATACTAGATAGATTTTTTTCTTTCCCACAACTAAAAACTTTATTGATCTTATAACCAAACCAATTATATCCTAATATACTTTAACTAACAATTCAAACTAGAAGTGTAATCTTTGCGTTCTCAAGCTAAAAGCAAGCTAAGTTAACCCCTACCATGTTTTAACTCAAACACGAAGGAAAAAGAGCAAGATGGCTGCCAGGCTACTATCGGCAGCCATCACACGCCGGCGGCTGGCTGCCTAGCGCTAGGCAATCAGCCCACAAAGCACACACACACAAATATATGTGACAAGCTCCAATGGATGCATCATTTTGTACCAAAGTTTAGAATTAGCTATTTAAATTAAAATACTTTCTCACACATATTTTATCAAGCACAACTTAAACATTAACATTCTTCACTCAATATTCAACAACAACAACAACCATATCAAGGTACCTTCCAATTTTACCTATTAAAACACTTAAACTTCACATAACAAACATAATAATCACCTAATCTAGCTAAGACAAACTGCAAAATAACTTATTCCAACTTTACATAAACTACTACTACAAGAAATTTCAAGAAAAATACATGGATATGCAACCCCTCACCTGATTTAGCTAAAAGAATGCAAAATAGAATGTGAAAAGCCTTTGTTTTCCCCTTTCTTTCCCGTTGAGCTCACTGCTTCCTTTCTTTATTTTTTTATTTTTACTATTTTTAGTAGTACTTATTTTGTTTACAATATTTTTCACATACATCAATTCACTAAAAATTCGTCCTCTATCAAGCATCAAAATATCACCTCATTACAAACTCTAAGTAAGGCAGTAAGCTAAAGGCCAATTTCGAACATTGACGAAAACTGATGCAAATAAATAAACACTCCCATACGAATTTTCGGCAACAATTTAATTTTAAAATCAATATCCACGGCTAATAAAAAGCATCTGTACGCATCTATTCGCGCCTTTTTACGTGATTGATTTATCATTTTTACAAAATTGAAATATTCTGCGACTCATTAACGTTTCACAATCCTTCAAACATTAAATATATCTTTGAGCATACCAAAAACTTACAAATAAACACTAAACTAATAATATCCGAACGCTTATTAAGCCCTAGATAAAAGTCATTAAAAGCTAATAAACTGACTTTGTAAAAATGATAAATATGTGTGTGTGTGTTGTGTGTGTGGATACCTATAGCAAGGCGGAAGGCGACGAGATCACCGCGGCAGGAGGCGGAGGCGAGCTCGCGGAGGTGGGTAGCAATAGCTTCCGTTATGCTTCATTCTTTTTCCTTTTCTTGGTCTTCGTCTGACGTGAGGCAGAGAGCGAGAGAGATGAGTGTTCTATTTTTTTTTTTTTGTCTCTTGTTTTCCTTCCCTGCCCAACTGTGGTGGTGAAAAAAATTACTCCAATGCCCTAAACCTACTTGTAAAAAATCCAAACAGGGCAAATTAACTATTAATAATATAATAATAGGTAATTTAAAAAATATATTGATTTAAATTAAAACAAGAAATCATAAATTTAAAATTTAAAACAAATTAATTTTAGTTCTAAAATTAAAAATTGAAATAAAACCCTAAATTTAAAGAAAAATTCGGAAATGAAAAAAAAATCAAATGTAAAACCTAAATAAAAAAATAAAACACAACATATTTTGGGAAAAAAAAAAAAAAAATCAAAAAAAATTTAAAAAAAATTGGAACAAAAAAGTTATAAAAATTGAAATAAAACTGAAAATAAAATAAAAAATCTCGAAAATAAAAATAAAAAATAAAAAATCCACAAAATAATTAAAACTAACTATATATATAATTATATATGTATACTATATATATATATATATGTAAATATATAACAAAAAAAAAACTAACCTTGATGTCATGGGTGGGGGGTGGGTTGACGGGTAGGTGATGGGTGGGTTCACAGGTAGGGGGTGGGGGATGGGTTTGCCACGTTAGGGGGGTAGAGTACACGGGTAGGGGGGTGTTTGGGGGGGTGGGTACATGGGTTGGGGGGGTTGGGGGGTAGGGGATAGGGGATAAGTGTATGGGGGGTGGGGGATGCGGGTATGGAGGGGTGGGTACAAAGGGATACGGGAATGATGGGTGGGGGGTCTGTAACTTAGTTTTTTTTTTTTTTTGAAAACATTGATCAGGTGAGGCACTTGATCTGATTCTGGGCGATAGCCCAGTGTGAGACTGGGCTGCTGCCCAGAAACCAATGGGGAGGCCTATTGGTTGCACCAATGGGCCTTGCCCATTGGTTAACAATAGGTACCTTCCTATTGCATTTTTTTAAACTTATTTTTTTTATTATATTTATTATTTTCTTATATTAATTAATTATTTCTTTGTTTTGTTTTTTTCATTTTTTTTTGTTTATTATATTATCTTTTTTTTACATATTTATAACATAATTAGTACAAAGATTAGCTATTATTTTGTTTTCTTTTATCTTTTTTTTGTTTATTATCTAAACTTTGTTTAGTTTTTTAATTAATTTATTTTTTCATAATTTAAGACAAAATAATTATATTAATTATTTATTATTTTATTTTTTTCCACTTTTTCTTTTTGTTTATTATACTCTTGTTTTTGTCACTTTTTTTTTATTTCATATAATTTTTTTTATTTCCCATTAGTTTTTTTTATATTTAAATCTGATATAAATTATATTTTTATTAATTATCAATTTACATAGAATATTAATAAACTGATTATGTTATTGAGTTATGTACATGCCAATCCATGACATTTTAAGAAGGAAAAATATTAGTCAGTAGCTATATGTATTATTATTTAAAACAATTAATTTATATTATTTAATTTAAATTTAATGCTTTTAAAACACTAATAAATTGTTTTATGAAATAATCATAATTGTTAAACGTATACCTAGAACTAATTGGCGAGGGAAGGGCATGTCCCTCGTCGATTCGGAGAGAGAAGTCCATGTCCCTCACTGTTTTAGCGATGGAACGGCACGTCCCTCGCCGAATCGGCAAGGGCAAGAGGCAGCCCTCGTCGAATCGGCGAGGGCAAGGTCTCCCTCGCCGAGCCCTCGCCGAAAATTGAGGGCACAGTGACAGCCTGTCGCCGAGACCGATTTTTCTTGTAGCTCGACTTCTGTACTAGACGTGCAACCTCAGTCTAATTTTTTTGTGCCAAGAAAAAATTATATCACTCAAGGAACAACTAAAGCAAGTAGTGGAACAACGGTTGGCTGGTTCTCTAGTCCAATCGTCATTACACTACAAGAAATTTTGGATATGGCAATGGTACATTTTCGTCTCTTTTTCGTCTCCAATTTGGAAAGGCGACGGAAAATAGATGAAAATTGGTCATCGCCCTTCGAGTCATCGAAAAAATTAAATTTTGTCTCCGTTTCGTCTCCCTTTCGTGGCAAATTATGTTTGTCTCCGGTTCGTCTCTATAAGAAAATCATCTCCGATTCGTTTCTATGTCTAGTTCGTCTCCGATTTGTCTCCTTTTCCAAGTTGTCTTTGATTTATCTCCCTTCCAATGTCGTCTTCAATTCGTCTTCCGTGCACTATCATCAACAATTCATCTCCCACTCCAAGTCGTCTGCGATTCGTCTCCATTTCCATGTCATCTTTGATTCATCTCCCTTTCCATGTTGTTTCCATTTTGTCTCCCTTCCCATGTTGTCTCCAATTCGTCTCTTTCACCAAGTCATCTCTTTTCCATCACTTTTTGTGAAAAAAGTTTATTTAAAAAAAAAAATTGAAAATAAACTTGTTATAAATTCCCAATTATTTCAAAATTGATATACTAATTAAAAAAAATTAAATTCACAAAAATCATATTAATTAAAACATTTTAAGTTTAAAATTTAAAGTCAAATTATCATAAAACATACTTTTAATTACAAATTTTGTTAATATCGTAATTGTGCAATTGCTTAATATCCTAAAAAATACAATTAAAATTTAAATTACAAAATAGTCATAGAAGTAACTAATCACTAAATTTGCAAAATATTCACATTCCTGACACGGGCTACAATAAAAGTAACTAATCATTAATAACTAAAATTAATTGTACAAAATAACTAATCTTAAATCGTAAAAATAACGTCACAAAATCGAATCTGCATGGGTCTTGGCCTCGCGATCTTGGAGAAATTGATACCTCTCTTGCATATAAAAATGATACGAAGTGTAATTTCATGCACATATACTAATAAAATGTACATATAAGCAAATATAATTACAAATAATAAATAAAATAGTATATTATTAAATTAGAAGAAACTGAAGCAAGGTAATGAAGCTAACTCTAGTTTGGTTCAACACTCAAAGCGCTACAACATGCATATAAATAAAATAGAACAAGTTACTAACAGAAAATTTTAGAAATTTAGAATGAATTTACACCAATGAACCCACATGTATAGTGAAGTATAAAGACATGCATAACCACAACTTAAAGTTGACATAGCTAAACTATCTTAAGTCCTATAGGAAAAAAATACAGGACATGAAAAATTCTATACAATGTTAAGAGAGACAAATAGAATAATGATTACTCACTTTCTCAGTCATAGACTTTCATTTCTCACAACCCTCCGTAGCCACGTAAAAGTAATTGTAGTACAACAAAATGCACACCAAATTAAAAGCAAATTAACCATGTAGAGTTGATAATCAGAAAGAAGAATTAGCAGTTTATATATGTATATTTTGTACATAATTAACATCTAAAAGAAAATAGTTTGCCATACCATAATTATGATTAACTAGAAGGCAACCAAATGGTAACTTTCTACATTTAAAGCCACTAGGCTAACATAAATAAGGTGAATGTTTTATTTATAACATGAAACCCAATCTGATACAACATGAAAGTGGTTCGGAACTCCAAAGAATCACATGATTGCATCACTCCAAAGCAAGTAAACAGTAGATACATTAAAGTAATCAAGAGCTTCAAAAAAATCTGACCTGCTTTGTCTTTAATATGCTTTCTTGAAGATACTGGAGATCATGAAGCTTTGTAAGAGAATCTTTAAATGATGATTCTAGAACTTCGAGGACATTTGATACGCCAGCAAGCTTGACAGAAAATTTCACTAGTCAATTCAATCTTCTTTTCATCTCTTGCACTGTCTTATTATCTATTAGAAGGTCAAGAAATATAAAAACATTGGGATTAGTCTTCTAACTCAGAACTAAAAGATATCTGCCAAATACGTAGAGACTGTAGAGGGATACAATGGCATATTAGAGAACTCAAGTTGTTCTTTAAAGCAACATCAAACAGAGAATAAAGTCGCAGGACATCAGGAACAAGCTATTTGTCACTGTTATCTTGGAATCTCTCATCACACCTTTTGAAGATAAGACCAACCTTTATACACTCGTAGTAAAGGCGAAGACGAAGCCTGTTTCCATCCTTTGGCTAAAGGATTCTACAGATGGGGCAATCATCACACCGCTGACTGCATTCCTCACGTAAAGAGGCATGATAACATGTGATCAAGACGCTCTGTACGTAACGTCCACAGCTTCTCAAGTCTCTTGTTGCCTGACAATGCTCAATTTTTGCTTCATTGCACAACTCAATGGGATCAATAGATGCCAAGTGTACTAATGCTCCCTGTAAATTGATTACCCAACCAACCGTCAACAGACAAATAGCCACATTCCATAATTAACATTCCAGTAACTAAAATTTATAGAGTGCTTGAGACAGTAGCATACTAGATGACTGTAGGAGAATGAAGCAGTTAACGACTCCTAACTTTCGCCTCTCATTTCTCAGTTCCGAACCAAGCACCTAACAATGTATATCTTTAACTCCACTGCATGGCATAAAACTCAATAAACTTGAATGGAAAACTTTTGTTAGTCTAATGCATTAACATAAAGATATGAAGACCTTATTAGTCGATCAATATAGAGTTTTGCCAATTTATAAGAATAAAAAGTATTGATCCATAATGTCCCTCAAAATAATTATTTATTGAAAGTTTATTAGGTTACAATTATTTATTTCATGGAACAATGTCAATTATGCTCTAACCTTATATTCAAACTAAGTAAGGACTAGCCAATATTTATTATTAGAGGACAAATGTTTAAACTTATATTTTTTGTTACAATTATTTACATTATAGACAATTAAATGACATGATACATTACACTAAAAGAGTTCAAGACAATTTCATCATAAACTTGAACGGGTTAATATTCTCTAAAGTAAACACATTAGAATACTAACCTGAGCCGTATTGAGCTTGTCCAATCGCGAAATCCTAAAATTAAAAAATATTAAACTAATTAATGAACAAACAAAACTAAAATTTGAAAACAAAACAAAACAAAAAAAATATATATAAATAACAAATAATGAAAAAAATAAAACTGAAAAAAAAAATTAAATAAAAACCCAAAAAAAAAAAAAAACTACAAACAAAACATAGATATAATATGCATATATATACTTATATATATATATATATATATATAAACTCATATACATACACATATACATAGTACTACATATATGCATATACATATACATCTACATCTACATATACATATACATATATAACCTTCAATGTGGGTTTGAGAAAGAGAGAGATTGGGGGTAGAGAAGGAAATTTGAGAGGTGGGGGTGGTTTTGAGGGGTAGGGCGAAGGTGTTACGAGGTGGTGGGGAGGGTAGTCAGGGGGGGAGGGGAATCAGGTAAATGGGGAAAGGGATTTTTTTTTTTTTGTAAAAACAAGGTGAGGGCAGCGTTCTACCCTCAGCGTCGCCCAGCCTCAACATGTTGACAAATTAAATTAATTAAGATAATTGGTAATTATCATTATTAATTTAATTACTATTTAATTAGTAATTATCATTAGTAATTTAATTAACACTTTAAAGCAAATTATTAATGATAATTTAATTACTAATTTAAAATAAATTATTAATTAGTAAATATAATTGTTAATTGAATTACTATTTAATTATTAATTATCATTATTAGATTAATTACTTATTTAAAATAAATTATTAATTAATTTAATTAGTAATTATCATTATTAATTTAATTACTATTTAACATTATCTATTTAACATGCTTTGTCCGTCTCCAATTCGTCTCAACATGGAGACAAAATGGATCCCAAGTATGAGAACTTGCAACTCTTTCTAATAGCTTCTTGCCTATGAGGGTCAGTACTTTTCTCTCGATAGGATTGAGGCCCATGTTGAGATAGAATGGATGAGAAACAATGATAATCATAAAAATGAGTTGGCTATGATATTACCCTAGTGGATTGAAGAAGTAAGGGTCATCAAGAGAGAAAATAATGGTGGAAAGTAAGCTATAGGATGAGGAAATCTCGATGTCTAAGTGTAAATCAATCAAACAGAGTATCCAGTTACGAGATATCTTGTTAGTGAAACGACTAACAGAACCTGTGTCATCTCATTAGAAAAATGACTGACAAATATGTAAGTAAAAATATGAGAGGTAGATGTGGCAAGAATGTAAAACTGAGATAAGTGAGAACATCTTTTGCTCCTAGAAAAAGACATGACACCAAATGCAAAGACGCTAAGAGATTGGGTCCCAATAATGACTAGGGATGGTAACAGATCGGTTATTCGCGGTTTTTGGCAAAACCAAAATCGAAACCTTTTAGCAAACCGAAATTGAAATCCAACGGATTTAAAAATTGTTATCCAAAATCGAAACCGACGGGTTTAAAAAAATTACGGATATCCAAATCCGAAACCGATTATCTAAAACAAATTAATTTAAATAAAAAATTTGCTCCATAAACACTGTAAAAAAGTCAATTTTAATGTTGAAGAAACCTAAAAACAAAATAAAATGAAATTCATACACAATGCAATAAAAATTAAAAAATAAATTACATAACCATTAATTCATATCTAAAATATCCACCAAATTGAAAAAAAAAATTATTCTCGTCTTCAGATCTACAACAGAGAACACCAATAACACATCCCCTAGCACTACAATTTCCAAACAAAACATCAAGGCACAGTTTAGATCTACAACATACAGCATCAAAACACACAAAAATATCACAAAGTAACAATAATAAACTAAAAACCGACAGGATAAAAAAAAATGAAATTTTCCAATACATCGTCCTCTCCCTCGGCGGTTATGGCTGCAGTGATGTCGTCATCTTCGACTTTGGAATCATCAGCTCTTAATTAATGAGAATGTTTGTAATTAACAAAAAAAAAGCTCAAAAGTACTTGAAATTAAAAAAAAAAAGAAAAAGAAATTACATATGAAAAAAATCCCTTAAATGCCGAGTTGAAGTTTGAAGAAAAACAATGCATGTTGTGAATGGGTTTTATTATTGGTATAATGTGGCGGCTGAATACAGAGAAGTAGAAAAGATAGAGAGTATTAGGTTATATGATAAGGGTTTTATTTTTTATATTTTTTAAATTATTATAGTTTAAAATATTGTTAAACCCAATAATTGTTATAGTTTGAAATGTTACTAGTTGGGCTTAGCCCAACTTTTATATTAAAGTCTATCCTATAACCCATTAAAGACATATTCACATATCTATCAATGTATCTATAATATCTATAAATAAACATATATATATATAAATTAATAATCGAGTTTCAGGTTTCGATTTTTTTTTTAAACCAAAGCCTATCGGTTTATCCATTGGTTACTACTTATAAAAATAAAAACCTATTGGTTTACCCAACGGGTTTTGTTATCTATTTTTTATCGGACGGTTACCCGTCGGTTTCGGGTAGAGCGGATACCCGTTGTCATCCCTAATAATGATAACATTTATGTTCGTTGTCAAACCCCAAAAAATTATAAAATAATACCCCATTCCCCCTAAAGGTTTTGGCTTGATGCTCCCTCCACCTTTGTACATTTCTTTTGGTTTTAATAAAATACCCGAAGGAAAGAACCCTTCCTTTTACCAAAAAAAAAAAAAAAAAATACCCCAGAAAATAATAAAATCGAGCACAAAGTTCTAATTTTGGTACGTTCATGGGGCTATTGGTGGGAAAATCATGCACACCTAAAGACTCGAATAGTATTATAATCCGGAATGTGACTATATAAATACTCATATTGGGATTCATTGTCAATCATACAAGAAGGTCCCCTTTTTTTTTTGAACTAAAAAAGATTCCATTAAGCAAAACAAGAGGTTACATTTAGCCAATACCAAATCGGGCTATGTCCTGGGAAATTAAATGAATAAGGCTGGGAGGGGGGGTTGGACACCCAATCTAAAGGGAGCTCATTACAATATTTTGCTTTTGCAATCCAATCACTACAACAATTAGCCATTCTCCTAATGCTACGAACCCTAACACGAGTGGATCCAGCCATAATCTTTTGAATATCCTCTACTATTAGTCTTGCATTCCAACTAGGGGCAAGGTCTGAAGAATTGATTGCTTTGAGAACGGACTCTGCATCACTTTCAATGGTGATGTTATGGCACACGAATTGGGTTGCAAAGTGACAGGCGCTCCTAATAGCCGCCGCTTCGGCTTCGAAGGCCGATACCCTTCTGATCATATCTGCTTGGCCTGCAATGATTGTTCCTCTTGAGTCCCGCACAATAAAAACTGATGTTGCACGGTTATCCTCCTTCTTGAAAGATGCATCTATATTGATCTTGATAGCTCCTATCGGAGGGAAGGTCCACGTGGAAGGGGCACTTGATAGAGGTTGAAGCTGTGTCTCAGACTCTCCCCAGGGATTGTCATTAGCTGCGACATAGTCACTGAAAAAACTAAAAGCAAGAGCCGCTGCACAAGGAATGTCAGTAGGTTTATTTTCCAAGCGGAATCCGTATCTCTCCTTCCATATTTGCCAAACGGTAAACGCGATCTTGACATATGCTTCTTTCTTGCAGTAGCCTGCTGACTAATACCTATGAACCATTAAAACGAACCAATCGCCGAATCTAGAGATCCGATAAGGGTTGATTGAGCACTGCAGAGGAGAAGCACACCACATTCTTTGAGCCCACGGGCAAAGGAAAAAACAATTCTCGACGATCTCTACTTCTTCATCACAGATTGAGCAAACTAGACTTGTCGTACACTTTCTTTTGTAACGATTTTCATTTGTCGGCAAACAGTTTCTACCTGCTTTCCACAAGAATGTTCTGATTTTCGGGGGAGCTTTAACGTTCCATACCATCTTCCAAAGCTCCTCAAGAAGTTGGAAAGAGCTTTCCGCAATGGGGGATAAAGTTGCCACCATTTCACATGACACATGATAACCTAATTTGACATTGTACCTCCTATTACGACTAAGGGGGCAAATAAGGGCATCCTTCCTAGTCGTCCATAGAATGGGGATGGTAAGGATAGCTTCCACGATGTGGTCTGGAAAGATGTCTCGAACCGATTGCTCTTTCCACTATCTCAAATTATGATCAATCAATTCAGCAACATAGGAGATGCTAGCATTGTTCATATTTTGAAGCATGGGATAGTTACGAATCCAAGGGTCCTGCCAGATGTTGATGGATTGACCGTTGCCAATGTCCCAGATTGCTTTCTTTTTAATGAGATCACGTCCCTTGAGGATGTTTTTTCAAGACCAGGATGAAGCTCTTCCTGGTTTAGCATTCCAGAAATCCCCATTGGCGAAATAAATGCCCTTTAGGATCTGAGCAGTAAGAGAATTAGGGTTGGACAAGATCTTCCAAGCTTGTCTTGCAATCATAGCGAGGTTGAAAGAGTAGAGGTTTCTGAAACCAAGCCCTCTTTGATTTTTTGATTTGGTCAGTTCTTCCCATCTAAGCCGGGTAGTGGATAGTCTGTTTTCCATTCTCCCCCCACCAAAAGCTTGCTAACATAGATAAGAGCCTATTACAAACATGCTTTGGAATGAGAAAAGAGGACATAACGTAGGAAGTCAGGGAGTTGATAACAGCTTTGATAAGGGTATCATTTCCACCATCCGAAAGAAGGAGACTCTTCCACCCTTCGAGCATTTTTGCACACCTCTATTGAAGCCAACTAAGAGCTTCCACTTTTGCCTTTTCCCATTCAGTAGGAAGCCCCAGATAATTCCCAAGGTTGGTGATTTGGCGTACTCTGAACACATCTGCCACACTGTTTCTGATTCCCTATGGTGAGCCGCTACTAAACATAATAGAAGATTTTTCAATGTTGATACATTGTCCAGAAGCGAAGCAGTATTTGTAAATGCATTCTTGGAGGGTCATTACTTCTCTGATGTTGGCTTCCAGGAAAAAGATGGGATCATTTGCAAAGAGCAAATGAGACATGGGTGGGCATGTTTTTTTGATCCTAAGTCCTTTCAGGAGGCCAAGTTCAAATTGTCTGTTAATCAAACAGGTGAGAACCTGAGTCAGGATAAAGAATAAGTAAGGGGAGAGAGGGTCACCCTGTCGAATCCCCCTAGTAGGGATGATTGTTTGCAGTGGTTCTCCATTTACCATCATATTGAAAGACACAGAAGTAACACAACCCATAATCCATCTGGTCCATGTATTGTGGAAGCCCATCTTTTCAAGAACCCCTGCCAGGAAATCCCATTCCACCCTTTGTATATGCCTTGCTCATGTCAGCTTCGAAAATGGTATGTCCTTTGTTTGATTTTTTCTTTTTCTTGAGCTAGTAGACCGCTTCTTGGGCAATGATAGTATTATCTTGAATTGATCTACCCGGAATGAAAGCAGTTTGTGTTGGGGAAATGATTTTTTTCATCAGGGGTTGCAGTCTCAGAACTAAGACTTTGGAGAAGAAGGTCCCGATTAACGGTATACACAACAGTGAAAGAAACTTCCGCCCAAAATTTTTTAGGACACGAAGAGGAGACTAGAAGAGCGCGAATAATTTCAAGTATATAGACTACTGTAAATACATGTTAATATTTAATTCTTAAACTAGAGCCATGATACAGTAGTAAGCGTCGACGCCACTTAACAAAAGTCTTCACTCCGCCGAATATTTATGTGGTCAGGTTCGGTCAGTTGGGTTCCCTTGTCAACAAAAAAAAAACTAGATAAATAATTCTGAGTTGTGTTTTGTCTTGTTTGATGTCGCATAATTTTTCTTTTTATTTATTTATTTATTTTTACCTATCATCATCATCATCATCATAAATGATATTTGGACATAGCAATATCATCTAGTTCATTTTCGTCATTTTTACAGTTTGTCTTAAAAATACCGATCTAACCATAAGCGAAATTATTAACTAAATTTGATACGTAACCTTGATGATCAACCACTTTTTGGCCATGATAGGATCATGCACTGAATCTTCATTGCTCACAGGAAAGTAACATGCTGGTAACCATGATTCTCAAGTGAAACATCAACTAACAGTAACATTACAAAGAAAGAAAATGACGTTTCCCAATCAATATGGTTGATGGTATGTGTTAGTGTGCTATTTGGTAACTTTGCAATGGTCATTTAAGAAAATAAGCAATACTTCCACCTTTAGCCATATGCAAACAACTAAAAGGTACAGTAACATTTTTAAGCCAATATTTTGCACAAATGGTTATAACATTTTTCGGTCTAAATTATATCATCAATAACAAGGAAAAAGCGGTCTTAGTTTCACCATGGATCAAATATAACAGGTCCAACATTTCCATAGATAAACGATATAACCTTAAACTTTTCACATGCATGATCACCAAAACCTTACATGTAGACATAATATACGATTGATATAATATGTAATTTTGAAAACATGATAAAGGTCAGAGAATAAGTTACCGACAACCAGGAAGAAAATTGGGGTGTTAATTTCTTCACCTTTTAACTCATTGGCAGAGACTCGTGCTGATAACGTACGTGTTATAAAAAATTATCAAATACAATAAGGAATAATATAAGAAATACAATTGCTAAAAGGAGGAAGAAGAGTTTTATTGGTAGATCTTTCTTGTGTACATTTCTTTCACATAACCTTCCTATTTATAAGTAAAAACAATACATTGATGATGTCATCAATGACATCATTTCCATATGTGGTCATCATATAACCCATCAATTAACTTTCCTAAAGTAAACTTCACACTTCTTGTCACATAGGCATCACATGGTTCTTATATTGAATATCCATATTTTATAACCTATAAATGGTTTTTAATATTGGCAAGTTTTCATATTTTCGTCCTAATTATTTCAAAAGTGATATGTTTAGTTTCCAATATTTATACTTTTGTTGACTTTTATTCCTATCATTACAAAAGTGCTGCACTTAGTCTCCTAGATTAAAAAAAAAAAAATTAATTCAGTCTCTAATGTTTTAACTTTTTGTTAATTTATTTTCAAAGTTTCATGTGTAGATCACACTATAGGGACTTTTTACATATTTGGGGACTAAGTATGTTACTTTTGGAACAATGAGTATGAAATTATATATATATATAAACATTGGGTACTAAATTGAACTTTTTGCAATCTTTGAAAATTAAACACTTCACTTTTAAAACAATGAGGGTGAAATTAAAAAAATAGTATAAATAAAGGAGGGTAAATTAGGAGACTATTTGCAAAATTTACCCTAATTGTCAAGTATTATATTCTCTATTCCTTCTCCTGATTGCTTGGGAATTCTCACCTTTGGTACTCAAGATATTGTGTCTGAAGAGATGGATAGATAGAACTACTGGTTGCTCGATAAAGACCCTAACTTTATTGCGAGCCCTGATTGCAACATATTTGCAAGCTTCCTATAATCTCCATGAACATTTATAATTCCAGTATTATAATCCCACTCCTACATCAACTTATCATTAAACCAACTAAATTTTCATCGTTGCCCATATAACGAATGGCCTCGACAAAGTCTTCTACCAACCAACTTTAATTATACTCAAGCCACGGTGCCAATATTGAAAGAATCCTCACACACCATGCATATCGAATGTTAAGCTGCGGCATAGGACACCATATTTATGTGTATATATAGATTGTATGATATGGTTTTAGGAAGAAAACTGAAGGAGTACGAGAAAATTGGAGAAATTGTTTTGACTAAAATTTTCAAGAACATACTAAAGCCCATTCGTTTGTTATAAAATGACTCTAATTCTATTATATTTCCCTTCTATTCTTTTTCTAAACAAGATGTTAGCTGTTACTTTTTTTTTCTATTTTTTGTTATTTCCTTTCTTTATCAATCCAAACAAAATGGGAGAAAATTCTTGTCTTTTATTTTACTTCTTTCTTTCTTTTTGGCCATATCGTTTCCTTTTCTTCTCATCGTAGCAATTTGAAGAAATTGTTGAAGAGAAAACTGGGAGTCATGTTTGCGAGATTTTAGTATTAAATATACAAAAATCAAATAAGTTTTGGGTTGTGAATTTTTAATTAGATTTCAATTTTGAAGATAGCCTGATGAAAAAAATGATGTATTTACGATTATAATTTGATTAGGTGTCACCATTCACCAATTATAAAATCGTAAAATCTCTAAGTAAAAGGTAACACATCATATAAGTTGTAGACGTATCAATTGGATCTCTAACAGACATATTTTTGAACATTGATTCACATCTCCTATTAAAAAATCCTATAATAATATATTCAATTGCATAAAGTCAGTTAACTAACCTCAATGTCTATAGTCTCTTGCTTTTGCCTTGCAATGAACTTTTTACTGCCTACTAGTTACTGGGACTATTATTTGCTCTTTTACAAAATAATATGCTAATGGCAAAGTATTTTAATTAAACATGGTTATGTTCATTCCCTTGGAGTACTAATTTAATATGGGGAGCTAAAACTAGTTAAGCATCTCATTGATCAGTACCCAGTATCATTCTCAACCACATGTCACCGACACGATAGCATTTTTGAAAGGATTGTGTACATAATGTTGGATATCGGCGCAGCGGAATGATCGGAGACAAATAGTATCACGCATCTAAAATATGAATAAGAACAGAGAAAATAGAGACACAAAATTTACGTTGAAAACCCTCAAACAAACCGAGAGAAAAAACCACGGGCAAGTAATGGAGGATTTCACTATGATGTGGAGTATTTTACAATAACCTTCTCTCTAATTTAAGGAGAGAACAATATCACTCTCTCAAATAATAGGAGAAACTAACTCTCACTCACAAATATAGGACAATAAAAGAGGAAGAGAAAATACTCAGGAGAAAGCTTATTTTTCTCTCTGATTTGGAATGTTTGGTGATGCATAAATGGTGAAGAATAAGCCTATATTTATAGGCTCATTCTGCACCAAAATTCAAACCATTGCAGCAAAAGTCTTCCCACGTGCAGTGTGAAGCCAACCCAAAATTGTGTGCGCCTAACTTTGCAGCCAAAGTTTGCTGAACAAATTTTTCTTTCTTTTTCCATTGGTTTTGTCTTCTTTGTCTGCTGCTTTTCTCTTTTGCCTTTTGATTTCAAATAAGCTTTACAGCTCAACACATAAATATATAAGAACATAATATTATTTTAATGTAGTACGACATAACTTATTCTACGTCTACAAAGTATTATATTCTACTACTCAAAAGATTACACTCATGACTTTTACACACCGACTAGAGGTGTGACATATAATTTTGGTATAATCAAGTATGGTACATTTATCTTGTGGTGTGTGACACTTCCCACAAACTAGGTAGTTCTATTTATAGAGTACAATTGCTAATCCGACTAGGTTTAGGATTTTTATATTTTAAAATAGGGTAATTTACCGAAATGGTCCTAAACCTTTGCATTTTTTGACATTTAAGTCCTCTATCTTTCGTTTTGGACAAAATGGTACTTCATATTTCATTTTGGTGACAATCGTTAGTCCTTGGAGTAAAATCCGTCAAAAAAATATCGTTAATGAGCACGTGGTTGCAAAATTCACAAATTGTCAAGGGTAAAATTGTCACACGATAAAAGATAAACATCTTAAAGTTTATGCATTTTGTGGCCACGCGTAATTCACGTGCTCACTAACGTTATTTTTTGACAAATTTTGCTCCAAAGACTAATAACTATCACTAAAATGAAAGATGAAGGACCATTTTGTCCAAATGAAAGATAGAGGATTTAAATGTCGAAAAGACAAAGATTTAGGACTATTTCAGTAAATTACCCTTTAAAATATTTAGGCTCTTGGCCTAGCTGTGAAATTTTAGTTTTTTAGTTTTAGAACTTTTGTTAGAAGTGTTGTTGAATAATAGTCATTGACTGTGTGGCCTATGTTGGACTTTAAAAAATATGGTGGGGGTATATTTGAGAAAAAAAATAACTTTCTGCATTATGTATGTTGATTGGAGCAAATAAGGTCTAAGGTGGAGATTTGTTGAATTAGTGGCCCGTATTTATTAGTAGTGTTCAGTGGGCCTGTAGGCCTAAACCTAGAAGAGATAAGATTACCTATAAATATATATCTTGTACTTATATCAGGTGTAGTAAATATTGAGTGTATACACGAGAAAATTGGTGAGGTATTGTAAGAGGGTTTTTCTTGTACTATTTCATCATCATAGTCAAATTATTTTCCTACTACCCATGGACGTAGGCTTAGATTGAACCACGTAAATTCTGTGTTCGTTTAAATTTCTTATTTATTATACGTTATTACTCTGAACTATCCTAACAACATACTTAGGGGAAGTGCTTCTCCCCGGAATTTGACATTTCGACACTTCTCAAAAAGTATATGACCTCACATATAGGGTTCATTTTTTATTTTATGGGTCAAAGGACGAATTCCCAATATGAGAAATTTTCCATATTTGTACGTGAATATATAGTGCAACCTCTCGCATTTATAGCGATGTACATGAAAGTATCATAGAGCAAAGTCCTGGTACTACACAATCTATTATTCACTTAAAGGATATTGAGTTACGTACTTATATGCCCCAATAAAATTACTTCATCAGGTACCTTTTGACTCCATGAGGGTGTGTACTCATAAAGTATTCCTCCCACTTAATGCTCTTTGAATCAACCGACAAAATGTCAACATTGATGTTGGCTTCTCTTATCATCATCAACAACTTTTCAGTGTTCGCATCATCAAAGCTGTGTAGAATAAGTATTTATTAATATGAAAACTCCTTCAAACAAGATAAATCAAATTGTATAAATTTTATCTTTAAGAGTAAATATTGACAAGATATATAGACTTACATTCCCTTGAAAAGCACAAATGATTTGTAAACTTCTGCAAGACGCATAACATGATTCATACTTCGCTTGAGTTTGTTATGTTGGTCTTCAAAATGTCGACAAAATACCATATTTACCAACTTTGATACCTATAGGGAAATTAAAATAATTGTGTAAATCATTGTGCCTATAACTACAAAGTGCAAGTAATTAATTCCAAAAAACACGGTGAAACTTTCAAAACAATGTAAATGTACTTGTATCTTGTAATGTTTGATCTTTGTCCTAGACATAGAAATTTTGCGTAGAAAATACTTACATAGTAAAGGCGTATATTACAAAGCCCATTATCAATAAGAAACTAAAAGACAAATATGGATCCTAAGACTCTGCTATTAATCAAATTTATTTACATTTTGGATATACCTCATATAAAAGCAGTGGCGAATGTGTTTGCATCCCCACTAGCTCAAAAAAAGTTAAAAATTCAAAAGTAAATATGTATATATTTTTAGTTTAAAAAAATAAATTAGCTCTACTGAAATATATATATATATATAGTTTAAAATTATGAATTTTAGCTCTTATTTAGAAAAATTCCTAAATCCTGCCCTGTATAAAAGAATAAGAACTATTTAGTGGACATGCTGGTGATGAAAAGACTAATATTATCAGGACTAATATCAACTTGGTATTATGACAACTGACCTTCACGAGTGGTAGAAGACGAATCATGAAATGTTTGCGGAAGCTAGCCATGGTTCTTAATATTTTAAGTCTCGTGACTTTCACTGGTTTTCCACTAGCATTAGTCCATGAATTTTTTGTGAAATAATTGAAGGCAAATTTGTAAAGGTCAGCATAAGTCAGAGGTTCCCTTCGAGAAGAACCAATATGATAAATGAGCGGTTGGGGCAGCTGATGTGCATGTGCTACCATTACAGCAAGAATAAAGTCCACTACCATATCACCTGGTATCTGTAAGGAATTCTAATAATTCAAATATGTACTCTTCAAAAGTTCTTCAAATGAAGATAGATTCACAATTTTCAACAAATTTGTGACATCCAAAATCTAAAAATTAAAAGGCAATAAAGTAAGTGGGGAAGGGAATAAAATTACATTAAAGAAACAAATTTGATATGATTATGCTGACTCACCGCATCAATTATTAACTCTCGATCACCAAGCATGACCTTCAATTTTCCTTCACCATAAGCAACGAAAAAGCCATCCATAGTTCTGTCATGGCAAGTTTTCCATAGAACACAAATACATTATCAAATTTCTTTGCTTATTATTTAGAAGGGTAAAACACCAAATAGTCATGAAGTTTATCACTTTTTTTATAGCCAAGTAAATAAACACATAAATCGACCGAACGAGTTCTGTTTGAATTTACATTCTCAACTAGTTAATTGCATAAACAACCGTCATATTTCCTATTTTTTCAAGTACCAAAGATTCTAATTATACGAAAATTTTAAAAAAATTATAACTAAACTTTGTGTCTAGCTGTAATACTTTTTTAATTTTTTACAATCTATATATTTAGCTTTGTTTAAAACATGGTTTGGGATTATTTGGATAATCTAATCTTGCCATGAAGTGAATGAATTTGTAAATCTTGTTTTTCACTCTCACATAGGTGGCTGATACCCTATCTCTAAACTATTGAACATGAGTGACACTCGAAATCATCAAAATTCCGCTCCTCGAGGAGTCAGCAACTCTGACTCAATTATGATTGTCTGCACAGATTTACAATTTTCCATTAGGTCCAAATGTAAAATACCTAAAAATGAGGTTCAAAGATAATAATAGGTCAGGTACATATGTATGTTTCTTGATTTTTTATTAATAAGATTCGAGTAGGCACATTTTTAAAAATTTACCTTCTATTAATCTTACTGAACAAAATAACTTATTTAAAATAATAAAAAGTTTAGTAGGCTATTTGCAACTTGATACATGTTTAATGGCTTTTGGAGTATTTAATCCTCAAACTAATGGTTTAAAGCCATGATGCGGGTCAGTTTCAGCAGTAAAATTGACATTTGATTGTTTCCACATAGGTCACACAATACTACCCACCATTCCCATCGTAATAAACACACACATTCAATCCATTATCACCACATTTACCACCACCATTAGCCAACACTTTAGTGTTAAGAAGCATAAGATTTCATCCTAAAACTAATTGGTATTAAGTGGAGTACCCCAAGATCTTATAAGGTACTCTTGAAGTTTCTGATTTTTCGATGTGAGATAAGTGTATATTCTAACACTCTCCTCTCGTGTGACCTGATTTGAGAGGGATCACACGTGGAAGATACACATGGAAGGTTAAACGCACATGAGATACACGAGGAAGATTGAATACAAGTATAACCTGATTTTGAGATAGGTCACACATGGACACATGTGAAAAATAACACCTGCAGAAGAAGATTGAATACGCGCGGGACACACGTTGAAAATGAACAAGACTGAACCAAGGGTCCAACTTTGATATCATGTTAAGAAACTTGATGTTCTATCCTAAAACCAATTGGTAAAGTGGAGTAGCCCAAGATCTTATACTGTATTAGAATTAAATAATGTGGAGAATTTTATAGATATAGTACTAGAACCTCTTTAAATTAATAGTCAAAAAATTATTAATCTCTTTTAGATAATAAAATTATTTGATCCTGACTTGAGCCAATTTACGAAATAAATAATCTTCGTATAATTATAAGAAAGTATATTTTAAATATTTCTTTTGTATCTCATAGATCCCAAATATTTATAAATTAATAATTAGGTAAAAATTGCATACATTTTTTCTCATTATCATGAGGTCTCAAATATTTATAAATTAATAATTAGCTAAAACGTGCATACATTTTTATCATGATTTTTCACCAAACAATTAAAATTTTCTTTTTACCACATTTGGTACATTTTTCATTTTTCATTTTTTAGAAACTTATTCTCCTAAATTTTAGACACTCTTCCCTTGACTAACTTGCAAATCATATTTTTTCAAAACCTATTACTACACTTCTTTTGGCATGCATTATGCATGTTCTTTTCTATGCTCACATAATGCCTTACACATTTCATTTGTAGTGGTTCTTTTCTCTTGACACTTTGAAATGGGAAGCCATTTTTGCTATTTAGAACTAAAGATACCATAAATAATAAGAGATTGTATTGGGTTAAATAGTGTTTGTTTTGATTCAATATACTATATAACCTCTTTAAATTAATTGCCTTGGGACCACTTAACTTCTCTTAATTTAGCGACATATCAATTTATTGATAAATTACTACTTAATAATTTATAGAGATACTTTTTTTTTTTTTTAATTGTAAAATACTATCGCTTCAACTAACCAAGTTAAGACTTAACATACTCTAAGATTCAAAATACTATCTCTATATGTATTTAAGTAATTAAGAGTTCATTAACAATTAACATAAGGATTCAATGTATTCATCTTTATTGAAACAAGTGCATACAATGTATATTGAATGAAATCAAATACTATTTAACCCAACACAATCTCTTATTATTTATTGTATCTTCGGTCTTAAAATAGAGAAAATGGCTTCATATCATAAATGTGTCAAGAAAAGAACCATGAAAAAATCAAATGTGTAAAACATTGTGTGAATATAGCAAAGAACAACTTTCATGCATACAAAAAGAATTGCAGCAATGAGTTTTGAAAAAATATGATTTACAAGTTAGTCAATCGTAGCTGGTCTAAATTTAGTAGGAGAAAGTTCTAAAAATTCAAAAGAAAAAAGTATATAGAATGTGGTAAAGAGAAAAGATTAATTGTCTGGCGGACAATCATGATAGTAAGGTATTTAATTTTTAGGTAATTAGTAATCAATAAAATATTTGGATATATAAATTACAAATAAAATATTAAAACGTATTATTTTATAATTTAATGGAGATTATTAGTTTTAATACATTTGTCGCAAGTCTGGATCGAAATTTTATTATTTAAAAGAGATTATTAATTTATCAAATATTAATTTGAAGAGTAACTACTATACATTGTATGCACTTATTTTAATAAAAGTGAATAATTGGATCTTTATACTAATTATGTATGATCCAATGACTTCTTAATTGGTTAAATACATATAGAAATAGTACTTTAAATTTTATAATATTTTGATCTTAAATTGGTCACTTAATGTGATAATATATTTATTGTTAAGCAAAAAAAATTAAAAATACCTTTATAAATCAATAATTATTAGCTTATCGACAAAATTAATATCTCCCCAAGTTAATAGAATTTAGGTAGTCTAAAAATTAATAGTTTAGAGGGGTTATATTGTATATACAAATGCATCTATATAAGTTAAATCTACTCAAAAATTAGTAAAGAAAATTAACCTCATCAAACAAAGAAAAGGAAGTAGTTAATGGGTGTAAAGTTAGGCAATCAAACAATAATATCTTCTGAAAATATAAATACACATTGCAATATGAATACATATTCTTTTGCAAACGGAATGTTTTACTTTCTTGCATGTCATCAAAACAATATATGCTTTATTAAAATGAAATAGTTTACTCTTTAAAATATCATAATTTTCTAGTAAGTTATAGCTAAAAAAAGAATAGTTGGGCGCACTTTTTTTTTCTTTTAATAACAACTTCACAAAATATCAAACTTTAGTCTCCACTTGTCATTTCACAAAAGTTATTCATATCTAAGATGTTCAATCTATAACAGAAGATTTTTAACTATTTGAAAGATTACAAAACTTCGTTACCTTATGCCTTCTATCCAACCAAGAAAAGGTTCTTTGATAGTACTTGTTATAATTGTTGGGCGCAAGATAATGATATCGAAATTTTTCTTTAGATGTTCTAAAAGCATCACCCCCATTGCTTTAGTAAATGTATACGTGTTTGGCCATCCATGTAGCATCGCCCTGGAGAAATTCTTCATGTAAGAACAAACTAAATTATAAATTGTTATAGTGACCAAAGAAAAAACAAATTGAATTTATGGAGAAAGAAGAGTATAGAAAGAAAAAGCAATTTTTTTTTTTTAAGAATTGAGTGAATCAATAAACTATTTTAACCAAAAAAATGACAAAAGCTACACAAGTTAATGTCAAATAGAAGGAGTCAAAAAAATACATTAGAGAAGTTCGTTTAATATCCATTATCGATACCATTATCTTCCATACTATGATAATTGTTATTATGCCATATGTTTGCCACCAATAACTTATAACGGGTATGACCTTATTGTGGCACGATAATAATTGTTAATTCAAGAAAAAAAGGAGAATATGAAAATTAATATGAAAATGGAGGAAGAAGAGGTAGAAACATGGAAATTTATAGCATAATAGAAAAACAAAATAGAGAAAGGAAAACAAAGAAAAGTTTTGAGCATAGTTAATTATAAAACAAGAGAAAAACAAACTAGAAGCATATAGATTTGCTTGTTGCAAATCATAAGTCTTTTCCCTCTGGTTTGAAGCAAGAAAGACTTTCAAGTCAAGCGAAACTCTTTTGGTGGAGAATCCGAGAAGACAAGTCTTTTTGCCTTGGAGTCTTCCTCGACCTACGATCCTGGGCTATTGATATTCAAGAAATTAGGACAAAAAAAAGAACTTTATTCGAAAAATGATGTTTGAATCTTGCATATGAAACAGCCAGATTTTATTTTAATTGTAATAAGAACAAGACAATTGACTATATTTTCCTAGAAAGTGAGTACAAGAGAACATTCTATTTTGTATATATATGTAAGTGGGAGGCCTACCATGCAACCTGGATAAAACACACGATGGTTATCTATTAGTGTTCAGAACAAAAGAAGGTTAATTGCATTTTTATGCATGTAATGCTATTAAAACATTTATTGTAGTTAAGTTCATCAAATGGTTATTTTTGGTAGGAATGGTAATAGATCGGTTAATCATGGTTTTTAGAAAAACTGAAATCAAAACCATTTACCATAACGTAAACCCGAAACCAAAACCAAAAACCGATGGTTTTAAAAACCATTATCTAAAATCAAAATCGACAAGTATAAAAAAAAACTGCTGAATAATTGAAACCGATAATTTAAAACAAATTAATGTAAATAGAAAAAGTATCCGAAAATATAAAACATTATTAAGATAAATTAAAATTTTTAA
Organism: Ehretia macrophylla; assembly: GCA_037974665.1. NCBI lineage: Eukaryota > Viridiplantae > Streptophyta > Magnoliopsida > Boraginales > Ehretiaceae > Ehretia > Ehretia macrophylla. The sequence goes on along the minus strand of CM075778.1, from coordinate 29,339,107 downwards.
AAATATATTAAATAAAAATCTGTAAATATTAATTTAATTAGTATTTTTTTAGTTGGGCACTTGGGGTAAGACCAATAACTTTTTTGTTGTTTCTTTTTTGAATAATTGTATTGAGCCTTAAATTTTTTTTTATAAAAAAATAGCATTCTTTATTGATATAATTTTAGATATTAGTATAAAAATTATTTTTTATATTTTCATCAACTATAAATATTATATTATATATGTAGGTTTCAGTTTTTTTAATGTCTAAAACAAAAACTTATCGGTTTACCGGTTGGTTACTACTTATAGAAATCAAAATCTATCAGTTTACCCAACGATTTTTGTTATCGGATTTTATCAGACGGATACCTGTCGGTTTCGGTTACCCGTTACCATCCCTAATTTTTGGTAATAATGAAAATCTAATTCCTATATCTGTATTGAGATGAGTGGGGGTGGTATTTTTAAAAAAATGTGTATAAGGTATTTATTTGTATGTGAATATCATATTAAGTATTTTTACTTTCTCTAAATAAAAATCCTGAGTCTACCTCTGACATCCATGATACACTAATTGTACAGAACTAAGTTAGATACTAACCTTTGTTTGCCTACATCTTTCAAGGTTGATGTTATATCCTTTTCAGTTGCATGCTGAGATCGAAGTTCTCTTTTTGTTTCATCTACTAACTTCTTTTCTGCATCAATATCAACATAAGAGGCAGAGGCTCCATGGAGTGTCTCCCCCATTCGAAAAGGTTTCTCTAGTATGATTCCTACCTTCTGATCACCGCAAACATAGGCTACAGAGTAAAATGCTTTTAAGCAACAACACATGGAGTCATATATTCAAACTTGGAATTTAAATAAAGTAATAAAGACACAAAAGGTAAATTGAAACCGCAAAAAATCAACATTAATATGTTAATATATAGGATATTGGACTTGGCTTCTCTACAATTTTGTTATCTAAATTTCATACAATACTCCTCTTGATTAATGTCGTGTGTCACTAGATCTCATCTATGGACCACAGTAATCTTGCTAAACTAACTTTCTAACCATGGTTAGAAAGTATTAAATACCAAATCTAAACCCTCCAAATAGTAAAACAATATTTTGACCACTTTTGACTACTTTTGGCTATCTTTTAACTTTCAAAATACAATTATATAAAACATAATCATGTTATATAATCATTACTTTAAAAAATAAACATGTTCTTCCCAGCAAAATGCATAAACCGTCCATCTCTATTCTCTTTCAACAATTCATTTCTCTATTCTCTTCCAATCTTCATTCACATACTTTTCTTCTAATCCCTAAAATTTCTTCTTAAAATTCTAATTCCCACACACACACACTAAAATGCACAAATTAAGGTAATATATCATAAAAACTTTATATTATATTTACTTATTAATTTTTTTTGTTTACATAACTTTATCCATAATTTATTTTATTAATTTTTTTCAATAGATGAATATCCTAAGGCAGGGCACCAGGTAAGGTTAGCAATTTGAATTACTTCTCGCAATAATTTTGTTAGTGTATTTTTTGTTAATTATATTTTAGTGGTAATTTTTTATTTTAAATTAACTGAGTCATTCATATTTCGATTATTGTCCTAATATGGCAATGTTCAATAATTTGTTAATCATATTTTTTAGTACATTAAGATGCCTAGAGCTTCATAATTTTGATTATTGTCCTAAATAATGAATATACTAATATTTTATTTTATTTAGAATTAGTTCTAGACAATGAAAATATGAGGCTATTAAGAGAATTTCTTCACACATCATATCAATTAGAATAACTTATTTAAATACATGAATATAGTAATTTGAAATTTTAATTGAAAATATATCAGATTTGTATTCTTTCATGAAGAAAATCAACTTATAATGTTAAAAGGTTCAAGTTTGGTCAAATGTAAATATATAATTTATATTTAATTAAATTTTTAATTAATTTTTGTTATTTGATTTATTATAATTAATTATATTAAATGAAAATAGAAAGATATTTGTTGAGTCTATTTTCTACTAGTCAAAAATACTGTACAAAAATAAAAAATCTCAGCCCTCCCAATACTAATTTTCTAGCTCCGTCCCTAAGGATATTGTATCCTAGTTTAGTCCCTAATTTTTACTATATATCACTAACAAAGTCCCCTATTTTCAAAAGTGCTAATTTTAAATATTTTAACTTTGTACCTTATAATAGTACTATTAGTCCTTTTACCTTTTTTTGTTAAAAAATTAACAGTAAAGTTATATTTTTTCCTTGTGCCATGTGACCATAGTTGTCAAATCGTGAATCGTATCGTGAATCGAAATGTCATTTTTTGAATCGTGAATCGAATCGAATAGTGAATCGTACCGATTCGGTCATAAATTTGAAACTAGTTGATATTTGACATATTATGTTTCTATTAACAGTTTTTAGTTGAGATTCTTTATTTGAATTAATATTAATATATGTTTTTGTTACTTTTCTAGATTGTTCACTACTTCACTTGTTCCTAGTAGCCCAAACAATTTCTGCATCACAATATCACACTATTTTTTTTGGTCGGAACAATATCACATTTTACAAGTTCCCAAACTAGTGCTCAAAAGCTGTTGTAAACACAAGTGGTCCAATCAGTTATGAGTTTTGTGTCCCATTTTTTTACTAAAGTGGGCTTATTTTGTTGTCTACTTTGAAATATTTTGGGCTTTTAAAAAAAAAAAAAAATTGACCCGAATAGCGAACGATTCAGTGAATCGTTCGATTCACTAACGATTCACACGATTCGGTATCGATTCACTTGCGATTCACGTCGATTCACGATTCTCCTATCCGATTCGTATCATTTTTTTAATGAATCGTATCGAATCGTACGATTCGAACCGCGAATCGTACGATTCTGATTACACTGCATGTGACTTTAAAGTTATCTTTTTAATAGAAAAGGGCGAAAGAACTATTGGTGTCATAAATTACAAAACTAAAAGATTAAATATTACACTTTTATAAGCAAGGGACCTGTTTGTCAAATACAGTAAAAATTATGGACTAATTAGGGTATTAACCGTAACATTTACAATTCTCTGTCTTTGAAATAAATTGAGGGATAGAAATTTTGGAGCTACACTTACCAGTAGATATATGGACAAGCAGTTCTATTTTCAAACATTGTTTGGCGAAGTTTAGAACATTTACTGCTCCAAAAGCATTGATACCCAAGGCAACATCATACCTGAATAACACCCAAAAGACCAAGAGTTAAAAATTCATTTCTTTTGCTGTATATTCAAGCTATACTTCTAGTATTACCTTTCGAAAAACCTTGTTGTCGCAGCAGAGTTAACAACTATGTCTATCTCTCTCCACATATCATTTCTCAATTCGGAGTCTTGAATCCCTAAGTTCTCACAAGCAACATCACCAGGAACTGCAACCACTTTGTCTTCGACAAGGGGTCTTAAGTTGGCACGCCATTTCTCCAACAGAACTTTAAATAGCTCGGTTTCTATGACCTACAGGTACGTAATTAAGCTCAGGTTAGCAAACACTATTACGTTTAAGTATCACTACCATCCATTTAAAAATATTAAAACTATTTATGTGTAAAGCTTTAAAACAAATTGCCTTTTAAATGAGGTGATAAATTAATAGATCTCAAGGTACCTCATCATATAATCGTTGTCTAGCTGACATGCCATCAGCTGCTCTAATTAGAAGGAAGAGCTTTTTGATGTTTGGCTGAATGTGAAGTATCCGCTCAACTAGAACTACAACAAAATAGTATAACCATTTTCGCTAAAGTATTCATGCAAATAACTTTGAAGAAAGGATAATAGTTACTTTACGAAGTTAGAAGTAAGATGTATGCGTGACAAATTAATTGGTTCAGTTAGGCTTGAGACTGTGCTGGGTCAATATTCAAGTGTACTGGTGGTGTCAAAATTGCAGAAATGAATCTTCTTATAACATTATAATCTTTTGGGCGAGATTTTGTAATTGTGAATTATTGAGATGGTTACAATAATGTGAATAGTTCACAAGTGTTGAATCTCACTCATAATGTTATAATGTTATGAGAGTATATTTACTCCAAAACTGTTTTTCATGATATTATGTAATCGTGTAGGTGGGGCAAAGGGTTTTTTTCCTTCTAGTTGGCGAAGGATGAGAAAGGAAGAGCTCACGTTAGACTCTTGTACATAAACAAAATGAAGGTGGTCAAATGTAAGTAAGAGAGATTGAGAGAGTACCTTTTGCTAGAAAGCCTGTGGCGCCTGTGATCAATACCGTCTTGCCCTCAAGCAACTGATGGATGCTACTCGATTCCATTTGTTAATAAGTGTGCTGAAGATGATGATTTGCACATTCAACTCACTGCTGTTCTTACATGCACTATGTTGCCTTATGTATATATGTATGTAGTATGCAGACTTGGAAAAAAAAAAAGCCTATAACTGCTTCTAAAAAACTCCAAACATTTTTTAGAAGAATTTGTATGCTTCTATAACTTGTGTTTAGTGTTGCATCAATCACTTTTGATTTCTTATATTTATGTCTACTTGTGTTTAGTGTTACATCAATCACTTTTGATTTCTTATATTTATGTCTACTGGATGTTAGTTGAGAGTTGAGAATTAATTTTAGCTTTTTGGGCTTTTGCTAATTAAGTTTAGCTTTTTAGGAGTTGTTATGTTGACAAAAAAAGAACTAAAAATTAATTTTAACTTTTTCTTTCGATAATGAAAGAACTATTTTAAGTAGGATAATATTAAATTTATTCCAAGATTGTATGTCTATTGATACTACCGTATGCATCAAATACATGAGTTTAGGTGTATAAACTAACACATTTTGCGCTTTATTCTTACACTTTTGGGGGCAATACGTATTCAATAGATTAGACATTTATTGGGTTTATACCAATAAAGAAAAATGTAACAATGAGCGGTTGAGAATTTAAAAAAAATAAAGTTAATAATACACCTTATCTAGTAGACGAGAAAATTAGAGGAGAAGATCCAAGTCTGATTTTGATTTGTGTAGGGATTATAGAGTTTATTTTTTGGGTGTTTGAACATATCAAATGTAAATATATCATCGTGTTTGATTAAAATTTTTAGTTAATTTCTTATTATTTATTTTTTCAATAATAACTAATTAATAATATTTATTATGAATTAACAATGACCAAGTCAAATTTATTTAGTCTTGCTGTGATACTGAGTTTATTTAGTTGTTTACATAACTATCTAGCATAATCATGCTGAATGTTGCTTTAGCGCAAAACTGTGCAAAAAATACTATACAAACTACAAAATACCTTGAAATAGTATTAACTAAAAAATACCATACAAAAAAATTGTACACTCTTTTATACTAACAAAAATACTGTACAAAAAATACAATACAAAAAAAAAATTTCAGCCCCCAAACATTGATTTTCTGGCTCTGCCCCTGCTCGCAATCTCTCGCATATATAGCGAGTTACATACCACTGGACCAAAGTCCTTGTGGCATTGTTCTACCTTTAATACGGTAATATTTTTTGGAGAATAAAAATATGAACAGAGTCGATAGTTATATTAATATTTGGGGAACGTAGGAGAAGTGCGAAAATTGCCACTTGAATTGCGAAGCTCTCTCATCACGCGTGATAGTTTCTTAGAATTCGTGTTGGTTGTACATAAATATCTATCTATTCTTTAGAAGAGGAGCCATTCTTGAGTCAAATATTTGACATGTAAAAAATGATCTAATCCCTAGTTAGAGAAGCAACAATTTCAGACAGGATTTTGTCCAAGAACAGCTAATCGTTTTAAAGTCAAAGTTACCGTTTTTGCTGTTACCGTTCACTGCAATGTTACCGTTCGTCCTGATGATGTGGTCCAGCCCCATGTTGGCCAATTTGCCAACATGAAAACAGCTGCACCATTAAGCCAAAGTTGTAAATGACAGCAAAATCACACTAGTACACCCCCAATTTTTGCTTATAAATCGGGGGATAAGGTGAAGAAGATGGATCAAGCAAGATTGAATAGAAAACATAAAGTGAGTGTGGGTAATTAATTCAATCTTTGTGAAAGAGAGTTTCTCGTGTTTTTCTAAAAAACTAAGTTTTGGTAAGGGTTATAGTTTTCTCTGTTCAAAAGTTGTATTGTGTGAGAGAGAGTTAGATTTTAGCCATTTAAAAATTAACCGTTTAGTTGGCGAATTACTTTGTCCTACGGAATGAAGGCCAAGGAATAGCTGACATTCCCAACAAGTAGTATCGAGAGTTGTGGTTCTGTACATAAATAAGTGTTGCGAGAAAGCGTTATCAGTGCAACACTGCGTGGGTGCCACGGTTGCATTCTCCAATCGACGAAAATTCTAATGCCACCAACAGTGCAACAAACAGTCCACCTGATCACAAGATAGAGTCAATTCTGGTCGTTGGGTTGCGGGTAGAAAAGAAAGGGTCAGATTTGTGGGATCCGATCCTGTGTGGCACGTGCTTGGTTGCTACTGTTAGCCCTCTAGATCTGGCTGAGATTTAATCAAAAAAGAAGATTGGATTTGGTGCATCACGAAGAATAGGAAGGTTGTGCACCAACCTTTAAGTTGGAGCAAGTTGAAGGCTCTAATTGGTGCATTGCGCACGGAAGGGCTTGTATGAGCTCCGTTAACCAAAAACTTTGACCGAGTTGACCGGGTATTGACCAAGGACTGACCAAGTTGATTGAGGGTGCCCCTGGGGTTTTTTGACATCTTAGAGTCTGATTTTGTAGATATTTTTGTCAAATTCTTGTTGTATCATTGATTTTTTTGTGACTTTGGTAATTGTGAAGCCGAAAATATGGCATATGCACCCAAATTTAAAGTTCTATTCTATGATGGAAAGATGACCTTCACTTTCTAGTAGAACATGGTAAAAGACCTTTTGGTGAAACAAGGTCTTGACCAGGCTTTAGAGGAAACGGAACCTGCAGAGAAGAGATGGCAAATAGAGTTTCATCGGGAACTCCTAGAAAATGGCCATGAGTACGATCCGATTGGCCCTTGCTCCCGAGATAAGTTACAATGTCTTGAAATTAACTACAACAAAATCATTGTATGAGAAGCTCGAAAGCATCTACGCATCAAAATAATGACCAATAGGCTATGCCTTAAGATGGATCGTTATTCCCTAAAGATGGAGGAATGAACAACAATACAGGATCGCATCAACAGGTTCAACCAATTAGTGTGCCAACTTCAAATGTGGAATAGAAGCTTGAGGACAAACTCAAATATGAGGAGCAAGCAATTCTATTACTGTTTTCTTTGCTGAGGTCGTACAAATTGGTACAGACAATGCTGCTGGGAAGAAGACATTCAAATTGGATGATATCACTGCACTTCTTCATGAAGACAAACAAATGATGGGGAAATGAAGCGCAACTGAGATAATAATTCACTCACTGTATAGGATTCTGATCAAGGAAAGAGTCATGGCAAAAATGGCTAGCGTAAAGGTAAATCGAGATCACGAACACGTGACCAAAGAGAAAAAGAGTGTTAGTATTCAAGAAGGACATGAAGAGCTTAAAGGAAATGAAGTTTTCCAAGGGCAAGGTCAAGTATGATGACTCAAATTCGAACTTGTACATGGCTGATGAGAAGGAACTAGTGGTGTTGATGGGGAAGACTGTGGATGCTGTCAAAGCTGATATAAGGAACCCCGAATGGATTCTAGATTCTACCGCTTCTTTACATATGTGCAACGAGAGAGCTCTGCTCGAGACTTTGTATGCTGAGGGGGAGTTTTCTAGCATCACCATTGTAAACAATAAAGTGATGAAGGCTAAAGGCATTGGAAGTATCTGCCCGAAGCTAAACAATGATGTTTTTGGAGTCCTTTGCCACATGAAATACGTACCATCCAGTGGTCATAACACCATTGCATTAGGAGTGTTGTCATCACGTGGATGCAAATACGTTGGTGAAGGAGACCGGTGTAGAGTAAGCAAACATGACAATATGATTCTGACTGGCAAGATGAACGAGATGGAGATTTGCATCTTGGGAGGTCATACTGCGCGAGAAGAGATCAAAAGCAATTGTGGTCAACTGAAGAGTATTCATAAAAAACAAACCAAGGATAAGAGAGTGACGTTCTTCGAGATTACTGAGGTGTTTGAAAAATATCATTCAAAGAAGGAAGTTTGAGCAGGAGAAGCAAGATATTTGACAATACACCAAGTTCTTGCTAGGGGGAGTCAAATGAGAATTGTTACTCCCCTTGGGTCTAGAGGGTGAGATTGATGGTGGGGTCCAACCCTAAGTTGGCCAATTTGCCAACATGAAACAAATTGGTGTAGCTGTTTTAACAACTGCACCATTAAGCTACAACAAAATCTCACCATTATAGGCCCAAATGTTGCTTATAATAGAGGGTTAAGGTGAATAAGGTAGATCAAACAAGATTGAATAGAAAACAAAAAGTGAGTGTGAGTAATTCAATCTTTGTGAGAAATAGTTTCTCGTGTTTTTCTATAAAATTGAGTATTAGTAAGGTTATAACTTCGATTGTTTAAAAGTTATATTATGTGAGAGTGGGTTAGATCTTAGACGTTCAAAAATCAAGCCATTGTAATCCTTGTGTAATAGTTGGTGAATTCATATGTGGATGTAACCAATTTGGGGAACCACGTTAAAATTTATATGTCCCGTTTTACTACTTTCACGAATTTACATACACGATCCTGTGGAATCTGACCAGGGAAGAACTGATAATCCTAACACATCCAACCACCCAATTCTCCTTTATAAGCTAATCCAAAACCATCGCACCTAAGTTTATTTATGGGGAAAAGGCAAAGGCAACATTGAAGAACTCGAACTAATAACTGGGTTATCAGCACCCCCTCCTTGCACACACCAACACACTTGATAATGTTGTTTCCAACTTTATTCTAGGAGATAACATTGGAAGAAAGTGGTGAAGAAGCATATTGAAAATTGGATATTAAATGCTTTACATTTGATTTTTTGGGATTAACATTTGGATTTGGTTTAATTGATTCTCTAAGGTGACAATTAGTGTGTGAGAATGGATTTGGAATGAAATGATATTCGCAATTTTATTTCACTTCACAAGCTTGGTATAAATGAATGAGCTTGAGAATCTCATTCCCTTAGTAATCTCATTACCACGAATATGAGAATACCCATTCACGATAAAACACGTGAATAACTCATTCTCATGTACTTTGGAATAAACTTATGTCCCAAGTAACTAAAATACCCTTCAAAAAATATATTACACACTATACAATAACATTATTATTAATTATTAATATTTAAAATATATATATATATATATATATATATATATATATATATATATATAACATGATAAAATAAAAATAAATAACAATAACAATAAATATCAATAAAATATGATTTAAATAATAAACGTAATAATATGTAACATAATAGTAAATAAAAAATATGATAATAATAATATAAAAGAAGACAAAATATAAAAATATACAATAATAAAATGTAATAATAATAAAATAAGATCATACTGACAAATGTAAACAAAATATCATATATATAATCTAATAACAATAATACCAAATAGTATTTATAACGAATATAATAATATGTAAAAGATAATAAATGATAAATATCAATAATAATTCTATTATAAATTATGTATATAAAATAATGAATAAATGTAATAATTATATAAAATAATAAATGTGTAATATAAATATAATAATAAATAATTTAGATTTAATTAAAAATATTATATATTAATATTAATATAAAATAATTAATAATAATTATAGCAATAATAATATGCCTCAAACTAACCATTATCATTAATATGATACTTATATTTATTCTTAAGTTAATAATATATCTCTAGTAACAAAAGGGCATTTTGTATTTTATATAAGTCATTCTCATTACTGTTATGTTATAGGAACCACCAAACATAGGTTAGTAGGGTTAGTAGTTCATTATAATCCTACATTGTAAAATACTTAGTGGGGTTAATGGGTTCAAAATTTTAAAGTGAGCATTGAGTGGTAATAAGGTTTCTTCTCTCGTCTGTTGTTAGTTTGGAATTGTAGACAATTTGGAATAAAGGTTAGTATTACAGAACAATTCTAAAGAAAATTATTTACGTGTCAAGATTAAAGATGACTTGACATATGATTTATATATATTTGGCTTATAAAATTTTATAGTCATTCTTTTGGAAGAACTTACTAACCAGTAATGAATATAGATGGTTGATTGTTAGTCAGCAAAGTGACTCAATCACTAGTAACCATCATATGGATTCTAAATCTAACGGTAGATTGGTTGCCGCCAAAGTGGCCCAATCATATCATTTTATGATTGTATATTCAAGATTTTGTAAGCCTATGGAGATTATAAAGACATAAATTACCCAAAGGTAATTTATTTTTCTATGATGAAAAGTAAAGTTGAGTTGTGTTATACCCAAATGAATATATCATCTCAATTGTTATAATAGTCCAAAGTGAATTATTAGAAAATCACTTAGCGAGTGAATCATATGCATATCATTATTCTTTACCCAAAGGTAAAATGTGATGATGCAATAGATTCCTCATTATAGGAACAAATTTGCTTAGCATTACTTGTGGGTGAAATCCCTAGCATATCACTATTTTTATCCAAAGATGAAAGTGAAGATGCAATAAATTTCTCACTACTATAGTCATATATTGCTTAGCATTACTGAAAGTTTTATAGCTTCCAATTAACATATATATCCAATATTTCAAGGAGTAGTATTCTCAGTATAATAAAATTTTATTTTGAGTATACACTAATGATGGTGATGTTTCGATATATAATAATACTAATACCAACATGAAGTTTTTCAACAACAACAATGATGATTTTACTTGTCATTGATAGTAAAGTTGTTTTGTTGAAAATGTTTTGGGATGTATGAGATGAATTTTATATGTCTTCCAATTATATAATCTTATAAAAATCTAAAGAATTGTAGGAGTAGTTAATATTATTTCAATCTCATAAACCTTCAATACTTGCAAATAATATTTTTGAGTTGAAAGGTGTAAGAGCTACAATTTTATTGAGAGTGAATTATGTCTATATTTGTGTATTTCATCAATAAAATCAAGAAGTCATATCAATGTCAATAAGATGTATAAAAAATACATGATTTTGGTATTATTCATGTATTATATTTTTTTGTCAAAATACTTATGAATATTTTTTCACATTATGGGGCAAATCCCTAACTTTTAAGAAGTGATATGTGATACTTTTATTTTGATTTCACGTTTAAGGTTTTATAAAAGTGATCAATTAAAGTGTGTTGGTTTGGTTAGGAAAAGAAATTTTGAAAGCTATTCGTGCCATGTAAAGGTACAATGACACATTTTGGCTTAAGGTAAAGACTATTTTAATCTAATTCTATTAAAGTTTTATGGAGATGTCCATTGTGTACATCACTTGAAGTAATAATTATAAATCCTCATAAAAGTGGTAGCACATGAACGAAGTACAAAAATTATGAGGGATCCTAATAATGTTTAATTGCTGAACACATCACAGTAATATTTTTCCAATTTCCATTGTGCACATTGTGTATGGAATAAAAGTTAACTAGAATTGTCAAATTTTTGACATTAAAGTGGGACCTTATGATTTTTATTTCAAGGATATGCATGCGTCACGTTATTTTTATTATTCCTCAATAAGATTTATCTAAGTAAATGGCTAGTATCGTGATACATGGAAGGAACTATATCGACGGATTTTGATATAAAATCCCCATTGTTAGTTTTTGACTCTTAATCAATTTGATAATTAAACAAATCAACTAAGTAAATTTGCAAGAAAGTAAAATTGTTGCAACAAAAGTAAGGACACATAAATTTTAACGTGGTTCAACCAACTTGGTCTACGTCCACGCGGCCACTCCCTGACCAACAAACCAATCCACTAAGTTTCAAGAGATTACAGACACCAATGGAAACTTACGCAATTGAAAACTCCCTCTTAACCCTTGCCGCATAGGTATAAGACTCTCTTAGTAGATTTTCTAGTTTGGCGAGCTCCCCTCGACTTACAAAGTTCTCTCCCGAGAACACACCTTCTTCTCCCGAAGAAAGTATACTAAAAACATAACAAAAAGAGTCTTGAAACTCTAGATGTATAACAGACTGTGTTGCAATACTAAATAGAACATTCAGTACACTCTGTTACACAGCATGTTCCAACACGACTTGACACAGACAGCCTACACCTAACTCACGATTCTACTGCTACTTTTCTGCTCACTGCTCATTGTACCTCAACTGAGAATTGAGACGCCTATTTAAAGGATTTGCTGCAGACGTTGAGTATAGGTAGAAGTGTCTTCAAGGTTATCTCTTTTGCATAAGAGTTCTTGATAACTTGAACTTTATTACCTTATCACCTTATCCCTAAAGATGTAGGAATTCTTCATAGCAAAAACTCTACTTGAACTTAGACACTTCAAGGCATGAAGTCTTCCTTCATTTGGACTCCTCATAATCTGAACTCCATTTGAACGTGGAGTCTTCATAATCGATTACCTGCAATAGTCAAACAACTATCCAAAATATCCACATAATATTTTTGCTAAAACATAGCCAATAAAAAATAATTAAAATTAGATCCTAACAATCTCTCCCTTTGGCTTGGTTTTGGCAAAAATTTACAAGCAATGGTTAGCATCAAAATAAGCAATATAAACAATATCCCCTTTAGCAAGGTAATTCATAATTGAGCACAACACAAAACATAAACCAAACAATTAGAAACCATCATGCCAAATTCAATCATCATCCTACCACTGTCAACCATTGAATCAGCCATTGTCATGGAAGCAAAGCTTGAAAACATAAACATAAACCATTGTCTTGTGTCTCCCCCTTTGGCAAAAGAAACCAAAACAGTAGAATAGAGTATCAGAACAATAGAAGCATAAAACATCAAACAGAAATATGGATCCAGAGCAAAGTAGCATAATGTAAACATAGCAAAGTATCGGAGCAAAAACCAAAACCAATAAAGTATCAAAGCAATAATCATTAAGCAAATGAACATTCAAACAGTGGGTTTGGAGACGAAATCAAGTAGGGTCTATTGTCCTTCCATCAACTTCTCAAGATCAGCCATGATCTTCTGCAGATTAGCTTTAACAGTGGCTTGATCGTTGCACAGCTCATAGACTTCACTCTGATGTTTCTGCGCCTATTGCAACAACACATCAGAAGTTGTTGCAGAAGTTGGTCCAACATGCCCTTCAGCTCGAGGCTCCTCCTGAATATCTACTTTATGCTGACCCTGCAAAAACTTAAGAGAAAACTCCTGAACGAGTGAATATCATGGTTGCTTTCAAGAAACATGTAAAACAATGCTCTAGCACTTTCTCAAGAAGATGAAATGGTGAGTATAGAAGAGATAAGAGAGAAATTCGTATGAGACAAAAAGAACCTTAGATGAGAAAACTTTATAGAAGAAATAATTTTTCAATGATTAGAGTCCTAGATTAACATGCAACAATGCCACAAGTTTTGTGCAACTCAAACTCTCTTGAATAGTCACAACTTTTTAACTCACCAATGTCAACACATATCTACCATGACAACCAACAGAATTGACGTTAAAGAAAAAACTTATTTTCCCATTTTTTCCTATTACGGCACAAGTTTAGTTGAAAAAGATTGTTTCAGCCCATGTTGCAACATTACTTCACCAATCAGCCACTTAAGCACTCAAACTTATGAATTATTTCTCAAACATAAAACAATAAATGTCACATAAAATCCACATTAATTGTGATGTCATCAACAAAAAATTAGATTTATTCAATACTTAAATCACACAAGAATTTATAACTTGAACCATGTGTGTGTGTGAAAGCTATATAAAGATCTTTCTTGAAATTCCTCAGAATCAAGCTTTGCAAGATTTAGAATTTAAAACAACATGTTCAAACAACTTGATCGTCTAATCACATTGCAAAAAATTTCACATGAATATTGGACTTGGTAGCTTTCACTCTAGAACCTTCAATCTGGTCTAGGTAGCTTTTTCCAGTCTCCACTTTCTCCTTTTTTTCTTGTTTTTGTTTGTTTTTCTTTTTCTTTTTTTTTCTTTTTTTTCATGAGTGAATAGAGTACATGAATAGATAAAGAGGCTTCTCTTTATATCCAAAGTCACTAGGAAGTCCAAATTCCTACACTTGCAAACCATTAAAATCAGTTTCTGAAACAGATCAAAAATATAGTGTGCACAAGAAATATGGTTAAAAAAATAAATATCAAGTTGATTTAATTATTAAACTCTCACATCTCTTGAGACTGATCACTTTCATGTTTCAATGCATGTGTCAACATTAATTGGTACAAATACCGATAGTTTTTCTCAAAACTTCAAATTTCACAAAGTCAAGTGCCTTAGTGAAAATGTCTGCTAGTTGATGTTATGTTGCAACATATTCTAGAACAATCTTTTTTGTTTCAACTACACCATTTTTTTTAATTTTTTTAATTTTTTTTATTTTTTAGGTGTTGAAAACTCATGTGTCATTCATTGTTCAGTGTAAAATTCAAAAAATGCAAAGTTGTCAAATTCCTTACCATTATCATTTTTTATTCTAACAATCTTTCCTATGTTGCAACTTTTATCTGTTTTTAACTTTAAGCACAAATCTTTGAATGCATCAAATGTGTCATATTTTCTTACCTAGATCTGTTTCAAGTTCTGTTGCGACTCATCAACCCTAACTTTTGATGATTTTCTAGGCTTATCATAAAAGAAGGGATTGACAAATATACCTCTTTTCAGATCATCAATATACCTATAGCATCGTGGTCTGATATGTCCAAGAACGTCGCAGTAATGACAGATTGGATCAAATCTCCTTCGATTTCCTTTTGAAATTTTTGTCTTTATCACAGGGGATATTGCAACAAGCAGTTCCAGCTTCGGCTCCTTAGTTTCTTTGATAAAGATGGTTTTACCAGTTGAAGAACCTTCTTGGAACCCAAGTCCAGTATGATCTCCATTTGGCTTTTAAATTGACAACATATGATCAAGCTTCAAAGTTCCTAAATCCAGCATCTTCACATTCTGTTGAGTTTGTTTTAGCTCCAGTTGCTACTCTTCAATCTTCTGTTGACTCTCGGCTGCTTGAATCTGATGATTTCTCACAGATTTTGAAAATTAAGATTTTTGTTCCTCCAATTCATTGATCTTTTCTTCTAACTCTTGATTGTTCTTGTACACAATCAGCCATTTTTCATATATCTCCTTGTATGCTTTCATGATTCCTTCTTCATCCAGATCATCATCACTCTCTATTTCTGAATTCGTGCTGCTGTCATCTGATAGCACATGTTCTATTGTGAATGTTGTTGCAACAGATGGTATGACATTAGCTGAAACAGTCTTTCTGCCATTCTGACATGTTACAATAGCGAATGCAACATAGTTTCTAGTGTATCATTCATTACCTTCAGAAACATCATCTGAATCTTCATCACTCCAAGTGGTGTTCATGGCCTTGTTCTTTTTCTTCAAGGTATTCGCACATTCAGCTTGTATATGACCAAATCCTTCGCACTCCCTGCACTGAATGCCTTTATTTTTCTTTTTCTCCTCGAATGATTTTCTATTTTGCCTTCTGAATGTCTCAGGATTTGTTGTAACAGTCTGCTTCCTTTCAAAAGTTGATGGCCAATATCCACTTCTCTGATTCTTCCATTTTTTCAGCACTTTGTTGAAATTCTTCGTGAGCAATGCTAAAGATTCAGTAATTTATGCATCTTCATCATGGTAAGAGCTTTGATCATTTTGACTTTGAACTTCAGCTTGGAATGCAATATCTTTCTCCTTTATTTTTTGTTTAAATTTCATCTCAAATGTCTGAAGTGAACCCATTAATTTATCCAGCTTCATGTCATCAACAACTTTTGCTTTTTCAATGGCAGTAACCTTGATGGCAAATCTTTCGGGAAGTGATCGTAATACCTTCTTCATAAGCTTTGAATCTGAATATTTTTCACCTAGTGCAAACGCCTCATTTGCAATGTTACATAACTTGCCATTGAAATCAGCAATAGTCTCATCCTCTTGCATCTTCAATTCTTCAAGTCTTGTTACAAGAATTTGAAGCTTAGACACTTTGACAGCTGTTGCTCCTTCATATACAGTCTGTAAAATAGTCCAAGCATCTTTAGCAGTTTCACAAGTTGAAATCAGTTTAAATTGATTTAGATCTACAGCATTAAAAATCACATTTAAAGCCTTACAATTATTGTTAGCCAAACGATCTTCGTTTGCGGTCATCCTACGACACATCAATTCATTCATCCTCAGTTTTTGGTACATCAATTCATTCATCATTCTTCATTGCAGGATGCGCCCATCCTACGACAACTGCCCTCCAAACTTTTTCATCAATGGATTTGATAAATATTTTCATCCGAGCCTTCCAATATGAGTAGTTTGATCCATCCAGTAGTGGTGGATTGGTAATTGAACTTCCATCATGAAATGTGTCCATATCTGCAAAACATCCAGGAAAAAAACTTTTCCAAAGATCTAACTGAGTTAATTCAGTAACCTGCTCTTGATACCACTTGTCAATTTCTGACTCTTAATCAATTTGATAATTAAACAAATCAATTAAGTAAATTTACAAGAAAGTAAATTTGTTGCAACAAAAGTAAGAACACAGCCATTTTAACGTGGTTAACCAACTAGGTCTACGTCCACGCGGCCATTCCCTGACCAACAAACCAATCCACTAAGTTTCAAGAAATTACAAACACCAATGGAAACTTACGCAATTGAAGACTCCATCTTAACCCTTGTTGCCTAGGTGTAAGACTCCCTTAGTAGATTCTCTAGTTTGTCGAGCTCCCATCGACTTACAAAAGTTCTCTCCCAAGAACACACCTTCTTCTCCCAAAGAATGTATACTAAAACATAATAAAAAGAGTCTTAAAACTCTAGATGGATTGGTCAATACATATGACAAAAAACAGATTGTGTTGTAACACTAAATAGAACATTCAGTACACTCTATTACACAACATGTTGCAACACGACTTGACACAGACAGCCTACACCTAACTCACGATTTTGCTGCTACTTTTCAACTCACTGCTCGCTATACCTCAATTGAGAATTAATACACCTATATAAAGGATTTGCTATAGACGTTGAGTACAGGTAGGAGTGTATTCAAGGTTATCTCTTTTGCACAAGATTTCTTGATAACATGAACTTTATCACCTTATCACCTTATCCCCAAAGATGTAGGAATTCTTCATAGCAAAAACTCTACTTGAACTTAGACACTTCAAGGCATGAAGTCTTCTTTCATTCAGACTCCTTATAATCTTAACTTCATTTGAACGTGGAGTCTTCATAATCGATTACCTGCAATAGTCAAACAACTACACAAAATATCCACACAATATTTTTGCTAAAACATAGCCAATAAAAAATAATTAAAATCAGATCCTAACACCCATGATTCATATTAGGTATTTGTTTAGATAAATATTATATTGTTATTGAAGTGGCCACTAAATAAATCCAATTATGGGTATCAGAGGTGTTATGTGATCATTCGGCCAAGTGGAAGAATGTAAGAAATTTTTGCTTAATGTGGCCTTCATGACTACATAAAATACGAAATAAATTTTGATGGTTCAATGACCAAAGTCATGAATCAATATGTAATCTCCTACATAATAAAATATTTAGTGGATTCATGAAAGGACAAAATGAATATAAAGAGTCCATGTATCTAGTCTTATATTGAACCCATGTTCTTGATATGTTCATGTAACCACCTGAATTATGACCCTATATTAAGGTATACTTAGTAGGGTTAGTAGGTCATTATAATCCTACATTGTAAAATACTTAGTGGGGTTAGTGAGTTCATGAAAGGTCATTTCTAATTAAATCTATGATGGGTGGAATTATTTGAAAGATCACTATATAAAGGACTCTAGGTCCCTCTTTCCACTCACCCATTCTAATGTTTGTTATTCCCATTAATTGGCAAACATAAAAGTATATAGAGTAAGGAGAAAAGATCAATTTAGTCATAGGGTGTGAACCAATTCAAGATATACATCATAAAAGTTATCTATATTAAGTTTACATATTATTTTGTATATCTCCAAAGTGATTCAACCTCATTGAGCTATGTTTTATATTTAATTATTTTATGATGTTATAAGACATGAGCTAAAGATCCAATTTTCTTCTTACACACCTATTTCCAATTCTTACTATCTTGGCTTATTTGTTAGAAATAATAAATAAATAGAATAAACTCCACTGTTCTTAATCTTTCAAATGAGGTGGTACAATAATATAGTATTAGAGCTCAAACTAGCAAATGGTCTTAAATTGAAGTCTCACTTATCACCCATTCAAAAATATTAAATCATCTATAATGACTTCTATTTAAATAGAGGTCTAATGCTAATGATGTAAAAGCTCAGAATTTAAAAGCTCAAAAATTTAAGAAGAAAATGGTTTAGACATCCTCATAAATTTTTAAGACCAGTGAGAAAGTTGGGAGATGAGTTTATCAAGATCTAAAGGTTTAAAAGGCTTTGAATCTTGGTTTTGGCGTTGGGTGCCTTTATCTATTGGATTTATTTTAAGAATACTTTAGTTTATTTAATTTTTACTTCTTTTTTTTTATGTTTTTTTTGATAGTTTTTTAGCCTTGAGAGCTTAGGAAGTTGATATTTTTAGGTGCACAACGGTCTCTTCAAGTTCACCAAGGCAGATTTTAGGGGCGTGACATTGTTCACATGTAAGGCTTCAAAATGAATCGCAAATGCATATACAATGAAATGTTAAAAATAATAAATAAATATAATGAACTCCTCTCTAAAGGTTTAACTTTTTAGATGAAATGATAGTTTAATAGAGTCATTGTTTGAACAATTAATATTGTTTATCATCTTCCTTTGGCATTATTGACACGCTATAGCTTCTGATAGTTTCTGGTTATTATCTTGTTGTAACAATAGTAAAAAAAATAAATAAACGCATGCAGAATGTACGGACACCGTGATTTAATGTGGTTCAACCTTGCGGTCTACGTCCACGGGACCTCTCCTGGTCCAACAAACCTGTTCATTAATAAAAACCAAGTTACAACATCAACGAACTTACACAAGTAAAGACTCCCTCTTGACCTTTGACGCCTCGATGAAGAACGTCCTTAACGAACCTCCGTTTGGCGAGCTCCCCTCGACTTGTAACGTTCTCTCCTGAGAACTACACATTCTTCTCCCGAAGAATGAACAAAACAAAAAACACCCTAAAAACCCTTCCTATCAAATATTAAAACAATATGCATAGCGGATGCATAATAAACTGTCTATTTCATGATCTGCTGCAGCAACACATGCTCTATCAGATTTCTGCGTTATAGACTTTTGTTACAACACAACATCAATCTGCTACAGCAAAACCTGATAGTTCTAATGACTCAACGAAATCTGCTTTTTCAGCTCTCTTTCGCACCTACATCCAGTCGTGTGAGGCTCTATATATATACTGAATTAGTTGCCTAAACCTCCACAAGGTAATCCGTGCTTGAGCCTTGAGTTTTATGGAATGTCTTTGTCTCCAAGCAATTCTTGAATAAGGCAACCTTCCTTTTGAAGAAGGATACTTCAAATCTTCAAGTAAATAAAGAAACGTCAATTTGCCTTTTTGACTCTCTTATAAATATAGTAAACCTGTCAATCAAATATTTTCAAACAAATATGCATATACCATAATTACATTTAGACAAAACATAACTTTGGCAAAACACAAGCCAATTAATATCACAGTTCTTGTTGCAGTAAGGGGTGCAGCAAGGGGCGTAACAAGCTCCCCCTTTGGCTTTGTTTTGGCAAAATTGAATATCAGAGTAACAACACGCTTAAGATAAGACAATCATCATCAGTGTAACAATCACATAAGACAGAGCCAAGGAAAACTTAACACAAAATGAATCAGAGTATCAGAGTATAGATTAAAACAACCAAAATAAAACTGTATCAGAGCAAGAGAAAAAAACACACGATAATAACAAGATAATAAGAAGTAGAGCTTAATAACATTTAGTAGACATCCCATTGATCTTCCCCTTTTTGACAAACAAAGGCAAGGGATTAAGCATCTAGTGGTGCTGGAGGGTGAAGAGTTGCAAGTGTGGCAAGAATCTGTTGTTGCCCTTGAAGAATCCGAGCTTGATTTGCTTGAAGAGCGTCTTGAGCAGTCCTAATATGTTGTAGCTCAGCTTGGATCTGTTGTAACATAGTCCCCATATCAGCACTTGAGATGGGGACAGAGCCTAGGCCACCAAGTGCTATAATACCATGCTGGCCTGAGCATCAGCTCCTATTGCAACAGAACTGGGAACTGGAGTACGCTCCCCCTGAGTACCTACTTGATGTTTGCCCTACAAATATTTCTTAGAAAAACGTGAAGGAAGAGGAAGCTTGGCTACTACCTTATCTGATTTCTTGACATTGTGCTGCAAGCTCAAAACACCATAAATCACAGAAGGAAATGGAAGATATAATGTATGAGCATTCTTTTCAACTTCTTCCATAATCCTATTAAAAAGTATTTGCCCAATGTTTAAATTCATGCTGGTGCCAACTTGAAATAACATTGTAGCCATCTCAGCATTCACGGTGTTTGCATGTTTCCCTGGAAACCAATTGGCTAAAGCAATCCTATGCAAGGCAGCATATGTTGTGGTAAGTGTGGTAGCATCTAGCCTATTGCCCTGGGGCCATGTTGCAATGTACCCTAGCAATTCGGTTGCAACATGATCAAGAGTAAGGCTAACCTCTGCAACATCCTCTTCTGGCTTATCAAACCCCACAAACTCATTTATCACCATAGGAGAAAACATGAACACATTACCCCTAACATAAATCTGATGATAATATGGGGAAGACAGGTTTCCTGTGGCCGTAGTCAAATTTGCATAAAACTCATGAACAATTGCTGCAACATAGGATGTGACAATCTTAATTGTGCCTAGCAACATTCTCTATTCTAATAGTTCAATTATGCTTGTGCCCTTATATGATTCAGTATGTATAGTTATTTCATCCACAAAGGGTCTTTTATTAACTGAGTCCCATTGTGTGATAGAGGCAGAAAAGTAAAACTTTTTGGAATGAGCAAGATTGATCACATACCCAAGCCGCATGGTGCGCTGCATTTTGCTGCGACTTGTTGAAGAATAGGCTATAGACTTCCTCTTTTGTGCTGCACGTTTGGTTCTGCAGCGTTTGAGTGAGTTTGACTCACTACCTACTGCAGTAACTTTAACACCCGATGAAGCTTGTCTAGGGGTATGTTCTGCTTCAGTTTCAGCTGCAGTAGTAAGGCCAGCATTCGGTGGGGTCCCTGAGTCATTTATTGCTGTAACATTGGTTGGAGATTTAGTAGCAGCATCATTTGCAACATGGTCAGTTGCAAAAAGACTAGGCATAGCATGAGAATCAGATGAATCTATGGAGGATGCATTTCATCGAACAACTAGTGGGTGGTTTGTTAGTAGTGTATCACCGTCATCTGAATCAGCGGCAACCATGTTCGCATCATCCATGGCAGCTGCATGTGAAGTTTCTACTGCTACAACATCGGGCATGGTCTTCTCCTTACCAATAGATGGTGCTACAACACTGGATTCAGCAGTGGCTTTCTTGGTGCGATAAATCATGCTAATGAGTGGCAATTCAGTCTCCATGAGAGTCGAAGCTCGAGTCTATCTCAAAGGCTGAGGAATCAAAGACTTGGGCTTTTCCTTTGTGATCCATGGCAGGAGTAATGTTAACAGCCAGTAGTTGTGGTAGATTGTCACGATTGGCAGGCTCAGCAGCACTTGATGATGTGTCCTCGCATGTAATGGGTTTGTTAGG
Source organism: Ehretia macrophylla (assembly GCA_037974665.1). Taxonomy (NCBI): domain Eukaryota; kingdom Viridiplantae; phylum Streptophyta; class Magnoliopsida; order Boraginales; family Ehretiaceae; genus Ehretia; species Ehretia macrophylla. Next base: position 29,317,118 of record CM075778.1, on the reverse strand, counting down.
ATCACCCTCAGGTGCGTTGCGAGGAGGTTGTGGCCATTGTCGTGCTCTGGTGCATGTTCGTTCCATTGTTGTAGCACCTGTGATATGTGAGAAACAAAATAGAATGCTTGTGTTGTGCTGTGAACAAATGACAAACAAAAGAAGAGAAGTTAAAGATGTGAGATAAAAATGGTAAACAAAAATCAAGGCATTTGATTAGTTAACAAGAAAGGAAATAAATTAAAGCACAAATTTTCAAGTAAGAAGGAAGCTAAACAGTTTTTAGGAGTTATTTCTCTCTCTTTCTTTTTAAAGATGTTCTTTGAATGTGCCATTAATTTTTTGCTTAAAATTTCAGTTTTGACACATCAGCAAACAAATGGTAACTGCTCAGCTCATGCTGCAGCATCGTTCATCAAAAAGAAAAACTTTGCTGCAACAAATCTGTTAGTTCTCTGATTTTGATGCAACAAAAAAAAATGACTGACAAACAAGCAAAATTTGTGCTACAGCAAGTTATGACCAGACTTAGTTGCAAAAACTTGGCATGTGAGATTATGCTGCAACATATGTCAACTAAGCAAATTCCAAACTTTGACACTCAATCCTCAAGATTCTTTTGACTTTTGAAAAATTCAGATTTTAAACACACATACTTTCCTGAGTATGAACTCAGCATCATCACTCGTAATTCTACTAATCATATGCATAAATCAATCAAGAATTTCAAAGATGAACCATGTGTGTGTGTATTTCATGTACAAGCCAATCTAGACGGTTCTCAAAATCTATCATACCAGGTTAGATTAGAAGCAATACTTGTTCCAACATACCTGGTCCTCTAATCACCCCTGCAGGATGTTGTTTGTATAGTGGCTTTCACTCTAGAGTCATTCTTTGTGGTCTTAGGTAGCCCTTTCCATTCCAACTTTTGCTGCAAAACCCCGAATATGATTTTTTTTCTTTTGACAAGGTGAATAGAATTCAGAAATGAATCTCAAAGAGACTTCTCTTTGTTAGATCCCCAGTCGTCAAGTAAGCTCACAATTTTTTCCTGTTGAGACTTCAATCTAGGATTCATCATAATGACAAGTCCATGATGTGCATTGATAATATGGTTCTACAAATGAAATTACTAGCTGATTTATACATATATTTTTTCAATGCTCTAGTGATGAACCAATGTACATACACACAAACCAATAAAACTTATAAAGAATAAATGCCTAAGGCTTTTCTCAAGGTCTCAAACCTTACAGAATCTAGTGCCTTAGTGAAGATATCTGCTAGTTGATTTTCTATTGCAACATATTCTAGCACAACCTTATTTTGTTCCACCAGTTCTCTTATGAAGTGATGCCTTATGTCAATGTGTTTTGTTCATGAGTGCTGAACATGATTCTTTGAGATATTTATAGCACTCATGTTATCACAAAATACAGTAAACCTATTTTGATCAATGTCATAATCATCTATTATTTGACCCATCCAAAGAAGTTGAGCACAACAACTACCTGATGCTATGTATTCTGCTTCAATAGTGCTCAAGGAAATTGAGTTTTACTTCTTGGTGTACCATGAAACAAGATTGTTACCTACATAGAAGCAACCTCCAGTAGTGCTCTTCCTGTCATCCATATTGCCAGCCCAATTTGCATCACTAAAACCTGCGAGATTTGTGTTAGTGTCATTAGTGTACCAAATACCAAAACTTATAGTCCCACTCATATATTTAATGATTCTCTTTATAGCTTTTAAAAGTGACTCTTTTGGATCAGCTTGAAACCTAGCACACACTCCTACACTAAAACAAATATCAGGTCGACTCGTAGTTAAATAAAGCAAGCTCCCTATCATGCTTCTGTACAAACTTGCATCAACACATTTCTCATTCCCATTTTTCATCAACTTTGTGGTTGACCCCATTGGATTCCTCATGTGCTTTGAATCTTCTAAACCAAACATTTTCACAAGATTTTTGGCATATTTATCCTGAGAGATGAAAATATCATTCTTGCACTACTTCACCTGCAAACCTAGAAAGTATGTCAGTTCTCCAACCATACTCATTTCAAATTCATGCTGCATTTGATCAACAAACTCATCAACATTGCTTGTAATTGTTGCACCAATGACTATGTCATCAACATAAATGTGAGCAATCAGAATTTCAGGTGTAAATTTAATGAACAAAGTCTTATCAACACTTCCTCTTTTATAGCATTTTTCAAGAAAAAATCTAGTTAACCTCTCATACCAAGCTCTTGGAGCTTGTTTCGATCCATACAAGTCCTTTTTTAATTTAAAAATATGATCAGAATGATGAGGATCTTCAAACCCTTTAGGTTGTTCAACATAAGCTTCTCCATTAAGTATACCATTTAAGAAAGCACTTTTAACATCCATTTGGTATAACTTAATTTTTAACACACAGGCAATAGACAACAAAAGTCTGATTAATTCTAGCCTAGCGACTGGAGCAAATGTTTCCTCAAAATCAATGCCCTCAACTTGAGTGTATCCTTAAGCAACTAACCTAACCTTGTTTCGGATTATGTTGCCACATTCATCAGTCTTGTTTCTAAAAATCCATTTTGTCCCAATTATATTTGTATCTTTTGGCCTAGGAACTAAGACCAACACATCATTCCTAACAAATTGGTTCAACTCGTCTTGCATAGCATTGATCCAATTTTCATCATTTAATGACTCTTTTACATTTTTTTGGTTCAATGGGGGAATTAAAGCATACATACCTGACCATCTCCCTGTAATTTACCTTTTGCTTGTTTCGAGTTCGAACACCATCATGCAAGGAACTTATGATATCATTTCTTGAGTGATTCTTTTGAACTCTACTTGAAAGTTTAGCTATCTGAAGTTCTGAAAATCTTTGCTCAAGTCCTTCTGTTTCAGTACCTGTTGTACCATGTTCAACATCTGCTATGTCAGTTTTAGTCTCTGTTGTAGCAGTTTCAGTTTTTGTTCTACGCATTCTAGCTTCTGTTACGATAGTTTCAGTTTCTGCTGCGACAATGTCTGAAGTTACTTTATCTTCTGCTCGTCCTATAGCATTCTCAGAACTAGTTGCAACATTTTCTGGAGCAAAATTGCCTGCTGCAACATTTGATTCACCAGTTTTTAGTGCACCTACATTGTCATTCACAACAATATTAGCTGACTCCATCATAGTTAGTGTATATAAATTGAACACTCTATAAGCTCGGCTATTTGTAGAGTAACCCAGAAATATACTTTTGTCAGATTTTGCATCAAAGTTACCTCTTAGCTCTCTATTCTTTAGGATGTAGCAAACACTCCTAAACACATGAAAATGATTAAGTGAAGGTTTCTTACCTTTCCAGATTTCATACGGGGTTTTAAGTGTACCTAGACGAAGATACACCCGATTTACTATGTAGCAAGCAGTGTTAACAACTTCAGCCCAAAATTTATGAGGAATGTTATTTGCATTTAGCATTACACGAGCCATTTCATGCAAAAGCCTATTTCTTGTTTCTACAACACCATTTTGTTGTGGTGTTTTTGGTACAGAAAATTCATGAGCAATTTCAAGCTTATCACAAAAATCAGAGAAGGTATGATTTTCAAACTCCTTATCATGATTACTTCTTTTTCTAACAATTTTTCCTATGTGACCATCTTTTTCATTTTAAATTTTCAAGCACAATCTTTTGAATGCATCAATTGTATCAAATTTCGATCTTAAAAATTCAACCCATGAATATCTAGAAAAGTCATCAACACAAACAAACAAATACCTTTTTCCACCAAGGCTTTCAGTTTGCATAAGACCCATGAGATCTATATGCAAGAGTTCCAAAGTCCTTTTTGTAGCAATCTGTTGTAGCCTTTTATGAGTGGTTTTTACTTGTTTTCCAAGTTGACATGGACTACAAACCTCATGCCTCAATCTTTTCAATTTAGGAACTCCTCGAACAATACCTGTGTTCACAATTTTGCTTAGAGTTTTGAAATTTAGATGTCCTAACTTGAGGTGCCACAGCTTTGTACTATCAACTATGTTACTTTGACAAACAAAATTTTGTTCATGAGGAACAGAAAGCATATAGCAATTGTCCATTGACCTACTTCCTGCAAGAACACATTTGTTAGAGTTATCAGTTACTTCACAACCATCCTTGGTAAAGTTTACTAGCAATCCTTGATCACACAGTTGACTAATACTAATGAGGTTTGCTTTGAGTCCTTCAACATGTAAAACTTTCTTCAATCTTGGAAAACCTTTGAGAACAAGAGTTCATTTTTCAAGAACACTGCCTGTTTCACCATCGCCAAAGGTTACTTCTCCTCCATTGCATGACTTGTAATTTTTGAGAATTTCTCGTTCACCTATCATGTGCCTAGAATAACCACTGTCAAAGTACCAAGAGTTAGTAGGCCATGCTTTCAAGGCAGTATAAGAGACAAGACAAGTTATAGGTGACTTTTTTACCCACATCTGTTTTACCTTTTGCTATGACATGTGCTGATAAGTTTTATTTCTTCTTTTCAATGCTTTCATAAGCTTGAAGCAATAAGATCTGATATGACCAGAAGTGAAACAATAATGACAAATCGGAATGAACTTACTTACTTGTGAAGTTCCTGCTTCTGCGCCAAGTTTTGTTGCAACAGATTGTTCCACCTTTGATTTTCCAACTTCTTTGACAAACATTGTTTGACTTGTTGATACTTCTCTTTCATAGCCTAATCCAGTATGATCCCTGCAAGAATTTTGAATGGATAACATATAATCAAGTTTTTCCGTACCTGAGTTCATCATCTTGAAGCCTCGCTGGATCTGTGATAGTTCCTGCTGCAGCATATCTGCTTTTTGCTTACTCTTTTGCAAAGATTTTTGCAACTTAGTCTTTTCTTGTTCAAGTTCGGCAATCTTGGTTAGTTGATCTTGATTCACTCTACATACGATCAGCCATTTTTGGTACATCGTTTTGTAGGTCTTTATGAATCTGTCCTCTTCTTCATCACTGTCCGATTCAGAATCAGTTTCGTCATCTGACATAACCAATCTTGCTGCTGATGTTGTTGCTAATTCTACTGCAGTAGTTTCAGCTTCTGTCTCAACATCTGATTGTGCTGCTGCAACACAGAACGCAACATAGTTGCTCGTGTGCTCTTTATTACTGTTGCTGCTACTTTTGGATTCTTCATCGCTCCATGTAGCATTCATGGCTTTCTTCCTTCTTTTCAAAGTATTGGCACACTCAGATTGAATGTGACCAAATCTTTTACATTCCCGACATTGAATTCCTTTATTATTTTTCTTTCCATCAACCATTTTTTCGTTCTGCCTCTTAGAAACTTCAGCATTTGCTGCAGCATGTGAGTTTTTGCCAAAGTTGGTGAATTTCGGACCTTTCGCTTGATTCTTTCACTTTTTAAACACCTTTTTGAAATTCTTTGTTAGAAGGGCCAAAGATTCAATTAATTCATCATTATTAGAAGGATCTTCATCCTCTCGCTTTTGAATTCTTGCTTGCAGTGCAATGCCCTTTTTTTCTGCTTGAATTTCATCTCAAAGGTTTGCAAAGACCCCATTAGCTCATCAAGTTTCATGGAATCCATATTCTTTACTTCTTCTATTGCTGCAACCTTAATAGCAAACCTGTCCGGAAGTGACCTCAATATTTTTCTTACCAACTTTGAATCTGAGTACTTTTCTCTCAACGCAAAAGCCTCATTTGCTATGTCCCAAAGTTTAGCATTAAATTCAGCAATGGTTTCCTGCTTGTGTATCCGCAATTCTTCAAACCTTGTTGCAAGTATTTGCAATTTTGAAACTTTTACTACAACAGTACCTTCATATGCCGTTTGCAAGATTTTCCAAGCTTCTTTTGCTATTTCACAATTTGAAATAAGCTTGAATTGATTCAGATCAATGATATTAAAAATTACATTCAACGCCTTTGAATTGTTGGTGGCTACCGAGTCTTCAGCTTTGGTTCATTGCAATTCATATTTTTTTTTAACAGTGTCTTCAGTAGTTGTGGCAGTAGGGTGTTCCCATCCACTTAACACAACTCTCCAAGCAGCTTCATCAATAGCTTTAATGAAAGTTCTCATACGTGCCTTCTAGTATGAGTAGTTTGTGCCATCAAGAAGGGGTGGTTTATTGATTGATCCGCCATCACGTAGAGTGTCTGTATCTGTAAGAATAACTAGAAAAACTCTTTCAGATATCTAACTGAATCAGTTTAGTAACCTGCTCTTGATGCCACTTGATAGTTTCTGGTTATTATCTTGTTGTAACAATAGTAAAACAAACTAAATAAACGCATGCAGAATGTAAGGACACTGTGATTTAACGTGGTTCAACGGTGCAGTCTACGTCCACGGGACCTCCCCTGGTCCAACAAACCTGTTCATTAATAAAAACCAAGTTACAACATCAACGGACTTATACAAGTAAAGACTCTCTCTTGACCTTTGACGCCTCGATGAATAACTTCCTTAACGAATCTTGGTTTGGCGAGCTCCTCTCGACTTGCAACGTTCTCTCCCCAAAACTACACATTTTTCTCCCGAAGAATGAATAAAACAGAAACACACTAAAAACTCTTCCTATCAAAGATTAACACAATATGCATAGCGGAAGCATAAATAAACTATCTGGTTCATGATCTGCTGAAGCAACACATGCTCTATCAGATTCTTGTGTTACACACTTTTGTTACAGCACAACATCAATCTGTTATAACAAAATCTGACAATTCTAATGACTCAACGAAATCTGCTTTTTCAGCTCTCTTTCGCACCCATTTCCAGTCGTGTGAGGCTCTGTATATATGCTGAATTAGTTACCTAAACCTCCACAAGGTAATCCGTACTTAAGTCTTGAGTTTTATGAAATGTCTTTGTCTCCAAGCAATTCTTGAATAAGACAACCTTCCTTTTGAATAAGGATATTTCAAATCTTCAAGTAAATAAGGAAATGTCAATTTGCCTTTTCGACTCTTTTGTAAATAAGGTAAACCTATCAATCAAAGATTTCCAAACAAATATGCATATACCATAACTACATTAGACAAAATATAATTTTGGCAAAACACAAGCCAATTAAAATCACAGCTTTTGTTGCAGAAAGAGGTGCAGCAAGGGGCGTAACAGCTTCCAATAATTAAAGTAGAGATGATAGTTCACCTGTGTTTTTTTTTTTTGTCAAAGATAGTACACCAATTAACTAAAATATGTATGGTTAATTAATTGGCCAGCTGGGGGAATAGCTAAAGCCATACCTAATCAAAGAAGTGTGTTGTTCAAACGCATTTTAAATAATTATAGTAAAATTTGATTTGGGTAGAGCTCAAATTTGATTTGACAAACATTTTACAAGATTATAAACCTTAGTGGGAGTCAGTAGCTCAATAATAATCTCCTGCAGCGATTGCTAATGCGAGTTCAACTGATGCCCACACATTGGCATGCATAGGGTGAAGATGAGAGTGTTATAAAATCGAACTTTATTTGAGCGTATTTAAATAGATACTACGTCATATAAATTCTTACATCATTACATTTCATTTAAGATTAGGAATAGGCGTAATCATACTTGTTTTTACACATCTCTTATTATTTGGGACCTTTTCAACTCTTTAAACTTCTATTGAATTGAAAAATAGGTTTGATTGGTTATCTTTTATTTTTATTTTTATATATACAAGGCATTCTCCAAAAAATTCAAATTGAAGTAATTGGATATCGAACTCAACTTATATGACCGATCAATAGAAATACTTCACATTTGTTATATGTTTTATACAACACGTTAGATAAATATCATATTTATAGAATATGATTAATTTTCAAGAAGTCTTGATGGTGAAATAATAAACACATAAAACTCAAAATCTAATGCTAAAGAACGCGAAAGATCGAATTCTCTTCAAAACATAATATTAAAAAGGTTCATTAAATGAGCAATTTAATAAGAGAATTCGGACAATAGATTTCGTACCTGCTAGCCTGGCAAACGTTGGACTACTGTGTGTTACCAATTTCTTGTGTATAAGCGTGTCAACAATGGGTGCCGAGGAAGTTAATGAGTTTTTTGTTTTTTTTGTTTTTTGGTCGAAGAAGTTAATGAAGTTTTTTGGTCGACAAGAAAAAGTTTGATTCGGTCGGTGGGGACGAGATGAACGTAGTCGTTTTTTTGGTAAATGAACATACGCCTTTCAAAACGTCGTTTTTAACAATCAGAAGTTCCTTCACACACCATAAACGTGGCACTTTTTTTTTTTCTTTTGTCGCAGAAACGTGGCACTAAAGTTTAATTTAACGTTAAATTCATGGGTGACGTTAAATTGATGGCACTAAAGTTGCCATGTTAGTTTCATGATTTTTTCTTTTATATAATATAGATTAAAATTGTAATTTAAATTTAAAATATTTTATTATAAAAAATTATAATTTAATCATTCCACCGAATATTTTAGGTAATTTCATGATTTTGTTGCTTTACGCAAAAATATGGTTTTTAGGTAGATCCATTATAGCCTCTATTAGCTCCAAATTCTTTTAAAAATACAATAGAAGTTCTTTAAATTAATAATTTCTTTTATACAATAAAATTATTCAGTCTCGACGTAGGACCATTGTGAGAAATTAATAATTTTCATAAAATTATAAGATAATACATTTCAGATACTTCTTTTAAATTTTGTAGGTCTCAAATATTTTATAAACTAATAATTACCTTAAAAAGACATATATTTTTCTCATGATTGTGCTGCTGAGAATTGAGATTTTCTCTTTAAATACTTTATACATTTTCACTTTAAATTCTCAAAACATTCACTTGCTAAATTTTGGACAAACTATCCTTGACTAATTTCCAAATCATAATTCTGCAAAACCCATTGCTGCAATTCTTTTTGCGTGCATAAAGGATGCCCTTTGTTATATTCACAAATGTTTTTCTCCTTTTCTGTCATAATTCTTTTCTTGACACCTCTGAAATTGAAGCCATTTCGCTGTTTTAATACTGAAGATACCATAAAATAATAATAAAAGATTGTGTTGAGTTAGATAAATGTTTCTTTTGATTCAGTATATATACCTTGTATGGACTTACTAAAGTTAAATAAATGAGATCTTTATGCTAATTATATATAATTAAATGAACTCTTAATTGCTTAGATACGTATAGAGATAGTACCTTGAATTTTATATTCGTTTGAATCTAAACTTGATCACTTGACATAATAATATGTATAAAAATAAGTCAAAAAAAAACAAAAAGTATCTTTGGAAATTATTATTATTGAACACATGCAATAAACAAATACAACTATCCCCTATCTAATAATTTAAACTTTTAGATGAAGCGGTCACTTAATAGGATATCAAAATTTACTGTCACCTATTTGTAAAATTAAGTCTACGTGTAAGCCTCAATGAAAAACTATCTAAGGTAACCTACAGTGAGGGAGCGTGTTGAATGTAATAAATAAATACAAAAATCTATCTTTAATAACTTAGGTTTTTAGATGAAGTGGTCACCTAACAATTATAGACTTATAAATAAATTGATATCTCACTAAATTAATTAAATTTGAGTGGTTCTAAAACTATGAATTTAAAGAAGTTATATAGTATACGTTCATTTATTTCAATTTTTTACACATGGGTGTTCTTTTAATATGAAACCAAATTACTTCTATATTCTATAAGAAAATATCATGTCATAGTCTGCAAACAAAATTTTAGATTCTTTTCTAATGTATTACCCTACACCTGGTCACTTGAAGAAATACAGGAATTCTCAATAATACAACCAATAGTTGCCCCTTAAATTCGAGACTCGTGCTCATCTTACTCGTCATGTCACCATCATCGTCTTCAATGCGGGTAGCTGAATCATAAACATCATAACAATTCAAGATTAAGTTAGTTATAGGGTGTGTATGTACCAATTCAAGATATACACCATAAAAGTTATCTATATTAAATTTGCATACTATTTTGTATATCTCTAAAGTAATTCAACCTCATTGAGGTATGTTTTATATTTAATTATTTTATGATGTTATAAGACATGAGCTAAAGATTCAATTTTCTTCTTACACACCTATTTCCAATTCTTACTATCTTTGTTTATTTGTTAAAAATAATAAATAAATAGATTAGACTCCTCCGCTCTTAACCTTTCAGATGAGGTGGTACAATAATATGGTATTGGAGCTGAAACTAGCAAATGTTCTTAGATTGAAGTCTCACTTATCACCCATTCAAAAATATTAAATCTATCTATAATGAACCAAGATTTTATTAAGAATCCAAAAGAAACAATAAGTAAAAAGATCATATGCATGATTTGAAGAAATTCTTATTTTGGTTTTGTAAGATTTAATGGTAATTATAACTCCTATGGAAATAGAAGTATTTATAAGAGATAATGGATTGAATTTTAATTGACTTTAAATTCTGAGTTTTTACATCATTAGGATTAGACCTCTATGTAAGAAGAAAAGGGTTTAGACATCCTCATAAATTTTTAAGACCAGTGAGAAAGTTAGGATATGATTTTATCAAGATCTAAAGGCTTTGATTCTTGGTTTTGGCCTTGGGCGCCTTTATCTATTGGATTTATTTTAAGAATACTTTTGTGTTATTTAATTGTTTATTTTTTATGTTTTTTTGATAGTTTTTGAGTCTTGCGTGGTTGGGGACTTAATATTTTTAGGTGCACGATGATCTCTTCATGTTCGCCGAGGCAGATTTTAGGGGCGTGACATTGTTCACGTGTAAGACTTAAAAATGAATCACACCTGCATGTATAATGAAATGTTAAAAATAATAAATAAATATAATGAACTTCTTTCTAAAGGTTATAACTTTTTAAATGAAATGATAGTTTAATAGAGTCATTGTTTGAACAATTAATAATGTTTGTCATCTTCCTTTGGCATTATTGACACGCTATAGCTTCCAATAGTTAAAGTAGAGATGATAGTACACCAGTTTTTTTTTTTTTTTGTCAAAGATAGTACACCAATTAACTAAAATATGTATGGTTAATTAATTGGTGAGCTGGGGGAATAGCTAAAGCCATACCCAATCAAAGAAGTGTGTTGTTCAAACGCATTTTAAATAATATAGTAAAATTTGATTTGGGTAGAGCTCAAATTCGATTTGACAAACATTTTACAAGATTATAAACCTTAGTAGGTGTCAGTAGCTTCAATAATAATCTCCTGCAGCGATTGTTAATGCGAGTTCAACTGATGCCCACTCATTGGCATGCATAGGGTGAAGATGAGAGTGTTATAAAATCGATCTTCATTTTAGCGTATTTAAATAGATACTATGTCATATAGATTCGTACATTATTACATTTCATTTAAGATTAGAAATAGGTATAATCAGATTTGCTTTTAGATATCTCTCGTTATTTGGGACCTTTTCACCTCTTTAAACTTCTATTGAATTGAAAAATAAGTTTGATTGACTATTTTTTTTTCATATATAAGGTATTCTCCAAAAAATTCAAATCGAAGCAATTGAATATCGAATTCGGACTTATATGACCGATCAATAGAAATACTTTACCTTTGTCATATATTTTATATACCACACTAAATAAATATCATATATTAATGGAATACAATTCACTTTCAAGAAACTTTAATAGTAAAATGGTAGACACGTAAAATTCAAAATTTAGTACTAAAAATCGTGGAGGTTAGAATTCTCTTCAAAGCATAATATTAAAAAGGTTCAATGCGCAATTTAATAAGAGAATTCGGACGACAGATTTCGTACCTGCTAGCCTGGCAAACGTTAGACTATTGTGTGTCACCAATTTCGTGCGGAGGAAGTTAATGAGTTTTTTTTTTTGGGTCAAAGAAGTTAATGAAGTTTGATTGTACGTGGGGACGAGATGAACATACGCCTTTCAAAACGTCGTTTTTAACAATCATAAGTTCCTTCACTCACCATAAACGTGGCACTTTATTTATTTATTTTTTTGTCGCGGAAACGTGGCACTAAAGTTGCCATAGTAGTTTCATGATTTTTTTTATATATAATATAAATTAAAATCATGATTCAAATTCAAAATATCTTATTATAAAATATTATAATTTAATTATTCTACCCAATATTTTAGATAATTTCATGATTTTGTTGCCTTATGTAAAAACTTATTTTTTAGGTGGATCCATTATAGCCTCTATTAGCTCCAAATTCTTTTAAAAATACAATAGAACTTCTTAAAATTAATAATGTCTTTTATATAATAAAATTGTTCAGTTCTAATTTAGGACCATTGTGAGAAATTAATAATCTCTATAAAATTATAAGATAATACATTTCATATACTTCTTTTAAATTTTGTAGGTCTCAAAGATTTTATAAATTAATAATTAACTTAAAAAGATATATATTTTTCTCATGATTGTGCAGCTGAGAATTAAGGTTTTCTCTTTAAATACTTTATACATTTCCACTTTAAATTCTCAAAACATTCACTTGTTAAATTTTGGACAAACTATCCTTGACTAATTTCCGAATCATAATTCTGCAAAACCCATTGTTGCAATTCTTTTTGCGTGCATGAAGGATGCCCTTTGTTATATTCACATATGTTTTTCTCCTTTTCTATCATAATTCTTTTCTTGACACCTCTGAAATTGAAGCCATTTTGCTATTTTAATACTGAAGATACCATAATAATAATAATAAAAGATTGTGTTGAGTTAAATAAATGTTTGTTTTGATTCAGTATATATACATTTTATGCACTTACTAAAGTAAAATAAATGAGATCATTATGCTAATTATATATTATTAAATGAACTCTTAATTGCTTATCTTATATTCTTTTGAATCTTAACTTGATCACTTGACGTAATAATATGTATACAATTAAGTCAAAAAAAAAAAAAAAAACTAAAAGTATCTTTGGAAATTATTATTGATGAACACAATAAACAAATATAACTAACCCCTATATAATTATTTAAATTTTTAGATGAAGCGGTCACTTAACATGGTATCAAAATTCACTGTCACCCATTTGTAAAATTAAGTCTACATGTAAGCCTCAATGAAAAATTATTTAACGTAACCTACAATAAAGGAGCGTGTTAAACACAATAAATAAATATAAAACTCTTTTTAATAGCTTAAATTTTTAGATGAGATGGTTACCTAACAATTATTAATTTGTAAATAAATTGATATATCGCTAAACTAATTAAATTTGAATGGTTCTAAAACTATGAATTTAAAGAAGTTATATAGTATACGTTCATTTATTTCAATATTTTACACATGGGTGTTCTTTTAATATGAAACCAAATTACTTCTATACTCTATAAAAAAAAAATATCATGTCATAGTATCGAAACAAAATTTTAGATTCTTTTCTAATGTCCCTGCACCTGGTCACTTGAAGAAAGGAAGTCTCAATAATACAACCAATAGTTGCCCCTTAAATTTGAGACACGTGCTCATCTTCCTCGTCATGTCACCGTCATCATCTTCAATGCGGGTAGCTGAATCATAAACATCTTAACCTAACCCATATACGTAGTTAATGAAGGTTATATTTTTTCTCCTAAAGATTTTCTGTTTACGAGCTAACTCATATTATTAGTCCAAAGATATTAAATACCAAATAATATTGACAAGATTGCGTGGGCCTAAACTAAATTATGTATTCCATTACTTGGTCTTCTCATTATTTCTTAGTGACTTACCAAGGTATGTGTGATAATCTTGAGAGAGATTCATGAGGGGATCGCAAAGTCCTGGGGCAAGGTACTTCTAGTTGACCATATTGTTAAGACAATTGAGATTTTATTTTAAAATTAATTAGTGTTAAATAAAGTAATTTAAGATCTTATAAAATAGTCTAAGAATTTTTGATTTTTCGACAAGTGTATACTTTAACACTCTCCTTCACGTGTGACTTGATTTGAGAAGGGTCATATGTGAAAGATTGAACACATGTGATAGATGAACATGTTGAATTAATAAGTAACATAATAAATCTCTCTCTAACTACTTAAGCTTTTAGATGAGATCATCATTTAATATGGCATCAGAGTCTAGGTACCAAAAGGTCCTGAGTTCAAAACTCATCGCCACCTATTTAAAAACATTAAAACTATACCATAAGTCTAGCTCTAATTTCATATTAAGATAACTGAGGTCTCATCTTAAAACTAATTGGTGTTGAGTGGAGTAGCCAAGGTTCTTATAAGATAGTCTAAGAGTTTCCGATTTTTTGATGTGGGATAAGTGTATATTCTGACTTTCTTCTTCACGTGTGACCTACATTGCACCAAAATATGCAAGAATGATCAACTTTTTACCAATTCAAGTATGCAATGCATACAAAAAGAAAGATTTTAGGAAAAAATATTGACACATCAGCTCTAAGGACTATACCAGCACTGTAACGCTCCGATCCCACACGAGACTAGAGCCCCGATCCCATTCCTAAAGGCACGGAAAATGAGAAAAAACGGACGGAGTCTCCTCTATACTTAGGCCAAACCAAAAAACCTGCAAGCAGAAGAATTCATACAACAACACTCCAAACATATATGTAAGGTTTCATAACCAGTTCCTATGACTATTCTAGCTTTCTTTCTTCGACGGTTACATACTTGCTAGGTTCGGATTTAAACAATACTAATCTGTTACATTTACTAAGTTATCATACCACTATAATTAACTTTAATTTAAGCTATAATTATATCTCTTTACATAATAATTACATTCCAGCCTACAAAATAGGATACAAGCCAAGCTACTCATTTACTTTACATAAATTCACATATGATATCTATTCAATGCTACAAGCAATCACGGGGACACATGTTCCTTCTCTTCTACCTCTCGATCTATCTCCGTTAAACCTGTAAAATGTTAGAAAGAGGGAAGTGAGCAACCATTGTTACTTAGTGAGGGAGGGAAACATATAACCGAGGAGTTTTTGAAAAAGTTTTCATGCAATGCAAGTAAATTATCGAATCAATTAATTAAAACAAATTACTTACTCAATCATTAAAGATAAGTAACACATTTGAGAAGCCATTCTTAGATAATAAGCAATATGTAATCAATAATGGCAAACAAGTCAGTCACAAGGTGCCACGTCAATACAAGAAAGTCAACCAATATCACATAAGTAAGTAACTCTCCAAGGACAAAAAGGCCCAAGTGAGAGTTACATAAAAAGGATACAGTGTTAACCACGGGCACGAACCACGAACCACGAGCCACGAACTATAAACTCAACAAGATAATAATCGATAAGCCAGCATCCTTATACACCAACGGGGGTACTCCGAATGTATCACCCCATTAATCCTACGACTTAACTCTCACAGGGCGACATCCCTAGCGAGAGAAGGAATAGGGCACGGAGCTAAAGCAACTAACCCTGGCAAGCCCAATGCCGCCCAGAGAAGCCCATCGCATCCGGCCCAACGATAAGGTTGTGCAACCATCGATATGAGATCACAACACAGCATATACAAATATCAACTAACAATTCGATAACACATAAAGAGGAACAACAAAGTAGGTTGCCCTTGTATGTAAGTTACAATAAATAAGCAATATAACAAGATATAGACATATTCATTCAAAGTAGCCATGCAACCCAATTCACAAAACTTCACCAAATAGATAAACATACTATACAAATACATTTCAGCACTTAACTAATCAATTGAAAGTCTATTACTAACAACTATTTCAATTTTCTATAAACTAGCCATTTAGTCCAATTACAAGCACATACCTAACGAAAGCCACGTAGTCCACAATCTAACTATTCCATACCTATAAGAACACTTTATGACACCTCTTAATGCTAGTAAATCTCATTTTAAACTTCAACTACCACTTACCGAAAGGCCCCTTTGTCCATTTACACTACAACTACCAAACCCGACCATTAAAACAACGCCATAAACGCATCATAACCACTATCTAGTATATCTAAGACTATTCAACATACTGAATCACGCCCGGTCAACACTTCGCACATACGGCCCCTTTTTCTCCCATTCAATATTTTCCAATTCTAGCTATGTTCTAACCATTTAAACTTCACATTTAGCATCCTAGGCATTTATGGTACCTACTAAAGGCGTTAAAACACACAAAAAAGCAAAAACCCCAAATTTTGAAGAAATCACTATTCAACACTATTCATTCATCTTCTTCAATGCATCAAACACCATTTTTAACCAATATAAATGCCATATAACCATATAATCTTGTTCTATACAATCCATAATCAACAATATAAGCAAAAACAACCATAAAACTAAACAAATATTGCAAATCTAGAAATTTACATAATAGGGTTTCAAACTTTAAAATGCACAAAGAGATGCAATCCCTCACCAAAGCTTGTTGTAGAAGGTTTGAAGATGCTCTAGGATGCCCATGGGAACTCCAACTTCAAGCTCAAAGATCAATTCTTGCAATTTTCCATTTTCCCCCTTTTTTGCTTTGGCCGATTTTGGCCTCTATTTTCTCTTTTTTTTTTTTTTTGTTTGATAAATGGGTTGTAGTTGGATTATAAGGGTAGGTTAATGGGTCATGGGTTGGGTCAATGGGTCAAGAAAAACATGCTAGGCGGGTCAAAAGATGATTAAAATAAAAGCTAGTCTATTAAAAGCTAATAACTAAAATGCTGAAAATACTATTCACTCAGGACATAAATCATTTTATGTCTCACACTCCCAATATGCTATACACAGAATTTCAATTTTCTCATGCCTCATAAATGTCAAGTAACATGGAAAAAATACAAAATCAGAAAAATAAAGCAGTCGAAACTCTTAGTGAATAGTAACTATTCTAAGTAAACATTTTAAGTAATAAATGCACACAAATATATGCAAATATATATGACATATACATGCTCTAGAGCTCGGGTGTCACAAGCACAACCACAAGCGAGACTCTATTCTACCTAACCTTAAGTACAGAGGCAATTCTTTCAGTTGAGGTCAATTCTCTGACCTCTAGAGTTCAAAAATTTGAATAAGAAGTCAATAACCAGGCATTGAGAGAGGACCTGGATCTGATCGTGGACTTCCAGTAGAAAACCGAGATTAGGATGTTGGCAAGCAAAAGGACAATGACTCAAAGTTTCGCCAAATAGTTATGATTTGAACAATCAAAGAAGGGGATTTAGTGCTGAAAAAACCTGTTTCTGGCCCGACCTGATAAAATATACATTTGTCCCACATCTAAAAATCAGAAACTCTAAGACCTCTTTATAAGATCCTGGGCTACTTCACTTAACACCAATTGATTTTAAGATAGAACCTCAGTTATCTTAACATGGTATCAAAGTTGGGCCCTTGGTTTAATTTATTCATTCATGTGTGATCCATCTCAAATTAGGTCCACGTGTGTTCAATCTTTCGAATGTGTCATGTTCCATGTATCTTCAATCTTCTACGTGTGTCCCACATGTGTTCAATATTCTACGTATGTTAATCTGCCATGTGTGTTCAAACCTCCATATATGACCCATCTCAAACTTAGGCCAAATGTGTTCAATCTTCCACGTGTGACCTCTCTCAAATTAGTTCACATGTGAGGGAGAATATTAGAATATACACTTGTCTTAGGGGAAGCTTGGGCCCAACTGGGAAGGTCCTTACCAGATGATCAAATAGCTGATGCCAGAAACCTACAAGCTCACCGAAGTTGGAGGAGGAGAATTGAAGAATGCTTGGAACATTGAGAATCTTAGAAAATATTATATATGTAACTTTGTAACAAGTATTCGAACATCAATGAAAAATAAATCCTTTATCCGCACACAGTAGTGCATATTATTCAACTAAAGTTCATAAAGCCCGAGGCCAGTAGTGCCACCCTAAAGGTTGCCCGAGGTTAGTAGTGCCATCTTAAGGGTCATAGTACCCAAGGCTAGTAAAATCTTCCTAAGGGTCATAATACCTAAGGCCAGTAGAACCATCCTAAAGGTCATCGAACCCGAGCCCAATAAAGCCACTCTAAGGGTCACAAAACCTGAGGACAACTGAGTACGAGGCTAACAAAATTGGAAACAAGTTAAAAACTATACAATGTCTTCACGACATCAAAAATAACAAAAGGCAAGAAAAAGGTCAAGGTCAACAACAAAGGAACTTGAATAATAAGTGAGCAAATAAATACTCAGGATGAAGCAAATAGGGAATTCCATTAAAAATTTAGTCATTACAAAAAGTACTGGAGGGGTCGAATACAAAGCCTAAAGGTCCTAATCTATCTAAGGAACATGAGTCTCATCTTCAGCTTGAGCTCGTTCTTTGGCCTAAACTTGGTCCCCAGGCTGAGTTTAGTCTTTGGGTTGAAGATCTACTTCTACTGGAACCACCTCGTCTTCTTCACCAACCTCTTCTTCTTTCGAGTCATACTTAGACTTCTTGGCAAACGCAAAAGAAAAGTCAAACTGGAAGTTGCGTCTCTTTGCAAACTTCTTTACTTGTGCCCGTGCAGCCTCTATCCTTTTTTGCTATGCCTTCTCATAGCTCTCCAAGCACAAGTCTATCATAATTTTTTAGAAGGAATCAAGTCCATAACAACAACAATGTACTTGGCCTTGACACCTACCTTCACCTTCAGCTTAAGCTCTTGACTTTGATCTCGGCATCCCTGACTATTTTCTCGTGGTTCACCTACTTCT
This sequence comes from Ehretia macrophylla, assembly GCA_037974665.1. Lineage (NCBI taxonomy): Eukaryota > Viridiplantae > Streptophyta > Magnoliopsida > Boraginales > Ehretiaceae > Ehretia > Ehretia macrophylla. The sequence continues at coordinate 29,298,421 of CM075778.1, read as the reverse complement.
GAAGATTAATAACATTCTCTTTGGCATGGACCGCACACGTCTTCCTTCTTCTTTGATAAACCAAGTATTCCCTTAACAATTCCTACATTAACAATCTTAGTTAGCATTTCAAAATTAAGATGACCTAATTTCTGATGCCACAGTTCAGTGGTTTGCAGTGTACTGTTAAAACATGTCATAGCCTAGTTGGGTGGAACTGGTAGGATGTAACAGTTATCAGAGGATCGTCTCCCTGCAAGAACACAGTTACTATTACTGTCCATTAGTTTGCAACCTTCCTTAGTGAAGTGAACAAACAAGTTTTGGTCACAAAGTTGACTTATACTGATCAAGTTGGCCCTAAGACCATCAACGTGGAGTACATCCTACAGTTTTGGAAATCCTTCAACAGTCACTGTACCGTGACCAACTACCCTTCTAGAGATACTATCCCCAAAAGTAACCTGTCCTCCATGGAATTCATGGTAGTCTATGAAGATACTGCGATCACCTGTCATGTGTCTCGAGCAGCCATTGTCCAAATACCACGAGTTAGTAGCACCAGTTTTTAAGGAAGTGTAAATAACAAGACATGTGTGATCTTTCTTAGGTACCCATATTTTTCTCACATTTTGTTGTGCTTTTGTTTTTGGGGTACACCTCTGATATGGAAAAAGATAAGCAGACATACTTGTTTCTCGCATAAGATGAAAACAATGGGGTCGAATATGACCAGCCTTGCCACAGTAGTGACAGATTGGTACGAACCTGCTTTTGGTTTTCTTCTTTAATGTCACTGTGGGTGCTTGTGATAGGACTAGTTGTGAAGGTTCTGAGGCTTTGACAAACATTGTGTTATAACTGGAGCTCAATTCTTGATACCCAATACCAGTACGATCTCCACTTGGTTTCTGGATTGAAAGCGCATAATCAAGTTTTTGCTTCCTGAATTCATCATGCGAATACCTCGTTGTAATTATTGCAATTCACCCTGTAGATCCAACAGTTTTTGAGTTTTTTCTTTTAACTATTGGTGAAGGGTTTCATTTTATTTTTCAAGATCATCAATGTTTGTACTCTGTTCAAGATTAGAGACAACCAATTCTTCATTCTTCTTACAAACCACAACCCATTTTTCAAACATCAGTTCATACATTTCCAGGAGTTGTTCATTGCTCATGGGTTCTTCTGCCTCTGAGTTGTCACAATCGGAGTCCTCTCCACTAGTCACAGTGACCTCGGATTTGGACACAGTATGACCATTCTGAATAACAGTAAGTGCGATATAGTCTCCTGTACCATCATCATTTGGTGCATCTTCTTCTTCTGGCTCCTTATCACTCCATGTTGCATTAAACGCCTACTTTTTCCTTTTTAGTATGTTCGCACATTCTGCTTGAATGTGCCCAAAGCCCTCACATTCTCTGCACTGTATACCTTTTTTTTTTCTTTTCTCCAGAGATTTCTGTGTTTAGTATGTTATCAGTTTCTCTGGGTGTTTCAACACTCTCTATTCTGCCAGGGTTATCACTGTTGGGTCTGCCGAAATTCTGTCTACTGTTATTCCTTTGCATCGAGAACTTCTTATGTTTTTGCCATTTTCCAACAGCTCTAGCAAAATTTTTTGTCAACAGTGCCAGTGCTTCTAAACCGTTATCACTGCCATCCAATTCATCAGATAATTCGGTCTGAAGTGCAAATGTTTTCTCCTTCTTTTGCTGTTTAAATTTCAATTCATATATCTTTAATGAACTGATAAGCACATCAACCTGCATAGTATTATGATCCTTTGATTCTTCAATTGTATCTACCTTTGATGTAAATCTTGTTGGCAGAGACCGTAGGATCTTTTTTACCAATTTTGCTTCAGAGTACTATTCTCCGAGAGCAAAGGCTTCACTGGTTATGTCACATAGTCGTGCATAAAACTTTGACACTGTCTCATCCTCATGCATCTTTAGATCTTCAAACTTTGTGGTCAGATACTGTAACTGAACCTTTTCACAGCTTTGGTACCTTCAAACGACGTTTGCAACACATCCCATGCTTCCTCTGCCGTTTCACAGTTTGAAATGAGTTTGAACTGGTTGATGTGAACTGCATTAAGTATTGCATTTAATGCTTTGGAATTGTAATTCGCCAAGCGTTCTTCATCATTAGTCCACTGATCCTTAGGTTTGAGAACTCTAATGGTCCTGACCACAGCAGTAGAACTATTACCAGTCGCTTCAGATGATGCTCCTTGTGTGCTAGTGCCTCTAGTTTGTGGTAGTGCAGTCTCAACAGTGGGCGCGATCTATCCATTCACCACGGATCTCCAGGTACCTTCATCAATCGCCTTGATATAAGCACGCATCCTAGCTTTCCAATAACTGTAGTTGAAGCTATCAAGTAGTGGCGGCCTATTGATTGACCCTTCGTCATGCATGTTATCCATACCTGCAAAATAGCCAGAAACCTCCCAGATCTAAACTGAGTTAATGATTCAGTTTCTAGCTCTTGATACCACTTGAAAAACCAGTTTCCAACTTCGTGTTCGATTGTGAGTTTAAACAATTAAACACGTTTGCAGATAAAGTACAGTAATAAGTGAATCAACCACAGTGATACGCCTAATTCATATAGCGAAACAAATGAAAAGACAGTAAGTAAAGTACACATAGTATTTTAACGTGGAAAACCCAACTGGGAAAAAAACCACGTGACCAATCTCTGGTCAAAATAGGCAATCCACTAGATGTTTTCACGGTTACAATAGTCAATGGACTTATGTGATTGAAAACTCCCTTGTAACCCTCACTGCCTAGACCATCTAACCCACTTAAGGATTTACAACTTAGCGAGATCCCCTCGATTTAGCATATTCTCCTGAATAATCACCTCTTTCTCCCAAAGGATGTTTAATGAGACAAATGAATAGAATGCTTGCAAACAAAACCTGCTCAGCGCAATTACAGTTCTTGAACAAACTCTCACCATAGTGTTTCCCCAGACATACTTGATAAACTCATAGCAGCCCTTGCAAGATCTAGACTTTGCTCTCCGTTGTTTGTCTTTCTTGATTCTTGTGCGCTGCTCAGTATATATAGGTGAGAGTGCTGCAATTCTTGGGCTCCAAGCAATTGTGAGCATTAATGACATTTGTAGGAGTCTTTACCCAAATCAATCTCCAAGGATTTGCTCAATCAAAGATTTGCTTAATCAAGATGATTGCCTTATCAAAATCCTCATCAGAATCGCCTCATAATTATCTTTGCAGTAAATTGATAGCTTTCCATATAAGTGAAATCCTGCACAAACTTTTGCCGAAAATAAAGATAATTAAGATAATGAAAATTGCCTCTAATTTCAGGCTAAATTGGAGGCGACTAACATATAAATTGCACCACTGTCCACTAGACTTGTACAAAATTTAAAATTGCCCAAAATAAGTTATTCATTCTATTGTATTTCCCTTAAGTTTCTAGTTAATAAAGTAGTGCTAAACCCATTAGGTTTAACCTCAAAATTGAATGTAATGACTTATTTGAAATAAATGGAAAGTGTAGTGAGCAATTTGAAACAAAAATAAAATTAAGCTTAATGTGCAATTTGACACTTGGTAAATGTTTAATGGTGAATTATGCAATCACCCTATATATAATGGAATGTTATGTGTAATTTTATGTGACCATTTTTGTCTCCTATTTTGATCGAAATGTATAAAATGCATTCTTTCATATATAAATTATTTTATCCAATTGTTCAAACTATATATTAGTACTTCAATATTTATTCCAAAACCAGATGCCTAGAATGATTTTTTTGTGTCAAAATATGAAACTTTTGAAGGTTCAAAAAAATATTTTTTTGATTTTAGTGAAAGACCTTAAAGAAATAGAAAACAAGATGAAAGGGAGTAAGCATAAGACAAAAAGAAAAAGGAAACAAACTCCAACATTTTTGTTAACTTAATATGGAAATAGGAAAGTGAATATTTTAATAAATTATGTTTGCTTTGTTGGATCTCGAAGATAAATTAGATGAGATAAGAAAAGAAGACAACAAAATCGAAAATGAAAAATTCAAGCACGATTGAGATGCTTTTATCTCATTAAATTTCAATGATCTTGGGACATATATAACCAAATTAAATAACACGGGGGCTGGGAATAACCATGCCCAAATAAAACATAATGCATGTAGCATGAGCTCATTACATTTATTAATATAGCGAGTTAACCAATGTAGTTTATTAACTTTGTTTTTGCATTATTCTACTGGATTAGAATTTGAATCTTGGGGGTGAGTCATATGGATATATATATACATATGCAGCTATATATATATATATATATATATATATATATATATATATACACACTTGACATAATGTACTATGATGTTTAAAGTTGACAAATGTTGCAATGATTTTGTTTAAATTTTATCATCTTATTGTTTTACATTTTGATTCATTTTATTTTTAGGCTTTTTGACATTTAAATTAATTTTCTTTATATTCTTCTAGGTTGGTTTTCTACTAATTTTTCTTTTCTAAATAAATTGTTATGGTTAATGATTATTAAACCCAATGGGTATCCATCACAATCTTAATTATAAATTATGCTAAACGATTATGATTATAGTTATTTCATTTTTAGCGAAAAATTGACCATCTGTCATTCCTAATCGAAAATCCCATTAAACCAATGTGGCCTCAGATTTTGGTTATTAACAAGGAAAGATAAGTTGAGATGTTTGTAATTGCTCACATTCAATTACATATGGCTTTACACTGAGGCTCATAAATAGAGCCAGTTACAACACGATAGATACAGATCACGATAGATACAAATCATAGAATACAAAGCTACTTCCCTGAGATATGGGATTACAACTAAGTGCAAACTTATCCATTGGAAGAGTTGTATGACGAGTGGGACTTATCCTCAATATGCCCCCGCAAGAGGGTGGTGCCATCGGCAACACCCATCTTGAGCCTAAGATCTTCAAACCGCGATCGAGCTAGAGGCTTAATCAAAGCATCTACGACTTGGTTGGTCGTTGAAACATGAGCCACACGCATTGAGCCATTAGCAACTTTATCACGAACAAAATAGAAGTCGAGGGCCAAATGCTTCATGCGTGAGTGAAATACCGGTTTCGCACATAGATACGTGGCACCAATATTATCACAGAGCAATTGTGGTAGAGTTGGAAGTGGCATATGTAGCTCATGAAGGAGATTAGTGAGCTAACAGACCTCTGCTTTAGTGGACGCAACTGCCCTATACTCAACTTCAGTTGATGAGCGAGCAATTGTTCGTTGTTTGCGAGAACACCAAGACACTGGATTTGAGCCAAGATAGATTACATAAGCAGAAATAGAAATGTAATCATCATCACGATCACCAGCCCAATCTGCATCTGAATATGCAAGTAGAGACAAAGAGGCTGATCTTTAATTGAGAGACCATAGTGAATTGTCTGCTTTAAATAACGAAGCAACCGAACACCCGAAGTTTTGTTATTCAGGATTGGGGTCGGCATGCAATTTATTAAATAAATTGCAGTTTGAAATGCAAAACTCCAAAAAGAAGAAGGAAGGGCAGCACGGGAGAGAAGTGTGAGACTTGTTTCAACCACATGCCGATGATGGCGTTCAACAGAAGCAATGTGTTCAGGGGTATAAGGTGGGGAAACAAGATGTTGGATGCCAAAATGCGCAAATATAGTTTTAAGACCCTGAAATTCTTTTCCACCATCCGAATAGACATTGGCAATTTTTGTTTGAAAAATATTCTCAGCCATGCACTTAAACTTTGGAAAAACATCAAACACATCTGACTTATACGCTAAAGGAAAAAACCATGAAAATTTAGTAAAGTGATCAACGAAGATCATATAATACTAGAACCCATCAATTGAACGAACCGGGGACAGCCCCCATACATTGGTATAAAGCAATTCAAGAGGACGACAACTAACTAAGCTAGAAGTGCCAAAAGGCAACTTGTGACTTTTATTATAGTGGCAAGAGTTGCAAGACTCTAAAGAAGAAAAAGATTCACAACATAGTTTATTACGAATAACAAGATGACGAAGAACTTTGGATGAGTGGTGGCCAAGCCTATTGTGCCAACGATTCAGCGAGGTCTTGACACTCATATGGACTTGTTTGGGGAAACCAGATGTGCCACCCACTGCCCATTCATAAACGTTGTTCCTACTCTGTCCCTCTGCTAGCAGTGCCCCCGTGGAGAGATCCTTCACACAAAAGGAAGAAGGTGAGAATTCAATAGCAGCATTGTTTTGCTTACAAAATTGGTTAACAGAGATTAAGTTCTTTTGCATTTTGGGTACACATAGAACATTAGAAAGAGTAAAGGAACGAGAATTGGAAGATAGATTGGCGTTACCAGTGTGTGAAATTTGCAAGCCCCTACCGTCACCAATCATTACATCCTCCGGACCCGCATATTGATTACTGATAGACAAGTTGGCAAGATCACCAGTGACATGGTGTGAAGCACCAGTGTCCAGGAGCCAAGAAGAGGATGGCACCACTACAGTTGGGTTAGCAGATGGTTGAGATGGGGGAAAAAATAGCTTCTTGGCAGTAAAGCATTGTCGCGCGGTATGACCACACTTCTCACAAAATTGGCATACCACCGAAGACCTGGAATTAGTCCCTGAAGAAGGCTAGACGTCGCCATTATTTGGTCGATGTTGGTTATTGGTTTGATGGTAGGACTTGGAAGCAGAAGCATTTTTGTTGGAATTGGAATTTTTCTTGCCTGAAGAGGAACTATTGGACAGACGGGTAGCATTAATGTGAACAGATCCAAGAGAGCCAGATGCATGCTACTCTTCATGTTTAATAAAAGCCTTATATTCCACAAGTTTTTCATGGAGTTCATCAAACGAAATGACTGTGTCACGAGCACGAATTGTCGCTGCGAGTTCTTTAAAAGCAGGACCAACGCCATTAAGTGTATGAGTAATAAGATACTATGATGGAACAGGAGAACCGACAAGTGCGAGTTCATCGGCAATGTCGCGAACTCAAGCAAGATAATCAGAAACGGGTTGGTTACCATGAGAAAGAAGCGTGAGCTGTTCAGTAAGCCCCATTATCCGTGAAGATGATGGATTTGCATAATTCTTGGCTAGGCGAAGCCAAGCTGCAGCAGCTATTAGGCACGAGCGAATGACCGGAACTACCGAGTGGCTCAGCAAACCAATAATACCAAGTAGGAGAAGTTTGTCCTGGCGCATCTAGAACAGATAATCCGGATTTGGTGAAGACTTATCAGCGACCACAATTTCAGCCGCAGGACAAAGGTAGGAACTATCGACATACCCCCAATAAGTCATATGCGTAAAGAAGTGCATCAAACTGAGCCTTCCAAGAATAATAGTTGGTAGGAGTCAGTTTGAGGGGCAGCTGATTGGCGACATTTATGGCAATCAACTGACGAGAGGCAGACGGATTGGGACACTCTACTGGGATCAGGGGTGGAGAAGTTTGAGTTGCGGAAGAGGTGGTTGCAGAGGTCTCAGTTGCCATTTGAGTGGAAGGAAAAATAAATAAATAATAATAATAATAGTGGATCGTTTTATCTCGTTAGAGGTTTGCTCTGGATACCATAACAAGGAAAGATAAGTTGAGATGTTTGTAATTGCTCACATTCAATTACATATAGCTTTACACTGAGGCTCATAAATAGAGCCAGTTACAACACGATAGATACAGATCACAATAGATACAAATCATAGAATACAAAGCTACTTCCCTGAGATATGGGATTACAACTGAGTGCAAACTTATCCATTGGAGGAGTTGTATGACGAGTGGGACTCATCCTCAATAGTTATTTTCCAAGGAAAAAAAAGAACCACCAAATTATTAACGGTCAACCTTTACACACCCACATACACGTACACATGTGCTCTCCAAACCCCAATCCCTCCCCAAAATCTCGACCCATTTATCCTTGGAGATCTTTCACCATGATCGTCATCATCCTTCAAACTCCACCTCTCCATTTGACCAAGTAACGACGCAAGTACAAATACTAGCCTGTCAAAATATTGAGTCCAACCAACTAGTCCGGTGCCGGGGCACAAGCTCTTTACTCTACCAAACCTCTAACTAATCATAACCAAAACCTCAACAGCTTCACTAGACTACACCACCAGCAACCCCACCTTCTCCATATATGGAAACCAACACAAATTAATGGAAATTCATAGACAAAAAACAATCAAAATCCATTTTCGATGACCCGAAGACCAAACCCACTATCAATCTTGAAATGAAACCCATGTGCTCATGGTCTTATGTATGCACTTAACCATAACACCAGCTATCAATCTTGAAATGAAACATAAATGTATTTTATATAAGACTAAGCTGAAGTCGAACGGGGCAAAAAGAGTGAAAAGGGAGTGCAACACGAGTTCAGAGTTCCCAAACTTCTTTGTGTAACAATTGACGTTGGTCAGAGAAGAAAAAAAACGAAAGTTCGCTAATTTGTCGAGAAAACTGCAGCAGCTTATTGTATGTCTATTAGGAACAAAAAAGAGTTGTTATTTGGAAAGTTGTGATAACAACTATCCAAATAACAACTCACAATTTTAAGCTACTTACTGCTTGTTTTGATCTCTTTTTTTTTTCTATTAGATAGATATATATACTTTGAGCTGCTTACTGCTCTGCTAAGATAAACAATTTTGATTACTTCTGTAATAATTTTGTTAGTGTATATTTTTTGTTACTTATATTTTAGTGGTAATTTGTTTAGTCTAAATTTACCGAGTCATTCATTTTTTTTATTATTGTCCTCAATATGATAACGTTCAATAATTTTGTTTATCATATTTTTTTAGTACATTAAGTTGCCTAAAGCTTTATATTTTGATTATTATGCTGAATAATATGCTAAAAGATATAAGTTCTCGTAACATATATTCTATTTTATTTTATTTGGAATTTTTAGTTGCATACAGTAAAAATCAACTTATAATGTTAAAAGGTTCCAAGTTTGGTCAAATATAAATATAAAATTTATATTTAATTGATTTTTAATAAGTTTTTTTTTATTATGACTTATTATGTTATTTGGAAGTGAAATGATATTTTTGAGTCTCTTTTCTACTAACTCAAAAAATAATGTACAAAAAATACTAAATCAAACCAAATCAAACTGAGGCTTATCCCACTAAGTGGGGTCAGCATTATACAAAAAATACTATACAAATCGGCCCCCAAAAAATACTAGTCGCACATGCATATCAGCCGCCCCAACCGCTCATTTATCATATTGGTTCAATTATTTCACAAAAAACCATGGCTAGCTTCCGCAAATATTTCATGGTTCGTCTTCTACTACTCGAGAAGGTCAGTTGTCTTAAATACCAAATTGGTATTAGTCCTGATAATGTTTTATTTTCTTATCGAAGTTCAAAACTCCTCTTTCATCACAAAGTAATATTACACAAACTTTCCAACCTCAGCCATGTATATTTATTTGATCCAAATACATGTGGCGTACACATGTTAGCAGCACTCTGCACAGGATTGTATGTCATACATAATCCAAATTAGTCTTTTCATCACTAGAATGCCCACTAAATACTTCTTATTCTTTTATACAGGGCAGGATTTAGGAATGTTTCTCAATAAGAGCAAAAATTCATAATTTTTAAATTATATATATATATATATATATATATATATATATATATATATATATATATATATATATATATATATATATATATTTCTCAGTGGGGCTAATGCATTTTTTTTAACTAAAAATATATACACATTGAACTTTTTTTTAGAAAAAACAAATACATAGAAGTTTAACTTTTTTTTGGCTAGTAAGGACTGCAAACACATCTGCCACTACTTTTATATGAGGTATATCCAAAATGTAAATAAATTTGATTAATAGCTGAGTCTTCCTTAGGAGCCATATTTGTCTTTTAGTTTCTTATTGATAATGGGCCTTGTAATATACACCTTTACTATGTTAAGTAATTTTCAACGTTAAATTTCTTTGTCCATGAAAATCATTTCAAAAATAGGACAAAGAATTAAGGATAATCTTACCCTTTTACACAAGGAAAGAGCAACAAATTAAATGATTTGTAATCTTTTTCTCCTTTTTCTTTTGTTAGCATACTAGTAATAAATAGACAGTCTCACATTATAAATGTCTTTGATACTTCTCCATACAACAAAAATCAAACATTACAAGATACAAGTACATATACGTTGAGCTTAATGATATATTTTTGCTTATTTAACAAAAAAAAAAAAAAAAGTACATAGACGTTGTTTTGAAAGCTTTACCGTATTTTTTGGAATTACTTGCACTTTGTAGACATTTTGAAGACCAACATAACAAAGTCAAACGAAGTATGAATCATGTTATGCATCTTGCAGAAGTTTATGAATCATTTGTGCTTTTCAAAGGAATGTATGTCTATCTTGTCAATATTTACTCTTAAAGATAAAATTTCTACAATGTGATTTATCTTGATCGAAGGAATTTTTATATTAATAAATACTTATTCTACACAGCGTTGATGATGCCAACACCGAGAAGTTGATGATAGGATAAAGCAACATCGATGCTGACATTTTATCCATTGATTCAAAGAGCATTAAGTGGGACGAATACTTTATGAGTATATATACACCTTCATGGAGTCAAAAAAATATTTTATGAAGTAATTTTATTGGGGCATATAAGTACGTAATTCAATATAGTTAATAATAGATTGTGTACCATCAAGGTTTTGGTTTATTGGTATGTTACTCGCTGTGGATGTAAAAAGTTGCAAGATTGATTTTTATTGATTACATTCTTAATATATATTATATAACCTTAGACCTTCCTTTAATAATAAAAAAAATAGATTGTGTAACATCATGAGAATGGCTTTGTCTTCTATAAGAGGACAAAGAAGGATATTCTAAAATTCAATATCCAAAGCCAAAAGTCTTGGTTATATTTCAACCAAGTAATTAAATAAAAATGCTATGGAGTATGATCAATTAATTATATGTAAATGATATACTTGTTTACAATAGAAATTTTTTATTGCAATTATCAAGCATAAAAATCAGTCTGATCTTCTAACATCTGTCTTCACACTATTTTCATAAAATAATTAAATGATGTTACTGAAAACATCCCAAATGTTCTATTGTTTGCGACACGGTGGCTTCACGACCATAGACAACTATAAATAGTTGGAAATGTCTTCGTTGTATAATGCCCCAATAAGGAATATAGTATAAAAAATATAGTCAAATACAAAAGCACTACAATATAAAAAATCTAAAGATGCCTTTTGAATATAGTCAAAGACAAATTTCATATATAATGTTATAAAAAATTATCAAATAATATAAGAAATACAATTGCCAAAAGGAAGAAGAAGAGTTTTATTGAGAAATCTTTCTTGTGTACATTTTCTTCACATAACCTTCTTATTTATAAGTAACAAACAATACATCGATGATGTCATTATTCATCAATGACATTATTTTCATTTGTGATCATCATTATAACCCATCAATTAAATTTTATAAAGTAAACTTTATACTTCTTGTCACATGGGCATCACATGGTTTGTAATACCCGTGCCAGAGCCAAGTTGGAATAAATTGATAATTATTAGAAAATAACCCATTAATGTTTAAAAATGTATTGTGCAGTGTAGAATGTGTCAAAATGATATCGGGACATTTCAGTGGATGTCGAATTGAATTATATAAGTCATACTCGGAAGTTACGAGTCAGTTTCGGATCAACTTCGAAATAAAATATGCACCAATTCGGGAAGAATTAGGTGGTCAATTATATATGGTTGGAAATCTCTACGAATTTAGTTTCTAACACTTCAAACAGTTTGCGAATTAGAATTTTCTACAAGAAGTTATAGCCGTTTTCGTAAAATGTGTCAGAGCTATCCCTTTTACGCGGGAATTGATGAATGATTTCCAATGTGTGTGTGCAAGGGATATAAGGGTCTTTTGATGAATAGTTGACTTAGTTTTGACTTGGCATACTTGTAGATATGACCAAAGAGCTTGCATAAGTGGTCATTTGGCCTTTGGAGATATTTTGACCTTGCATTGACTAAGCTTGACTATTATATACAATACATACATTATACAATAGAACACAAAAGCCAAATAAAAGCTAAGCAAAGGGGCCAAAATCAGCCAAGCCATAGAAAAGAGGGGAAATTAGAAAATCATAGGGTTTGATCAATTTTGAAGAGGAAGAAGAAGAAAGAGAGCATTTTTGGTCAAATTGGAAGTGGATTTAGCTTCTGCATTGCACAACCTTGCTTATGCTTGCATTTTTCTTCAAAAAATGTGAGGGGTTTTTCCAAACTAAAGTTCAAAGTTGCCATTTTTTATCATGAATTCATATTATGGGTTATATTTGTTAATTGTGCATGTGTTTCTTGCTAATGAGTGCCTAGAGAGCAACTTATATGTAAAGGAGCTTTGATGAACCATTAAATGTTATATATTAGCTATTTGAGTTGTAGGTTGAATAGTAGTTTAGATTTGAAACTAATGTTGATTCCTAGCTTAAATATGAAGGTTATTTGTATACATATATGTTCATAGTATGATTTCATGGCTTAGAATCAAGAATTGGTGGAGTTTAATGGCAATTTGGTGAATTTTCCCAAATTTTCAGCAATGATGCAATTTTGTTATTTTGCTTATAAAACTTGTTTTAAGCTTGATTTTGCCATTGTTTTGCACTTATAAGGTAGTATGGTTGACATATATATTGGTTATGTAAAGATTGTGCATTGGTATTGCTTATAAAAAGGTTAAAAGTTGGATAAAAGTTAATTGTTAGATGTTGTAGAGCATGAATATGATGATTTATGCATTTGTGTTGCATTGTAAACTATAATTAAATGTGTTATATGCTAGATGTTAAATGTTGTAATTCAATGTGTTATGGAGTGTTAATGTGTTCAAAATATTGAAATGCCTATGTGAAATATTAAGTGCTAATGAAATGTCTAGATGTTTAAAGTGTTGTAAATGGTTGGGTAACCTACTTTGTTACCTAACATATGTGCTAATAAATGATGATTGCTTGTTAATGTGATTGAGGGCCAACCTACTTTTTTGTCCTCTCAAAGCGAATGTGAATGCAAAGTGAATGTGATTAATGCGAATGCGAAGCGAATGTGTAAGGTTGCAACCTTTTAGCTCGCATGGCGACTGCCATGATCCAATTCCCTCACTCCTATGGGGTGCTGGGTCATAGCTTTTATTGAGTGGGACTAAGATCCAATTCCCTTGCTCTGTCTATGGGGTGTTGGGCCATAGATTTTAAGGAGCGGGTATAACAAGGGGAATAGTAGAGTTCGCGATAGTGGTACAAGGAACGGCATCAACACTGCTAAGCGTATCCTTTCGAATGTGTTAATGAATTGATTGTCTTTAAATGTCTAAATGTTTACATATAGTTTTATGCGCTTACTTGACTTAATTGCCTTTAAATGCTTAATGTTATTACTTGCATTAATTGTGCTTACTGTTTATGTATTGTTTATGCTTATTGTTTCATATGACATCACAGTCACGTTTTCAAAAGGAATACAGAGTTAAAATGTTTTCCAAAACCTTCCCGTTCACCCCCCTCACTGAGTTTGTGAAACTCACCCCGTTTTAACACCATTTCAGGTGAAGCTGAGTTAGAGCCTTGAGGTGATTGGAAGTAATTGCTTTGCTTATCTTGCTTTGGATGATGTATATACTATTTGTGGAGTTTATATAGATTATGATGTAATGGAGATTATTATTGACATGTATTTCTTTGGTATCAAAGAGTTGATATAAAGGTTTGATGTAATAAATTCTTGAATGTATTTGGGAAGTTTTAGTTTAATGGCTCTAATGTACTTTTTATGGATATTAGTGATCGGACTTTTGTAGTGTGCCTGTGCGGATTTATGAGAAGTAATCTTCTTAAGCCCATGGCATCACAATCCGATGATTATTTGTTGTTATTTCTATGGAATCAGAGACTGTATTAGCGAAAGTGGGGTCGTGACATAGTTCTTATATTGAATATCCATATTTCATACATTCCCCCTTGGATATTCATTTTTTAAGAATATGTCTCGTTAAAACCTTACTAAAAAATTCCAGTGAGATAAAAATCCTAGTGAAAGAAAAAGAGTATAATATTCCTCGTATATGCCTTTTATACTACCTCATTAAAAACCTTGCCAGAAAAACTCAATGGGACAAAACCTATGCAAAGGAAAAAAGAGTGCAGTGCGTATATCTCTCCATCTTGTGGATATATCAATAATCATCACAAAGTCCACATATGCCAATCTTGATAGCTAGTTTATCGTGAGCTATACTTTTGTGGACACACTAGCAACATTTCCACTTTTTTGAATTCGATGAACACTTATATCACGTTCCTTTTGAGTTCATGAACAAATAGAATTTAAGTGTGACATACTTGTATTTGGTCTGTCTTATTAAAACCTTACTAGGAAAAACCCATTGAAAAAAAAATCTTGGTGAATGAATAAGAGTACAGTATCGAAATATTTTCTCCCTCTCATTGCGACCTTAGTCATGGTTATAAATCCTTCAAGTGTCACATTTCACATTTCACATTTCCAACCATGTTGAAAATGGTTGTGGATAAAGTTTTAGTGAACAAATTTGTTGAATTTTTCTCTTGAGCATAATTGTTGAATATCAGCGACACCAGTTATTTGAAATTCATATCATATCTCTGACTTTTCTTTTTAGTAATTAGATAAATAACCAGTATTTGTATAATCAACTAACTTTGATTTTTGATATTTTTTAATAAAATAATCCATATATGATATTTCACAAAGATTGCGAGTATGTGCTTCAATCCATTCCAATGCTTGTATTGTACCTACCTAACAAATAAACAAATAAAGGAAACATCTGGCCTTGTAATATTAGCAACATACATTAGTGTGCCTACTGCACTAGAATATGATATATAGTACTTTAGAATCAATAATTCATTCATTATCTTTTCAATGGTGGAAATGATCCTTTTCAATATTGAGAAATCATATTGTTTGATACCAAAAAAATATCAGTTTTAGTACTTTGTATAGACATATATTTTCAATAGTGAATACTCGCATTCAGGTCAAAAAAATTATTTCTTTATATGATCTTTAAATCTCACATCATTTATTGAGATATATTGTTTGATTATGTAAGCTCTTTAAGCTTGTTTATGATATATGTCAATATATATCTAAGTAATTGCAATCCAACAAATATATATTGATATATATTAAGATTTTATCACATTCTTCTAGAATTTTTCATTGATACAAAGATTTTTGTAATCAAATACATTTTTCGAGATTTTCATTCATATGATTCAAGCATATACAATCCTTTAATTTCAATATAAATCTCATTATCACATGAATATATGCTTCATGCATATAGAGTCTTTCCAAGACTTCAATATAAATATCATTATTACATGAATATATGCTTCAGGCATATAGAGTCTTTTCAAGACTTCAATAATATTATCATGTGATTTATATACCATATTCATCAAACGCATATGAAGTCCTTTTCAAAATTACCACGCTAATATCAATGTAATTTTTCCGGAGAATATAGACCAAAGGGTAATCACACAATGTACTAACTCATTCCTTATTTGCCTTTAAACAATTCAAGGAAAACCCAACTATTTTGATTAATTACTTGTAATTCATTTCTCATAGTGATTCGGGATTGTCTTCATAATACAATGTTCCCCCTCAATCCTATCCACATATTTCATGTGCATTTATTTTCTGCCTGGATTGCGTCTTCTCTATTATTTTGGCCAATCATTTATTTGTCGACATCTTGAGTGGACTTCAATTCAAGATCCTCAATTTCTATCAGTAGCTACTTCATTTTTCAAAATTTGATCATGATCAATTTTTCTTTTTTGGTTCCATTCTTTTCCAGTACTTTCAATATTCACATTATATTCAGGTACATGACACTCTCTTGGAGTAATATTTCTCAGTTATGTTTTTAACTCCTTTTTTGTCTCCAACTTTTTTTTTTTTGGCAAAGGAGGGACGACACCTTCCAAAATTTTATTAATAACAAAAAATGAAAGTACAAAAGTGGAGGGAGATGTAAGGTCTAACCTCCACAGGAGGACGGGGAACTTACCTGCCCCGTCATCCAATCTAAACTAGAAGGGCACAAACCGCCACTTCTTACAAAAGAACCTAGCCAAAATATCAAGTTGAAAAATGGAAAGATGCAGCCATCTTTCCAAAAACCCAAGATCACAAAGTACAAGATAAAAGCCTATCTAATCCTAAAATGAGGTAAGTTTGCCTATTCGATGCAAAACATACCTTTAAGAATCTTAAAATCATGCAAATTGTAGATACAAGTCATCGACGAAGCCAGAGCTCCCAAATTAGCAAGGAAATCTACTGGTTGGTTTCCTTCCTCGAATATATGAGAAATGCAGGCATGTAAATCACCATGAACTTTCTAGCCTTTCTGAGATCATAGCAAAGTTCCCACGACCCCCTACTACCTGAATGAATGAGGTTGACGATGCTCTAGGCATCGATTTCAACCCAAATATTATGAAAACCATTATTTTTACAGACTTCAAGACCCATCACCAATGCCAACAGTTCCGCTTTAAATGAGCTATTGCAATCAAAAGGACAGAAGAAAGCAATAACAAAGTCACCTTTCCAGTTTCGAATTATACCACCTCCCCCTGCAAGGTTCAGGTTCGCATGGAAACTTCCATCAATATTCATTTTAAAATAATTTTCTCTTGGCTTTCTCCAGTAAACAACTTTGGGAAAAAGGCTTTTGATCATTTACATAAAAACAGTAAAAGGATCGAGCTAAAAACACATCACCTTTCCACTGCCACTTTTTAATGAGACCAGCTTGGAAAGTTTGAGCAATAGCCTTTCTAACTTTCCGAATAATTCTAGACGGGGAAAACCCCGTATTCCTGTGTTTAGCATCATTACGTTCAACCCACAAGAACCACAAGATATAGATAGGCAGAAGAATTCGAACATGCCCTTTACAGATATAATCCCCAAGAATAACCAAGCTGAAAGCCAATGCTTAAGAGAACCAGAGTTTGGTAATTTCAAATTGAAGAGGGAAGTAAAATGATTCCAGACCTGTTGAGCTATACTACCATCCATGAAACAATGCTCCAAAGTCTCATAAGAATTGCAACATTGACATTTAGAGGCTAAGGAGATACCTTTACTTTGTAATCTTGCATCCACTGAGATCCAGTTGTGGAAAATTCTCCAAATGAAAAAAGAGATTTTAATAGGAATGGAGGGGCTCCAGATTTTGGAGAAAGCCTGCTGAATAAAATTCTACTTCCTTGATTCATCCCAAGCACTCCAAACTGAGAAACTACCATTTGGGGTAAAGGTCCACAAAGGAGTATCAAATTGATAGATATCCAAAGACACTTGAGAAATTTTATGAACAAAATTTTCTAGAAGAAAATCTCTTAGTTTACAAATATTCCAGTTGTCTTCCTCAAAGAAATGTTCAACTTTCATAGAAGAATCTTTGAAAACTGGAGAGTGAATGTGCAGGGGACCAACATCACACCAATTATCTTGCCAAAAGAAAATTTTTCTTGTGCCTAATTCCCAATGAATGAACTTCTCACAAATTGACTCTATCACTTCCATTCTTCTCCAAAGAGGCGAGCCATGATTGGAGACCTTGACTGTTGATGGGTGGCGGCCTTGGCAATATTTATTTTGCATGAATTCATACCACAGGTTATTGATAGTTTGGAATCTCTACCACAATTTGAAATTCATTGCCACTATCATATCATCCAATTTACGCATGCCAACACCTCCTTCTTCAAAAGGCAAACATATTGCTTCCCAAGAGGACCAGTGAATCTTCTTAGCATTGTCCTTGCTACCCCAGAGGAACCTATTAAAAATCCTTTCCATTCGTTGAATAACCTATTTAGTGGGGTTCAAGACTTGAAACAAATAAAGAGGCATTGAAGTAAGAGTGCTTTTCAGAAGAGTGATTCTTCCTCTATGAGTAAGAATTTTTGACTCCCAGCTAGAAATTTTGCTAGAAATCTTTTTAATAAGATCATCAAAATAAACAGATTTCTTGATGCCTTTAAAAAGAGGAATTCCCAAATATCTGGTTGGGAAATCAAGTTTATCAAAACCTGTAGCATTTTCAATGATAGAACTTCGAATGGCGGAGGTGTTCTTACCCACCAGGAAACTACTTTTATCTACATTGATCTTTTGGCCTAATGCATCCTCATAATCTTTGAGAAAGCACATGAGCCTCTCAAGCACCTGTTTACTTCCATTTGTGAATCTGATGACATTATCAGCAAATGAAAGATGTGAAACCATTAAAGATGCCCTCGTAAAAAAGCACATAGATGGGAAATGGGAGAACAATTTATTAAGGCCTCTTGAAAGAAATTCAGTTGCAATTATAAAGAGAGCAGGGAAAATTGGATTTCCTTGACAGAGACCACGTTCTGATTTAAAATACCCTATGGTCTCTCCATTTATGAGAAGCAAAAACCAGCACTTTGATATGCACCTCTTGATTTTAGACAGCCATTCCTCATTGAAACCAAAAGAGCGCAACATAAACAAGAGAAAATTCCAATTAAGATGGTCATAAGCTTTCAGCATATCCAGTTTAATAATAACATTTGAGCCCCTAACCTTTGCATCGATATGATGAACCATTTCTTGAGCAAGCAGAATGTTATCTCCAATTTGTCGGCCTGGTGTAAAACCACTTTGGTTAGGAGAAATAATATTGGGAAGCACCTTGGAGAGCCTGTCAGCAAGGATTTTTGTGATAATTTTATTGAAAACAGTGCAAAGACTAATAGGCAGAAAATCCCCCCATCTCTTTGGGCCTTCTTTTTTAGGAATGAGCACAATAGTAGTTGAGGTGATACCCTGAGGAAGGCTAGCACCTCTGAAAAAATCAATTATAGCTTCAACTAAGTCACATTCTATGATATCCCAACAATGCTGATAGAATAGGGAGGAGAAACCATCTGGACCAGCAGCACTGTTAATATCAATTGTGAAAACTGCAGATTTAATTTCAGAGATAGTAAGCTCTTTATTAAGAAAAGAATTATCATTACCATCAACCACTTCCGGGATGAGGTTAGCTTCTTCAATCCAATGAGGAAAGGAATGAAATGAGTCATTCCGTAAAAGATTTGAGAAAAAGTTGATAGCATTTTGCTTTAATTCCGTTGGTTGATCAATCACATTTTCATGCTCATCTTTAATGCTCCAAATGAAATTCCTAGATCGTTTTTTCTTTGTAATCATCTGAAAGAATTTGGTATTTCTTTCACCCTCAACAAGCCATCTACAACCAGCTTTTTGTTGCCAATAACACTCTTCAATGGCAAGTTCTCTATTGAGCGAAGCTTCCGCTTTTGAAAGAGCTTCACGGTTGAGAATGGAAGGATCCCTCAAATATTGCTCTTCAAGGGTTCTCACATGATCTTCTGCAGCTTGGATTTTCTGAAAAATATTCCCAAAACAATCTCTATTCCAGATTTTGAGAGCAACTTTCAACCTCTGTTGCTTCAGCCAAATTTTGAGAATGCCTTGGGAATGAATTGGAGTCTGCCAACTATTTTGCACAAATGGGAGAAAACCATGGTGGTGTGTCCAGGCATTGAGAAATCTAAATGAAGATGGACCACGCGTAGAACTTAAAGAGCAACTAACAAGCAGGGGGCAATGGTCGGAACCCACCCTTGCAAGATGTTGAGTTCTTGTCTGAGAGAAAAGAATCTCCCAATCGTAATTGATGCATATTCTATCAAGCCTTTGATAAAGAGTTTTTTTTGTCCAAGTAAAAGGAAAACCTTCATATCCGGCGTTAGATAGTCCACAATCAAACAGACAGTTCGAGAAATCTTCCATAGCTCCAACATTGTGGGGGGGGGGGCGGCGCGGGCAACCTCTTCTACGTTCATCTGCTGATAAAATAATATTGAAGTCTCCACCAACCAGCCAAGGGCCTTGAATAATCTGAGAGACATTCCTTAATTCATCCCACAAGCTGGCTCTCTTAGATCTATAGTTTTTCGCATAAATGAAAGAAGCAAAAACTTTACTTGGGAGCCACTGCATATCAAAAGAAACAGTCAAGCTTTGTATATGATCACTAATAATAGAACATTGTATATCTTCTTTCCAAAAAAGCCAAATTTTATTTGAACAATTGGCAAAACAAAAGGTAAAGCCCAACTTTCGAGAGAAATCAGAAAGCTTATCTGCATCCACCATAGGTTCAAGAATAGAAATAAACACAGGAACATGCATCTTCACAAGCTTCTTTAATCTGCGTAGGCCTTTCGAGCCAGCTATTCCTCTAATATTCCAGATAATGCCTACGATCATGATAAATTAGAAGAAGGACGATCGGCTGCGGAAACACCTGCATCTTTGCTTCTTGTAACTCGAGGCTCACCTGGGTTAGGCATTCTTGGGTTCCCTCTTTTAGGCATTTTTAAAACCACCTGTAGGGATTGAATATTACCAGCTGATTTGCTGCGGGTTAACTCTCTCGGATGAACCTCCAATTCATCAGATTCATCTTTGTCTCTATCATATCGAATACTCTAAATATGCCAACTCACATATTTTGCTCCTTTATCTTAGAAACTGATATGTCTATCACACTTTCGACATGGACTAGACTTTATTTCTTTATATTTTCTTCATTGAAATATCAATTCTGATATATAGGAGAATTTAAAGTTGGTAGACGTGATTTAGTCACTATCTTTGCATCTTAGAATTTATTTGATAATCATTTGCAATCAACTGAATAATTTGATGAATTTTCAGTTTATATTTATACGAGAATCAATATGGTAATGCTTTCCATAGAAGTTCTTATTTTTTTTAGCTTTTGTTTTTTTCTCCCCCTGATACTAAGAACATCATTTCATTAATTAGCAAATATGCTATTGGAACTTATCTCATCAATGTTCCAACATATATATAATATTTGATAGAGTTTCAAATAATAAATTCTGAGTTTTCTTTATAGACCCATCTTTATGCGCTTGTGGGAAAATAATTAAAATGTATATCAAGCAAAATATTCTCATATGGGATTCAACCAATGGGGAGTATTTTTCTCAAGCAATTGTCATTATTCAAAATTTTGTAGTTTATAGTATAATATAATCTCAAGCCTATTTAGGCATCCTCATGAATAATGTCTAGCAAACTGATGTAAAAATTTTGCTAGGACCAACATAAATATCCCCTTGAATTCATCTTAGTAATATAGATGATTCAATATTGTTTCAGTAATCATTATTCTTAAGTCATAAGTAACGAAAAAAATTCACTTGACAAAATAATATTTTATTTCTTTACGGGTGTCTACACGAATTTTCAATAATTCCTAAATAAATAAAAATGGGGAAGATTGTGACCGATCACAATTTAAAACTGTGTTCGACCACAATAGACTTAGACATAGGGTTTTAACGGCAATTGTTTTTTTATTTCACTCATTTTAACCCTAATGTTTTCTCTTTCTTCTTTCATTTCACTCATTTTCCTTTACTCATTGGCCACACTCCTCCATTCTTCCTTTTCAAACTTTCTCTCAATTTCATCCCATAAAAAATAACTGTCAATCAATAATTAGATGATGAATTTTCCAGAGCTGTGATGATCATTCTCGGTTGAGAGTATATGGAGCTTAGTGAAAAGGTAAAAATGTTCAATGTTTTATGATCCTGATGTAATATTGGAATTGAAATACAATGTGTAACTTGTTTGGGATTGTGTAAGTTTTTGCAGTCTAGGTTGTCGCCTCAGATCTATAACAGGTCACATTTCGATTCTAGTATTTCTTGTTAGCTTGTCCTACTCTTGTACCAGGAAAATCTATTGCAATATATAAGTTCATGGTTTGAGCAGCAGATGCAAAAATATGATGACAACGATCCATAAGCAACTTGAATGACTCGACTTTATCTCTAAAGCTCTACTCCATTTTGTTCTATTTCAAAGAAAAATTCTTTTATTTTATGTAAATAGGATATCCTTTCTATAGCCAAAAATCATTTAGCTTATATTCTATTAAGCAAACCATCAAGTAATTAGAACTGAATAAATATTGTTGGCAAAAGTTTAGCCACAAGAACAATACTAGTTAAGTATAAGAAGACCATGACAAATTTGTCAGATTCAATAAATCTCCTCTTTTTGTCTTTGTCATGAATGGAGAATGAATAAATCGACAAAAATCATGTTAAATGATTACAAAATAAGTTTTTTTTTTTTTTTTTGACTATGAAGCTGCTTGTTACGTATTTGATAAAATGCCAGAAAAAGAATGTGGTTTATTGGACTTCATTGATGATTGTAATTAATCTCAATAACTCGAGCACATCTTTATAATAGATATAGACTACCATAAATACATGTTAGTATTTAATTCTTAAACTAGAGCCATGATACAGTAGTAAGAGCTTATGCCACTTAACAAAAGTCTTCGTTCCGCCGGATATTTCTGTGGTCGGGTTTCGATAGTTGGGTTCCCTTGTCAACAAAAAAAAATAGATAAATAACTCTGAGTCGTGTTTTGTCTTGTCTTATGACGCATAATTTTTCTTTTTATTTATTTATTTATTTTTTTATCTATCTATCATCATCATAAATGATATTTGGACATAGCAACATCATCTAGTTTATTTTTGTCATTTTTACAGTTTGTCTTAAAAATACTGATCTAACCATAAGCGAAATTATTAACAAAATTTGATACGTAACCTTGATGATCAACCACTCTTTGGCCATGATAGGATCATCTACTTTATCTTCATTGCTTACAGGAAAGTAACATGCTGGTAACCATAATTCTCAAGTGAAACATCAACTAACAGTAACATTACAAAGAAAGAAAAATGACGTTTCCCAATCAATATGGTTGATGGTATCTGTTAGTGTGCTATTTGGTAACTTTGCAATGGTCATTTAAGAAAAGAAGCAATATTTCCACCTTTAGCCATATGCAAACAACTAAAAGGTACAGTAACATTTTTGAGCCAATATTTTGCACAAATGGTTATAACATTTTTCGATCTAAATTATATCATCAATAACAAAGAGAATGCGTTCTGAGTTTCACCATGGATCAAATATAACAATTCCAACTTTTACATAGATAAACGATATAACCTTTGTTAATGCAAAAAATGGGCTTGGACTTTCGGTCCAACCACGATAGTTCGCTTAGCCCAAAACGACGTTAATGCTTGGGCCAAAGCCCGCATATAGCACCTTTAAGTTGCAGCCTACTACTGAATGAGCCCACGAGGAGGCCACTAGCTCTACGCTAAGCCCAGAATCGGGTTACCTTACATGGGTAATTGACGACGGACTCGGGTACAACCCATGACCTTGACAAGTATTAGCGAATAAAAAACCAAGGAAGAGTCATAAGGGACTAGCCTACCGTAGCGGATAAGCGACCACGAAGGGTACCTTAAGGGACTAGACTACTATAAGCGAATGATGATCTACAAGTTCGGATAAATACCTATCTTACGGGATAAGTAATTGCTTCTTCGAAGTAGTTTGCTCAAGTTGCAAGTCCTGGGGGTTGAGCGGCTTCTGACCTATCGCATTCGCCCAGCCAACGAGAAGCGGATAACCGACAAAGGATTCAGGATAGAGACTACCTCAATCCTACGTGATAAGCGATAAGGTAGTCTACAGAGAGTACAAGTCCCAAGGGTCCGTGACTCTTGGTTTGACCACACCTATAAGCAGACCACGCCTACACAAGGAGAGGGCATCAAGTACTAGCCTCACGAGCATTACCTCCCTTCTCCCCTTCAAATTTTCACGGCCTACACTACCTAAAACGACGCCAGAATTATGGTAGTCTCCGCCTCACCTACCTTACTTTCTTCATTTTCTGTCTTACCCGATAACCTACTGACTTGAGCGTCGGAGTGTTTTTGGTCGACACCACACCGGTGTCCCAAGACTCACGCTGCTTTCCTCTCTTTTTGTTCTTACAGGTTGCTAGTGGCTCCAAATTCGTAATTATAGATTTTGGCATCTATAATTTGATGCCCACCGTAGTGCCATAGCAACTTAGTTACTCGAACAGAAAGCTACGATCCCTTGGTAATTTCTACTTGCGACAAAAGCAATGGCCGAAATGAGCATTCAGAACGATCCTCATGTACAGATGGAGGCCTTGATGGCCGAGATGGAAGCTTGCAAGGACAAGTTAAAAGAACTTGAAGCGGAAAACACTACTGTCTGCCAAGAAAACATCGAGTTAGAAGAAAGGGTCAAGACCCTCATAGTGTCTGCCACCCCACCTAACCTTGGAAAGTCGATCGCCCACGGACAGTCGGTGGCGCCCATGCAATCCGTTGGGTATACACCACAACAGACATTCGGGAGTGGAGTTTACCTCCAACCTACTGTCGCCATTGAGCGACCACCAACTCAGTTGGCAGATGAAGGAGGACTAAACCAATACATTTTTCATCGGTTCCAAGAGATGGAATCCTTAATCCAGAGGATCCCTGGGGTATCTGTCCCCATCAAGAAGAGTGCAGCAAACAACTTTGTTAACTCCTTGTTTGTTGATGCCATCGCCTTGGTGGAGATACCGGCTAAGTTTAGTTTTCCAAATATGAGGCCCTATGATGGGACTACTAATCCTAACGACCACATAATGCAATACAAGCAAAGGATGTTCACAGTAGTCGTCCCACGAGACTCCAGAGAAGCATGTATGTGCAAAGGCTTTGGTTCCAGCTTGGTAGGACCCGCCTTACAATGGTACACAAGTTTACCGAACAACTGCATCTCCTCCTTCGCCCAGTTAACAGACAAGTTCATGGAACAGTTTACGAGCAGTAAAAAACTAGAAAAGCAACTAGATGATCTCTATCTAATTGTGCAAAAGAGAGGTGAGCTGTTACGTGACTACGTAGGAAGATTTAACAAGGAGAAAGTATCCATCTTGCACTGCAACGTAGCCACAGCTGTCTCTGCCTTTCGCAAAGGCTTGCTTCCTGATTCCGATCTATACAAGGAGCTTACTAAGTACCCGTGCAAGACTATGGAGGATGTCCTAGCCAAGGCATGGGCTCAGATCAAGTGGGAGGAGGATATGTCAAACCGTTGTCCTTCGCCCTCACGCCATGACAAAGAAGACCGTAGGCGACCAGTAGCATTGGATTCGCGCACTAAAAGACGCGAGCCTTACCCTACCGAGGAACGAAAACATAAGAGATTATGCAATGAGATGAGACCACTTGGACAAAGGCGAGACTGTAGTCCGTATGTGCGAAGGGTACCCGACTACAACCTTTGTATATCCCTAACTGAGCTCCTTCATACCCTCAAAAGAATGGGCGAAGCCGTCAAGTGGCCGGAGAAGATAAGGTCCCCCGTTGACTGGAGAGATAAAACCAAACGGTGTGACTTCCATGACGACCATAGACACACAACTGATGAGTGTATTGGACTCAAGAAGGAAGTCGCGGAGTTACTAAAAAAAGGGCACCTCACCCAATTCCTGACCGATAGGGGGAGGCAGACCGTAGCCCAGCGAGAGGGAAAACAAAAGGCTCGAGAGGTCACCCCATCTGAGCCGCCACGCCTCGAGCGAACAATAAATTGCATCACTGGTAGATCAAAGGCCAGTAGTATCAGCCACTCGGAGGCAAGAAGACACGTTCGACAAGTTGTCGATTTCGGCTCGAGACCTCGGCCACCTAGGGAATTTGAGCCTGAGTAGATCATCACATTCTCTAACAATGAAGCAGTCTACTTGGATGATTCGCACCATGATGCCCTTATGATAACATTAAGGGTAGCTAACTGCTTGGTCAGATGGATGCTAGTCGACAATGGCAACTCGCCTAATGTTCTCATGCTAGATACTCTTGGGGAATAGGGTTTGACGAAGCCTGTGTCACTCATCGTTCAACTATCTTAATCGGGTTCAGCGGTGAACACAGGAGCACCATTGGAGATATTGTCATCCCAACCTACGCCGAGGGCGTTAACCACAATACCCGATTATTGGTGATAGATTATTTGTCACCCTACAACATCATACTAGGGCGCCCGTGGATCCATGAGATGAAAGCCATTCCGTCAACCTACCACTAGGTAATCAAGTTCCCGATTAGTTGGGGAACATGAGAAATAAGAGGACAACAAATGGACTCTCGCGAATGCTACCGCTCTACCTTAAGGAGGGCTGGCCATGACGTTTTGTATCAAATGGAACACACTACAATGCAAAGTTACCCTGACTAGCCTACCATGGAAGAGCTCGACGAGATACAAATCTACCCCGACCATCCAGATCATGTCGTTCAGATTGGTTCAAGGTTAAAGCCAGGACTCCGCGACCAGTTGATGGACTTCCTCAGCCATCACCATGACTACTTCGCTTGGTCTCATACAGACATGACCAGAATTGACCCAGCGGTCATGGTTCATAAGCTACAGGTCGATCTAGCCTATCTCCTGTTAAACAGAAACGAAGAAAGTTCGTAGTAGAGAGGAATCATATCATCAATGAAGAGGTACAAAAACTGATTGACATTAGATCTGTTCGTGAGGTCCTCTACCCTGACTGGTTGGCGAACGTGGTGGTTGTAAGGAAGAAGAACGATAAGTGGAGAGTCTGCATCGACTTTACAGACTTGAATAAGGCGTGCCGGAAAGACTCATTTCCTCTCTCACACATAGACGCAATAGTGGATGCAACAACAGGGCACGAGCTACTCACTTTCATGGATGCCTTTTCTGGCTATAACCAAATACTCATGCATCCAGAGGATCAAGAGAAGACGGCGTTCATCACTGAACGAGGAATATACTATTACAAAATCATGCCTTTTGGCTTGAAAAACACTGGTGCAACCTACCAATGCCTGGTTAACAAGATGTTCACTGACTTGTTGGGGCAAACCATGGAGGTCTACATTGATGACATGCTGGTAAAGTCTCTTGTTACGGAAGACCATCTCAGTCATTTGAACCAGACATTCAAAATTTTGAGGAAGTATAACATGAAATTGAATCCCACGAAGTGTTCATTCGGGGTGACTTCTGGAAAGTTCTTGGGATGCCTGGTTACCCAGCATGGGATCGAAGCTTACCCCGGCCAAATCAAGTCCATCCTTGATATCCCATCTCCTATCAATGTTAAGGAAGTTCAAAAGCTCACGGGTAGGCTCGCGGCTCTAAATCGGTTTATCTCTCGATCTTCCGAGAAGTGTCATTCATTCTTTGACACCCTTCAGAAGAATAAGTACTTCATATGGATACCGGCCTGCAAGGAAGCATTGCAGCAATTGAAGGCATATCTCACTAGTCCGCCGTTGCTTTCTAAACCAAAAGATGGGGAAACCTTATTGGTCTACTTCACCATCCTAGAAACAGCGGTAAGCGAGGTCCTAGTACGGGAAGAAGGAAGAAAGCAACATCTAGTCTACTATACCAGCAGAACCCTACTTGATACCGAGACAAGGTATAGCCAGTTGGAGAAGTTGGCATTAGCCCTTGTCACTGCGGCTCGAAAGTTACGACCCTATTTCCAGTGTCATCTGATAATAGTCTTAACCACTTTCCCTCTCAAGTTCGTGTTGTACAAGCCTGAGCTTTCTAGGTGATTTTCAAAGTGGGCAATCGAGCTCAGCGAGTATGAAATCTCTTACCAACTGCGGACTGCAATTAAATCACAAGCCCTAGCTGACTTTGTGGCTGATTTCACACCAAGCATCTATCTGTTAGCATAAAAAGAGTTGTTATGCCTCAGCGTCTCAATAGGCCAAGAGAGGTGGGATCTGAGCTTGGATAGAGCAAGTAATGTCAAGGGCTCTGGCCTTGGGTTAGTGCTACGATCTCCTAAGGGAGACATCATAGAGCGGTCCATCAAATATGGTTTCAAGGCTACGAACAACGAAGCAGAGTACGAAGCCTTAATTGCAGGGCTCACTTTGGCCTAGGAAATTAATATCAGGAGAATAACCGTCAGCAGCGACTCACAGTTGGTGGTCAATTAGAACCTCGGAGCCTACCAAGCAAGAGATGATAAGATGGCAGCCTACCTGGCAATTGTCAAAGAGCTACAGGCAGCCTTCAAGGAATTTGAGATAAAGCGGATAGGCAGGGATGATAATAGTCACGCCGACGCACTAACAGCCTTGGGGGCAGCTACCCAAATCACGGCCCCAAAGGTAGTACCTGTTGTTTACTTATAGTAGCCCGCGGTGTGGAAAGAAATAACAGTTGAGGTAGCGAGAATCAATGAAGTGCCGACTTGGATGACCCCTATCGTATAGTACATACGAGATGACATCCTGCCAGAGGACCGTAACGAAGCTCGCAAGCTTAGATCAAAAGCAGCAAGGTTTTGTCTCATCGAAGGTAGGCTTTTTCGGAGGTCATACTCCGGACCATACCTCCGGTGCATTAGTAAGAAGGAGGTAGACTATGTCCTAGCTGAGTTGTATGAAGGGCAATGCGGCAACCACTCCGGGGCGTGCAGTCTTGCCAATAGGGCTCTCATGGCAGGGTACTACTGGCCGACAATGTATGGTGATGCCATCGGATATGTTAAAAAGTGTGACAATTGCCAAAAGTTTGCGCAGGTTTCTCACCAATCGCCCTAACCACTTGCTAGCATTTATGCCCTGTGGCCATTCATGAAGTGGGGAATGGATATTGTGGGCAAGCTACCAACCACACCTACATGCTTGCTGTCATGGACTATTTCACCAAATGGATCGAGGCAGAGACCTACCACCAAGTCAGGGACAAGGAAGTGAAGAGCTTCATTTGGAGGAACATCATATGTAGATTTGGGGTCCTACGGGAAATCATCACAGACAACGATTCTCAATTTATTAGCCGCGACTTCCGAGACTTCTGTAAGGAATGGAATATCCAACTAACTTTTTCTGCCCCTCGTTATCCGCAAGCCAATGGCCAAGCTGAATCTTCCAACAAAACCATCATCTCAACCCTCAAGAAGAGGCTAGAGAGTTCAAAGGGGAGATGGGCCGATGAGCTTCCAGGTATTCTGTGGTCTTATCGGACTACATCAAGATCTTCAACTGGGGAAACACCATTCTCTTTGGTCTACAGTACGGAGGCAGTCATTCCTGCTGAGGTTGGGCTTCTTACTCTCCGGGTCGAGCTAGTATCCGAAGAAGAAAACAGTCATGAGCTAAGCCGTCTGCTCGACACCATTGATAAGAAGAGAGAACGAGCTCTAGTTCGGATTGCAGCCTACCACCAGATGGTCGAGCGACACTTCAAAGAGAATATTCGGGTCAAGACCTTCCAAGAAGGAGATTGGGTTCTAAGGCGGGGTATTCTAGACTACCAACGAGATCAACGCCGGGAAGCTAGGACCCAATTGGGAGGGACCCTACCTCATTACCAAGGTGGTTGGCCATGGAGCTTATAAGCTTCGCACCAGAGAGGGCAAGGACGTTACGAACAAGTTGGAACACTGTTCACCTCAAAAGGAACTCGAAATACAAGGGATCTACTGTGGGCAAAACAGCCTGAACGTACCTCGCGCACCTAAAGCGTTCCCAACAATAAAACCAACTTACTCGCGCGGCTAACATGAAGACTTAAAGAAACCAACCTACCGTCCGATGTGACCACATGGGCCTTAAATGGCACAACCTACTTTGGTAGGGTCCAACTGACCCATCTACTAACTAAGATGCCTAAATGGCGCAACCTACTTTGGTAGGGTCCAAGTGACTCACCTATCAAATAAGATGCCTAAATAATGCAACCTACTTTGGTAGGGTCCAACTGACCCATCTACTAACTAAGACGCCTAAATGGCGCAACCTACTATGGTAGGGTCCAAGTGACCTACCTACTAAATAAGACGCCTAAATGGCGCAACCTACTTTAGTAGGGTCCAAGTGACTCACATATCAAATAAGATGCCTAAAGGACGCAACCTACTAACTAAGATGCCTAAATGGCGAAACCTACTATGGTAGGGTCCAAGTGACCCATATACCAACAAAAAGGCCTAAATGGCACAACCTACTTTGGTAGGGTCCAACTGACCTATCTACTAACTAAGATGCCTAAATGGGGCAACCTACTATGGTAGGGTCCAAATGACCTACCTACCAAACAAGATGCCTAAATGGCGCAACCTACTTTGGTAGGGTCCAAGTGACTCACATATCAAATAAGACGTCTAAAAGGCGTAACCTACTAACTAAGATGCCTAAATGGCGCAACCTACTATGGTAGGGTCCAAGTGACCCATATACCAACAAAGACGCCTAAAGGGCACAACTTACTATAGTAGGGTCTGAAATCACCCATCTACCAAATAAAGTGATTAAAAGGAGTAACCGACTATGGTAGGGCCCAAGTGACCCATCTGCCAACCAAGACGCCTAAAGGGCGCAACCTAGTAAGGTAGAGTCTGAAACGTGTATATACCAACTCGACCTCTTGTATGTTGCAACCTACTACGGTAGAATCCAGAATTATCAACCAAGACGGTGCACGATATCTGATTATTCCTTGGTCACGCCGGTTTTTATCGACATTTCATCAAGGATTTTAGCCATATAGCTCGACTACTCTCTAGTCTTCTAGCAAATGATACTGAGTTCAAATTTGATGACAAGTGCTCAGAAGCTTTTGAGAAACTTAAATCCTTACTATCCTCTGCTCCTATCATCCAACCTCCTGACTACAGTCTCCCCTTTGAGATAATGTGTGATGCATCAGACTATGCAGTGGGAGCTGTATTAGGACAACATAGGGATAAACTGCCTACCGTGATACACTATGCCAGAAAAACCTTGGACGATGCACAAAAGAACTATACAACCACTGAAAAGGAATTGCTGGCTGTAGCATTCTCATTGGACAAATTCAGATCTTACATCCTAGGATCCAAAGTAATAGTATACACGGATCACGCGGCTTTGCGGTATTTACTGACCAAAAAAGATACAAAGCCACGTCTAATCCGTTGGCTATTACTCCTTCAAGAGTTCGGCCTTGAGATCAAGGATAAGAAATGAAGTGAGAATTCTGTCGCCGGTCATCTATCATGTCTTTTTCGTGATTCTCCTATTGACTCTTTGCCTTTCAAAGACACGTTCCCTGATGAACAACTTTTTGCCATCTCACATAAGACCTTGTGGAATGTCCACTTTGTCAATTATTTGACTGCCCAAGAATTTCTAACTCACTGGGGTAAAAGAGAAAAGGAACGGTTCAAGGCACAAGTCAAGTACTTTATCTGGGAAGATCCCTATCTTTTCAAGATTTGTGCCGATCAGGTCATTAGGAGATGTGTACCTGAGGAAGAGTTTGACAGTATACTTCAATTCTGTCACTCTGAAGCATGTGGTGGACATTTTGGAGGAAAAAGAACAGCTGCCAAAGTCCTTCAAAGTAGGTTCTTCTGGCCCACTCTTTTCAAAGATGCCCATCAAATGTGTAAAAATTGCCCACAATGTCAACAAGCTGGCTCTATTTCAAGAAATGACATGATGCCCCTTACACCTATCCTCATTTGTGAAATATTCGATGTATGGGGTATAGACTTCATGGGTCCTTTCCCTCCTTCCTCAGGCTATTCTTATATTCTTGTTGGTGTGGACTATGTTTCTAAGTGGGTAGAAGCAGTGGCAACCAGAACCAATGACCACAAAGTTGTGGTCAAGTTCATTAAAGAGAATATCTTTTCGCGATTTGGGGTGCCACGTGTGCTTATAAGTGACGGAGGACAGCATTTTCGTCACAGGACACTAGAAGCCTTATTGAGAAAATACTCTGTCCACCACAAGATAGCAATGCCTTACCACCCACAAACAAGTGGGCAAGTGGAGTTATCAAATAGGGAGATTAAGTCAATTCTTCAGAAAACGGTTAGGCCCGATCGCAAAGATTGGTCAAGTCGTCTGCATGACGCATTATGGGCCTACCGTACTGCTTTCAAAACTCCCATCGGTATGTCCCCGTATAAATTAATATACGGTAAAGCTTGTCACCTTCCTGTTGAAGTAGTGCATAAAGGCTATTAGGCTATTAAGGCCCTGAACTTTGACTTACAATAGGCAGGTGAAGGTAGAAAGTTGGCGTTGAGGAACTGGAAGAACTTCGTTTCGAAGCTTATGAGAATGCCAAGCTCTACAAAGAGAGAATGAAGAGGATTCATGATAGATCTATTTTAAGAAAAACTTTCTCTCCTTCTGATAAAGTTTGGTTGTTTAACTCCAAATTGAAGTTCTTCCCAGGAAAGTTAAGAACAAGATGGGATGGTCCTTATGAAGTGGTTAAAGTATATCCTTCTGGAGTTATCTTAATTAAAAATCTCACAAATGGACATGTTATCACAGTCAATGGACAAAGATTGAAACATGCATTCAATCCAAATATGGTTCCTCATGAAGTTGAATCTGTAGAACTTCAGGACCTTGCAGGCATTCCATAAATGAGATTCTGCCAAGCTAAAGGCATTACAACTCAGCACAACCGTCTGGCTGAAGACGTTAAACTTAGCGCTACTAGGAGGCAACCTAGATTTTTAAAATGCTTATATGTGTTTATTTTCCTTTGTCTGTGTGATTTTATGATTTCTTTAGTCCTCTGTATTTACTTTGTTTATGTATTTATAGATAACTCTTGAACCCCAGAAAAGAGGTTAAATGGTCTGGGTAGTTAAATTATTTGCTTAATATATTAGTTATTTTCTGTGACCATATTTCTTTGTGATTTTTCCCCTATATATTTGTTTGACTATTTTTATTTTTAGTATAGCTAACTTTTATTTTTGCTGTATTGATGATAATCTGTAAAATGTTGTGTCTACTAATCTTTAATTGCAGAATGATACATCTTTTGGCAAAAGTTAGTAGAAAGGCTTTGACATCAACATAAAAATGCTTCACATCAGGTAATATCTTTCCTTACTACATTTTCCTTTTTACCTGATCACCATGCGTTGTAGTGTAAGCAAAACATAGGTTTGGAGATGTAGCATTTGTCATTATATTCCTTCTTGGATATTACACTTTCACTGTCTTACATTGTTATTTGCTTGAGGACAAGCAAAGTTTCGGTATGGGAGTGCGTGTATTTCATGAAAATCTTTTTCAAAATATGCAAGAAATACACTATTTGTGATCATGAGAAAGAGTATTTGCTATCTTACTTATTTAAAGGAAGATGATTTAGATGATTTGAGAACTTTTATTGTTAGCTATGTATTGTGAAAAACTCTGAGGAAACTCTGTAAGAAAAACTTTGGGGTATTGTATCCATGAGTAAACCTAGCTGTTCTTCTTTTCTTCAATTGATAGCTATGTGATTATGAAAGGACTGAGATAGGATTACCGTTTATTATAAGAACTTCTTGTGATTGAAACTTGAACCCTTATGCCATGTTTGTACAGTATGTTATGTTATTCTGTCTGTATATACACTTTGAAAAAAAAATAAAAAGAAAAAGAAAAGAAAAAAAAAAACAACAAAGAAAACAAAAACAAAAACAAAAGAAAAAAAAGAGTTGTACATACCTTTACTGTTGAATAAAATTTTTAGTGTAAATATGTTGTAAATCTCTAAGCACCACTATCCTAGACATTGTAATTTAGGATATGTGCTATAGTGTAAGGTTTCGAGCCTGAATATCTTGGGTGATTAAAGCACGTAGGGGTCCCTTTGAAACCTGGCAACCTAAGTCATAATGGCGGGGGATTGTTGGCCTTAAAGCCCGCTACATGGGATATTCAGAAAGCAAAGGAAACTGAACACTATATAGAGGTTTTATTAGTTTTACTTTTATATTTCTGGCAAATGTTAAAGGGTTAAGGCATGATCAAGAGTTTGATTACAAATGTAGGTAAGAATATCAAGGTCCAATCTGTTTGCATAACTTGAAAGTTGAGAATTGTATGAACTTAATATGCTTAGTTTACTTCTAAATATGTACCCCGAAGCAATCAATAGTCAATTTCCAATAAGAGTACCTATTTGACAAAAGTTTGCAAAAGGTCCTCTTATCATATTTATCACTAATTCCTGAATAGGTTTAAGATAGTAGATTGCATTTCTCATGATTTATTTTTGGAATGTGTTTGACAAAAATTTAGGATAGATTTTTGCATATGTTTTTGACTTGTAAAAATTCACTTTCAAATCTGTTTTAAAGACAGTCTTGCTTGAGGACAAGCAATGTTTAGGTTTGGGGATGTTGATGTGACTGTATTTGCAGCACTTAAACCATGATATTTGTACTGCATTTGCATCTTAACTCTGGAATAAATGCAACACTTTGTGATACTTTCGATGCAATGTAGGAAAATACTGAAAAGTGAAGAATCAGGCCCGAAATGATCCAAATTGCAAGTCAAGAAGTAAGAATGGGAAAGCATGAGAAGCGGTTGAAGAATGAAGCTCATAGAAAAGAAACTTGGTTGAAACTAGCACGAAATCAGACTCGGAACATTGACCCAGATGATCTCAAATAGTGACCCATGTCCGTTTTTGGCAAATCATATCAGTTTTTGGGGTAGAAACAACATTCTGAGCAAAACGCAGGATTTCCTGCGTGCGGCGTAATTTTAGCCAAATTCCATCGTTTGGAGGGTCAAAACAGTGAAAAACGCCAAAAAATGCTGCGGTCAATAATCTGGTCAAAGTCAACAAACGAAAAAAAGTCAACTATTTCAGAATTTTGCCTATAAATAGAGCTTCAACCCTTTGAGAATTCTAGAGTTAATTTTGGAGTATTATCAATATTTTTGATATAATTCCGAGTTAATTCTATTTAGTTTTAAATTTTAGTTTTAGTTAATTAAGTAGTAGTAGAATACGGGGGAAGTCCCGCCTAGGTAGCTCTTATTCGGAGAAATTTTGCCCGAATAGCTACTTTTAGGGGGAAGTCCGACCCAAGTTGTTATTATCCGGGGGAGGTTCTGCCCGAATAGCTTTTAATAGGAAAGCTCTTATTCGGGGGAAACTCATCCCTAATAGTTCTTATTCGGGAGAAATTAGCTCCGCCCGAATAGCTATTTTGCGTCGGACCTCTGCTCAAATTTCAGGAATCAGAAATACGCGTTCGTCAATATGGGGGAGCCTTTCTTGACTCTCTTTTATTTACATAACTTGTATTCATTTATGTCTAAGTAGATTGATATCTAGGGGTGAATATTGTAAATGATCGTATTTTAATATATGGTCTCGGATATAGTTTATTCAATTCATATTGCAATGTATGGCTTGTTTTAATTAAGTATTTCATACGTGATGCTTTTAAGTAGACGTTATGATTGTTTTACTTTCGCTTCATAAATATTATACTTGTAGTTAATATTATGAATGCATTATTTTAGTGCCATATAATTGTTTTAATCGTGAGTCTATAGGTTGTACCATAGACTCCATGAAACTATAGGTTGTACCATAGTTTCTATCTGTAAGGTTAGTTCCTTAGTTTAGTTTGCCTTGTTGTACTTGGTTAAAATAAGCTAAGTAGATTAACTAGGTCTATAGCATTCAGCTTAACCGGGTGTATACTTGTAGCTTAAGCCCTTGCAGAATTAGATAAACTATATATCGAACCTATATTAATTGACTCATTTACATGTTCAAACCCCTAGATCACCACATCTCGTATTCCACTAATACTTAGTATAACTCAGATAATTTAGTTAGTTTAATTTAGTTTACATTTCTCGCACGTTACTCAAACCTACCTTGCGATTTGTCACTTAAGCGCTTTAACACTTTTACACTACTTCACTAACTTAAACTAGCGAGCTTCCCTGTGGTACGATTCCTCACTCAGAGCACACTACACTACAAAGATCCATGCACTTGCGGGTATTTTAACTTGGTTATTTTGCGCACATTTTAACGCACAACCCGATCGCATCAAGTTTTTGGCGCCGTTACCGGGGAAGCACGTTATAGTTTAGTTTTTGATAAAAGTATTTGTGAACTTGTTTAAGTGTTTATTTTATCCGTTTTATTTAAAAAATAAAAAAATAAATAAATAATAAATAAATAAATAATAAATAAATAAATAATGAATAAATAAAATAATAAAATAATAAATATTTTTTTAAAAAAAATATTTATATTTATATTTATATTTATATATTTTTTTAAAAAAATTATTTTTATTTTTATTTTTTAAAAAAAAGTTATTTTTTTTTATTTTTTATTTTTAAAAAAATTAAAAAATTAAAAAAAAAATAAAATTTTAGGAATTTTGATTAATTGGAAGATGAGTCATTTTAATGATTTATCTGATCAAATCTATTACTGCTTGTAAAATATATTAATATTTTTTAATCATGTAATTTTATTTTGTATTTAAAGTTTATAAGTCGTTGTATGCACGGGCGTCGTTTTTTGGATCTAGAACTTGCCCCGTTTGATCCTGAGCTAGAGAAAAATTTGCGTAGAAAGTTAAAATTCCCAATGGCAGATCAAGAAGTAAATATCCCGCCTCTTCCTATAGCTCAGCCTGTTATTCAACCTGTGAACCAACCGATGACTTTACATCAACATTTTTCACCAGGTGATTTTGACCTTGAATTTGCCATAGCCCCACCGGCTCTTGGCAATATAAATTTTGAGCTCAAAACAGGGACTATTTCAATGCTTCCTTCCTTCTATGGAAAAAGCAATGAAAATCCTCACGCTCACATCGTGTAATTCATTGAAGCATGCACAACGCTTCACATTCCTAATATGAGCCGTGAAAATATTCACCTACGTCTGTTTCCCTTTTCATTGAAAGATAAAGCCAAACAATGGCTAAATCATCTAGACGCAGGAGTGATCACTTCTTGGGGAGAACTTATTCGGAAATTTTTACATAAGTTCTTCCCAATGGCTAAGACTACTACTCTGCGAACAGGCATCATGACATTCGCACAGTCAGACTTAGAGCCATTTCATGAATCATGGGAAAAGTTTAACAATCTTAAGAATCAGTGTCCTCATCATGGGTTTGATCGTCCCGAACTCTTGCATTATTTCTTCAAAGGTCTTACCCCTCATAATAAGATGATAGTTAATGCAATGAGCAATGGAGGTTTCTATAACCTCACAGCGGAGGAAGCTTGGAGAAGGATAGAAAATATTACTGAAGACTCTCTCCAAAACACTATTGATGACAGAGAGAGTAAGAGCACCCAAAATCCCCAAAAGAGGGCATTGTTTGAAGTTAACTCTAGTTCTAATTCCCAATTGACTGACAAAGTGGATGCTCTAGCTCATCAACTAGAAAAATTCATCTCTCTAGGGTCTTCTTCTTCTTCAACTCCTCAGATCACGGAAGTTTGTACCGTATGTTCTGCAGTAGATCACTCTACTTTAGACTGTCCAATCGGTTCACAATTTCCTGAATTCATGCAAGAACAAATCTGTGCTGCCCAAGGATATACAAGGAATTACAATCCGTATTCTAACACGTATAATCCATGCTGGCGAGACAATCCCGCATTTTCGTGGCAACAAGGGAATCAAGATACTCAGTTTCCTCAACATCAATATAAAAAAAGACAATGAAACTATGAGCCTCATCAACAAAGTCAGCAAGGAAATGTTGACAATTGTTTCCCTCAACAGCAATATCAGAGGCCACAAAATAATAACCCTCCTAGTTACTATCCAGTCCAACAGGACAATCCGTTCAGAACACAATGGAACAATGTCCCAGCTCTTCCTCCTGCACAGTCATCATCTGATGACAAATTTGACAAACTTATGCAAATGTTTCAAGCTCAACAACAGTCTATTGCTAAACTTGAAGGACAAATCGGGTAGATGGCCCAAACTTTAAGTAAGAGAGACGAGGGTAAGCTTCCATCTTAGACCATGGTAAATCCACGAGGACAGTGTAGTACAACCCAAACTGAGACAGTACAAGAACAGGCCAAGGCTGTAGTTACCCTTAGGAGTGGGAAAACCATTGATAACCAGGTTAGAGTAAAGGTTAGGGATGTTCCAGAAGAAATTGAGGAATTAGAGGAATCTGAGATTGAGGTTTTAAGCAAATATGTTCAAGATTGTCGTAGGAATAAAAACCTAATGGTAGAGCCTATAGTTGAACCATCCTAACGAGCACATTTTCCCACAGCTTTGTCCCGTCCAAAGCCGACTGATGATCCTAAACCACTCAATGTCTTAGAGCATCTGAAAGATATTACGATCAATTTGCCATTAGTTGAGGTAATGCAACAAATTCTTGCCTATGCCAAATTTCTAAAGGATTTGTGTATGAAAAAGAGACGGACCAACTCCATTCCTAAGAAGGTCCGTCTTACTAAAAAGGTTAGCAATATCTAAACTAGAGGACTACCTCAGAAGTGTAGTGACCCAGGAGCTTTCACCATTCCATGCTTAATTAATGACCAACGCATAAAAAGCGTCTTGTTAGACTTAGGATCTAGTGTTAGCCTCATCCCTCATACAGTTTACCAAA
This sequence comes from Ehretia macrophylla, assembly GCA_037974665.1. NCBI lineage: Eukaryota > Viridiplantae > Streptophyta > Magnoliopsida > Boraginales > Ehretiaceae > Ehretia > Ehretia macrophylla. The sequence goes on along the minus strand of CM075778.1, from coordinate 29,259,804 downwards.
GGTTAGGTCTTGGAGTGTTAACACCGACTAATGTGACCCTCCAACTGGCAGATAGATCTGAGCGAACACCTCGAGGTGTTGTAGAAGATGTGATCGTTAGAGTAGGAGAATTCTTGTTCCCAGTGGACTTCATTGTGTTAGATATGGATTTACGCCTTGATAACAAAAATACCATTCCCGTTTTACTAGGCAGACCATTCCTAGCAACAGCTGATGCTGTTATCTATTGTAGGACGGGTATGATAGAACTAACATTTGGGAACATGAGAACTAAGCTAAGGGTTGCTGATGCAGCCAACAAATTGAATCAAGATGAGGAAGAAGAATGCTTCCATGTTGATACCATTGACTCATGTATAGATGAGTTTGCCCAATTGATTCTAACTCCTAATCAAGAAATAGCTGAGTTAGAACGACTTTTGTATGAATGCGACATTTCTCCTGAAATGGTCGCCTCTGCTTCCATTGTTGTTGATCCAAATAAGGACGATCAAGTAACAACTCATTTCCCTGAAGTTTCAGAATGTCCCACAATTGAGTCCCTACCAGTTTTGGAACTCAAAACCTTGCCCCAACATCTTAAGTATGCCTACTTAGGACCTGATGAGACTCTTCCAGTCATCATTGCCTCGGATTTGACTCCCGAGCATGAAGACAGACTGTTAAAAGTCCTAAGTACCCATAAACAGGCAATAGGTTAGACGATTTCTGACTTGAAATACATTGATCCCTCTGTGTGTATGTACAAAATTCATCTCGAGGAAGGGGTTACTCCTTCTCGAGAATTTCAGAGAAGACTAAACCCAAAGATGGGTGATGTCGTCCATAAGGAGATCATTAAGTTGCTTGATGCGGGTATTATATACCCAATTTCTGATAGTCCATGGGTAAGTCCGGTACAAGTGGTACCGAAGAAATCTGGGATTACTGTGGTTCCGAATGATAAAGGTGAGCTAATTTCTACACGCATCACAACAGGGTGGCGTGTATGCATTGACTATAGAAAGCTCAATTCCAAAACAAGGAAAGACCACTTCCCTTTACCCTTTCTTGACCAAGTCCTAGATAGAATAGCCAGACAAGGCTACTACTGCTTTCTAGATGGGTATTCAGGATATAACCAAATCCCAGTCTTTCCTGAAGATCAGGAAAAGACTACATTCACATGCCCTTATGGGACCATTGCGTTCCGACGCATGCCTTTTGGTCTTTGCAATGCTCCTGCAACATTTCAAAGATGTGTGATGACTCTTTTCTCAGACATGATTGAAAAGTTCATGGAAGTCTTAATGGATGACTTCTCAGTATTTGGAACTACCTTTGACGAGTGCCTCACACACCTTTCTCTAGTGTTAGACCGATGCGTTAAAACAAATTTGGTTCTAAGTTGGGAAAAGAGCCACTTTATGGTTAGGCAAGGTATAGTTCTGGGTTATGTTGTTACACATGATGGAATCCATGTGGACCCAGCCAAAGTCAGCTAGTAAAAAAGCTGCCCGTACCCAAGATGGTGCGTTATATCCGATCATTCCTTGGTCACGCCGGGTTTTTATCGACGTTTCATCAAGAATTTCAGCCATATAGCCCGACCACTCTCCAGTCTTCTAGTAAATGATACTGAGTTCAAATTTGATGACAAGTGCTTAGAAGCTTTTGAGAAACTTAAATCCTTACTATCCTCTACTCCTATCATCTAACCTCCTAACTACAGTCTCCCCTTTGAGATAATGTGCGATGCATCAGACTATGCAGTGGGAGCTGTATTAGGACAACGTAGGGATAAACTGCCTACTGTGATATATTATGCTAGCAAAACCTTGGACGATGCACAAAAGAACTATACAACCACTGAAAAGGAATTGCTGGTTGTAGTCTTCTCATTGGACAAATTCAGATCTTACATCCTAGGATCCAAAGTAATAGTATACATGGACCACGCAGCTTTGCGGTATTTACTGACCAAAAAGGATACAAAGCCCCGTCTAATCCGTTGGCTATTACTCCTTCAAGAGTTTGACCTTGAGATCAAGGACAAGAAAGGAAGTGAGAATTCTGTCGCCGATCATCTATCACGTCTTATACGTGATTCTCCTATTGACTCTTTGCCTTTCAAAGACATGTTCCCTGATGAACAACTTTTTTCCATCTCACATAAGACCCCGTGGTATGCCCACTTTGTCAATTATTTGGCTGCCCAAGAGTTTCCAACTCACTGGGGTAAAAGAGAAAAGGAACGGTTCAGGGCACAAGTCAAGTACTTTATCTGGGAAGATCCCTATCTTTTTAAGATTTGTACCGATCATGTTATTAGGAGATATATACCTGAGGAAGAATTTGACAGCATTCTCCAATTCTACCATTCTGAAGCGTGTGGTGGATATTTTGGAGGAAAGAGAACAGTTGCCAAAGTCCTTCGGTGTAGGTTCTTCTGGCCCACTCTTTTCAAAGACGCCCAGAAAATGTATAAAAATTGCCCCCAATGTCAACAAGCTGGCTCTATTTCAAGAAAGGACATGATGCCCCTTACACCCATCCTCATATATGAAATATTCGATGTATGGGGTATAGACTTCATGGGTCCTTTCCCTCCTTCCTCAGGCTATTCTTATATTCTTGTTGGTGTGGACTATGTTTCCAAGTGGGTAGAAGCAGTGGCAACCCGAACCAATGACCACAAAGTTGTGGTCAAGTTCATTAAAGAGAATATATTTTCTCGATTTGGGGTGCCACGTGTGCTTATAAGTGACGGAGGACAACATTTCCGTCACAGGACACTAGAAGCCTTATTGAGAAAATACTCTGTCCACCACAAGATAGCAACGCCTTACCACCCACAAACAAGTGGGCAAGTGGATGTATCAAATAGGGAGATTAAGTCAATTCTTCAGAAAACGGTTAGGCCCGATCGCAAAGATTGGTCAAGTCGTCTGCATGACACATTATGGGCCTACCGTACTGCTTTCAAAACTCCCATCGGTATGTCCCCGTATAGATTAGTATACGGTAAAGCTTGCCACCTTCCTGTTGAATTAGAGCATAAAGCCTATTGGGCTATTAAGGCCCTGAACTTTGACTTACAACAGGCAGGTGAAGGTAGGAAGTTGGCGTTGAGTGAACTGGAAGAGCTTCGTTTCGAAGCTTATGAGAATGCCAAGCTCTACAAAGAGAGAATGAAGAGGATTCATGATAGATCTATTTTAAGAAAAACTTTCTCTCCTTTTGATAAAGTTTGGTTGTTTAACTCCAAATTGAAGTTCTTCCCAGGAAAGTTAAGAACAAGATGGGATGGTCCTTATGAAGTGGTTAAAGTATATCCTTCTGGAGTTATCTTAATTAAAAATCTCACAGATGGGCATGTCATCACAGTCAATGGACAAAGATTGAAACATGCATTCAATCCAAATATGGTTCCTCATGAAGTTGAATCTGTAGAACTTCAGGACCTTGCAGGCATTCCATAAATGAGATTCTGCCAAGCTAAAGGCATTACAACTCAGCACAACCGTCTGGCTGAAGACGTTAAACTTAGCGCTACTAGGAGGCAACCTAGATTTTTAAAATGCTTATATGTGTTTATTTTCCTTTGTCTGTGTGATTTTATGATTTCTTTAGTCCTCTGTATTTACTTTGTTTATGTATTTATAGATAACTCTTGAACCCTAGAAAAGAGGTTAAATGGTCTGGATAGTTAAATTATTTGCTTAATATATTAGTTATTTTCTGTGACCATATTTCTTTGTGATTTTTCCCCTATATATTTGTTTGACTATTTTTTTTTTAGTATAACTAACTTTTATTTTTGCTGTGTTGATGATAATCTGTAAAATGCTGTGTCTACTAATCTTTAATTGCAGAATGATACATCTTTTGACAAAAGTTAGTAGAAAGGCTTTGACATCAACATAAAAATGCTTCACATCAGGTAATATCTTTCCTTACTACATTTTCCTTTATACCTGATCACCATGCGTTGTAGAGTAAGCAAACCATAGGTTTGGGGATGTAGCATTTATCATTATATTCCTTCTTGCATATTACACTTTCACTGTCTTACATTGTTATTTGCTTGAGGACAAGCAAAGTTTCGGTGTGGGAGTGAGTGTATTTTATGAAAATATTTTTCAAAATATGCAAGAAATACACTATTTGTGATCATGAGAAATAGTATTTGCTATCTTACTTATTTAAAGGAAGATAATTTAGATGATTTGAGAACTTTTATTGTTAGCTATGTATTGTGAAAAACTCTGAAGAAACTCTGTAAGAAAAACTTTGGGGTATTGTATCCATGAGTAAACCTAGTTGTTCTTCTTTTCTTCAATTGATAGCTATGTGATTATGAAAGGACTGAGTTAGGATTACCGTTTATTATAAGAACTTCTTGTGATTGAAACATGAACCCTTATGCCATGTCTGTACAATATGTTATGTTATTTTGTCTGTATGTACACTCTGAAAAAAAAAAAAAAAAGAAAAAGAAAAGAAAAAAAAACAACAACAAAGAAAACCAAAAAAAAAAAAGAAAAAAAAAGAGATGTACATACCTTTACTGTTGAATAAAAATTTTGATGTAAATATGTTGTATATCTCTAAGCACCACCATCCTAGACATTATAATTTAGGATATGTGCTATAGTGTAAGGTTTCGAGCCTGGATTTGTCGGGTGGTTAAGGCACGTAGGGGTCCCTTTGAAACCTGGCAACGTCAGTCATAATGGCGGGGGATTGTTGGCCTTAAAGCCCGCTACATGGGATATTCAGAAAGCAAAGGAAACTGAACACTATATAGAGGTTTTATTAGTTGTACTTTTATATTTCTGGCAAATGTTAAAGGGTTAAGGCATGATCAAGAGTTTGATTACAAATGTAGGTAAGAATATCAAGGTCCAATCTGTTTGCATAACTTGAAAGTTGAGAATTGTATGAACTTAATATGCTTAGTTTACTTCTAAATATGTACCCCGAAGCAATCAATAGTCAATTTCTAATAAGAGTACATATTTGAGAAAAATTTGCAAAAGGTTCTCTTATCATGTTTATCATTAATTGCTGAATAGGTTTAAGATAGTAGATTGCATTTCTCATGATTTATTTTTGGAATGTGTTTGATAAAAATTTAGGACAGATTTTTGCATATGTTTTTGACTTGTAAAAATTCTGCAAAAATTCACTTTCACATATGTTTTAAAGACAGTCTTGCTTAAGGACAAGCAATGTTTAGGTTTGGGGATGTTGATGTGACTGTATTTGCAGCACTCAAACCATGGTATTTGTACTGCATTTGCATCTTAATTCTGGAATAAATGCAACACTTTGATACTTTCAATGCAATGTAGGAAAATACTAAAAAGTGAAGAATCAGGCCCGAAATGATCCAAATTGCAAGTCAAGAAGTAAGAATGGGAAAGCATGAGAAGCGGTTGAAGAATGAAGCTCATAGAAAAGAAACTTGGCTGAAACTAGCACGAAATCGGACTCGGAACATTGACCCAGATGATCTCAAATAGTGACCCATGTCCCCTTTTGGCAAATCATATCAGTTTTTCGGGTAGAAACAGCATTCTGAGCACAATGCATGACTTTCCTGCGCACGGCGTGATTTTAGCCAAATTCCATCATTTGGAGGGTCAAAACAGTGAAAAATGCCCAAAAATGCTGCGGTCAACAATCTGATCAAAGTCAACAAATGAAAAAAAGTCAACTATTTCAGAATTTTGCCTATAAATAGAGCTTCAACCCTTTGAGAATTCTAGAGTAAATTTTGGAATATTATCAATATTTTTGATATAATTCTGAGTTAATTCTATTTAGTTTTAAATTTTAGTTTTAGTTAATTAAGTAGTAGTAGAATACGAGGGAAATCCCGCCTAGGTAGCTCTTATTCGGGGAAATTTTTCCCGAATAGCTACTTTTAGGGGGAAGTCCGACCCAAGTTGTTATTATCCGGGGGAGGTTTTGCCCGAATAGCTTTTAATAGGAAAGCTCTTATTCGGGGGAAACTCATCCCTAATAGTTCTTATTTGGGAGAAATTAGCTCCGCCCGAATAGCTATTTTGCGTCGGACCTCTGCTCAAATTTTGGGAATCAGAAATATGTGTTCGTCAATATGGGGGAGCCTTTCTTGACTCTCTTTTATTTACATAACTTGTAATCATTTATGTCTGAGCAGATTGATATCTAGGGGTGAATATTGTAAATGATCGTATTTTAATATATGGTCTCGGATATAGTTTATTCAATTCATATTGCAATGTATGACTTGTTTTAATTAAGTATTTCATACGTAATGCTTTTAAGTAGACGTTATGATTACTTTACTTTCGCTTCATAAATATTATACTTGTAGTTAATATTATGAATGCATTACTTTAGTGCCATATAATTGTTTTAATCGTGAGTCTATAGGTTGTACCATAGACTCCATGAAACTACAGGTTGTACCATAGTTTCTATCTGTAAGGTTAATTCCTTAGTTTAGTTTGCCTTGTTGTACTTGGTTAAAATAAGCTAAGTAGATTAACTAGGTCTATAGCTTTTAGCTTAACCGGGTGTATGCTTGTAGCTTAAGCCTTGCAGAATTAGATAAACTATATATCGAACCTATATTAATTGACTCATTTACATGTTCAAACCCCTAGATCACCACATCTCGTATTTCACTAATACTTAGTATAACTTAGATAATTTAGTTAGTTTAATTTAGTTTATATTTCTCGCACGTTACTCAAACTTAGTTTAATTTAGTTTATATTTCTCGCACGTTATTCAAACCCACCTTGCGATTTATCACTTAAACGCTTTAACACTTTCACACTACTTCACTAACTTAAACTAGCAAGCTTCCCTGTGGTACGATTCTGCACTCATAGCACACTACACTACAAAAATCCGTGCACTTGCGGGTATTTTAACTTGGTTTATTTTGCGCACATTTTAACGCACAACCCGATCGCATCAGGCATCTTTTGGCATTACACGACAAAAGTTGACATCTTATGATATTACATGATATTTAATACATATCATTGTATTATTATATTATATAATGTCAACATGTTGCCACACATTTGATGCAAAAACTTTTTGGAACAAGTACACCTCTTCGGGAAGAGGATCTCCATCAGCTTACCGACGCAACATGCGGGCTTACCTATTAGAAGTTGCAACAAAGTAAGACAAAAAAAGAGCACCTCCGCAAAGTAGTATATAACTTGAAGAGTCATTCTATGTGGAAAGTGTATGGCATAAATATGCTCTCATAGGCCATACACTTGGCCTTCTCCTTCCCCTCATAGATGCCAAAGCTTGCCACATTTTACAGATACTAAGCAGAGAAAAAGTAGTGCAACTTTTCTATTCTTGCGATGCAAAGATAAAGTTAGACATGAGTATGGTGCAAGAGAATCCTAACAAAGCTGAGGGAACATACGTGAATTGTTTTTGACAGTTGAATGAAATGGCAAAAGCTAAGTCTGTGAAAAGAAAAAGCAACAACAACAAAAAAAATGAAATGACGAAGGGGGTTCAAACCCCTGGATCGCACCACGTGACGCCCTAGGAGTTTCCTAAGGCCCACGCGGCTGAGGGTCATTTAATGACCCTTAGCTCAAGGACAAACATTAAATGTCCTGTCCTCGAGGCCTACCTATACACGTCTGGCCCGTAGACAGTTGGCAGCCGAGTATTAGCTGCCAACTGTGGGCTACACGTCAGGACAGCTTGTTGTCCTGATAGCACTGTCCATGCGCTGGCTCAATAGCTTGCACGTGGACACGTGTCGGGTCCCTATTGGCCCGCGAGCATCAGGCGTTGGAGTTTAAAAAAAAAATGCAGCTGGTTTGAAAAAATGAGAGGGGTGCAGTAGGCTGCGAAATGTTAAGAAAGAAATGGTAGCCTGCTGCTCCGGGAAAAGCAACGGTAGGCTGCGATTTAAGAGAACAATTCGAAAATTGTGAGTTATGAACGAGTAATAGTGCATAGTAGGCTGCGCGACTTCATAGGGAAATGGTAGGTTGCGAGCTATAAGACCAAATACGGTAGGCTGCGCAACTTAGAAGGTGACAGTAGGATGCACAACGGCATGGTCAGAATAGTCGGCTGCGGAATTCTAAACAATATATGAAACCCAAAGCAAATTACAGTAGGATGTGGAATTATCCACCAACATTTGGTAGGCTATTAACCATTCGCGTGGCGAGTTGCGAATTTCTCCCAAGGAGCACAAGTCGAGCTCACTTTACGAGCAATTTACTCCCTAACTCGAAGACTCTTCAACTTAGGGAGTGGGGTACAAAATGTTAATATCAAAAATGGGCTTGGGCCTTCGGTCCAACCACGGTTGTTCGCTTAGCCCCAAACAACATTAGTGCTTGGGCCAAGGCCCGCATATAGCACCTTAAGTTGTAGTCTACTACCGAAGGAACCCATGCGGAGGCCACTAGCTCTACGCTAACCCCAGACGTCGGGTTAGCTCATATGGGTAATTGACAACGAACTCGGGCACGACCCATGGCCTTGACAAGTATTAGCGGATAACCAAGGAAGAGTCCTAAGGGATTAGCCTACCGTAGCGGATAAGCGACTGCGAAGGGTACCTTAAGGGACTAGACTACTATAAGCGAATGACGATCGACAAGTTCAGATAAATACCTATCTTACAGGATAAGTAATTGCTTCTTCGAAGTAGTTTGCTCAAGTTGCAAGTCCTGGGAGATGAACGGCTTTTGACCTATCGTATTTGCCCAGCCAACGAGAAGCGGATAATCGAAGAAGGATTCAGGATAGAGACTACCTCAATCCTATGTGATAAGTGATGAAATAGTCTTCAGAGAGTAGAAGTCCCAAGGGTTTGTGACTCTGATTTGACCACACCTATAAGTAGGCCACGCTTACACAAGGAGAGGGCATCAAGTACTAGCCTCACGAGCCTTACCTCCCTTCTCCCCTCCAAATTTTCACAGCCTACACTCCCTAAAATGATGCCAGAACTACGGTAGTCTTTGCCTCACCTACCTTACTTTCTTCATTTTCTGCCCTACCCGATAACCTACTGACTTGAGCGTCGGAGTGTCTTTGGCCGACACCACACCGGTGTCCCAAGACTCACGCCGCTTTCCTCTCTTTTTGTCCTTGCAAGTTACTAATGGCTCCGAATTCGTAATTGTAGATTTTGGCATCTATAACCTTAAACTTTTCACATGCATGATCAAAACCTTACATGTAGACATATACCATTGATATAATATGTAATTCCGAAAACATGATAAAAGGTCAGAGAATAAGTTACTAATAACTGGGAAGAAAATTGGGGTGTTAATTTCTTCACCCTTCTACCGACTAACTCATTGGTAGAGACTTATGCTGATAACGTACATATTATAAAAAATTATCAAATACAATAAGGAATAATATAAGAAATACAATTAGTAGAAGGAAGAAGAGTTTTATTGAGAGATCTTTCTTATGTACATTTCTTTCACATAACCTTCCTATTTATAAGTAAAAACAATACATTGATGATGCCATCAATGACATCACTTCCATTTGTAGTCATAATTATAACTCATCAATTAACTTTCCTAAAGTAAACTTTACACTCCTTGTCACATAGGCATATATCACATGGTTCTTATATTGAATATCCATATTTCATAACCCATAAATGGTTTTTAATATTGTCAAGTTTTCATATTTCCGTCCTAATTATTTCAAAAGTGATGTGTTTAGTTTCCAATATTTATACTTTTGTTCACTTTTATTCATATTATTACAAAAGTGCCGCACTTAATCTCCTAAATTTACAAAAAAAATTAATTCAATCTCTAATGTTTTAACTTTTTGTTAATTTATTCCCAAAGTTTCATGTGCAGATCACACTACAGAGACTTTTTACATATTTGTGGACTAAGTGCGTTATTTTTAAAAAAATGAGTACGAAATTTTTTTAAAAAAATGTAAGCATTAGGTACTAAATTGAACTTTTTGCAATCTTTAAAAATTAAACAATTCACTTTTAAAATAATGAGGGTGAAATTAAAAAAATAGTATAAATAATGGAGGGTAAATTAGAAGACTATTTGTAAAAAGGTAATTTATCGAAATAGTCTTAGATCTTTGTCTTTTTTGACATTTAAGTCCTCTATCTTTTATTTTGGACAAAATGGTCCTTCATCTTTCATTTTTGTGATAATCATTAGTCCTTGAGCAAAATTTATCGAAAAAATATGGTTAGTGAGCATGTAGATGACATGTGGTCACAAAATTCACAAATCTTCAGGAGTAAAATTGTTACATGATAAAAGATAAGTATTCTAAAGTTTATGCATTTTGTAGCCACGTGTCATTCACATGCTCACTAACGTTATTTTTTGATAGATTTTGCTCAAAGGACTAATAGTTGTCACCAAAATAAAAGATGAAAGACTATTTTATCCAAAATAAAAGATAGATAACTTAAATGTCAAAAAAGACAAAGATCTAAGACCATTTTGGTAAATTACCCTTTGTAAAAGGCAAAGATCTAGGCCTATGTTGGGCAATGTTGGACTTTAAAAAATATGGTGGGGTATATTTGAGAAAAACAAAATAATTTTCCGCATTATGTATGATGATTGGAGCAAATACGATATAAGGTGGAGATTTGTTGAATTAGTGAACCGTATTTATTAGTAGTGCTCAATGCGCCTGTAAGGCTAAACCTAGGAGAGACAGAATTACCTATAAATATATCTTTTGTCCTTATATAAGGTGTGGCAATTATTGAGTGCATACACGAGAAAATTGGTGAGGCATTATAAGGGGGTTTCTCTTGTACTATTTCATCATCATAGTGAAATTATTCACCTACTACTTGTGGATGTAGGCTTAGGCCGAACCACGTAAATCCCGTGTCCATTTAAATTTCTCGTTTATTATGCATTAGTACTTTGAATTATCCTAACAACGTACTTAGAGAAAATGCTTCTCCCTGAAATTTGATATTTCGACACTTCTCACAAAGTATATGAGCTCACATATAAGGTTCATTTTTTTATTTCATGGGTCGAAGTCCGAATTCCCAATGTGAGAAATTTTCCATACTTATATGCCCCAATAAAATTACTTCATTAGATACTTTTTGACTCCATGAAGGTATGTACTCATAAAGTATTCCTTCTACTTAATGTTCTATGAATCAATGGACAAAATGTCAACATCGATGTTGGCTTCTCCTATCATCATTAGCAACTTCTTCGTGTTCGCATCATCAAAGTTGTGTAGAATAAGTATTTATTAATATGAAAATTCCTTCGAACAAGATAAATGAAATTGTAGAAATTTTATCTTTAAAAGTAAATATTGACAAGTTATACAGACTTACATTCCGTTGAAAAACACAAATGATTCGTAAACTTCTGCAAGACGCATAACATGATTCATACTTCGCTTAAGTTTGTTATGTTGGTCTTCAAAATGTCGACAAAATACCAAATTCACCAACTTTGATACCTATAAGGAAATTAAAATAAATGTGTAAATTATTGTGCCTACAACTACAAAGTGCAAGTAATTAATTTCAAAAAACACGGTAAAACTTTTAAAACAATGTATATGTACTTGTCTCTTGTAATGTTTGATCTTTGTTGTAGGGAGTGTCAAGATCCTCTCAACTAACTATATCACAAATGTACAATACGTGAGATTAGATAACTACAGTAGTTTTGAAAATGTTTGTATTTGGGTAGATTAGATATATCTTGTAAAGTCCATATTGTGTAAAATTCTTGTATTCTGTATCTATTAAAACTCAATAGACGAGCCCTCAAAAGTGTGGACAATTCTTCCATAACTTTCTTACATGGTATCAGATAGCTGAAGGTTTTTTTTTTTTTTGGGTGAAGTGCATCAGACCCCCTTGTACTTTAGCGAAAGTGCACAACACCCCCCTATAGTTTAAAAACCCCCTGAGTTAGTCCTTATAGTTTTTCAAAAGTGCACAATACCCCCCTACCGTTAAAAAATCAGTTAAATTTAACAGAAAGTGTATTTCACACTCGTTAAGTGAGATTTTTTTTTGATTTTTAACGAATTTATTCATTAAATAATTATATGAATTGACCAAATTAAATTTTTTTTTTTTGGCCTAAACAAAACAAAAGAGAGAAATGAAAAAAAAAAATGAGGGTATTTACGTCTTTTTTACAAAATCCGTTAAATATGACGGATTTTATAACTGTAGGGGGGTGTTGTGCACTTTTAAAAAATATAGGGACTAGTTCAGGGAGTTTTTGAACTATAGGGGGGTGTTGTGCACTTTCGCTAAAGTATAACGAGGTCTGGTGCACTTCACCCTTTTTTTTTTCCTTTCCTGGGCAACATTTAACTCACCAATCCTCTCGTCTCAGGCTTCTACAACTTCTGCTACTTCACCAGTCGTGGCGTCTTTGCCCGATGTGAAACAAATACATCAAGATGTCTCTCTTAAGCTTTCTAGCGATAATTTTCTCTTGTGGAAGACGCAGGTCCTCCCCATCCTTCGAAGCCATGGCCTTCTCGGGTTTATTGATGGTACTCTCATTCAACCTACGACCTCGGCTGATGATGTCGTACAATGGACACGACTTGATCAACTTGTTCTTGGGTGGTTATTGGTCTCTCTCTCTGACTCTGTTCTCTCTCAAGTCGTGGATAAGGTCACTGCTTGTCAGGTATGGCAAACACTCGAGTTACTCTATGGATCTCAGTCCCGTGCTCGAATCCAACAAGTGAAGACTGAACTTCAATCTCTTGTTAAAGGCATGGCCTCAATTCACTCTCATATTCAGCGTGCAAAATCTCTCTCCCTTGTGCTCGCTACCGCTGGAAAACCTGTGGAAGAGGACGATCTAGTCCTATGGACACTTCGCGGCTTGGGCTCTGACTATGATCCTATAGTGGCTGCTATAAACTCTCGCGCCACTGCTCCTTCTTTTGCTGAAGTTTGCGGATTGTTGCTTGATTTCGAGCTTCGTCTTGCGGCGACTACATCATCTTCTACACAGATTGCATTCACTGTCTCTCAACATCAGCTTGGTTATTCTAGCTATTCTGTTCCACCACAAGCTTAATCACAACAGACAACTCCTCGTTACTCTCAAACAAATCGGTGGCAACAAGGTGGACGTAGCAATCGTGGTCGTGGAGGTAAAGGAAAATGTCGTGGGTGTGGTTCGACAAGCCCTCTTGCTGTTGCCTCTCTCTCTGTTTCTGTGGTATGTTATCGCTGCAGGCATCCATATCATAAAGCCAATAATTGCTGGGCACCTGATGATGTTGTGGCTGCCTCTACTCGCGCCTTCAGTGCCATGAACATCTCTAATTCTTCAGACCAAGAATGGTACGTCGATACCGGTGCAACTCATACTATGACTCCTGATGACTCCAATCTCATTGGTAAGTGTTCATATCTTGGCTCTGATTCTGTTTTGGTCAGCAATGGCATGACTTTACCTATTACTCAAAGTGGTCGCACATCCATCAAATTATCTTATGGTTCAGTTGTCTCCACTAATACATTTTAGTTCTCTCTTTGTCTAAGAGATTATTGTCTGTTGCTCAGTTTACCCGCGAACATGACTGCTTATTTATTTTTACATCATCTGGTTTTTCTATCAAGGACAAGAAGACAGGGCAGATCATCCACCAGGGTCGTCTCAATGATGGTCTATACTCTATTTCACCATTGCCGAAATCATTTTTTGTTGTTAATAAAATTGCAGATTCTGTTTGGCATGCACGGTTAGGCCACCCCGCTGCCCGTGTGCTTCATCAGTTGAATAAAGTGCTTGGTCTCAAGACGACTTCTATTTCTAGTAATTTTTGTAGTAGTTGTCAATTAGGCAAGAGTCATCGCTTGCTATTTCCTAGTACTAGTTCTCGTTCAGTTAATGTTTTGAATATTGTTCATTCTGATGTATGGGGTCCAGCGCCCGTGACTTCTATGGATGGTTATCGTTATTATTTAGTTCTTATTGATGACTTTACTCGATTTACTTGGTACTATCCATTCGTTCGCAAGTCTGATGTTGCTAATATTTTGCCATCTTTTATAGCAATGGTTCAGAATGTTTGTAATGCTAAAGTTAAAATTTTCCAGAGTGATATAGGTGGGGAGTTTATGAGTTCAACTGTGCAAAGTTTGTTTAATCAATATGGAATTGTGCATCATCGCTCATGTCTAGGAACTCCGGAACAAAATGGCCTGGCTGAGAGAAAGCATCGTCATATCGTAGAGACTGGGTTAACACTCCTTGCTCATAGTCATTTTTCTCGTGATTTTTGGAACTTTGCTTTCTCTACTGCAGTATATTTGATAAATAGTTTGCCAACTCCTACTTTGGACAATAAATCTTCTTTTGATTTACTATATGGGGTCATGCTTGATTACTCATCGCTTCTTGTTTTTGGTGCATTGTGTTATCCCTGCTTAGCTCCCTTTGGAAGATCAAAGTTAGATTTCAAGAGTGCACCATGCATTTTTTTGGGTTATAGTCCTCATCATAAGGGCTATAAGTGCTTCAATCTGACCACGAATAAAATTTTACTCTCCCGCAATGTGGTCTTTGATGAGTCCAATTTTCCGTTTTCATCACAATCATCAGTTGGCTCTCTAGAATCTTTGCCGCAACAAGACTTCACTCTTCGCAAGTTCCCAACACCACTGCTCATGCCCAATTCGACGACAAGGGATTCTACTCCTCTGTAAGCTACTATATCACCTTCTGTTACAAATTCTAATTTAGTTTCAGAGCCACAAATAGGTGGACTACATTTGTCCAACATGCCAGAGGCTGCACATGATCCTAACATAAGAGTATCTTCTGATTCACCTCAAATTGATCATACTAATGATTATCCTCATGCGCAGGCTACTACAAGAACACATCCTATGATCACTAGGCAGCAAGATGGGACGCGTAAACCAAAGGTTCTTTTATCCACGAGGTATCCGCTTCCTACTTGCTTGCTTACAGTTGCTAATAATTTTCCACCTGAACCAACTAGCTATACTACTGCAAGTAAGGATCCAAATTGGCGAATAGTTATGGCAGAGGAATTCAATTCTTTACTCAGACATGGTCTCTCGTTCCTCCTTCGCCCAACTTCAATGTCATGGGTTGCAAATGGGTCTATAGAATCAAACAAAAATCAGATGGCACTCTTGAATGTTACAAGGCCCGCTTAGTTGCGAAAGGGTATACACAACAATCGGGTCGTGACTATGGCGAGACTTTTAGCCCTGTTGTAAGGCCTGGCACCATTCGACTTGTACTCAGTCTTGCTCTCTTTAATCACTGGCCTCTTCGCTAGCTTGACGTGAAAAATGCTTTTCTTGATGGCGACTTGACAGAAACAGTTTATATGTCTCAACCACAGGGGTTTATTGATCCAGCGCATCCTGACTTTGTGTGCAAATTACATAAATCTTTATATGGGCTAAAACAAGTACCTCGTGCTTGGTATCATCAGTTCAGTTCATATCTTCGATCTATTGGGTTTTGTCACTCATATCATGATGCTTCATTGTTTGCTCGTCACTCTTCTGATCACACTCTTATTGTCTTAATTTATGTCGATGACATAATTGTCACAGGAAGTTCTTTGCAGACAATTGATAGCTTTGTTTCCTTACTATCACATGAATTTGACATGAAAGATCTTGGCCCTCTACACTATTTCCTTGGTATGGAGGTTCAAGCACATTCCGAGGGTCTCTTGCTCACCCAAACCAAATACTCTGTGCAACTGCTTCAACAATTTGGGCTTGATAGAGTGAAGCCTATAAGCACACCTATGGCTGGGGAGAAACTAACTGATACCGATGGCGATTTGTTGTCTGATCCCACAGACTTTCGAAAACTTGTAGGTGCTCTGCAGTACTTGACCATGACTAGACCAGACATCTCCTATGCTGTTAATTCTATATGTCAATATATGCATGCCCCACGTGTTCCACACCTTGTTGCAGCAAAAAGAGTTATGCGGTATATCAAGCATACTCTGAACCATGGTCTCTTGTGTCGCCCTTGCACTTCATTGCATCTTGTAGGCTATAGCGACCCAGATTGGGCTGGTTGCCCCTCAACGCGCCGCTCTACTTCTGGTTTTGCAATCTTTTTTGGGCCGAATCTCATCACGTGGAGTTCGAAGAAACAGACCACAGTGTCGAGATCTAGCTCCGAAGCTGAATATCGTGCATTGGCAAACTTGGCTTCTGAAATGCTTTGGGTCACTCATATCTTCCAGTTTCTTCGAATCACACTGCCACAATCTCCATCTCTTCATTGTGATAATGTTAGCTCTTTGTATATGGCTACTAATCCTATCATTCATAATCGAAGAAAACATATCAAAATTGATGTGCTCTTCGTCCGTGAAAAAGTTAGTGATGGCACCTTTCGTCTTCAGTATATTGCTACATCGGACCAACCAGCTGATATATTCACTAAACCCCTTTACAAGCCACGCTTCGGTCTTGGGGGGGTTGTCAAGATCCTCTCAACTAACTATATCACAAATGTACAATATGTGAGATTAGATAACTACAATAGTTTTGAAAATGTTTGTATTTGACTAGATTAGATATATCTTGTAAAGGCCACATTGTGTAAAACTCTTGTATTCTGTATCTATTAAAACTCAATAGACGAGCCCTCAAGAGTGTTTGCAATTCTTCCATAACTCTCTTACAGCGAGAAGTAATTTGAGACTATCTATTTTTGACTAGTATGCCAACAAAAGAGAAAAGAGAAAAAGATCTACAAATCATTTATTCGAAATAATTTTTGTGGACATAGAAATTTTACGTAGAAAATACTTACATAGTAAAGGCGTATGTTACAGCGCATTATCAATAAGAAACTAAAAGACAAATATGGCTCCTAAGACTCTGCTATTAATTTACATTTTGGATATACCTCATATAAAAGTAGTGGCAGATGTGTTTGTAGCTCCCACAAACCCAAAAAAAGTTAAAAATTCAATGTACTTTAAAAAAAAAGTAAATATGTATTTATTTTTAGTTAAAAAAATGAATTAGCTCCACTGAAATATATATATATATAGTTTAAAAATTATAAATTTTAGTTTTTATTTAGAAAATTCCTAAATCCTGCCCTGTATAAAAGAATAAGAACTATTTAGCAGACATGCATACAATCCAAATAAATATACACGGCTGAGGTCGGAAAGCTAACGACCTCAGCCATGTATATTATGACAATTGACCTTCACAAGTGGTAGAAGACGAACCATGATATGTTTGCGGAAGCTAGCCATGGTTCTTAGTATTTTAAGTCTCGTGACGTTCACTGGTTTTCCACTAGCATTTGTCCATGGATTTTTTTGTGAAATAATTGAAGGCAAATTTGTAAAGGTCAGCATAAGTTAGAGGATTCCTTCGAGAAGAACCAATATGATAAATAAGCGGTTGGGGCAGCTGATGTGCATGTGCGACCATTACAGCAAGAATAAAGTCCACTACCATATCACCTGGTATCTGTAAGGAATACTAATAATTCAAATATGTACTCTTCAAAAGTTCTTCAAATGAAGATAGATTCACAATTTTTAACAAATTTGTAACATCCACAATCTAAAAATTAAAAGGCAATAAAGTAAGTGGGGAAGGGAATAAAATTAAATTAAAGAAACAAATAGATTAATTGATCAACAATATTGATATCATTATGCAGACTCATCGCATCAACTATTAACTCTCGATCACCAAGCATGACCTTCAATTTTCCTTCACCATAAGCAACGAAAAAGCCATCCATAGTTCTGTCGTGGCAAGTTTTCCATAGAACACAAATACGTTATCAAATTTCTTTGTTTATTATTTAGAAGGGTGAAACACCAAATAGTCACTGAAGTTTATCACTTTTTTTTATAGCCAAGTAAATAAATAGATAAATCGACGGAACGAGTTCTGTTTGAATTTACATTCTCAACTAGTTAATTGCATAAACAACCGTCATATTTCCTACTTTTTCAAGTACCAAAGATTCTAATTATACGGAAATGTTAAAAAAATTATAATTAAACTTTGTGTCTAGCTGTAACACTTTTTTAATTTTTTAAAATCTATATATTTAGTTTTTTTTAAAACATGGTTTGGGATTATTTGGGTAATCTAATCTTGCCATAAACTGAATGAATTTGTAAATCTTGTTTTTCACTTTTTCATAGGTGGCTGATACCCTATCTCTAAACTATTGAACATGAGTGACACTCAAAATCATCAAAATTCTGCTCCTTGAGGAGTCGGAAACTATGGCTCAATTATGATTGTCTACACAGATTTACAATTTTCCATTAGGTCCAAATGTAAAATACCTAAAAATGAGGTTCAAAGATAATAATAGGTCAGTTACATATGTATGTTTCTTGATTTTTTATTAATAAGATTCGAGTAGGCACATTTTTAAAAATTTACCTTCTATTAATCTTACTGAACAAAATAACTTATTTAAAATAATAAAAAGTTTAGTAGGCTATTTGCAACTTGATACATGTTTAATGGCTTTTGGAGTATTTAATCCTCAAACTAATGGTTTAAAGCCACGCTGCGGGTCAGTTTCAGGATTAAAATTGACATTTGATTGTTCCCACATAGGTCACACAATACTACCCACCATTCCCATCGTACTAAACACACACATTCAATCCATTATCACCGCATTTACCACCACCATTAGCCAACGCCTTAGTGTTAAGAAGTACGAGATTTCATCCTAAAATTAATTGGTGTTAAGTGAAGTATTCCAAAATCATATAAAGTAGTATTGAAGTTTTTAATTTTTCAATGTGAGACAAGTGTATATTCTAACACTCCCCTCCCGTGTGACCTGATTTGAGATGGATCACACGTGGAACATACACATGGAAAGTTAAACGCACTGAGACACACGAGGAAGATTGAATACAAGTGTGACTTGATTTTGATATAGGTCACACATGGATACACGTGGAAAATAACACATGCAAAAAAAAATTGAACACGCACGGGACACACGCGAAAAATGAACAAGACTAAACTAATGGTCCAATTCTGGTACCTTTGTTAAGAAACTTGAGGTTCTATCTTAAAATCAATTGATTTTAAGTGGAGTAGCCCAAGATCTTATATTGTTTTATAATTTGAATAATGTGGTGAATTTTATAGATGTAGTATTTGAACCTCTTTAAATTAATAGTCAAAAAATTATTAATCCCTTTTAAATAGTAAAATTGTTTGATCCTGACTTGAGCCAATTTATGAAATTAATAATCTTTGTATAATTATAAGATAGTATATTTTAAATATTTCATTTGTATCTCATAGATTCCAAATATTTATAAATTAATAATTAGTTAAAAAGTACATACATTTTTTCTCATTATCATTAGGTCTCAAATATTTATAAATTAATAATTACCTAAAAAGTGCATACATTTTTATCATGATTGTTTACCAGACAATTAAAATTTTATTTTTACCACATTTTATACATTTTTCACTTTTAAATTTTTAGAAACTTATTATGCTAAATTTTAGACAAGCTACCCTTGACTAACTTGCAAATCATATTTTTTCAAAACCTATTACTACAATTCTTTTTGCATGCATTATGGATGTTCTTTTCTATGCTCACATAATGCTTTACACATTTCATTTGCAGTGGTTCTTTTCTCTTGACACGGGAAACCATTTTTGCTATTTAGAACTGAAGATACCATAAATAATAAGAGATTGTATTGGGTTAAATAGTGTTTACTTTGATTGAATATATTGTATAACCTCTTTAAATTAATTATATTGGGACCACTTAACTTCTCTTAATTTTACGACATATCAATTTATCCTTTTCATTTGCATGCAAAGATCGACTTTCTCTTATTGTTTCATCTACTAACTTCTTTTCTACATCAATATCAAGAAAAGAAGCAGAGGCTCCGTGGAGTGTCTCCCCTATTCGGAAAGGTTTCTCTAGTATGATTCCTACCTTCTGATCACCGCAAACATAGGCTACGGAGTCAAACGCTTTTAAGCAACAACACATGGAGTCGTATATTCAAACTTGGAATTTAAGTAAAGTAATGAAGACACAAAAGGTATATTGAAACCGCAAAAAATCAACATTAATATGTTAATATATAGGATATTGGACTTGGCTCCTCTACAATTTCATTATCTAAATTTCATACAATACTTCTCTTGATTAATGTCACGAGTCACTAGATCTCATCTATGGACCACATTAATCATGCTAAACTAACTTTCTAACCATGGTTAGAAAGTATTAAATAGCAAATCTAAACTATCATATTTAATTAGCAAACAAATATGGAAGAATATAATTCTAAACAAACAAAAAAAAAAAAAAAAAAACATCCCACGATTATGAAAAAAAAAATACAAGAACAAGTTGAAAGCTCAAATCAAACAAATATCACCTGGCTTCTTTTTAAAAAAAAAAAGATTAAAGAAAAAGAAAAAAGAAATTGTATGAATTGGAAAAAAAAATCTAAACCAAAAATCATTTTACTTCTATCATTTTAAAGCTACTAACTTTACATCATCAACACTATTTAACTCAAACAAATATTATGGCTTCTTTTTTTAGAAAAAAAAAAAGGTAAAAAGAAATTGAATGACTTGGAGAAACAATATTCTCATGGCTTCAATTTTTTTTTTCTTGTCCAACTTCTATAGCTTTTCTAACATATACTTTAAGCATTGATGAAAACGTATTTCTTGGAGCATAAAAAATGTATAGGCTGAAAGCTTCCACTTTGTTCTTGTGTTTTTTTCTTTTGTTTCTTCGCAATCATTGTTCTTGGAGCAGAAAAAGAGTTGTTTTTTTTTTTTTTATATTTAGAATCATATGTTTTCATATTTATTTGTTAATTAAATAAGGTAGTTTAAATTTGATATTTAATACTTTCTAACCATAATTAGAAAGTTAATTTAACAAGATTAATGTGGTCCGTAGATAATATTTAGTTACACGTGGCATTAATCAAGAAGTGTATTCTATGAAATTGTAGAGGAACTAAGTCCTAGGATATTCAAGGACAAAGCAACGTTGTAGCTTAAGAGGCCCGGGCCCCCCCAAATTCAAATTTTTTTTATATATATATAAATGAAACAATTAGCCAATTAACAAAAAAAAACCGCCCTCCCGCGCAGCCTCGCCCTTGCCCCCCCCCCCCCCCCCCCCCCCCCCCCCCCTACCAACATTTTTTTGTTCCCCAACCCCTCAAAAAGTAAAACAATATTTCGACCACTTTTGACTACTTTTGGCTATCTTTTAACTTTCAAAATACAAATATATAAAACATAATCATGTTATACAAACATTACTTTAAAAAATAAACCTCTTCTTCCCACCAAAATGCAAAAACCCTCCATCTCTATTCTCTTTCAACGATTCATTTCTCTATTCTCTTCCAATCTTCATTCACGTACTTTTCCTCTAATCCCAAAAATTTATTCTTAAGATTCAAATTCCCACACACACACTAAAATGCACAAATTAAGGTAATATATCATAAATAATTTATATTTTATTTACTTATTAATTTTTTTGTTTACATAACTTTATCCATAATTTTTTTTTATTTTTTTTCTGTAGATGAACATCTTAAGGCAGGGCTCCAGGTAAGGTTAGCAATTTGAATTACTTCTCATAATAATTTTGTTAGTGTATTTTTTGTTAATTATATTTTAGTGGTAATTTTTTTTATTTTAAATTAACTGAGTCAATATTCATATTTCGATTATTGTCCTAATATGGCAATGTTCAATAATTTATTAATCATATTTTTTTAGTACATTAAGATGCCTAGAGCATCATCATTTTGATTATTGTCCTCAATAATGAATATACTAATATTTTATTTTATTTAAAATTAGTTCTAGCCAATGAAAATATGAGGCTATTAAGAGAATTTCTTCACAAATCATATCAATTAGAATAACTTATTTAAATACATGAATATAGTAATTTGAAATTTTAATTGAAAATATATCGGATTTGTATTCTTTCATGAAGCAAATCAACTTATAATGTTAAAAGGTTCAAGTTTGGTCAAATGTAAATATATAATTTATATTTAATTAAATTTTTAATTAATTTTTGTTATTTGATTTATTATAATTAACTATATTAAATGAAAATAGAAAGATATTTTTTGAGTCTATTTTCTACTAGTCAAAAATACTGTACAAAAATAAAAAATCTCGCCGCCCCCCCACCCCCTCCCCCTCCAATACTAATTTTCTGTCTCCATCCCTAATGATATTATATCATAGTTTAGTTCCTAATTTTTACTGTATTTAACTAACAAAGTCCCTTATTTTCAAAAGTGCTAATTTTAAATATTTTAACTTTGTACCTTATAATAGTACTATTAGTGCCTTTTCCTTTCTTTGTTAAAAAATTAACAGTAAAGTTATATTTTTTTCCTTGTGCCACGTGACTTTAAAGTTATCTTTTTAATAGAAAAGGGCAAAAGGACTATTGGTGTCATAAATTATAAAATTAAAAGATTAAATATTACACTTTTAAAAACAAGGGACCTGCAAATTGAGGGATATAAAATTTGGAGCTACACTAACCAGTAGATATATGGACAAGCAGTTCTATTTTCAAACATTGTTTGGCGAAGTTTAGAACATTTACTGCTCCAAAAGCATTGATACCCAAGGCAACATCATACCTGAATAACACCCAAAAGACCAAGAGTTAAAAATTCATTTCTTTTGCTGTATATTCAAGCTATACTTCTAGTATTACCTTTCGAAAAACCTTGTTGTCGCAGCAGAGTTAACAACTATGTCTATCTCTCTCCACATATCATTTCTCAATTCGGAGTCTTGAATCCCTAAGTTCTCACAAGCAACATCACCAGGAACTGCAACCACTTTGTCTTCGACAAGGGGTCTTAAGTTGGCACCCCATTTCTCCAACAGAACTTTAAATAGCTGGGTTTCTATGACCTACAGGTACGTAATTACCAAACGCTATTAGGTTTAAGTATCGCTACCATCCATTTAAAAATATTAAAACTATTTATGTGTAAAGCTTTAAAACAAATTGCCCCTACACGTGGAAGAGCGTGTTGAAGACAATAAATAAATTTTAAATGAGATAATAAATTAATAGATCTCAAGGTACCTCGTCATATGATTGTTGTCTAGCTGACATGCCATCAGCTGCTCTAATTAGAAGGAAGAGCTTTTTGATGTTTGGCTGAATGCGAAGTATCCGCTCAACTAGAACTGCAACAAAATAGTATAACCATTTTCGCTAAAGTATTCATGCAAATAACTTTGAAGAAAGGATAATAGTTACTTTACGAAGTTAGAAGTAAGATGTATGCGTGACAAATTAATTGGTTCAGTTAGGCTTGAGACTGTGCTGGGTCAATCTTCAAGTGTACTGGTGGTGTCAAAATTGCAGAAATGAATCTGCTTATAACATTATGATCTTATGGGCGAGATTTTGTAATTTTGAATTATTGAGATAGTTACAATAATGTGAATAATTCACAAGTGTTGAATCTCACTCATAATGTTATAATGTTATGAGAGTATATTTACTCCAAAACTGTTTTTCATGATATTATGTAATTGTGTAGGTGGGGCAAAGGGTTTTTTTTCCTTCTAGTTGGCGAAGGATGAGAAAGGAAGAGCTCACGTTAGACTCTTGTACATAAATAAAATGAAGGTGGTCAAATGTAAGTAAGATTGAGAGAGTACCTTTCGCTAGAAAGCCTGTGGCGCCTGTGATCAATACCGTCTTGCCCTCAAGCAACTGATGAATGCTACTCGATTCCATTTGTTAATAAGTATACTGAGGATGATGATTTGCACATTCAACTCATTGGTGTTCTTACATGCACTATGTTGCCTTATGTATATATAAGAAGGAAAATTTTGGAACTTTTGCATAAAAGTTGTCATGGGGACCACCCCTTAGAATATATTACAAAAATAAAAAATAAAAAAATAACGAAATTGTCATTAGGGCTTTGGTCTAGTGGTAAATCTACTTGATGTAAGCGAAAAGTTATAAGTTCGAATCTCGCTAATTACGTTGTACGGTGTTAGATCTCTCTTAAATAAAAATAGCCTTAGGCCTCCTTGAATAAAAAAAAATGATAAAATTTGACAATTTTATTTTTATTTAAGAGAGGTCTAACACGTACAACACATATTTAAGGATATTACCCACAAGAATTGATTTTATAATTTCTCACACTTGCACCAAGGAGCATACCACTAGACCAAAGACATGTTGGTGAATTTGACATCATGTGATATGTGTTGTATAGTTTAGACTTTCTTTTAATTAAAAATAAAAAAGAATTTATTTTTGCCTCACACCCCTTGCACATTTGGAATATGAGACTCAAATCTCAAACTTTTAGAAATATGAGACTCGGACCCCTTTTGTTTTAAGGATTTTTTAAAATATGATAAATTCCATTAATAGCCCCAGCTTGTGCACACCCTCCGGCACCCACCCCTGCACTTGTGGGATTACCAATGTTTGCATCCGTCGTTGCATTGAGAAGCTCATCAAGAAAAGCCATATTGGATTGGATACGTAATCAGTGAGATTTGAGTTCGCAATCTCTCACATACATAACGAATTATATATCACTGAATCAAAACCTTTATGGTGCTGTTCCACCTTTAATATGGTAATATTTTTTGCAGAATAAAAATATGAACAGAATCGATAGTTATATTAATATTTGGGGAACGTAGGAGAAGTGCAAAAATTGCCACTTGAATTGCGAAGCTCTCTAATCACGCGTGATAGTTTCTTAGAATTCGTGTTGGTTGTACATAAATATCTATCTATTCTTTAGAAGAGGAGCCATTCTTGAGACAAATACTTGACATGTAAAAAATAATCTAATCCCTAGTCAGAGAAGCAACAATTTCAGACAGGATTTTGTCAAATACTCCTAGAAAACGGCTATGAGTACGATTCGATTGGCCCTTGCTCCCGAGATAAGGTACAATGTCATGAAATTAACTACAACAAAATCATTGTGGGAGAAGCTCGAAAGCATCTACGCATCAAAATAATGACCAATCGGTTATGCCTTAAGATGGATCTTTATTCCTTAAAGATGGAGGAATGAACAACAATCCAGGATCGCACCAACAGATTCAACCAACTAGTGTGCCAGCTTCAAATGTGGAACAGAAGCTTGAGGACAAACTCAAATATGAGGAGCAAGCAATTCTATTACTGTTTTCTTTGCTGAGGTCGTACAAATTGGTACAGACGATGCTGTTGGGAAGAAGACATTCAAATTGGATGATGTCACTGCACTCCTCCGTGAAGACAAACGAATGATGGGGAAAGGAAGTGCAGATGAGATAATAATTCACGCACTGTATAGGATTATGATCAAGGAAAGAGTCATGGCAAGAATGGCTAGCGTAAAGGTAAATTGAGATCACGAGCATGTGATCAAAGAGAAAAAAAAGTGTTAGTATTCAAGGAGGACATGAAGAGCATAAAGAAAATGAAGTTGTCCAAGGGCAAGGTCAAGTGTGATGACTCAAATTTGAACCTGTACATGGCTGATAAGGAGGAACTAATGGTGTTGATGGGGAAGACTGTGGATGCCGTCAAAGCTGATATAAGGAACCCCAAATGGATTCTAGATTCTGCCGCTTCTTTACATATGTGCAACGAGAGAGCTCTATTCGAGACTTTGCATGCTGAGGGGGAGTTTTCTAGCATCACCACTGCAAACAATAAGATGATGAAGGTTGAAGGCATTGAAGTGTCTGCCCGAAGCTAAACAATGATGTTGTTGGAGCCCTTTGCGACATGAAATACGTACTATCCAGTGGTCATAACATCATTGCATTAGGAGTGTTGTCATCACGTGGATGCAAATACGTTGGTGAAGGAGACCGGTGTAGAGTAAGCAAACATGACAATATGATTCTGACTGGCAAGATGAACGAGATGAAGATTTGCATCTTGGAAGGTCATACTGCGCGAGAAGAGATCAAAAGCAATTGTGGTCAACTGAAGAGTATTCATAAAAAAACAAACCAAGGAGAAGAGAGTAACGTTCTTCGAGATTACTGAGGTGTTTGAAAAATATCATTCGAAGAAGGAAGTTTTGAGCATGAGAAGCAAGCTGTTTGACAATACACCAAATTCTTTCTAGGGGGAGTCAAATGAGAATTGTTACTCTCATTAGGTCTAGAGGGTGAGATTGATGGTAGGGTCCAGCCCTAAGTTGGCAAATTTGCCAACATGAAGCAAATTGGTGTAGCTGTTTTAACAACTGCACCATTAAACTACAACAAAATCTCACCATTATAGGCCTAATTGTTGCTTATAAATAGGGCGTTAAGATGAATAAGGTAGATCAAACAAGAGAAAACAAAGAGTGAGTGTGAGTAATTCAATCTTTGTGAGGGATAGTTTCTCGTGTTTTTCTATAAAATCGAGTATTAGTAGGGTTATAACTTCGACTGTTTAAAAGTTATATTATGTGAGAGTGGGTTAGATCTTAGATATTCAAAAATCAAAACATTGTAATCCTTGTGTAATAGTTGGTGAATTCCTCTGTGGACATAGCCAATTTGGGGAATCACGTTAAAAATTTATACGTCCCGTTTTACTACTTTTACGAATTCACATACACGATCTTGTGCAATCTGGCCAGGGAAGAGCTGATATTCCCAACACGTCCAACCACCCAATTCTCCTTTATAAGCTACTCCAAAACCTTCACACCTAAGTTTATTTATGGGGGCAAAGGCAACATTGAAGAACTCGAACTAATAACTGGGTTATCAACACCCGCTCCTTGCACACACTGACACACTTGATAATGTTGTTTCCAACTTTATTCTAGGAGATAACATTGGAAGAAAGTGGTGAAGAAGGATATTGAAAATTGGATATTAAATGCTTTACATTTGAGTTTTTAGGATTAACATTTGGATTTGGTTTAATTGATTCTCTAAGGTGGCAATTTGTGTGTGATAATGGATTTGGAATGGAATGATATTCACAATTTTATTTCACTTCCCAAGTTTGGTATAAATGAATAAGCTTGAGAATCTCATTCCCAAAAATATGAGAATACCCATTCACAATAAAACACGTGAATAACTCATTCTCATGTACTTTGGAATAAACTTATGTTACAACTAAAATACCCTTCAAAAAACATATTACACACTATACAAATAACATTATTATTAATTATTAATTATTAATATAAAAAATAAAAATATAAAAATAACATGATAAAATAAAAATAAATAACAATAACAATAAATATCAATAAAATATGATTTAAATAATAAACGTAATAATATGTAATATAATAGTAAATAAAATATATGATAATAATAATATAAAAGAAGATAAAATAAAAAAATATATAATAATAAAATAAGATCATACTGAAAAATATAAACAAAATATCATATATATAATCTAATAACAATAATACCAAATAGTATTTATAATGAATATAATAATATGTAAAAGATAATAAATGATAAATATCAATAATAATTCTATTATAAATTATGTATATAAAATAATGAGTAAATTATATAAAATAATAAATGTGTAATATAAACAAAATCTAAATACAATAATAAAGAATAATAATAAATAATTTGGATTTAATTAAAAATATTATATATTAATATTAATATAAAATAATTAATAATAAATATAGCAATAGTAATATGCTTCAAACTAACCATTATCATGAATATAAAACTTATATTTATTCTTAAGTTAATAATATATCTCTAGTAACAAAAGGGCATTTTTGCAAAACACGGGTTTGGAATCAATATATTCATTCATATCTTCATTCGTAGAACATATCAAGTATTACATATATCCTTTCCCAAGTTCATTATATTCTTAGGGTCATTCCATTTCTTAACTCAATCCACTTATATCAGAAATTATTCTAGGATACCAATCACCATCGAATACTATAAGGAAAAAATTTTCTTTTGCCAAATTTTTAGTGGAAACTAACGAATCATGAAAGGAAAGGGTGTAATCCTCATTTTTCTAATAAGGGTGTAATTTGAGTGACATATCCAAAAATGCGAGGAATGTGAAGCAAAATGTTGTGTCGAGCCCTGAGAATCTGAGAATAATTAGACCTTAACACCCATGTGTGAAACTCAACTATTGACCCAAAAGTTTAAGTTATTGAATCTTGAACCTACATATGTTTATTAAGAATTCATTCTTCTTTTAATCTTTCCACGTTGGAAAAACTTGTCTTCTTACTTCTTAGTTCACCATGTGAAACTCCTAACAAATCTCTCTTTTTTCACATGTGAACTCCACATAAGGCCTTAACTCCCCCTTGATCCATATTTATTGCTGATGGATCCATCTACCATTCTCACAAGCTTTTAGATCTCCTATGTACCCTAGCTACCGTGGTGGCTCAAGTAGCTCTTCCTCGTACACCCAAATCAACCATGAGGCACTATAATCTTACTCTCGCACAAGCACGCTTGGGATTACCCAGATCACCATGCCTTGTTCTATCGTGTTACCGTACCCTCATACAACTTTGAGAGTACAGCCCAAGAATTATGCTTATCGTGACCCTTCTCCATCCTCCGAGCCTTGCTGCCAAGCTCCACCAAGAGTTCATCACGAAAATGTACTATAATTCTTTGAGAGTCCGGGCCAAGATCGTCAAACCATCAGCTTTGATACCAATTTGTTGTGTCAAGCCCTGATAATCTGAGAATAAATGGGTCTTAACACCCATGTATAGAACTCAACTATTAATCCAAAAGCTTAAGCTATTGGATCTTGAGCTTACACATGTTTATTAATAGCTATTTCTTCTCCTAATCTTTCCATGTTGGAGAAACTTTTCTCCTTGCTCCTTAGTTCACCATGTGAAACTCCTAATACAAAATTACCCCCAAAAAATGACAAAATTTTGAAGGTAACTAAGAGTCAGTAGCTTCAATAATAAAATTCCATGGAGATTCTTAATGGAAGTTCAACTAATGGCCACATATAGGCATAATGGGAGAAGATGACAGAGGGTTATAAGCTATTGAATGACTACCTCTTCTTAAAGCTTAGTTTATTAAAGAGAGATTATTATATCTATTTATTATCTTCAACACGTCTCAAGATTCGTATTTTAGCCTTGCAGGTAAACAATTTTAATTTTTTTGGTAGTGAATACCCTAAATAGTCCTTTAACTTTCACCGAAATGACAATTTGGTCCCAAATCTTTTAAAATGAGAATTTTAGTCCTTTAATTCACTAAAATGGACATTGTTAGTCCCTAGTATTGTGATATATGGAAGGAACTATATCGACGAATTTTGATATAAAATCTCCAGGATTCATATTAGTTATTTGTTTAGATAAATATTATATTGCTATATTGGAGTGGCCACTAAATAAATCCAATTATGGGTATCACAGGTGTTATGTATCATTCAGTCAAGTGGGAGAATGTAAGAAATTTTTATTTAATATGACCTTCGTGACCACATAAAATGCAAAATAAATTATGATGGTTCAATGGGCAAAGTCATGAATCAATATGTAATCTCCTACATAATTACATATTTAGGGGATTCATGAAAGGAAAAAATTAAAGAATATGAAGAGTCCATGTATGTAGTCTTATATTGAACCCATGTTCTTGATATGTTCATATAACCACCTGAATTATGGCCCTACATTGAGGTATACTTATTAGGGTTAGTTGTTCATTATAATCTTACATTGTAAAATACTTAGTGAGGTTAGTGAGTTCATGAAATGTCATTTTTAATTAAATTCATGATGGGTGAAATTAATTGGAAGATTACTATATAAAGGACTCTTGGTCCCTCTCTCCACTCAACCATCCTAATGTTTGTTATTCCCATAAATTGGAAAATATAAAAGTATATAAATTAAGAGTAGAGAAGATCAAGTTAGTCATAGGGTGTGTACCAATTCAAGGTATACACCATAAAAGTTATCTATATTAAGTTTACATACTATTTTGTATATCTCCAAAGTGATTCAAGATTATTGAGGTATGTTTTATATTTAATTATTTTATGATGTTATAAGACATGAGCTAATAATCCAATTTTCTTCTTACACACCTATTTCCAATTTCTTACCATCTTTGCTTATTTGTTAAAAATAATAAATAAATAGAATAAACTCCTCCGCTCTTAACCTTTCAAATGAGGTGGTACAATAATATGGTATTAAAGTTCAAACTATCAAATAGTCTTAGATTGAAGTCTCACTTGTCACCCATTTAAAAATATTTAATCTATCTATAATGACCCAAGATTTTATTAAGAATCCAAAAGAAACAATAAGTAAAAAGAACAGATGCATGATTTAAAAAAAAAAAATTCCTATTTTGGTTTTGTAAGATTTAATGGTAATTATAACTCCTATGGAAATATACGTATTTATAAGAGATAAGGGATTGAATTTTAATTGACTTGAAATTCTGAGTTTTTACATCATTAGGATTAGACCTCTATGTAAGAAGAAAAGGGTTCAGACATCCTCATAAATTTTTAAGAATAGTGAGAAAGCTAGGAGATGAGTTTATCAAGATCTATAGGTTTAAAAGGCTTTGATTCTTGGTTTTGGCATTGGGTGCCTTTATCTATTGGATTTATTTTAAGAATACTTTAGTTTTATTTATTTTTATTTTTATTTTTATATTTTTTTGATAGTTTTTGAGTTTTGAGGGCTTAAGAAGTTGATATTTTTAGGTGCACTACGGTCTCTTCACATTCGTCGAGGTGAATTTTAGGGGCGTGACATTGTTTATGTGTAAGGCTTAAAAATAAATCACACCTGCATGTACAATGAAGTGTTAAAAATTATAAATAAATAGGGTAAATAGCATCTTAGCTCCTTATAATTTGGTGAAAGTGTACAATACCCCTTATACTTTCAAAAGTGCACCGAAACCCCTTGTGTTTTGAAAAATGTAGCACCACAGCTCCTTCTGTCAAAAAAATTGTTACTGTTAACAGTAAGTGTACTGCACGCGTCTGTATTGCAACTTTGTTTGTTTTTTTTTATATATATTTTACCAATAAAATAAATTTATACATTGTCTAAAATACATTTTCACCAACAAAAAAAAGGAAAAATCAAATTGTATTCTTCCCCAACCCCCACCCCCAATCTCGTCAGCCTCCCCAACCCCAAACATGTATGCGTTGTAACACACAAACCAGGCCGAAAACATTGAAGGCCTGGTTAAAATCCCTATTTTAAGAGAACCCAGAAATGGCTGCGTTGAGTAATGCAATATTTGGTTGAGGAATTTCGTCTAACAGCTTGGTGGGAATTGTTAAAAGGTTGAGTTTTGAGTTGTTGTATGTGAGAAATGTGGCTGTGTGGAGGTGAGTTTTTTGATTTTTTTATGAAAGCATTAACATAAGAAAACACAAAAGATGTTCAACAGAAGTACACCATAAGTGCACCAGACCTCCTTGTGATTAAACATAAGTGCATGGGTACTCACGTGTTTCAAAAATTAACATAAGTAATCTCTGTATTTTGGTAAAAGTGCACACGTGCCCCTTCTGTTCCTTTTCCATAAAAAAAACTAATAGAATTTACAAAAAAAAACGTAAACGCCCTTAATTTTTTTCATTTCTCTCTTTTGTCATTTTCTCTTTTATTTAAACTAAAAAAATAAAAGAATAGATATATATATATATATATATAATAGAATTTACAAAAAAAAAACGTAAATGCCCTTAATTTTTTTCATTTCTATCTTTTGTCATTTTCTCTTTTATTTAAACTAAAAAAATAAAAGAAAAAGATATATATATATATATATATATATATATATATATATATATATATATCTTTTTATTTTTATTTTTATTTTTTAAGTTCAACCACAATTGATAAAATTTGACCGAAACACAGCAGATTCATGTTTCTCCAGACAACAATGTTAAAACTGCATTCAGAACTATAAAATGGAAAACTCGATCTTAATTCTTAGCAAAACACCACATCTTAATAGCAGCCATAACAGCAGATAAATAATAGGATTGAAGGCGAACAAATCACAGCCTCCTTCCCCTTCTACCACCCTTTCTACGAGTACTGTCAGTTGGAATTGGAGTCACATCCTCTATGCGACCAATTTTCATGCCTGAACGTGCGAGGGCCCCAAGGGCAGATTGGGCACCTGGACCAGGGGTCTTAGTCTTGTTGCCTCCAGTAGCCCGAAGTTTAATGTGAAGAGCATTAATTCCAAGTTCCTTGCATCGTTGTGAAACATCTTGTACTGCTAGCAAAGCTGAATAAGGAGAAGACTCGTCCCTGTCAGCCTTCACCTTCATACACACAAAAAAAGAAAAAAGAAAAAAGAAAAATAAACACACATACGTACATATATATATGTATACACATACCTAGAAAAAATATATGTATTTATGGGGGTGGGGGGTGCTGATGGGGTGAGTGAGTGGGTGGGTGGGGGTGACGGGTTGGGTTGGGTGGAGTTGGGCGGGGCGAGTGGTGGTGGTGGTGGTGGTGGTAAAATCGACATTTATTTGAACGTATTTAAATAGATATTATGTCATATATATTCTTACATCATTACATTTCATTTAGGATTAACAATAGGTGTAATCAAACTTGCTTTTACACATCTCTAGTTATTTGGGACCTTTTTATCTCTTTAAACTTCTATTGAATTGAGAAATAGCTTTGATTGATTATCTTTTTTTATATATAAGGCATTTTAAAAAAAATTCAAATCAAAGTAATTGAATATCAAACTCGGGTCTATATGACCTATCAATAGAAATATTTCATATTTGTCATATATTTTATACATCACATTAGATAGATAAATAGATATATATATTCATGAAATACGATTTACTTTCAAAAAATCTTAGTGGTGAAATGATAGATATAGATACATAAAACTCAAAATCTAGTGCTCAAGATAGTAGAGGTTCAAATTCTCTTCAAAGCATAATATTAAAAAGATTCATTAAATGAGTAATTTGATAAGAGAGTTCGGACGACAGAGTTCGTACCTGCTAGCCTGGCAAACGTTGGACTATGCGTGTCAACATTGGGTGCCGAGGAAGTTAATGAGTTTTTTTTTTTTTTTTTTTTGTCGAAGAAGTTAATGAAGGTTTTTTTTTTTTTTTTTTTTTTTTGTCAAAGAAGTTAATGAAGTTTGATTGTACGTGGGGACGAGATGAACATACGCCTTTCAAAACGTCGTTTATAACAATCATAAGTTCCTTCACACACCATAAACGTGGCACTTTTTTTTATTTATTCTTTTGTCGCGGGAACGTGGCACCAAAGTTGCCATAGTAGTTTCATGATTTTTTTATTTATATAATATAAATTAAAATTGTAATTCAAATTTCAAATATCTTATTATAAAATATTATAATTTAATCATTTCACCCAATATTTTAGATAATTTCATGATTTTGTTGCCTTACGCAAAAACATGTTTTTTAGGTGGATCCATTACAGCCTCTATTAGCTCCAATTTTTTTTTAAAAATACAATATAACTTCTTTAAATTAATAATCTCTTCTATACAATAAAATTGTTCAGTCTCGACTTAGGACCATTGTGAGAAATTAATAATCTCTATAAAGTTATAAGATAATACATTTCAAATGCTTCTTTTAAATTTTGTAGGTCTCAAATATTTTAAAAATTAATAATTAGCTTAAAAAGACATATATTTTTCTCATGACTGTGCAGCTGAGAATTAAGGTTTTCTCTTTAAATACTTTATACTTTTTCACTTTAAATTCTCAAAACATTCACTTGTTAAATTTTGGACAAACTATCCTTGACAAATTTCCAAATCATAATTCTGCAAAACCCATTGCTGCAATTCTTTTTGCGTGCATGAAGGTTGCTCTTTGTTATATTCACATATGTTTTTCTCCTTTTTTGTTATAATTCTTTTCTTGACTCCTCTGAAATTGAAGCCATTTCCCTGTTTTAATACTGAAGATACCATAAAATAATAATAACAGATTGTGTTGAGTTAAATAAATGTTTCTTTTGACTCAGTATATATACCTTGTATGGACTTACTACAGTTAAATAAATGAGATCTTTATGCTAATTATATATAATTAAATGAACTCTTAATTGCTTAGATACGTATAGAGATACTACCTTGAATCTTATATTCTTTTGAATCTAAACTTGATCACTTGACGTAATAATATGTATACACTTAAGTCAAAAAAAAAAAAACTAAAACTATTTTTGAAAATTATTATTATTATTGAACACAATAAACAAATACAATTATCCCCTATCTAATAATTTAAACTTTTAGATGAATGAGTCACTTAACATGGTATCAAAATTCACTGTCACCCATTTGTAAAATTAAGTCTACGTGTAAGCTTCAATGAAAAATTATCTAAGGTAACCTACAGTGAGGGAGCGTGTTGAACATAATAAATAAATACAAAAATCTCTCTTTAATAACTTAGGTTTTGAGGTGGTCACCTAACAATTATAGACTTATAAATAAATTGATATCTCGTTAAATTAATTAAATTTGAGTGGTTCTAAGATTATGAATTTAAAGAAGTTATATAGTATACGTTCGTTTATTTCAATTTTTTACACATGGGTGTTCTTTTAATATGAAACCAAATTACTTCTACATTCTATAAGAAAATATCATGTCATAGTCTCGAAACAAAATTTTAGATTCTTTTCTAATGTATTACCCTACACCTGGTCACTTGAAGAAATACAGGAATTCTCAATAATACAACCAATAGTTGCCCCTTAAATTCAAGACTCGTGCTCATCTGACTCGTCATGTCACCATCATCGTCTTCAATGGGGGTAGCTGAATCATAAACATCTTAACCTAACGCATATAAGTAGTTAATGAAGGTTATATTTTTTCTCCTAAAGATTTTCTGTTTACGAGCTAACTCATATTATTAGTCCAAAGATATTAAATACCGAATATATTGACAAGATTGCGTGGCCTAAACTATATTATGTATTCCATTGCTTGTCCTTCTCATTATCTCTTAGATAGTGATTGATATACTAAAATAGATTCGGATAAAAATAAAATAGGCCAAGGAATTGAATGAAACTGATAATAGAATGAAATTAGGAATGACAATAACATGTTTAGTATACTTTAAGAATGAAGAGTAGTAATGGTAATGTTTTGTATAATATAATAAGATTCTCCTTTTATTATTATTATTATTATTATTATTATTATTATTATTATTATTATTATTATTATTATTATTATTAATTTTATTGTTTTTATTTTATTATTATTATTATTATTTTATTTTATTTATTTTTATTGTTATTATTATTTTTACTTTTACTTTTATTTATTTATTTATTTATTTATTATTATTATTATTATATTGGTATTATTATTAATTTTATTTTTGTTTTTTATTTTATTTTTATTATTATTATTTTATTTTATTTATTTTTATTGTTATTATTATTTTTACTTTTACTTTTATTTATTTATTTATTTATTTATTTATTTTTTATTATTATTATTATTATTTTATTATTTATTATTAATGTATTTTTATTTATTTATTATTATTATTTTTTTTACTTTTATTTTCATTTTTATTTTTTTTTTTATAATAATAATAATTATAATAATCATAATAATAATAATAATAATAATAATAATAATAATAATAATAATTATTATTATTATTATTATTATTATTATTATATTTTTTAATTATTACTATTATTGTAAAACAAACTATATATAAAAGTTATGTTATATGGGGGTATGGTAGTCAAGTTTATTTTCAAACACATGAGAATGAGCTATTCCCATGTATGCAGGAATGAGATTCCCAAGTTTATTTCTTCACGCTAAGCATGAGAATTGAAAAGAGTTGGGAATGTCATTATATTCCCAACCCCATTCCAATATATCAATCGCTATCTCAGTGACTTATCAAGGTATGTGGGATAATCTTGAGGGAGATTCATGAGGGGATCGCAAAGTCCTAGGGCAAAGGTACTTTTAGCTGATCATATTGTTAAGACAACTGAGATTCTATTTTAAAATGAATTGGTGTTAAATGAAGTAACCCAAAATTTTATAAGTTAGTCTAAGAGTTTTTGATTTTTCGATGTAGGACAAGTGCATATTTTAACACTTTTCTTCACGTGAGACTTGATTTGAAAGGGGTATAAGACCCGACCCGAGAGTTTGTGCATAATTATATTATTCATAGTGCATTCATATAATTTCATATGTATTAGCATTAAGTAATAAGCATTAATATCATTTAACGTGCATATTCATCGTTTTACGTGCCAAAATATTCAATTACGTGCATTATGGAATTTTACATGTCGTAGACATTAAATCTATTCTAGCAAGTCAAGGTTAGTAATTAAATAGTTACAATTCAACTAGGAAGGGCAAACTAGTAATACATGTATTAGTTGAAGGATAAGGTAGTCATTTGGCATGTCAACATAATATTTTACCTAACATACATTATTCTTGCCACTCAAAACACACACAACATACACAAACACACACAAAATCCCTACACACACCCACTCACCCACTCATACACGATCAAAGATGGAGAAGAGAGGGAGAGAAGAAAAGAGAAAGAAGAAAAGGAGAGAAGCCCTTGTTAGCCATTTTTTAAGCTTGTCTTGCATCCTACAACCTTGGGCTAGCATTTCTCTTGCATTGTTGAGGTGAGGGATGTTTTCATATAAATCTATGGTTTTACAAAGTCTTCATCTTGCTTGTTTTTGTGCTCTAAGCTATCTATTGAACCTAAGCTAAGTTATATATGCTTATTTAGAAGTTTGGATTTTGATTAATGAGTTGATGTTGCAAGAGTTGTCCTAGGGCTATCACTTGCCTATTCTTGCCCAAATGAAGTATGTGGATATGTTGATAGGCAAAATGAACATAATTGGTAGAAGAAATGCTAGAGCATATCCCATAGAGGTTAGGTTGAGGTTTCAAACTTTGATGAGTAGTGATTTATGGAGCTTTGTGTATCATTTAATTCTTGATGGTAATTGGTTGTTTGGTTGATGTTTAGCATGTTAGGTTAAGGTGTTGGAGTATGGTGGAGTGAAGTTTGTGTGTAAGTTGTGTGTTGCAAGAAGAAGAAGAGAATTGGTGTTGGAATTGAAAATTGAGCAAAATTCTGGATTTTCTCATCAGGTATCCGGGCGTTACCATCTTTATCCGGTCGAACGGATGAAGCAAGTATCGCCCGGATCATTACTTTTTGTCGGGCGTTGTGACTTCCATCTGGCCGACCGGATGGAGCAAGTAACGCCCAGATGACCCGAAATGCATAGAACTTATTTTAGTGATTCTGGGAGCTACCGATATTGGATTTAGGCGCGGTCAGTTGTGTTAGAACCGTATCGAACCCTAGTTTATCCTAGTAGTATTTAATTATGGTGTTGCATTGTTAATTTTTTATGGTGATATAATAATAATTACATGTGGCACTTCAATTGTTGTATACATGCGATTGCTTACGTGGATATCTGTTATTCTTAGATGTTACTGCCATGATGGAGGTAACCTACTTGGCTACCTCTTCTATTCATGATCGATGCTTCTATATGTTGTTTACAATGTTTATAACTGTTGGCGCAGCGGTTGCAACCACAATTATTGGCATGGTAGCATTCGTTTCCTCTGGGTAGCATCGGGTTACTAGTCGGTCTTGACTACCATGGTCCCTAGAGATAATCCGGATATCACCTTGTGTTTGGTGTTAGGGAAATGGATGAAGATTGAATCAAAGCTAGCCGTTTACTACAACTACCAAGAAAACTATATCCTTTGATATATGGTAAACTACATTTGTTTGGTTCTTTGAGGACCTCGGAGGGTGGTATTATGTGTTATTTCATGTTCATTTGTTCTTGCATCTATTTGTAACTCGTACATGTCATGTTTTCAAAAAGGTTTTCCAAATGTGAAAATGTTTGCGAAAACTACCCGTGATCATTAACCTTCGCTAAGCTAAGTGTAACTTATACCTTTCATGACAATACTTCAGGTGAGGCAGCGCCTGAGCCAGAGACTCAAACAGAAAGCGAGGCCTACTTGTGTGACGAGTCAGATTTCTGCTTGTTGTGATCCGGCTCTGCCTGCTTGTAATGATGAATTTTTGGATGTTAGGAACTAGGTTAATGTGAACAAATTTAATGACTGTAATATTCTTTTGGGATGTTGGATTGTAATCTCACTATTGTCTTATTCTTTTGAGGCCTAGAAGGCTTGGAGGATTTGTAACATGCTTGATGGGTGTTACTAGGCCTTGTAATTATGAAATAGGTTAATGGAAGATGGAGTGCCAATAGTTTTGGGCACCCCCTTTTGAAGTTCTTGCAGGATTATGAATACTTAAATTATGATTTGATAAATGTACAGGTTATCTTTCCTGTTCATGTCACGTTCTAGCCTAGTCATAGCGATGGATCGGGGTCGGGGCGTGACAAGGGATTACACATGAAAGATTGAATATATGTGGTGGATGAACATGTTGAATATAATAAGTAATATAATAACCCCTCTCTAACTGCTAAAACTTTTAGATGAGATAATAATTTAACATAGTATCAGAGCCTAAGTACCAAAAGGTCCTGGGTTCAAAACTCATCACTACCCATTTAAAAACATTAAAACTGTCCAAGTGTAAGGCTAAAAATCTAACTCCGTCTGCACTTGCAAAGATGTATTAAAGATAATAAATAATATAATAAACATCTCTCTAACAGTTTAAACTTTTAGATGAGATGGTTACTTAACAGAACACATGAAAGGTTGAACCCACGTGGGATACACATGGAAGATTGAATACAAATGTAACCTAATTTTGAGATGGGTCACAAATGGACATGAGTGGAAGATAATATATATGGAAAAAGATTGAACACACATGTGACATAATTTCAGAAGGGTCACACGTAGAAGATGTCGCATAGGACACAAGCAAAAGATGAATAAGACTATAGCATAGGCCTAACTCTAATTTCATATTAAGATAATTGAGATTCCATCCTAAAACCACTTGGTGTTAAGTGGAGTAGCCCAGGATCTTATCTAATTTTTCGATGTAGGACAAGTGTATATTCTGATATTCTCCCTCACGTGTGACTTGCATTGCACCAAAATATGCAAGAATGATCAACTTTTCACCAATTCAAGTATGCAATGCATGTAAAAAGAAAGATTTTAGGAAAAAAATATTGACTCATCAGCTCTAAAGACTACACCCGGCACAGCCACAATCGAGACTTCATTCTACCTGACCTTCAATGCAGAAACAGTTCTTTCAGTGGAGGTCAGAGAACTGACCTCTAGAGTTCACAAGTTTGAATAAGAAGTCAATAACTAGGCATTGAGAGAGGACCTCGATCTGGTCAAGGAATTCCGGTAGAAAACCCATATTAGGATGTTGGCAGGCAAAAGGACAATGACTCAAAGCTTCGTTAAATAGGCTTGATTTGAGCGATCAAAGAAGGGGATTTAGTGCTGAAAAAATCATGTTTTTGGCCTAACCTGTTAAAATAAATACTTGTCCCACATCTAAAAATTAGAAACTCTAAAACCACCTTATAAATCCTGGGCTACTCTACTTAATACCAATTAGTTTTAAGATGATCCCTCACGAGACCAGGGTCCCGATCCCAAAAACCCAAGGCACCAAAAACGAAGGGAAATGGACAGAGTCTACCTTGTTTATAAGACAAACCAAAACCTGCAAACATAATATAAGTTGACCAGTACCGTGTCCAACACATTCAACAACTCCTCAAGGTCATCCGAGCCTTGGTTCTCAACAAACAAACCCAAACAATTATATATCTCGAAATTCAAAGGCTACCCTAACTCTTTTTCTTTAGACATATACATTCATGCTTGAATTGAAATAATGCTAACCTTTTACATAACTAGGTTATCATACCACTCTAATGTCCCAATTAAACTTAATTTACATTTCTTTATTCATTGAATACATATAATTCAAAAGAGACATCTTTACAACCCACGCCACATAACACATTGACTCCCAAGAAAGGACCAAGCACCGCAAGCACTAACATTCCTTCTAATACTGCAATACCTGAAAGGTGGGTAATTAGGAGTAAGCAACAATGTTGCCCAACGAGGGAGGTGATGCAGGAAAATGCTTTCATGAAATGTACAAAGATAACACATAAATATCACATATAAGCAAGCTATTGAAACAACTAATTAAACACTTTATAAAAGGATACAGTTCAACTCCATGTCTTCAATCTCGAACCACGAACCACGATCTTCAAGCAAATACCGGCAAACCCTTTATTCCTCCCAATGGGGTACTCCAGATGTACCCCGATCCTATAACCCATTTCTCCTGAGGTAGGTCCATATGCCCCAACGAGATGAACCACGCCTCTGGGGTAGTGGAGTATACTCAGCAAGAAATGGAATATGCATCATGGTAGTCGAGGGAGACCGACAGCCCGATGTTGCCCAGAGTTTCTCAACGCTACCATATCTGAGAAGGTTGCGCAACCCCGAAACATGATCACGAGAACCAAGAATATCAATAATCATATATAAGGGACGACAAAGTAGGCAGCCCTCACAATTAATCACAATTTAAGCTTTTACACTTGAAATGGCCGTATAATCACAAATAACACGGGAAAACACAAGATAGCAAGTAAATAGTACTTCCTATTAACCCATTGTCCATGACCAAAACCAGGAGTTTACACCCATTAACTACTTCATATTCTTTGTTTAATGATGTTAATTTTCTTTACTTTTGAGGAGATTTAACTTATATAGGTGCATATTTATATACAATATAACCCCTCTAAACTATTCGTTTTCCGACAACCTAAATTCTATTAACTTAGGGAGATATGGATTTTGTCAATAAGTTAATAATTATTAGATTAGAAAGAAGTATAATTTTTTTGCTTTACAGTAAACATATTAATACATTAAAGACCAAAGTAAGATTTAACATACAATAAAATTTAAACTACTATTTCTATACGTATTTAACCAATTGAGAATTCATTGAATTATACATAATTAGCATAAAAATCCAATTATTCAACTTTATTAAAATAAGTGCATTCAATGTAAGTAGAACCTCTTTAAATTAATATTCGATAAATTAATAAACTCTTTTAAATAATAAATCGTCCAGTCCCAAGTCAGGACCAATGTAATAAACTAATAATCTCCATTAAATTATAAAATAATATATTTTAAATATTTTATTTGTAATTTATATATCCAAATATTCCATAAATTAATAATTACGTAAAAATTAAATACCTTTTTCTCATGATTTTCCGCTAGACAATTAATCTTTTCTCTTTAACACATTCTATATACTTTTTACTTTTAAATTATTATAACTTTCTCGTGCTAAAGTTAGACAAACTACTATTGACTAACTTGTAAATCCTATTTCTTCAAAACCCATTGCTATAATTCTTTTTGCATGCATGAAAATTGTTCTTTGCTATATTCACATAATATATTGCGCATTTGATTTGTCATGTTTCTTTTTTTACACCTTTGAGATGTGAAGCCATTTTTCTATTTTAAGGCTGAAGATACCATAAATAATAAGAGATTGTGTTGTTAAATCATATTTGATTTCATTCAATATATATTTTATGCACTTCTTTTGATAAAGTTGAATACATTGAATCTTTATGTTAATTGGTTAAAGAGTAATATTAGATGTCACCATTTTTTATCACCTCCTAATTGACATGTCAACTTGATATTTTTTTTTAAATCTCTCTCTCTTATCGTTTTAATTTTTCTCTCTCTTCTTTTTTCTTTTTCACTCCTCAATTAACGCTTTCTTGTTCCTCTTGTCTTTCTTTTGTTTAAACATAAACGTTCCTATATTTTTTTTCTACCATTCAATATTTTTTTCCAGACTTCTTCTTATCTTATTGACGAATTAATAGTTTTCAAAAATAGAGGAAATTATTAATACGGACGCATCAAATAACTTGGCGAACATATCAGGCCATGGTAAGTCTTTTTCATTTATTTTCCCGAAAGTCAATGTTAATGCCCAAATGTTCTGTTGCTTGCGACACGGTGGCTTCACCGACCATAGACAGCTATAAATACTTGGAAATGTCTTCGTTGTATTCAAGCCTTTTAAATATAGTCAAGGACAAATTTCATAAATAGTTTTTAATATTGGCAAGTTTTCTTATTCTCGTTCTAATTATTTTAAAAGTGGCGCATTTAATTTTTAATATTTATACTTTTGGTCAATTTCATTCTTATTATTGCAAGAGTGTTGCGCTTAATCTTTTAAATTTACAAAATCTTTTGAAGAAGGCCTAAAGCCGTACAATGTAACCAACGAGACTCAAGTTGAGAACCTCTTGCATAACAGTGAGTAACATTATCACTGAATCAAAACCTTAGTTGTTTAAACTAAAATTTTTCAGAACATAATAAAAAGTCCATTCGTTTGTTTTAAAATGACTCCAACTCAATTCGCTTTCCTTTCTTTTCTTTTTTCCAAACAAGATGTTAGCTATCAATCCAAATAAAATGGGAGAAAATTCTTGTCTTTTATTTTACTTCTCTCTTTCTTTTTCGCCATATCGTTACCTTTTCTTCTCATCATAAAAATTTGAACAAATTGTTAAAGGGAAAATTGGGAGTCATGTTTGCGTCATTTTGTATTAAATATACAAAAATTAAAGTGGTATATAGCATTTTTTTATTTTATATATTTCAATTTTGAAGATAGCCTAATGAAAGAAAATGATGAATTCATGATTATAATTTGATTAGGTGTCACCATTCAACTTTCAGTTTGTGAATTTCACCCACCATCATGCGTCGCTTTCTACTGATCCCACCCGCCACCTTGTGGAATAACTCCTGAAGTACGGGAAGACGGCGCCGTTGCACCGAATGTTTCCTTGTATATATAGGTTATGCTGCAACGAATTACAAGCAGCATGACCTATGTTGTCCCCCACTATGTTGCCCCAAATGTTTCCTCGTATATACAGTGGCGGACCCAGGCACCGGGACTCAGGGTAGTCACTGGGGCTCAGAAACCGAGATTCAGGGACACTAATTTATACATAAACTAATACACATTACACACATTGCAACAATTATAAAAATATAAGCATATAAAAGAGAGAAAAATAAGTAACTATAGTATTGTAGTAATACAAAAAGTACCTTTTACAATTGTTCCCGGCGTATCTTTATATTTTGAAAGTGTTGAATAATCAACTCATTGTCAATGCTATCAAATACTCCTCTTTCTATGTAAGGGACTAAACAATCATTCATCAAATCATCTCCAGGATCTATTGGTAGATCTTCTAAATTAATCTGAACCCGAGGTTGCTTTGAACAATGTTGTGCATTTTCTTTTCTATTCATTTCATTAGATCCAAAAGAAATTTGTTCATCGGGAATTGGCCTTTTTTCTAAAAATTTCTCCATCAATATCTAGAAAAAAAATCAATTTTAGTTATTAAAAATAATTTAAATTAATACTAAACAACTAGAACTACAAATAAATAAAAACAACTAAATTTTCAATTATAAAGATTAAAGAATGCTATGCTGGAAACTAATCTGTCCAAATTTTCAATTTCTTGACCCAAGCATTAGGCATCACGTAAATCTTGATAATTTATGAGCTATATTCATCATCTCATTGATCTCAAGGATTTGAAAATGCATTATATTTAATATAATAAACTTGTTAGTTGTAACTTCTTCCTAATAAACTAATATATCTAATCATTCAAACTACAAAATACAAAAACTTCATCATCAGCAGTCAGCACATCAATCTCGATGGCTTCCTAAACAACGGGCTAAACATAACCACAAAACTAGCACTGTAAACTCCTTAGGTCAGGCCTTAGCAGCACCAACAAATGGAAAAATATAGTATTTAAAGTGAGTTTATCACTAATATCAGCA
This sequence comes from Ehretia macrophylla, assembly GCA_037974665.1. Lineage (NCBI taxonomy): Eukaryota > Viridiplantae > Streptophyta > Magnoliopsida > Boraginales > Ehretiaceae > Ehretia > Ehretia macrophylla. The sequence goes on along the minus strand of CM075778.1, from coordinate 29,215,709 downwards.
GCTAACAAGAGATCAAAGAGGAAAAATATTTCAAATTGAACTTTGCTTATTTACCTGCTGCTTGCGAGAAGGCGTGAGGGCTTGACAGAGAGTGGGTTGAAAACCTTGAGGTGGAGTTTGGAAAATAGATCAGATAATTGGTGAAGTGTTTTTACATATATATATATATATTTATAACTGAACTGAAATTACCAAAATACCCTTAATTTTTTTGGGGGCCACAGGGCAGGTCCGCCCCTGCGTATATATAGGTAGCAGTAATGCATATGAGAACACGGGTGTTTGATTTGAATCCGCAAATCATATTACGCGAGTCCCTTTTTCAGTTTCACAAATGGAATCCAACAGCATTTTTCAGTGTCTTGAGGGCAAGACTATATTGATCACAGGCGCCACTGGCTTTCTAGCAAAAGGTACTCTCTAACTTGACGTTTTATGCAGTTTCAGCAATTAATCTTTTACTTCTAACAGAATAAAATGCTCCATTCAGTGGCGGAGCCACTTGAGAATAAGAGAGTGCTTGATAATTTTTTTTTTTTGGGTTTTAAAAAACAATTATTATATTAAATATTTTAACTATACAAGTGTACACCTTAATTTCCATTTATACCTTATAATCATTACCCGAAAATTAATTGTTTTCATCACCAGCATGTCCACTAAATAGTTCTTATAATTCATTTATACAAGGGGAGGATTTAATAATTTTTTTTAATAAGGACTAAAATTCATAATTTTTTAACTATATAAATATATAATTTTTTTTTTCCAGTGGGGCTATAATGTAGGAGAATACAAACCAAATCCCAAGATGACTATTTGATTCTTGGAGTTATGGGGAAATGAATATCAAGCATATCAAAAGTTAAAAGTATTTAGTGGATTAATTGAAGAAAGAATTGAATGTTATGAATAGATGTATTCAGTATGTGTCTCTTAGTTTTCCTAGATGTATTTAGTATGTGTCTCTTAATTTTCCTATCTGCTAGTACAAATTGACTTTGATGGTTTTGTATCAAAACACCCCAAGCTATTCAAGCTATATGTACACTACAAGAAATTTTAGAAAGGGAGACGACACATTTCTGTCTCTAATTTGGAAAAGAGATGGAGCGGAGACGAAACTCAGCCGTAGCCTCTCGAATCGTCACAAATTTTGAATTTCGTCTTCATTTCGTCTCAAATGAAGACGAAAAGATATTTTGTCCCCGTTTCGTCGCAAATGATGTTCATTTCCTGTTCGTCTCCATAAGAAAATCGTCTTCAATTTATCTCCCTCATATTTCGTCACCTTTTCGTATCCGTTCCGTCTCCTTCACATTTCGTCACATTCCTATCTCCGTTCCGTCTCCCTCACATTTTGTCTCCTTTCCGTCATTTTTTTTTAAAAATTCTGATTATGTCAAATTTGCTATAAAAATTGAAATTAAAAAACATTATGCTAATTATATATATATATATACACACACACACACACACATATATATATATATATAGACAAAAAAAAAAAATAAAGCTGAATTTTTTTAAGAACAACTTAAAATCACGAATTTAAGCTTTATTTGGTGTTTTTCTTTTATATTTGTGCATATATATACCCAAAAACCATGAAAGTATTAAAAAAATTCTAAAATCACAATACATATAATTGGCATTATATACAAATATATGTATAATGAAATAAACCAAAATAAATTTAAAAATTTAAATACAAGTTAAAAAAAGAATTAAAATGGTTCAAGTGGCTGGAATTTGCCAAGTTCATACATAAGGACTTGGTACGTTTTTATTTTTATTTTTTCTATATATATAAATAAAGGTCTGTCTCCATTCCGTCACCAAAATTAGAGACGGAATGGAGACAGACCCTTAACATTTTTGGTTTAATTTGTTTTAATTTCCACCCAACTACGTAGTTGTAAGAGTCGGTTAGTAACTGAATTCAAGAAAATGTATCGGGGCTTAGATGTCCGTGAATGTAGACTAAGTCTAACCTATATTAAAAGTTTTATGTATCCTTTACATTTGTGTGCTAGATCCATTTTCAATAATTAATTCATCTTTTTAACTAAAAGTACATACTTATTTAATGTTTTTTTTCTATAAAAATAATATATAGAATTTTTAACTTTTTCTTTGGCCAATGCGGACTGCAAACACACCCGCCACTGCTTTTATGTGAGGTATATCCGAATTGTAAATAAATTTGATTAATAGCTGAGTCTTCCTTAGGAGCTAGCCATATTTGTCTTTTAGTTTCTTACTAATAATGCGCTTTGTAATATACACTTTACTATGTAAGTAATTTTCTACGTAAAATTTCTATGCCCATGAAAATCATTTAAAAAATAGGACAAAGAATTAAGGATAATCATGCCCTTTTATGCAAGGAAAGAGCAACAAATTAAATGATCATTTGTACATCTTTTTCTCCTTTTTATTTTGTTAGCATACTAGAAATAATTAAATAGATAGTCTCACATTATAAATGTCTTTGACACTTCTCCATACAGCAAAGATCAAACATACAAGATACAAGTACATATACGTTGTTTTGAAAGTTTCACATGTTTTTTGGAATTACTTGCACTTTGTAGTTATAGGCACAATGATTTACACATTTATTTTATAGGTATCAAAGTTGGTGAATATGGTATCTTGTCGACATTTTGAAGACCAACATAACAAACTCAAACGAAGTATGAATCATGTTATGCGTCTTGCAGAAGCTTACGAACCATTTGTGTTTTTCAAGGGAATGTATGTCTCTATCTTGTCAATATTTACTCTTAAAGACAAAATTTCTACAATTTTTTTTTTTTTTTTGTCAAGGAAAATTTCTACAATTTGATTTATCTTGATTGAAGGAATTTTCATATTAATAAATACTTATTCTACACAGCTTTGATGATGCGAATAGCGAGAAGTTGCTGATGATGATAAGAGAAAGCAACATCGATGCTGACATTTTGTCCATTGATTCAAAGAGCATTAAGTGGGAGGAATACTTTATGACTACACACCTTCATGGAGTCAAAAAATACTTGATGAAGTAATTTTAGTGGGATGCGAACTCCTGAAAAACTATTGCAAATTTAACGTTGATGGGTATTGTAAGGGAACATTCAATATCCTTTAAGTTAATAATAGATTGTGTAACATGGTGAGAATGACTTTGTCTTCTATAAGAGGACAAAAAAGGATATTCTAAAATTCAAGATCTCTTGGTTGTATTTCAGCCAAGTTATTAAATAAAAATGTTTTGATGGGATATGATCAATTTATTTGTAAATGATATGCTTTTTTTTTTTTTTTTTTGCTACGCAATGTAAATGATATGCTTTTGGTTACATTAAAGATTTTTTATTGCAATTATCAAGCATAAAAATCAATTTGATCTTCTAACACCTGTTTGATATTTTTAGCGCTCATTTCAGATGGTTTTGAAAGTCAATGATAAAGATTAGTGGACAAAGCACTAAAAGTACAACAAATCTAAAGATGTCTTCACACTATGTTAATTGAGAAAATAATTAAATGATGTTAATGAAAAGATCCTAAATGTTCTGTTGCTTGTGACAGGGTTTGTATTCAAGCCTTTTAAATATAGTCGAGGACAAATTTCATAAATGGTTTTTAATATTGGCAAGTTTTCTTATTTTTATCCTAATTATTTTAAAAATGACACGTTTAGTCTCTAATATTTACATTTTTTTTTAATTTCATTTCTATTATTACAAAAGTGACGTGCATAGTATTCAAAATTTACAAAAAGTTTCAATCTAGTTCTTAATATTTTAACTTTTTTTAATTTGTTCCCAAAGTTTTATGTGCAGATCACACTACAGGGACTAAACTGAAATTTTTTACATACTTTGAGGAGTAAGTACGTTACTTTTAAAACAATAAGGATAAAATTGAAAGAAAATGTAAATATTGGGTACTAAATTGAACTTTTTGTAATTTTTGAGAACTAAACGCTTTACTTTTGAAACATAAGAGCGAAATTAAAAAATAGTACAACAATAGAGACTATTTGTAAAATTTACCCTAATAATAAATATTATATTCTCTATTCCTTCTCCCCTGATTGCAATATCTTTACTAAAACAGATTAATGTTTCTCCAAAATGAGGGTAAAGCCCATTCGTTTGTTATAAAATGACTCCAACTCTCTTAGCTTTCCCTTCTATTCTTTTTCCGAACAAGATGTTAGCTATTACTTTTTTTTTCTATTTGTTTATTATTTCCTTTCTTTATCAATCCAAATAAAATGGGAGAATTTTCTTGTCTTTTATTTTACTTCTTTCTTTCTTTTTGGCCTTTTGGTTTCTTTTCTTCTCATAATAACAACTTGAACAGATTGTTAAAGAGAAAACTGGGAGTGATGTTTGCTAGATTTTAGTATTAAATATACAAAAATAAAATAAGTTTTGGATTGTGAATTTTTAATTATATTTCAATTTTGAAGATAGCCTAATGAAAGAAAATGATGAATTCAGGATTATAATTTCACTACGGGTCACCATTCACCTTTCCCCCATGTTTGGATTGCACATGCGAGAGGAAAGGAAAGTAAGGTAGAGGAAGAAAAATAAAGGAAAGGAAAGGAAAGGAAAAGAAATTTCTTGTTTGGATTGCAAAAAAGTAATATGGGAAAGGAAATGAAAAAAAATTACAATTCTTTGTTTGGATTGTAGAAGTAAAGGAAATGAAAGGATAATTTTAGATGAAAAATTACCTTACTTTCTTTCTTATTAGATAAACCATAGAAAGGGTTAAGGATAAATTAGTCTTTTTATATATTTTACTTTCCTTTCCCTCCATTTTACCCCAAATTAAAAAAATTGTAAAATGCTTCTCATTAAAGGAAATGAAGGGATTTTGAAATCCCTCCAAATCTTTTACTAAATCTTAAAATGCAATCCAAACTAGAAATGACAATGGGTAACCGCTATAAGCGAAACCGACGGATATCCGCTCGATAAAAACTCGATAATAAAAATCGATGAATAAACCGATAGATTTTGGTTTTTATAAGTAGTAACAGATTGGTAAACTGATAGATTTTGATTTTAAACGTTAAAAAAATCGAAACCCGAAATCTAATTATTAATTTATTATATAATATATAATGTATCTATATATATCTACATATATAATATAATATTTATAGTTGACAAAAATATAAAAATTATTTTTATACTAATATCTACAATTATGTCAATAGATAATTAAAAATGGGCTTTAAAAAAAAAATTTAAGGCCCAATACAATTATTCAAAAAGAAACAACAAAAAAAGTTATTGAGCTTAGCCTAAGTGCCCAACTAAAAAAAAATATTTTTTAAATTAATATTTTTGGATTCTGATTTATTGTATTTTTATTTTTTTTTACATTTAAATTAATATTTTTTTAATATATTTTTGGATTTTTTTCTATTTAAATTATTATTAATTTTTTTAATTTTGCGGTTTCGATTTCGGTTATTTGCGGTTTTTTTATACTTGTCTGTTTTAGTTTTGGATAATGGTTTTTAAAACCATCGGTTTTTTATTTCGGCTTCAGTTTTAGATTTCAATTATACTAAACAGTTTCGATTTTAATTTTTTTAAAAATTACAATTAACCGAACCGCTGTCATTCCTAATCCAGACAGAGAAAGAATTCCTTAATCCCTCTCCTTCCTTTACTTTTCTTTAAAAAATGTAATCCAAACAAGCTGGAACAGTTTGTGAATTTGACCCACCACCTTCCGGAATAACTCCTAACATAGGGGAAGGCGGCTGCCCTGAATTGCTAGCAGCTTAATCTATGGTCCCCCACTATGTTGCCCCGGAATGGCATGTAGCATATCTATTCTATGGCACGACGATCCCAATGACCTTTTTTAAGCCAAAGCAGAAAAAGTTTCCTTGTATATAAAGGCATCAGTAATGCATATAAGGACATGGGTGTTTGGTTTGAATCCGCAAATCATATTACGTGAGTCCATTTATCAGTTTCACAAATGGAATCCGGCAGCATTTATCAGTTTCTTGAGGGCAAGACTATATTGATCACAGGCGCCACTGGCTTTCTAGCAAAAGGTACTCTCTATTTTAGCGTTTTATGGAGTTTCAGCAAATTCTTCTACTTCAAACAGAGAATAAATTGCTCCGCTCGCACCACATAGATCTCCCTTCTCTCTCCCCTCCAGCTTTTGTAATTTGGAGCCCCGCATAGTTATAACATCGTAGAGTTACTTCTATAAAGTAATTCGCATGACTATGATTTCGATGCAGTGCTAGTGGAACGGATACTTCGCATTCAACCAAACATCAACAAGCTCTTCCTTCTAATGAGAGCAGCAGATGTCGTGTCAGCTACACAAAGATTATATGATGAGGTTCGTACCTTCATATCTTTTAAGTGGATTAAGCAATAAGCATCTTTACGATATCAACATTTTGGCTGTGTCACCATTCTCTCCTTTACAGTCGTTTCTGTACTTTTGTGCCTTCCATTTATCCTATCACTCCTAGGCTAGGATATGAATGTCTTTCTTTTCCTTTCACTTGTGCTTTATAGCCTACTTCTTATGCTAGATATTACCCCATTTCTTTCACCCATTTATCATCTCTTATATGTAGATGCTTAGTTGAAGCATGCAAAAAGAAGAGAGATAAATAAAAAAAAAAATTGTTATTTTCTCATGCTAATTAAGCATTTATGTAGAAGGTGATAAATGAATGATAAAAAAAAAAAACGCTTTTTCTGTAAATTACAATAGACTGCAGAAGGCCTTAAGGAACCATGTTATTATGTACGTGCAGGTCATTGAAACCGAGCTATTTAAAGTCTTAAAGGAGAAATGGGGTGCCAACTTGATACCCCTTCTCGAAGACAAAGTGGTTCCAGTTCCTGGTGACGTTGCTTGTGAGAACTTAGGGATTCAAGATTCCGATTTGAGAAATGATATGTGGAGAGAAATAGACGTTGTTGTTAATTCTGCTGCCACAACAAGGTTTTTCGAAAGGTAATATTAGAAGTATAGGTTGAATATCCAGCAAGAGGAATGAAGTTTAATTCTTCGTCTTTTGGAGTCAATGTTCAGGTATGATGTTGCCTTGGGTATCAATGCTTTCGGAGCAGTAAATGTTCTAAACTTCGCCAAAAAATGTTTGAAAGTAGAGCTGCTTATCCATATATCTACTGGTTAGTACTAGCTTTCAACACATTAAATTAATTAAGTACATAATATTTAATAGTTTAAACTCTTACATCAAATAGTTATCAGAGCTCAAATTGTGGGTTCAAGTCTCGTCTCTATCAGTGTTGGCCACTATAAGTAAGGTTCCCCCATGAGCTTAGCCATAAATTCCAAACTCCTTTATGTGTTTTTAGTATCACCCAAATTCCCCCGTGACACTTTTATCTGGTAAACAAGCCTCAGTACTTAAGGGTGATTGTGTCTTTTTTATTTTTAGACCAAATTAAGAAAATACTTAAGGAAGCTATGACTATCACGATTTTAATCACATCCTTTATTGCCAACTCAAATGCCGCAACCCACATGGCCAAACACATTAAATGCAGTATAATCAGTGAACTTGAAAAAAAAAAATGTTACCAGAGCGTTTTGCTATAAATTTTACATTAAACTCAGAAGAGGGCCAATCATTAATAACAAGCCTGCTGCACAACTTAACTCATAAGCATCTCGAAAACATCTCGATACGAAAAAAAAGAAAATTGTAACTAAAAGAACAATAAATCCCCTAAAATATTTTTTCATAACCATATCAAAGAATTAGCATACAATTGCACCCAGATATTATTCTTATCGTTCAACAATATCAATTAACAGACAGATAAAAATGTTAACATTTTGCTTTTTCCACATTAATGTAGAACTTCGATATTTCCGTAGATATGGGTGAGAGAGGGTGAAAAGGGTAATATTATTTTAATTTTGTCTAAAAATGAAAAGGCACAATTAGTCTTAAGCTAAGGTTTGTTTGATAGATGTAAGTGTCATGGGTTAATTTGAGTAATTTTAAAAACACAGGGGGAATTTGGAATTTATAGCTAACCTCATGGGAAAAATGACATTTACTCCTATAAGTAATCCCCTTAGGACTTGTTGGAGACCTAGTCTCTGCCACGTGTTAAAATTGTTAAGATTGCTTCATCCAAATTCCAAATTTGAATATATAAAAGTAACGTGTTAATGCTTAAAAGTTAAATCACTGTGTAGCCTATGTTTGCGGTGATCAGAAGATAGGAATCATACCAGAGAAACCTTTCCGAATGGGGGAGACACTCCATGGAGCCTCTGCCTCGTATCTTGATATTGATGCAGAGAAGAAGCTAGTGGATGAAAGACTAAGAGAACTTCGAGCTCAGCAAGCTACTGAAAAGGATATAACATCAGCCTTGAAAGAGTTAGGCAAACAAAGGTTAGTATCTATCTAAAACACACAATTAGTGCATCACGATGTTAGAAGCAAATTTAAGATTTTTGTTCAGTGTAAACTAAAAACACACAATATGATATAACATACAAATAATGTTTTTTAGTGGGATCTAAATTGAATTCTCAGATTGAAAGTACGTACTTTATGCATGCACATTTCTTTAAAAAATACTGCCCTACTCATCTCAATACACATCCGTCCTTGATGGGCACGATGTATGTGAATTCAGATTTTCATTATTACCAAAAAAGAAACAATTGATGAACTTATCAACAATAAAAGTTTTAGTAGCATTACATGAGTAAAAATGCAATTAAGCTTCTTTCATTTTGAATACTAAGACATAACCATCATGAGTGTTATCCGAGCTGCATGGTAGGCCTCCCACTTACATGCATATACAAGAATCATGTAATCACTTCTAGGAAAATCTGAGCGGGATCATATGCAAGATTGAACATCATTTTCTTTTTCCTAATTTCTCGAATATCAATAGCCAGAGCGGGATCATATGTCATGGACAAGACTTATTATGTATGCTTATTTTTATCACCCAGACATTACATCCGATCCTATATGTATGCTTAGTTGTTATGTTAAAAGAAGAGAGAAAATTAAAAAAATTTATTAAGTTAACATGCCAACTAGGCATACACGTAATATGTGATATTTGTGTGATAAAATAGCATGACATCTAGAATTACTTCTAAGATAATGGTATCACTAATGGATAGTAAACGAACTTCTCTAATTTACATTTTTAGCTCCTTCTATTTCACATGATCATGTGTCCTTTTTTTTCGGATCAAAATAGTTTTTATTGATTTACACAATTCTAAAAAAAAAAAAAAATTGCTTTTTCTTTCTTCAGTATTCTTTCTCCATAAACTCAATTTGGGTTTTCTTTGTTCACTATACCAATTTGTATTTTATTTAGTTCTTACATGAAGAATTTCTTCAGGGCAACTCTACATGGATGGCCAAACACGTATACATTTACTAAAGCAATGGGGGAGATGCTTTTAGGACATCTAAAGGAAAATTTGGATATCATTATCTTGCGCCCAACAATTATAACAAGTACTATCAAAGAACCTTTTCCTGGCTGGATTGAAGGCGTAAGGTAACAAAGTTTTGGAATCTTTCAACTAGTGATAATAATAATATTAATAATAACAACAACAACAACAATAGTGATAATATTCATTACTTCATACCAAGTATGAAATAATGATAATAATAACAACAACAAACAACAACTACAATAATAGTAATAATAATACAAGAATAACTATAATAAATAACGATAATAATAATAACAATATAATAATAATAAGAATAATAACAAAAATAATAATTATAATAATAATAACAATAAAACAATAACAACAACAACAACAACAACAACAACAACAATAATAACAATAATAATAATAACAACAACAATAATAACAACAACAATAACAATAATAATAATAATAATAATAATAATAATAATAAGAGGGATTGACTTTTGTTATTATATACATGTCATTTCGAAATGGCATTTTGATCATTTGAAAAATGAATTAATTCTCAATGACATGAGAATGAGCTAATCCCATGTGGGAATTGTATTATCTAGAGAATAAGATTCTCATATTCATTACTTTATACCAAGTATAGAAAGTGGACCAAAGTTGGAAATTCTATTTCATTCCTAACTCATTCCATCATACCAATCACCACATAAGTTGGGTTGGTAAAATTTCTACAATTTTGTTGGGGAATTTTGTGGAGTTAAGGTGTTGTCTAGTGGTGGTGGTAAATGCGGAGATGATGGATTGAATGTGTATGTTCATAGGTGTTCTTCTTTTCGGAGAATCATAATGTGTGTGTTGGACATGATATCTTGATGTTCATGGTAGTGGGAGACTTGGGTTATGGAGAGGTAAAACGTGCTCATAGATATAGGTAACTATTATAAGTGTGTGCAAGTGTGCATGTCATGACAAATTGTTTGGAGTGTGGAATTTGTAGAAAAAAAAAAGGGCTGGTACAATGGAAATAGTGGGTAGTGTTAAGTGATCTGTGTGGAAACAATCAAATATTAATTTTACTCCTGAAACTGACGCGCATCGTGGCTTTAAACTATTAATTTGAGTTGAAAGTAACCAATCAGAGGACAACAAGGCCAATGAAGATCAAATTACGGGGATTGCTCTCCATTTCTAAGTTCCTAGCCTTCGCGGTAGTTTCATCGATATTACCTACCAAATAAAAGGCCATTTAGGATTAGGAATATGCGTAATCAGACCTATTTTTTACATTTCTCTCATTATTTAGGACCCTATTCACCTCTTTAAACTTCTGTTGAATGAAATACACCTGAAGCCATTAAACATGTATCAAGTTGCAAATAGCCTACTAATTTTTTTATTATTTTAGATAAGTTATTTTGTTCAGTAAGATTAATACTATGGATTAAATGTCATTTGTACACATCAAAATGATTAAAGTTCAAACTTCAAAACTGTTTAGTGTTAACTTGGAAAATAAATGGAATAACTTATTAGGGCCAAGTGAAAGTTTAGTTGCTAATTTGAAACAAGACAATTTTAGAGAATTAATGGTTTGAAACATTTTACATGTTTAGTAGTCTTTGATAAGATTTACCTTTAATTTTAAGGTCAAAATTGGTCAAAATGTTGTGATAATATTGCAAAGTTTGATTGGTGATTTAGAATGACAAAATTGAGCGAGTATAAAGGATTTTCAGTAATAGAAGGTAAATTTTAAAAAGATGTGCCTGCTTGAATCTTATTAAGAAAAAATCAAGATACATATGTAATCGACCTATTATTATCTTTGAATCTTATTTTTAGGTGTTTCTCATTTTGACCTAATGCAGAATTGTAAATTTATGTAGGCAATCGTAATTGAGCCATAGTTTCTAGGAGCGAAATTGTCACGCCCCGAACTTAGACCCTAAACCTGGAGCGCGAGTCATTAAGAACTTACGCAATTCATTTCAAACCTGCAAAGCTAATCAAACACCAATATAAAGAGTGGAAAAATCTGTTAAATTCACATCAGAGCATCTATATACATCATTGACACAATATCTACATAGTTTGAACCAACATAATACTTTACTAAGATTTACACCTTCTCCACCATACAAAAGAAAACATTACTAAGGTATACAAAGTTTCTACTGATAATCTACAATAATATAGACACATCCAAAACTTAGCTGGATTTGTCCTATAAAAGAAATCCAGCATACCACAAGTCGACTGAGGTAGGGGTTCTAAGATTGGTCCTTCTCCTGATAACTGGACTCACATTCCCCTACGAAACAGATAAATAAATAACATGAGCAAAGAAAGCTCAGTAAGGTGAACACCCGGAGTCAGGCTCTGAGGGTTGTCCAAATGATTTGATGCAATATAGAACTTGAAGTTAAACCAAATGTGCAATATGGAGTCAAGGTACAAGAGTATTCGGAAGAGGGACGAACGGAGAATAGTTAGTTTACGCAAGTCTATAACCGAGTCATAACTTGATCAATACAAAACATACACATCACACTAATATCAGAGTTACGCAACCGGATATCATAACAACCTGAGCAGTTATCTCACAATTCTATCTATTCTGAAGCAGCGTACAAACTTAACTATATTTCAAGATATATTATCGTATTTGCCACATAACACATAAATATCGCCTAGAGCCGTGATAGTGATAGCTAAATTCCCCACACCATAACAGAAGGCTTCTAAGCCTCGTCCTCAAACAGTGAACCGTCACCCACCGCTGAGGTCACAAAATGGCCACCTGCGGCCCACGCCTCCGTAGAGTGAAGTGTCCCTCACCTACGGGTACAAAGCTAAGAATATGCGGCAGTTTCACCCGCTGAATGGGTGTCACAGCTCTAAGGATAACACATAGCAATTAATACAATCAGTACTTAAATACCACAGTCTCTCACTAGAAGTTGAGTACAAGATTTCAAAAGATGAGTGAATCGGAACGGAGTTAACAAATTTTGATATATGAGACATTAAATTGAAACAGTAGGGAGAGAACCAAAGGGGATCTAGGTGCAAGAAGGTTGTCCAACTTACCTTAGCTTTTTGTTATAGATAAAATAGTTCTTTTCCTTAAAATATACTTTCAAGCTAAGTTGACTCTGCAAAACAAATAGTAAAATTGAGATCTCTGATTATAAAACTCACACTTGTTATATGAGCATTAATTCTTTAAAGGTTAAGCATCCAATATAATCATAAACATTTATGTTATACCAATCTGCCTATACATGCATTTGACTTTGTTTACCATTAAACTATTCTATTTTTACCACATAAACTTAACATGCCATAAATCATTTACAAGCCTGATGTATATATATATATAGATATAGTTTCCTTAGACTAAATTAAAAGTAATAGTAGTATAGCCATTTAATCATATTTTTATGTAACATGTTTGCACCATCTTCTTCACTATACCCATAAACTATTCACACCACAATCTCCTTTAATTTTTGTATTTATTTGCTACTTAACAAGTAAAGAAATCCATTATTCTATAAACAATATAATTCTACACATACATAACTATATATATAGATATATACACATATACACACGCATGTATAAAGAATTCATAAGCTAATTAAACCAAACTTACCTTTCTTAAGGTTTCTAGAGCTCAAATCCTTATCCTTCTAACTTAGGAGTCAACTTTATTAGCATGAGCAAATTGGCGAAAATTTAAGCAAAAGGTCGTCGGGTATGAAGGAAAAGAAATTGGGGTCTGATTCCTTGGTTTGCTGAATTTAAACTTATTTGATTGCTTTACAAATATAAGTACTATTAATTCATAGTTTTGTTAACATACTAGCATCAGCCTAGATGGTTAAGACTCACACAAAGGCAAAGGTGTGCACAGGTTCGAATCCCAGCAGCTACCTACCTTAGTTCCTCTTTTTTTCCACTTTTTGTTTATATAAAAACCCCACATGGCATATAATAAAGCTGGGTGTTACAGAAATCTTGATGATTTTGAGTGTAAGTCAAGTTTAATAATTTATAGAGAGGGTATTAGCCACCTATGAAAGAGTGAAAAGCTAGATTTACAAATTTCATTCACTTTATGGCAAGATTAGGTTATACAAATAATCCGGGATCGTGTTTTAAATAAAACTAAATATATATAGACGTTAAAAAAAATTACAACTATACATAAAGTGTAGTTATAAATATTTTTAACAATTTGATATAAATTAAGTTTTTGGTATTCAAAAAGTAGGAAATATGATGGCCAAACTCTCCTATTAATTACTTGAGAATGTAAATTCAAACAGAACTCGTTTTGCCAGTTTATTTATATATTTTTTTACTTGGCTATGGAAAGATGAAAAACTCCAGTGGGTATTTGGTGTTTTACACTTCCAAATAATAAGCTAAGATATTTGATAACGTATTTGTGTTCTATGGAAAACTTGCCATGACAGAACTATGGATGGATTTTTCGTTGCTTATGGTCAAGGAAAATTGAAGGCCATGTTTGGTGATCGAGAGTTAATAATTGATGCGGTAATGTTGATTAATCTATTTGTTTCTTTAGTTTAATAATTATGAATGTTTCTTCATTTGAAGAACTTTTGAAGAGTACATATTTGATTTATTAGAATTCCGTACAGATACCAGGTGATATGGTAGTGCACTTTATTCTTGCTGTGATGGTCGTACATGCACATCAGCTGCCTCAACCACTCATTTATCATATTAGTTCTTCTCGAAGGAATCCTCTAACTTATGCTGACCTTTACAAATTTGCCTTCAATTATTTCACAAATAATCCATGGACTAATGCTAGTGGAAAACTTGTGAAAGTCCCGAAACCTAAAATATTAAGAACCATGGCGAGCTTCCACGAACATTTTATGGTTCGTCTTCTACCACTCATGAAGGTCAGTTGTCATAATACCAAACTTTCTCTTTCATCACAAAGTAATATTACACAAACTTTCCGACCTCAGCCATGTATATTTATTTGATCCAAATACATGAGATATTCTTCTACATGGAGTATATTAGAGATGTCATGATCCAAATTAATCATTTTCATCACCATCATGTCCACTAAATACTTCTTATTCTTTTATACAGGGGAGGATTCAGGAATTTTTTTCAATAAAGGCTAAAATTTATAATTTTTTAACTATATATGTGTGTGTGTGTGTATATATATATATATATTAGAGATGTCATGAGATATTCTTCATTCTGCATGGAATATATTAGAGATGTCATGATCCAAATTAGTCATTTTCACCACCAACATGTCCGCTATATAGTTCTTGTTTTTATACAAGAGAGGATTTAATAATTTTTTTTTCTATAAGGGCAAAAATTCATAATTTTGAAACTATATATATATAACTTTTTTTACAAAAAAATACATAGAATTTAACTTTTTGTTTTTTTTAGCCAGTGGGGATTGCAAACACATGTGCCACTGCTTTTATAAGAAGTATATCCAAAATGTAAGTAAAATTTGATTAATAGCTGGTCTTCCTTAGGTGCCATATTTGTGGTTTAGTTTCTTATTGATATTGGGCTTTGTAAAATACACCTTTACTATGTAAGTATTTTCTACGTAAAAGTTCTCTGTCCACGAAAATCATTTCGAAAATAGGATAAAGAGTTAAGGATAATCTTGCCAGCTTTTACGAAAGGAAAAAGCAACAAATTAAATGATTTGTACATATTTTTCTCCTTATTCTTTTCTTGGCATACTATTAATAAATAGATAGTCTCAAATTACTTCTTCATACAACAAAGATCAAACCATACACAATACAAGTACATATACATTGTTTTTTGGAATTACTTGCACTTTGTAGTTAGACACAATGATTTACAGATTTATTTTAATTTCCTTTTAGGTATTAAAGTTGGTGAATATGGTATGTTGTGGACTTTTTGAAGACCAATATAACAAACTCAAACGAAGGATGAATTATGTTATGCGTCTTGCAGAAGTTTACGAATCATTTGTGTTTTTCAAGGGAATATATGTCTATCTTGTCAATATTTACTCTTAAAGATAAAATTTATACAATTTGATTTATCTTGATCGAAGGAATTTTCATATTAATAAATATTTATTCTTTACAGCTTTGATGATGCGAATATTGAGAAGTTGGAGATGATAATAAGAGAAAGCAACATCGATGTTGATATTTTGTCCATTGATTCACAGAGCATTAAGTGGGAGGAATACTTTATGAGTATACACCTTCATGGAGTCAAAAAGTACCTGATGAAGTAATTTTATTGGGGGCATAGAAGTACGCAACTCAATATCCTTTAAGTTAATAATAGATTGTGTAGCACCAGGACTTTGGTCTAGTGATATTGTTACAATCTCCTATTAATAAAGTCTCTGATATCATAAAATATTTTCAAATTCACAAAACATTAATGGCATCGTGATGTCATGGGGTGAAAAAAATCGATCCTCCTAAATTCATTAAGGCACAATATAGTAACTCAAACCCACTTACTAATATCTATAAAATAGTACATCAGAGCAATTAAAACCCTTCCATTACATTGAATATAATTCAAGAATTTATTACATTAAATTTCTACATTCACTCTTAATTACACTATAATATTTTTCCATACAAATGATCACTTAACCGGAGATAACAAGATGTATACATAAGTTCCAACCACCTCTATGCTACTTCGATGAACATCATTCCCTATATTCCTAAACTTTCACCTGAAAACATTTTATAAAATAAAAGAGGTGAGCTATAAAACTCAGTGAGGGGGGAAACATGAGATGCTTTGGAAAACATTTTCGAAAACCATTTGGAAGCATCTTTAATAAACCAGGATTAGCAATAGTATAAACATTGATATTGTGTAAAAGCATTTAATAGTGAAACATTTAAGCCACACGAGAAGCTTTGGAGAAACCTTTCATGATGCAAGAATGACATGAAACATATATCAATGCAATAAGTAAGCACTAAACATTTTAAGAAAACATGTAAACACTTAACCAATTTACATTAAAGCTATATAGTTACTCAAGAAAAGGATACGATTTCCATTCCACCTTATCACTCCCACATCATTTGCTCCAATGCGATTGCAATATCGATAATCACCTTATATCACCGGTGGGTATTTCACCAGATGTACCACGATAACCTACGACCCAACATCCCAAGGCCTTCACCTACCAAGTGAGTGAGGGAATAGGATGCGGAGGTTGTGTAACCAACCGCTGGCAAGCCCGCTGCTGCCCAGTACAGACATAACACTACCATGCCTCAATAAATAGTTACAACCATTCGATAACACACAATCAATCGTTAAATCAATCAATTACACATATTTTGGAGGTAACAAAGTAGGCCACCACCCGATGCAATTACTTATGCTTTTAACTACACTATAACATGAAATTCATGAAAATGTAAGAAGCAATCGGACGAGTCAGCCAGTTAAGGGACTCAACCGACTTTCTTGACCGGCATAGGTAGTAGCAACCGAGCGAGTTAACCGGTCGAGGAACTCGATCGATTCACTCATTCGGTTGTGAAACAGTTTGAAAACCATGAGCACACACTTAACGTTCATGCTTGAAAACCCATAAATTTTGAAAATAGTTAGATTTCCCTCACCTTAGATGAAGATTGATGCAAAACAAGTAGGGGCTAAGCAAAATTGAGCCTTTTCTCTTCACTTCCTTAAGCCCTAAGTAGAGCGCCATTTTCCCATTTTCCAACCCAATACTATTCTTCAACAATTAAACCCAACAACAAGAAAATTTATGTCAATATAGCCATAAATGTACTCTTTTAACATCAAGAGCTCACTTCTTATGAACTATATCAAACCCTAGATCAAGACATCATCAACATACATAACTCAAGCTTACATGTACAAAGATATAATAGAACTATTAAATCATCACTTATTATGGTTCTAGAGCAGGAAAACATCATTTATTTGCATTCACACACATTTTACCCATTTTTTGATAGCGATTAACCACAAATACAACTTAAAACACTTAACAATGCAAGCTGAAAAATTCAGACGACATACTCATGAATTTATTAATTCGGTTAACCATCTTAAAAGTCTCCAAAGATTTTAAAATTTTATAGAGACTTAAATCTTTAAATGTATATGATTTTAGAATCAAACGGAACTCGATTCGGAGCTATATTCATTGAGATATGACCTTTAGAATAGAATTGCACAAACTGACCAACATTACGCGAGAAACAGAACCTCTCTGAAATTGATTTAAAACAACACCTTAACCACACCATTTGAACATGTACCGAACACAAAGTTTGTTCTACTATGAGTCTAGTATAACATATCCAAAAATCAACCTCACTCAATAACTTTTACTATATCAAATCGGTTAAATAAAATCATTGCGTAGAGTTCCCTTCTAAATTTCAGCATTCTATATTCAAATATATGAGTTGTATGTTAGTTATATAAGCTAAAAACATCCTTTCAAGCATTTTAACAAGCATTTGATCTACATACTTTGCAACTATAACAAACATCAACAACAACAACACACACAAAAACTTATAACTTTCTAAAACATACTACACAAATACTTCATATTTACTTCTCATTAATCATCCTAATATGCAATTCCATAGCTAAATCTACCATTCCATAACTTGACGTAAACTTATCTCTTTCAGTAATACAATAAATACAAGGACCAATTAAACCCCTCACCTCAAATGTGTAGAAATGCAAAATAGAGCAAGGTTTGGAGCTAGAATGACAAGATTCTTCCTTCTTTTCTTCTTCCTTTCTCCCTTCTTTCTTTCTTTTCTCTTCTTTCTCTCCTGATCGTTTTTGGTCTAGCTTGTGTGGTGTGTGTATGTGTTTTAAATAAAGAAGGCTCTAGATATTTGTTATCAAAAATAGAAATTACAAAATAACCCCAATAGTTTGACAATTCCTATTATGACCCCAACTTAAAGTTTGCATTTTCACGTCATTAGAGGCAGCTCTGACACATTTCACTAAAACGATCATAACTTATGTTAGAGGACTCCAATTCATGATCCATTTGAAGAGTTAAAAACTAGACTCGTAGTGCTTTCCATCCATATATAATTCGCCATCTAACGCTTTCCCAATCGATACAATTTTTATTCTGAAATTGGCCCAAAACCGATTCATAACTTCCAAGTAAAACTTGTTTAATTGAACTCGATATCCATTTTAAATGTTCTGGCATCACTTTTGACACATTTTGATCACGTATTTAACTCAAATGCATTAAAATGCTAATAGATCATTCCTTAATAATTTATCAATTTATCCCGATTCGCACCTGATAGGGGTATTACAGATATATTCATGTACCTCGCTATAAATGCGAGAGGTTGCAGGATTGATTCTCGAAAGTTACATCCTTAATATATACTAGTGTTATGCCCGTGCGATGCACAGGTCTAACGTGAATACATTAAAAATATGTAAAATAAAACCAATTCCCTCAACTATATAACCATACTATCAAAAATACTATAATACGTACGTACTCTAAATACTATACCATTACATAAAACAAATACATATTTTCTCAAAAATGTGATAGTAGTCACTCTTTTACAAAGATCAAACCTTTCAAAAGATATATGTATCTTCTTCTATCAAATTATTGTCTCTCCAAAATTCACGGCATACTGTCATAATTTGACTTTATTATTAATCCTTGCACAAGTGATATGCTTGTAAAACTGTTCTCTACCACTAGAAGTTTAAAATTTCACTATCATGCATTACACACAAACCTATTATTCGAGTATTTGACCATGAATAACATGAATATATACATCTAAAACTTATGGCCTTGCAATGAGTTAAAATTAACACAATTTTTATGTTATTGTTTTCACTTCGCAAACCTATCACAGTAATTTCAAATACACAAACAATATTTGAAGTAGATAAAATATAGTCAAATAATTATATGTAAAAAATTAGAATTCACTTTAAAATTATGTTATAAATAGCTAAGCTACTAATTCAGTTTCTAGAGCTCTCATAAATAACAATCTAAAACAAAACTCTTGATACACAAAAATAGAGAACATGGTGAAAAAAACTTTGGAAGACGTATAATCTCTATTTTGGCATACTTTAGAGCAACGAAATAAAGTATCTCCCATGAATTTTATGAAAAATTATTTTTGAATGACACTGCTTGAACACAGATCTAACCATGTCATTTCATACACTAATGAATAATGATGTTAGATTATGAATCATATATGCTAGTTTAAATGATGTATAAAAGTAAATAACACATTCATAACAACCTTCAATACTTACTCAATTGTTAGCCATAGTGGCTTATTCTATTATAAGAATATCGACCTCACAATAAATAAAAATGGAAAAATAATAACAAGTAGATAAAAATATAAGGTTATTGTAGATAATTAAATAAGATACGTAAGTCGATAATATTTTTAATTGCAAAAATTTGAGAAAAAATACCTGAAGATGGCACACCACATGAAATATTTAATATCATAACATTTGCATCTAAAGTAGAAAAATCTTGATTTTGTTCTTGGCAAAAATCTTGATTTTGTTCTTGGCGATAAGGAACATATTGAGAAAAATAAAAAGTAAGAGTATATAACAACATAAAAGTAAATTCAACAGACATAAAAGAATGAATTTTTTTTGTCAACATCAATTCTCTCATATATATAGTCGGAATGTTTTGATCAGCCTCAAAGATTGATACCTTTTTTTAGTAGGCAAAAATGTTAGGGATATCTTCTTGAAAAGTTCAAATGTAGTAGTAGATGTTTGAGAAAATTACTCTACTGAGTAACATCATAAATATATTGATATTTGTACAAGATAAAGTGCTTATGAATGATTTCAAACATTCACCATTGGAAATACCTCTCAATATATTTATACAATTTTTAATATAATTATTTGAATAGACTAACAAAGAAGATGGTGCTCAAGATATTGGTAAGATCAATCAAATTGAACTACCACTTTCTTTGACAAACGGTTTTTCAAGATTATATATTTTCTCTTCATTTTTGCTTCCATCTTACTTTTATTGATCCCTATTTGTAAATTATCCATCAAAAGTAAAATATAAAATAATGAAATCTTTTAATGAATAGGGGTATTGTGCTTAGTCTTAGAAAACATAAAAGGGTTATGAGCTTAATTATTATGATACCATAGTGGGGCATTATACACTTTTGACAAATCACAGTGGGAAGGGGTGTATGGAATTTACTCAAAATGATAAATATCTAAGTCCAATTATTAAAACATCAAGTCAATTTTATGCTTGATGATTCTATTTTTACAAAGAAAGACCTTTACCATTAATAAAAATGATACATTTAGATTTATCATTTTATGAGATATTATGCCATCAAGAATATTTCCTTGTTGGGTTATTGGCTTGAGTACAAATTCAAGTTGATATTGAAGACAAGTAGGAGTCCATTAGGAGAAGAAATAGGAATCAAAATCCTAGTAAAGTTAGGTTTTGGTGCCTATAAATAGGACTTTCTAGCTTGTAATTGCCATGAGAGCCATACCCCATGGGGGTGTAGTAAGGGGTGAGCAAAATGTTGAGAGTGTTTCTTGTGCTTTTTCCAGAAAAAAGTCTATATGGGAAAGGTTTTGACTTTAGCCATAGATAAAATGATTTAGTGAGGGTTTAGACTTTTTCGTTCATAAAGTCACTTGGGAGGGTTTTTATAGTTTTTCATAAAAACTGTGAGCGTATGAGTGAGGGGAAGATTTTGAATCTTTGTTTGTCCAAAAGATTTGTTGCATTGTAATAATGGTTTTGTTAAATAGTGAATTTCCCAATTACTTAGGTCATGGACATATGTAGAGTGCCGAACCACGTTAAAAATATCATGTGCTAATTTCCGCTGCGTTGTGTGGTTTGTGTATGTGTGTGGCTTATTCCCAACATTTCTATGATTTTATTGTGGTAAAAGAAAATAGGTAATTAAATAATAAGTTGGTACAAATTACTACCAATTCTTTTGGAGTTTGGATTTAGCACTCAAAAAAATCATTTTTTTACTTATAGAAGTCAAAGTCATTCTCACAATTTCACACACACTATTATTGAATTTATGATACAAAAGTATGTACATGCCCCAATAAAATTACTTCATCAAGTACTTTTTGACTCCATGGAAGTGTGTATGCATAAGGTATTCCTTTTATTTAATGGTCTTTGAATCAATGGACAAATTATCAACATCAATATTATATACTACAAAAAAAACTAAATTTTGCGACGGGCCGTCGCTATCCCGTCACTAATATGGCGACGGCTTAGTGAAGGGAAAGGTTGACACTAATTTTGTGATAGGACAGTAACGGCATAATACGAGACGGAAAAAACCGTCATCAAGTCATCACTATTAGTGACGGCGTACTTTGCCGTCTCCAAAATTAGAGACGGGAGCGCCTCCAGTCACCAAAATTGGCAACGGGAATACCTCCCGTCTCTAAAATTAGAGACAGCATACTTCGTTGTCTCCAAAATTGAAGACGGGAACACCTACCGTCTCCAAAATTGGAGACGGCATACTTCACCGTTTCCAAAATTAGAGACGGGAATGCTTCCCGTCTCTAAAATTGGAGACGGCGTAACGCCTTCTGTCTCCAATTTTGGAGACATAAAAATAAAAAACTAAACCAAAAAACAGATCTCAAGTTTCTCTCTCTGGCGACTCCCTTAAGTAATCCGAAGAAACCTTAGATCTACCCTTCCATAGAGGCGTCACCGGCGCCTAACCAGCTGCATGACGGCTTCCCGTCGTCAGGCACTGGCTAGGGAAGCCATCTAATTTTGGGTGTAGCAACCTCACGTTGCTACACCCCATAACTCCTTGGCGTAGTAGTCACAGACTACTGCACCATGTAAGGTGCAGCAGAGGGCAACTGCAGCGCCTCGCAAGGCGTGGCAGGGGCCAACTGCTGCGCCTTCTCAGGTGCGGCAATCAGCCCCTACCGCGCCTCTTAGTGCTTCTCTGCCATCGTCTTCAATGGCCTTCTTAGTCCCGTTGTTGCCGCTACAAGGTTCAGATCTGCCGCCTGTTGTTAAGCCATCGTCATCAAGAGCTTCAGGTAAGAGTTTTGCATCAGTTGTTTATGCAGAACTGCCTCCGTTAATTCCAATTTTGCGTGGTCCTAAAACTTACATGAATAAGCCTGCATTTGGTATTCGTTTGGCTGAACTTGATATGTTTCTTGAGCCTTTCAAATATGCTATTGTTGGAAAGTTTAATTGCATGCCTTTAATTGCTAGAATTCAGTTCCATTTTTCGAAGTTAAATCTTGGTGGTGACTATCAAATTTTGTGGTTGGATTATAAACATATTTTGATCAAGTTAACGAATGAGGATGATTTTAAACGGATTTGAAATAAGAATGAATGGTTTTATGTAGTCTCTGTTGTTAAAATATCACCTTAAGCAGGAAGCTATGATAATTGCTTCTTGTTGTGTATTTTTCTTTATCTGATTGTGATAAAAAAAATTTTGATCTTAGGTCCTGTCTGTAGCTATTTATAATCACTACAAAAGAATCTATAATGACTCTGCCCAGAAATGGTTAGTTCTCAACCTTTCATTTCATCTTTTCTTCCTATTGCATCTTCATAATGTGATTCATTAGTGTTCTACATTAAAACCGCATAGTAAATCTATTGTGCATTGTTGTGTGATTTCTAACGCAAGTGCACGTATCGCAACAAGTAATAAAGTAGTAAGTAAATATCGTTCCCACGAGGACTGTGATTATTAGCTACCGAAATTTATTTAGCTTTAACTTTATTCGAATAATCAAATACTAAGAGATCGTAAGTAAAAACTAATAAATAAAGTACTTTTGAAATTAACAACTAAAGCGAATACAAAATTAATAAAGAGGATAAATCAAGAATTAAAATGTTCTAGGGGTTCCGATTTCACCAAGATTAATCTTATTTGAAACTATTGAATTAAATCAATTGACGCCTATTCCCTACGTTGCCAGCAATTTCGCTAAGGTAAATATTAATCTTTCTCAAACATCAATAACCTATTCCAATAAGCAAACTAATTACATCTCTGTGATAACTGTGAACTTATAGAACGCATTAAGCCTTAGAAATTCAAACGCTGCACTAGATCTCATAACTATCTCTAGCTTATGACAATTTAATGGTATTTTACACATGGTCTAATTTAGTTATCACTTCTCAGTCTCAAACTAAATCACGACTTATGTAATTGTTGATCAGGCAACCACAAGAATTAAACTCAACATAAAATACTCAACGCAAATATGGAAAAATTCATCAATTAATTCGAATCAAAAGTTTCAAATATTCAAAATCCAGTTACATCGTAGCCCTAGAAAAATAGCTTAGAACATAATCATGAAAATAAATAAAATTCCAATTGTAACGTAAAACATGATAATAGAGATAGAGAAAACTAGGAGTTGGAGAAGAATTAGGGCAGAAGTCCATCTTTGGATCGTTCCTCCGTCTTCAACTCGCGAATCTTCTATTTCTCCCCCTCTGGAACGTTGTTCTTTCTCCCCTCTTGATGGCTGCCTCCAAAAGCTCCTATTTCTCACCGTCTAATGTCTTCCTTTTAACATAGGGTTTCTTCTTTTCGCGCCTTTTACAAAATTACCCTTAAAATTCCGGCGATACTGCGCAACTGCGTTATGACTGCGCTATGACTGCGCTACTCTAATTTTCAGCAATATATCCACAAGTTGTATAAAAGCTTGCCCTTGTTCATTTTTCTTCAATCTTTGCCTCCAAATACATGTCTTCTCATATAATTCACCTACATAGCAAAACAAACATGAAACAAATCAAATTCCTCATAAATTACTCAAGAACTAACAAAATTTAAGTGAAAATGTGCTAAAATAATTTATCAATAATACACCCAACAAACACCCCCAAACTTAAGCTTTGCTTGTCCTCAAGCAAAAGACACAACTAAGGAAAGAAATAACCTAAAACTAAAGACTCAACACAAACTAACTCATGAAAGTAATGCTGTAAGATGGAAAATTTTCACATTCCCAACTCAAGAGGTGACTTTCAATCATAAGCATGAGAAATAACAACTTCACATAAGTCTCATTTTACTTCAAATCCCCCAAGTAAGGGTGTAAATAGCCTCTATCCTAATCAATTGTACCCAGATGAGTTTATGCAAGTTAAGTGAACCATCAATATGGAGCTTAAGTTTTCAATTACTTAGGACTTCATAAGCTCACTCTTCATGCCACTCTCCACTAATGTAGGTTAATCATAGCATTAAAGATTAGTAGGACTTTACATTTGATTGTAACGTGTGGCTAGGGTCAAGGTAGGATAATGGATATAACATAAGACTAAACTACCCGTAAGCATACAACTATTTGAGGATGTTTAATGGAGCACATGCCAACTCTACTTCGTACCACCAAAACTATTCAACATATCTTTTTTCTTTCATCTTTCATTTCATTTCTTCAACAATCATTCACAACATTTGAAAACACATAAAGAACCCACACTCCCCCAAACTTGCATTTTGATATTAATTACAAGGAGTGTGGCTCTTCTCGTTTCTTTTCATTCTTTTTTTTTCTTTCAATTTTTTTTTTTGTTTTTTTTGTTTTTGTTTTTGTTTTTTGTTTTTTTGCTTTTGAAACAAAACAACACATCACCAAATCATCAAACCTCCCATCATTCAATACAAAACATGGCTCCATATAATCATCCTAGAACAATCATATGTTACAAGTAGGAAGGTCATAATCTGGGAAAATCAAACTTGATAAGTTAAGGAAGATATTGTAAGTTGCACATGAAAGAAAAAGCTAATTAGGCTCAAATTGGTGGACTAGGGATATTCAATTATTACAAGGGTTGGCTTGAAAGGTTCAAACGATCCAAAGATGGCCTAAATCATTTCTCTAATGCTATGCAACCTAGGATTTCGCCTCGAGTGACAATCAATCAAGTTTTAAAGTCCTATACTCATTTTTCTGTTCACTTAAACTCACATAAACCTTCTCTAAGTATCAACATAACTAGGCGAGGCTAAGTGCGCAAAAAGCGGGGATTTTCCGTAAAACGAAGCTATGTTTCAGTCAATTATCATCATTACCATCATGTACTCCTTACGCTACTCATCATCGGCCTATTTCTTATCTTTCCAGCATCACTTTCAAAATTTATTTTTTCTCAGTTTTTCAACTTTTTTTTTTCAAATTTTTCTGATTTTTTTTTTAACATAATAAAAATAACAAAACACATAAAAAGATAAACACATAATATGAATATTAAAAGAACAAGTTCACACAGGAAAACACATGATAACCACCCCCAAACTTTAAATTAGGCATTGTCCTCAATGTCAAAAGTAAGGAAAAGTAAACAGAAGACTTCCCTGAATAGTCTCTGCATTCATTGATCGTCCAAAATGTAGTCACTAGCTGGCGGAAATGGGGGTACACCGAGCACATCTTTCAGAGGATATTGCTATCTAGAATGATCAGTCAATTGCACATGTTCAATCAATTTAATATCCAATTTGAATCCTCAAACTGCTCCACTTAAGAAACACAACTTGCCATCACTGTAAGTCAGTCAACAGAAACACCGGGCACTCATACTACACGATATCCACTGCAAGCACGGGCCACCCAACATACTCAAAAGAGGTGAATGCAAGAGGGGTGCATAATGGTCACAACTCCAATACACACCTAGTATCTAAAAATAATGAAAACCACTATAACTCAGCCACATAGCACAGTGCAATCACAACTCTCCCAACAAACTGACAAGGCGATATAGTCACAACTCAACTACTCAACTAATCAGCACGGAGATGCACAAATAAGACAAAGGACTCAGACCCACAACAAAACTGTACCCAACAAACATAAACCACCAATACCCCCAAACGATTTCACTGAAAAACCAATTAGATCAATGCCACCAACACCAAAAACTACTAACTCAAGATCCAGACATGAACTCAACGCAACAAAATGTCAACTATTTTTTCTTCTTTTGTCAAAGTTTTTGATTGATGTTTGATTGATTTTTGTTTCTTCCGGCGTTACAATTCAAGTCACAAAAAACACAACACGTACCAAAAAAAAAAAAAACAGCAATCATATGTTACTCGCACGCCGTCGTCGCTATTGATGCTCCGTTGTCATTGCTGTGTGAAGTAGATCGATGGTGGTGATTGCCTCCGATGAGCTTTACAACATCATTGCTGCCGCTGCCTTCTTCAAGAACCAAGACCGCCGCCAAAAAACTCTCTTACGCTGCCGTCGTCGCTGACCCTCTGTCGTCACCGGTAGGAATGCATCGTCAGAAAGAGAGTCGTGAGCTTTGAGATCTGAGAGTTTGTGAGATTTTGGTTTGGGTTTAATAAGTGGGTTTGATAAATGGGTGTGATATGAGTTGGGTTTAAAAGTTTGGGATTGTAGGAATGTGGGTTTAGGTAGTAATATGAAGTGAGTTGTATGGTGCTGATAGGTAGACGGGTTAAAATAAGGAGATTTTGTGGCTTAAATTTTTTTTTTTCAGCGTCAAAACACAATGACGTAAGCGCAGCTGCACTACGCCTGCGCTATATCTTTGAACGTCAAATTGAAAGACGTAAGCACAGCTGCGCTACGCTTGTGCTATAATTTTCTTTTAGTAACGTCTCGTGAGCGTAACTTTTAAACTTCTGAAGTACAGTTGCGCTATATTTTAGCGCAACAGCACTACTTTCACAACTCTTATTTTCATTTTTTTTCTCTTCAAGCTTGCAGTTCATGCAATCCAAACACCAATCTCTCTATACGTGCTCCCTTATTCGACTTGGTAGAACTCCTCTTTGCTTCAGCTTCCCCCCAAACTTGTTCTTGAACCTATCATGACAAGAAAAATTAACGATTAGTTATGACAACTATAACTCAAAAATTAACTAAAAAAAAACAACAAAAACTATTCAATCAAGAAAAGTAAGAAAATTCGGGTTGCCTCCCGAAAAGTGCTTGTTTTAACGTCGATAGCCCGACAGAGCAATTTTTTCACGATGAGTTAAGGTGGGCAATGGTCTTGTGCTTATCAAACTCATCATCCCAATAAGTTTTCAACCATTGTCCGTTGACCTTGAACGTCCCTTTCTCTGAATGATTTACTTCGACAACTCTATAGGAAAACACTTTTGTTACAACAAAAGGGCCAGACCATCTTAACTTACGTTTTCCAAGAATCCGTGGGTTATACAGAACTATTTGTTGCCCAGGAGAGAAATTTTTTCCCGAAATGGGTTTGTCATGCCACTCTTTTGTCCTCTCCTTGTAACCTCTTGCTTTCTCATTCGCTTCATCACCTAATTCTTCCAGCTTATTCAATTGCAACAATTCTTTCTCACCCGTTGCTTGCACACCTATGTTTTGTTGTTTAGTCGCCTAATATTCTTTGTGTTCCAATCCCACCAAAACAAAATAATCATCTTGTAACAAGCTCACCTCTACGGGATCCGATTGGCCCCCCTGGTTGGACACTATAGCTTTTATGGCATCCACACGAAAACAACTGTCGCTGGCTTCTGGGTACTTGATAGCTTTGAAAACATTGAAGGTTACCTCTTCATCTTGTACTCGCAACCTAAGCGCACCCTTTCGAACATCAATAACTGCTCCCCCAGTTGCAAGGAAATGTCTTCCAAGAATGATAGGAATTTCCTTATCTTCCTCTATGTCTAACACTATAAAGTCCACAGGGAATATAAACATGTCAACCTTGACTAACACATCTTCAATAACTCATCTGGGATACTTTAGCGAGCGATTAGCTAACTGCAATGTAACAGTTGTGGGCCTCACCTCACCCAATCCAAGTTTCCTGAAAATAGATAAAGGCATCAAATTAATGCTAGCACTTAAATCACACAAAGCTCGCTCAAAAATGACATTGCCAATTTCACAAGGAATAGTAAAACTCCCTGGATCCTTGAGCTTTTATGGTAGTTTCTTCTGTAGGATGGCGCTGCACTCCTCAGTTAGTGCAATTGTCTTGTAATCTCCAAGCCTCCTTTTATTTGAAAGGATGTCCTTCATGAACTTTACATAACTCGACATTTGTTCAAGTGCATCTACAAATGGAATATTGATGTGAAGCTTCTTGAAGACTTCAAGAAATTTAGCAAATTATTTGTCAAGCTTGTTCTTCTGTAATCGTTGAGGGAATGGCACAACCACATGTGGCTCCTTCATAGGTTGTGACTGAGCTTCTACTTTCTCTTTATCTTCTGCCTCATTCTTTGCTTCACTTTTCTCAACCTTCTTAGTTTTCACTGGCTCCTCTAACTCTTTGCCGCTTCTCAAAGTGATCACTTTGCAATGCTCTGTGCCATCTCTTCTAGGATTCACCTCTGAAGTACTAGGTAAACTTCCTTGTTGTCTTTTAGCAAACAAAGTAGCCATTTGAGTAAACTGTACCTCTAAATTTCTAATTTGTGCGGATTGGTTCTGGAAGTTTGTCCTAGTTTCATTCATAAACTGAGTTTGCGAAGTCGCCAACTGAGCCAATGCATCCTCCAAGTTTACCTTCTTCTCTGGTGGTGGGTTATTCTGCTCAGGCTACAACACATTCTGATTATTTCTCCAGGAGAAATTTGGATGATTACGCCATGCTGGATTATATCTGTTAGAGTACTGATTGTGCTGTTGCCTATTAAAATTCCCCACATATTGTGCTTGTTCCACTACACCTTGCGCAAATGGATTGTCAACCTGACATTCAGCACTATAATGTGGACCACAACAAAACTCGCACATCATTGCCGCTTGGACAGCATTAGCAGTCATTTGATTATTTTGCAACTGTTTCGCAAGATTGTCAATTTTCGCTGTCAAGGCGGTTATGGCATCAATCTCATGGATCCCAACTGTCTTCCTTGGTGTGATTTTCTCGCTCGACCACTGTTGGTGGTTCAAAACAATATCCTCTAGCAACGCATAAGCTTCATCCGCTGTCTTGTTCATTAAAGCTCCTCCTGCTGATGCGTCAATCAAAGTTCTTGTGGAGCTAATTAACCCATTGTAAAAATTATGAACTTGCATCCACCTAGGCACTCCATGATTAGGACACTTCCTCAGCAATGCCTTATACATTTTCCACGCTTCACATAGAGTTTCTACTTCATGTTGTGCAAAATTATTAATTTCTATGCGCAGCTTCGCTGTCTTTCCAGGTAGGAAAAACCTTGACAAAAACTTGTGCACTAAATCCTCTCAAGTGGTGATTGAATCTGAAGGCAGCGAGTTCAACAATTCCTTAGCTTGATCCTTTAAGGAGAAAAGAAACAAGCGAAGGCGTAGAGCTTCATTAGTGACTCCATTGTACTTAACAGTTCCCCAGACTTCTAGAAAATTCACAATGTGCTGACTAGAATCTTCAGAAGGCAGTCCATGGAACTGAATATTCTGAATCAACTATAATGTCACTGTCTTCAAGTCAAAATTATTCGCCTGAATCGCCGGCTTTCTAATCACAGGTTGAATTATAGTGGGTGGTAAAGCATAGTCTCGCAATGCTCTAGGCGGATTTTCCTGATTATTTCCTTCTTGTGCTACCACGATGTTAGCCATATTTCCTTGCAAATGATGGATAGTAGCTTTTTTCTTCTTTCTGTTCTTTCAGCAAGTTCGTTCTATCTCAAGATCGAAAGACAATAACTTACTACCTCCCAACTTTCACATACACCTAGAGGAATATGCTCCTGAAACACACGTAACGAAAATAAGAGAACAAAACAAAATTAAATAAAATCCAAAATAAAATTGAAGCTATTTGGTATCGATATTAATAATTGACACAGTCCCCGGTAATAGTGCCAAAAACTTGTTGTGTGATTTCTAACGCAAGTGTACGTATCGTAACAAGTAATAAAGTGATAAGTAAAGATCATTCCCACGAGGACTGTAATTACTAACTACTGAAATTAGTTTAGCTTTAACTTTATTCGAATAGTCAAATACTAAGAGATTGTGAGTAAAAACTAATAAATAAAGTACTTTTTAAATTCACAACTAAAGCGAATACAAAAATAATAAAGAGGATAAATCAAGAATTAAAATGTTCTAGGGGTTCCGATTTCACCAAGATTAATCCTACTTGAAACTATTGATTTAAATCAATTGACGCCTATTCCCTACGTTGCCAGCAATTTCGCTAAGGTAGATATTAATATTTCTCAAGCATCAATAACCTATCCCAATAAGCAAGCTAATTACATCTCTGTGATAACTGTGAACTTATGGAACGCATTAAGCCTTAGAAATTCAAACGCTGCACTAGATCTCATAATTATCTTTAGCTTATGACAATTTAATGGTATTTTACACGTGGTCTAATTTAGTTATCACTTCTCAGTCTCAAACTAAATCACGACTTATGTAATTGTTGATCAGGCAACCACAAGAATTAAACTCAGTATAAAATACTCAACGCAAATATGGAATAGTTCATCAATTAATTCGAATAAAAAGTTTCAAATATTCAAAATCCGGCTACATCGTAGCCCTAGAAAAATAGCTTAGAACATAATCATGAAAATAAATAAAATTCTAATTGTAACGTAAAACATGATAATAGAGATAGAGAAAACTAGAATTTGGAGAAGAATTGGGACAGAAGTCCGTCTCCGGATCGTTCCTCCGTCTTCAACTCGCGAATCCTCTCTTTCTCCCCCTCTGGAACGTTGCTATTTCTCCCATCTTGATGGCTGCCTCCAAAAGCTCCCTCTTTCTAACGTCTGATGTCTTCTTTTTAACATAGGATTTTCTCTTTTTGTGCCTTTTACAAAATTGCCCTTAAATTTTCTGCGATACTGCGCAGCTGCGCTATGACTGCGCTACTTTGATTTTCAGCAATAAATCCACAAGTTGTATAAAAGTTTGCCCTTGTTCATTTTTCTTCAATCTTTGCCTCAAAATACATGTCTTCTCATATAATTCACCTACATAGCAAAACAAACATAAAACAAATCAAATTCCTCATAAATTACTCAATAACTAACAAAATTTAAGTGAAAAGGTGTTGAAATAATATATCAATAATACACCCAACATGTATCAGTTCATTGTATGACTATACATGCTGTGACAGTTCCGTGAGCCTTCATGTTAGTTGAGGTGTTGATTTAATAGAACACAATTAATATGTTTCATTGATTGGGTCCATGCTTGCCTACATTTGCATTTGTGCTATTATCAATCTTTTTATTCGTTTTTCTAACATATTACTACCTGGAACGTTAAGACTGCAAGAAACTCAGGGAATGAGAAAATAGATGGCACTGATAATGAACCAGTGGAACTTGAGAAAAGCAACATTCTTTTCATGGGACCAACAGGTTCAGGTATGAGTTGATTCCTTTTATGAGCTATGAATAGCCTTTTTCAAGTTTCATGCGAGACTCAGAATCTCCTCCCCTCACCCCATGAAACATGTCACTTAGCAGAACCTTTTAGCTGCGATTGTTATTTCAGTTCATTTGCTATCTTATTCTGGAAACAGTGTAATATTTGATTTAGTTTGTGGTTCTCCTCCGAGGAATTCATTTCATTGTGTTTTTAATTTTACTTTTCATGAAAGATCCACCTTTTAATTGTGACTATTGCAATTATATATACAACCCCTGTATTTATAATTGCAATTGAAGTGATAATCTATCATTATGAATTTTACATTTAATTCATGGTTTGTTAAGGATTTGATTTTGTTAAAATTGGAAGCTTAGGTTGATCTAAAATTCCACTAATCACATATATGACTGATTCCCCTTTCCTATATTACTGTTTCACTTTTGTATTCTGAATGTTTTCAAGGACAGGGAAAACGTTAGTTCCTAAAACCTTAGCATGATTGGTTAATGTTCCCTTCGTAATTGCAGACGCCATTACACTTACTCAGGCAAGTTTAGATTAACTTTATTTGAAAGAGGAAGTTGATCTTCTGACGTTTTGTGCTTGTGTGAAGATGATCATAAATTTCTCAGTCCATGTGACATATTGTTATTTGCAGGCAGGGTATGTTGGGGAAGATGTGGAATCCATTCTATACAAGCTCCTTACGATGAATCTCATAAACCTTCTCTATGGAGTGTAATCTTTGTTAACAGTTGTTCCTAATAAAACATTTTCTTTCAGAACCTTCATTTCTTTAATAAAATTTTTTTCTCATCTTTTTTTTTTGCCTTAATAATTCTATCATGTTACCTGCATTGAATACTATCACATTTTGTTTGCATCTCTGACCTTATTGATAAGTTCTTACAGAGAAGTGTATATGTTTTGTTCAAACCTTCTGAATTATTTTCTGTGCAGTCTTATGGATAATCGCTCATTTTTTCCCTTTTCCTGTGAAATGTGGAATTGATATTGGGGATCAAAATTGGATTTAACTAATACAACTTTCATTTGAATGAGATTGGTAACATATGTTGGTGATGATTCATAAGCATATTATATTTATGACAAAGTTATATAAAAAGAGGTAGAACTACTAGGCATACAATCTATTTGTGTTTGCATCTTTCAGGTTTCACTTATCTTTTCTTTTACTTTCTCTCTTTTTTCCATGATCTCATTCATTTTTTTTCCTTTTTTCAATTCTTTTACAAAGTACAAAGTCTTCTTTTTGACTTGTGCTAGACAATCCCAAATAAGGGAAATCCAATATTATATATCAAGTAGTGTAATTTATGTCATTCATTAACTAGGAAAATTGCATAGTTTATTTATCTACATGATTTAATGCCCATTATGAGGAACATCCAGGTGACTTATACGACCCAAATGCTCTTCCGGTAGTAGACATGATTACCATTCAAGATGTTATAGGAGAGAATGTGAAAGTTGCAGGCAGCATGGAGGGTATAGAAGGGGATGAGTTTGTTAACATTTGCCTCTCCAATATCAAACTCAGTGTAACCTCTGTTTCTCCATGGAATTGTTCTTTCTGGAAATGGATGTAAAATAGTTGATTGGTTGATGTAATCTATGTGTAGCTTTGAGTAATCTAGAGAACTTATTATCATTTATGTGACTGTGATTATTGTTTGCTAGTTTTATTCTTACAAATTTGGTCTAGTTTATTTTTCTTCTTCTTGTTTTCAATTTATATTTTTCTTAAAAGTGAAGAACTGTTTATGCTTATATTGATAAAATTGGCTTGCACGTTATTTTTGAATCAAATATTGTGTTGCAGTATGCTTGATGTTATGTCTGAAAATCTATTAATTCAATTCGATGTTTTTTCTATAGGTTCTTTTCTCTGAGATAAATGCATATGAGGTATGAATTTTGCAGTTATACAAGATTCAACATCTTCCCCATAAAAATCTTTATGAGCCCCGTGTTACCCGCATGAATACAACTAATACATACTATGTGAATGCTCTATTAGGAAGACTTGGGAACTGAGGGTAAGATCCTATTTCTACAAAGCCCACAACTTGCTCACAATAGTTGAGTAGAGATTTTGCATTTTAGGGAGCATTTTAGAACGTACAGCTCTGCTAATTTGAAGGCATCGTCATGATTATAATTTGGTCTATTGGAGAGAATTACTAGATAATTTTCCCGTGTCACATTGTGTTAAGAGTTGATAGATTGATTTTGATTGTACATTAGGAGTGTTTAATTACCTTTTGATTTACTGAGGTAGTGGTTCATATTTAAAATAAGATTCTTTCTATTGCCTCTATGAATTGAGTGATACCATTTTTTGGCAAAGCTTGCCTATGCCTGACAGGCTCTACGAGTGAGAAAATAATCACAGACTATGGTAAGCTCTTGAGAATTTGCAGGCTCTATTATGCAAAATCAATTATAGTTGTCTTAAATTTTTATTTCCTCCTACTACTATATTGTTGGTTTTTTCATTTGTTTGCCCCATTTTGCCTCTAAAAAGTCTAGATCTGATCAATTCCTATTTTGAGATGCTCGAAATAATAATTAACAACATACATATGAAGAGAGAGAAGGGGGTTTTGGGAAGAGAGAAAAGATAAACTGTTGCATGCAGTTTTGGCGAGTGCTTGGCGACGGTTATTTTGGTGACGGCATGGGGATTGGTGAAGTTGGTGATGGCATGGTGACGAGAGACGTTTAGTGACGGCATGGTGATGGGAAACATTTGTGACGACGTGGTGACAGCATGGGGATGGGTGAAGTTGGCGAGGGCATGGTGATGGGAATTGTTTGTGACGGCATGGTGACGGGAAACGTTTGTGACGGCGTGGTGACGGGATAAATTGGTGAGGGCTTAGTGAGGGGAAATATTGACAAGGGCTCGGTGACGGCAATCATTGGTGACGGCTCGGTGAAGGCAAACATTGGTGAAGGCCTGGTGACGAGCCGTCGCAATACGGCGACGACTTGGTGACTGAGAGGATTTTGGCTCCCACCTTGTATCTGACCGACGTTTTCCTTCACCGTACCGTCGCAAAGTTGAAATTGGTGACAGCACGATAAGGGGAACCGTCTGTCGCAGAATTCAGTTTTTTTTGTAGATATTACCTTCTCGTAGCATCATCAACAATGTCTCAGTATTTGTATCATCAAAGTTGCATAGAATAAGCATTAGTATGAAACTTTCTAGAATCAAGATTTACAAAGTGTAGAAAATTTATTTTAAAAGTCAACTATCTCATGCAAAATCAGTCTAGAGGCAACTTATCCCTCAGCTTACATTTGGCTAATTAGCCACACATGTGGTCAGTCGTCCTTCTAACGCAATGGAAACTAATAATAAAATTTCCAGCAACGAGGTTGAAATTCATGTATAATATTAGTTCGTGACAACATAGAAATTTTGCACTTCAAAAGTTGAAGAGGATGAGAGAATGGAGAGAGAACTCTCCATATTGATGGGTATAATGTACATATATATGTATGAGCCTATAAATAGGTATTATGTCTTGATGATCAGACAACTAACGTGGAAACTAATTAATGCCGAATCAATTAAGTAATATCCAAAGCCTAGATTATTGCATTAGAGCATCTCCAATGGGAGGCTCTAAATGTAAAAGTTTCTAAATTTGAAAATTTTTAGAGACTCAGTTTCTAAAAAATATATTTAATGATTTAAATATACATGAGATTCATCACTTTTCATAACTTTTAAGATAAATAGAGACTCAGTCTCTATTTTGATCAATAAATTAATAATGTTTTTTAGAGACTGAGTCTCTAAAAATTTTCAAATTTAGAAACTTTTACATTTTAAAGCTCCCCATTGGAGATGCTCTAACCTATGCCACAATTTACAATTTCATATTATATACATTAATAGCCCCACAAACTCAAATAAGGAGAACGTAGACCAAATTGAGTTTAGAAACCAAAACACCATGGAGACTTCAAGGCTAAGTCTTGAAGGTGTCATCAGTTTGATTAGAAAATGAAACCTTGATGAGACGAACAACACCTTAACAATTTGTCAACGTGTAAGGACAATTTGTCCCAAAGTACTTGGTGAAGCCATGGAAGACATCAACATGTGGGATCTGAATGGCACTTTGACTGTCACAACAAAGAGGTATAGAACCACAATGAACAACAGTCATGTCTTGAAGGAGCCATTAGAGCCAAATGCGTTGTTGAGAGGTATCAATAAGAGTACGATACTCGGCATCTGTACTAGACGCGCAACCTCAGTCTAATTTTTTTGCGCCAAGAAAAAATTATATCACTCAAGAAACAACTAAAGCAAGTAGTGTGTTGAGCTGTGGCCGTATTTGTAATTAAGTCATAATTGTCTTATAAACCCGTTACCTATAATTTTAGAAATTACCTATAAATATGTTTTATAGCTATTGTAATAGGTATAGCAAAATAAAAGAGATGAAATATTTTATAAGAGAGTGCTTGTAATGAGTTAATCATATAGTAAATTATTTTGTACGTAAGTTTTAGCCCAAATCACATAAATACTTCGTTCGTCTTAATTTTCCATTTCTATGCGTTATTACCTTGAATTATCCTATCAAACTAATATCAATAGTTAGGTTGATGGTGGATTGACGCAGGGGTGGTCCTAGGATTTTAATATTAGGAGGGTCGAGATTTAATTAAAAAGATTAACGATATAATATATTATAAATATAAATATATGTAAAGAATACTATTTAACAAAATGATATAAGATTATGTAAAGTAATGTTTACCTATTCCATTAATGAAGTTGGGCTCGTCTCTCCTTTATAGCATAAAAATCATTGATAACAAAATGACATAAGATTATGTAAAGTAATGTTCAACCCTTGAAAATTTTGTTGAAGGTTCTAAAAGCACATTTGTATCAATATCAGATGCAGAAGGTGGTTCACTACATTTTGGATCAACATCCTTTTCTTTTCTTTTAAAGAATGAATAAATTATTTTAGACTTATTCATACTTTAGCCTGAAAATAAATTTAAAATTATTTAAAATAGTTAAATAAATGAATTTGATAAATCTGAATTTAATTAATTATGTACATATATATCCAATAAAAAATAAATAAATATCATCTAACAGAAAATATATTTAACTAAAAATAAATAAATATAATCTAACAAAAAAAATTACTACAATTTTAAATTTATTCTATTCATGTATTTAACTAGCAAGAAATTAAATAAGTTAAATCTTACTGAAATTTAGCACTACAATTATATATTTGCTACATAATATTAACTATTAGAATACAAGTTAAAAAAACAATATAACTAAAAATTTATTATCATAAGCATTTTAGTCAAATTGCTTACCTTAGTCACATATTGGTGTCTTGTAGATGTTCACCCACTGTAAAACAAAAAATTAACAAAATAAATTATGCATTCATAAAATTATCTAGCCAAGAAAAATTAATAAATAAATATAGTAAATTATTTTCATCATTTCATGATATATTACATTAGCTTTGCCTAATTGCCTTGGCTCTTTGCTTGCTGGATCCGCCTTTGGCAATACTTAAAAATTTAAGATGGCTTGTTACTTGTTAGAGAGAAGAATTAGAGGTCAGTGGACGAAGAAAATGGTGAAAATGTGAGAATGAAGTCCCTTTTGAATTTGTGAAGAAGAACAAAAGGAAAAAATATATTATTTTTAATTAAGTTATTGTTTAATCATTAGAACAAAAGAAGAGACAAAAAAGGAGAAAAAAAGTTAACACTTTATTTTTTTTAAAGCTTTTTGTCTCTGCTTTTGTTTTTTTAATATGAAGATTTTGTTTTTTATGCAAGTTGGGGGGCCGACTAATATTTTTAACAAATATAATACATTAACTTAAAAAAAAAAAAAAAATGGAGGGGCCCGGGCTCCCCTTGATCCCGTGTGGATCCGCCGGAGTTTTCTCAAAATCAACTTTGCAAAGAAAAAAAAAAAAAAAAAGCATGGAAAGCTCGAGAAAAACGATAAAAAAAATTTAGTGAGCAAAACCTTACAAATTATATATCGTTAGACTCGTCTCGATGCAAGAATTCTATTGGTACTATTCGCGCAACTTGAAACTCGCTAGAGAGCCGTCGGAAAAGGAAAAACCGAAGTGGGTCTCGTCGGAGTCAATTTTTTCAGAGCTGTCTCATGAGCCGTGAAGTATATCAAAAGCTTCGTCGTCGCGAGAGGAGTCCGTTGGTGGTGGTTTTGTCATAATCGGAGTTCGGTGGTGGCCAAAATCGTAAGTTGAAGGTGGTTAACGACAAAATAGTGGTGGACGGCGTTGGGTAGCTTGATCAGCGCGTGGAGGTAGTCGTTCAGTTCGTCGGAGACCGGAGAACGAGTTGGAGCCTTCTCTGTTGAGATCGGAAGGCCGAATTTGGAGTTTCGTTCGCGGGTCGGATCGTTGAGTTGTTTGGTTGCGGGTCGTTTGTTTTCTTCTTTTGTTAGTTGTTGGTGACGGGTTGCAGCTGGTTAAAATTGGTCTGGTGCGGTTTGGTTGCTAACAAAGTAGGTGGTCAAAGGGTCAAAGTTGGTTTTGACTTTTCTTTCTTTTAGTTTTGTTTGTTTGTGACTTATTTAAATAAATAAAAAAAGAAAACAAAGGGAAAAACGAGAAAAAAAGGAAAATTTGATTAGACCTTTGACTGGAGTTAACCAGATCATTGACTGGGGTTGATCAAGTTGTTAACCAAGGATTGACTTTGACTAGGTTGATAAAAAATTTACTAGTGCATTCTTAAGGTTTTTGGACGTGCTGAGTCCAAATTCGTTGTCCGTTTTGTCAAATTCCAGCCCGAAGTGCGTGTTTTAAGTAAACCAAGATGGTTTCAAACTTAAAAAAGTTTAGAACCAAGAAATTTAACAGGAGGAGTAGTTTCAATCTCTAAAAAATCAAGTTCAAGGCATTCATGGTGATACAAGGGGTATGAAATGTTGTTGAAGGAAATATTTCAAAAGAGATAAAACCCGAAGAGAAGTAAGAGTTACAAGCAAGAGCCATAAGAGCAACATACATGATAGTGATAGATGATGTATTGTTGGAGATTGCTGAGAAGACAACAATAGTCGAGGTTTGGAAGGCTCTAACAGATCTTTATGCATCAAAGTCTCTTACAAATCGCCTCTACCTGAAGAAGAAAATGTATAATCTCAAGATGAAAGAAGGTACGACAATTAAGGAACACCTTGATGTATTTAATTCCACTATGATTGAACTGGAGAACATAGGCTCCACAATTGATAATGAAGATCAAACTCTCATATTGTTGTGTTCTTTACCGCCCTCGTATGAGAATTTTGTTGATACTCTATTATATGGACAGGATAAAATTAGTTTGGATTATGTGAACTTTGTACTAAATCTAAAGATCTTCATAAACAATTCCCGAAGAATAGACTGGAAGTTGTAGGGGGTTTAGTGAGTTAAGGGGAAACACATAGGAGAGAGAGGTCTTTGGGGAAGTCAAAATCAAAATCAAGAGAGAAAAGACATTGTTATGAGTGTGAAAAACTGGGTCAGTTGAGGAAGGATTGTCCAAAGCGAGATAGAGGTAGGAGTTTAGCAAATGTGGTGAATGCTGTTGAGGGCGAAAGTTCTAGTGATATGGAAGTTTTGTCTGTTAGTACTGGACACTGGAAAAATCAATGAATTCTTGACACAGGTGCATCGTTCCACATATGTCTTAGGAGGGACTGGTTTTCTTCTTACTCTAAGAAGAATGTGAGGGTCTACCTAGGCAATGGTTTCACTTTGAAGGTGGTCGGAACAGGTATTGTGAAAGTCAAGATATTTGATGGCATCGTTAGATATTTCGAGTGTTGGTATGTCCTAAAGCTAAAGAAGAATCTAATTTCTCTTGGTCGTTTGAATTCTCGTGGTTGCAAATTTAGTGGCAAGAATGGAGTTCTGGAAGTGACGAGGGGTTCTGAGGTGCTCTTGAAAGAGATTTTGAAGAGAGGACTATATGTTCTTCAAAGGAGTACGACTAAAGGTCTTGGGGCGGCAGCTACTAGTTCAAATTGCGATGTCAGGGAACATGTAGAGCTAGGTGATACAGTTCTAGGGGTTTCGGGTTATCACAGACAAGGCAGTTCAGTTCAGCTGGCTGAGGTACATGATAAATTTGTATCTCCGGGTGTGCAGTGCATTTCTGAGAAGCAAGGAGGACGTGTTAAGGAATCTCTCGGAGATGCGGATGCGGATTTGATGGCTTATGCTTTCTTTGTTGCAGAGACAGGTGTGCATGAACTGGGCTCCCAGGGTGAGGTTAGTTGTCCAGGTATATGTAACGCCCCAACTTGATCCCTCCTAAGATCCAAGTCAAGACGTGACGGAAAAATTCAGCATGATATTGTATGTTTCTAATCACTAGCTCGAAATATATCCTGAACACAAAAACTTGTCACCACAATATATCATCCACAATCATACATATATAACCCATTCACATGCATTCCGAGTACCCGCCATCCGTCTCACTATACTTACCACTTATTACAAACCAATGGTTCAAACTAAAACTTTACAAGCCAAACTAAAATACATTACAAAAGAAGGTAAAACTATACAATCTTCTAAACTTCAAAATGACTATTTAGAATAATTACATTAAAAGTCCTCAAAATAATAAATTAAACTATTCACATATATACAAATACATCTACAACAAGAAATCACGCAACAGGCTTATTCACATTATCATGCATGTACTCCACGTAGGCTAAATCCGGATCACCTGAAAGGTTAAAAAAAGGGGTGAGCTACTCTATCAAATAGCTCAGTAAGGGAGGTAGAGAGAGTTTTGTAAACCTTTTACCTTTTCAAAGCATGCTATACACGTAAGCGTAATAAATAAGCAATAAATAGACAATAAAGTAACAATGCAATAAAATAACATTCATACGAATATGCATTAATAAAGTAACATATTGAAAAATGATTCTCTCGTTTTGTTGATGCCGTTTCTACACAACATCGCGAACATATTTCCCTATACACCAAGCAGTACCATTGGGTGCGCTGACTCAACCTACGACCTAGTCCCTCATGGATGCACTCCGCTGAGTCCATTCAGGATAGGGAATAACACATCGGTAGTCGGATCATCGCCTAGCAAGCCCGATGCCCCCAGGGTGACACGAACCAACCGCAGCTGTTTGGTTGCAACCACGCATACGCATTAATGCATATAACATATAACACACATACGCATTCGCATTAATGCATTGAATAAAAGCAATTAAAGCGCATAAAGGAAATCAACAAAGTAGGTTGATTCCCGAGTAACATATACTATGAGCATGGATATAACAAAGTAGTTAAATGCTTAAGGAAATCAATCAATTGAACACAACACCTCATTCAACTAGCAACTAAAAAGACAAGTACTTATTTAGCCAATTAAGTACATTACCTAGTTAAACAACCAATATAACAAGGCATACTTTCAATTAGTTTGCAACTAAGTAGTCAAGCAATAAAACTATTCCAACTATTCTACTTAACAATGAAGCATTCTAATTCAATATAGAGACCTAATCCTACAACACATTGCCTCACAACACCTTCACATAAATAACCTTAAAACAATAGCCAAGAATGTAACAATTTAGCTTTAGAACACAAGAAGTCCAAAATGTCACTATTCTAATAGTTGATAATTAAGCTATATACTTACCGAAAGGTACAAAACCCCCAATATAACTATACGAACTCCATAGGCCCATTTTATGACATCTTTCAACCACACGAGATCATACTTTAACTCTCGTCTACCATAAAACCCCGAATTGCCCCTTTGTTCGTTTAAACTATAGCTACCAAATCCGATCACCAATTCAACGGCATAAACGCATCATAGACATTACCTAGCCTATCTAGAACCATACAACACACTCAAACGCGCCCAGTCAATACTTCGCTCAAACGTCCCCTTTTGTTTCCAATCAACATTTTCAAATTCTATCAATGTTATATCCAAATAAATGTCACATTTAGCCTCCTAAGCATCTATGACACCTAACCAAAGTGATAGAACACTCAAACGAGCCAAAACTGCAATTTATAAAGAAGTTACTATTCAAATACTATTCATCATCTTCCTAAAACATCAGTACACCATTTTTAACCATTAAAAAAATGTTATCTAACCACAAAAGTTTACTCTACATACATATTAAAGAGTAACTGAAACAATTAGAACCTAAAACAAAGCAATGTATAACAAAATCAAAATTTGACATAGACTAAATTTAGAGTAATTATGCAATTTTTTTTTCAAAAATCCCTCAGTAAACACAAGATGTAGATGCCAGGAGACAGGTTTTGGTTGGATGGAATCAACTCTTCAAGCTTTGGAAGATCAAATTTAGCAACCCTGGAATTTTTTCTATTTTTCTTTCTTTTTTCTTCTTTGAGCGTTTGGTCTTTGGCTTTTTCTTTTGGTGTTTGCTTTATATGTTATATGTATTATATGTATATAGTATATATGTGTACATAATATAAGTCAAAGTTGGTTGGCTTTAGGCAAAAATGCAATAAACATCAAATAAAATCCCAATTACAAAGTGGTTTTTACTATTCCTACGGTACCAAAAATATTTTTGTATCTCACCCTCTGGATATGCTATGCACCTAAAATTTATGTTAGTATGCCCAAAATCAAGTGTATATTAAGGAAAAAATACAGGTTTTAGAATAGAACATTCTTTAATTTTCACCCCATTCTCAGTGTTTATTTTTAAATAATGAAAATAAGTCTACTAAATGTAGAAAACAATTTCACATAATTTATATAATAAAATAATAGATTATTTATATTACTTACATTAATTAAACATAGTTTATTTAGTTTTTCAAAAGAATGTAAAAAATAGTCCTCTAATTGCCATTTACTAAATAAACAAGAATCACATATAAACACTTAATCAAACACATAAATATATGCAAATA
Source organism: Ehretia macrophylla (assembly GCA_037974665.1). Taxonomy (NCBI): domain Eukaryota; kingdom Viridiplantae; phylum Streptophyta; class Magnoliopsida; order Boraginales; family Ehretiaceae; genus Ehretia; species Ehretia macrophylla. The sequence goes on along the minus strand of CM075778.1, from coordinate 29,172,711 downwards.
AATATTATATGCCTGCTCTAAAGTTCGAGCATCACAATGCATCTTAGTAGGTTGGTGTTGCAGGTGAAGTGAACATTTTTCACAAAGGTTTATTTGAGGACGAGGTGGAGCATTTGTCATGTGTTCTGTGTTCGAGTGTTGGTAGTATTGGAAGTGCTATGGGTTACACTCGAGATGATGTTTTACAGGCAGACAATGTTGGTAGCGGGGATATGGCGCTACGAGGACATTGGAGTGTTGTGAAAATGTTTCTCAGATGTTTGCAAGACATTGCATGTATTGGTCTGATCTTCAGGGTGACCAAGGTGACACCGAGAAACAAGTTCAGTCATTGTGGCTGGATTTGGAGTGGTATGTGCAATGCAGAGTAGTGAGCCCTCATGAGGGGGCTGAGTCCTGGTGGGGACTGTTTGGCAGGGAAAGGAGAATGGACGACTTTTTTATATGATGATGGAGCAAATACAGTCCAACATGGAGATTTGTTGGGCTATGGCCCGTATTTGTAATTAAGTCATAATTGTCTTATAAGCCCGTTACCTATAACCCTAGAGATTACTTATAAATATGCCCTATGACTATTGTAATAGGTGTAGCAAAACAAAAAAGGTGAGAGGCTTTGTAAGAAAATTCTTGTAACGAGTTCATCATATAGTGAATTATTCTTCTGCTGCAAGAACCACTTTTGGTCGCAAATTATGTTTGTCTCTGGTGCGTCTCCATAAAAAAATCATCTCCAATTCATCTCCCTTCTCAAGTCGTCTCCAATTCGTCTCCATTTCCATGTCGTCTCCGATTTGTCTCCCTTTCCATGTCGTCTCCATTTCGTACCCTTTCCATGTTGTCTCCAATTCGTCTCCCTCACCAAACCATCTATTTTCTGTCATTTTTGTGAGTTTTTTTAAAATAAAAAATAAACTTGTTATAAATTCCTAATTCTTTAAAAATTGATATACTAATTAAAAAAAATTAAATTAACGAAAATCATATTAATTAAAATGTTTTAAGCTTAGAATTTAAAGTGAAATTATCATAAAACATACTTTTAATTACAAATTTTGTTAATATCGTAATTGGACAATTACTTAATATCTTAAAAAATACAATTAAAAGTTAAATTACAAAATAGTCATCAAAGTAACTAACCATAAAATTTACAAAATATTCACAATCCTGACGGGCTACAATAAAAGTAACTAATCATTAATAACTAAAATTAATTGTACAAAATAACAAATCTTGAATCATAAAAATAACGTCACAAAATCGGATCTACATGGGTCTTGGCCTCGCGGTCTTGGAGAAATTGATACCTCACCTGCATATAAAAATGACATGAACTGTAATTTCACGCACATATACTAATAAAATGTACATATAAGGAAATATAATTACAAATAATAAATAAAATAGCATATTATTAAATTAGAAGAAACCGAAACAAGGCGATGAGGCTAACTCTAGTTCGGTTAAACACTCAAAGAGCTACAACATGCATATAAATAAAATAGAACAAGTTACTAACAGTAAATTTTAGAAATTTAGAATGAATTTACATCTATGAACCTACATGTACAGTGAAGTATAAAGACACACATAACCACAACTTAAAGTTGACTTAGCTAAACTATCTTAAGTTCTATAGGAAAAGAATACATGACATAAAAAATCCTATATAATTCTAAGAGAGACAAATAGAATAATGATTTCTCACTTCCTTAGTCATAGACTTCCATTTCTCACCATCCTCCTTAGCCACCTAAAAGTAATTGTAGTACAACAAATTGCACATCAAATTAGAAACAATTAACCAAGTAGAGCTGATAATCAGAAAGAAGAATTAGCAGTTTATATATGTATATTTCGTACATAATTAACATCTAAAAGAAAATAGTTTGCCATACCATAATTATGATTAAGTAGAAGGCAACCAAATGGTAACTTTCAACATTTAAAGCCATTAAGCTAGCATAAATAAGGTGAATATTTTATGACGAACATGCAGCCCAATCTGATGCAACATGAAAGTGGTTCGAAACTCCAAAGAATCACATGATTGTATCACTCCAAAACAAGTAAACAGTAAATACATTAAAGTAATCAAGAGCTTCAGAAAAATCTGTCCTACTTTGTCTTTAACATGCTTTCTTGAAGATAATGGAGATCACGAAGCTTTGCAAGAGAATCCTTAAATGATGATTCTAGAACTTCGAGGAAATTTGATACGCCAGCAAACTTGACAAAAAATTTCACTAGTGAATTCAATCTTTTTTTCATTTCTTGCACTGTCTTATTATCTATTAGAAGGTCAAGAAATATAAAAACATTGGGATTAATCTTCTAACTCAGAACTAAAAGATATCTGCTATATGTAGAGATTGCAGAGGGATACAATGGCATATCATAGAACTCAAGTTATTCTCTAAAGCAACATCAAACAGAGAATAAAATCGCAGGACATCAGGAACAAGCTGTTTATCACTGTTATCTTGGAATCTCTCATCACACCTTTTGGAGATAAGACTAGCCTCTATACACTCGTAGTAAAGGCGAAGACGAAGCCTTTTTCTATCCTTTGGCTAAGGAATTCTACAGATGGAGCAAACATCACACCGCTGACTGCATTCCTCGCATAAAGGGGCATGATAACATGTGATCAAGAATTCAAGACGTTCTGTACATAACGTCCACAGCTCGTCAAGTCTCTTGTTGCCCGACAGCACTCAATTTTTGCTTCATTGCACAACTCAATGGGATCAATAGATGCCAAGTATACCAATGTTCCTTGTAAATTGATTACCCAACCAACCGTCAACGGGCAAATAACTCCACATTCCACAATTAACATTCTAGTAACTAAAATTTATAGAATGCTTGAGACAGTATCATACTAGATGCCTGTAAGAGAATGAAGCAGTTAACGACTCTTAACTTTCACCTCTCATTTCTCAGTTCCGAACCAAGCACCTACCAATGTATATCTTTAACTCCACTGCAAGGCATAAAACTCAATAAATTTGAATGTAAAACTTTTGTTAGTCTAATGCATTAACATAAAGATGTGAATACCTTATTAGTCGATCAATATAGATTTTTTTCCAATTTATAATAATAAAAAGTCATGATCCATAATGTCCCTCAAAATAATTATTTATTGAAAATTTATTCGGTTACAATTATTTATTTGATAGAGCAATGTCAATTATGCTCTAACCTTATATTCAAACTAATTAAGGACTACCCAATATTTATTATTAGAGGATAAATATTTAAACTTATATTTTTTGTTACAATTATCTACATTACAAAAAATTTAATGACATGATACATTACACCAAAAAAGTTCAAAGACAATTTCATTATAAACTTGAACAGGTTAATATTCTCTGAAGTAAACACATTATAATACTAACCAGAGCCGTATTGAGCTTGTCCAATCACGAAATCCTAAAATTAGAAACTATTAAAATAATTAGTAAACAAAACTAAAAATTGAAAACAAAATACAAAACTAAAAAAAAAATATAAATAACGAATAATGAAAAAAAACTGAAAAAATCAAAAAAATAAATAAAAACACAAAAAAATGAAAATATAAAAAAATTAAAACTACAAACAAAATATAGATATATTCATATATATACTTATATATATATATAAACTCATATACATACACATACACATACAGTACATATACATAGTATTACACATATGCTTATACATATATATCTACATTTACATATACATATACATATCTAACCTTCAATGTAGGTTTGAGAAAGTCAGAGGTTAGGGGTAGAGAAGGAAATTTGAGAGGTGGGAGGTGGTTTTGAGGGGTGAGGGGAAGGTAATCAGGGTCGAGGTGGGGGGGAGGGGGAGGAGTCGGATAAATGGGGGAGGGGTTTTTTTTTTTTCTAAAAACAAGCCCTCAGCTTTCAAAACAAGTTGGGCGACGGCCCAACCTTAACATGGGTCGTCGCCTAGCCGAAGAGGCGGACCATTGGGTCTCGCGGTCACAAAAAGGAGACTGACCCAAATGTCCGTCTCCAAATTTGGAGACAGACGATATTGTTCCGTGTCCCTTCCTATGCAATATTGAGGACTTTTTTTAAAAAAAATTAAGGGAAACAAAAAAATAAAGAAAGATAATTAGTAATTATTATTATTAATTTAATTACTATTTAATTAGTAATTTAATTACAAATTTAAAGTAAATTATTAATGATAATTTAATTACTAATTTAAAATAAATTATTAATTATTAAATATAATTTTTAATTGAATTACTATTTAATTATTAATTATCATTACAAGATTAATTACTTATTTAAAATAAATTATTAATTAATTTAATTAGTAATTGTCATTATTAATTTAATTACTATTTAACATCATATATTTAACATGCTTTGTTCGTCTCCAATTTGTCTCAGCACGGAGACGAAATAGATCCCAAGTATGAGAACTCTTAAATGCTTGCAACTCTCTTTGATAGCTTCTTGCCTATGAGGGTCAGTACTTTTCTCTCGATAGGATTGAGGCTCATGTTGAGATAGAATGGTTGAGAAACAATGATAATCATAAAAATGAGTTGGCTATGATATTACCCTAGTGGATCGAAGAAGTTAGGGTCATCAGAAGAGAAAATAATGGTGAAAAGTAAGCTATAGGATGAGGAAATATTGATGTCTAAGTGTGAATCCATCAAACATAGTATCCAGTTACGAGATATCTTGTTAGTGAAACGACTAACAGAACCTGTGTCATCTCATTAGAAAAATGACCGACAAATATGTAAGTAAAAAGATGAGAGGTAGATGTGGCAAGAATGTAAAACTGAGATAAGTGAGAAAATCTTTTGCTCCTAGAAAAAGACATGACACGAAATGCAAAGACGCTAAGAGATTGGATTATTGGATCCCAATAACGATATCGTTTATGTTCGTTGTCAAACTCTAAAAAATAATAAAATAATACCCGGTTCTTCGTAGAAGTCTTGGTTTCATGTCCTCTCCACCTTTATACATTGTTTTTGGTTTTAAGTTTTAATAAAATACTCAGAGGGAAGAACTCTTCCTTTTACCAAAAAAAAAAAAAAGAAATACCCCAAAAAATAATAAAATCAAGCACAAAGTTCTAATTTAGGTACGTTCATGGGGCTATAGGTGGAAAATCATGCACACCTAAAGACTCGAATAATATTATAATCCGGAAGGTGACTATATAAATATTCATTGGGATTCATTGTCAATCGTACAAGAAGGTCCCGATTAACGGTATACACAGCAGTGAAAGAAACTTCCGCCCAAAACTTTTTAGGACACGAAGAGGAAACTAGAAGACCACGAATAACTTCAAGTATATAGACTACTACCGTAAATACATGTTAGTATTTAATTCTTAAAGTAGAGCCGTGATACAGTAGTAAGAGCTGATGCCACTTAACAAAAGTCTTCGCTCCACCGGATATTTATATGATTGGGTTTTGTTAATTGGGTTCCGTTATCAACAAAAAAAACTAGATAAATAACTCTGAGTCGTGTTTTGTCTTGTCTTATGCCACATAATTTTTCTTTTTATTTATTTATTTTTTACCTATCATCATCATAAATGATATTTGGACATAGCAATATCATCTAGTTAATTTTTGTCATTTTTACAGTTTGTCTTAAAAATACTCATCTAACCATAAGCGAAATTATTAACTAAATTTGAAAAGTAACCTTGATGATCAACCACTCTTTGGATATGATAGGATCATCTACTGAATCTTCATTGCTTACAGGAAAGCAACATGCTGATAACCATGATTCTCAAGTGAAACATCAACTAACAGTAACATTACAAAGAAAAAAAATGACGTTTCCCAATCAATATGGTTGATGGTATGTGTTAGTGTGCTATTTGGTAACTTTGCAATGGTCATTTAAGAAAATAAGCAATATTTCCACCTTCAGCCATATGCAAACAAATGGTTATAACATTTTTCGGTCTAAATTATATCATCAATAACAAGGAGAATGCGTTCTTAGTTTCACTATGGATCAAATATAACAGGTCCAACTTTTTCATAGACAAACGATATAACCTTAAACTTTTCACATGCACTGGCGGAGCCACAATGGGGCCAGTGGGGGCTGCAGCCCCCACTGGACTCGCGAATTTTTTTATACGTATATGTAATTTTAAGTAAAAAAATAAGTTAGCCCCCACTGAACATTTAATTAATTTTAGTTTTTAAAATTATTTAATTTTTATAAATTTTAAGAATTTAATTTACTTATTTTTCGTTCAAGATTTTACGAATCAACAACAAATATAAAACAAAAAAATTAAAAAGAAAAAGAAAAAAGATATTAGAGTCAACCTCTTACTTTTTGCATTAATATATAATATATAGTATATAATTTATTACATATCAAACTTTTTTGTTTTTTTTTTGTGGTCAGAATGGCATTTAAATTTGACAAGACAAGTAGACAACCCAATACCCATTCCCATTCTTTCTTACCAAATACCATTTACCAAAAGTTCAAAACCGTGGATTCATTTCATGCTTAAACCATCAGCTAAGGAAAAGTGAAACAATGGAAAACCTTTTCTGCTTCATGCTTGCCTTTGGACCGTGAATGCTTATGTAACATGTTTCATGCTTGCCTGCTTGGAGCCTTGGACCGTGGATGAGCTTCTGCTTCATGCTTGCCTACTGCTTGGACTGTCGTCAGGTAAGGAATGCGAATATCAGATTATGCGATAGTTTGCTCTCTTTTTTTTCTCTGTTAGATGCTAGTTTGCTCAAGTAAATATTAAAACTTTATATAATTTACATTTTAGCCAAGAGAAATCAAGATTCAAGAGCAAATGCAAGTGAGATAGGTGCTTCCCTTTTTCAATCTTCAATCTTCACATCCCAAATATTGGTGTAGTCCAAGCTTTCAAGGTACTTTAATCTACATTGATAATTTATATTCTTTATTAATTTTTATCTAAGTTAGTTTATAGTTTATTTGTTAATTTTTAACTTATTTCATATGTCAGTGTCACAACTATTAGATTGTGTTCTATTATTTAGGTGATTATTTCTTCATGAATCATGCTTGATTTCATATATGAATATATAAATTTTGATTTCATATAATATGAATATGGTGATTGGTGCATATATATATATATATATATATATATATATATATATATATATATATATATTTTGTATACATTAGATTGGCATTATTGACAACATATGTTTAACTGAAATTTTTGTTACTACGTAATTAATTTTTTTTTACTCATTAAGTAATTAAGTAACTAAGACTTATTTATTATTCATTAGATGGAAAGATATTTCAAAAGGAAGATCATTGTAGAAGAAGGTGCTACTAGTGAAGGGGTTTGTATCGAATCTATTAATGATTTGCAAAACTCTATAAAAAAAAGGCGAATAGACATAAACGTAGACGAGCTTCCTTCAAATCCCGGGTTAAGGCAAATAGACATAAACGTAGATGAACTTCCTTCAGATCCCGGGTTAAGAAAAAAAATATCAGATTTTCATCCTAATGAGCAAGATAAAATTCGAAGAGCCTATTTGTTGAAAGGTCCATTCCAACCTCATGACCATAATTTTCCGAAAAGAAAATTTGGTAATCAATGGCGCCGCTTTTCGACAAATTGGTACAAGAACTACAAAAATTGGTTGGAGTATAGTATTGTGAAAGATGCAGTTTTTTGTTTGTGTTGTTATCTTTATAGACCGGATTTTGGAGAGCAAGCAGGGGGTGATTGCTTTGTTATGGAAGGATTTACAAATTGGAAAAAGAGAGAAAGGCTTGATGTTCATGTTGGGAATGTTAGTAGTGCCCACAATGAAGCTTTTAGAAAGTGCGAAAATTTGATGAAACAAAGTCATCACATTGAGAGTGTATTTGTTAAACAAAGTGATCAAGCTCGAAAGGATTATCGTATTCGTCTAAATGCATCAGTGGATTGTATTACTTTTCTTCTACATCAAGGATTGGCTTTTCGTGGACATGATGAGTCTGAGAAATCAAACAATCAAGGAAACTTTCTTGAGCTTCTACACTTTGCAGCCGATCATGACAAGGAAATAGAAAAGGTAGTTTTGGACAATGCTCCCAGAAATAACAAGGTTACATCACCTGATACACAAAAAGAAATTGCAAATTCTTTGGCTAGTGAAACCACTAGTGTCATCATCAATGATCTTGGAGATAAATTGTTTGCTATTATAGTAGATGAGTCGCGAGATGTATCAATGAAAGAACAAATGGCACTTGCTCTTCGCTATGTAGACAACCATGGAAGTGTTATTGAGTGTTTTCTTGGAATAACACATGTCAAAGATACCACAGCTTTAACACTCAAAAGTGCTATTGAAGCTTTATTATCAAAACATGGATTGAGCATATCACGTGTGCGTGGTCAAGGATATGATGGAGCCAGTAATATGAAAGGTGAGTTCAATGGTTTAAAAACGTTGATTATGAAAGAAAATGGGTCGGCTTATTATATTCATTGTTTTGCTCATCAACTTCAATTAGCACTTGTTGCTGTGGCCAATAAACATGCTCAAATATCTTCCTTTTTCAATACTACTTCAACTTTGATAAATGTTGTTGGGGGCTCATGCAAAAGATGTGAAATTCTTAAAGAGAAACAACTTGATAAAGTTATTGAAGAATTAACAAGAGGGGAAATTCTAAGTGGCCGAGGTTTGCTTCAAGAAACTAGCCTCCAAAGAGCCGGTGATACACGTTGGGGTTCACATTATGGCACATTGATGAGATTGATTGCAATGTTTGGTTCCGTAATTGATGTTCTTGAATTTATTGTGGAGGACGGTACAAGTGCGCAACAAATAGGTGAAGCATATCGTCTTCGTGGTTGTATACAATCATTTGAATTTGTATTCATCTTACATTTAATGAAAAATATTTTGGGGATTACAAATGAGTTGTCTCAAGCATTGCAGAGGAAAGATCAAGACATAGTTAATGCTATGAATTTGGTTAAAATGTCCAAGCAACGTTTGCAACAAATGAGAGATGATGGGTGGAATTCTTTGCTTGAAGAGGTTTCTTCATTTTGTGAAAAAAATGAAATTAGGATTCTACATATGGATGACATTTTCACAATTGAAGGTCGGCCTCGGCGTAATGCTCCTCAAATACAAAATTTGCATCATTATCGAGTTGAGCTCTTTTACACAGTTATTGATATGCAACTTCAAGAACTTAATCATCGTTTCAATGAGGTGAATATGGAGTTGCTTCTTTGTGTTGCATGCTTGAATCCCGCTGATTCTTTTTTTGCATTTGATAAACGAAAGTTGATTCGTCTTGCTGAACTTTATCCTTATGACTTCTCAGAAGTGGAGCGTCTTGCACTTGACAATCAACTTGAGACTTTTATTGTTGACATAAAATCTAACATCGAATTCTTGAAACTTAAAGGGATTGAAGATCTTGCAAAGAAAATGGTGGAAACAAAAAGGAATCTCGTGTATCCCTTAGTTTATATGCTTTTAACCTTGGCTTTGACATTACCCATTGCTACAGCTACAGTTGAAAGGGCATTTTCTTCAATGAATATTGTGAAAAGTCGACTACGGAACCGAATGGCGGATTCTTGGATGAATGATTGTCTAGTAACATATATCGAGAAAGATGTACTTCGAAGTGTTGATAGAGAAAAAGTTTTGCAACGCTTTCAAAATATGAAGACTCGTAGAGAGTAGTTGTAGTCATGAAAAACATTATTTTTGTAAAGAGAATTATGACATGTATATAAATATTTTTGAACTTTTTATGATATATCATTTTATTATTATATGTTGTTTATTAAAAATTATTCGTATAGTTTCGACTTGCTAAATTATCTGCTACAGCCCCCATTGAAGAAAATTCCTAGCTCCGCCCCTGTTCACATGCATGACCAAAACCTTACATGTAGACATAATATACCATTGATATAATATGTAATTCCGAAAACATGATAAAGGTTAGAGAATAAGTTACTGACAACCGGGAAAAAAATTGAGGTGTTAATTTCTTCACCCTTCTATTGACTAACTCATTGGCATAGACTCGTACTGATAACGTACGTGTTATAAAAAATTATCAAGTAAAATAAGGAATAATATAAGAAATACAATTGCTAGAAGTATAAAAAATTATCAAGTAAAATAAGGAATAATATAAGAAATACAATTGCTAGAAGGAGAAAGAACAGTGTTATTGATAGATCTTTTTTGTGTACATTTCTTTCACATAACCTTCCTATTTATGAGTAAAAACAATACATTGATGATGTCATCAATGACATCATTTCTATTTGTAGTCATCATATAACCCATCAATTAACTTTCCTAAAGTAAACTTTACATTTCTTGTCACATAGGCATCACATGGTTCTTATATTGAATATCCATATTTCATAACCCATAAATGATTTTTAATATTGGCAAGTTTTCATATTTTTCATCCTAATTATTTCAAAAGTGATGTGTTTAGTTTTCAATATTTATACTTTTGTTCACTTTTATTCCTATTATTACAAAAGTGTCGCACTTAGTCTCCTAAATTTATAAAAAAAAAATTAATTCAGTCTCTAATGCTTTAACTTTTTGTTAATTTATTCTCAAAGTTTCATGTGCAGATCACACTACAGGGACTTTTTACATACTTTGAAGACTAAGTGCGTTACTTTTGATACAATGAGTACAATTTTTTTTTTAAAAAAATGTAAACATTGGGTACTAAATTGAACTTTTTGCAATCTTTGAAAATTAAACACTTCACTTTTAAAACAATAAGGGCAAAATTAAAAAAAAATAGTATAAATAATGGAGGGTAAATTAGGAGACTATTTGTAAAATTTACTCTAATTGTCAAGCGTTATAATCTCTATTCCTTCTCCTGATTGCTTGGGAATTCTCACCTTTGGTACTCAAGATATTGTGTCTGAAGAGATGGATAGATAGGACTACTAGTTGCTTGATCAGGACCCTAGCTTTATTGTGAGCCCTAATTGCAACATATTTGCAAGCTTCCCATAATCTCCAGTAACATTTATAATTCTAGTATTATAATCCCACTCCTACATCAACTACTCACCACTAAACCAACTAAATTTTCACCATATAACGAATGGCCTCCACAAAGTCGTCTACCAACCAACTTTAATTATACTCAAGCCACGGTGCCAATATTGAAAGAATCCTCACATACCATGCATATCGAATGTTAAGCTGCGGCATAGGACAACATTTTTATGTGTATATATAGATTGTATGATATGGTTTTAGGAAGAAAACTGAAGGAGTACGAGAAAATTGGAGAAATTGTTTTGAATAAAATTTTCAAGAACATACTAAATCCCATTCGTTTGTTATAATTAAAAGGACTCCAATTCTATTCGCTTTCTATTCTTTTTCTAAACAAGATGTTAGCTGTTACTTTTTTTTTCTATTTTTTGTTATTTCCTTTCTTTATCAATCCAAATAAAATGGGAGAAAACTCTTGTCTTTTATTTTACTTCTTTCTTTCTTTTTGGCCATATCGTTTCCTTACCTTCTCACCGTAGCAATTTGAACAAATTTTTAAAGAGAAAACTGGGAGTCATGTTTGCGAGATTTTAGTATTAAATATACAAAAATCAAATAAGTTTTGGATTGTGAATTTTTAATTATATTTCAATTTTGAAGATAGCCTGTTGAAAAAAAAATAATGTATTTACGATTATAATTTGATTAGGTGTCACCATTCACCAGTTATAAAATCGTAAAATCTCTAAGTAAAAGGTAACACGTCATATAAGTTGTAGACGTATCAATTGGATCTCTAACAGACATATTTTTGAACATTGATTCACATCTCCTATTAACAAATCCTATAATAATATACTCAATTGCATAAAGTCAGTTAACTAACCTCAATGTCTATAGTGTCTTGCTTTTGCCTTGCAATGAAATTTTTACCGCCTACTAGTTACTGCGACTATTATTCGCATTTTAAATTAAACATGGTTATGTTCATTCCCTTGGAGTACTAATTTAATATGGGGAGCAAAAACTAGTCAAGCACCTCATTGATCAGCACCCACTATCATTTTAACCACATGTCACCGACACAATAGCATTTTTGAAAGGCTTGTGCACATAAATATATAGGAACATAATATTATTTTAATGTAGTTCGATATAATTTATTATGCATATACAAAGTATTATATTCTACTACTCAAAAGATTACACTCATGACTTTTACACACCGACTAGAGGTGTGACATATAATTTTGGTATAATCAAGTATGCTACACTTACCTTGTGGTGTGTGACACTTCCCACAAACTAGGTAGTTCTATTTATAGAATACAATTGCTAATCCCACTAGGATTAGGATTCTTATACTTTTAAATATTTAGCCTCTGTTTGGCCTAACTGTAAAATTTTAGTTTTTGAGCTGTAAAACTTTCGTTAGAAGTATTGTTGGATAAAGTCATTGATTGTTTGACATATGTTGGTCAATGTTGGATTTTAAAAAATATGGTGAGTATATTTGAGAAAAAAAAAATAATTTTCTGCATTATGTATGATGATTGGGGCAAATACGATCTAAGGTGCAGATTTGTTGAATTAGTGGCCCGTATTTATTAGTAGTGTTCAATGGGCCTGTAGACCTAAACCTAAAAGAGATAGGATTACCTATAAATATATCTTTTGTCCTCATATCAGGTGTAGTAAATATTGAGTGCATATATCACGAGAAAATTGGTGAGGCATTATAAGAGGATTTTTCTTGTACTATTTTATCATCATAGTGTAATTATTCTCCTACTACCCATGGATATAGGCTTAGGCCGAATCACATAAATTCTGTATCCGTTTAAATTTCTCGTTTCTTATGCGTTATTACTCTAAATTATCCTAACAACATACTTAGGGGAAGTGTTTCTCCCCGAAATTTGATATTTTGACACTTCTTACAAAATATATAACCTCACATATAGGGTTCACTTTTTATTTTATGCCTTAAACGCCGAATTCCCAATATGAGAAATTTTCCATACTTGTATGCCCCAATAAAATTACTTCATCAGGTACTTTTTGACTCCATGAAGGTGTGTACTCATAAAGTATTCCTCCCACTTAATGCTCTTTGAATCAACCGACAAAATGTCAACATCGATGTTGGCTTCTCTTATCATCATCAGCAACTTTTCGGTGTTCGCATCATCAAAGCTGTGTAGAATAAGTATTTATTAATATGAAAATTCCTTCCAACAAGATAAATTAAATTGTAGAAATTTTATCTTTAAAAGTAAATATTGACAAGATATATAGACTTACATTCCCTTGAAAAGCACAAATGATTTGTAAACTTCTGCAAGACGCATAACACGATTCATACTTCGCTTGAGTTTGTTATGTTGGTCTTCAAAATGTAGACAAAATACCATATTTACCAATTAAAATCATTGTGTAAATCATTGTGCCTATAACTACAAAGTGCAAGTAATTAATTCCAAAAAACACGGTGAAACTTTCAAAACAATGTATATGTACCTGTATCTTGTAATGTTTGATCTTTGTTGTAGGGAGAAGTAATTTGAGACTATCTATTTATTACTAGGATGCCAACAAAAGAAAAAGGAGAAAAAGATGTACAAATCATTTATTTGAAATGATTTTCGTGGACATATAGAAATTTTACGTAGAAAATACTTACATAGTAAAAGTGTATATTACATAGCCCATTATCAATAAGAAACTAAAAGACAAATATGGCTCCTAAGACTGCTATTGATCCAATTTATTTACATTTTGGATATACCTCATATAAAAGCAGTGGCGAATGTGTTTGCATCCCCCACTAGCCCAAAAAAAGTTAAAAATTCAAAAGTAAATATGTATATATTTTTAGTTTAAAAAAATGAATTAGTTCCACTGATATATATATATATATATATATAGTTTAAAAATTATGAATTTTAGTTCTTATTTAGAAAAATTCCTAAATCCTACCCTGTATAAAAGAATAAGAACTATTTAGCAGACATGCATACAATCCAAATAAATATACACCGCTGAGGTCGGAAAGCTAGCGACCTCAGCCATGTATATTATGACAACTGACCTTCACGAGTGGTAGAAGATGAACCATGAAATGTTTGCGGAAGCTAGCCATGGTTCTTAATATTTTAAGTCTCATAACTTTCACTGGTTTTCCACTAGCATTTGTCCATGGATTTTTTGTGAAATAATTGAAGATAAATTTGTAAAGGTCAGCATAAATTAAAGGATTCCTTCGAGAAGAACCAACATGAGAAATGAGCGGTTGGGGCAGCTGATGCGCATGTCCACTACCATATCAAATAATTCAAATATCTACTCTTCAAGAGTTCTTCAAATGAAGATAGATTCACAATTTTCAACAAATTTGTAACATCCAAAATCTAAAAGTTAAAAGGCAATAAAGTAAATGGGGAAGGGAATAAAATTAAATTAAAGAAACAAATAGATTAATTGATCAACAATATTGATATCATTATGCAGACTCATCGCATCAACTATTAACTCTCGATCACCAAGCATGACCTTCAACTTTCCTTCACCATAAGCAACGAAAAAGCCATCCATAGTTCTGTCGTGGCAAGTTTTCCATAGAACACAAATACGTCATCAAATTTCTTTGTTTATTATTTAGAAGGGTGAAACACCAAATAGTCACTGAAGTTTATCACTTTTTTTTATAGCCAAGTAAATAAATACATAAATCAACGGAACGAGTTCTGTTTGAATTTACATTCTCAACTAGTTAATTGCATAAACAACCGTCATATTTCCTACTTTTTCAACTACCAAAGATTCTAATTATACGGAAATGTTAAAAAAAATTATAATTAAACTTTGTGTCTAGCTGTAACACTTTTTAATTTTTTAAAATCTATATATTTAGTTTTTTTTAAAACATGGTTTGGGATTATTTGGATAATCTAATCTTGCCATAAAGTGAATGAATTTGTAAAACTTGTTTTTCACTCTTTCATAGGTGGCTGATACCCTATCTCTAAACTATTGAACATGAGTGACACTCAAAATCATCAAAATTCTGCTCCTCGAGGAGCCGGAAACTATGGCTCAATTATGATTGTCTGCACAGATTTACAATTTTCCATTAGGTCCAAATGTTACCTAAAAATGAGGTTCAAAGATAATAATAGGTCAGTTACATATGTATGTTTCTTGATTTTTTATTAATCTTACTGAATTTATAATAATAAAAAGTTTAGTCGGCTATTTGCATCTTGATACATGTTTAATGGCTTTTGGAGTATTTAATCCTCAAACTAATGGTTTAAAGCCACGCTGCGGGTCAGGTTCAGGAGTAAAATTGACATTTGATTGTTCCCACATAGGTCACACAATACTACCCACCATTCCCATCGTACTAAACACACACATTCGATCCATTATCACCGTATTTACCACCACCATTAGCCAACGCCTTAGTGTTAAGAAGTACAAGATTTCATTCTAAAATTAATTGGTGTTAAGTGGAGTATTTCAAGATCATATAAAGTAGTATTGAAGTTTTTAATTTTTCGATGTGAGATAAGTGTATATTCTAACACTCCCCTCCCGTGTGACCTGATTTGAGTGGGGTCACACGTGGAACATACACATGGGAAGTTAAACGCACTGAAACACACGAGGAAGATTGAATACAAGTGTGACTTGATTTTGATATAGGTCACACATGGATACACGTGAAAATAACACATGCAGAAGAAAATTGAACACGCATGGAACACACGCAAAAAATGAACAAGACTGAACCAATTGTCCAATTCTGATACCTTTGTTAAGAACCTTGAGGTTATATCTTAAAATGAATTGGTTTTAAGTGGAGTAGCCCAAGATCTTATATTGTATTAGAATTTGAATAATGTGGTGAATTTTATAAATGTAGTATTTGAACATCTTTAAATTAATAGTCAAAAAATTATTAATCTCTTTTAAATAGTAAAATTGTTTGATCCCGACTTGAGCCAATTTACGAAATTAATAATCTTCGTATAATTATAAGATAGTATATTTTAAATATTTCATTTGTATCTCATAGATCCCAAATATTTATAAATTAATAATTAGTTAAAAAGTACATACATTTTTTCTCATTATCATTAGGTCTCAATTTTTTATAAATTAATAATTACCTAAAAAGTGCATACATTTTTATCATGATTGTTTACCAGACAATTAAAATTTTCTTTTTACCACATTTTATACATTTTTCACTTTTTTAAATTTTTAGAAAATTATTATGCTAAATTTTAGACAAGCTACCCTTGACTAACTTGCAAATCATATTTTTTCAAAACCTATTACTACAATTCTTTTTGCATGCATTATGGATGTTCTTTTCTATGCTCACTTAATGCTTTAGACATTTCATTTGCAGTGGTTCTGTTCTCTTGACACGGGAAACCATTTTTGCTATTTAGAATTGAAGAGACCATAAATAATAAGAGATTGTATTGGGTTAAATAGTGTTTTCTTTGATTCAATATATTGTATAACCTCTTTAAATTAATTATCTTGGGACCACTTAAACTTCTCTTAATTTTGCAACATATCAATTTATTGATAAATTAATACTTAATAATTTATAGAGATACTTTCATTTTTTTTAATTGTAAAATATTAGCGCTTCAACTAACCAAGTTAAGACTTAACATACTCTAAGATTCAAAATACTATTTCTATATGTATTTAAGCAATTAAGAGTTCATTAACAATTAACATAAAGATTCAATGTACTCATCTTTTCAAAACAAGTGCATACAATGTATATTGAATGAAATCAAATACTATTTAACCCAACACAATCTCTTATTATTTATTGTATCTTCGGTCTTAAAATAGAGAAAATGGCTTCATATCGTAAATGTGTCAAGAAAAGAACCATGACAAATCAAATGTGTAAAACATTGTGTGAATATAGCAAAGAACAACTTTCATGCATGCGAAAAGAATTGCAGCAATGAGTTTTGAAAAAATATGATTTACAAGTGTCAATCGTAGCTGGTCTAAATTTAGTAGGAGAAAGTTCTAAAAATTCAAAAGAAAAAAGTATATAGAATGTGTTAATTAGTAATCAATAAAATATTTGGATATATAAATTACAAATAAAATATTTAAAACGTATTATTTTATAATTTAATGGTGATTATTAGTTTTAATACATTGGTCGCAAGTCTGGACCAAAAATTTTTATTATTTAAAAGAAATTATTAATTTATCGAATATTAATTTGAAAAGGTTCTACTGTACATTGTACGCACTTATTTTAATAAAAGTGAATAATTGGATCTTTATACTAATTATCTATAATTCAATGACTTCTTAATTGGTTAAATACATATAGAAATAGTACTTTAAATTTTATAATATTTTGATCTTAAATTGGTCACTTAATGTGATAATATATTTATTATTAAATAAAATAAATTAAAAATACCTTTATAAATAAATAATTATTAGCTTATCGACAAAATTAATATCTCCCTAAGTTAATAGAATTTAGGTGGTCTGAAAATTAATAGTTTAGAGGGGTTATATTGTATATACAAATGCACCTATATAAGTTAAATCTGCTCAAAATTAGTAAAGAAAATTAACCTCGTCAAACAAAGAATAGGAACTAGTTAATGGGTGTAAAGTTAGGCAATCAAACAATAATATCTTCTGAAAATATAAATACACATTGCAATATGAATGCACATTCTTTTGCAAACGGAATGTTTTACTTTCTTGCATGTCATCAAAACAATATTTACTTTATTAAAATGAAATAGTTTACTCTTTAAAATATCATAATTTTCCAGTAAGTTATAGCTAATAAAAGAATAGTTGGGCCCACTTTGTTTTTCTTTTAATAAAAACTTCACAAAATATCAAACTTTAGTCACCACTTTTCATTTCACAAAAGTTATTCATATCTAAGATGTTCAATCTATAACAGATGATTTTTTAACTATTTGAAAGATTACAAAACTTCGTTAACTTATTCCTTCAATCCAACCAGGAAAAGGTTCTTTGATAGTACTTGTTATAATTGTTGGGCGCAAGATAATGATATCCAAATTTTCCTTTAGATGTTCTAAAAGCATCGCCTCCCATTGCTTTAGTAAATGTATACGTGTTTGGCCATCCATGTAGCGTCGCCCTGGAGAAATTTTTCATGTAAGAACTAACTAAATTATAAATTGTTATAGTGAACAAAGAAAAAACAAATTGAATTTATGGAGAAAGAAGAGTGCAGAAAGAAAAAGCAAATTTTTTTTTTCAGAATTGAGTCAATCAATAAACTATTTTAACCAAAAAAAAAAGAGACAAAAGCGACACAAGTTAATGTTAAATAGAAGGAGTCGAAAAAGTATATTAGAGAAGTTCGTTTTCTATCCATTATCGATACCATTATCTTCCATACTATGATAATTGTTATTATGCCATATGCTCGCCACCAACAACCTATAACGGGTATGACCTTATTGTGGCACGATAATAATTGATGATTCAAGGAAAAAAGGAGAATATGAAAATGGAGGAGGAGGAAGTGGTAGAAACATGGAAATTTATAGCATAATAGAAAAACAAAATAGAGAAAGGAGAACAAAGAAATGTTTTGAGCATAGTTAATTATAAAACAAGAGAAAAACAAACTAGAAGCATAGAAATTTGCTTGTTGCAAAGCATAAGGCTCTGTTTGACCTAACTTTTAGACACTCAAAAGCATTTATTGTGGATTTAGAAGCTGAAATAACTTGTTTGGCCCATTTTTAAAAGTGTTTTTAGGTAAAAGTTGAAGTTGAAAAAAGCTAAAAACTGAGAAGCTCCAAATTAGAGTTTTTCCAAAATGCTTTTACGAAACTATTTTACATAATGCAGGAAACTATTTTTCTTTCTTTTTTTCTCAAATTTACCCATTCATATTTTTAAAGTCCGATATTATCCTCAAAATTTTTAAAAGCTCTACATTGTCGAACACAGGCCAAACAGTCAACGACTTTTATTCAACAGTACTTCTTGTAAAAGCTCTATTCTACAACCTCCATAACTCAAAAGTTGAAATTTCACAGTTAGGTCAAACAGAGCCTAACTCTTTTCCCTTTGGTTTGAAGCAGGACAAACTTTCAAGTCAAGTGAAACTCTTTTGGCGAAGAATCCGGGAAGACATGTCTGTTTGCCTTGGAGTCTTTCTCAAGCATATGATCCGACTCGGGTAAAAACAAAAAAAGCTTAATTGCATTTTTACAAATGTAATGCTAAACATTTATTGTAGTTAAGTTCATCAAATGGTTATTTTTGGTAATAATGAAAATCTGAATTCCCATATCTGTGTTGAGATGAGTAGGGGTGCTATTTTAAAAAACAAAAAAAAACAAAAAAACAAAAACAAAAAAAAAAAAAATATATATATATATATATATATATATATGTATAAGATATTTTTAGTCTAAAAATTTAATTTAGTTTCCACTAAAAACTTTATTTGTATGTGAATATCACATTAAGTATTTTTACTTCCTCTAAACATAAATCCTGAATCTACTTCTAACGTCCATGATGCACTAATTGTGCAGAACTAAGTTAGATACTAACCTTTGTTTGCCTAAATCTTTCAAGGCCGATGTTATATCCTTTTCAGTTGCATGCTGAGATCGAAGTTCTCTTATTGTTTCATCTACTAACTTCTTTTCTGCATCAATATCAAGAAAGAAGCAGAGGCTCCATGGAGTGTCTCCCCTATTCGGAAAGGTTTCTCAGGTATGATTCCTACTTTCTGATCACCGCAAACATAGGCTACGGAGTCAAACGCTTTTAAGCAACAACACATGGAGTCGTATATTCAAACTTGGAATTTAAGTAAAGTAATGAAGACACAAAAGGTATATTGAAACCGCAAAAAATCAACATTAATATGTTAATATATAGGATATTGGACTTGGCTCCTCTACAATTTCATTATCTAAATTTCATACAATACTCCTCTTGATTAATGTCACGTGTCACTAGATCTCATCTATGGACTACATTAATCATGCTAAACTAACTTTCTAACCATGGTTAGAAAGTATTAAATACCAAATCTAAACTACCATATTTAATTAGCAAACAAATATGGAATCATATAATTCTAAGAAAACAAAAAAAAAGAAGAAAACAACCCTCGATTCTGAAAAAAAAAATACAAGAACAAGTTGAAAGCTCAAATCAAACAAATATCACCTTGCTTCTTTTTTTAAAAAAAGATTAAAGAAAAAGAAAAAAGAAATTGTATGAATTGGAAAAAAAAATCTAAAGCAAAAATCATTTTACTTCTATAATTTTAAAGCTACTAACTTTACAGCATCAACACTATTTAACTCAAACAAATATTATGGCTTCTTTTTTTAGAAAAAAAAAAAGGTAAAAAGAAATTGAATGACTTGGAGAAACAATATTCTCATGGCTTCAATTTTTTTTTTCTTGTCCAACTTCTATAGCTTTTCTAACATATACCTTAAGCATTGATGAAAACGTATTTCTTGGAGCATAAAAAATGTATAGGTTGAAAGCTTCTACTTTGTTCTTGTGTTTTTTTCTTTTGTTTTTTCGCAATCATTATTCTTGGAGCAGAAAAAGAGTTGTTTTTTTTTTATATTTAGAATCATATGTTTTCTTAATTATTTGTTAATTAAATAAGGTAGTTTAAATTTGATATTTAATACTTTCTAACCATAGTTGTAAAGTTAATTTAACAAGATTAATGTGGTACGTAGATAAGATTTAGTTACACGTGGCATTAATCAAGAAGTGTATTGTATGAAATTGTAGAGGAAATAAGTCCTAGGATATTCAAGGACAGAGCAACGTTGTAGCTTAAGAGGCCCGGGCCCCCCCAAATTCAAAAAAAAAAAAAATGTTTATATATATATCAATGAAACAATTAGCCAACTAACAAAAAACAATCTTTTGACCACTTTTGACTACTTTTGGCTATCTTTTAACTTTCAAAATACAATTATATAAAACATAATCATGTTATATAATCATTGCTTTAAAAAATAAACCTCTTCTTCCCAGCAAAATGCAAAAACCATCCATCTCTATTCTCTTTCAACGATTCATTTCTCTATTCTCTTCCAATCTTCATTCACATACTTTTCCACTAATCCCAAAAATTTCTTCTTAAAATTCTAATTCCCACACACACGTTAAAATGCACAAATTAAGGTAATATATCATAAAATTTTTATATTTTATTTACTTATTAATTTTTTTGTTTACATAACTTTATCCATAATTTATTTTATTAATTTTTTTTTTCTGTAGATGAACATCTTAAGGTAGGGCACCAGGTAAGGTTAGCAATTTGAATTACTTCTCATAATAATTTTGTTAGTTTATTTTTTGTTAATTATATTTTAGTGGTAATTTTTTTTATTTTAAATTAACTAAGTCAATATTCATATTTTGATTATTGTCCTAATATGGCAATGTTCAATAATTTATTAATCATATTTTTTTAGTACATTAAGATGCCTAGAGCGTCATCATTTTGATTATTGTCCTGAATAATGAATATACTAATATTTTATTTTATTTAGAATTAGTTCTAACAATGAAAATATGAGGCTATTAAGAGAATTTCTTCACAAATCATATCAATTAGAATAACTTATTTAAATACATGAATATAGTAATTTGAAATTTTAATTGAAAATATATCGGATTTGTATTCTTTCATGAAGCAAATCAACTTATAACGTTAAAAGGTTCAAGTTTGGTCAAATGTAAATATATAATTTATATTTAATTAAATTTTTAATTAATTTTTGTTATTTGATTTATTATAATTAACTATATTAAATGAAAATAGAAAGATATTTTTTGAGTCTATTTTCTACTAGTCAAAAATACTGTACAAAAATAAAAAATCTCACCCCCCCCCCCCCCCCCCCCCGGACCAATACTAATTTTCTGGCTCCATCCCTTAGTTTAGTTCCTAATTTTTACTGTATTTAACTAACAAAGTCCCCTATTTTCAAAAGTGCTAATTTTAAATATTTTAACTTTGTACCTTATAATAGTACTATTAATCCTTTTACCTTTTTTTGTTAAAAAATTAACAGTAAAGTTATATTTTTTCCTTGTGCCACGTGACTTTAAAGTTATCTTTTTAATAGAAAAGGGCAAAAGAACTATTGGTGTCATAAATTACAAAACTAAAAGATTAAATATTACACTTTTAAAAACAAGGGACCTGCAAATTGAGGGATATAAATTTTGGAGCTACACTAACCAGTAGATATATGGACAAGCAGTTCTATTTTCAAACATTGTTTGGCGAAGTTTAGAACATTTACTGCTCCAAAAGCATTGATACCCAAGGCAACATCATACCTGAATAACACCCAAAAGACCAAGAGTTAAAAATTCATTTCTTTTGCTGTATATTCAAGCTATACTTCTAGTATTACCTTTCGAAAAACCTTGTTGTCGCAGCAGAGTTAACAACTATGTCTATCTCTCTCCACATATCATTTCTCAATTCGGAGTCTTGAATCCCTAAGTTCTCACAAGCAACATCACCAGGAACTGCACCCACTTTGTCTTCGACAAGGAGTCTTAAGTTGGCACCCCATTTCTCCTTCAGAACTTTAAATAGCTCGGTTTCTATGACCTACAGGAACGTATTTAGCTGGTCACATAAGGTGGCACCCCATTTCTCCTTCAGAATTTTACTAAGAAAGATCTTATACAATTTAAACTTTTAGATAAGGTAGTAATTTGACATGGTATTAAGCTCAGGTTACCAAACGGTATTAGATTTATGTCTCTCTACCATGCATTTAAAAATATTAAAACTATTAATGTGTAAAGTTTTAAAATAAATTGCCCCAACACATTGAAGAGTGTGTTGAAGATAATAAATAAATTTTAAATGACGTGATAAATTAATAGATCTCAAGGTACCTCGTCATATAATCGTTGTCTAGCTGACATGCCATCAGCTGCTCTAATTAGAAGGAAGAGCTTTTTGATGTTTGGCTGAATGTGAAGTATCCGCTCAACTAGAACAGCATCAAAATAGTATAACCATTTTCGCTAAAGTATTCATGCAAATAACTTTGAAGAAAGGATAATAGTTACTTTACGAATTTAGAAGCAAGATGTATGCGTGACAAATTAATTGGTTCAGTTAGGCGTGAGACTGTGCTGGGTCAATCTTCAAGTGTACTGGTGGTGTCAAAATTGCAGAAATGAATCTGCTTATAACATTATAATCTTATGGACGAGATTTTGTAATTGTGAATTATTAAGATAGATGATGTGAATAGTTCACAAATGTTGAATCTCGCTCATAACTTTATAATGTTATGAGAGTATACTTACTCCAAAACTGTTTTTCATGATATTATGTAATTGTGTAGGTGGGGCACAGGGTTTTTTTCCTTCTAGTTGGCGAAGGATGAGCAAGGAAGAGCTCACGTTAGACTCTTATACATAAACAAAATGAAGGTGATCAAATGTAAGTAAGAGAGATTGAGATAGTACCTTTCGCTAGAAAGCCTGTGGCGCCTGTGATCAATACCGTCTTGCCGTCA
Organism: Ehretia macrophylla; assembly: GCA_037974665.1. Classification (NCBI taxonomy): domain Eukaryota; kingdom Viridiplantae; phylum Streptophyta; class Magnoliopsida; order Boraginales; family Ehretiaceae; genus Ehretia; species Ehretia macrophylla. The sequence goes on along the minus strand of CM075778.1, from coordinate 29,149,038 downwards.
AGCAACTGATGAATGCTACTCGATTCCATTTGTTAATAAGTATACTGAAGATGATGATTTGCACATTCAACTCACCGGTGTTCTTACATGCACTATGTTGCCTTATGTATATATAAGAAGGAAAATTTTGGAACTTTTGCATAAAAGTTGTCATGGGGACCACCCCTTGGAATATATTACCAAAAAAAAAATTGACGAAATTGTCATTAGGGCTTTGGTCTAGTGGTAAAGCTACTTGATGTAAGCGAAAAGTTATAAGTTCGAATCTCGCTAATTACGTTGTACGGTATTAGATCTCTCTTAAATAAAAATAGCCTTAGGCCTCCTTGAATAAAAAAAAATGATAAAATTTGACAATTTTATTTTTATTTAAGAGAGGTCTAACACGTACAACACATATTTAAGGATATTACCCACAAGAATTGATTTTATAATTTCTCACACTTGCACCAAGGAGCATACCACTAGACCAAAGACATATTGGTGAAATTTGACATCATTTGATATGTGTTGTATAGTTTAGACTTTCCCTTAATTAAAAATAAAAAAGAATTTATTTTTGCCTCACACCCCTTGCACATTTGGAATATGAGACTCAAATCTCAAACTTTTAGAAATATGAGACTCGGACCCCTTTTGTTTTAAGGGATTTTTAAAATATGATAAATTCCATTAATGCCCCCAGCTTGTGCACACCCTCCGGCACCCACCCCTGCACTTGTGGGATTACCAATGTTTGTATCCGTCTTTGCATTGAGAAGCTCATCAAGAAAAGCCATATTGGATTGGATACGTAATCAGTGAGATTTGAGTTCGCAATCTCTCACATACATAACGAATTATATATCACTGAATCAAAACCTTTATGGTGCTGTTCCACCTTTAATATGGTAATATTTTTTGCAGAATAAAAATATGAACAGAATCGATAGTTATATTAATATTTGGGGAACGTAGGAGAAGTGCGAAAATTGCCACTTGAATTGCGAAGCTCTCTAATCACGCGTGATAGTTTCTTAGAATTCGTGTTGGTTGTACATAAATATCTATCTATTCTTTAGAAGAGGAGCCATTCTTGAGTCAAATACTTGACATGTAAAAAATAATCTAATCCCTAGTCAGAGAAGCAACAATTTCAGACAGGATTTTGTCCTAGCTTTTTTGCTAATCGTTTTTAAGTCAAAGTTACCGACTTCGCTGTTACCGTTCATTGCAATGTTACCGTTCGTCCTGATGATGGGGTCCAGCCCCATGTTGGCGAACATGAAAACAGCTGCACCATTAAGCCAATGTTGTAAATGACAGCAAAATCACACTAGTACACCCCAATTTTTGCTTATAAATCGGGGGTTAAGGTGAAGAAGACGGATCAAGCAAGATTGAATAGAAAACATAGAGTTAGTGTGAGTAACTAATTCAATCTTTGTGAAGGAGAGTTTCCCGTGTTTTTTAAAAAAACTAAGTTTTGGTAAGGGTTATAGTTTTGTCCGTTTAAAAGTTTTATTGTGTGAGAGAGAGTAAAAAAAATTAAAGCCATTTAAAAATTAACTATTTAGTTAGCGAATTAATTTATGGATCTAATCAATTTGGATGAACCCCGTAAAAAAATTGTGTCCCATTTTACTACTTTCAAGAATTTTCGTACATAATCCTACGGAATAAAGGGCAGGGAATAGCTGACATTCCCAACAAGTAGTATCGAGAGTTGTGGTTCTGTACAGAAAAAAGTATTGGGAGAAAGCGTCATCAGTGACAGAATTTTTTGCCAGCGTCAGATCACTACGTGGAGGCCACGGTTGCATTCTCCGGTTGACGAAAATTCTAACGCCACCTACAGCGCAACAAACGGTCCACCCGATCACAAGATAGAGTCAATTCTAGTCGTTGGGTTGTGGGTAGAAAAGAAAGGGTCAGATTTGTGGGATCCGATCCTGTGTGGCACGTGCTTGGTTGCTATTGTGAGCCCTCCAGATTTGGCTGAGATTTAATCAAAAAAGAAGATTGGATTTGGTGCATCACGAAGAATAGGAAGGTTGTGCACCAACCTTTAAGTTGGAGCAAGTTGAAGGCTCTAATTGGTACATCACGCACGCCAGGGCTTGTGTGAGCTCCGTTAACCAAAAACTTTGACCGAGTTGACCAGGTATTAACCAAGGACTGACCAAGTTGATTGAGGGTGCCCTTGGGATTTTTTGACATCCTGAGTCTGATTTTGTAGATATTTTTGTCAAATTCTTGTTGTATCATTGATTTTTTTTTTTTTTTTTTGAATTTGGTATTTATGAGGCCGAAAATATGGCATATGCACCCAAATTTAAAGTTTTATTCTATGGTGAAAAAATGAGCCTCACTTTGTAGCAGAGTATGGTAAAAGACCTTTTGGTGAAACAAGGTCTTGACCAGGCTTTAGAGGAAACGAAACCTACAGAGAAGAGATGACAAATAGAGTTTCATCAGGAACTCCTAGAAAACGTTCATAAGTACGATCCGATTGACCCTTGCTCCCGAGATAAGGTACAATGTCTTGAAATTAACTACAACAAAATCATTGTGGGAGAAGCTCGAAAGCATCTACGCATCAAAATAATGACCAATCGGTTATGCCTTAAGATGGATCTTTATTCCTTAAAGATGGAGGAATGAACAACAATCCAGGATCGCACCAACAGATTCAACCAACTAGTGTGCCAGCTTCAAATGAGGAACAGCAGCTTGAGGACAAACTCAAATATGAGGAGCAAGCAATTCTATTACTGTTTTCTTTGCTGAGGTCGTACAAATTGGTACAGACGATGCTGTTGGGAAGAAGACGTTCAAATTGGATGATGTCACTGCACTCCTCCGTGAAGACAAACGAATGATGGGGAAAGGAAGTGCAGATGAGTTAATAATTCACGCACTGTATAGGATTATGATCAAGGAAAGAGTCATGGCAAGAATGGCTAGCGTAAAGGTAAATTGAGATCACGAGCATGTGATCAAAGAGAAAAAAAAGTGTTAGTATTCAAGGAGGACATGAAGAGCATAAAGAAAATGAAGTTGTCCAAGGGCAAGGTCAAGTGTGATGACTCAAATTTGAACCTGTACATGGCTGATAAGGAGGAACTAATGGTGTTGATGGGGAAGACTGTGGATGCCGTCAAAGCTGATATAAGGAACCCCAAATGGATTCTAGATTCTGCCGCTTCTTTACATATGTGCAACGAGAGAGCTCTATTCGAGACTTTGCATGCTGAGGGGGAGTTTTCTAGCATCACCACTGCAAACAATAAGATGATGAAGGTTGAAGGCATTGAAGTGTCTGCCCGAAGCTAAACAATGATGTTGTTGGAGCCCTTTGCGACATGAAATACGTACTATCCAGTGGTCATAACATCATTGCATTAGGAGTGTTGTCATCACGTGGATGCAAATACGTTGGTGAAGGAGACCGGTGTAGAGTAAGCAAACATGACAATATGATTCTGACTGGCAAGATGAACGAGATGAAGATTTGCATCTTGGAAGGTCATACTGCGCGAGAAGAGATCAAAAGCAATTGTGGTCAACTGAAGAGTATTCAACAAAAACAAACCAAGGAGAAGAGAGTAACGTTCTTCGAGATTACTGAGGTGTTTGAAAAATATCATTCGAAGAAGGAAGTTTTGAGCATGAGAAGCAAGCTGTTTGACAATACACCAAATTCTTTCTAGGGGGAGTCAAATGAGAATTGTTACTCTCATTAGGTCTAGAGGGTGAGATTGATGGTAGGGTCCAGCCCTAAGTTGGCCAATTTGCCAACATGAAGCAAATTGGTGTAGCTGTTTTAACAACTGCACCATTAAACTACAACAAAATCTCACCATTATAGGCCTAATTGTTGCTTATAAATAGGGCGTTAAAATGAATAAGGTAGATCAAACAAGAGAAAACAAAGAGTGAGTGTGAGTAATTCAATCTTTGTGAGGGATAGTTTTTCATGTTTTTCTATAAAATCGAGTATTAGTAGGGTTATAACTTCGACTGTTTAAAAGTTATATTATGTGAGAGTGGGTTAGATCTTAGATATTCAAAAATCAAACCATTGTAATCCTTGTGTAATAGTTGGTGAATTCCTCTGTGGACATAGTCAATTTGGGGAACCACATTAAAAATTTATACGTCCCGTTTTACTACTTTTACGAATTCACATACACGATCTTGTGCAATCTGGCCAGGGAAGAGCTGATATTCCCAACACGTCCAACCACCCAATTCTCCTTTATAAGCTACTCCAAAACCTTCACACCTAAGTTTATTTATGGGGGCAAAGGCAACTTTGAAGAACTCGAACTAATAACTGGGTTATCAACACCCGCTCCTTGCACACACTGACACACTTGATAATGTTGTTTCCAACTTTATTCTAGGAGATAACATTGGAAGAAAGTGGTGAAGAAGGATATTGAAAATTGGATATTAAATGCTTTACATTTGAGTTTTTAGGATTAACATTTGGATTTGGTTTAATTGATTCTCTAAGGTGGCAATTAGTGTGTGATAATGGATTTGGAATGGAATGATATTCACAATTTTATTTCACTTCCCAAGCTTAGTATAAATGAATAAGCTTGAAAATCTCATTCCCAAGAATATGAGAATACCCATTCACAATAAAACACGTGAATAACCCATTCCCATGTACTTTGGAATAAACTTATGTTACAAGTAACTAAAATACCCTTCAAAAAACATATTACACACTATACAAATAACATTATTATTAATTATTAATATAAAAAATAAAAATATAAAAATAACATGATAAAATAAAAATATATAACAATAACAATAACAATAAATATCAATAAAATATGATTTAAATAATAAACGTAATAATATGTAATATAATAGTAAATAAAATATATGATAATAATAATATAAAAGAAGATAAAATATAAAAATATATAATAATAAAATAAGATCATACTAAAAAATATAAACGAAATATCATATATATAATCTAATAACAATAATACCAAATAGTATTTATAATGAATATAATAATATGTAAAAGATAATAAATGATAAATATCAATAATAATTCTATTATAAATTATGTATATAAAATAATGAGTAAATGTAATAATTATATAAAATAATAAATGTGTAATATAAACAAAATATAAATACAATAATAAAGAATAATAATAAATAATTTATATTTAATTAAAAATATTATATATTAATATTAATATAAAATAATTAATAATAAATATAGCAATAGTAATATGCTTCAAACTAACCATTATCATTAATATGATATTTATATTTATTCTTAAGTTAATAATATATCTCTAGTAATAAAAGGGCATTTTTGCATTTTATATAAGTTATTCTCATTACTACTATGTTATAGGGACCACTGAACATGGGTTTGAAATCAATATATTCATTCATATCTTCATTCGTAGAACATATCAAGTATTACATATATCCTTTCCCAAGTTCATTATATTCTTAGGGTCATTCCATTTCTTAACTCAATCCACTTATATCAGAAATTATTCTAGGATACCAATCACCATCGAATACTATAAGGAAAAAAATTTCTTTTGCCAAATTTTTAGTGGAAACTAACGAATCATGAAAGGAAAGGGTGTAATCCTCATTTTTTTAATAAGGGTGGAATTTGAGTGATATATCCAAAAATGCAAGGAATGTGAAGCAAAATGTTGTGTCGAGCCCTGAGAATCTGAGAATAATTAGGCCTTAACACCCATGTGTGAAACTCAACTATTGACCCAAAAGTTTAAGTTATTGAATCTTGAACTTACATATGTTTATTAAGAATTCATTCTTCTCCTAATCTTTCCATGTGGGAAAAACTTGTCTCCTTACTCCTTAGTTCACCATGTGAAACTCCTAACAAATCTCTCTTTTTTCACATGTGAACTCCACATAAGGCCTTAACTCTTCCTTGATCCATATTTATTGCTGATGGATCCATCTACTATTCTCACAAGCTTTTAGATCTCCTATGCACCCTAGCTACCGTGGTTGCTCAAGTAGCTCTTCCTTGTACACCCAAATCAACCATGAGGCACCATAGTCTTACTCTCACACAAGCTCGCTTGGGATCACCCAGATCACCATGCCTTGCTCCATCGCGTTACCATACCCTCATACAACTTTGAGAGTACAGCCCAAGAATTATGCTTATCGTGACCCTCCTCCATCCTCTGAGCCTTGCTGCCAAGCTCTACCGAGAGTTCATCACGACAATGTACTTTAATTCTTTGGAGTCCGGGCCAAGATCGTCAAACCATCAGCTTTAATACCAATTTGTTGTGTCAAGCCTTGAGAATCTGAGAATAAATGAGCCTTAACACCCATGTATAGAACTCAACTATTAATCCAAAAGCTTAAGCTATTGGATCTTGAGTTTACACATGTTTATTAATAGCTATTTATTCTCCTAATCTTTCCATGTGGGAGAAACTTTTCTCCTTGCTCCTAGTTCACCATGTGAAACTCCTAATACAAAATTACCCCCAAAAAATGACAAAATTTTGAAGGTAACTAAGAGTCAGTAGCTTCAATAATAAAATATCATGGCGATTCTTAATCGAAGTTCAACTAATGGCCACATATAGGCATGATGGGAGAAGATGACAGAGGGTTATAAGCTATTGAATGACTACCTCTTCTTAAAGCTTAGGTTGTTAAAGAGAGATTATTATATCTATTTATTATCTTCAACACGTCTCACAATTCATATTTTAGTCTTGCAGGTAAACAATTTTAATTTTTTTGGGAGTGAATACCCTAAATAGTCCGTAACTTTCACCGAAATGACAATTTGGTCCCAAATCTTTTAAAATGAGAATTTTAGTCCTTTAATTCACTAAAATGGACATTGTTAGTCCCTAGTATTGTGATATATGGAAGGAACTATATCGATGAATTTTGATATAAAATCTCCAGGATTCATATTAGTTATTTGTTTTTATAAATATTATATTGTTATATTGGAGTGGCCACTAAATAAATCCAATTATGGGTATCACAGGTGTTATGTATCATTCAGTCAAGTGGGAGAATGTAAGACATTTTTGTTTAATATGACCTTCATGACCACATAAAATGCAAAATAAATTATGATGGTTCAATGGGCAAAGTCATGAATCAATACGTAATCTCCTACATAATTAAATATTTAGGGGATTCATGAAAGGACAAAATTAAAGAATATGAAGAGTCCATATATGTAGTCTTATATTGAACTCATGTTCTTGATATGTTCATGTAACCACCTGAATTATGACCCTACATTGAGGTATACTTATTAGGGTTAGTTGTTCATTATAATATTACATTGTAAAATACTTAGTGAGGTTAGTGAGTTCATGAAATGTCATTTTTAATTAAATTCATGATGGGTGAAATTAATTGGAAGATTACTATATAAAGGACTCTTGGTCACTCTCTCCACTCAACCATCCTAATGTTTGTTATTCCCATCAATTGGAAAACATAAAAGTATATAAAGTAAAAGTAAAGAAGATCAAGTTAGTCATAGGGTGTGTACCAATTCAAGGTATACACCATAAAAGTTATATATATTAAGTTTACATACTATTTTGTATATCTCCAAAGTGATTCAAGATTATTGAGGTATGTTTTATATTTAATTTTTTTATGATGTTATAAGACATGAGCTAATGATCCAATTTTCTTCTTACACACCTATTTCCAATTTCTTACCATCTTTGCTTATTTGTTAAAAATAATAAATAAATAGAATAAACTCCTCCGCTCGTAATCTTTCAGATGAGGTGGTACAATAATATGGTATTAGAGTTCAAACTAGCAAATGGTCTTAGATTGAAGTCTCACTTGTCACCCATTCAAAAATATTTAATCTATCTATAATGACCCAAGATTTTATTAAGAATCCAAAAGAAACAATAAGTAAAAAGAACAGATGCATGATTTAAAAAAAAAAATCTTATTTTGGTTTTGTAAGATTTAATGGTAATTATAACTCCTATGGAAATAGACGTATTTATAAGAGATAAGGGATTGAATTCTAATTGACTTTAAATTCTGAGTTTTTACATCATTAGGATTAGACCTCTATGTAAGAAGAAAAGGGTTCAGACATCCTCATAAATTTTTAAGATCAGTGAGAAAGTTAGGAGATGAGTTTATCAAGATCTAAAGGTTTAAAAGGCTTTGATTCTTGGTTTTGGCATTGGGCACCTTTATCTATTGGATTTATTTTAAGAATACTTTAGTTTTATTTATTTTTATTTTTATTTTTATGTTTTTTGATAGTTTTTGAGTCTTCAGGGCTTAAGAAGTTGATATTTTTAGGTGCACGACGGTCTCTTCACATTCGTCGAGGTGAATTTTAGGGGCGTGACATTGTTTATGTGTAAGGCTTAAAAATAAATCCCACCTGCATGTACAATGAAGTGTAAAAAATTATAAATAAATAGGGTAAAGAGCATCGTAGCTCCTTATAGTTTGGTGAAAGTGTACAATACCCCTTATACTTTCAAAAGTGCACCGAAGTCCCTTGTGTTTTGAAAAATGTAACACCACAGCCCCTTCCGTCAAAAAAATTGTTACTTTTAACAGTAAGTGTGCTGCACACATCTGTATTGCAACTTTTTTTGTTTTTTTTTTAATACATTTTACCAATAAAATAAATTTATACATTGTCTAAAATGCCCTTTTCACCAACAAAAAAAGGACAAAATCAAATTGTCTTCTTCCCCACCCCAATCTCGTCAGCCTCCCCAACCCCAAACATGTATGCGTTGTAACACACAAACTAGGCCGAAAACATTGAAGGCCTGGTTAAAATCCCTATTTTAAGAGAACCCAGAAATGGCTGCGTTGAGTAATGCAATATTTGGTTGAGGAATTTCGTCTAACAGCTTGGTGGGAATTGTTAAAAGGTTGAGTTTTGAGTTGTTGTATGTGAGAAATGTGGCTGTGTGGAGGTGAGTTTTTTGATTTTTTTATGAAAGCATTAACATAAGAAAACACAAAATATGTTCAACAGAAGTACACCATAAGTGCACCAGACCCACTTGTGATTAAACATAAGTGCATCGGTACTCACGTGTTTAAAAAATTAACATAAGTAATCTCTGTATTTTGGTAAAAGTGCACACGTGCCCCTTCTGTTCCTTTCCATCAAAAAAACTAATAGAATTTACAAAAAAAACGTAAATGCCCTTAATTTTTTTTCATTTCTCTCTTTTGTCATTTTCTCTTTTATTTAAACTAAAAAAATAAAAGAATAGAAATATATATATATATATAATAGAATTTACAAAAAGAACATAAATGCCCTTAATTTTTTTTCATTTCTATCTTTTGTCCTTTTCTCTTTTATTTAAACAAAAAAAATAAAAGAAAAAGATATATATATATATATATATTTTATTTTATTATTATTTTTTTTAAGTTCAACCACAATTGATAAAATTTGACCAAAACACAGCAGATTCATGTTTCTCCAGACAACAATGTTAAAACTGCATTCAGAACTATAAAATTGTTTGAACAGTAAATGGAAACTCAATCTTAATTCTTAGCAAAACACCACATCTTTATAGCAACCATAACAGCAGATAAATAATAGGACTGAAGGCGAACAAATCACAGCCTCCTTCCCTTTCTACCACCCTTTCTACGAGTACTGTCAGTTGGAATTGGAGTCACATCCTCTATGCGACCAATTTTCATGCCTGAACGTGCGAGGGCCCTAAGGGTAGATTAGGCACCTGGACCAGGGGTCTTAGTCTTGTTGCCTCCAGTAGCCCGAAGTTTAATGTGAAGAGCATTAATTCCAAGTTCCTTGCATCGTTGTGAAACATTTTGTGCTGCAAGCAAAGCTGAATAAGGAGAAGACTCGTCCCTGTCAGCCTTCACCTTCATACACACAAAAAATAAAAAATAAAAAATAAACACACATACATACATATATATATGTATACACATAACCTAGAAAAAATATATATATTTATAGGGGTGGGGGGTGCTGATGGGGTGAGTGAGTGGGTGGGTGGGGGTGACGGGTTGGTGGGATGGGGATGGGTGACGGGTTGGGTTGGGTTGGGTGGGGTTGGGTGGTGTTAGCGAATAATTCATAGTTATCAACTGAATTTAATTTCAAGTTTTGTTATCTATTGTTATCTTATCATATTTTTCAAACTTTATGTAATCCTTTGTATCCTAGGAGTCTATGTCTAGTTGGCTAACTCCAAAACATGTGTATTTATATCTGAGTGTACATTGAATCACAGTGAGAAGCATTTGCAATCATCTATCGTGTTTTACTTCTCTACATGGTATAGAGCCATATCTGCCTTAACAAGCATATCGATCCATCCAGTTTTTTTTTTTTTTTTTTTTTTCTCTGTGTCCTAAACTCTTCACATTATGGCCTCTGCTTCAGCCACTACTACTACTTCCGCCGCACTATCTTCTACTTCCGCCGCACCATCTTCAGTTTCTCTTGGTGGTGCTTCTTCCATAACGAACATTGTGGCCATTAACGTTGCTGCACAGCTTCCTTTGAAACTTACTGGCAGTAACTACTCTACCTGGCGCACCCAATTTCACACTCTCCTCTATGGCTACGACTTGATGGGGTACATTGATGGTACGACTCCATGTCCTGCTGCTACTATCACTATTGCCGATACTGCCTCGCTGAATCCTGAGTACAAGCTTTGGATGCGACAAGACAGTCTTTTACGCCACGCGATTCTCGCATCTGTTGATGCTACTATTGCTCCTCTGGTCACTATGACCACCACTGCAAAACAGGCTTGGGACAAGCTCAGTAGTTCCTATGCCAATGCTTCGAAATCTCACATCTATGGTCTCCGTAATAAGCTGCTGCATATGTCAAAAAGAAACAACTCAGTTGCTGAATATCTTCGCAACATCAAAACTGTCGCAGATGACCTTGCTCTAGCGGGCTCGCATGTGGCTAATGAAGAGTTAGTGGTTGTGGTTCTTTCGGGTCTAGGTGATGATTACAAGGAGCTGAGTGCAGCGATACGTGCTCGAGATACTGATATTTCCTTTGAAGATTTATTTGATAATCTCCTCGATCATGAATCATTTCTTAAACGTGAGGAGCAACGCCGGGGCTCTTCTCCTATAACTGCTCATTTTACTCAAAAAAACAACAATAAAGGCAAGGGAAATGGGGGCGATAATAAGAAAGGACAATCCTACAACAACAACAATTCATCTGCTAGTTTTTCATCCAACTCTCAATCTCCTGGTGCCACTTCTCGCTCCTCCAACGGGAATTGGCACCAAGGGTCCTCGAATCAACAGCCTCGTATGCAGTGTCAGCTGTGTGACAAGTTTGGTCATGTAGCGAAGTTTTGCCGATCGCGTCCTGCTCCCTATTTTGATCCACAAGCCCACTATGTTACAAAAGGTTCAGCCCCACAGTCTCCTGGTTGGGTTCTTGATTCAGGGGCGTCTCATCACATTGCCTCAGATTTCCAGAACATGAATATCAATGCTAACTATGCTGGCTCCGACGGCATTCTTATTGGAGATGGGTTTGATATCCCTATTTCTCACATTGGTAACACCACACTAGTCGCTCCCTCGAAAACTTTTGCCTTAAATAATGTTCTTTGTGCACCTGCCATCCACAAATATTTGTTATCCGTTTCACAATTTTGTAAGCAAAATCTAACATCCATTGAATTTTTTCCTGATTCTTTTCTTGTGAAGGACCTGAACATGGGGGCGTCACTGGTCAAAGACCAGAGTAAAGGAAACCTGTATGAGTGGCCTTGCTCGCCGACTTCACCAAAGGCTTTTTCTGCAGTTCGTACGTCGCGTGCACAATGGCATTATCGCTTAGGTCACCCAAATCATCGAACCCTCAGTACTATCATCGCTACAAATAAATTGCCAGTTTCGAGTTCCAGTTTTGATTTTTGTAATGATTGTTTATGTCACAAGAGTCATCGACTAGTTTTCGGTGACACCACTCTTGTAACAAATAAACCTCTAGAAGTAGTATTTTCAGATGTTTGGGGTCCTGCCCCGGTTCAATCTTTCGATGGTTTTCAATACTATATCATTTTTGTTGATTTTTATTCTAGATATGTGTGGTTATATCTTCTCAAAAAGAAATCTGACACTGCTAATGTTTTCATGACCTTCCGAGCCTTGGTTGAAAAATTTTTTAACACCCCAATCATCACTCTTTATACTGATGGTGGTGGTGAGTACGTAGGACTTAATTCATTTTTAAAACAACATGGCATTCAACATCTAGTTTCACCCCCTCATACACCTCAACACATGGGTATTGCTGAGAGACGCCACCGCCATATTTTAGAAACTGCCCGAACCTTACTATCTAAAGCGTCTCTACCCGACATTTTTTGGTCAGTCGCGTGTCAAGTAGCTACATTTCTTATTAACCGGCTACCAACTGATGGCTTGGGAAAATATTGTCCTTTCGAAATGTTGTTCAAAACACCCCCAAATTATCGTACACTACAGGTATTTGGCTGCTTGTATTACCCTTGGTTGAAGCCATATGCGCAAAATAAGCTAGATAAAAAATCTCGTCCATGTATTTTTGTTGGATACTCTACTGTGCACCATGCTTTTAAATGCTATGATCCTACATCTAATAAAATCTTCATTTCTCGTGATGTTATTTTTGTGGAGCATGTCTTTCCAGCTCAATCAAAATCCTTAGCTCCTACATCTAATCCTAATACCACACAATCACCTCTCGCTACTCCTTTATCATCCGCTGCACATAATCTTCTACCCACTCATGATGTTGTCTCTTATGATATTCTTTCCCCTTCGCTTCAGCTCTCCCACACAGGTACAGATGCTGCGCCAACTCCAGTCATAAGTCCCGCGGTTCTGCCATCTGTTTCACGATCGTTGGCTGCTCCATTTCAAGTTCCACCTTCGGGTTCCTTGCCTTCGGCTATGCCCAGTTTGCCCTCTGGTTCAGTTCCTGAGCAGGTATCCTCTAATTCCATCTCTCAATCTTTTGTTTCTCACCACCATATGGTAACACGTTCGAAAATGGGTATCACCAAACCGGTTAACAAAATGTGTTTAATGTCTAAGTCTGAAATGCAGCCTCTCACTGAACCCTCAACATATACTCAGGCCAGTAAATCTCCACTGTGGCGTAAGGCCATGTGCCAAGAATTTGATGCCCTGCTAAAAAATGGAACGTGGGAATTGGTTCTTTCTTTGCCATCTCAGAATGTAATAGGCTGTAAGTGGGTATATCATATTAAAAAGAAATCTGATGGAAGTGTAGAGCATTACAAGGCGCGATTAGTAGCAAAGGGTTTTCATCAACGCCCTGGTGTTGATTTTAGTTCTACATTCAGTCCTGTTGTGCGTCCTACAACGGTTCGACTAGTCTTATCTGTGGCGGTTCACTATGGCTAGGATGTGCGCCAACTAGATATTAACAATGCTTTCTTGCAAGGGACATTAAAAGATGAGGTGTACATGCAACAACCACCCGGATTCTGTGACCCTACTTTTCCAAATTATGTCTGCAAACTAAAAAAAGCTATATATGGTCTTCGACAAGCGCTGCGGGCTTGGTATAATGAGTTCCGTGCTTTTTTGATCTCAATTGGTTTTCTGAATTCTCGAAGTGATGCCTCTCTATTCACTTATCACACGCAGACGACCACTTTGTTTCTCCTGGTGTATGTCGACGACATACTTGTGACTGGTAACTCTAGCTCTGCTGTTGCTAATTTCATCCAATGCCTTGCTCACATATTTTCATTAAAAGATCTTGGTCGACTGGATTATTTTTTGGGTGTGGAGGTTCAATATGTCAGAAATGGGTTGGTTCTCTCGCAGTCGAAGTACATCTCTGATCTTCTTGCTAAAACCAATATGCTTGATGCCAAAGGAGTTGCAACGCCTATCTCTACTTCCATAACACTACAACTGCAAGATGGTTCTCCTCCAACTGATGCGAAACAATACAGAGGTGTAATTGGGGCTCTCCAGTATCTCTCATTCACTCGCCCCGATATTGCATTTGCCGTGAATCGTATGTCTCAGTTTATGCATAAGCCCACAATTAATCACTGGACTGCAGCCAAGCGTGTGCTACGCTATCTCAAACAAACACTTCATCAAGGTCTTTTCATTCGCAAAGGGTCTACTCTTACTCTCACTGCCTTCTCCGATGCGAACTGGGCTGGTAATATTGATGACAGGAGCTCGACATCTGCTTATGTAGTTTGTCTTGGCAATAATCCAATAAGTTGGTCTTCTCGGAAGCAAAGGACAGTAGCTCGGTCCTCTACTGAGGCTGAGTATCGGGCTGTTGCTGCAACAACTGCGGAGATTAATTGGCTACAGAATATTCTTGCTGAACTTCGCGTTCCGTTAAAGACTGTGCCTACAATCTATTGTGATAATGTGGGTGCAACATATCTTTGTGCTAATCCGGTGTTTCATTCCAGAATGAAACACATAGCTATAGATTTTCATTTTGTCCGTGATCAGGTAGCCAATCAACGGATTAAGGTTTCTCATGTGTACTCTGCTGACCAAGTCGCTGATTCTCTCACAAAACCTCTACCACGCTTGCAATTCAACCGACAGAAACTCAAGCTGGCTGTTCTTGATGGACCGTCCAGCTTGCGGGGGGCGTGTTAGCGAATAATTCATAGTTATCAACTGAATTTAATTTCAAGTTTTGTTATCTGTTGTTATCTTATCATATTTTTCAAACTTTATGTAATCCTTTGTATCCTAGGAGTCTATGTCCAATTGGCTAACTCCAAAACATGTGTATTTATATCTGAGTGTACATTGAATCACAGTGAGAAGCCTTTGCAATCATCTATCGTGTTTTACTTCTCTACAGGTGGGGCGAGTGGTGGTGGTGGTGGTGGTAAAATCGTTATTTATTTGAACATATTTAAATAGATATTATGTCATATATATTCTCACATGTTACATTTCATTTAGGATTAACAATAGGTGTAATCAAACTTGCTTTTACACATCTCTAGTTATTTGGGACCTTTTTATCTCTTTAAACTTCTATTGAATTGAGAAATAGGTTTGATTGATTATCTTTTTTTTATATATAAGGCATTTTTCAAAAAATTCAAATCAAAGCAATTGAATATCAAACTCGGGCCTATATGACCTATCAATAAAAATATTTCACATTTGTCATATATTTTATACATCACATTAGATATATATATATATATTCATGAAATACAATTTACTTTCAAAAAACCTTAGTGGTGAAATAATAGATATAGATACATAAAACTCAAAATCTAGTGCTCAAGATTGTGGAGGTTCAAATTCTCTTCAAAGCATAATATTAAAAAGATTCATTAAATGAGTAATTTAATAAGAAAGTTCGGACGACAGAGTTCGTACCTGCTAGCCTGGCAAACGTTGGACTATTGTGTGTCACCAATTTTTTTGTATATGCGTGTCAACATTGGGTGCCGAGGAAGTTAATGAAGTTTTTTTTTTTTATCAAAGAAGTTAATGAAGTTTGATTGTACGTGGGGACGAGATGAGCATACGCCTTTCAAAACGTCGTTTTTAACAATCATAAGTTCCTTCACACACCATAAACGTGGCACTTTTTTTATTTATTCTTTTGTCGCGGGAACGTGGCACCAAAGTTGCCATAGTAGTTTCATGATTTTTTTATTTATATAATATAAATTTAAATTGTAATCCAAATTTCAAATATCTTATTATAAAATATTATAATTTAATCATTCCACCCAATATTTTAGATAATTTCATGATTTTGTTGCCTTACGCAAAAACATGTTTTTTAGGTGGATCCATTACAGCCTCTATTAGCTCCAAATTTTTTTAAAAATACAATAGAATTTCTTTAAATTAATAATCTCTTCTATACAATAAAATTGTTCAGTCTCGACTTAGGACCATTGTGAGAAATTAATAATCTCTATAAAGTTATAAGATAATACATTTCAAATGCTTCTTTTAAATTTTGTAGGTCTCAAATATTTTAAAAATTAATAATTAGCTTAAAAAGACATATATTTTTCTCATGACTGAGCAGCTGAGAATTAAGGTTTTCTCTTTAAATACTTTATACATTTTCACTTTAAATTCTCAAAACATTCACTTGTTAAATTTTGGACAAACTATCCTTGACAAATTTCCAAATCATAATTCTGCAAAACCCATTGCTGCAATTCTTTTTGCGTGCATGAAGGATGCCCTTTGTTATATTCACATATGTTTTTCTCCTTTTTTGTCATAATTCTTTTCTTGACACCTCTGAAATTGAAGCCATTTCCCTGTTTTAATACTGAAGATACCATAAAATAATAATAAAAGATTCTGTTGAGTTAAATAAATGTCTCTTTTGACTCAGTATATATACCTTGTATGGACTTGCTAAAGTTAATAAATAAATGAGATATTTATGCTAATTATATATAATTAAATGAACTCCTAATTGCTTAGATACGTATAGAGATACTACCTTAAATCTTATATTCTTTTGAATCTAAACTTGATCACTTGACATAATAATATGTATACAATTAAGTCAAAAAAAAAAAAAAAACTAAAACTATCTTTGGAAATTATTATTATTATTGAACACAATAAACAAATACAACTATCCCCTATCTAATAATTTAAACTTTTAGATGAAGGAGTCACTTAACATGGTATCAAAATTCACTGTCACCCATTTGTAAAATTAAGTTTACGTGTAACCTTCAATGAAAAATTATCTAAGGTAACCTACAGTGAGGGAGCGTGTTGAACACAATAAATAAATACAAAAATCTCTCTTTAATAACTTAGGTTTTGAGGTGGTCACCTAACAATTATAGACTTATAAATAAATTGATATCTCGTTAAATTAATTAAATTTGAGTGGTTCTAAGATTATGAATTTAAAGAAGTTATA
The DNA here is from genome assembly GCA_037974665.1 of Ehretia macrophylla. Lineage (NCBI taxonomy): Eukaryota > Viridiplantae > Streptophyta > Magnoliopsida > Boraginales > Ehretiaceae > Ehretia > Ehretia macrophylla. Next base: position 29,132,075 of record CM075778.1, on the reverse strand, counting down.
TAGTATACGTTCGTTTATTTCAATTTTTTACACATGGGTGTTCTTTTAATATGAAACCAAATTACTTCTATATTCTATAAGAAAATATCATGTCATAGTCTCGAAACAAAATTTTAGATTCTTTTCTAATGTATGACCCTACACCTGGTCACTTGAAGAAATACAGGAATTCTCAATAATACAACCAATAGTTGCCCCTTAAATTCAAGACTCGTGCTCATCTGACTCGTCATGTCACCATCATCGTCTTCAATGGGGGTAGCTGAATCATAAACATCTTAACCTAACGCATATAAGTAGTTAATGAAGGTTATAATTTTTCTCCTAACGATTTTCTGTTTACGAGCTAACTCATATTATTAGTCCAAAGATATTAAATACCGAAAATATTGACAAGATTGCGTGGGCCTAAACTATATTATGTATTCCATTGCTTGTCTTTCTCATTATCTCTTAGATAGTGATTGATATACTAAAATAAATTTGGATAAAAATAAAATAGGTCAAGGAATTGAATGAAACTAAGAATAGAATGAAATTGGGAATGACAATAACATGCTTAGTATACTTTAGGAATGAAGAGTAGTAATGGTAATGTTTTGTATAATATGACAAATTTATCTTTTTATTTTTTTTATTATTATTATTATTATTATTATTATTATTATTATTATTATTATTATTATCATCGTCATCATTATTATATTGGTATTATTATTAATTTTATTTTTGTTTTTATTTTATTATTATAATTTTATTTTATTTATTTTTATTGTTATTATTATTTTTACTTTTACTTTTATTTTCATTTTTATTTTTATAATAATAATAATAATTATTATTATTATTTATTTTTTATATTATTATTATTATTATTATTATTAATATTATTATTATTAATATATTTTTTAATTATTATTATTATTGTAAAACAAACTATATATAAAAGTTATATTATATGGGGGTATGGTAGTTAAGTTTATTTTCAAACACATGGGAATGAGCTATTCCCATGTATGCGGGAATGAGATTCCCAAGTTTATTTCTTCATGCTAAGCATGAGAATTGAAAAGAGTTGAGAATGTCATTCTATTCCCAACCCCATTCCAATATATTAATCGCTATCTTAGTGACTTATCAAGGTATGTAGGATAATCTTGAGGGAGATTCATGAGGGGATCGTAAAGTCCTGGGGCAAAGGTACTTTTAGTTGATCATATTGTTAAGACAACTGAGATTCTATTTTAAAATTAATTGGTGTTAAATGAAGTAACCCAAAATTTTATAAGTTAGTCTAAGAGTTTTTGATTTTTCGATGTAGGACAAGTGTATATTTTAACAATTCCCTTCACGTGAGACTTGATTTGAAAGGGGTGTAAGACCCGACCCGAGAGTTTGTGCATTCATATCATTTCATATGTATTAGCATTAAGTAATAAGCATTAATATCATTTAACGTGCATATTCATCGTTTTACGTGCCAAAATATTCAATTACGTGCATTATGGAATTTTACGTGTCGTAGACATTAAATATATTCTAGCAAGTCAAGGTTAGTAATTAAATAGTTACAATTCAACTAGGAAGGGCAAACTAGCAATACATGTATTAGTTGAAGGGTAAGGTGGTCATTTGGCATTTCAACATAATATTTTACCTAACATACATTATTCTTGCCACTCAAAACACACACAACATACACAAACACACACAAAATCCCTACACACACCCACTCACCCACTCATACACGATCAAAGAGGGAGAAGAGAGGGAGAGAAGAAAAGAGAAAGAAGAAAATGAGAGAAGCCCTTGTTAGCCATTTTTTAAGCTTGTCTTGCATCCTACAACATTGGGCTAGCATTTCTCTTGCATTGTTGAGGTGAGGGATGTTTTCATATAAATCTATGGTTTTACAAAGTCTTCATCTTGCTTGTTTTTGTGATCTAAGCTATCTATTGAACCTAAGCTAAGTTATATATGCTTATTTTGAAGTTTGGATTTTGATTAATGAGTTGATGTTGCAAGAGTTGTCCTAGGGCTATCACTTGCCTATTCTTGCCCAAATGAAGTATGTGGATATGTTGATAGGCAAAATGAACATAATTGGTAGAAGAAATGCTAGAGCATATCCCATAAAGGTTAGGTTGAGGTTTCAAACTTTGATGAGTGGTGATTTGTGGAGCTTTGTGTGTCATTTAATTCTTGATGGTAATTCGTTGTTTGGTTGATGTTTAACATGTTAGGTTAAGGTGTTGGAGTATGGTAGAGTGAAGTTTGTGTGTAAGTTGTGTGTTGTAAGAAGAAGAAGAGAATTGGTGTTGGAATTGAAGATTGAGCAAAATTCTGGATTTTCTCGTCAGCTATCCGGGCGTTACCATCTTCATCCGGTCGAACGGATGAAGAAGGTATCGCCCGGATCATTGCTTTTTTCCAGGCGTTGTGGCTTCCATCCGGCCGACCGGATGGAGCAAGTAACGCCCAGATGACCCAAAATGCATAGAACTTATTTTAGTGATTCCGGGAGCTACCGATATTGGATTTAGGCGCGGTCAGTTGTGTTAGAACCATATCGAACCCTAGTTTATCCTAGTAGTATTTAATTATGGTGTTGCATTGTTAATTTTTTATGGTGATATAATAATAATTCCATGTGGCACATCAATTGTTGTATACATGCGATTGCTTATGTGGATATTTGTTATTCTTAGATATTACTGCCATGACGGAGGTAACCTACTTTGCTACCTCCTCTATTAATGATCGATGCTTCTATATGTTGTTTACAATGTTTATAACTGTTGGCGTGGCGGTTGCAACCACAATTATTGGCATGGTAGCATTCGTTTCCTCTGGGTAGCATCGGGCTACTAGTCGGTCTCGACTACTATGATCCCTAGAGATAATCCGGATATCACCTTGTGTTTGGTGTTGGGGAAATGGATGAAGATTGAATCAAAGCCGACCGTTTACTACAACTACCAAGAAAACTGTATCCTTTGATATATGGTAAACTACATTCGCTTGGTTCCTTGAGGACCTTGGAGGGTGGTATTATGTGTTATTTCTTGTTCATTTGTTCTTGCATCTATTTGTAACTCGTGCATGTCATGTTTTCAAAAAGGTTTTCTAAATGTGAAAATGTTTGCAAAAACTACCCGTGACCGTTAACCTTAGCTGAGCTAAGTGTATCTCATACATTTCATGATAATACTTCAGGTGAGGCTGCGCCTGAGCCAGTGACTCAAACAGAAGGCGAGGCCTACTTGTGTGACGAGTCAAATTTCTGCTTGTTGTGATCCGGCTCTGCCTGCTTGTAATGATGAATTTTTGGATGTTAGGAACTAGGTTAATGTGAACAAATTTAATGACTGTAATATTCTTTTAGGATGTTGGATTGTAATCTCACTATTGTCTTATTCTTTTGAGGCCTAGAAGGCTTGGAGGATTTGTAACATGCTTGATGGGTGTTACTAGGCCTTGTAATTATGAAATAGGTTAATGGAAGATGGAGTGCCAATAGTTTTGGGCACCCCCTTTTGAAGTTCTTGCAAGATTATGAATGCTTAAATTATGATTTGATGAATGTACAGGTTATCTTTCCCGTTCACGTCACGTTCTGGCCTAGTCCTAGCGATGGGTCAGGGTCGGTGCGTGATAAGGGGTTACACATGAAAGATTGAATACATGTGGTGGATGAACATGTTGAATATAATAAGTAATATAATAACCCCTCTCTAACTGCTAAAACTTTTAGATGAGATGATAATTTAACATGGTATTAGAGCCTAGGTACCAAAAGGTCCTGGGTTCAAAACTCATCACTACCCATTTAAAAATATTAAAACTGTCCAAGTGTAAGGCTAAAAATCTAACTCCGTCTGCACTTGCGGAGATGTATTAAAGATAATAAATAATATAATAAACATCTCTCTAACAGTTTAAACTTTTAGATGAGATGGTTACTTAACAGAACACATGAAAGGTTGAACCCACGTGGGATACACATGGAAGATTGAATATAAATGTAACCTAATTTTGAGATGGGTCACAAATGGACATGAGTGGAAGATAATATACATGGAAGAAGATTGAACACACATGTGACATAATTTCAGAAGGGTCACACGTAGAAGATGTCGCATGGGACACAAGCAGAAGACGAATAAGACTATAGCATAGGCCTAACTCTAATTCCATATTAAGATAACTGAGATTCCATCCTAAAACCACTTGGTGTTAAGTGGAGTAGCCCAGGATCTTATAAGATAATCTAAGAGTTTCTGATTTTTCGATGTGAGACAAGTGTATATTCTGATATTCTCCCTCACGTGTGACCTACATTGCACCAAAATATACAAGAATGATCAACTTTTCACCAATTCAAGTATGCAATGCATGTAAAAAGAAAGATTTTAGGAAAAAAAATATTGACTCATCAGCTCTAAGGACTACACCCAGCACAGCCACAATCGAGACTTCATTCTACCTGACCTCTAGTGCAGAAGCAGTTCTTTCAGTGGAGGTCAGTTCTCTGACCTCTAGAGTTCAAAAGTTTGAATAAGAAGTCAATAACTAGGCATTGAGAGAGGACCTCGATCTGGTCGAGGAATTCTGGTAGAAAACCCATATTAGAATGTTGGCAGGCAAAAGGACAATGACTCAAAGCTTCGTTAAATAGGCTTGATTTGAGCGATCAAAGAAGGGGATTTAGTGCTGAAAAAATCATGTTTTTGGCCTGACCTGTTAAAATAAACATTTGTCCCACATTTAAAAATCAGAAACTCTAAAACCACCTTATTGATTCTGGGCTACTCTACTTAATACCAATTAGTTTTAAGATAAAATCTCATTTGTAATACCCTGATCCCTCACGAGACCGGGGTCCCGATCCCAAAAACCCAAGGCACCAAAAACGAAGGGAAATGGACGGAGTCTTCCTTGTTTATAGGACAAACCAAAACCTGCAAACAGAATATAAGTGGACCAGTATCGTGTCCAACACATTCAACAACTTCTCAAGGCCATCCGAGCCTTGGTTCTCAACAAACAAACCCAAGAAATTATATATCTCCAAATTCAAAGGCTACCCTAACTCTTTTTCTTTAGACATGTACATTCATGCTTGAATTGAAATAATACTAACCTATTACATAACTAGGTTATCATACCACTCTAATGACCCAATTAAACTTAATTTACATTTCTTTATTCATTGAATACATACAATTCAAAAGTAACATCTTTACAACCTACGCCACATAACACATTGACTCCCAAGCAAGGACCAAGCACCGCAAGCACTAACATTCCTTCTAATACTGCAATACTTGAAAGGTGGGTAATTAGGAGTGAGCAACAATGTTGCCCAACGAGGGAGGTGATGCAGGGAAATGCTTTCATGAAATGTACAAAGATAACACACAAATATCACATATAAGCAAGCTATTGAAACAAGCAATTAAACACTTTATAAAAGGATACAGTTCAACTTCATGTCTTCAATCTCGGACCATGAACCACGATCTTCAAGCAAATACTGGCAAACCCCTTATTCCTCCCAATGGGATACTCTAGATGTACCTCGATCCTACGACCCATTTCTCCTGAGGTAGGTCCATATACCCCAACGAGATGAACCACGCCTCTGGGGTAGTGGAGTATACTCAGCGAGAAATAGAATATGCATCATGGTAGTCGAGGGAGACCGACAGCCCGATGCTGCCCAGAGTTTCTCGATACTACCATGTCCGAGAAGGTTGCGCAACCCCGAAATATGATCACGAGAACCAAGAATATCAATAATCATATATGAGAGACGACAAAGTAGGCCGCCCTCACAATTAATCACAATTTAAGCTTTTACACTTGAAATGGCCGTATAATCACAAATAACACGGGAAAACACAAGATAGCAAGTAAATAGTACTTCCTATTAACCCATTGTCCATGACCAAAACCAGGAGTTTAAACCCATTAACTACTTCATATTCTTTGTTTAATGATGTTAATTTTCTTTACTTTTGAGGAGATTTAACTTATATAGGTGCATATTTATATACAATATAACCCCTCTAAACTATTCGTTTTCCGACCACCTAAATTCTATTAACTTAGGGAGATATGGATTTTGTCAATAAGTTAATAATTATTAGTTTATAAAGAAGTTTAATTTTTTTGCTTAATAGTAAACATATTATCACATTAAAGACCAAAGTAAGATTTAACATACAATAAAATTTAAACTACTATTTCTATACGTATTTAACCAATTGAGAATTCATTGAATTATACATAATTAGCATAAAAATCCAATTATTCAACTTTATTAAAATAAGTGCATTCAATGTAAGTAGAGCCTCTTTAAATTAATATTCGATAAATTAATAATCTCTTTTAAATAATAAATCATCCAGTCCCAAGTCAGGACCAATGTATTAAACTAATAATCTCCATTAAATTATAAAATAATATATTTTAAATATTTTATTTGTAATTTATATATCCAAATATTCCATAAATTAATAATTACCTAAAAATTAAATACCTTTTTCTCATGATTGTCCGCCAAACAATTAATCTTTTCTCTTTAACACATTCTATATACTTTTTACTTTTAAATTATTATAACTTTCTCGTACTAAATTTAGACAAACTACTATTGACTAACTTGTAAATCCTATTTCTTCAAAACCCATTGCTATAATTCTTTTTGCATGCATGAAAATTGTTCTTTGCTATATTCACATAATATATTGCGCATTTGATTTGTCATGTTTCTTTTTTTACACCTTTGAGATGTGAAGCCATTTTTCTATTTTAAGGCTGAAGATACCATAAATAATAAGAGATTGTGTTGGGTTAAATCATATTTGATTTCATTCAATATATATTTTATGCACTTCTTTTGATAAAGTTGAATACATTGAATCTTTATGTTAATTGGTAATGGACTCTTAATTGGTTAAAGAGTAATATTAGATGTCACCCTTTTTTATCACCTCCTAATTGACATGTCCACTTGATATTTTTTTTAAAATTTCTCTCTCTTATCGTTTTAATTTTTCTCTCTCTTCTTTTTTCTTTTTCACTCCTCAATTAACGCTTTCTTGTTCCTCTTGTCTTTCTTTTGTTTAAACATAAATGTTCCTATATTTTTTCTCCAGACTTCTTCTTCTCTTATTGACAAATTAATAGTTTTCAAAAATAGAGGAAATTATTAATACGGACGCATCAAATAACTTGGCGAACATATCAGGCCACTGTGAGTCTTTTTCATTATTTTCCCGAAAGTCAATGTTAATGCCCAAATGTTCTGTTGCTTGCGACACGGTGGCTTCACCGACCATAGACAGCTATAAGTAGTTGGAAATGTCTTCGTTGTATTCAAGCCTTTTAAATATAGTCAAGGACAAATTTCATAAATAGTATTTAATATTGGCAAGTTTTCTTATTCTCGTTCTAATCATTTTAAAAGTGACGCATTTAATTTTTAATATTTATACTTTTGGTCAATTTCATTCTTATTATTACAAGAGTGTCAATCTTTTAAATTTACAAAATCTTTTGAAGAATGCCTAAAACCGTACAATGTAACTAACGAGACTCAAGTTGAGAACCTTTTGCATAACAGTGAGTAACATTATCACTGAATCAAAACCCTAGTTGTTTAAACTAAAATTTTTCAGAACATAATAAAAAGTCCATTCGTTTGTTTTAAAATGACTCCAACTCAATTCGCTTTCCTTTCTATTCTTTTTTCCAAACAAGATGTTAGCTATCAATCCAAATAAAATGGGAGAAAATTCTTGTCTTTTATTTTACTTCTCTCTTTCTTTTGGGCCATATCGTTACCTTTTCTTCTCATCATAAAAATTTGAACAAATTGTTAAAGGGAAAATTGGGAGTCAAGTTTGCGTCATTTTGTATTAAATATACAAAAATTAAAGTGATACATAATATTTTTTTTAATTTTATATATTTCAATTTCGAAGATAGCCTAATGAAAGAAACTGATGAATTCATGATTATAATTTGATTAGGTGTCACCATTCAACTTTCAGTTTGTGAATTTCACCCACCATCATGCGTCGCTTTCTACTGATCCCACCCGCCACCTTCTGGAATAACTCCTGAAGTACGGGAAGACGGCGCCGTTGCACCGAATGTTTCCTTGTATATATAGGTTATGCTGCAACGAATTACAAGCAGCATAACCTATGTTGTCCCCCACTATGTTGCCCCGAATGTTTCCTCGTATATATAGGTAGCAGTAATGCATATGAGAACACGGGTGTTTGATTTGAATCCGCAAATCATATTACGGGAGTCCCTTTATCAGTTTCACAAATGGAATCCAACAGCATTTTTCAGTTTCTTGAGGGCAAGACTATATTGATCACAGGCGCCACTGGCTTTCTAGCAAAAGTTACTCTCTAACTTGGCGTTTTATGCAGTTTCAGCAATTAATCTTTTACTTCTAACAGAATAAATTGCTCCATTCAGTGGCGGAGCCACTTGAGAATAAGGGTGTGCTTGATAATTTTTTTTTTTTTTGGTTTTAAAAAAAAATTATTATATTAAATACTTTTACTGTATGAGTGTACACCTTAATTTCCGTTTGTACCGTATAATCATTACCCGAAAACTTCAATGCACTAGCTCATCTCCCTTCTCTCTCCTCTCCTCGCCAGCTTTTGTAATTTGGAGCCCCGCATAGTTTTAACTTCGTCGTAGTTACTTCTATAAAGTAATTTGCATGCTCGAGTGCATGACTACAATTTCGATGCAGTGCTAGTGGAGCGGATACTTGACATCCAGCCAAACATCAACAAGCTCTTCCTTCTAATGAGAGCAGCAGATGTCGTGTCAGCTAGACGACGATTATATGATGAGGTGCGTACCCTCAGATCTTTTAAGTGGATTAAGCATCTTTACGATATCAACATTTTTTCTTTTTTCTTTTTCTTCTTTTTTTATTTATTTATTTATTTATTCAAAAAGAGAGATCTAAGGCTATACACATGTATATAGATGTAACCAATGAAATTTAACCTCGCAACCTCTCATACACTGCGAGTATCATACGATATCAACGGTTTGGCTCAGTCACCATTCGCTCATTTATAGTCGTTTTTATACTTTTGTCCTACGCTAGGATATGGAAGTCTTTCTTTTCCTTTCTCTGGTGCTTTGAAGTCTGGTCTAATTCTTATGCTGTAGTGATTTCTGTAACTAAACTAAATGCTAGATATTATCCCATTTAATTAGTTGAGACATGCTAAAGGAAGAGAGAGAAATAAAAAAGTTTGTAAACTACTTTAGCATACAAACAAAACATTTTTAAAGAAGGTGATAAATGAATAATGAAAATGAAACGCTGTTTCTGTAAATTACAATAGACTACAAAGGATGAATAATGAAAATGAAACGCTGTTTCTGTAAATTACAATAGACTACAAAGGCCCTTAAGGAACCATGTTATTATGTACCTGCAGAACATTGAAACCGAGCTATTTAAAGTGTTGAAGGAGAAATGGGGTGCCAACTTGAGACCCCTTCTCGCAGACAAAGTCGTTCCAGTTCCTGGTGACGTTGCTTGTGAGAACTTAGGGATTCAAGATTCCGATTTGAGAAATGATATGTGGAGAGAAATAGACGTTGTTGTTAATTCTAATGCCACAACAAGGTTTTTCGAAAGGTAATATTAGAAGTATAGGTTGAATATCCAGCAAGAGAAATGAAGTTTAACTCTTAAATGTCTTTTGGGTGTTAATATTCAGGTATGATGTTGCCTTGGGTATCAATGCTTCCGGAGCAGTAAATGTTCTAAACTTCGCCAAAAAATGTTCGAAAGTAGGGCTGCTTATCCATATATCTACTGGTTACTACTTAGTACTAGCTCTGTTAATTAATTATACACTATTTAACAACTTAAACTTTTAGATCAAATATTCATTTAAGATGGTATTAAAAAGCCAAAGTTATAAGTTCAGTCTCCTCTTGGGGCCTGTTGGAGACGTAAGTCTCACTACTAGAATCTCTTATGCCTCCCCTCACGTGCAAGCTATGCATGTGATAAACGAGATTCTAGTAGTGAGACTTACGTCTCCAACAGGCCCCAAGAGGATACTGAACTTATAACTTTGGCTTTTTGATACCATCTTAAATGAATATTTGATCATAAATATTAAATTAATTAAATATACACTATCTAACAGTTTAAACTTTTAAATTAAATGGGCACTGAAGAAGCTCCACTTTCTATCCCTCACTTTTTTTCAAGAAGAATGGATTGAAAATTGTTAAGATTGCTTCATCCAAATTCAAAATTTGAATACATAAAAGCAACGTGTTATTAATGCTTAAAAGTTAAATCACTGTGTAGCCTATGTTTGCGGTGATCAGAAGATAGGAATCATACCAGAGAAACCTTTCCGAATGGGGGAGACACTCCATGGAGCCTCTGCCTCGTATCTTGATATTGATGCAGAGAAGAAGCTAGTGGATGAAAGACTAAGAGAACTTCGAGCTCAGCAAGCTACTGAAAAGGATATAACATCAGCCTTGAAAGAGTTAGGCAAACAAAGGTTAGTATCTATCTAAAACACACAATTAATGCATCACGATGTTAGAAGCAAATTTAAGATTTTTGATCAGTATAAACTAAAAACACACAATATGATATAACATACAAATAATGTTTTTTAGTGGGATCTAAATTGAATTCTCAGACTAAAAGTACGTACTTTATGCATGCACATTTCTTTAAAAAATACTGCCCTACTCATCTCAATACACATCCGTCCTTGATGGGCATGATGTATGTGAATTCAGATTTTCATTATTACCAAAAAAGAAACAATTGATGAACTTATCAACAATAAAAGTTTTAGTAGCATTACACGAGTAAAAATGCAATTAAGCTTCTTGCATTCTGAATACTAAGACATAACCATGAACCATCATGAGTGTTATCCGAGCTGCATGGTAGGCCTCCCACTTACATGCATATACAAGATTCATGTAATCACTTCTAGGAAAATCTGAGCGGGATCATATGCAAGATTGAAACATCATTTTCTTTTTCCTAATTTCTCGAATATCAATAGCCAGAGCGGGATCATATGTCATGGACAAGACTTATTATGTATGCTTATTTTTATCACCTAAATATTACATCCGATTCTATATGTATGCTTAGTTAGTATGTTAAAAGAAGAGAGAAAATTTAAAAAAAATTTAAGTTAACAAGCCAACTAGACATACACGTAAGATGTGATATTTGTGTGATAAAAATAGGGTGACATTTAAGATTTCTTATAAAATAATGGTATCACTAATGGATAGTAAACGAACTTCACTAATTTACATTTTTAGCTCCTTCTATTTCTCATGATGATGTGTCCTTTTTTTTTTTGGGATCAAAATAGTTTATTGATTCACACAATTCTAAAAAAAATAAAGAATTGCTTTTTCTTTCTTCACTATTCTTTCTCCATAAACTCAATTCGTTTTTTCTTTGTTCACTATGCCAATTTGTATTTTATTTAGTTCTTACATGAAGAATTTCTCCAGGACATCTCTACATGGATGGCCAAACACGTATGCATTTACTAAAGCAATGGGGGAGATGCTTTTAGGACATCTAAACGAAAATTTGGATATCATTATCTTGCGCCCAACAATTATAACAAGTACTATCAAAGAACCTTTTCCTGGTTGGATTGAAGGCGTAAGGTAACGAAGTTTTGTATAGGTGCATATGTATATGTACTACTTCCTATTCTTTGTTTGATGAGGTTAATTTTCTTTACCTTTGAGCATATTTAGCTTATATAGGTGCATATGTATATGTAATTCTCGGACCACCTAAATTCTATTAACTTAGGTAGATATTTATTTTGTCAATAAGTAAATAATTATTAATTTATAAAGATATTTTTTTAAGTTGTTGCTTAACAGTAAACATATTATCACATTAAGTGACCAAGTTAAGATTCAAAATACTATAAAATTTTAAGTATTATTTTTATACTTATTTAACCAATTAAGAATTCATTGAATTATACATAATTAGCTTAAAGATCCAATTATTCAACTTATTAGAATAAGTGCATACTATGTATATATTGAATCAAAGCAAATCCTATTTAACCCAACCCAATCTCTTATTATTATACATATTAAATCAAAGCAAATCCTATTTAACCCAACACAATCTCTTATTATTTATGGTATCTTAAGTTCTAAATAGAAAAAAATGGTTTTTTGTGTCAAAGTGTCTAGAAAAGAATCATGACAGATGAAATATGTAAAGCATTATGTAAGCAAAGCAAAAAACATCTATCATGCACGAAAAAAGAATTGTAGTCATAGGCTTTGAAAAAATATGATTTGCAAGTTAGTTATGTGTAGCTTGTCTAAAATTTAGCAGAAGAAAGTTCTAAAACTTAAAAGTGAAAAATGCATAAAATGTGGTAAACAAAAAATTTTAATTGTCAGGTGAACATAATTGAGCCATAGTTTCTTGATTCTCGAGCAGTGGAATTTCGATGATTTTGAGTGTCAGTATGTTCAATAGTTATCGAAAAAATATAAATTCTTAGAGCACCTTATAAAATCCTGGACTACTTCACTTAACACCAATTGATTTTAGAATGAAACCTTAGTTATCTTAACATAGTATGAGAATTAGGCACATGGTCTAGTCTTGTTAATCTTCCACTGCTGGCCTTTCATCGTTTCTTCAATCTTTTCCACTTGCGGCTCTTTCCACGTGTGTAATTCAATTATCCACATGTGACCCTTCTTAAATCTATTTTTCCACATGTGTAATTCCATTATCCACATGTGACCCCTTTTTAAATCTATCTCTTCCACGTGCGGCCCTTTTTACGTGTGTAATTCAATTTTTCACATGTGATGGCCCTTTCCACGTGTGTAATTTAATCTTCCACATGTGACCCCTCTTAAATCAAGTTACGCGTGATGAGGAGTATTAGAATATATACATGTTCCACATCAAAAAAATAAAAACTCTAAAGCTACTTTATAAGATCTTGGGCTACTCCACTTAGTACTCTTTGCTTTTAAAATGGAACCCCAATTATCTTAATATGGTATCAAAGTTGGGTCTTTGGTCTAGTTTATTCATCTGCGTGTGACTCATCTCAAATCAGGTCTACTTTTGTTCAATCTTTCGTGTGTGTTATATTCCATGCATCTTTAATCTTCCACATGTGTCATATGTGTGTTCAATCTTTCACGTGTGCTAATCTATCATATATATATTCAATCTTCCAAAGTGACCCATCTCCAAATTAGGTTCATGCATGTTCATCATGTCACACGTGAGGGGGAGTGTTAGAATATACACTTGTCCCACATCGAAAAAACATAAATTCTTAGACTACCTTATAAGATAATAAGCTACTCCACTTAATAACAATTGGTTTTAAGCTTGAACCTTAGTTATCTTAACAATTAGCCACCTATGAAAGAGTAAAAAGCTAGATTTACACATTTCATCCACTTTATAGCAAGATTAGATTATGCAAATAATCTGGGACCGTGTTTTAAATAAAACTAAATATATATAGATGCTAAAAGATTAAAAAAGTTTAACTAGATACATAAATTGTAGTTATAAATACTTTTAACAATTCGATATAATTTGAGTTTTTGGTATTCAAAAAAGTAGAAAATATGATGGTCAAACTCTTCTATTAACTACTTGAGAATGTAGATTCAAATAGAACTCGTTCCGCCGGTTTATTTATATATTTATTTACTTGGTTATGGAAAGATGACAAACTTCAGTGGTTATTTGGTGTTTTATCCTTTTAAGTATTTGATATAATGTATTTGTGTTTTATGGAAAACTTGCCATGACAGAACTATGGATGGCTTTTTCGTTGCTTATGGTGAAGGAAAATTGAAGGTCCTGCTTGGTGATCGAGAGTTAATAATTGATGCGGTGAGTCTGCAAAATGATATCACTAATGTTGATCAATTAATCTATTTGTTTCTTTAATTTAATTTTATTCCCTTCCTCACTTACTTTATTGCCTTTAAATTTTCATAATTTGGATGTTTTATCATTAACATTCAGAATTTGTTGCAAACTATGAATGTATCTTCATTTGAAGAACTTTTGAAGAGTACATATTTGAATTATTAGAATTCCTTACAGACACCAGGTGATATGGTAGTGGACTTTATTCTCACAGTAATGGTCGCACATGCACATCAGCTGCCCCAACCGCCCATTTATCATGTTGGTTCTTCTCGAAGGAATCCTCTAACTTATGCTGACCTTTACAAATTTATGTTCAATTATTTCACAAAAAATCCATGGACCAATGCTAATGGAAAACCAGTGAAAGTCACGAGACTTAAAATAGTAAGAACCATGGCTAGCTTCTGCAAACATTTCATGGTTCGTCTTCTACCACTCGTGAAGGTCAGTTTTCATAATACCAAATTGCTATTAGTCCTGATAATATTCTATTTTGTTATCCAAGTTCAAAACTCCTTTTTCATCACAAAGTAATATTACACAAACTTTCCGACCTCAGCCATGTATATTTGATTACAGGATTGTATGTTATACATGAGATAATCTTCTACATGGAATATATTAGAGATGTCATGATCCAAATTAATTGTTTTCATCACCAGCATGTCCACTAAATAGTTCTTATAATTCATTTATACAAGGGGAGGATTTAATAATTTTTTTTTAATAAGGACTAAAATTCATAATTTTTTAACTATATAAATATATAATTTTTTTTTCAGTGGGGCTATAATGTAGGAGAATACAAACCAAATCCCAAGATGACTATTTGATTCTTGGAGTTATGGGGAAATGAATATCAAGCATATCAAAAGTTAAAAGTATTTAGTGGATTAATTGAAGAAAGAATTGAATGTTATGAATAGATGTATTTAGTATGTGTCTCTTAGTTTTCCTAGATGTATTTAGTATGTGTCTCTTAATTTTCCTATCTGCTAGTATAAATTGACTTTGATGGTTTTGTATCAAAACACCCCAAGCTATTCAAGCTATGTACACTACAAGAAATTTCAGAAAGGGAGACGATACATTTTCGTCTCCAATTTGGAAAAGAGACGGAATGGAGACGAAACTCAGCCGCAGCCTCTCGAATTATCGTAAATTTTGAATTTCGTCTTCATTTCGTCTCAAATGAAGACGAAAAGATATTTTGTCCCCGATTCGTCGCAAATGATGTTCATTTCCTGTTCGTCTCCATAAGAAAATCGTCTTCAATTTATCTCCCTCACATTTCGTCACCTTTTAATATCCGTTCTGTCTCCTTCATATTTCATCACATTTCGATCTCCGTTCTGTATCCCTCACATTTTGTCTCCTTTCCGTCTTTTAAAAAAAAAAAATTATTATTTCAAATTTGCTATAAAAATTGAAATTAAAAAAATTATGCTAATTATATATATACACACACACACACACACACATATATATACACACACACACACACACACACACACACATATATATATATATATATATATATATATATATATATATATATATATATGTGTATATAGACAAAAAAAAAATAAAGCCGAATTTTTTTAAAAACAACTTAAAATCACAAATTTCAGCTTTATTTGATGTTTTTCTTTCATATTTGTGTATATATATACCCAAAAAACATGAAAGTATTAAAAAAATTCTAAAATCACAATGCATATACATATAATTGGCATTATATACAAACATAGTATAATGAAATAAACCAAAATAAATTTAAAAATTTAAATACAAGTTAAAAAAAAGAATTAAAATGGTTCAAGTGGCTGGAATTTGCCAAGTTCATACATAAGGACTTGGTACGTTTTTATTTTATTTTTTATATATATATAAATAAAGGTCTGTCTCCATTCCGTCACCAAAATTGGAGACGGAATGGAGACAGACCTTTGACACTTTTGGTTTAATTTGTTTTAATTTCCACCCAACTACATAGTTGTAAGAGTCGGTTAGTAACTGAATTCAAGAAAATGTATCGGGGCTTAAATGTCCGTGGATGTAGACTAAGTCTAACCTATGTTAAAAGTTTTATGTATCCTTTATATTTGTGTGCTAGATCCATTTTCAATAATTAATTCATCTTTTTAACTAAAAGTACATACTTATTTAATGTTTTTTTTTTATAAAAATAATACATAGAATTTTTAACTTTTTCTTTGGCCAATGCGGACTGCAAACACATCCGCCACTGCTTTTATGTGAGGTATATTCGAATTGTAAATAAATTTGATTAATAGCTGAGTCTTCCTTAGGAGCTAGCCATATTTGTCTTTTAGTTTCTTACTGATAATGCGCTTTGTAATATAAACTTTACTATGTAAGTAATTTTCTACGTAAAATTTCTATGCCCACGAAAATCATTTAAAAAATAGGACAAAGAATTAAGGATAATCTTGCCCTTTTATGCAAGGAAAGAGCAACAAATTAAATGATCATTTGTACATCTTTTTCTCCTTTTTGTTTTGTTAGCATACTAGAAATAATTAAATAGATAGTCTCACATTATAAATGTCTTTGACACTTCTCCATACAGCAAAGATCAAACATACAAGATACAAGTACATATACGTTGTTTTGAAAGTTTCACATGTTTTTTGGAATTACTTGCACTTTGTAGTTATAGGCACAATGATTTACACATTTATTTTATAGGTATCAAAGTTGGTGAATATGGTATCTTGTCGACATTTTGAAGACCAACATAACAAACTCAAACGAAGTATGAATCATGTTATGCGTCTTGCAGAAGCTTACGAACCATTTGTGTTTTTCAAGGGAATGTATGTCTCTATCTTGTCAATATTTACTCTTAAAGACAAAATTTCTATAATTTTTTTTTTTTTTTTTTGTCAAGGAAAATTTCTACAATTTGATTTATCTTGATTGAAGGAATTTTCATATTAATAAATACTTATTCTACACAGCTTTGATGATGCGAATAGCGAGAAGTTGCTGATGATGATAAGAGAAAGCAACATCGATGCTGACATTTTGTCCATTTATTCAAAGAGCATTAAGTGGGAGGAATACTTTATGACTACACACCTTCATGGAGTCAAAAAATACTTGATGAAGTAATTTTAGTGGGATGCGACCTCCTGAAAAACTATTGCAAATTTAACGTTGATGGGTATTCGAAGGGAACATTCAATGTCCTTTAAGTTAATAATAGATTGTGTAACATGGTGAGAATGACTTTGTCTTCTATAAGAGGACAAAGAAGGATATTCTAAAATTCAAGATCTCTTGGTTGTATTTCGGCCAAGTTATTAAATAAAAATGTTTTGATGGAATATGATCAATTTATTTGTAAATGGTATGCTTTTTTTTTTTTTTGCTACGCAATGTAAATGATATGCTTTTGTTTACATTAAAGATTTTTTTATTGCAATTATCAAGCATAAAAATCAATTTGATCTTCTAACACCTGTTTGATATTTTTAGCGCTCATTTCAGATGGTTTTGAAACTCAATGATAGAGATTAGTAGACAAAGCACTAAAAGTACAACAAATCTAAAGATGTCTTCACACTATGTTAATTGAGAAAATAATTAAATGATGTTAATGAAAAGATCCTAAATGTTCTGTTGCTTGTGACAAGGTTTGTATTCAAGCCTTTTAAATATAGTCGAGGACAAATTTCATAAATGGCTTTTAATATTGGCAAGTTTTCTTACTTTTATCTTAATTATTTTAAAAATGACACGTTTAGTCTCTAATATTTTCATTTTTTTTTAATTTCATTTCTATTATTACAAAAGTGACGTGCATAGTATTCAAAATTTACAAAAAGTTTCAATCTAGTTCTTAATATTTTAACTTTTTTTAAATTTGTTCCCAAAGTTTTATGTGCAGATCACACTACAGGGACTAAACTGAAATTTTTTACATACTTTGAGGAGTAAGTGTGTTACTTTTGAAACAATAAGGATAAAATTGAAAGAAAATGTAAATATTGGGTACTAAATTGAACTTTTTGCAATTTTTGAGATCTAAACGTGTTACTTTTGAAACAATAAGAGCGAAATTAAAAAATAGTACAAACAATAGAGACTATTTGTAAAATTTACCCTAATAATCAATATTAAATTCTCTATTCCTTCTCCCCTGATTGCAATATATTTACTAAAACAGTTTCATGTTTCTCCAAAATGAGGGTAGAGCCCATTCGTTTGTTATAAAATGACTCCAACTCTCTTAGCTTGCCCTTCTATTCTTTTTCCGAACAAGATGTTAGCTATTACTTTTTTTTTCTATTTGTCTATTATTTCCTTTCTTTATCAATCCAAATAAGATGGGATAATTTTCTTGTCTTTTATTTTACTTCTTTCTTTCTTTTTGGCCTTTTGGTTTCTTTTCTTCTCATAATAACAACTTGAACAGATTGTTAAAGAGAAAACTGGGAGTGATGTTTGATAGATTTTAGTATTAAATATACAAAAATAAAATAAGTTTTGGATTGTGAATTTTTAATTATATTTCAATTTTGAAGATAGCCTAATGAAAGAAAATGATGAATTCAGGATTATAATTTCACTAGGGGTCACCATTCACCTTTCCCCCATGTTTGGATTGCACAAGGGAAAGGAAAGGAAAGTAAGGTATAGAAAGAAAAATAAAGGAAAGGAAAGGAAAAGCAATTTCTTGTTTGGATTGCAAAAAAGTAATATGGGAAAGGAAATGAAAAAACTTTACAATTCTTTGTTTGGATTGTAGAAGTAAAGGAAATGAAAGGATAATTTTAGATGAAAAATTACCATACTTTCTTTCTTATTAGATAAACCATAGAAAGGGTTAAGGATAAATTACTCTTTTTATATAGGGTGAATAGCCCCGGACTCCCCTGTGGTCAAGCGAAACTAGCTATAACCCCCCTGTAGTCCAAAAAATATAGCCGAACCCCCATGTGGTCTACCCGTTGATGGACACCACCCCCCTTCGTCAAATTTTCAGTCCAAATTAGTGGAAAGTGCTAACCACGCGCGAGTAATGTGATTTTTAATAATTTTTAACGTATTTAATAATAAAATAATACTAATAATTAAAAAATTTTAATTTTTTTTTATTTTCATTTTCATTTATTTTTGTATTTACTAAAAAAAAAAAATTCATCTTCTCTACCCCACCCCCACCACTCCTACCCCACGCCCCCACCCCCACCCCCACCCCATACCCCCTCCCCCCTCCTCTCTCATCCTCGCTGCTACTGTGCCGACGGCATCAACAACGAGATCTAATGCTGTTGCTGTCGCCGATGCAGCAGCAGCGAACTCGCTGCTGCTGCCGTCGGCGCAGCAGCGAGGAGGAGGGGAGAAGGGGGAAGGGGGAGGGGGTAGGGGTGGGGGTGGGGGCTTGGGATGGTGTGGTGGGGGTGGGGTGGGGTGGGGTACTTGGGTGACGTCGCTGCTACTGCATCGGCGACAGCAGCGAGGAGGAGGGGGGAAGGGCGAGGGGGTGGAGGTAGAGGTGGGGGGGTGGGGGGGGGGGGGTGGGGGTGGGATGGGGTACTTGGGTGAGGGGTGGAGGGAAGGAGGGGTAGAGAAGATGAATTTTATTTTATTTTTTCTAGTAAATACAAAAATAACTGAAAATGAAAAGAAAAAACAATTTTTTTTAATAATTAATATTATTTTATTATTAAATACGTTAAAAATCATTAAAATTCATATTTTATTCACGTGTGGTACACATCTTGTCAAGTTTGACAGAAAAATTGAAGGAGGGGGGTGGTGTGCATCAACGAGTAGACCACAGAGGGGTCCGGCTATATTTTTTGGACCACATAGGGGTTATAGCTAGTTTCTCTTGACCACAGAGGGGTCCGGAGCTATTCACCCTTTTATATATTTTACTTTCCTTTCCCTCTATTTTACCCCAAATTGAAAAAATTGTAAAATGCTTCTCATTAAAGGAAATGAAGGGATTTTGGAATCCCTCCAAATCTTTTACTAAATCTTAAAATGCAATCCAAACTAGAAATGACAATGGGTAACCGCTATAAGCGAAACCGACAGATATCCGCCCGATAAAAACCTGATAACAAAAATTGATGGATAAACCGATAGATTTTAGTTTTTATAAGTAATAACAGATGGGTAAACTGGTAGATTTTAGTTTTAAACGTTAAAAAAAATCGAAACCCAAAATCTAATTATTAATTTATTATATAATATATAATGTGTATATATATATATATATATATATATATATCTACATATATAATATAATATTTATAGTTGACAAAAATATAAAAATTATTTTTATACTAATATCTACAATTATGTCAATAGAGAATCAAAAATGGGCTGTTAAAAAAAAAATTTAAGGCCCAATACAATTATTCAAAAAGAAACAACAAAAAAAAGTTATTGAGCTTAGCCTAAGTGCCAAACTAAAAAAAAAAATACTATTTAAATTATTATTTATGGATTTTGATTTATTGTATTTTTAATTTTTTTTACATTTAAATTAATATTTTTTATATATTTTTGGACTTTTTTCTATTTAAATTATTATTAGTTTTTTTAATTTTGCGGTTTCGATTTCGGTTATTTACGATTTTTTTATACTTGTCGGTTTCAGTTTTGGATAATAATTTTTAAAACCATCGGTTTTTTATTTCAGTTTCAGTTTTGGATTTCAATTATACTAAACAGTTTCGATTTCAATTTTTTTAAAAATCACAATTAACCGAACCGTTATCATTCCTAATCCAAATGGAAAAAGAATTTCTTAATACCTTCCCTTCTTTTACTTTTCTTTAAAAAATGTAATCCAAACAAGCTGGAACAGTTTGTGAATTTGACCCGCCACCTTCTGGAATAACTCCTAACAAAGGGGAAGGCGGCCGCCCTGAATTGCAAGCAGCTAAATCTATGGTCCCCCACTATGTTGCCCCGAATGGCAAGTAGCATATCTATTCTATGGCGCGACGATTCCAATGACCTTTTTTAAGCCAAAGCAGAAAAAAGTTTGCTTGTATATAAAGGCATCGGTAATGCATAAAAGAACATGGGTGTTTGATATGAATCGCAAATCATATTACGTGAGTCCATTTATCAGTTTCACAAATGGAATCCGGCAACATTTATCAGTTTCTTGAGGGCAATACTTTATTGATCACGGGCGCCACTGGCTTTCTAGCAAAAGGTACTTTCTATTTTAGCGTTTTATGGAGTTTCAGCAAATTCTTCAACTTCAAACAGAATAAATTGCTCCGTTCGCACCTCATCTCCCTTCTCTCTCCCCTCCAGCTTTTGTAATTTGGAGCCCCGCATAGTTATAACATCGTAGAGTTACTTCTATAAAGTAATTCGCATGACTATGATTTCGATGCAGTGCTAGTGGAACGGATACTTCGCATTCAACCGAACATCAACAAGCTCTTCCTTCTAATGAGAGCAGCAGATGTCGTGTCAGCTAGACGACGATTTTATGATGAGGTGCGTATCCTCAGATCATTAAAGCGGATTAAGCATCTTTAGGATATCTAACATTTTTTCGTTTTTCCTTATTTATTTATTCAAAGGGATGTTTAAGGCTATATATATATATATATAGATGTAGCCAGCAAGAGTTAAGTTCGCAACCTCTCATAAACATTTTGGCTCAGTCACCATTCGCTCCTTTATAGTCGTTTTTATACTTTTGTCCTCCGCTAGGATATGGAAGTCTTTCTTTTCCTTTCTCTGGTGCTTTGAAGTCTAGTCTACTTCTTATGCTGTAATGATTTCTGTAACTAAACTAAATGTTAGATATTATCCCATTTAATTAGTTGGGACATGTTAAAAGAAGAGAGAGAAATGGGGTGCCAACTTGATACCCCTTCTCGCAGACAAAGTGGTTCTAGTTCCTGGTGACGTTCCTTGTGAGAACTTGGGGATTCAAGATTCCGATTTGAGAAATGATATGTGGAGAGAATAGACGTTGTTGTTAATTCTGCTGCCGCAACAAGGTTTTTCGAAAGGTAATATTAGAAGTATAGGTTGAATATACAGCAAGAGAAATGAAGTTTTACTCTTAAATGTCTTTTGGGTGTTAATATTCAGGTATGATGTTGCCTTGGGTATCAATGCTTTCGGAACAGTAAATGTTCTAAACTTGGCCAAAAAATGTTCGAAAGTAGAGCTGCTTATCCATATATCTACTGGTTAGTACTTAGTACTAGCTCTGTTAATTAATTACATACTATTTAACAACTTAAACTTTTAGATCAAGTATTCATTTAAGATGGTATCAAAAATCCAAAGTTATAAGTTCAGTCTCCTCTTGGGGCCTGTTGGAGACATAAGTCTCGCTACTAGAATCTCGTTTATCACATACATAGCTTGCACGTGATGGGAGGCGTAAGAGATATCAAATTAATTAAATATATACTATCTAACAGTTTAAACTTTTAAATTAAGTGGTCACTGAAGAAGCTCCACTTTCAATCCCTCACTTTTTTTCAAGAAGAATGGATTGAAACATATACTAAAATTGTTAAGATTGCTTCATCCAAATTCCAAATTTGAATATATAAAAGTTGGTGAATATGGTATTTTGTGGACTTTTTGAAGACCAATATAAGAAACTCAAACGAAGGATGAATTATGTTATGCGTCTTGTAGAAGTTTATGAATCATTTGTGTTTTTCAAGGGAATGTATGTCTATCTTGTCAATATTCACTCTTAAAGATAAAATTTCTACAATTTGATTTATCTTGATCGAAGGAATTTTCATATTAATAAATACTTATTCTTCACAGCTTTGATGATGCGAATACCGAGAAGTTGGTGATGATAATAAGAGAAAGCAACATCGACGTTGATATTTTGTCCATTGATTCAACGAGCATTAAGTGGGAGGAATACTTTATGAGTATACACCTTCATGGAGTCAAAAAGTACCTGATGAAGTAATTTTATTAGGGCATATAAGTACATAACTCAATATCCTAAAATTCAATAATAGATTGTGTACCACCAGGACTTTCGTCTAGTGATATATTAATGTATATAACTATAAATGTGAGAGGTTATGAGATTGGTTCTTGAAAGTTATATTCTTAATATATACTAGTGTTATGCTCGTGTGATGCAAGGGTGTAATGTGAATACATTAAAAATATGTAAAATGAAACCAATTCCCTCAACTATATAACCATATTATCAAAAACACTATAATATGTACCTACTCTGAATACTATACCATTACATAAAATAATTAAATCAAATAAGCACATATTTTCTCAAAAATGTGATAGTAATCACCCCTTTACAAATTGGTAGCCATGATGACCTTAGCTTCTAAAGAAATCATGTCACGAAGCCAAGTCAATTTCGGGCCACCAAACCTTATCGAACAACTGATTCTCAAGCAGGGGATTCATTGTTCACTAGGATAGAAGGCTGGTCCCAAAGCTAACATGGCAAGCTACAAAAAAGTCTAAAAAGGAAAATATCTAACAATTGAAGGGGGTCAGGGCGTCCTTTTCTCGTCCATTAGCAAGACGAAAAAGCCCCCAACCCTGTCAAGGCCCTTTACCCAACCCCTTAACCCCTAACCCCTATCCCCTACCCCATACCCCACCCTATATATTGATTTATTTATATATTTTTTGGTCTACTATGTGCGTGTGTGAGTGTATATATATGTAAAAGGGACATGAGAAAAGTGAGAAAAGAAAAACAATTGAGGGCATTTTTTTTCTTTTTGCAATTGCTGTTATTTGACTTAATGAAAAGTTTGGATTGGAGCAAGTGTGCTTACTTTTCAAAATCATAAAGAAGGTATTTTGTAGTTTTTGAACCACAGGGAAGTATTGTGCAGTTTTCAAAAATCATACGAGGATCTGGTGCTATTCACCCTTGTATATATGATATGGTTTTAGGAAGAAAACTAAAGGAGTACGAGAAAATTGGAGAAATCTTTCAACTCTTGTAATACCAAAACAATTTCATGTTTCTCCAAAATTATGAGGGTAAATCAAAGGAAAGGAAATTGTTTTAACTAAACTTTTTCAGAACATACTAATTAAAGCCCATTCGTTTGTTATAAAATGACTCAAACTCTCTTTGCTTTCCCGTCTATTCTTTTTCCAAACAAGATGTTAGCTGTTACCTTTTTTTCTATTTGTTTATTATTTCATTTCTTTATCAATCCAAATAAAATGAGAGTAACATTCTTGTCTTTTATTTTACTTCTTTCTTTCTTTTAGACCATATCGTTTCCTTTTCTTCTCATCATAGCAAATTGAACAAATTGTTAAAGAGAAAACTGGGAGTGATGTTTGCGAGATTTTAGTATTAAACATACAAAAATCAAATAAGTTTTGGATTGTGAATTTTTAGTTATAGTTCAATTTGGAAGATTGCCTAATGAAAGAAAATGATGAATTCATGATTATAATTTAATTAGGTGTCACCATTCAACTTTCAGTTTGTGAATTTCACCCACCATCAAGACTACAGGCCACATGCGTCGCTTTCTACTGATCCCACCCCCCACCTTGTGGAATAACTCCTGAAGTACGGGAAGACGGCTGCGCCGAATTACAAGCAGCATAACCTATGTTGTCCCCCACTATGTTGGCCCGAATGTTTCCATGTATATATAGGTAGCAGTAATGCATATGAGAACACGGGTGTTTGATTTGAATCCGCAAATCATATTACGCGAGTCCCTTTTTCAGTTTCACAAATGGAATCCAACAGCATTTTTCAGTTTCTTGAGGGCAAGACTATATTGATCACTGGCGCCACTGGCGCCACTGGCTTTCTAGCGAAAGGTACTCTCTAACTTAGCGTTTTATGCAGTTTCAGCAATTCTTTTACCTCTAACAGAATAAATTGCTCCATTCAGTAGCGGAGCCACTTGAGAATGAGGGTGTGCTTGATAATTTTTTATTTTATTTTTGGTTTAAAAAAAAATTATTATATTAAATATTTTTATTGTATGAATGCACACCTTAATTTCTATTTGTACCTTATAACCATTACCCGAAAACTTCAATGCACTAGCTCATCCCCCTTCTCTCTCCTCTCCTAGCTTTTGTAATTTGGAGCCCAGCATAGTTTTAACTTCGTCGTAGTTACTTCTATAAAGTAATTTGCATGCTTGAGTGCATGACTACAATTTCGATGCAGTGCTAGTGGGGCGGATACTTCACATTCAGCCAAACATCAACAAGCTCTTCCTTCTAATGAGAGCAGCAGATGTCGTGTCAGCTAGACGACGATTTTATGATGAGGTGCGTACCCTCAGATCATTTAAGTGGATTAAGCATCTTTACGATATCTAACATTTTTTAATTTTTTTTTTTTATTCAAAGGGAGGTATAAGGCTATACACATGAATATAGATATAATCAGCGTGAATTAAGTTCGCAACCTCTTACAAACATTATGAATGTCATGCCATATCCACGTTTTGGCTCGGTCACCATTCGCTCCTTTATAGTCGTTTTTATACTTTTGTCCTACGCTAGGATATGGAAGTCTTTCTTTTCCTTTCTCTGGTGCTTTGAAGTCTAGTCTACTTCTTATGCTGTAATGATTTCTGTAACTAAACTAAATGTTAGATATTATCCCATTTAATTAGTTGGGATATGTTAAAAGAAGAGGGAGAAATAAAAAAATTTGTTAACTATTTTAGTATGCCAACTAAGCATTTATAAAGGAGATAAATGAATGATGAAAATAGAACGTTTTTTCTATAAATTTCAATAGACTATAGAGGCCCTTTAAGGAACCGTGTTATTATGTACCTGCAGGTCATTGAAACCGAGCTATTTAAAGTCTTAAAGGAGAAAGGGTGCCAACTTGAGACCCCTTCTCGCAGACAAAGTGGTTGCAGTTCCTGGTGACGTTGCTTGTGAGAACTTAGGGATTCAAGATTCCGAATTGAGAAATGATATGTGGAGAGAGATAGACATAGTTGTTAACTCTGCTGCGACAACAAGGTATTTCGAAAGGTAATATTAGAAGTATAGGTTGTATATACAGCAAGAGAAATGAAGTTTAACTCTATCCTTTGGGTGTTAATATTCAGGTATGATGTTGCCTTGGATATCAATGCTTTCGGAACAGTAAATGTTCTAAACTTCGCCAAAAAATGTTCGAAAGTAGAGCTGCTTATCCATATATATATCTACTGGTTAGAACTAGCTCTCTTGGAAACATTAAATTAATTAAGGAGTAAATCTCATTTATCCCCATGAGTTCTAACCTAAAATTCAAACTTCCCCATAAACTTTTCATATGACCCAAATTTTCCCATTCTTTTAAAGCTGGCCAAACAAAGCCTTATTACTAAGAGTATTTTGATTTTTTCATTTTTCTAAAGACAAAATTAAAAATGACAAAAACTAACCACCTTCACCACACACAACAACCCACGGGTATAGAGTTGTGGGCTTGAATCGCTCAAGAAATAAATATACTCCTTTAGCTAATGTTTATATAGCTTGTTTTATATGATGTGTGTGTGTGTGTATATATATATATATATATATAGTTGGTTTTACATGACAAATATAGATTATGTCTCAACTCTCAATTAGGTGAACATAGTGTTTGGAATCAATTCATATATGGAATTTATTTCATTTATAAATGAATTTCATGAGGAATTTATTTACAAATGAATTCTCTTGTTTGGAATTGAAAAATAATATTAAGTCAATTCTGTTATTTGTAAATTCAAATTGTGTTTGGAGCACATGTGAAATTGGAATTAATAGTTGTATTTTACTTAAATATTCTTCTTTTATTCAATTGAAATTAGGCTATCATATAAGTACTATCTTCTCAATCTACTATTAATTTCTGGTACTATCATAAAAATTCAAAATAAAAAATAAAAAACAAAGAAATATTTTCAAAAAATTTAAATATCACAAAATAATCATAATAACCGTAAACTTAACATGAAAAAATAACTTTAGGTTTAACTAATGTGAATTATTCATCCAATTCATAAATCAGTTCAGCATTACAAAAATAACTATAATAGATGATTTGTCTTATCAATCAACGACCATTTAATCATCACATGCATTGTTTCACACACTCAATAATAAAACTAAAATTGGTCATGAAGACTTTTTTTTTTTTTTCAGCTCAGTGCAATAGATTAGAAGCGTAGTCAACATAAATATACAAAAAGTGAAGGAGCCATGTTCCCTACGCAGACAAACTAACCCCATGAAGTGCTAATTTTCTTCTCGTCCATGGGAATAATATTGAAACTCCAAAAGCCTTGCAAATCGAGTCAGTGGAGGCATTTTTTTTTTTTTGCATTCCCCACCATCTTGGACTAGAATTTCAACACTAGGTCTGCTACACAATACTATTATATCCATTCCTAAAAAATTGTATAATCATCAATCAAAAGCCACAGGGTGAGGAAAGTGATCAAGTGAATTTGAAATTTGAATTTATATATCTTTTTATTGAAAATATTGTCTAGTTTGAAAGAATAATTTACATGACAAACCTAGAAATTATGTACAAAGCAGTATCTTAAAAATAAGAAGGAACAACAACAGCAACAACATAATAGTACTATAATAATAACCAAAAGAATACATAATAGAAAAGATATTGCGAATTAATTTGCAAAATATCTGAAAGAGGAGTGAATGAAAGAAGCTGATTTTTTTCTCTTTTTGCCATCAATTTGGAAGAAGAGTGAAAATGACGTTTAGTTTTTTTCTTTAACTTGAGAGCAGTTTTGTCTTTAAAAGATTAGCAATAGAATTAAAAAATGTGGATTTGCAAATTCCACCTCTTGGGCTTGGATTTGAGTAAAGCTTGTGCAAATCCAAAAATTACAAATTCTGGATTTGTAATTTTCTAAAAAGGTGCAACCAAATAAAAAAATATAGATTTGCAAATGAATTTCACAAAATTTTGTGGAATTCATTTATACCAAACAGTCTAAAAAAAAAAATGTACACCGTATTAACATCTTGCATATGCCTTTATCTTAGCTTATTCAAATTGAAATTAAATCAATATTTTCAAATATTTGTAGTTTTAAAATATCTCCACCCTATTCACATCCTATGAGTGCACGATAATGTAAAATGCGAAAACAATTTTTGGTTTTAGTTTAGACCAATTACATCACATATGTTAGATGCGTAATTTGCCACGTCTGAGCCGAGCTAGGGACCTGCACAATTCGAGTCGAGCTGAGGTCTTGCACAAATAACAAAAAGGAACGACGGGAGTTATTTCCTGCGTACCTCCTCGAACGAGAGAATTAGCAAGTTGGCTCGGAGATAAATTTAACGGACTATGACAAATTTGGCAATAGAATCAATTAGTTACCTTTCAGTTGCCTTCCATGTTCTATTTATAGTAATGTTAAAAAAACTTTTCCCGTGATCCCCACTTGTCTTTGTGCACTACTCTTGTGACAAGTGTCTATGTGGGGAATGTCCTTTTGAACCCCTCATGGGTATTTTATTAACTTCATAATTCCTTTATTTTATATTATTATCAACATATTTTCACTAAAAATATTTTAAGATTTACTGGTGAGAATTTTCATTTAACTTTTGGCATTTTTTTTCTTTAAAAAAATAAAAAGACCAAAATGTTCTTAGTTATAAGACTTTGTTTGACAAGCACTAATGACATGGTGAAATCTAGATAATATAAAAAGTTCATGGGGGAGTTCGAGTTTTAGGCAAGAATTCATGGGGAAAAATGGGATTTACTCATTAATTAAGTATACACTATTCAACAACTTAAACTTTTACATCAAATAATTACATAAGATGGTATCAGAATCAGGTTCTAGGTTTAAGTCTCGCCTCTATTAGTGTTGGCCACTATAAGTAATCCCCTTGGGGCTTGTCGGAGACATAAGTCTTGCGACTATAATCTTATTTGTCACATGCATAGCTTGCATGCGAGGGGGCATGTAAGAGATATCAAATTAATTGAGTATACACTATCTAACAGTTTTAACTTTTTAGGGTTAATGACACAAATGGTCATTTATCTTTGCCTTGTGTGCCAACTAACTCCTTTATTTTTTGTTTGTGACGAATCGGTCCCTGATCTTAAACTACAGTGACAACATCAGTCCTTGAGTGCAAAATTCGTCAAAAATAAGATGGAAGTGGCACATTGACGGCACATGATCAGGGACCAATTCGTCACAAATGAAAGATAAGGGAGTTAGTTGACACAGAAGGCAAAGATAAAGGACCATTTATGTCATTAACCCAAAAAAATTAAGTGGTCATTCAAGAAGCTCCACTTTCTATCCTTCACTTTATTTCAAGAAGAATGGATTGAAACATATATTAAAATTGTTATGATTACTTCATCCAAATTCCAAATTTGAATATATAAAAGCAATGTGTTAATGCTTAAAAGTTAAATCGCTGTGTAGCCTATGTTTGCGGTGAGCAGAAGATAGGAATCATACCAGAGAAACCTTTCCGAATGGGCGAGACACTCCATGGAGCCTCTACCTCGTATCTTGATATTGATGCAGAGAAGAAGCAAGTGGATGAAATACTAAGAGAACTTCGAGCTCAGCAAGCAACTGAAAAGGATCTAATGTCAGCCTTGAAAGATTTAGGCAAACAAAGGTTAGTATCTAACTTAATTATGTACAATTAGTGCATCATGGATCTTAGGAACAAATTCAATATTTTTGTTCAATGTAGGCTAAAATCACAATATGATATCACATACAAATAATGTTTTTTAGTGGGGTCTAAATTGAATTCTTAGATTAAAAACACTTTATGCACATTTCTTTAAAAAATACCACCCCACTTATATGGATGTGATTTATGTGAATTCAGATTTTCATTATTACGAGAAAACAATTGATGAACTTATCAACTGTTAAGGTCGGATCCGCTCTAGGACAGCAGCGTGGTGCTAAGCCCAATTTCTTGAGCTGGGTTGGGATGAAATCCGAGCTGCAAACTTAAGTCAGTTATGAGGACTAAGCCCAATTTCTGGAGCCCAATTACAAAAGAAAGAACCCAAGGTGGTATCTGGGTCTTCCTCTGATACTTAAGTCTGTTATGAGGACTAAGATGACTTTTAGATAAGTTCAGAAAACAAGTAAGCATGAATAGGCAGAGTTTTGATACCCTTTTTGAGTACTAGAGTGGCCCTTTTATAGTTGGTGTAATGCTCACGATTCAGTTAAAGGGGATGGGGTTGTCTCACAATAAATGTGGGAGCTGCTCCCCCAAGAGCTCTATGCTTGGAGTGGATGAGTGGGTTATCCTTTCCTTAACCGGTTAAGATTTTCCCTGATTACGTTGAATTGGTCAACAGGCCTGGCAATATCTTTGGCCCATCATTTAATTTTGCTGACCCGAAGCGTTTTGCTGTGCTGGGCTTGTTTCGCTGGCCTTGTCATCAATAGCAAATGTTTTAGTAGCATTACATGCATAAAAATGCAATTAAGCTTCTTTTGTTATGAATACTATAAGAGATGACCCTCGTGAATGTTATCCGGGCTGCATGGTAGGCACTTACATGTATATGTAATATACTAAATAGATTGTTCTCTAGTAATCACTTCTAGGAAAATCTAGCCAATTGGGATTGTTTTTATTACACAAAAAATAAAATCTGACAACTTCATATGCAAGATTGAAACATCATTTTCCTTTTCCTAATTCCTCGAATATCAATAGCCCGAGCGGGATCATATGTCATGGACAAGACTTATTATGATTTGCAAAAAGCAATATGCTTCTAGTTTGTTTTCTCTTGTGGTATAAATTTCCATGCTTCTACCTCCTCCTCCTTTTTTATATTTATTTACATATTCTCTTTTTTCTTGAATCAACAATTATTATAGTGCCACAATAAGGACATCTAGGTTGTTGGTGGTGAGCATATGGCATATGAATATGATAGCATGGAAGATAATGGTATCGATAATGGATGGTAAATGAACTTCACTAATTTACTTTCTTGGCTCCTTCTATTTCACATGAACATGTGTCGCTTTGTTCTTTTTTTTTTTTTGGTCAAAATAGTTTATTGATTCACACAATTCAAAAAAAACTTAAGAATTGCTTTTTCTTTCTTCACTATTCTTCCTCAATAAATTCAATTTGTTTTTTTCTTTGGTCACTATAACAATTTGTATTTTAGTTTGTTCTTACATGAAGAATTTCTCCAGGGCAACGCTACATGGATGGAAAAACACGTATACATTTACTAAAGCAATGGGGGATATGCTTTTAGGACATCTAAAGGAAAATTTGGATATCATTATCCTGCGCCCAACAATTATAACAAGTACTATCAAAGAACCTTTTCCTGGTTGCATTGAAGGTGTAAGGTAACGAAGTTTTGTATAGGTGGATATGTATATGTACTACTTCCTATTCTTTGTTTGATGAGGTTAATTTTCTTTACCTTTGAGCAGATTTAGCTTATATAGGTGCATATGTATATGTAATTCTCGGACCACCTAAATTCTATTAACTTAGGTAGATATTTATTTTGTCAATAAGTAAATAATTATTAATTTATAAAGATATTTTTTAAACTTGTTTCTTAACAATAAACATATTATCACATTAAGTGACCAAGTTAAGATTCAAAATACTATAAAATTTAAAGTATTATTTTTATACGTATTTAACCAATTAAGAATTCATTGAATTATACAATTTTTTTTTATTTTATAAAATGAGGGGTTCTTCCCTCCGGGAATTTTATTAATATCAAAAGAAAAATACAAAAGTGAAGGGGGACAAAGGCCGGAACCTCCACGGGGATTGGGGTACTTACTTGCCCCAAAAGCCCAGCTAATCTAAAAAGAACACAATTTGTTCCTTTTTACAAGAGCCTAAACAGAAGAAAATGATAAAACAAAAATGCATCGCATAATGAACTGTTAACGGGAAAGGGGAACATAAGCAAGAACCTCTTTCCAAGTAAATCTAAAATGTGGTAATTGAAGTTTATCAATTCTGATCATACCTCTTAATTGCTTTTGATCATTTGTATTTTCAAAAATGCAGCAAGTTTTCGCAAAGGCACCTTGGTTGGCAAGTAGATCGGCAGGTTGATTTCTTTCCCTATAAATGTGCGAGATGAAGCCTTGACATTCTTTGAGTAAACTATTAGCTTTACAGATATCATAAGAATTATCCCAATTACCAGATTTATTATTCTGTATAGCATGAACAACTCCTTTTGCATCCATTTCCACCCAAATTTTCTTGATGTTTCTGGTTTTGCAGATTGTTAAACCAGCAATGAGGGCCATGATTTCAGCTTTGTAGGCAGAGGTGCATTCAATTGGCAAATAGAAACCCCAAATAAAGGAACCTTTATAATCTCTAAGAATTCCCCATCCACCAGCTTTCCCCAAGTCCCGATAGAAACTGCCATCCACATTCAGTTTATAGTAGCCTTCCACAGGTTTTTTCCATAAGACGGCACAAGGTGCTTTATATGACTGTTGACTTTTGAAAGAGCAAGAAAAAAGCTCAACAATAGCAAAATCACCTTTCCATTGCCATTTTTCAAGGAGGTTTGCTGCAAAAAGTTGCGCCACCATTCTAAAAATTCTCCAAATTATTCTAGCAGGATTGAATCCCAAACCTCTATGTTTAGCATCATTTCTTTCATTCCAAATAAACCAGCATATAAGGATAGGAATCAAAGTTCTAATATGCCCTTTGCAGGTATAGTCTCCAGAGAAGAGCCAACAAGAGAACCAATGTTTAATGGAGATAGATAAAGGAATTTTAACTTTAAAGATCTCTGCAAAGTGAGTCCAAACTTTCTGTGCAGCTGAACTTTCGAAGAAACAGTGGCTAATAGATTCAACCTCTTGACAGCAATGGCACTTAGAAGCCAATATAAATCATTTTTGTTGCAGTCTGCTATCAGTTGGGAGCCAATTATTGACAAGTCTCCAGAAAAAGAATGAAATCTTTATGGGAAGAGAGCCACACCAAGCATAGGATAGAGCAAGTTGAGAAGGCTTCTTTTGGCGGATCTCATTCCAAGCACTCATAATAGAGAAGTTTCCATCTTGAGTGAGGCTCCAAAAAGGCTTATCTTGTGCACTGAGATCAATATGAATTTTAAGGATCTCTTGAACATAATTTTCAGGAAGAACTGAATTTAGTAGATCAATATTCCATTTGTCATTGAGAATGAAGTTCTTAACTTTGATGAGTGAAGTTCCTCTGTGATCGGCATAGTCTTTCAAAGTAGAGTTTCCCCACCAAACATCATGCCAATAGAACATATTTGCTGAGCCAATTCGCCACCTTATGAACTTTTCAGTAATAGTTCCAACTTTTTTCATTCTTCTCCACAGAGGTGAATCATGAATAGAAGTCTTAACAACACAAGGATGTTTGTTGAGGCAATACTTGTTGTTCATGAACTGCGCCCAAGTGTTGTTAGAAGTTCTGAAACGCCACCAAATCTTCATTTCCATGGCAGTATTAAGATCTTTCAAATTTCTGAATCCCAAGCCCCCTTCTGAAATGGGAAAACAGGATGTCTTCCAAGAAGTCCAGTGCATCTTGTAAGAATTAGATTTAGAACCCCAGAGGAATCTATTGAACATTTTTTCAACCCGATCAATCACCTGATTAGTAGGACAGATCACTTGCAGCAAGTGAAGAGGCATAGCCGATAATGTGCTTTTTATTAAAGTGATTCTGCCACCTGGTGAAAGAAGTGTAGTTTCCCAACCAAGCAGTCTATTGGATATTTTTTGTAACAGCCCATCATAAAGAAAATTTTTCTTCACTCCCTTAAATAGTGGCACCCCAAGATAAGTGACTGGAAAATTTTTTTGTTGAAAACCACTAGCAGCAGCAATGATTTCGGCCCTAGTAGGATTAGATTTCCTAGAAATAAGAAATCCACTTTTGAGATGGTTGATTTTTTGGCCAGAAATTGTTTCATACTCCTCGAGGAAACTCATCAATTTGGAAAGAGCATGTTTACTGCCATTAGAGAAAATGATGACATCATCTGCAAATGAAAGATGGGAGATGGAGATTCTAGCACCAGTATTATATCTTAGAGAAGGAAATTTCCCATATAAGATATTTAAGCCTCTAGAAAGATATTCAGCAGCAATAATAAATAAGGCTGGAGAAATCGGGTCTCCCTGTCTTAAGCCTCTGGAAGATTTGAAGAAGCCGGTTGTTTCTCCATTGATGAGAACAGAAAACCAACAATAAGATATGCACCTCGTGATTTTAGAGATCCACTCTTCATTGAACCCAAAACATTTGAGAATTTTGAACATAAAATTCCATTGAACTCTGTCATAAGCCTTCATCATGTCAAGTTTGAAGATGACATTGCCTCCTCTAGTGTGTTTATCGATATAGTGAACAAGTTCTTGAGCAAGAAGAATATTATCTCCAATTTGTCTCCCTGGCGTGAATCCACTTTGATTGCCAGAGATAAGTTTAGGGAGAAAGCCAGCAAGCCTTTCAGCAAGAATTTTATTAATGATCTTGTTAAGCACATTACACAGGCTAATAGGTCTGAATTCACTCCACTTTCTGGCGCTCTCGGATTTAGGGACAAGAACAATAGAGGTAGCAGTGACCCCTCTAGGCATATGTGCTCCATGAAAGAAGTCAATGATAGCTTCATTCAGATCATTAGCAATGATATTCCAGCAAGATTGGTAAAAAAGAGAAGAGAAACCATCTGGACCAGCTGAACTGTTGGGGTCAATAGAAAAGACCACTTTCTTAATTTCCTCCAGGGAAGGGATTTTGTTGAGTTCAAGATTATCGGCTTCTACTATAATACTTGGAATGAGGTCCCATTGGCCTACCAGGTTGTTGTTCGTCTATTGAACATCATCACTCAGTAAATTGGAGAAGAAATCAACAGCATTCTTTTTTATTTCATCGAGATCTTCAATAACCTCTCCCCTGTCATTTTTAATGCTCCATATGAAATTCTTTTGTCTTCTTTTCTTCATGATGGCCTGGAAGTATTTAGTGTTTCTGTCACCTTCAGCTAGCCATTTGCATCCCGCTTTTTGTTTCCAGAAGCCTTCCTCAACAGCCAAACAACTATTCAGTTTAGCTTCTGCCTTCGAGAGGTTCTCTCTATTATCTGGGGAAGGAAGAATAGAGAAAAGGTTTTCCATGCAACTGACTTCCTCCTCAGCTTTGATGATTTTTTGGAAAATGTTTCCAAACACCTGTTTATTCCATCTCCTTAAAGTTGCTTTCAATCTAGTCAACTTAATCCAAAACTTCATTAAACCATTATACTCAACAGGGAGTTTCCAATTATCATTGACAAGATCCTGGAAAGTGTGATGCTTTGTCCACACATTGAGGAATCTGAAATTAGATGGACCAGAGATAAGAGTATTCTGGCAACTGATCAACAGGGGACAGTGGTCAGAACCTGATCTGGGGAGGTGTTGGACTCTAGTACCTAAGAAAAGATTGGTCCATTCTTCATTTGTGCAAACTCGGTCCAGCCTTTGCAACATAGTATTATTTGTCCAAGTGAAATGGTTGCCTTCAAAACCTGCATCATTTAAGCCACAATTGGACAAACAAATGGCAAAATCATCCATAGCATTCACATTAAGGGGGCCACTGCGTTTTCTCTCACTTGCAGCAAGAATGATGTTAAAATCTCCACCCACTAACCATGGTCCTGCAAAAGAATTAGAAACAGCCATAAGTTTTTCCCAAAGATCCATTCTTTCATACCTGTTACTTTTAGCATAAACAAAGGAAGCCACTATTTTATTCTTCAACCAAAGGCATTCCATAGAAACAGTAAGGCTCTGTGTATGGTTTCTCACCATCAAACAACTTATAGAATCCTCCCAAAAAAACCAAATTTTATTAGAGCAATTGAAACTAGCAAATTGGAAACCAATTTGTCTAGCATAAAAGTTGATATTGTCCTGCTTCACCATAGGTTCAAGAATAGTAACAAATTTGGGTTTGTAAATTTTGATTAGTTTCTTGAGTCTACGAAGACTTTTCGCCCCCGCAATACCTCTAATATTCCAAATAATTCCTTTAATCATTGGGTAGGTTTTTGAGAGAGATCTTTTTTTTTTTTTAAACTTAAGCTTCTGCTTCGGGTAAGAGGCGGGGATTTATTTTGGGGGTATTTTGGAATCTCAGATTGAGGAAGAACATTCAAATTAGATGTTATATCTTCCATGGATTTGCTCCTGTGGATCTCTCTTGGGTGAATATTAAAAAGGGTGTCAGAGCTGTCATTGCTCTCTGATATTTCTTTGCTCTGGTCAGATACAAATTTTGGATCTCTAGGATTTTCAATGGGTAATTGTGATTGATTAGAGTGGGCAGCTAAATTAAAGGCACCATCAATTTCTGGATGAAGGCATGCTTCTAAGGACAGGTTCTCTTTATTTTCGTTGGTTTTATCATTTAAGGCATAAGTTAACTCTTTGTTTCCAAATAAAACAACTTCTACATTAATGCCCTGTATTGACTGAATGGAGATGGGGCTGGGGATTTTGTCTTGCGAACGGACAGAATTAAGGGTTAATGCATTGCTATCAGCTACTTTTTCTTGTAAATTAAATTCTGTTTCATGATTTTGGTGCAAACTTTTCGAGGAAGTAGGTGTAGAGCAAGGAACAAGAACCTGTTGCCCATGAATAGGGGGATCTTCCTTTAGGTTCCAGACTGCTTCCGAGCCAGATCTTTTAGTAGTCACTTGTTGTGCAACAATTTCACTACTCTTGTTGTCTGAAGCAGGACCAACCTCATTTTTTCCGGCACTAGGATCATCAATATTATCCACTTTCATCAAATCCCTAGCATTCAATTCATTTCTTGACTCAAGATTTTTTTCCTTGGCAGATTCCTCATTTTCTTTTTCTTTCGATTCTTTGCTACTTTCCCCCTCATACACGATATTATTTTCTTCCCCAGTATCATTCAATTTGTTCAAGACTTCATAGGGATTACTCGCAATTCTTTTTCCTTTTTCTTGAATATTCTTACGTTGTTTTTCCTCAACATCAGGTTTGGGGTTCTTACCTTTCTTCCCTGCCTCCTTTCTCATAATATCATAAAGATCCAATTATTCAACTTATTAGAATAAGTGCATACAATGTATATATATTGAATCAAAGCAAATTCTATTTAACCCAACACAATCTCTTATTAAGTATGGTATCTGAAGTTCTAAATAGAAAATATGGTTTTTTGTCTCAAAGTGTCCAGAAAAGAATCATGACAGATGAAATGTGTAAAGCATTATGTAAGCATAGCAAAGAACATCTATCAAGCACGGAAAAAGAATTGTAGTCATAGGTTTTGAAAAAATATGATTTGCAAGTTAGTTATGTGTGTAGCTTGTCTAAAATTTAGCAGAAGAAGGTTCTAAAACTTAAATGTGAAAAATGCATAAAATGTGGTAAAGAGAAAAATTTAATTGTCGGGTGAACATAATTGAACCATACTTTCTTGATTCTCGAGTAGTGGAGTCATGTTCAATCGTTTAGAGAGATCGTATTAGTGTTAGAATATGTACTTGTCCCACATCGGAAAAACATAAATTTTTAGACCACCTTATAAGATCATGTACTACTCCACTTAATATCAATTGGTTTTAGAATGGAACTCCAGTTATCTTAACATGGTATCAGAGTTAGACCCATAGTCTAGTCTTATTAATCTTCCACTACTGGTCTTTTCGCGTGTATTCAATCTCTTCTACGTGCAGCCTTTTCCATGTGTATAATTCAATCTTCCACATGTGACCCTTCTTAAATCAATTTCTTCAACGTGCGACCCTTTTTACGTGAGTAATTCAATTTTTCACATGTGACGACCCTTTGCATGTGTGTAATTCAATCTTCCACATGTGACTCCTCTTATCAAGTCACACACAGGGAGAGTATTAGAATATATACTTGTTCCACATCGAAAAAATATAAATTCTAAGACCACCTTATAATATCTTGGGTTATTCCTCTTAGTACTAATTGGTTTTAAAATAGAACCTCATTTATCTTAATATGGTATCAGAGCTGGACCTTTGGTCCTGTTTATTCATTTGTGTGTGACCCATCTTAAATCAGGTCCATTTATGTTCAATCTTTCGCATGTGTTATATTCTATGCATCTTCAGTCTTCCACATGTGTCCTCTGTGTGTTCAGTCTTCCACATGTGTTAATCAACCATGTATATTCACTCTCCCAAATATGACCCATCTTCAAATTAGGTCCATGCGTGTTCAATCTTTTATGTATGACTCCTATCAAATCATGTCACACGTGAGGGGGAGTGTTAGAATATACACTTGTCCTATATCGGAAAAATATAAATTCTTAGACTACTTTATAAGATCATAGGCTACTCCACTTCATAACAATTGGCTTTAAGCTTGAACCTTAGTTATCTTAACAATTAGCCACCTATGAGTAAAAAGCTAGATTTATAAATTTCATCCACTTTATAGCAAGATTAGATTATACAAATAATCTGGGACCATGTTTTGAATAAAACTAAATATATATAGATGTTAAAAAATTAAAAAAGTTTTACAACTATACATACATAAAGTGTAGTTATAAATATTTTTAACAATTCGATATAATTTGAGTTTTTGGTAGTCAAAAAAGTAGGAAATATGATGGTCAAACTCTCCTATTAACTACTTGAGAATGTAGATTCAAACAGAACTCGTTCTGCTAGTTTATTTATATATTTATTTACTTGGTTATGGAAAGATGACAAACTTCAGTGGTTATTTGGTGTTTTACCCTTCTATGTATTTGATATAATGTATTTGGGTTTTATGGAAAACTTGCCATGACAGAACTATGGATGGCTTTTTCGTTGCTTATGGTGAAGGAAAATTGAAGGTCGTGCTTCGTGATCAAGAGTTAATAATTGATGCGGTGAGTTTGCATAATGATATCAATGTTGATCAATTAATCTATTTGTTTCTTTATTTTAATTTTATTCCCTTCCTCACTTACTTTATTGCCTTTAAATTTTCAGATTTTGGATGTTTTATCACTAACATTCAAAATTTGTTGCAAACTATGAATGTATCTTCATTTGAAGAACTTTTGAAGAGTACATATTTGAATTATTAGAATTCCATACAGATACCGGGTGATATGGTAGTAGACTTTATTCTTGCTGTAATGGTTGCACATGCACATCAGCTGCCCCAACCGCTCATTTATCATATTGGTTCTTCTCGAAGGAATCCTCCGACTTATGCTGACATTTACAAATTTATGTTCAATTATTTCACAAAAAATCCATGGACTAATGCTAGTGGAAAACCAGTGAAAGTCACGGGACTTAAAATAGTAAGAACCATGGCTAGCTTCCGCAAACATTTCATGGTTCGTCTTCTACCACTCGTGAAGGTCAATTTTCATAATACCAAATTGCTATTAATCCTGATAATATTCTTTTTTGTTATCCAAGTTCAAAACTCATCTTTCATCACAAAGTAATTGTTACGCCTCTTGTTGTACCCGTTGCTGCAACAAGAGCTGTAAAATTAATTGGCTTGTGTTTTGTCAAAATTATGCTTTGACTGAATTTAACTATGGTATATGCATATATGTTTGGAGAATTATGATTGGCAGGTTTACCATATTTATAAGAGAGTTGAAACGGTAAATTGACATCTACATTAAATGTGATTGAAGTTTTCTTTTTCAAGAAAGGAAGATTGCCTTATTTAAAGAATTGCTTGGAGACAAAGTCTTTCCATACAACTCAAGGCCCAAGCATGGATTACCTTATGGAGGTTTAGGCAACTAATTCAGCATATATATAGGGCTTCACACGACTGAAAAGAGTGGAGAAAGAGAGCTGAAAATGAAAATTTATTTGAATATTTTCGAGCTGTCAGGTTTTGCTGCAGTTGATTGACGATATGCTGCAATAGAAGACAGTAACAGATGAAATCTGATAATCCATGTATTACTGCAGCAGACTGTGAAACAGACAGCTTATTAATGCTTCCACTATGCTTATTGTTTTAATCTTTGATTGGAAGAGTTTTTAGTTTGTTATTGTTCTATTAATTCTTTGGGAGAAGAAGGTGTAGTTCTCGGGAGAGAACGTTGCAAGTCGAGGGGAGCTCGCCAAACCTAGGTTCATTAAAGAGTTCGTCATCAAGGCGTCAAAGTCAAGAGAGAGTATTTACTTATGTAAGTCCATTGATATTGTAACTTGTGATTTATTAATGAAACAGGTTTGTTGGACCAGGGGAGGTCCTGTGGATGTAGATTGCACGGTTGAATCACGTTAAATCTCGGCCTCCTTACTTTCTACATGCGTTTATTTATTTTGTTTTAACTTATGTTACAACAAGCTAATAACCAGAAACTTTCAAGTGGCATCAAGAGCGGGTTACTGAACTGACTCAGTTAGATCTCTGGAAGAGTTTTTTTTTGGTTATCCTTGCAGATATGGACATTTTACGTGATGGCGGATCAATCAATAAACCATCTCTTCTCGATGGCTCAAACTACTCATACTGGAAGGCACGCATGAGGGCGTTTATCAAGTCCATTGATGAGCAAGCTTGGAAAGCAGTTGTAACAGGTTGGGTGCATCCTACAATTACCAATACACAAGGCAATGTTGTACCAAAACCTGAAACACAATGGACCAAAGCACAAGATCTATTGGAAAATTATAATTCCAAAGCATTGAATGTCATCTTCAATGAAGTAGACATAAATCAATTCAAATTGATTTCAACATGTGAATCTGCCAAAGATGCATGGGTGGTTTTGGAGACAGCATATGAAGGCACTGCAGTTGTAAAAGTTTCGAAATTGCAAATACTTGCAACAGGGCTTGAAGAATTGCGGATGCACGAGGATGAAATCATTGTTGAATTTAATGCTAAGCTTTATGACATAGCAAACGAAGCTTTTGCATTGGGAGAAAAATACTCAGACTCAAAGTTGGTGAGAAAAATGTTGAGATCACTTTCGGACAGGTTTTCCATTAAAGTTGCAGCGATAGAAGAAACAAATAATATGGATTCCGTGAAACTTGATGAACTAATGGGATCTTTACAAACCTTTTAGATGAAATTCAAGCAGAAAAGAAATGAAAAGGGCATTGCACTACAAGCAGAAATTCAAAAGCGAGAGGATGAAGATCCTTCTGATGATGATGTCACAGAATCTTTAGCCTCACTCATAAAGAATGTCAACAAAGTGCTGAAAATATTGGAGAAACAGAATGTCTCAACAAATTCTGAAATATTGAAGAAGAAAAAGAATAAAGGAATTCAATGTCGGGAATGTAAAGGATTTAGTCACATTCAATCTGAGTGTGCTAATACTTTGAAAAGAAAGAAGAAAGCCATAAATACCTCATTGAATGATGAAGGATCAGAAAGTAGCAGCAGCAGTGATGAAGAGCACACGAACAACCATGTTGCGTTCTGTGCTGTAGCAGACCAAGCAGATGCTGAGACAGATGCTATGACAGATGTTGTGATAGATGCTGTAACAGATGCTGAGACAAAAATTGAACCCGCTGCAGCAGAATTAACAATAACATCAGCAATGAGATTGAGTATGATAGATGGTGAAGCTGATTTCGAATTGGACAGTGATGAAGAAGAAGACAAGTTTATAAGGACCTACAAAACGATGTACCAAAAATGGCTGATCGTATGCAGGGTGAATCAAGATCAACTAACCAAGATTGCTGAGCTTGAAAATGAAAAGGTTGAGTTGTAGCAAAAAGCCGACATGCTGCAGCAGGAACTGTCACAGATCCAGCGAGGCTTCAAGATGATAAACTCAGGTACGGATAAACTTGATTATATGTTATCCATTCAAAAGTCTTGCAAAGATTATACTGGATTAGGCTATCAAGGAGAAGCATCAACAAGTCAAACTGTGTTTGTCAAAGAAGCTAAAAAACCAAAGGTGGAACAATCTGTTGCAACGAAACAGAATGACAAAACAACTGATGTTGCAA
Source organism: Ehretia macrophylla (assembly GCA_037974665.1). Taxonomy (NCBI): domain Eukaryota; kingdom Viridiplantae; phylum Streptophyta; class Magnoliopsida; order Boraginales; family Ehretiaceae; genus Ehretia; species Ehretia macrophylla. The sequence goes on along the minus strand of CM075778.1, from coordinate 29,090,025 downwards.
CAAAAGCTGCAGTAAAGAGTAAAATTTCAGAATTTAAGAAAAAAAAGTTCATTCCAGTTTGTCATTTTTGCCACACTCGTGGACACATCAAATCATGATGCTACAGGTACATTGACATGCTGAGAAGATGTAAGTTTGTTAAACCCTTTGTTCATGATGATTAAAGGAGGCCACTACAAATGAAAGCGAATTTGTCGCAACAAAAAGTGAAACAAATCTGGGTAAGAAAATCAGTTTTACCTTGTCCAGTAGAGCATAAAAAGGTTATTTCCGACTATGTTGCAACAGAAAATCAACTTGCAGATATCTTCACTAAGGCACTAGACTCTGTAAGGTTTAAGACCTTGAAAAAAGCCTTAGGCATTTGTTCTCTATAAGATTTAATGGTTTGTGTGTATGTGCATTGGTTCATCACTAGAGCATTGAAAGTTATATGTATAAATCAGCTAGTGATTTCATTTGTGGAACCATATTATCAATGCACTTCATGAACATGTCATTCTGATGAATCTTTGATTAAAATCTCCACAGGAAAAGATTGTGAGCTTACTTGACGACTGGGGATCTATGAAAGAGAAGTCTCTTTGAGATTCATTCCTAAATTCTATTCACCCTTCCAAAAGATAAAAATCATTTGCAGGATATGGCAGCAAAAGTTAGAATGGAAAGGGCTACTTAAGACTACAAAAAATGGTTCTAGAGTGAAAGCCACCATACCAAGAAAAAAAAATTTTGAAATTTTTGTGTGAAAGAAGGTTATAAAAAAAATCCTATAGGGGTGATTAGATGACTAGGTATGTTGGAACAAGTATTGCTTCTAATCTGACCTGGTGTGATAGATGTTGAGGATCGTCTAGAGTCGTTTGTACATGAAATACATACACATGGTCCACACTTGAAATTCTTGTTTGATTTATGCATGTGATCAGTAGAAGCTTGAGTGGTGACTCAGAGTTTATACTCATAAGAATTTGTTTGTTTTTAAATTCTAAACTTTTTTAAGGGTCAAAAGAATCTTGAGGGTTGAACGTCAAAGTGTGGAATTTGCTTGGTTGACGTATGTTGCAACATAATCTCATACACCAAGTTTTTGAAACTTAGTCTGGTCGCAATTTGCTATAGCACAAATTTTGCCTATCTGTCAGTTATGGGTTTGTTGCATCAAAATTGGAAAACTAACAGTTTTGTCGCAGCACAACTTTTCTATCTAGTGAACAAGTTCTGCAGCAGGAGCAGAGTTGTTACCATTTTTTGTTGATATGTCATAACTAAAATTTTAAGTGGGAAATTAATGGGCACACATCATGCAGGTACTCAAGGGGGGCGCACTACAGTTCCGTTTCTGTTGTAGCAAGAGCTGATGTTCAGGGGGAGCATGGTGTGACTAACCCCTTGTCTTTGTTTGACAAAAAGGGGGAAATAAATGGGATTATATATCTTGTGTTGTTGGATATTTTTTTTGCTATGATGTTCTTATGCTCATTACTCTGATTCTGAACTTTTTATCCTTACTCTGATACAGTTTGTTTATTCTGGATGTTTAGTCTATGCTCTGATACTCTGATATATTATGCTTTGACTGAATTTAATTATCTTATATGCATATATGTTTGGAGAATTATGATTGACAGGTTTACCATATTTATAAGAGAGTTGAAAAGGCAAATTAACATCTACATTAAAGGTGATTGAAGTTTTCTTTTTCAAGAAATGAAGGTTGTCTTATTTAAAGAATTGTTTGGAGACAAAGTCTTTTCATACAACTCAAGGCCCAAGCATGGATTATCTTGTGGAGGTTTAGGCAACTAATTCAGCATATATGCAGGGCCTCACATGACTGAAAAGAGTGGAGAAAGAGAGTTGAAAATGAGGATTTATTTGAATATTTTCGAGCTGTCCGGTTTTGCTATAGCAGATTGACAATGTGCTGCAACAGAAGACAGTAACAGTGAAAATCTGATAATCCATGTATTGCTGCAATAGACTGTGAAACAGACAGCTTATTAATGCTTCCGCTATGCTTATTGTTTTAATCTTTGATTGGAAGAGTTTTTAGTTTGTTATTGTTCTATTAATTCTTCGGGAGAAGAATGTGTAGTTCTCGGGAAATAATGTTGTAAGTCGAGGAAAGCTAGCCAAACTTAGGTTCATTAAAGAGTTCGTCATCAAGGCGTCAAAGTCAAGAGGGAGTCTTTACTTGTGTAAGTCCATTGATATTGTAACTTGTGATTTATTAATGGAACAGGTTTGTTGGACCAGGGGAGGTCCCGTGGACGTAGATTGCACGGTTGAACTACGTTAAATTTCGGTGTCCTTACTTTCTACATGCATTTATTTATTTTGTTTTAACTTCTGTTACAACAAGCTAATAATCAGAAACTTTCAGTAATATTACACAAACTTTTCGGCCTCAGCCATGTATATTTGATCACAGGATTGTATGTGATACATGAGATAATCTTCTACATGGAATATATTAGAGATGTCATGATCCAAATTAATCGTTTTCATCACCAGCATGTCCACTAAATAGTTCTTATAATTCTTTTATACAAGGGGAGAATTTAGGAATTTTTTTCAAAAAGGACTAAAATTCATAATTTTTGAACTATATAAATATATAATTTTTTTTTCGGTGGGGCTATAATATAGGAGAATACAAACCAAATCCCAAGATGACTATTTGATTCTTGGAGTTATGGGGAAATGAATATCAAGCATATCAAAGGTTAAAAGTATTTAGTGGATTAATTGAAGAAACAATTGAATGTTATGAAGAGATGTATTTAGTATGTGTCTCTTAGTTTTTCTAGATGTATTTAGTATGTGTCTCTTAATTTTCCTATCTACTAGTATAAATTGACTTTGATGGTTTTGTATCAAAGCACTCCAAGCTATTCAAGCTATGTACACTGCAAGAAATTTCGGAAAGGGAGACAACACATTTCCATCTCCAATTTGGAAAGGAGACGGAACGGAGACGAAACTCGGCTGTGGCCTCTTGAATCGTCGCAAGTTTTGAATTTCATCTCAAATGGAGACGAAAAGATATTCGTCCCTGTTTTATCGCAAATGATGTTCGTCTCCATAAGAAAATCGTCCTCAATTTGTCCCCTTCACATTTCGTCACCTTTTCGTATCTATTTCATCACTTTTCCGTCTCCGTTCTGTCTCCTTCACATTTCGTCTCATTTCCGTCATATTTTTTTATTTTAAAAAAATATATATATATATAAAATCAGTGAAGTTATAAATTCTGATTATGTCAAATTTGCTATAAAAATTGAAATTAAAAAAATTATGCTATATATATATATACACACAAATATATATATGTATATATATATATATATATATATATATATATATATATATATATATATATATATATATATAGACAAAAAAATAAATAAATAAATCTGAAATTTTTTAAATACAACTTAAAATCATGAATTTCAGCTTTATTTGATGTTTTTCTTTCATATTTGTGTGTGTATATATATATATATATATAGACAAAAAAATAAATAAATAAAGCTGGAATTTTTTAAAAACAACTTAAAATCATGAATTTCAGCTTTATTAAGCATCAAATAAAGCTGATTTTTTTTAAAAAGGTTAAAATCTTGAAAAAACTTCCAAAAATATATATATTTACCTCAATCTATTATTTATACATACATATATATGACATATACATAATACAAATATAATCCCAAAAAACATGAAAGTATTAAAAAAATTCTAAAATCACAATACATATACATATAATTGGCATTATATACAAAGATATATATAATGAAATAAACCAAAATAAATTTAAATACAATTAAAAAAAGAATTAAAATGATTCAAGTGGCTGGAATTTGCTAAGTCCTTACATAAGGACTTGGTACGTTATATATATATATATATATATATAAAGGTCCGTCTCCATTCTGTCACAAAAATTGGAGACTGAATGAAAACAAACCCTTGACACTTTTGGTTTAATTTGTTTGAATTTCCCCCCAATTACGTAGTTGTAAGAGTCGATTAGTAACTGAATTCAAGAAAATGTATTGGGGCTTAAATGTCCGTAGATGTAGACTAAGTCTAAACTATGTTAAAAGTTTTATGTACCCTTTACATTTGTGTACTAGATCCATTTTCAACAATTAATTCATCTTTTTAACTAAAAGTACATACATATTTAATTTTTTTTTAAATAATACATAAAATTTTTAACTTTTTCTTTGGCCAATGCGGACTGCAAACACATCTGCCACTGCTTTTATATGAGGTATATCCGAAATGTAAATAAATTTGATTAATAGCTGAGTCTTCCTTAGGAGCTAGCCATATTTGTCTTTTAGTTTCTTACTGATAATGCGCTTTGTAATATACACTTTACCATGTAAGTAATTTTCTACGTAAAATTTCTATGCCCACGAAAATCATTTCAAAAATAGGATAAAGAATTAAGGACAATCTTGCCCTTTTATGCAAGGAAAGAGCAACAAATTAAATGATCATTTGAACATCTTTTTCTTCTTTTTGTTTTGTTAGCATACCAGAAATAATTAAATAGATAGTCTCACATTATAAATGTCTTTGATACTTCCTCATACAGCAAAGATCAAACATATAATATACAAGTACATATACGTTGTTTTGATAGTTTCACGTGTTTTTTGGAATTACTTGCACTTTGTAGTTATAGGCACAATGATTTACACATTTATTTTATAGGTATCAAAGTTGGTGAATATGGTATCTTGTCGACATCTTGAAGACCAACATAACAAACTCAAACGAAGTATGAATCATGTTGTGCGTCTTGCAGAAGCTTACGAACCATTGGTGTTTTTCAAGGGAATGTATGTCTATCTTGTCAATATTTACTCTTAAAGACAAAATTTCTACAATTTTTTTTTTGTCAAGGAAAATTTCTACAATTTAATTTATCTTGATTGAAGGAATTTTCATATTAATAAATACTTATTCTACACAGCTTTGATGATGCGAATTCCGAGAAATTACTGATGATGATAAGAGAAAGCAACATTGATGCTGACATTTTGTCCATTGATTCAAAGAGCATTAAGTGGGAGGAATACTTTATGAGTACACACCTTCATGGAGTCAAAAAATACCTGATGAAGTAATTTTAGTAGGGTGCGACCTCCAGAAAACTATTGTAAATTTAATGTTGATGGGTGTTTGAAAAGAAACCCGAAACTATAAGTATGTCATTCAATATCCTTTAAGTTAATAATGGATTCTGTAACATCGTGAGAATGACATTGTCTTCTATAAGAGGACAAAGAAGGATATTCTAAAATTCAAGATCCAAAGCCAAAAGTCTTGGTTGTACTTCAACCAAGTTATTAAATAAAAATGTTTTGATGGAATATGATCAATTTATTTGTAAATGATATGCTTTTGTTTACATTAAAGATTTTTTATTGCAATTATCAAGCATAAAAATCAATTTGATCTTCTCACACCTGTTTGATATTTTTAGCGCTCATTTCAGATGGTTTTGAAAGTCAATGATAGAGATTAGTGGACGAAGCACTAAAAGTACAACAAATCTAAAGATGTCTTCACACTATGTTAATTGAGAAAATAATTAAATGATGTTAATGAAAAGATCCTAAATGTTCTGTTGCTTGTGACGGGATTTGTATTCAAGCCTTTTAAATATAGTCGAGGACAAATTTCATAAATGGTTTTTAATATTGGCAAGTTTTCTTATTTTCAACCTAATTATTTTAAAAATGACAAGTTTAGTCTCTAATATTTACATTTTTTTTAATTTCATTCTTATTATTACAAAAGTGATTGCATAGTATTCAAAATTTACAAAAAGTTTCAATCTATTCCTTAATATTTTAACTTTTTTTTAATTTGTTCTCAAAGTTTTATGTGCAGATCATACTACAGGGACTAAACTGAAATTTTTTACATACTTTGAGGAGTAAGTGCATTACTTTTGAAATAATAAGGATAAAATTGAAAGAAAATGTAAATATTGGGTACTAAATTGAACTTTTTGCAATCTTTGAGAACTAAACGCGTTACTTTTGAAACAATAAGAGCAAAATTAAAAAAATAGTACAAACAATAGAGACTATTTGTAAAATTTACCCTAATAATCAATATTAAATTCTCTATTCCTTCTCCCCTGATTGCAATATATTTACTAAAACAGTTTCATGTTTCTCCAAAATGAGGGTAGAGCCCATTCGTTTGTTATAAAATGACTCCAACTCTCTTAGCTTGCCCTTCTATTCTTTTTCCGAACAAGATGTTAGCTATTACTTTTTTTTCTATTTGTCTATTATTTCCTTTCTTTATCAATCCAAATAAGATGGGATAATTTTCTTGTCTTTTATTTTACTTCTTTCTTTCTTTTTGGCCTTTTGGTTTCTTTTCTTCTCATAATAACAACTTGAACAGATTGTTAAAGAGAAAACTGGGAGTGATGTTTGCGAGATTTTAGTATTAAATATACAAAAATAAAATAATTTTTGGATTGTGAATTTTTAATTATATTTCAAATTTGAAGATAGCCTAATGAAAGAAAATGATGAATTCAGGATTATAATTTCACTAGGGGTCACCATTCACCTTTCCCCCATGTTTGGGTTGCACATGAGAAAGGAAAGGAAATTAAGGTATAGGAAGAAAAATAAAGGAAAGGAAAGGAAAAGAAGTTTCTTGTTTGGATTGCAAAAAAGTAATATGGGAAAGGAAATGAAAGAAATTTATAAATCTTTGTTTGAATTGTAGAAGTAAAGGAAATGAAAGGATAATTTTAGATGAAAAATTACCTTACTTTCTTTCTTATTGGATAAACCATAGAAAGGGTTAAGGATAAATTAGTCTTTTTATATATTTTACTTTTCTTTCCCTCCATTTTACCCCAAATTGAAAAAAATGTAAAATGCTTCTCATTAAAGGAAATGAAGGGGATTTGAAATCCCTCCAAATCCTTTACTAAATCTTAAAATGAAATCCAAAGTAGAGATGGCAATGGGTAACCGCTGTAACCGAAACCGACTGGTATCCGCCCGATAAAAGTCCGATAACAAAAATTGATGGATAAACTGATAGATTTTGATTTTTATAAGTAGTAACAGACAGGTAAACTGATAGATTTTAGTTTTAGACTTTAAAAAAAATCGAAACCCTAAATCTGATTATTAATTTATTATATAATATATAATGTATATATATATATATATATATATATATATATATATATATATATATATCTACATATATAATATAATATTTATAGTTGACAAAAATATAAAAATTATTTTTATACTAATATCTAAAATTATGTCAATAGAGAATTAAAAATGGACTATTTTTTTTTAAAAAAATTAAGGCCCAATACAATTATTCAAAAAAAAACAATAAAAAAAAGTTATTGAGCTTAGCCCAAGTGCCCAACTAAAAAAAAAATACTATTTAAATTAATATTTATGGATTTTGATTTATTGTATTTTTAATTTTTTTTACATTTAAATTAATATTTTTTTAAATATATTTTTGGACTTTTTTCTTTTTAAATTAATTTTTTTTTTAATTTAGCTGTTTCGATTTTGGTTATCTGCAGTTTTTTATATTTGTCGGTTTCAGTTTTGGATAATGATTTTTAAAACCATCAGTTTTTTATTTCGGTTTCGGTTTCGAGTTTCGATTATACTAAACAGTTTTGATTTCAATTTTTTCAAAAACTGCAATTAATCAAACCGCTGCCATTCCTAATCCAAAAGGGAGAAAGAATTCCTTAATCCTTCCCCTTCCTTTACTTTCCTTTAAAAAATGTAATCCAAACAAGCTGGAACAGTTTGTGAATTTGACCCACCACCTTCTGGAATAACTCCTAACATAGGGGAAGGCGGCTGCCCTGAATTGCTAGCAGCATAATCTATGTTGTCCCCTATATGTTTGCCCGAATGGCAAGTAGCATATCTATTCTATGGCGCAACGATTCCAATGACCTTTTTTAAGCCAAAGCAGAAAAAGTTTCCTTGTATATAAAGGCATCAGTAATGCATATAAGAAAATGGATGTTTGATTTGAATCCGCAAATCATATTACGTGAGTCCATTTATCAGTTTCACAAATGGAATCCGGCAGCATTTATCAGTTTTTTGAGGGCAAGACTATATTGATCACAGGCGCCACTGGCTTTCTAGAAAAAAGGTACTCTCTATTTTAGCGTTTTATGGAGTTTCAGCAAATTCTTCTACTTCAAACAGAATAAATTCTCTCTTCTCTCTCCCCTCCAGCTTTTGTAATTTGGAGCCCCGCATAGTTATAACATCGTAGAGTAACTTCTATAAAGTAATTCGCATGACTATGATTTCGATGCAGTGCTAGTGGAACGGATACTTCGCATTCAACCAAACATCAACAAGCTCTTCCTTCTAATGAGAGCAGCAGATGTCGTGTCAGCTACACAAAGATTATATGATGAGGTTCGTACCTTCACATCTTTTAAGTGGATTAAGCAATAAGCATCTTTACGATATCAACATTTTGGCTGTGTCACCATTCGCTCCTTTACAGTCGTTTCTATACTTCTGTGCCTTCCATTTATCCCATCACTCCTACGCTAGGATATGAATGTCTTTCTTTCCCTTTCACTAATGCTTTATAGCCTACTTCTTATGCTGTAATGATTTTTGTAACTAAGCGAAATGCTAGATATTACCCCATTTCTTTCACTTATTTGTCATCTCATATGTAAATGCTTAGTTGCGACATGCAAAAAGAAGAAAGATAAATAAAAAGGTTTGTTAACTACTTTAACATACCAATGAAACATTTACAAAGAAGGTGATAAATGAATGATCTACTTTAGCATACCAATGAAACATTTACAAAGAAGGTGAAAAATGAATAATGAAAATAAAACGCTGTTTCTGTAAATTACAATAGCCTACAAGGTTCTGTAAATTACAATAGCCTACAAAGGCCCTTAAGGAACCATGTTATTATGTACCTGCAGGTCATTGAAACCGAGCTATTTAAAGTGTTGAAGGAGAAATGGGGTGCCAACTTGAGACCCCTTCTCGCAGACAAAGTGGTTCCAGTTCCTGGTGACGTTGCTTGTGAGAACTTAGGGATTCAAGATTCCGATTTGAGAAATGATATGTGGAGAGAAATAGACGTTGTTGTTAATTCTGCTGCCACAACAAGGTATTTCGAAAGGTAATATTAGAAGTATAGGTTGAATATACAGCAAGAGAAATGAAGTTTAACTCTTAAACGTCTTTTGGGTGTTAATATTCAGGTATGATGTTGCCTTGGGTATCAATGCTTTCGGAACAGTAAATGTTCTAAACTTCGCCAAAAAATGTTCGAAAGTAGAGCTGCTTATCCATATATCTACTGGTTAGTACTTAGTACTACCTCTGTTAATTAATTACATACTATTTAACAACTTAAACTTTTAGTTCAAGTATTCATTTAAGATGGTATCAAAAATCCAAAGTTATAAGTTCATTCTCTTCTTGGGGCCTGTTGGAGACATAAGTCTCGCTACTAGAATCTCGTTTATCACATGCATAGCTTGCACGTGAGGGGACGCATAAGAGATATTAAATTAATTAAATATATACTATCTAACAGTTTAAAATTTTAAATTAAGTGGTCACTGAAGAAGCTCCACTTTCTATCCCTCACTTTTTTTCAAGAAGAATGGATTGAAACATATACTAAAATTGTTAAGATTGCTTCATCCAAATTCCAAATTTGAATATATGAAAGCAACGTGTTACTAATGCTTAAAAGTTAAATCACCGTGTAGCCTATGTTTGCGGTGATCAGAACATAGGAATCATACCAGAGAAACCTTTCCAAATGGGGGAGACACTCCATGGAGCCTCTGCCTCGTATCTTGATATTGATGCAGAGAAGAAGCTAGTGGATGAAAGACTAAGAGAACTTCGAGCTCAGCAAGCTACTGAAAAGGATATAAAATCAGCCTTAAAAGAGTTAGGCAAACAAAGGTTAGTATCTATCTAAAACACACAATTAGTGCATCACGATGTTAGAAGCAAATTTAAGATTTTTGTTCATTGTAAACTAAAAACATACAATATGATATAACATACAAATAATTTTTTTAGTGGGATCTAAATTAAATTCTCAGACTAAAAGTACGTACTTTATGGATGCACATTTCTTTAAAAAATACTGCCCTACTCATCTCAATACACATCCGTCCTTGATGGACATGATGTATGTGAATTCAGATTTTCATTATTACCAAAAAAGAAACAATTGATGAACTTATCAACAATAAAAGTTTTAGTGGCATTACATGAGTAAAAATGCAATTAAGCTTCTTTCATTCTGAATACTAAGACATAACCATCATGAGTGTTATCCGAGCAGCATGGTAGGCCTCCCACTTACATGCATATACAAGATTCATGTAATCACTTCTAGGAAAATCTGAGCGGGATCATATGCAATTTCGTATGCAAGATTGAAACATCATTTTCTTTTTCCTAATTTCTCGAAGATCAATAGCCAGAGAGGGATCATATGTCATGGACAAGACTTATTTTGTATGCTTATTTTTATCATCCAAATATTACATTCGATCCTATATATATGCTTAGTTGGTATGTTAAAAGAAGAGAGAGAATTAAAAAAATTTCTTAAGTTAATATGACAACTAGGTATACACGTAAGATGTGATATTTATGTGATAAATATAACTGACATCTAGGATTATTTCTAAGATAATGGTATCACTAATGGATAGTAAACAAACTTCTCTAATTTACTTTTTTAGCTCCTTCTATTTCACATGATCATGTGTCCTTTTTTTTTTTTGGTCAAAATAGTTTATTGATTCACACAATTCTAAAAAAAAAAATTGCTTTTTCTTTCTTCACTATTCTTTCTCCATAAACTCAATTTGTTTTTTCTTTGTTCACTATACCAGTTTGTATTTTATTTAGTTCTTACATGAAGAATTTCTTCAGGGCAACTCTACATGGATGGCCAAACACGTATACATTTACTAAAGCAATGGGGGAGATGATTTTAGGACATCTAAAGGAAAATTTGGATATCATTATCTTGCGCCCAACAATTATAACAAGTACTATCAAAGAACCTTTTCCTGGTTGGATTGAAGGCGTAAGGTAACGAAGTTTTGTATAGGTGCATATGTATATGTACTACTTCCTATTCTTTGTTTGATGAGGTTAATTTTCTTTACCTTTGAGCAGATTTAGCTTATATAGGTGCATATGTATATGTAATTCTCAGACCACCTAAATTCTATTAACTTAGGTAGATATTTATTTTGTCAATAAGTAAATAATTATTAATTTATAAAGATATTTTTTTAACTAGTTGCTTAACAGTAAACATATTATCACATTAAGTGACCAAGTTAATATTCAAAATACTATAAAATTTAAAGTATTATTTTTATACGTATTTAACCAATTAAGAATTCATTGAATTATACATAATTAGCATAAAGATCCAATTATTCAACTTATTAGAATAAGTGCATACAATGTATATATCTTGAATCAAAGCAAATCCTATTTAACCCAACACAATCTCTTATTATTTATGGTATCTTCTAAATAGAAAAAATGGTTTTTTGTCTCAAAGTGTCTAGAAAAGAATCATGACAGATGAAATGGGTAAAGCATTATGTAAGCATAGCAAAGAACATCTATCATGCACGGAAAAAGAATTGTAGTCATAGGTTTTGAAAAAATATGATTTGCAAGTTAGTTATGTGTAGCTTGTCTAACATTTAGCAGAAGAAGGTTCTAAAACTTAAAAATGAAAAATGCATAAAATGTGGTAAAGAGAAAATTTTAATTGTCGGGTGAACATAATTGAGCCATAGTTTCTTGATTCTCGAGTTGCGGAATTTCGATGATTTCGAGTGTCAGTCATGTTCAATAGTTTAGAGAGAGAGTATTAGTGTTAGAATATGCACTTGTCTCACATCGAAAAAACATAAATTCTTAGACCACTTTATAAGATCCTGGACTACTCTACTTAACACCAATTGGTTTTAGAATGGAACCCTAGTTATCTTAACATAGTATGAAAGTTAGGCACATGGTTTAATCTTGTTAATCTTCCACTGCTGACCTTTCCGCGTGTGTTCAATCTCTTCCACGTGGGGCCCTTTCCATGTGTGTAATTCAATCTTCCACATGTGACCCTTCTTAAATCAATCTCTTCCACGTGCGGCCCTTTTTACTTGTGTAATTCAAATTTTCACATGTGATGGCCCTTTCCACGTGTGTAATTCAATCTTTCACATATGACCCCTCTAAAATTAAGTCACACGTGAGGGGAAGTGTTAGAATATACACTTGTTACACATCGAAAAAAAAGAAACTCTAAGACCACCTTATAAGATCTTGGGGTACTCCACTTGGTACTAGTTGGTTTTAAAATGGAACCCCAATTATCTTAATATGGTATCAGAGTTAGGCTCTTGGTCCAGTTGATTTATCTGCGTATGACCCATCTCAAATCAGGTCTACTTATATTCAATATTTTACGTGTGCTATATTCCACACATCTTCAATCTTCCACATGTGTTATATGTGTGTTCAATCTTCCACATGTGTTAATCTACCATGTATATTCAATCTTCTAAGTGTGACTCATCTCAAAATTAGGTTCATGTGTGTTCAATTTTCCACGTGTGACTCCTATCAAATCATGTCACACGTGAGGAAGAGTGTTAGAATATGCACTTGTCTCATATCGGAGAAACATAAATTCTTAGACTACCTTATAAGATATTGGGCTGCTTCACTTAACACCAATTGATTTTAAGCTAGAACCACAATTATCTTAACAATTAGCCACCTATGAAAGAATAAAAAGCTAGATTTACAAATTTCATCCACTTAATAGCAAGATTAGATTATGCAAATAATTTGGGACCGTGTTTTAAATAAAACTAAATATATATAGATGTTAAAAAATTAAAAAAGTTTTACGACTATACATACATAAAGTGTAGTTATAAATATTTTTAACAATTCGATATAATTTGAGTTTTTGGTATTCAAAAAAGTAGGAAATATGATGGTCAAACTCTCCTCTTAACTACTTGAGAATGTAGATTCAAATAGAACTCGTTCCGTCGATTTATTTATATATTTATTTTTTATTTTTTATTTTTGCTACGCAAGAAAGTCATTTCATTCCACTTTACAAACAAGTACAAATGTTCAGCTCAAGCTGATACACCATTTTGTACAAAGGATACTATTTTCCAAACAATTATAATAATTGTGGTATAAACATATTTTCCCTCTAACATCCAAAAGAATTTTACCAATGATTTGTTCTTCAGTATTCGCAGACACATTATAGATTCTATTGTTTTGTTTGATCCACACATAGTACACACAAGCACAAAGCGCCACTTTGATTTGATCCACTTTCAATCCCCTTTTACGGCTCCTTCTAGCCAGTTTGTATATACTTGGTTATGGAAAGATGACAAACTTCTGTGGTTATTTGGTGTTTTACCCTTCTAAGTATTTGATATAACGTATTTGTGTTTTATGGAAAACTTGCCATGACAGAACTATCGATGGCTTTTTAGTTGCTTATGGTGAAGGAAAATTGAAGGTCATGCTTGGTGATCGAGAGTTAATAATTGATGCGGTGAGTCTGCATAATGATATCAATATTGATTGTGGATCAATTAATCTATTTGTTTCTTTAATTTAATTTTATTCCCTTCCCCACTTACTTTATTGCCTTTTAATTTTTAGATTTTGGATGTTACAACTTGAAAATTGTGAATCTATCTTCATTTGAAGAACTTTTGAAGAGTACATATTTGAATTATTAGAATTCTTTACAGATACCAGGTGATATGGTAGTGGACTTTATTCTAGCAGTAATGGTCACACATGTACATCAGCTGCCCCAACCGCTCATTTATCATGTTGGTTCTTCTCGAAGGAATCCTGTAACTTATGCTGACCTTTACAAATTTATGTTCAATTATTTCACAAAAATTCCATGGACCAATGCTAGTGGAAAACCAGTGAAAGTCACGAGACTTAAAATAGTAAGAACCATGGCTAGCCTCCGCAAACATTTCATGGTTCGTCTTCTACCACTCGTGAAGGTCAGTTGTCATAATACTAAGTTGCTATTAGTCCTGATAATATTCTATTTTGTTATCGAAGTTCAAAACTCCTCTTTCATCACAAAGTAATATTACACAAAACTTTCTGACCTAAGCCATGTATATTTGATCACAGGATTGTATGTTATACATGAGATACTCTTCTACATGGAATATATTAGAGATGTCATGATCCAAATTAATCATTTTCATCACTAGTATGTCCACTAAATAGTTCTTGTAATTCTTTTATACATGGGAAGATTTAAGAATTTTTTTCAATAAGGGTTAAAATTCATAATTTTTGAACTACATAAATTTAAATTTTTTTTCGGTGGAACTAATTCATTTTTTAAACTAAAAATATAAACATATTTAATATATTCTTTTTCTTTGGCCAATGGGGACTGCAAACACATCCGCCACTGCTTTCATATCAGTTTATTCGAAATGTAAGTAAATTTGATTAATAGCGGAGTCTTCAGCTAGCCATATTTGTCTTTTAGTTTCTTATTGATAATGCACTTTGTAATATACACCTTTACTATGTAAGTAATTTTCTATGTAAAATTTCTGTCTACGAAAATCATTTCAAAAAATAGGATGAAGAATTAAGGATAATCTTGCCCTTTTATGCAAGGAAAGAGCAACAGATTAAATGATTTGTACATCTTTTTCTCCTTTTTCTTTTGTTAGCATACTAGGAATAAATAGGGCAAATCTCACAAATAGTCCTCATTGTTTATGTTTTGTCCAATTTTAGTCCCTATTGTTTCAAAAGTTACGTGATTGGTCCCTATGGTTTATATTTTGTCTCATTTTAGTCCTTATTATTTCAAACGTTACGCAGTTGGTCCCTATTGTTTACAAATATGTCACTATTAGTCCCTAATATTTACAAATATATATCTTTTTTTTTTCTTATTATTTACAAATGTATCACTATTAGTCTCTGAAATAATAGGGACTAAAATGGGACTAATAGTTATACATTTGTAAATAATGGGAACAAACCGCGTGATTTTTGAAATAATAAGGACTAAAATAAGATAAAATGTAAACAATGAGGACAAATAGTGATACATTATTTGTAAACAATTGGACCAATTACGTGACTTTTAAAAAAATAAAAAAATAAAATAAGACTAAATGTAAACAATGGAAAACATTTGTGAGATTTGCCCTAATAAATAGATAGTCTCACATTATAAATGTCTTTCATACTTCTCCATACAGCAAAGATCAAACACTACAAGATACAAGTACATATACGTTGTTTTGAAAGTTTCACCGTATTTTTTGGAATTAGTTGCACTTCGTAGTTATAGGCACAATGATTTACAGATTTATTTTAATTTCCTTATAGGTATTAAAGTTGGTGAATATGTTATGTTGTGGACTTTTTGAAGGCCAACATAACAAACTCAAACGAAGTATGAATCATGTTGTGCGTCTTGCAGAAGTTTACGAACCATTTGTGTTTTTCAAGGGAATGTATGTCTTTCTTGTCAATATTTACTTTTAAAGTTAAAATTTCTACAATTTTATTTATCTTGATCGAAGGAATTTTCATATTAGTAAATACTTATTCTACACAGATTTGATGATGCGAATACCGAGAAGTTGCTTATGATGATAAGAGAAATCAACATCGATGCTGACATTTTGTCCATTGATTCAAAGAGCATTAAGTGGGAGGAATACTTTATGCGTATACAGCTTCATGGAGTCCAAAAGTATTTGATGAAGTAATTTTATTGGGACATATAAGTACGTAATTCAATATCCTTTAAGTTAATAATAGATTGTGTAACATCGTGAGAATGAGGTTTAAATAATAGTTATTGGAAAGTTTTCTCATTTTGGTCTCAATTATTTAAAAAGTGACGCGTTTAGTTTTTAATGTTTACATTTTTTTCATTTCATCCTTATTATTACAAAATTGATGTGTTTAGTCTCCAAAATTTACAAAAAAAATTTAATTTAGTCCTTAATGTTTTAACTTTTTATTAATTTGTTCTCAAAATTTCATGTTCATATCACACTACAGGGACTAAATTAAAACTTTTTATATACTTTGGAAATTAGGTGTGTTACTTTCAAAATAATGGGAACGAAATTGAAAGAAAATATAAATATTGGATACTAAATTAAACTTTTTATAATATTTAAAGACTGAATGCATCACTTTTAAACCGATAAGAACAAAATAGAAAAAATAATATATATAAACAACGAACACTATTTGTGAAATTTACCCTAATAGTCAAGCATTATATTCTCTATTCTTTCTCCCCTGATTGCAACATATTTGCAAGCTCTCCAGTAACATTTAAAATTCCACTATTATAATCCGACACCTACACCAACTACTCACCACTAAACCAACTAAATTTTCACCATTGCCCATATAACGAATGGCCTACACAAAGTCTCCTACCAAACAACTTCAATTATACTCAAGCCACGGTGCTAATATTGAAAGAATCCTCACAAACCATGCATATCTAGTGGTAGTGGGGTGAAATTGAACTTGTAAGGTCATAGGTTTGACACTTTCTATTACTTTGGAATTCCGTATTTGACTGACTTAGTGCATGTGTGGAGTACACCTTTACATGCGGAGGTTTACCAGTTGGTGATTGGGTTCCGCTGAATAATCTGATAGTCAAGCTCTACCAACTAATTGTCACGTCATCCAAAAAAACATTATAGCTTGAATATACAACAAGAGAAATGAACTTTAACTCGTTGTCTTTTGTGTGTGAATATTCAGGTATGATGTTGCCTTGGGTATCAATGCTTTGGGAGCAGTAAATGTTCTAAACTTCGCCAAAAAATATTTGAAAGTAGAGCTGCTTATCCATATTTCTACTGGTTAGTATTGGCTATTTTAGAAAAATCAAATTAATTAAGTACACACTATTTAACAACTTAAACTTTTAGATTAAGTGGTCACTTAAGATGGTGGTATCAGAGCCCAAATTATGAGTTCAAGTCTTGTCTCTATTAGTGTTGGCCACTATAAGTAATCCTCTTGGGGCTTGTTGGAAACATACTTAAGTCTCTCCACTATAATCTTGTTTGTCATATGCATAACTTACATGTGAGAGAGTGTGTAAGAGATATCAAATTAATTAAGTATAAACTATCTAACAATTTAAACTTTATTAACTGGTCACTTAAGATGTTCCACTTTCTATCCCTCACTTTATTTCAAGAAGAATGGATTGAAACATAGATTAAAATTGTCAAGGTTGCTTCATCCAAATTCCAAATTTGAAATATTGTATAAGAGGAACATGTTAATGCTTAAAAGTTAAATCACTCTGTAGCCTATGTTTGCGGTGATCAAAAGATAGGAATCATACCAGAGAAACCTTTCCGAATGGGGGAGACACTACATGGAGCCTCTGCCTCTTATCTTGATATTGATGCAGAGAAGAAACTAGTAGATGAAAGACTAAGAGAACTTCGAGCTGATCAAGCAACTAAAAAGGATGTAACATTTAGGAATGACAATGGGGCAGGTTTGGGGTGGGTTTGGGGCAGATGGACCTATCCCCATGCCCTGCCCCGCCACTTAAAAAGTTCTACTAACACTTGCCCTGCCCCCGCATTTTTCACCCCCATTCCCTGCCCCCGCCCTCGCCCCATCCCTGTCCCTGTCCCCATTGAATTCTCAAATTAAAAATACTTAATGCACATTTCTTTAAAAAATACCGTTAACTCATCTTAATACACATCTGTCCTTGATGGACGTGATATATGTGAATTCAGATTCTCATTATTACCAAAAAGAAATAGTTGATAACTTATCAACAATAAATGTTTTAGTAGCATTACGTGCGTAAATATGCAATAAATGGTAGGCCTCCCACTTACATGCATATACAAGATTCATGTAATCGCTTCTAGGAAAATCTGAGCGGGATCATATGCAAGATTCAAACATCATTTTCTTTTTCCTAATTTCTCGAATATCAATAGCCTGAGCGGAATCATGTGTCATGGACAAGATTTATTATAATTTGCAAGGAAAAATGACACATTTAGTCCTTATTGTTTTCCAAAAATTTTAGTTTCGTCTCTATTATTTAAAATTTCTCACTGTCATCCCGATTGTTTCTAAAAAAGTTTTAATTTGGTTTCTACTATTTCTAAAAAGTTTTAATTTTATCTCTATTATTTTCCTAAAGTTTCAAATTCTTCCTTATTATTCAAAATTAGTCAATTTAGTCCTTGTTGTTCAAAAAAAAAAAATTAAATTCCTCTTTATTGTTTGTCAAAAAATTTTAATTTAGTCCTATTATTTTAATAAGGACTAAATTGACTAACTTTAAACAATAAGGATGAATTTGAAACTTTTGAAAAACAATAGAGACGAAATTGAAATTTTTTAGAAATAATAGCGACGAAAATAAATTTTTTGGTGAAACAATAGGGACTAAATTAAAAAGTTTTAAACAATAATAACGCAATTGAAACTTTTTGAAAATAATATGGATTAAATATGCTATTTTCCCTACTTTGCAACAAGCAAACTTCTACGCTTCTTGAAAAGAAACAAGAACAATGAGAAATTCTCTTTTTTCTATATCAATTCAATACATAATCTTTTATAATTTATAATATTTCTACAATGACAATTTACTGAAACTCCATAACAAATGCAACTAATCAAGTTATTTACAGCCATAAAATTTGCAATTAATAGAGCTAAAATCTTAGGCAATAAGATGTGATCTTGAGATTATTTTCCTCAAATCTTTCCATCATATTAGGACTGAATTGTAGAAATCAGCATGGTAATCAATCTCAACTCAATTATGGTATATTGCAATCTTGTCACATAATCTTCAAGACTCCCCTTCAAGTTGAGCATGTAAGTTATCAATGCCCAACTTATCTTTCAACTTATCAAACTGATCTTTTCGCATAGGTTTGGTGAATAAATTTGCTAGTTGTAAATGAGTGGAAATGTACTTTGTTACGATTTCTTTCGACTGCACATTTTCTCTTACAAAATGACAATCAATATCGATGTGTTTCGTTCTTTCATGAAACATCGAGTTTGCAGCTATATGCATGGCTGCTTGGTTATCACAGTGCAGTTCAATTGGTTCAGTAATATTGACTGATAAATCCTTAACAAAATGCTTGAAGACAAAGTTCATTTTTCTTTGGGAAGAGAATGCCTTGCCCTGGTGCATTCTTTAAATATCTTAACAACTTTATAGTTGTTTCCCAATGAGGCTTTCTTGGTGCTTGTAGAAATTGGCTGAGAATGTGCACTGCATATGTTATGTCAGGTCGACTAACTGTGAGATAAATTAGCATTCCTATTAATCTTCTATAAGAGCTGCCATCTTCCAGCATATCTCCTTCGTCACTGCTCAACTTCATTTGCTGTTGCATTAGAATTTTGATGGTTTAGGACCAAGAAGTCCAGCTTCTTGTAGGACATCCAATGTATATTTACGCTGTGATAAGTAAATTCCAGTAGTCGATCTTGCTACTTCCAAGCCAAGAAAATATTTTAACTTTCCCAGATCTTTCAACTTGAAATGCTTATTCAAGAACTGCTTCAATTTTTCAATTATGGCAGCATCATTTCCTGCTGTGATAAGATCATCCACATATACTAACACAGCCAAAAATTTGTCATTTTTTGAAATGATAAATAAAGAGTTATCATGAACAGATTGTACAAACCCAAATTCTTTTAGAGCCTTTGAGAATTTTTTGAACCATTGTCGTGAAACTTGCTTCAATCCATATAATGATTTCTATAATTTGCAAAATAAAGAATTGTGTTGCACTTGGCATCTAGGTGGCAATTCCATGTACACTTCTTCATGTAGATCTCCATGAAAAAATGCATTTGTCACTTCCATTTGATATAAGAACGAATCTTTAACCGCTGCTATTGCGAGCAAACACCTTACTGTGTTGAGTTTCGCCACGGGAACGAAGGTCTTTGTGTAATCCAAGCCTTCAACCTGTGTGTACCCCTTTCCCACTAATCGCGCTTTGTACCTTTCAATGCTCTCTTCTGCTTTATGTTTTATCTTATACACCCACTTGCATCCTATTGGCTTCTTGTTATTTGGAAGACGTTCCATCTTCCAAGTATTGTTTTCTTCAAGTGCCTCAATCTCTTTTCTCATGGCCTCAATCCTCTTTGGGTCCTGTCATGCTTCGTGGTAACTCCTTGGTTCTCTTTGATCAGTAATGGCTGCCAAAAAAACTTGATGTGGAATGCTAAATCTCTTGTTAGATAGATAATTTGAAATGGGATAGGCCTTACCTGCGAATATAGATTTGGTGGGGGGCTCAGATAGATTATTTACTTCAGCAATATGACATACATAGTCTTGAAGCCGCTTAGGAGGTCTTCTTTCCCTTTGTGGTTGTGGCTGTATTGTTTCCGTAGGCTGTACCTCCCTTGAGGTTGCGACAATCTGCATGCCTTGTTCAAGACTGTCATTGGTTTATTGTCGTAAGGACTCTTCTTCTTCCATCACTAGAAGTGGAACAACAGTGGGGCTTGTATCACTTGCTTCACTTGTTTGTTTGAAGGGAAAAATTTCATCAAATTTTTTTACATCTCTTGTAACTTGAATTCTTTTGGACTCCATTTCATAAACTAAATATCACTTTTTTCTAGATGGATATCCAACAAAAATGCATGCCTTGGATCTAGGTGAGAACTTGTCACTTGGTTTTGGATTATTATAGGCATAGCAAAGACACCCGAATATTCTAAGATGGTCATAGGAAGGTTTCTTTTCAAACATCTCATAAGGACTTTTTCTTCCCAAGCAAGGAATAGGCATATAGTTGATAAGATATGCAGATGCAGGTATACATTCTCCCCAAAACTTGATTGGTAAGTTGGCTTGAAAACGCAATACTCGGGCTATCTCCAATAGGTGTCTATGCTTTCGCTCTACAACCCCATTTTGTTGAGGTGTATGTGGGCAAGTTGTTTGATAGGTAATACCATTCCTTGGAATAAAAATCTTAAAATTTCCTTCCACAAGTTCTAAAGCATTGTTTCTCCTAATTTCTTTAATTTTTTTTCCCAAAGTGATTTTCAATCATCTTGTAAAAATTAACCATTATTTGACATAACTCACTTTTATGTCTCAGCAAATATACCCAAGTGCATCTCGTATGATCATCTATCACAATAAAAAAATAATTTGAACCTGAATGAGATAGAGTCCGATATGGCCCCCAAATGTCAAGTGTAGTAGTGCAAAACTTATCTCTGATTTATTGAAACTTAAGGGAAAACAATTTTTGGTTTGTTTAGCCATATGGCAGATATTTCAACATCTCAAATTATCACCTAAGAACTTTGACAGACCAGAAATCAATTTTAGTCTTTCAAAGGAAGGGTGCCTCAATCTTTTATGCCAAAGCATGACCATGTGTTCATTCTTTGCTACTGTTCCTCCCAAAGACTTTATTGCTTGAAGGTAACATAATCCATCTTTCATCTCCCCATGCCCAATCTGCTTCTTCAAGGCAAGGTCCTGCAAGAAACAAGAGTTTGGCAAAAAAATGGTAGCACAATTTAGATCTTTAGTAATTCGGCTTATAGATATGAGATTACAATTAAACTTTGCAGCATATAAAACATTATCAAGATTAATTTATGGTGTAACTGTAACCGTTCCCATCATATTTATTGGAATCTTGCTCCCATCTAGCAAAATAATAGGAAATTCAGATCTAAGCTTTTGTTTATCCTTCATGTTATCCACCATAGAGGTTAGATGGTATGACACTCCTGAATCTAATATCCATTGCAAATATTTATGATTGGAACTAGTAATCTCACCCACAAAGTTTGCAACCTCATTTCTTTTCTCGTTTGAAAGAAGAGCCATTAGTTGGTCATATTGTTGCTTTGAGAGTCTAACTATTGGAGAGTTTTCTCCTTTCGTTGTGGTACTGGTAGCATTGTGAACAATTGCCTTACTTTGTCTGAACTTGTTTCTTGGCTTCCCTCTTTTGTCCCAATCTGGTGGATAACCTATGATCTCAAAACACTTATCTTTTGTATGTCCAATTTTCTTGCAGTGATCACATCGGGGCTTACTCCCTCTATTTTCATTTGCATCCTTTCTTTGAAAGGACTTTGTGTTGTAAACAGCTGCTTCAATTGGCCCCATTTTTGCTACTGCAGCTTGCTGTCTTTTTTCCCTGATAATTAGTGCATAAGCTTTGTTAAAGGAAAGAAGTGGATCAATATTGAGGATTTGAGATCTAGCCATACCGTAGGAGTCGTTTAAACCCATCAAAAACTGATGTAGTTTTTCTTCTTCTCTTTCAATTAGGTGGCCTTTTGTTGCTCCACATGTGCAATCCTTTGCTTTCCTATATGTTCCAAGCTTATCCCACAGTCCTCTAAGCCTCGTAAAATAACTTGACACACTCTAATCTCCTTGTTTTGCCAAGGCCAACTCTCTTCTTAATTCATGGATGCGAGGAGCATTCCCTTGTGAAAACCTTTCTTCTAAATCTTTCCACAACTCATAAGCATTATCAAGGTAAGAAACACTATCATGTAGTTCTGGTGCAAGTGAATTTATTATCCATGAGATCACCATGGAATTGCACTTGTTCCAGACATGAAGCTCTCCTTGTTTATCAGATGTTGGTTCTTTGATACTTCCATCAATAAAACCAAATTTTTTCTTGGCTCGTAAGGCATGCATCATTGCCCGTCACCATGTTGGATAATTGTTGCCATTCATCAATTGAGACACCAGCACATTTTCGGGGTTGTCTGATGTTGTTAAGAAGAATGGCGACGTCGGATCTTGGCATCCCGTCACCATTGGACTTGAGTTTTTTGATTTTTCAGAGCTTGATTTTGTACATGAAGAAGTGGTCTCCATCGTAGTAGCAATAGCTTGCTATCAATGATGTGGTGAGGAGATTTAGCCTAGGACCTTTTGGTACCTAGACTCTGATACCATGAAAAGAAACAAGAACAATGAGAAATTCTCTTTTCTCTATATCAATTCAATACATAATCGTTTACAATTTATAATATTTCTACAATGACTATTTACAGAAACTCCATAACAAATGCAACTAATCAAGCTATTGACGACCATAACATCTGCAATTAATAAAGCTAAAATATTATGCAAGAAGATGTGATCTTGAGAGTATTTTCCTCAAATCTTTCCATCATATTAGGACTGAATTGTAGAAATCAGCAAGGTAATCAATCTCGACTCAATTATGGCATATTGCAATATTGTCACGTAATCTTCAAGACATATTCTAGAATTAGCTATATATGCACAAACCTTTTCCTTTTGTTTTTTTTTTCTATTTTATTTTCTGTTGTGCTATAAATTTCTATGCTTCTACCTCCTCCTCCTACTACTTCTCTGATTTTATATTTATTTACATATTCTCATTTTTCTTGAATCAACAATTTTTATCGATACCTGTCATAATATAGAAGATAAAAGTAATGTTGGATGTCATTTTATTTTTATCACCCAAATATCACCTCCTGTATGGTGTATGCTTAGTTGACATCTTAAAAGAAGAGAGATAATTAATTTTTTTTCTTAAATTAGCATGCCAATTAGGCATACACGTAGGAGGTGATATTAAGATGATAAAAATAAGGTGATATCTAGTATTACTCATAAGATAATGGTATCAATAATGGATAGTAAACGGACTTCTCTAATTTACTTTTTTGGCTCCTTCTATTTCACACACACATATATATATTTTTGTCAAAATAGTTGATTGATTCATACAATTCTAATTAAAAAAAAAAGAATTTCTTTTTCTTTCTTCATTATTGTTTCTCCATAAACTCACTTTGTTTTTTCTTTGTTCACTATTTATTGTAGTTTGTTCTTACAAGAAGAATTTCTCCAGGGCAACTCTACATGGATGGACAAACACGTATACATTTACTAAAGCAATAGGGGAGACGCTTTGAGGAAATCTAAAGGAAAATTTGGATATCATTATCTTATGCCCAACAATTATAACAAGTACTATCAAAGAACCTATTCCTGGTTGGATTGAAGGCGTAAGGTAACAAAGTTTTGTAATCTTTCAAATAGTTTTACATTATCTATTATAGATTGCTATGGATAACTTTTGTGAAATGACAAAGTGGAGACTAAAGTTTGATATTTTGTGAAGTTTCTATTAAAAGAGAAAAAGTGCACCCAACTATTCTTTTATTAGCTATAACTTGAAAAATTATTATATTCTAAAGAGTAAACTATTTAATTTTAGTAAAGTAAATATTGTTTTGATGACATCCAAGAAAGTAAGACATTTAGTTTTCAAAAGAATGTGTATTAATATTTTCAGAAGATGTTATTGTTTACCTAGCTTATATATATAAGTATGTATGTGTGTGGGTGGGTGGGTGTGTGGCCGTGTGGGCGTGCTTGTGTGTGTATAACCATTGGTTCCATGATCGCATTTAGCACATGGCATATACTACTATATTAATTAATAAAATATTATGGACGATGTAGCATGCAATCTATGTAACAATACGATCCTTCTTAATAAAATATCTTGAAACTAATTTTTGTACTAACAAAGGATATAGGAAAGGTTCATTTCCTTAATCTTGAACTAGAATTATGATGAATCATAGTATGTTGCCTTTAGATTCTTGCAGTGGTTTCCTAATTGTGATAAGTCCTCATTTTTGTACCTTCCTGTTCCACTTAACCCATTGTCCATGACCAAAACCAGGACTTTAAACCCATTAACTACTTCCTATTCTTTGTTGATGAGATTAATTTTCTTTATTTTTGAGCAAATTTAACTTATATAGGTGCATATGTAAATACAAAATAATCCCTCTAAACTATTATTTTTTGGACCACCTAAATTCTATTAACTTAGGAAAATATTAATTTTGTCAATAAGTTAATAATTATTAATTTATAAAGATACTTTTAATTTTTTCTTAATAATAAACTTATTATAACATTAAGTGACTAAGTTAATATTCAAAATACTATAAAAGCTCTATTTCTATACATATTTAACCAATGAGGAATTCATTGAACTATACATAATTAGCATTAAGATCCAATTATTCAACTTTATTAAAATGAGGGCATACAATATGCTGTAAAACTTTTTTAAATTAATACTCATTAAATTAATAATTTATTTTAAATAATAAATTTTTCCAGTCCCGACTTGGGACCAGTGTATTTAACTAATAATCTCCATTAAATTATGAAATAATATATTTTAAATATTTTATTTGTAATTTATGTATCCAAATATTTTATAAATTAACTATTACCTAATAATTAAATACCTTTTTCTCATGATTGTTCATCAGACAATTAATCTTTTCTCTTTAACATATTCTATATACTTTGCATTTTTAAGTTTTTAGAACTTTCTCCTACTAAATCTAGGCAAGTTACCTTTGAGTAACTTGTAAATTATATTTTTTTAAAAACTCATTGTTGCAATTCTTTTTGCATGCATTCTAGTTGTTTCTTTTCATATCCACATATTGTTTTACGTATTTGATTTGCCATGGTTCTTTTCTTGACACCTTTGAGATGTAAATCAATTTTTTCTTTCTTAAGACCAAAGATACTATAAGTAATAAGAGATTGTGTTAGGTTTAATAGTATTTGATTTCATTCAATATACATTATATGCACTTATTTTAATAAAGTTGAATACATTGAATCTTTATATTAATTGTTAATGAACTCTTAATTAGTTAAATATGTATAGAGATAGTATTTTGAATCTTAGAGTACTTTAAATCTAAACTTGTTAGTTGATGTGATAATATATTATTATTAAAAATGAAAATAAAAATATTTCTAAAAATTAATAATTAATAATTTATCAATAAATTGATATCTCACTAGAATAAGAGAATTTAGGTGGCCCCAAGACTATTAATTTAAATAGGTTATACTATATATTGAATCAAAGCAAATACTATTTAACCCAACACAATCTTTTATTTATTTATCGTATCTTTAGTTCTAAATAGCAAAAATGGCTTTCCGTCTCAAATTGTCAAGAAAAGAA
Source organism: Ehretia macrophylla (assembly GCA_037974665.1). NCBI lineage: Eukaryota > Viridiplantae > Streptophyta > Magnoliopsida > Boraginales > Ehretiaceae > Ehretia > Ehretia macrophylla. The sequence goes on along the minus strand of CM075778.1, from coordinate 29,063,777 downwards.
TCACAACAGATGAAATGTGTAAAGCATTATGTAAGCATAGCAAAGAACATCCATCATGCATGCAAAAAGAATTGTAGTAATAAGTCTTGAAAAAATATGATTTGCAAGTTAGTCAACGGTTGCTTGTTGAAAATTTAACAGAAGAAGATTTTAAAATTTTAAAAGTAAAAAATGCATAAAATGTGGTAAAGTGAAAATTTTAATTGTTCGGTGAACAATCATGATAAAAATGTATGCACGGTTTAGGTAATTATTAATTTATAAATATTTGCAACCTAACAATAATGAGAAAAATGTATGCACTTTCTCGCTAATTATTAACTTATAAATATTTGGACCTATTAGATACATATGAAATATTTGACTTGTATTATCTTATACTTATACTGATGTTATTAATTTAGTAAATTGGTCTAAATAAGGATCAGACAATTTTATTACCTAAAATAGATTAATAATTTATCGAGTATTAATTTAAAGAGATTCTAGTATTGTATCTATAAAATGTGCCACATTATTCAAATTCTAATACAATATAATATGGTGATTGGTATTCTAGAATGAATTTGGATATGAATGAAATGAGTTAAAGAATTGAATAGAATTGAGAATCAATTGAACTTGGTAAAAAATATACCATGCTTGGATTATTACATGAATAAAGATATGAATGGATGTATTGATTTCAAACCATTGTTTGGTACTTAGTATATTAGGGTAATATTGGGAATGATTTTATAGAGTGAAAGATGGCTTATATACATGTTATTATCTTTAGAATAAAAAGAAATAAAAAAGTAATAACAATGGTAATAGTAATAATAATAATAAATATATGCATATTAATATTAATAGAAAAGTATTTTGTTATTGCATACGTTTATGTATTGAAAAGGCATTTTAGTTATTTGATAAATAATAATAATAATAATAAAATTAATAATAATAATAATAGTGATAAGGATTGTCCTTTGGTTATTATATATATGTTATGTTTTGATAAAGGTATTTATGTATAATAATAATGATAATAATAATGATAAAAATGATAATCAACAACAACAACAACAACAACAACAACAACAACAACAACAACAACAACAATAATAATAATAATATAGTATAATCTCTTTAATGTAATAGCGTTCAAACCACTAAATTCTATTAATTTAGCAGATATCTCTAACACCCCGATCCCTCAAAGAATCAGGACTTCTATTAATCATACTCCTAAACCCAATTTCAAACCCGGGCTCAAAATTTAGGAAAAACAGACGGAGTTTCCCCTATTTTTAAGCCTAACCGGTTACCTGTGAACGAAAGATAAAGCCACAACCACAACTACCACATTTTCAACAACTCCAAACTTCAACCACGTAACTTCCCTAACACTAAAGTCATCCGAGCCTTAGACCAAGACAATATACCAAACAAGCATGCAAAACCAAATCCATTGAAATTCTATGTTTTAAATCCGCTTATCTTACCACTCTAATCATATTCACCTTTCTTTCTTATAAGTTTAGTCAAGCAACCAGCTAACTCCCACTAACCACACAAGTGTGCAATATTAAACATTCAAGCAAAACATAAAATTATTACAACCCAACTAACTACTAACATCATACAATTCTTTTAACTACAATTTACATTCATCCAAAGCAACTCAATTATACACAAAAGGCACTCCAACCTTGGCAAGATAAGCAACACAGCACTCAAGGCAACATCAACCACTCTAACTGCACCTCCTGAGACATGTTAAAACAAGGAATGAGTAACCAATGTTACCCAGTGAGGGAAGGGATACGGTTTACCGGGGATTTTCATAAATCTTTTCGGGCAATGCAATAGCAATTCAGGTAATTAAGTAATTCAATATAACAATCTAATTAAGCAAAGTACTAAACACAGTTTAAAGTATACAATTCATCTTCTTTGTCTTCGATCATAATCCATGAACCTCGATTTTCGATATCAATTGTTGGCAAACCAGCTTATAATACTAGTGGGGTACTCTGAATGTACCCCGAATCCTACGACCCATTCTCCTGAGGTAGGTCCGTATGCCCTAGCGAGGTGAACCAAGCTTCTGGGTATGGGAGTATGCCCCAATGAGAGAGGGAATCGATACCATGGTAGTCGAGCTATACCGACAACCCAATATTTTCCAGAGTTTTTCGACACTACCATGTCCGAAAAGTTGTGCAACCCGATACGAATTCGAGAATTCACGAGATAATATGAGATAATCTCAAATAAACATGAGAAATCACAAGATAGCAATATAATGTAACTACGCATAAATGAGGGACAACAAGGTAGATTGTCCCCAATCATGATATAGCAAGTAGTAAGTGCATATAAACTTTATCAATTAAACTAAATCATACAATCCAAGAGCAATAAAATAAGCTAAAATGCACAAAAGAGATGAAAACTCCCTCACCTTTACCAAGTTCAACAATGCAAAACTAGCTTCAATCCTTCCTTACACCTTGGACAACCAACCAAAATATTCTTGTGGCTATGATTATCCCATAACTTCCTAGATGATATTAATTATATTAATATTTAACAATATGGCCTTCACAATAAGCTCAATCAACCATCTCTCTATAACAACCATTAATAACCCTATATTCATATAAAACAACAACTTACATATAAGCAATTAAACTCACAATTTCAACCCATTCAATTCTAAATATTTGTACAAGAATATAGCTTATCCAATATATTATACTCATAGCTCCAATTCATCTACTCTCAATACATAATAGCTACTAGTCCTACAAGTTTGATTCACAAGAATATGCTTTAACATCCATTTTAAGTTAACCACTTAAAGATAAAAACATCACTTAAAAAAATCAAGCTAAAACACTTGACTATAACTAGAAGTACTAGTAACCATACAAGTTACTATAAAACATTTCTTTAATCTTGCAAATGACACTATCTACTCTCACATTTAACAAGTTAAACTTCATAATTATTTGAACTTCATTTATATCACAAAGGAATATCAAATTAGGTATTCAATCAAGACAATTATACTTAACACTTAAACATAATTCAACTACAAACATGACCTAAGAATCATTATCATGCTTATTCACCCAATTTATCATTTATAACTCAATTAATAGACAAATATAGCAATTATAACAAGTATAACATTTCAAATACTTAATTATGCAATAAGCTCAATCAATTCTCAAGAAACTCAACAATTCACTATTCTAATGCTTACAAATAAGGTTCTAAACTTCACACAAGATAGTGAATTCCTAATCTAACTTTACCATTCACCTAAAGCCACTTTATGACCCACATAAATGCTATGAAATCACCTTTTAAAGCATGATTACCCAAAAACACTGAAAAGCCCCTTAGATGATTTGAACTAAAGCTACCTAATCCAATTATCAATTAAGTGCCATAACTACATTTTAAGAGTCTCCTAACACATCTACGACTATCTACCTAAACAAACAAGCCAAATTCCAAACTTCATTTTTTATGATACATCTAACATTCTTAAGGGTTCTAGAAACTAATAAAAGACTTAGAACATATAGAAAAAAAAATTTCCCAAAATATGCAAAATTTACTATTCATTCATCTTCTCCAACTTCCATTCTCAAATTCCAACCAATCAAAATGCTAACAAGCTTCAAAAGAATGTTCTACAACCTCTATCAAGTGTATTTCAAGCAACAATAAGCATAAATATAACAATAATTAACAATTACAAATTATCAAGTTAAGCCCTAGAAAATTGAAATGCATGTAGGATGAATCTCCGTCACAATTCAAGTTGTAGGATGTAGTAGAAGCCCTAGGATGCTCCAAAATAACCTCCAAACTCAAGCTAAGTGATCAATTTGCAAAGGTAGTTGAAGACTCATTCTTTTTTTCTTGAGTGATGGTTGACGGCTTTAAGAGGGGTTTGGGCGGTGTTTGCTTTTTTTTTTTTTCTAAGTGTTTGTGTTATATGTAGGTGTATATATGGTATATATATTATATGTGGACTGATTTGGTGGTCAAACATAAGCAAGACTTAGCCAATTTTAGCTTAAAAATGTAATTAAAGTCAACTAATTTAAATGTAACACTATTTCACTATTCATACGGTACCCAGAACTATTTTCCAAAAGCACCTTCCAAACACGTGATGCACAAAATAACACTTTTCTCCTACCTTATACAAGTCACATGACAGGGAAAAAATGCAATTTTAGAAAAATAAAATAGTCGATTTTCACTGTAAATAAAGATTTTTACTAAAAAGTGAATAAATGTACATTTTAATGCACAAATAGAGTATGCAACAGTTAATATGACATGATGAAGATCTCGGTTGTCACAATATCAATTTATCGATAAATTAATAATTATTAATTTGTCAATATATTTTTAATTTTTTTGGCTTAATAGTAAATATATTATTTCTGTGGTATCTTTTCTGAAAAGTGAATCATATTTTTTTGAGCCCATTTGAAAAGATAAGTAGAAAAGTCTAATAAGAATAGAAGATAAGAAACTAATTTATGAGGATTAGAACAAGTTTCTTCAATATGGTATCAGGATTAGGATTAGAACAAGTTGTTCTAATCTCATAGTCTATTTATTATGTAATTTTTAGCTAATTGTTAATTTATAAAATATTTGAGTCAATAAAATATAAAGAAAATATTTTAAATGTATTATCTTATAATTTTTTTGAAATTGTTAATTTTTACACTGGTCCCAGTTTGGGACTGAATATTTTTCTTATTCAAAAGAGATTATTAATTTATCGAGTATTAATTTAAAGATGTTCTACTGTAATAATAATGATAATAATGATATCCAACAACAACAACAACGACAACAATAATAGTAATAATCAACAATAATGATAACAATGATAACAATTATAAAACAACAACAAAAATAATAATAAGAATGATAATTATATAATAAAAAAATAATAATAACAATGATAACAATAATAACAATAACAATAATAATAGTATTAATAATGTTAATAATAATAATAACAACAACAACAACAACAACAACAACAACAACAACAACAACAATAATAATAATAATAATAATTGACTTTTGTTATTATATACATGTCATATTTCGAAATAGTATTTTCATCATTTGACAAATGAGTTCATTATTCTCAGGGATGTGAGAGTGAGCTAATTCTATGTAGGAATCGCATTACCTAGACAATGAGATTCTTATATTTATTACTTCATACCAAGCATAAAAAGTAGAATAGAGTCGAGAGTTTCATTTCCTTCCCAACTCATTCCATCATAGCAATCGCCACCTAAGTTGTGTAGGCAGAATTTTTAAATTTAGATGGGGAATTTGGTGGAGCTAAGGCGTTGGCTAGTGGTTGTGGTAAATGTGGTAATGATGGATTGAATGTATGTGTCCATAGGTGTTCTTCTTTTTGGAGAATCATAATGTGTATGTTGGACATGATACCGTGATATTCATAGTAGTGGGAAAGTTGGGTTATTGAGAGGTGAAGTGGTGCTCACAGATATTGTAACGCCCCGAACCCAACTCTCACGCCTACAGGATACCCCTTGGGACTTGGGCCTAAGCGAAAATCGAGGCCATAGCGAGCAGGCCCAATAACGCACTATGCACGTATTGTCCGTTTTGGAGTCCATACTCCTCATGATTTTGTCGCCTCCCAGCCATTGCCAAGAAAACGCGCGTGCACGAATATACGAGACGTCTCTATATATTCAATAGCCCAGAGGCCTCCACATCCGATGTGGGATATTACAGATATAGGTAACTATTATAAGTGTGTGTGCAAGTAAATATGCATGTCATGACAAATTCCTTTGAGGGTGGAAATTTGTAGAAAAAAAGGGTGGTACAATGGTAATTGTGACGATCGAGAACCTCATCATATTCATTTTAAATTGTTGAATGTCTTATTTGCTCATTAAATGTGCATTTATTCAATTTTTAGCATAAGATACTATTCATATGAAAAATTTATTGTTTAATTTTTCTGAAACTGTATTTTTCTCCTGTCATATGTCGTGTAAGAGGAATGTGAAAAATATTATTTTGTGTATTTGATGTTGGGAGCATGCATTAGGAAAATAATTTTTGTATCGTGTGAATAATGAAACATGTTATAACATAGTTTTGTGAACTAGTTAACTTTTAATTTCATTTTAAGCTAGCTTTGACTTAGCCTTCACTATTTTTAAAATTTCAAATCAGCCCCACACATTTAAAACACCATATATACATCCTACATATAACATAACACTTAAAAAAAAAACCGAAACCAACCCCCCAAACCCCAAAGAAACCCATCGGCCATAAGGCCAAAGAGAAAGGGAAATATTTTCTTGCTTCTTCAACATTTGGCTCAATCAAAGCATCTAAGAGTGGATTCAAGCTCCCTTAGTCATTCTCCTAGCTTCTATTGGTCTCCTTGGTAAGGTAGTTTGTATATTTGAGCATTTTTATGTTTATGTCAAATTTTAAAAATTCTTAGATTTGCTCTCTATTGCTTATATAATGCTTGGAAATGTTGTAAAATGTTGTCTTGATGCTATATAGACTTGATTTGTACAATTTGCTAGCTTGTTTACATGAGAATTGAAATTGGGTGTTTGAGGAAGAAGATAAATAGTAAAAGCGTGAATAGTAACCCTTGTGTTCTAGCTTAATTTATTACTATATAAGTGTGATTTAGGAGTTATTGAACCTAATTTGGAGCCTCACATGGTTTGAAAATGCTTAGATTGCTTAATCTTTAAATTAAAGTAAGGTTCATGTAGATGCAAGATCAAGTGGTTTGAGCTCAAGTCAAGTTAAATTCTAGGTTCTACAACTTTGTTGGTGAGGGAATTTCATCCTTATGTGCATTTATTTAGTTATTATTGTTTCTTTAATGATGATGATGGAGTAGAAAGAAGATGTGAAGTGCTATTAAGATTATCTAGCTAATATTTGGTGTTCATAATGCTAGATTAGTTCTCTTTTATCATGTTTTGTTTGTTTCATGGTAGTTGAGGTAAGAAGATTTGTTATGTTAGCTTAAACTAAAGTGGTAGTTCAAGTGTTTGTAAAAATGCATAAAAGAGAAGATTAAGCTTGTTCTAGCCAAGAATAGATGAATGTTTGCATCTTTTGAGCTTATCTTTGAGTTATTGTTGAAAGCATGTTTGTGTGTATGTTAAATAAAGTTGATTAAAGTCTTGATTTAGCTAGTTGGGTAGCTTAACATGAAGATATTGTGATGATTGTGTATTATTTGCTAGATAAACATGAGTTTTTGGTTATATTTGTTGTTATTGTAAAGTGGTGAAAATGGATGAATGATGGATAGATTGTGTTTGTTTTAATGCTTGATAGAGATGTCTTGAGTTCAAGAGTGCAAAGCCAAAGTTATAAAGTCATGAAGTGCAAGCTAAACTAGGTGTAAGAGTTAATCCAAACACTGGACAGACCACTGCCCTTGTATTGCCCTTGTATTTCAAAACTCTTTTGACCTAGTAAATGTGCTCAAAACTTAACAAAATTTATACAGCAGCTAGATTAGGCAGTTTAGAGCAAATGTTGATTTCTAGGGATAAGACTAAGTCTAATGTTTTAGGCCTCCGATTTAGTCATTTCCGAAATATGTCTGAAAATCACTGGTGCAAGGGCAGTTTGCACAGTTGTACAAAAAAGGGCGTAACTTGTGGAATTTAGATCGGAATTGAGTTCTGTTTAAGGCTAAAGTCATCTACACTCAAAGAGATACGTTTATATATAAAAATAAGAAACTTTGGAGATCAATAGCATGGGTAACCAAACTGATTAAGTTAGGATTCTGTTAGAGGAATGGAAAAAGTATAGCTTTTGTGAAATTCTACATTGATTTGTTTGGAGTATGAAGTTATTTGAATTAATTGATGGTTATGAGATGTCTATCGAGTTATATTATGTGTTAAATAAATGAGTTGATTAGTATTTGTGAGATTTGATTGCCATGAGCTTATAGTGTTAGTCTTATAAGAACTTTGTTTGAATTGCTATGCGAGCATCTCCATGGTTAATTGAGTTGATTCATTGAATTAGATTAAACTCTAAATGTTGCAGTAGGTGTTGTGCCATAATTGAATAGGATTGTAATAAATTGTGGAGTTAGCTTAGGTAGATAAAAGTTAATGTTTGTTGTAGTTAAAGTAATTGAAGTATTTTGCATGCTAATGAACATTGAATCAAGTCTAGTTGCCCCTCATGATGTTAATGAATATTTTCAAGCTTGCCTTTTAGTCTATGTGTAAAACTAGTTAGTTATTTGTATATCGAGTTTAAATGGATTAAAGTTATATGCTGGGTATGCTTCGAATTGTGCCAAAAGAAAAAAGGGAATAAGTGTCAAAATTAAGCCTAATGTTGAAAATATACTGGAATGCTACTTTTCATGTTGTTCTAATGATTATCAGGTTGCTTGTATGTGACTTTGCATGATTATCAAATGTTATGTTGTTACTTGTTATAAAGTGTATAGTTGTGTTGTGTTGAACTAAATTACAAATCATATATGGATTGTTAGTTTTGAGCACGGGGAAAAGATTGGGAGAGTTTGTGGCTTCTGGAGGTGAGGGAGTCTTCAACCCTTTTGTGCATCTTAGTTTATTTCATTATTTTTAGATTATATGATTTAGTTAATTGATAAAGCTTATATGTACCATTTACTTGTTATCTCGTGATATCTTGTGTTTCCCTGTGTTTACTTGATATTCTCTTGTGAATTCTTGAATTCGAGTCGGATTGCACAACCTTTTCGGACATGGTAGTGTCGAGAAACACGGGCGGCATCGGGCTTGCCATACTTCCTCGACTACTATAGTGACTATTTTCTTTCTCTCGCTGAGTATACTCCACTACCCCAGAGGCGTGGTTCACCTGTTGGGCATATGGACCTACCTCAAGAGAAAGGGTCATAGGATCGAGGTACATTCAGAGTACCCCAATTTGGAGGAGTAAGGGTTTGCCGGCACTTGCATGAAGTTCGTGGTTCGTGATACGAGATTGAAGACTTGAAGTGGAACCGTATCCTTTTAATATGTGGTTAATTACCTGTTTACTTGGTTGTGTTATTTGGTGTTGGTAATGCTATTATTCTGTTGCATATCATGTTGCACGCCCTAGTATCCTGCATCACCTCCCTCACTGGGTAACTTTGGTTACTCATTCCTCGTTTTAACGTATTACAGGTACAGTTAGAATAACTACTTTGAGTGTTTTGTTGCTGGTTGCTTATCTTGCTGAGGTTGAATCCCTTTGAAGATGTGTGTTATTATATTATGTCTTATTTTGAGACCTTTGAGGTCCTGTTTGTATTAATGATAAATTTTGTGGGTTGTAATTAAAGCAGTAGTCTTGAATTGTTAGTGGCTTAGTTGGCATGTAATAGTTAAAGATAAACTTTATTATCTTTTGGTTGCATGCTCATGTGGTTATATATATATATATATATATATATATATATATATATATATTTTTTTTTTTTTTTTTTTTGTTTTTTTTTGGTTTTGTTTTTGTTTAAGGCTTGGATGGCCTTGAGACTGGGAAAAATAGGACAGTTGGAGTTAGGGTGTTGCATTGTGGTTATACTTGTTGCTTGCAGGTTTTTTTTATTAGTCCTATAAATAGGGAAACTCCATCTGTTTTCCCTCTTTTTCGTGACTTGGGTATTGGGTTTGGGAACTCCGGTCTCGAGAGGGATCGGGGTGTTACAGTAATGGTGGGTAGTATTATGTGACTAGTGTGGAAACAATCAAATGTTAATTTTACTCTTGAAATTGACACGCAATGTGGCTTTAAACAATTAATTTGAGGATGAAATACACCGAACCCATTAAACATGTATCAAGTTGCAATGACCTACTAAACTTTTCATCATTTTAGATAAGTTGTTTTGTTCAATGAGATTAATAATATGGATAAAATGTCATTTACACATCAAAATGAATAATTAAAGTTCAAACTTCAAAATTGTTTAGTTTTAACTTATAAAATAAATGGAATAACTTATTAGGAGCAAGTGAAAGTTTATTCGGTAATTTGAAACAAACCCAAAGTTAGAGAACGATTTGAAACATTATACATGTTTAGTAGTCTTTAATGAGATTTACCTTTAATTTTTAGGTCAAAATTGGTCAAAATGTTGCAATAATATTGCAAAGTTTGATTGGTGATTTAGAATGACAAAATTGAGCGAGTATAAATGATTTTCAGTAATAGAAGGTAAATTTTAAAAAGATGTGTATGCTCAAATCTTATTAAGAAAAAATCAAGATACATATGTAACCGACCTATTATTATATATAAATCTCATTTTTAGTTATTTCACATTTGGACCTAATGCAGAATTGTAAATTTATGTATGCAATCATAATTGAGCGATAGTTTCTGGCTTCTTGAGTAGCAGAATTTCGATGATTTTGAGTGTCAATCATGTTCAATAGTTTTGAGGGAGGGTATTAGCCATCTATGAAAGAATAAAAAGCTAGATTTACAAATTTCATTCACTTTATAGCATGATTAGATTATCCAAATAATCTGGGACCGTGTTTTAAATAAAACTAAATATATATAAATGTTAAAAAATTCAAAAACTTTTACAACTATACTTAAAGTGTAATTATAAATATTTTTAACAATTTGATATAAATTGAGTTTTTGGTATTAAAAAAGTAGGAAATATGATGGTCAAACTCTCCTATTAACTACTTGAGAATGTAGATTCAAATAGAACTCGTTCCGTCGATTTATTTATATATTTATTTACTTAGTTATTGAAAGATGACAAACTTCAGTGGTTATTTAATTTGGTGTTTTACCCTTCTAATTAATAATAAAAAACATATTTGATAACATATTTATGTTCTATGGCAAACTTGCCATGACAGAACTATGAATGGCTTTTGTGTTGCTTATGGTAAAGGAAAATTGAAGGTCATGTTTGGTGATCGAGAGTTAATAATTGATATGGTGAGTCTACATAATGATGTCAATATTGTGGATCAATTAATATATTTGTTTCTTTAATTTAATTTTATCTCTTCCCTACTTACTTTATTGTCTTTTAATTTTTAGATTTTTGATGTTTTATCAGTAACTTTCAAAATTTGTTGCAAATTGTGAATGAATCTTTATTTGAAGAACTTTTTAAGAGTACACATTTGAATTATTAGAATTCCTTACAAATACCTTGTGACATGGTTGTGGAATTTATTGCCCCAACTGCTCATTTATCATGTTGGTTCTTCTCGAAAGAATCCTCTAACTTATGTCGCGCTTTACAAATTTACAAAATTCATGAACAATGCTAGTGGAAAACCTGTGAAAGTCACGAGACCTAAAATAGTAAGCACCATGGCTAGCTTCCGCAAACATTTCATGGTTCGTCTTCTACCATTCGTGAAGGTCAGTTGTCATAATACCAAACTGCTATTTGTGCTCATAATATTCTATGTTGCTATCGAAGTTCAAAATTCCTCTTTCATCCAAACTTTCTGACCTCAGCTTTGTATATTTTTTTGATCCAAATACATGTAGCGTATATATGTTAGCAACATCTGCACAGGATTGTATGTTATAGATGACATATTACTCTACATGGAATATGTTAGAGATGTCATGATCCAAATTAATCTTTTTCATCACTAGCATGTCCACTAAAAAGGTCTAATTCTTTTATACAGGGGATAATCTTGCCCTTTTACGCAAGGAAATAGCAACAAATTAAATGATTTGTACATCTTTTTCTCCTTTTTCTTTTGTTATCATACTAGTAATTATTGGAATATGGAAGAGACTATTTTATCGTAGCGAGAAAATAATGGAAGAATATAAAGACTCTAAACTAAATCTTTATTGCTTTAATATTTGGTACGACTACAATTGAAAGGACTGATACCTAGTTATAGGATTCACAAAAATCTAATACCAATTAGGATATGGTTCTAGGAAACCATTACCCACTAGAAAAAGACTTTCTAGACAAAACCAATTTAAAACTAACTAGAACTAATTTAATAGAGTCCTAATCAAGTTTATCTACTACTATCCCCCCTTAAACATGATTTGATTCTCATAACTCCGAGCAAAGCTCTAAGCTTCATGAACATGTCACTCTTGAGTGGCTTTGTGAGAATGTCTGTAACTTGATCTTGAGACTTCACATACTCTATCTTCACTTCCTTCCTTGTGATGCACTCTCGAATAAAATGGTAACGTGTGTCAATGTGCTTGCTTTTTTTGTGAAAGACTGGATTCTTGGCTAAGGAAATTGCAGACTTATTGTCAACATAAATCTCTACTGGCTCTTCTTGAGGCATCTTAAGATCTTTAATCAAATTCATTAACCATGAAGCATGACAAATACATGAAGTAGCAACTGCATATTCAGCTTCACATGTAGAAAGTGTGACAATGGGTTTCTTCTTGGAACTCCAAGTGAGTGATGTATCTCCAGTGAAGAAAAGATATCCACTAGTACTCTTTCGATCATCAAAATCACCAACCCAATCATTATCGTTGTACTCCCACAAGTTTGAAATCCTTAGAGTGGGTGTATAAAAGTCCATAGTCAAGAGTTTCTTTGATGTAGCGAAGTATTCTCTTGACAGTCTTCATATGTGTATTGGTAGGAGCCTCCATAAAGCGACTAACAAGTCCTATACCAAAGAGAATATCTTTTCTTATGCAGGTCAAGTATCTCAAGCTTTCAACCAGGCTCTTGAAAAGTGTTGGATTTATATGCTCTTCTTCATCAACCTTTGATAATTGTACTCCACATTTAACATGAGTGTTGACAGGTTTGCAATCTTCCATCTTGAATTTTTTGAGAATTTCCTTTGCATAGCCTTCTTGAGAAATAACAATTCCTTCGTCTGTTTGCTTCACTTGAATTCCAAGATAATAAGACATGAGTCCAATATCAGTCATCTTAAATTCTCTTGCCATTGTTCTCTTGAAGTGTTCAAATAAACTTGGGTTGTTGCCTGTGAAAATTAAGTCATCCACATACAAGTAAACAATCAACATGTCTCCATTCTCATATTTGGTGTAGAGAGTATGCTCATATAAACACTTGGATAAATTAGTATGATGGAAATATTCATCAATTCTACTATACCAAGCTCTTAGAGCTTGTTTTAAACCATTGAGAGTTTTCTTCAACTTTAAGACCTTACTTTCACACCTTTTTTCACATAGCCTAATGGTTGTTGAATATAAACCGCTTCATCAAGAAAATCATTCAAGAATGTTGATTTAACATCCAATTGATAAATCTCCCATCAGTGTTGGACTGTTAGCTAAAGAGATGATAAATCTTATAGTTTTCAAGCGTACAATAGGAGTGAATACCTCATCATAGTCAATGTCAGCTCATTGACTATAGCCTTTTGTAACTGGTCTTGTCTTGTACCTTTCAACTTCACTTTTAACATTCTTCTTTATCTTGTACACCCACTTTACTCCAATTGCTTCATGGCCTTTGGGTAAAGTTGCAAGCTCCCAAGTGTCATTATTCTTTATTGCCTTGATTTCTTCATCCATGGCTTGTCTCCATCTTTCACTCTCGTTAGCTTCCTCAAAACCTATTGGCTCACAATCAGCAAGAAGACAAAAGAGAGTCAGTTCCTCATTTAAATTAGGGTTACCTCCTAAATTTCATCCAAACTTCTGAAACGGGGGGTCTTTTCATGTGAACTTGAAGTTGTTGGAGTGATATTTTCCTGAGATAAAGTTAAAGCTTGATATGGAGATGGAGTTTTAGTTGGAGTTGGAGATATAAAATCTTCATTGATTTCTTTTTCTTGCTCTTGCATGGGTAAAAATTTGTATTCTTTTTGCTATTTGACATTCCAATCCCATTCAGATTCTTCATCAAACTTGATATCCCTATTCACAACAATTCTTCCACTAGTAGGATTGTAGAGCTTGTATACTTTGGAACGTTTTTCATAGCCAATGAAGACTAGCTTTAGGCTTTTTTCACCAACCTTGGTTTGATTTTGATCAGGAACATGAGCATAAGCATTGCTTCTAAAAACTCTTAAGTGCTTAATAGTTGGCTTTCTTCCGCTCCATGCTTCCATTGATGTCTTGTTGCAAAGACTCTTTGTGATACAACGATTTAAGAGATAGACTGCACAATCAACAACTTCAACCCAAAATTCTTTGGGCATTCCTTTAGACTTCAACATGCTTCAACATGCTTCAAGTCACCTCGAATGCCATTCTCTTCACAAAAATTGTTAAATTCTCTATATATGAATTTTTCACCTTTATTAGATCTCAAGGCTTTGATCTTCCAACCAATTTCTTTTTCAACAAGAGCTTTAATTTTTTTTAACTTGTAAAATGCTTCAAAATTTTCTTTTAAAAAATAAACTCAAGTCTTGTGGCTATAATCATCAATAAAAAGAATAAAATATTTATTTTTGTTGTAGGAGCAAAGATTGATTGGCCCACAAATATTAGTATGGACAAGTTATAGTGGTCTCGTTGCTCTTGATGTAGCTTCGTTTGAAAAACTTTTTCTACCTTGTTTTTTCAAAAAAGCATCCCTCACAAATTTGTTCCAGATGATCGATGGCAGGCAATCTATGCACCATATTTTTTCTTGACATTAAAGAAAGATTTTCAAAATTCATATGTCCAAATCTCAAGTGTCATAACCAAGAAACTTCTTTTACACAAACTTTAAGACATTTTGCCACATCCTTTTGAATATTTAATAAGAACAATCTACTTCTTGTCATGGGCACTTTTGTTATCAAAAAATTATTTTCATCTTTAATTACACAATGTTTATCTTTCAACAACATTGTGTAAGTTTTCTCAAGAAGTTGACCAAGACTCAAAATATTAATTTTTAATTTTGGCACATAATAAACCTCAGAAATAAAATGATACAATCCATCTTTTTAACATATTAAAATTTTACCTTTTCAGTCCACTGAGATCACAGAGTCATCTCCAAATTTGACATTGCCTTGACAGTTTCATCGAGTTCTATGAACATGCTCCTTTGTCCAGTCATGTGGTTGCTTGGAGCTGTATCAAGATGTCATAAAGTATCTCTTTCATCTTGTTTGTCAGGATGAGCCATCAACAAGGTAATCTCTTCTTCCCCTTCTTGTCTTTCAACAAAATTTACTTTCTCGTCAACAACTTTAGGATTCCTTCTACATTCATAAGTATAATGGCCATATTTTTTACAATTATAACATTGAACTTGCGCTTTGTCAAACCTTTGTCCTGAATAATTGCCTTTTCCACGCCTAAATTTATGCGAATTTTGATTTTTCTCTTCTTGATTAAATTCTCCTCCTCTTCCACCACATCCTCGTCCTCGACCTTGGTTTCGGCCTTGACCCCTACCACATCCATGTCCTCGTCCACATCCTTTTTGGCCTCCATCATTATCAAAGTTTTATTCTTTCTTCAAAATGAAATTACTTTGAAGAATCTTTTCCAAGACTTCTTGGTTCTTCTTCTTGTGTCTTTCTTCATGAGCTTGTAATGAGCCCATGAGTTCATCAACAAATATGTTATCTAATTCTTTTGATTCCTCAATGGCTACAACAATATATTCATATTTTGGATGCAAAGAATGAAAGATTGTTTCTACAATACGAGGATCTTTTAAATATTCTCCATATCTTTTTAGTTAGTTAGAAACCACCAAAACTCTCAAAATATTATCTGAAATAGATTTACCATCCTTCATATGGAGAGATCCAAACTCACCTCTTAAAGTTTGAAGACAAACTTTTTTCACCTTGTCTACCCCTTTGTGATTTTTGGAGAGTTTCCCATGTCTATCTTGTCAATATTTACTCTTAAAGAGAAAATTTTTACAATTTGATTTATCTTGGTCGAAGGAATTTCATATTAATATACACTTATTTTACACAGCTTTGATGATGTGGATACCAAGAAGTTGCTTATGATAATAAGAGAAAGTAACATCGATGTTGACATTTTATCCATTGATTCAAAGAGCATTAAGTGGGATGAATACTTTATGAGTACAGATTTTCCTAAAGTCAAAAATACCTGATGAAGTAATTTTAATGGGGTGCCACCTCCAGAAAACTATTACAAATTTAACGTTGATGGGTATTTGAAAGGGAATCTAGAATTATAAGTATGTCATTTAATGTCCTTTAAGTTAATGGTAATTTACCGAAATGGTCTTAGGTCTTTGCCTTTTTTGACATTTAAGTCCTCTATCTTTTATTTTTGACAAAATGGTCCTTCATCTTTCATTTTGGTGACAGGTATTAGTCCTTGGAGCAAAATTTGTAAAAAAAAAAAAAAAACTTTAGTGAGCACATAAATGGCACGTGGCCGCAAAATGCATAAACTTTAAGATGCTTATCTTTTATCGTATGACAATTTTACCCCTAAAAATTTGTGAATTTTGCGATCATGCGTCACCCACGTACTCACTAACGATATTTTTTCGATGAATTGTACTCCAAGGACTAATGATTGTCACAAAAATGAAAGATGAATGACTATTTTGTCAAAAATGAAAAATAGAAGACTTAAATGTCAAAAAAGGCAAAGATTTAGAACCATTTCGATAAATTACCCTTAGGTTAATAATAGGTTGTGTAACATCGTGAGAATGAATTTGTCTTCTATAAGAGGACAAAGAAGGATATTCTAAAATTCAATATGCAAAGCCAAAACTCTTGGTTGTATTTCAACCAAGTTATTAAATAAAAATGTTTTGATGCAGTATGATCAATTTATATGTAAATGATATACTTTTTTTTTTTTTGCTTGGCAATGTAAATGATATGCTTTTGTTTACATTAAAGATTTTTTATTGCAATTATCAAGCATAAAAATCAATTTGATCTTTTAACACCTGTTTGATATTTTTAGCGCTCATTTCAGATGGTTTTGAACATCAATGTTAGAGATTAGTGGACAAAGCACTAAAAGTACAACAAATCTAAAGATGTCTTCACATTATGTTAATTGAGAAAATAATTAAATGATGTTAATGAAAAGATCCTAAATGTTATGTTGCTCGTGACGGAGTTTGTATTCAAGCCTTTTAAATGTAGTCAAGGACAAATTTCATAAATGGTTTTTAATATTGGCAAGTTTTCTTATTTTCATCCTAATTATTTTAAAAATGACGCATTTAGTCTCCAATATTTATACTTTTTTCAATTTCATTCTTGTTATTACAAAAGTGACGTGCATAGTATCCAAAATTTACAAAAAGTTTCAATCAAGTCCTTAATGTTTTAACTTTTTGTTAATTTGTTTGCAAAGTTTCATGTGCATATCACACTACAATGACTAAACTGAAACTTTTTACATACTTTAGAGGACTAAGTGCGTTACTTTTGAAATAATAAGGATAAAATTGAAAGAAACTGTAAATATTGGGTACTAAATTGAACTTTTTGCAATCTTTGAAAACTAAATGCGTTACTTCTAAAATAATAAGAGCGAAATTAACAAACTGTTTGGAATAATTTTGTGGAATTCATTTACAAATCCAAATTTTTGTGTTTGGTTACACCTTCTTAAAATATTTGAAATACAAGATTTACAATTCTTGGATTTGCACAACCCTTACTCAAATCCGAGCCCAAGATGTGGAATTTGCAAATCCACGTTTTCTAAATCTGTTGCTATTTCTTTTAGGACAAAACTGCTCTCAAGTTTAAGTGATTGACTTTTCTAGGTTACATTGTAACACCCTGACCCCGAGCATATAGTTCTTTTATTTACTTGCATAGATTAATATGCTTATTTTAATCATTTACGAACATTTACATGCTGCCTTATTTGTTTACATATAATTATTAGCATTACTTTTTATATTTCTTAAAAAATGTGCAAATTGTGTTTAATTAATATAAATGGAGTAATTGTTTTAGTATTATATTCATTTGAAATATATGTTTTTCTATTTCAGTGTTAGTTTTCACTAATTTCAATTATTGAATAAGTAGCTTTGAGCCCGAGATAAAATTTTAAGTATTTTATTTTGTGGATTTTGTATTTTATACTCATTACTTATTTGTTTATTAGCATACATTTATTAAAATTATTTGCATAGCACTTTGGGAAGGCGGGTAGAAAAATTGCTAAAGGTATCGAATAAATTAATTAAACATAGACAACTAAAGCAAGAACAACTAAATAGTTGAGAATTAACTAGAATGGCAAACTAGTAGAATAACATTTAGTTGAAGGGCATGTTGGTCATTTGGGCCTTTAGTCTTCTATTATATACATACATACACCTACAAACATACTACAACACACACTCACACACACTAAAAAAAGCCTAACTCACTAAAACAGACACAAACACAAAATCAAACTTCAAAAAGGCAAAACAAGAGGAAAAATTGAAGATCCAAGTTGTATTCTTCAAGATCTTGCTTGTATCTACCTTGCTCAAGCTTTTTCTTGCATCTTCATTGTATTTCGAAGTGAGGGGTTTTTCTAACTCAACTAATCTTCCATTCAAGCATGTTATGATCTTGCTATTATGTGTTAACTAGACTTGTTTTTGATGAACTTATGCTTATGAAGTGTATTTAGTTGAGTTTATGCAATATTTGTTCTTAGTTAATTGTGGTAGCTTCTTGTGAATTTAGGTTGATGAATTAGAGTTAAGATGATGTGTTGAAGCTTAAAAGAGTGAAAAATGGATAGATTAGAGGCTATACAATTAATAAAGTTTCACAAAGAAGATTTATGTAGAAGTTCTAAAACTGGACAGAAACGAGCTAATGTATTTCAGAGCCTTTTTGTCATAGCAAACTAACACGAAACTTAGCAAAATTTATACAGTAGTTAGATTAGGCAGTTTAGAGCAAATGTTGATTTCTGGTGTTAAGGTTAATTCTAATATTTTAGCTCTCCGATCTAGCCATTTTATAAATGTGTCCTGAAAATTGCTGCTATTGGTCAGTTTGTGCAATTGTACGGGAAAGATCGTAACTTACTGATTTTAAATTAGAATTAAGCTCCGTTTGATTCTAAAATTATCTACACTCGAAGAGCTACGTTTATATGTAAAAACCAGAGAATTTAAAGGTCAATAGAATAGGAAATTGAATTGATAAAATTAGGGTTATTCTTGTAGGGTTGAGATAAATGTTGTTATTCGGGTTATAATTGCTAGAAGTGAGGTTATTTGTATGAATATAAATAATATGTGTGAGCATATGGTTATGATTTGAGTGCTTGCTACTTGAATGGTTACTTGGTTGTATGTTAAATTAAAAGTACATTAATAATTGCCTAACTTCTATTGTTTATGTGTTGAGTGTCTAAGTGAACTAGAATGTATTCGGAATCTATAATTAACTTAGTTGTTATCTCGTGTCTCTAATTGTTAGTTGTTATAAGGAGTTTGGTTTGTATTGCTTTGAATCTTTGAAGTAGCTAGATTGATAACTATATTAACTTGTTTAGAGTTGTAAAGTGTGATTTCATAGTTTAAAGGGGTTTCATAAAGTGTCCTTAGGAGGGTAGAATGGTTGGTTGTGGTTTGCTTGAGTTCGTTTTGTATGAGGTTGTAATTGGACTAAAAGAATTAGTTTATGAAAGTTGAGAAACATGTTGATAATTGACTTGTAGTTGATTATTAAAGTGTCTAATTGTGCTTGTATGGAATGTTTACTTCACTATGAATTGGTTTAATATGTTTATATCATTGTGGAGTTGACTTGTACTAAAGGGGTTGATGGAATTAATAGTAAAATGCTTAATCCAATATTAAATTATTGTGCCATAAATGTTCATAATGTTAGATTAATGTTTGAATTGATTAGAGTATGGTTAGAACTCAATGTAGGTGTTCAAGAATGAATTGAAGTCAATTCTTGCATATTGGAGCATGGTAAAGGTGAGGGAGTTGCATCTTTTTTGCATTTTCCTATTGTATATTGATTATGTTAAATAATGCCCATGCTATAAATGTTGGTTATTTAGCTTATATTGTTATCTTGCCTATATTACTCATAAATTGTCTTGTATATGTTACCTGGCATGGCTATTGAATTGGTTTTCCTTAGAATTATAGATACCAGCGAGTATAATCTCGTATTTTGTGATTATATCTCTCGTTATCTTACTCGTTATCGTGATAGTGGTTGCGCAACTATTTGGGGCATGGTAGTGTCGTGAAACTCCGCGCAACATCGGCTTGTCATTCTAGCTCGACAATCATGACCTTACTCTCTCTCTCGCTAGGGTATAATCTTCTAGCTCAAGAGGCGTGGTTCACCTCGTTGGGGCATAAAGGCCTACCTTGGGAGAGTTGGGACCTAGGATTGGGATACATCCGAAGTACACCCATGGGAGTTATAAGGCGTTTTGTGCCGGCTTATCGATATCGTAAATATTTCTTGTAGTTCGTGGTTCGTGGATCGTGGTTCGTGGTTCGTGCTCGCGATCGGTGATATATCCTTTTTAGAACTTCTCGCTGTGGCATAATCTTCTACCCCAGAGGCTTGAACCACCTCGTTGGGGCATAAAGGTCTACCACAGGAGAGTTAACTGTAATTATATTCCTTTACATGAGCTATTTAGTTATTAATTGCTATTGTACCTCGCATTGCTACTTGGTTCATTCTCTTTGTGTGGAAAAGTATTGTCTGTCTAGCTGTTAGTTTATATTGATTTCTTGTACATTCCTTATTGTTGCATTGTACGAAAATATTTTTGAAAACTCCCCGAATATATGTTCCCTCCCGCATTGAGTATACATATATTGTATGCTCACCCCTCTTCTTAATATTTCCAGGTTTAGTATGAAACAACTGCGGAGCCTACAAGCCGTTTGGCCTCCTGAGCATTCAGGTGTTGCTTGTTTGTGATAGTAAAATTTGTAAAATAAAACTCTTGTTTGTGTATTTGATTCATGTTGGGAAGGATTGTAATAGATAGTTAATGTTTGTAAGATGTGATAATTGTAATGGCATGCAGTATCTTGTGTTCTTTACTTTATTGTCTATTAAATGCATGCTTGCATAATTTGAATGGTTGGCGGACTTAATTCATAAGAAAGATAGATAGAGAATCTTAGAGTGGTATGATAAGTGAAATTATAAATTTAGACTTTCAACAGTTAATGAATGCATGCTTGTATGTTTTTAATGTTGTAGACTAAGGCTCGGATGGCCTTAGTGTTGGGAAAGTTGCGTGGTTGGAGTTTGGATTTGTTGAGAATGTTGTAGTATGTGGCCTGTGGCTTTATCTTTTATTTTCAAGTGACCGGTTAAGCCTAGGAACAAGGAAAACTCCGTACGTATTCCCTCGTGTTTCGTTACCACGAGTTTTGGTTCGGGACTCCTATCTCACGAGGGATCGGACCGTTACATACATAGTCAAAAACTCAAAAAAAATAATGTTTCTTCCTACTTCTCTTTGACCACAAAAAAAAAAAAGTCAACATCTTCCATTATCTCTCTTTCGAACCTATCAAGCATACATTTCACTCTTTCTCTTTCTGGTATTTGTTTGATTTTCTTTGCAAATTTTTTCACGATTTCTCTTTTATTATCAAATATTAGTAACTCCTATAATTATCTGGTATGTAGAACCATGTTCTTGAATAATAAAATAATGTTATAGGCACTATTGATAGAGATTAGTATAAATATGTGGTGGGTCTTATTGCATGCCACGCATATATATATATATATATATATTAAGTAGCTTTAATTCAGAAGATAAATTAAGTTGCAAGTTATATGCCTGAGAAACATTGTTAACATAATCAACTATTGGTGTATGTATGCTTATAATAGTGATGTAAAAATTCATGCTATGTACATGGATAATGGCATAGTGGGAAAAAGAGGACAAAAAGAAGAAAATGTAAACTCATATGGATTAAATTAATCAACAACACTGTATGCAAGAGACTTGAATTCTACAAAAAAAGAGACATATAGCGGCGTTTTTTTTAATGTTTCTCGGCGCTTTATAGGTGCCAACGAAACTTAAATTGGCGCCTAGAGAAACGCCGTCTATGCAGGCGTCGTACTTTAATTTGTTTTACCGGCGTTTATATTGAATTGCCGGTAAAAGTCTAATACCAGCGCTTTACGTAAAAACGCCAAGAATACTTTAGAAACGCCACCCATTCATATCATAATTTCGCGGCATTTTGAATTATTCTGTTGCTGAAGCACCCATTGCCAGTTAGTCTATCTGGATAAATTTTTCATGGCGTTTTGAAGACAAACGCCGTCTATTTTAGTTTAATGGGGATTCTTCAGGGATCTGTCCCAATCCCACCTACCTATTTACTCAAATCCATACAAAATATATACACTAATGCGGAGAAACTTTGAATACATCAACAATCATATACGAGACCAACATTAGATGGATAAAAGTTACTCTAGGGATAACAGGCTGATTTTCCCTAACATCTATCCATCCCCCAATTCCAATCAACCGATTCATTGAGTAACCGCGTGTATATTCCCATAATGATGGTATTTTTCCAATCAATACGACCCCGGAGAGCCGCTTTTGCTAAAACCCGAGCAGTTTCTTGATCCTCTTTGACAATCGTATATGTAGAAAGGTTTCAAATCCAAAACATCTATTCATAATCACAACATTAGATAAAGCACTTTTTTTAACAATCATATATTAGAAAGGTTCAAAATCCAAAAGATTCATAATCCAAACCTTACATAAAAAGTTATTGATGATGTTAAAGAGATTTTAGAGCTTCTGCTCCTCTTTCTTTTTTTCTTTTGACAAGTAACAACTCCTCCAATCTTTAGTCTTCAACTCCACATCATTGAGTAGATTCCTATTCCATTAGTAAAAAAGAAACAAGTATTAATTAATTATCACAATTAATAAATAAAATTCCAATAATTATGTCAACCAAAAGAATCCTAAAAGACAAGCAAGAAAGTAGGGGTAAAAAAAAGAAAAAGAATGACAAGGCCAGCAAGAAAAGCTAAGTTGCCAAAAAGAAAAATGACATAATTACTAAGCTAGTCAGTAAAAAGGATTCAGAAACTGCTATATGCATTCCAGTCAACAAAGTAATAATACAATTTTCTTCCATGGTTTCCATCTATTGTCACATACCTTAAACATTTTCAAGAACCCATCAAAATATATACAAAGAAAATCCATTCAGCAATAAAAAATAACAGACAAAAAGTTGTGGCAACTGGCAAGAATTTAGTACCCTGCATCCTCAAGTGCTGATTGTGTAACACAATGTTGTAAAAGGCAATGCAGATTACT
Organism: Ehretia macrophylla; assembly: GCA_037974665.1. NCBI lineage: Eukaryota > Viridiplantae > Streptophyta > Magnoliopsida > Boraginales > Ehretiaceae > Ehretia > Ehretia macrophylla. The sequence goes on along the minus strand of CM075778.1, from coordinate 29,040,446 downwards.
ATGATGTTTAAGGTGGTACCATTCTCATCCATGTGATGTGTGGAGTGTGTTGAGAAATTTTTGTAAAGGTTAGAAAAGAGAAGGGTGTGTGGTTTGACTTTTTACTAGTGATGATGAAACAATTGCTTTAAAGAGAACTTTGCTTAAGTGGTCAATGCTAGCACATAATGTCATTACCGGGCTGCAGTAGGATTTGATATATCTTTTTCTAGCCATCCTGTCAAATTTGAGAAAAACACATAATGTTCAACCTAAGCAGTTATGTGCTCTCCAGGCATCTTTTCATCCAGGTACTATGTAGTGTTACTGCATTAATTATATGCATTTGTCTTCGCTAAACTATTAAAGCACTAAAATGGGCTTTTCAGGAAGTGCATTATTACTCAGTTTTCAGATTCATACGAGCTCGGCAGACTGGTGGTTGAATGCTTCTGTGGTGTTTAGAAGAACTACATTAATTCATCATTTCTTGCTGAAAGTAGCTTAATTATGACCCCTCTTTCTGCAGAAACGTTGTACATTAACATTAATTAGTCCATGGATTTTATGGTGAACTCAGAAGACAAAACTCTGAAAACATAACTCAAAAAGGAATTCTTGGAGTGAATCGCTAGTTCCTACTTTTCCTCTAGTTATTCTTTAGCTTAATTACCTGCAGAGTTACTTAAAATGCAAGTACCTTAGTGTTTCAGCTGAGAGAGAAATGACGCAAGAAAAGAGTCAAAGACTACGGCGGCCAATTTCTGTTTCAGTTGGAAATAGAGAAATGAGAGAAAGTGAGATACTACAGGCAAGGAAATAAGGGAAATTGCCCTCTTCAAATTTCAATGGTATCTGCCATGTGTCTTTAGTATAAGAGAAAATATACATAGAATGATTATCCATGGAAAAGAAGTGCCTCAGCAGAAGGTCAATGAATAAAGCAGTGAGTAGAGCCCTCTTTTGAACAGGTTGATATGAGTTATCGCAACAGGTCAAAACGTAAACAGAAACTAATTAAAATACCCCACAAAAAGAACCAAGTCACAAAACGTAAAGATAATAGTTAATTAAATATTGGATTTAAGAGTATTGATTAGACCATCCATATGTAGATTTATAAAACAAAATCACATTAATTTTCAGCACAATAAACAAACACTCAAGCTCAAATTTACATATAAACTGAAATAATTCACATCTATATATACACACATATATATTGCAAATAAATATGTATATCTAAATATTCGTGAAAGAAATAACACTAATTTCAGCATAATAAACAAACACAAATTTCGAAAAAAGAAACATAAAAAATAATTCACAAACATACATATAATACACACACACATATATATTGGTTCAAACTAATTCTTAGCTTAATTTACACTCAAAAGCGTTTTTCGATAGATAGAAACATTATATACACAAATTCCAGTAAATTAACAGAGTCTAATATTGCCAAATTCTAATTTTGATAGCAAAATCACAAAATAATTTGCTTTAAATCTAATTACATTCAATTTATCAAAGACCTCTAATAATCAAAAATCTAACCAAGTAAAGAACAAATTCAACTCAAAAAACTCAAAAAAAAAATAGGAAAAGCAACTAATGGATGCTATAAATTAAGCGCTTAAAGCTCTTACTTATCAAAAAACCCTAGAAAGCAAAAATCAATCTAACTAGAGACCAAAGTCAACTAAAAATCGAAATGTTTATGATTATCTCGTAATGTTTATTTTTTTTGATAATTTTTCTTTTTTTTTTAAAAAAAGTTTCTTTTGGACAATTTTATGATAATACCAATAATTAATAATGGAAGGATAAAAAAACACTTATATGATTGCCTAATTTCAATTGAATAAAAAGAGGGATTCTTAAGTAAAATACAACTATTAATTCTAATTTTACATGTGTTCCAAACACAATTTAGATCTATAAATAACATAATTGACTTACAATTCCAAACGAATAGAATTCATTTGTAAATACAAATCCTTGTACAATTTATTTATAAATGAAATGAATTATACATCACAAGTGTTTCCAGACACTATGTAAAAAAATAGTACAAACAATGAATTCTATTTGTAAAATTTACCCTAATAGTCAAATATTATATTCTCTATTCCTTCTTCCCTGATTGCAATATATTTGCAAGCTTCCCATAATCTCCAATAACATTTATAAAGCCATTGTTATAATCCGACACCTACACCTAGAGCTGGCAAATGGGCTAGCCCGGCACGATCCGGCTGAATCGTGGGTTAAAAAAAATGAGTTCGGCTCGGCACATATGTTTAGTGGGCCGAATTGGGTTGGACTTAATTCTTGAAATATAGGACCCAACTCGGTCCACGAGCCCGCTATCACGAGTCGCGAGATGGGTGGGGTCAACCCATCTTTTTTAAAAATATTTTTTATTAGTATGTTCTAAATTTTGATAGTTGAATTAATAACGAAAAAAACTTAAACTTAATCTTTTTTACGAAAAAGTTAATTTAACAATTAACAAGACATAAGTTGATTGATAATATTAATATAAATGATAAAACATTACTTAATAAACTACAAGTTCACGAGACACAGATACTTTACTAATAAACATAAAAAAAAACATTACATAAATGTTTGAAGAAAGTTGGTGGAGAAGTTCTCCATTTTATTATGTGGGTACTGGGCTTGTTGGTGGTGGTGGCAGTGGTGGTTGAGGATTAAAATAGTTTAGAACATTTCAGTATTGGGATACAAGATGTTTTACAAGCGTTCCAGTTTCAAATTGACGACGAAACATATATTTACATTCACAATAGTTACAAATTACATACCAATGTTCTTCAAAGTAAGAAAATTAATTCCAAACATTTGAACGTAATCGTTATGAAAGATTTTCTTCCCCCAGAGCCATAGATATTGTGTATTCTCTTGTAGTAAAATAAAGAGACAATAGGTAGTAAAATAAATATATAGTTTTGTAGTAAAATGAAGTTGAATACACTAATTATTTATAAAAAAAATTACATGTACAAATTATAATCTCAAAATGGGCTTTATTCGAACTGGGCCTGAGCTGGGCTCCAACTGGGCCTGTGCTGGGTTCGAGTTGAGCTGGCTTGAGCTTATAGGCTGAGCTGGGCTGGGCTTGGGCACAAATGGGTTAGGTCCAAAAATATATGACTCAGCTCGGCCCACCTGTATGTGGTAGGCTAAGCTGAGTCAAATCCACTTTCATTCAAATTAGGTTGGGCCCGAATTTTCATGTGTTAGGCTGAAATGGGCCTGTGTCGGCCCAGCCCAAATGTCACCTCTACCTACACCAACTACTCACCACTAAACCAACTAAATTTTCACCATTGTGCATATAATGGATGGCCTCTACAAATTCATCTACGGACCAACTTTAATTATATTCAAGTCACGATGCCAATATTGAAAGAATCCTCACACACCATGCATGTAGATTGTAGATATGATATGGTTTTTTAGGAAGAAAACTAAAGGAGTACGTGAAAATTGGAGAAATCTTTCAACTCTTGTAACACTAAAACAGTTTCATGTTTCTACAAAATGAGGGTAAAGCCCATTCATTTGTTATAAAATGACTCCAACTCTCTTAGCTTTCCCTTCTATTCCTTTTCCGAACAAGATGTTAGCTATTACTTTTTTTTTATATTTGTTTATTATTTCCTTTCTTTATCAATCCAAATAAAATGGGAGAATTTTCTTGTCTTTTATTTTACTTCTTTGTTTCTTTTTGGCCTTTTGGTTTCTTTTCTTCTCGTAATAGCAATTTGAACAGATTGTTAAAGAGAAAACTGGGAGTGATGTTTGCGAGATTTTAGTATTAAATATACAAAAATAAAATAAGTTTTGGATTGTGAATTTTTAATTATATTTAAATTTTGAAGATAGCCTAATGAAAGAAAATGATGAATTATGGATTATAATTTCACTAGAGGTCACCATTCACCTCCCCGGCCCATGTTTGGATTGCACATGGGAAAGGAAAGGAAAGGAAAGTAAGGTAGAGGAATAAAAATAAAGGAATGGAAAGGAAAAGAAATCTTTTGTTTGGATTGCAAAAAAGTAATAAGGGAAAGGAAATGAAAGAAATTTACAATTCTTTGTTTGAATTGTAGAAATAAAGGAAATGAAAGGATAATTTTCGATAAAAAATTACTTTACTTTCCTTCTTATAAGATAAATCATAGAAATAGTTAAGGATAAATTAGTCTTTTTATACATTTGACTTTCTTTTCCTTCCATTTTACCACAAATTGAAAGGATTGTACAATACTTTTCATTAAAGGAAATGGAGGGATTTTGGAATCCCTCTAAATCCTTTACTAAATCTTAAAATGCAATCCAAACAAGGATGACAATGGATAACCGCTGTAACCGAAACTGACAGGTATCCGCTCGATAACAAAAACCTATGGATAAACCAATAGGTTTTGGTTTTTGACATTAAAAAAAAACTGAAACCCAAAATCTGATTATTAATTTATTATATAATATATAATGTATATATATCTACATATATAATATAATATTTATAGTTGATGAAAATATAGAAATTATTTTTATACTAATATCTAAAATTATATCAATAAGAATTAAAAATGGGCTTTAAAAAAAAAGGTCCAATACAATTATTCATAAAGAAACAACAAAAAAAAGTTATTGGGCTTAGCCCAAGTGCCCAACTAAAAAAATTACTATTTAAATTAATTTTTATGGTTCTTGTTTTATTGTTTTTTTATTTTTTTTTACATTTAAATTAATTTTTTTTCTTCATATTTTTGGACTTTTTTTCTATTTAAATTAGTTTTTTTTTTAAATTAACAGTTTCGGTTTCAGTTATCGACGATTTTTTTATACTTGTCAGTTTCGATTTTGAGTAATAGTTTTTAAAACCATCGATTTTCGATTTCGGATTTCAAGTTTCGATTATGTTAAATGATTTTGGTTTCAATTTTTTTAAAAACTGTAGTTAATTGAACCGCTACCATTCCTAATCCAAACAAAAGGAGAGATTCCTTATTCCTTTACTTTCCTTTAAAAAATGTAATGCAAACAAGCTGGAGCAGTTTGTGAATTTGACCCACCACCTTCTGGAATAACTCCTAACATAGGGGAAGGCGGCTGCCCTGAATTGCTAGCAGCATAATCTATGTTGTCCCCTATATGTTTGCCCGAATGGCAAGTAGCATATCTATTCTATGGCGCGACGATTCCAATGACCTTTTTTAAGCCAAAGCAGAAAAAGTTTCCTTGTATATAAAGGCATCAGTAATGCATATAAGAAAATGGATGTTTGATTTGAATCCGCAAATCATATTACGTGAGTCCATTTATCAGTTTCACAAATGGAATCCGGTAGCATTTATCAGTTTCTTGAGGGCAAGACTATATTGATCACAGGCGCCACTGGCTTTCTAGCAAAAGGTACTCTCTATTTTAGCGTTTTATGGAGTTTCAGCAAATTCTTCTACTTCAAACAGAATAAATTCTCTCTTCTCTCTCCCTTCCATCTTTTGTAATTTGGAGCCCCGCATAGTTATAACTTCGTAGAGTAACTTCTATAAAGTAATTCGCATGACTATGATTTCGATGCAGTGCTAGTGGAACGGATACTTCGCATTCAACCAAACATCAACAAGCTCTTCCTTCTAATGAGAGCAGCAGATGTCGTGTCAGCTACCCAAAGATTATATGATGAGGTTCGTACCTTCACATCTTTTAAGTGGATTAAGCAATAAGCATCTTTACGATATCAACATTTTGGCTGTGTCACCATTCGCTCCTTTACAGTCGTTTCTGTACTTTTGTGCCTTCCATTTATCCTATCACTCCTACGCTAGGATATGAATGTCTTACTTTCCCTTTCACTAGTGCTTTATAGCCTACTTCTTATGCTGTAATGATTTTTGTAACTAAGTGAAATGCTAGATATTACCCCATTTCTTTCACCTATTTGTCATCTCATATGTAAATGCTTAGATGCGACATGCTAAAAGAAGAAAGATAAATAAAAAGGTTTGTTAACTACTTTAGCATACCAATGAAACATTTACAAAGAAGGTGATAAATGAATGATCTACTTTAGCATACCAATGAAACATTTACAAAGAAGGTGATAAATGAATGATGAAAATAAAACGCTGTTTCTGTAAATTACAATAGACTACAAAGGCCCTTAAGGAACCATGTTATTACGTACCTGCAGGTCATTGAAACCGAGCTATTTAAAGTGTTGAAGGAGAAATGGGGTGCCAACTTGAGACCCCTTCTCGCAGACAAAGTGGTTCCGGTTCCTGGTGACGTTGCTTGTGAGAACTTAGGGATTCAAGATTCCGATTTGAGAAATGATATGTGGAGAGAAATAGACGTTGTTGTTAATTCTGCTGCCACAACAAGGTATTTCGAAAGGTAATATTATAAGTATAGATTGAATATACAGCAAGAGAAATGAAGTTTAACTCTTAAATGTCTTTTGGGTGTTAATATTCACGTATGATGTTGCCTTGGGTATCAATGCTTTCGGAACAGTAAATGTTCTAAACTTCGCCAAAAAATGTTCGAAAGTAGAGCTGCTTATCCATATATCTACTGGTTAGTACTAGCTCTGTTAGTTAATTACACACTATATAACAATTTAAAGTTTTCGATCAAGTATTCATTTAAGATGGTATCAAAACCAAAGTTATAAGTTCAAGTCTCCTCTTGGAACCTGTTGGAGACATAAGTCTCGCTACTAAAATATTGTTTATCACATGCATAACTTGCATGTGAGGGGACGCTTAAGAGATATCAAATTAATTAAATATACATTATCTAACAATTTAAACTTTTAAATTAAGTAGTCATTGAAGAAGCTCCACTATCTATCCCTCACTTCAAGAAGAATGGATTGAAACATATAAAAAAATTGTTAAGATTGATTCATCCAAATTCCAAATTTGAATATATAAAAGCAACGTGTTAATGCTTAAAAGTTAAATCACTCTGTAGCTTATGTTTGCGGTGATCAGAGGATAGGAATCATACTAGAGAAACCTTTCCGAATGGGCGAGACACTCCATGGAGCGTCTGCCTCGTATCTTGATATTGATGCAGAGAAGAAGCTAGTGGATGAAAGACTAAGAGAACTTCGAGCTCAGCAAGCTACTGAAAACGATATAACATCGGCCTTGAAAGAGTTATGAAAACAAAGGTTAGTATCTATCTAAAACACACAATTAGTGCATCACGAAGTTAGAAGCAAATTAAAGATTTTTGTTCAGTGTAAATTAAAAACACATAATATGATATAACATACAAATAATGTTTTTTAGTGGGATCAGATTAAAAGTACGTACTTTATGCACATTTCTTTAAAAAAATACTGCCCTACTCATCTCAATACACATCCATCCTTGATGGACATGATGTATGTGAATTCAGATTTTCATTATTACCAAAAAAGAAACAATTGATGAACTTATCAACAATAAAAGTTTTAGTAGCATTACATGAGTAAAAATGCAATTAAGCTTCTTTCATTCTGAATACTAAGACATAACCATCATTAGTGTTATCAGAGCTGCATGGTAGGCCTCCCACTTACATGCATATACAAGATTCATGTAATCACTTCTAGGAAAATCTGAGCGGGGTCATATGCAAGATTGAAACATCATTTTCTTTTTCCTAATTCCTCGAATATCAATAGCCAGAGCGGGATCATGTCTTGGACAAGACTTATTATATATGCTTATTTTTGTCACCTAAATATTACAACTGATTCTATATGTATGCTTATTTAGTATGTTAAAAGAAGAGAGAGAATTAATTTTTTTTTAAAGTTAACAAGCCAACTAGGCATACACGTAAGATGTGATATTTATGTGATAAAAATAGGGTGACATCGAGGATTACTTATAATATAATGGTATCACTAATGGATAGTAAATGAACTTCTCTAATTTACTTTTGGGTAATTTACTGAAATGGTCCTAAATCTTTGCCTTTTTTTTATATTTAAGTCCTCTATCTTTCATATTTGACAAAATAGTCATTCTTATTTCATTTGGGTGACATCTATTAGTCATTGGAGCAAAATTTGTCAAAACTAATATTAGTGAGCACGTAAATGGCACCTGGCCGCAAAATGCATAGTCTTTAAGATGCTTATTTTTTTATCGTATGACAATTTTACCCTAAAGATTTGTGAATTTGCGATCACGTGCCATCCACGTACTCACTAATGATATGTTTTCGATGAATTTTGCTTCAAGGACTAATGATTGTCACAAAATGAAAGATGAAAGATCATTTTGTCAAAAATAAAAGATAGAGAACTCAAATGTCAAAAACGGCAAAGATCTATGACCATTTCGGTAAATTATTCTTTACTTTTTTAGCTCCTTCTATTTCCCATGATCATGTGCCCTTTTTGATCAAAATAGTTTCTTGATTCACACAATTCTAAAAAAAATAATTGCTTTTTTTTTCTTCACTATTCTTTCTCCATAAACTCAAATTGTTTTTTCTTTGTTCACTATACCAATTTGTATTTTATTTAGTTATTACATGAAGAATTTCTCTAGGGCAACTCTACATGGATGGCCAAACACGTATGCATTTACTAAAGCAATGGGGGAGATGCTTTTAGGACATCTAAAGGAAAATTTGGATATCATTTTCTTGCGCCCAACAATTATAACGAGTACTATCAAAGAACCTTTTCCTGGTTGGATTGAAGGCGTAAGGTAACGAAGTTTTGTATAGGTGCATATGTATATGTACTACTTCATATTCTTTGTTTGATAAGGTTAATTTTCTTTACCTTTGAGTAGATTTAGCTTATATAGGTGCATATGTATATGTAATTCTCGGACCATCTAAATTCTATTAATTTAGGTAGATATTTATTTTGTCAATAAGTAATTAATTATTAATTTATAAAGATATTTTTTTAACTTGTTGCTTAACAGTAAACATATTATCACACTAAGTGACCAAGTTAAGATTCAAAATACTATAAAATTTAAAGTATTATTTTTATACGTATTTATCCAATTACGAATTCATTGGATTATACATAATTAGCATAAAGATCCAATTATTCAACTTATTAGAATAAGTGTATACAATGTATGTATATTGAATCAAAGCAAATCCTATTTAACCCAACACAATCTCTTATTATTTATGGTATCTTAAGTTCTAAAGAAAAAAATAGTTTTTTTGTCTCAAAGTGTCCATAAAAGAATCATGACAGATGATATGTGTAAAGAATTATGTAAGCATAGCAAAGAACATTTATCATGCACAAAAAAAGAATTGTCTAAAATTTAGCAAAAGAAGGTTCCAAATCTTAAAAGTGAAAAATGCATAAAATGTGGTAAAGAGAAAATTTTAATTGTCGGGTGAACATAATTGAGCCATAGTTTCTTGATTCTCGAGTAGCAGAATTTCGATGATTTTGAGTGTCAATCATGTTCAATAGTTTATAGAGAGGGTATTAATGTTAGAATATGCACTTGTCCTACATCGAAAAAACATAAATTCTTAGACCACTTTATAAGATCTTAGACTACTCCACTTAATACCAATTGGTTTTACAATGGAACCTTAGTTATTTTAGCATGGTATGAGAGTTAGACTCATGGTTTAGTCTTGTTAATCTTCCACTGCTGGCCTTTCATCGTGTGTTCAATCTCTTCCACGTGCGGCCCTTTCCACGTGTGTAATTCAGTCTTTCACATGTGACCCTTCTTAAATCAATCTCTTCCACGTGAGGCACTTTTTACGTGTGTTATTCAATTTTTCACATGTGACGGCCTTTTCCATGTGTGTAATTCAATCTTTCACATATGACCCCTTTTAAATCAAGTAATGCGAGAGGGGGAATATTAGAATATATACATGTTCCACATCGAAAAAACCGAAACTCTAAAACCACCTTATAAGATATTGGGCTACTCCACTTAATACTAGTTAGTTTTAAAATGGAACCGTAATTATCTTAATATGGTATCAGAGTTGGGCCCTTGGTCCAGTTTATTCATCTGTATGTGACCCATGTCAAATCAGGTCCACTTATGTTCAATCTTTTGCATGTGTTATATTTCATGTATCTTCAATCTTCCACGCGTGTTAATCTACCGTGTATATTCAATTTTCCAAGTATGACCCATCTCAAAATTAGGTCCATGCGTTTTCAATCTTCCACGTATGACTCCTATCAAATCAGGTCACACGTGAGGGGGAGTGTTAGAATATGCACTTGTCCCACATCGAAAAAACATAAATTCTTAGACTATCTTATAAGATTTTAGAGTACTCCACTTAACACCAATTGGTTTTAAAATGGAACTTCAGGTATCTTAACAATTAGCCACCTATGAAAGAGTAAAAAGTTAGATTTACAAATTTCATCCATTTTATAGCAAGATTAGATTATGCAAATAATTTGGAATCGTGTTTTAAATAAAACTAAATATATATAGATGTTAAAAAATTAAAAACAATTTACAACTATACATATATAAAGTGTAGTTATAAATATTTTTAACAATTCGATATAATTTGAGTTTTTGGTATTCGAAAAAGTAGGAAATATGATGGTCAAACTCTCCTATTAACTACTTGAGAATGTAGATTCAAACAGGACTCCTTCTGTCGGTTTATTTATATATTTATTTACTTGGTTATGGAAAGATGACAAACTTCAGTGGTTATTTGGTGTTTTACCCTTCTATGTATTTGACATAACAGAACTACGTATTTGTGTTTTATGGAAAACTTGCCATGACAGAACTATGGATGGCTTTTTCGTTGCTTATGGTGAAGGAAAATTGAAGGTCATGTTTGGTGATCGAGAGTTAATAATTGATGCGGTGAGTCTGCATAATGATATCAATGTTGATCAATTAATCTATTTGTTTCTTTAATTTAATTTTATTCCCTTCCTCACTTACTTTATTGGCTTTAAATTTTCAGATTTTGGATGTTTTATCACTAACATTCAAAATTTGTTGCAAACTATGAATGTATCTTCATTTGAAGAACTTTTGAAGAGTACATATTCGAATTATTAGAATTCCATACAGATACCAGGTGATATGGTAGTGGACTTTATTCTTGCTGTAATGGTCACACATGGACATCAACTGCCCCAACCGTTCATTTATCATATTGGTTCTTCTCGAAGGAATCCTCTAACTTATGCTGACCTTTACAAATTTGCCTTCAATTATTTCACAAAAATCCATGGACCAATGCTAGTGGAAAACCAGTGAAAGTCAAAAGACTTAAAATACTAAGAACCATGGCTAGCTTCCGCAAACATTTCATGGTTCGTCTTCTACCACTTGTGAAGGTCAGTTTTCATAATACCAAATTGCTATTAGTCTTGATAATATTCTATTTTGTTATCGAAGTTCAAAACTCCTCTCTCATCACAAATTAATATTACACAAACTTTCTGACCTCAGCCATGTATATTTGATCACACGATTGTATGTTATACATGGAATATATTAGAGGTGTCATGATCCAAATTAATCATTTTCATCACCAGCATGTCCACTAAATAGTTCTTATAAATTATTTTATACAAGGGGAGGATTTAGGAATTTTTTTTTCAATAAGGATTAAAATTCATAATTTTTTAACTATATAAATATATAATTTCTTTTTCGGTGGGGCTATAATGTAGGAGAGTACAAACTAAATTCCAAGATGACTATTTGGAGTTATGGGGAAATGAATATCAAGTATATCAATGGTTGAAAGTATTTAGTGAATTAATCGAAGAAACAATTGAATGTTATGAAGAGATGTATTTAGTATGTGTCTCTTAGTTTTCCTAAATGTATTTAGTAGGTGTCTCTTAGTTTTACTGTCTAAGTAATTTTCTACATAAAATTTCTATGCCCATGAAAATTATTTCAAAAATAGGACAAAGAATTAAGGATAATCTTGCCCTTTTATGCAAGGAAAGAGCAACAAATTAAATGTTCATTTGTACATCTTTTTCTCCTTTTTGTTTTGTTAGCAGGTATCAAAGTTGGTGAATATGGTATCTTGTCGACATTTTGAAGACCAACATAACAAACTCAAACGAAGTATGAATCATGTTATGCGTCTTGCAGAAGCTTATGAACCATTTTTGTTTTTCAAGGGAATGTATGTCTATCTTTTCAATATTTACTCTTAAAGACAAAATTTCTACAATTTTTTTTTGTCAAGGAAAATTTCTACAATTTGATATATCTTGATTGAAGGAATTTTCATATTAATAAATACTTATTCTACACAGCTTTGATGATGCGATACCGAGAAATTGCTGATGATGATAAGAGAAAGCAGCATTGATGCTGACATTTAATCCATTGATTCAAAGAGCATTAAGTGGGAGGAATACTTTATGAGTACACACCTTCATGGAGTAAAAAAATACCTGATGAAGTAATTTTAGTGGGGTGCGACCTCCTGAAAACTATTGTAAATTTAATGTTGATGGGTGTTTAAAAAGAAACCCGAAACTATAAGTATGTCATTCAATATCCTTTAAGTTAAGAATAGATTGTGCAACATCGTGAGAATGACTTTGTGTTCTATAAGAGGACGGAGAAGGATATTCTAAAATTCCAATCCAAAGCCAAAAGTCTTGGTTGTATTTCAGCCAAGTTATAATAAAAATGTTTTGATGGAGTATGATCAATTTATATGTAAATGATTTTTTTTTTGCTAGGCAATATAAATGATATGCTTTTGTTTACATTAAAGATTTTTTATTGCAATTATCAAGCATAAAAATCAATTTGATCTTCTAACACCTGTTTGATATTTTTAGCACTCATTTAAGATGGTTTTGAAAGTCAATGTTAAAGATTAGTGGACAAAGCACTAAAAGTACAACAAATCTAAAGATGTCTTCACACTATGTTAATTGAGAAAATAATTAAATGATGTTAATGAAAAGATCCTATATGTTCTGTTGCTTGTGATGGGGTTTGTATCGCACCGATTCCTCACGAGATCAGGGTCCCGATTCAAAAACCCAAAGCACGAAAAATGAGAAGAAACGGACGAAGTCTGCCTTGTTTATAAGGCTATCAGTTCACATGAAAACAGTAAATTTATCCTCAAAACCTTAACCCAAATCCAACATACAATCTCATCCTCCAACGTCAACACATGCAACAAACTCCTCAAGGCCATCCGAGCCTTGGAACCCAACATTATAACACACAAGCATGCAAAGATAAATCCATCGAAATTCTATCTTTTTAATCCACTTATCATACCACTCTACATTATCAATCAAGCTTTCTTATAATTTATGTCCAACCAACCAGCTAGCCTCTAGTGACTACCGAAGCATGCAACACTAAACACTAAAACAAAACATAAAAGTACTACAACTCAACTAACTACTAACATCATATAATACTTTTACCTTCAATTTACATTCATCCAAGACAACTCAATTATACACAATACCCATAGGACTCAGAATAGCTAATAACCACATTCTAGACATATTCTTTACAAAGCTAGCATATAGGCACTCCAACCTCAGCAAGATAAGCAACATAGCTAGACAGCATTCAAGGCAACAACAATTGATGTAACTGCACCTCCTGAAACATATTAAATGAGGAATGAGTAACCAAGGTTACTTAGTAAGGGAGGGGATACAGTAACCAAGGGTGTTTCTGAAAATCATTTCGTCAATGCAACAAAGATAATCATACAAGTAATACAATATAGTGAGTAAATCGAATAAACATTAAACACATGTCAAAAGGATACGATTTATCTTCTTTATCTTTGATCTCGAACCACAAACCATGATCTTCAAGCAAATGCCAACAAACCCCTTATTCTTCCAATGGGGTACTCCGGATGTACCCCGATCCTACGACCCATTCTCCTGAGATAGGTCTGTATGCCCCACGAGGTGAACCACGCCTCTGGAATAAAGGAGTATGCCTCTGTGAGATAGGGAATAGACACCATGGTAGCCGAAATAGACCGACAGCCCGATGCTGCCCAGAGTTTCTTGACACTAGTATGTCCGAAAAGGTTGCGCAACCCGATACGAATTCGAGAATTCACGAGATATCACGAGATAATTGCAAATAATCACAAGAATTCACAAGATCACACGTAAATAGTACATATAAACTTTATCAATTAAAGCTAAATCATACAATCTAAAAGTAGTAAAATAAGTTAAGAGGCACAAAAGGAATGAAGACTCCCTCACCTCTACCGAGCTCCAAGATGCAAGATTGTACATCACTCTCAATCACTTTGTACCTAAGACCAAGCATTACTTCAATTATCCTTTAACTACAACAATCTTTAATTATCAACTAGGTTAGTTAACTTATAGTTTACCTAATTAACATACAATGTTTATTAAAACCCCATTTTAGCAAAATGTCATATTTATATACTTTAACTTAACATACAACCTAAGTAATCATTCAAGTAGTTAAGTGTACAAGTTATAGTCATAACTTCACACATACAGTACAATCTACAAGCAATGTAAATAATATAACAAGATATAAGCATTAAACATGAAATAGACATATAAGTTCAAAGAAGATAAATCCACACTTTTCATGAAACTTCACCATTAGCTCACATAGGCCATAAGAATGCATTTAAACACATAATAACCATCTACAAGACAATTACTAGTCTTAAACACCTAACTTCAATATTTTCTCATTTGTCAACTAATACTATTTGACTCACAATCGAAGGACAAGGTTCAAAATTCTCAAATGAGCTATTCAATTCTTCTAATGATATTTTATGACACCTTTAGGACCCTTGAAACCACCATTTAACCCCCAATTACCGCAGAAGTCCCGTTTGCCCTTTAGTCTATTTGAACTACAAGTACTCTAACCGAGCATCACTTAAGTACCATAAAAGTACATTAAGCTCTATCCTACTTATTTAAGACCTATTAACACCCTAAACCTCACCCCGGTGCCTTACTTTAATTGATTTCTATTTTAGACGCAAATAAGACATTAATTTTCAACTATCTCGGAATTCAATAATTTTTATCGTACAACCGTTTTAGTATCCCTAGGGTCTATATCAAGTGTCAAAACTAGTATCGGGTCACATTTTAATGGTCCTGAGTGAATAGTGCTAATACACAAAATTTGTTAGTCAATACACAAAATCAGTCGGACAGTACACAAAATCAGCAGGCGGATACACAAAATCTACCAGACAATACACACTTAACTACGCAAATTTCACCTTTAAATTCTAATTCTTTCTTTTTTGTTGCAACATATGAGTATACACACAACCTTCACTATATCACAATTCTAATACTTCACTTAGCATGCTTATACATCATTTAATTAAGCTTATATACAAGAATAATCAAAAGCCCTAAAAACTACTATTCATCATCTTCAACATATCAACTACACATAAATCTTTAACTACACATGTAATATAAGCTCAAAAGTTTGTTCTACACCATCACTAGCTAGCATTCGAGGTATTAGAAGCATTATATCATCAATTAACAACAATTACACAAATTCACCATAGTTAGAAAACAACAAAAATGCATAAAAACAAGCCTCCTTCACCTTGTATAAGCTAGAAAATAGAAGGAAATAGCTAGAAACACCTTTGATCCTTGCCAAAATGGCCTAAAATTGAATAAATTCTCCAAGCCCTAGCCCAAGATACCCCACGGCTTCTTCTCTGCCTTCGGACGACTTTGCTCTCTTTTGTTTTCTAAGTTATATGCTTGTTATGTATATATAATATATAAGGCTATGTAATTATGGGTTGGTTTGTCATTGGGCTTATTTTAATTAATTTAGATGATGATTAATGGCCCAAAACTATCCTAGAACATCTAATGGCCCAATTTAAAAAAAAAGTCTAGGCCAAGTTACTATTCATTACGTGATACTATTCACTCAGACCTTTCCCGAAATGCTCGAAATAAAATTCTTTCAATGAGCGTAGAAATAATTTAAATAAGATAAATGTGTATTCCAAATAATTAAATAAAAGAATTTGAAAATCACTCCGGGCTCGAAGCTGTTTAAGCAAATAATAAAATTTAAGTAAATAAGACAAGAAAATAAATCTAATTAATGCAACTATCAAAATAATAGGCTATTTATTTTATATAAGTTAATTAAATATAATTTGCAATTTTTTTCTTCTTTTTTTTTAATTAAGAAATGTGAATAATATTCTAGCTAATAAATGCAATTTGCTAAATAAGACACATAATGACATTCAAACATTTAAACACACGTTTAAATATATGTAGTCTAGTACTGTTTACTACATGCTGGGTCTGGGCTATTACAGGGTTTGTATTCAAGCCTTTTAAATATAGTCAAGGACAAATTTCATAAATGGCTTTGAATATTGGCAAGTTTTCTTATTTTCATCCTAATTATTTTAAAAATGATGCGTTTAGTCTCCAATATTTATAGTTTTTTCAATTTCATTCCTATTATTACAAAAGTGACGTGCATAGTATCCAAAATTTACAAAAAGTTTCAATCTAGTCCTTAATGTTTTAACTTTTTTTTAATTTGTTCACAAAGTTTCATGTGCAGATCACACTACAGGAACTAAACTAAAACTTTTTACATATTTTGAAAACTAAGTGCGTTACTTTTGAAACAATAAAGATAAAATTAAAAGAAAATATAATTTTTGGGTACTAAATTGAACTTTTTGCAATCTTTGAGAACTAAATGCATTAGTTTTAAAATAATAAGAACAAAATTAAAAAGAGAAAAAAAATCATGTTACTCCCAATAGGAAACTATCACGTTACCCCTTGTGTTATCAAAACTATAAAAAACACCCCTGTGTTTTCAGAAACTTATCACACTGCCCCCCTCCGTTTATTTTCCGTTAGTTTTGCTGTTAAATGTACTATTCACGTGCGAAAGAAGCATTTGGGCAAGTTTTTAAGCTTTTTATGAGGGTTAAATTCTCCAAAAAGCCATTGATTTAAGTTTCAAAGGGCTCGCACCAAATTGTCCCTTATTTTCGCAAATTCTTCTCATCTTTGGCAGGTTAAGTTTTTTAACTTACTTTATTGTGTTTTTTTAAAAAATTTTTTTTGTTATTATGTTATTACTAATTTAACAATGTACCCTTATTTTTGCAAAGTCTCATCATCTTTGGCAGGTTCAGCTCTTTAACTTACTTTATTTTGTGTGTGTGTGTGTGTTTTTTATTATTATTGCTATTATGTTATTACTAGTTTAACAATGTATTGCCTTATAATTATTGTAAGCTTACTCAACCTATTTTTTCAAAGCCATGTTAATTTTTTTTTTCCTCAGTTCAACTTTTCTCAAATTATTTTATGCTATTTCAAGAGTTGACTGAGCTACTTGTGGATTACTGCTAGAAAATTTACCAGTATGATTTCAATGTTCTTTTATGAATGTGGTGCTAAAGCACTATAGGTTTGATCCGTTTTTTCATGAAATCTGCAGTTGTTTAATTTTGACTAACGATGTAGTGAGCGTCAAATTTACTAGTGTGATTTCAATGTTCTTTTATGAATATGGTGCTAAAACGCATTGTTAACTTATTTTTCTGAAGTCATGTGATCTTTTTTTTTTTATAACTTTTTTTCATTTGCTCTAATCATTGTATCTTTATAAATTAACAATGTGTTTTAATTTTGTGAAGAACGTCAATAGGGAGTAGTAGAACATCAAGATATGATTCACTCGACTTGCGCTATGTAAATCATCGGTGTCATTGTGGGCAATGATGTAATATTAGAGTAGTGTCAAAAGCTTTGGAAACAAGAGGTCGATTGTTCTACTGGTGTCCTGTTTGTAGATCTTTCAGGGATTAGTACAACCCACGTACTGCAAGTTGGACACTGGGTGGGCCACCTTTAGTTCCAACTAGAGAGTGTGATACAATGGAATGTGTTGAAGATGGAGAAGAAGTTAATTGGCCTATGAGACAAGAGATCCCTAACAATGAGATAGTGAAGTTGCAGATACTTTTTACTGGCGCTTGTGCCTTTGCTTTTTCAATGGTCCTAGTTGTTTTTATCTTGTTATTTAAATATATGTTAGCATATGTTGTAAACAATATTATGTTTATCGAATAGTATTTCGTTTAATACCATTAACAATGGTGCATGTGTTGTAAAAAAATATTATGTTTATTGAATGGTATTTTCTTTAACAATAGTGCAATTTACTTAACCAAACCACTGTCTACAAGTCACATGCTCATTCTTCAACAGTCACACGGTCAAAGCCCTAGGCTCCTTCCACTCTGGCCTAGAAAAGTGATCGACCAGGACCCTAAAGATTGAATAGTAAACTCCTATTTAACTCTGCATACATCAAGATTTCACCTACAAGAAACAATGAGTAGAACACATCTATGCTATGAACGTGGGCATATAACCATTACCCTTCTTGCACAAATTTTCAGCTCCTGGTATATAATTATTACCCTTCTTGCTCAAATTTTCAGCTCCTGTCACACTTAATTACTTATGCGTGTAACAAGTCAACATTTGTAGGGACGCAAGTGAACAAGCCTTTAAAAACTCATGTCACTCGGGCTATCATCATGAAGCATCACATACAGATTTAGCCTCTGGCATAATTCTTCATTTCAATGAATTACTTATGAAAGAATCTATAACATATCATATACCACAAACCATCCATGTATACAATATGCTGGTTATTAAAAAGACAGAAAATTCAATTACCCTTTACAATGATGATCATCCTATAGTAGCACACTAGCAAACAAAAATTTGAGAACAAAGTATGCTATAATAATAAGCATTTTTTTATGACTTCATGGAAGTCAATCTATCCAAAAACCACACATAGACCTATCCAAAAACCACACGTAAACCTGTCCAAAAATCACACATAAACATGTACAAAAACATAATACATCACATAAACTTGTCCAAAAACAATGCAATACCCTAAATCATTCAAGTTTTCTTCTTCAACATCACTATACCAATCTTCTTCAATTGGTTTTTTGCTTCCATCTCAATCTCCTCTAATTCTGGTTTTCGATCGATTGTGTCTTTTTCTCATTCCATCTCCCGTATTACTATCATTGAATACTTCATCTTCACTTCAACCTTCAACATCTTCAAGCATCCAACTTGGTGTGTCAAAATTAGAGTCGTACAATGTTCCATCATCCAGGCCTTCTTCAGTAGTTGGTATGTAGTCAAAGTCATCAGAATCTGTATGTTGATCAATACCTTCAGTCTATTGTTCATGGTTTATAGCTCACTGTTACTAAATGGTGCAAGTTGTCTGTGGTCTTCATGACTAGCTGCTTCATTTTCACCAACAAGTTCATTGTTACCAATTGGTGTAAGTTGTTATTTTGCAATTTTTTCATGTTATTCATGACTAGTTGTTCTATTGTCACCAACTACTTCATGGTCACGAACAAGTTCATTGTTACCAACTGGTACATGTTGTTGTTCTTCAACATCTCCAGTCTGCTCATGTTGTTCTTCAACATCTTCAATTGCCTCTTCATTTTCTGGTACAACTGCCCTAGTTCTTCAGCTAGTCCTTCATATAGTACAATTTGGTTTCCACCTACAATATGCCCATTTGCATCTATAGTTGTAATAGGGTCTTCAATTTTTTGTTTGTAAACTGTGGCACATAACATGTCCCGAAAAGTACTATGAAATTCTCTAACAATTGCATCATTATATATTTGCCTTAACCCATTCTCCAATGAATAACCTGGCCTTAAATAGAATATCTCTATACTGCTCTCTTTGTTACCACCTAAGTCCTCATATATATATATCATATATATCATAAAACTTAAACAGATTTAGGGTATCTAATTCTACAGTGGGAATGATCTCCATTTTGCCACTTATATATTTTACTGTAGGATTGTTTACAAATGTACCCCCTACCCATACAACATGGTCACAACAACCTGAAACTATACCAAAACCATCATCATCATCCATTCTGCATTTAAATAACAAACATAAAAAAAAAAAAATCTTTAGTCCATTTTCTAGTTGAGAAAGATAAAAAAAAACTATGTGGAGACAAGTTGTACTTCCAAACTAAAAAACAATTAATATTTTCCAATCATAACCAATTGCATTCTTTGAGCAATTTCATTTCAATTTTAAGTGTTTCTATTTTATTAATCACTTCATGATCAGTAATGAACTTTAAATACTCTTATATGACAATTTGCAATGGAGACAACAACAACTTTACACTTAATATGCAATTATATATATAGGTTCGACCAAGTAAATATTTTTGTAAAGTAAAAAGAATAAACAACAGATCCCAATTGTACTTTCTCCACATGATTATAATAAATTAGTTTCAAAGCATAGTTTAATACTATGAAAACTGCCAGGCTAGAATAGGCGAAAAGTTTCTAGAAAAGAGATCATGATTTACATGCCAATGTTAGAAAATATAAGAATGATGGTGCACTTTTAAAACCAAATATGTCAAGTCTACAGATATATAAACACCAAAAACAAAAACAAAAAGAGAGAAAAAAGAAAGAAGTCTATAGTCGATTAGTCCATATCTATGAATTTTCATTATGTTAGCTCACAAACTTTACCACTTTCAAATGAATTCCACTTCCTCATAACATGTGTATATGATGCATACATTTGAATTAAGATGGTGCCATACTGATAAGAATGAAGATGTTTGAACATAAAAATTAAACTATATTTTGTCCAATCACTTTTGATTAGAACGAATCGAAAAAAGAAAAAGTTCAACTTAAACTTATTAACTTCAACCCAATTAGCTAATTGATACTTCAAATTTTTATTTCTCATCTTTCATGCACGCTGAGCAATACACAAACACTATAGGAACTTGATTATATTAAAAGAGGTAACTAGACACTATTATGGACCATCGTTTAACATTTAAAGAAGCCCTAATTTTTTTTAAACATTAATTTTTCAAAAGCCCTAATTTATCACAAATATCCAAAACCTTCAAAAAAGGACCCGACATTATACCCCACTTGCATGGTTGAAATTTCATTTTCAAATCCAACGTTGAGGGACCACATGTTGACAACAAATAAAAAAACCCAACATATTCAGTTTGCCGACAATACACACATTGATTACAATATATTGTCTATAAAAAATCTAACAATGGTGGACCACTACTGATTAAATAATAGAAAAGTGCAAAAAATAGTAAACAACCCAAGATTCTCACTCTTTGACACAAAAAAAATTAACAACTATGTACATACCTTGATCGGCCTTAAGCTCTTACTCTTCAACGCGCGATTTGGCCTCCAATTAGCATGGATTTAGTCTTCGTCGCGTGATTTAGGGCAGAGCTTGGAGTCTGTTATCTCTCTTCGATTTTGTGAAGTTAGGAATTAGGGATTTTGACCTTTTTCGCTCTCTAACAAAGTATATTAAAGGAGGGGCAATTCAGTCACTTCAGCTATTTTTCAAACGGTGTTAGCGAAAAATAAACGGAGGGGGGCAGTGTGATAAGTTTCTTAAAACACGGGAGTGTTTTTGATAATTTTAAAAATATTGGGGGGTGACATGATAGTTTCCTATAATACAAGGAGGTAACGTGATTTTTTCTCCTAAAAAAATAGTCTAAACAATGAACACTATTTGTAAAATTTACCCTAATAGTCAAATATTATATTCTCTATTCCTTATCCCCTAATTGCAATATATTTGCAAGCTTCCCATAATCTCCAGTAACATTTATAATGCCACTATTATAATCCGACACCTACACCAACTACTCACCACTAAACCAACTAAATTTTTACCAATATTGCCCTTATAACGAATGGCTTCTACAAATTCTTCTACCGACCAACTTTAATTATATTCAAGTCACGATGCCAATATTGAAAGAATCCTCACATACCATGCATATATATTGTAGATATGATATGGTTTTAGGAAGAAAACTAAAGGAGTACGTGAAAATTGGAGAAATCTTTCAACTCTTGTAATACTAAAACAGTTTCATGTTTCTCCAAAATGAGGGGAAAGCCCATTCTTTTGTTATAAAATGACTCCAACTCTTAGCTTTTCCTCCATTTTACCCCAAATTAAAAGAATTGTAAAATTCTTCTCATTAAAGAAAAATGAGGGATTTTGAAATCCCTCTAAATCCTTTACTAAATTTTAAAATGCAATCTAAACTAGGGATGACAATAGGTAACCGCTGTAACCGAAACTGGTAGATATCCGCCCAATAAAAATCTGATAACAAAAATCAATGGATAAACCGATAGATTTTGGTTTTTATAAGTAGTAACCGATGGGTAAACCGATAGATTTTAATTTTAAACGTTAAAAAAATCAAAACCGAAAATCTGACTATTAATTTAATATATAATATATAATGTATATATATCTACAATAATATAATATTTATAGTTGATGAAAATATAAAAAAATATTTTTATACTAATATCTAAAATTATATCAATAAAGAATTAAAAATTGGCTATTAATAAAAAAATTAAGGCCCAAAACAATTATTCAAAAATAAATAACAAAAAAAAGTTATTGGACTTAGCCCAAGTGCCCAACTAAAAAAAGTACTATTTAAATTAATATTTATGGATTTTGATTTATTGTATTTTTAATTTTTTTACATTTAAATTAAATTTTTTTTACATATTTTTGGACTTTTTTTTAATTTAAATTAATCTTTTTTAAATTAGTGATTTCGGTTTCGATTATCCGAGATTTTATTATATTTGTTGGTTTTGAATTAAGATAATAATTTTTAAAACTATTGATTTTCGGTTTCGATTTCCATTTCGGGTTTCGATTGTACTAAACAGTTTCAATTTTAATTTTTTCAAAAACCACAATTAACCAAATCACTGTCATGTCTAATCCAAATAGGAAGAGGAATTTCTTAACCCCTCTCCTACCTTTACTTTCCTTTAAAAAATGTAATCTAAACAAGATGGAAGAGTTTGTGAATTTGACCCGCCACCTTCTGGAATAACTCGTAACATAGGGGAAGGCGGCTGCCCTGAATTGCAAACAGCTAAATCTATGGTCCCCCACTATGTTGCCCCGAATGGCAAGTAGCATATCTATTCTATGGCGCGACGATTCCAATTTCCAATGACCTTTTTTAAGCCAAAGCAGAAAAAGTTTGCTTGTATATAAAGGCATCAGTAATACATATAAGAACATGGGTGTTTGATTTGAATCCGCAAATCATATTACGTGAGTCCATTTATCAGTTTCACAAATGGAATCCGGCAGCATTTATCAGTTTCTTGAGGGCAAGACTATATTGATTACAGGCGCCACCGGCTTTCTAGCAAAAGGTACTCTCTGTTTTAGCGTTTTATGGAGTTTCAGCAAATTCTTCTATTTCAAACAGAATAAATTCTCCCTTCTCTCTCCCCTCACTACAAAAAAAATGGGTATAGGCGGCGGTTCTGTACGGCAGTTAGTAGAACCGGCACAATGACCAGCCTTGCTCAAGCTTCGACGACATTTTGTAAATCCATCGTCATTACATGTCTTAGAAGGCGGTTTTATAAAATCGTCGTAATATAAATGTTTTTGGCGGCGGTTTTTTAAAACCGTCGTAATATATATTTTTTAAATCGCGGTTTTAAGAATTGCCGTTAAAAATTGTGTGGCGGTTTTAATAAACCGTCGTAAAAGAAAATTTTTTGCGGCAGTTATTAAGAACCGCCGTAAAACTTCTCTTTAACAAAATTAAAAACGAAAAAATGCCTTTTCTCTCACTCTATAACTGCTGGGTTCTAACAAAACGCAAACAAAGCTGTTAATTGATATAGGTGGAATTAGTGGTGATTGAGCTGAAATTAATTGATATTGAATGCTAGAATTTGCGTGAATTTGCAGCTGTAAATGGGGGATTGAGTAGCAGAAAGAGTGGAAGAGGTAGAATTTTCATGTGCGAAGAAGATGTATGTGTGTGTGTGTGTTTTGTATACTTAAGGCTGTACTATACATGCTAGAGAATATACGCATATGTATCTATACATACAGTGTGTGTGTTTTATATATCGCTTTGTGTTTTTTTATTTTTAATATGTGTTTTTTTATTTTTAATCTGGTGTGTTGAAAGCTTATGCTCGCTAGAGAAAGCAAATCTCACGCTGATTGATTCCATAGCTGTAATTAACTTCTTCAAGGAGTTTATAATGTCAAGCATCTATCTTTAGGTTGTGATATCCTTGAGGTAAACTGCTAATTTTCAACCTTACATTCTTGTTATTCAAGTGAGTTTGAAGATTTCTTGAATCTTTTACCAATACTGATATCCTCTGTTCGTGTTTTCACTCATTCTTTTGTATCTGAGATATGAGCCTCCTTGTGATATGTTAGCCAGTTTAACAGGAAATTTATATGGAGCTTATGTAAAACTATACATGTTATATCACTTTTGTAAAATTATAAAAGGAAGAATTATAACAAGACCTTGTAAAATTGTATATAATTGCAATCAGAGAAGATTGGATTTTTACCTATATTCTTTTAAAAGCAGAAAGTATAATTAGTTTATTGATATGTAAAATTGTATATAATTGCTTAAATGAGATTCTTATGGCTGCAAAATGATTTTTATGGCTGCATATAAAATTTCAGACTAAAGCATAAAAAACTAGAAGGATGGGGAGATCAAAGAGGGCTTTATATACCGTCTCAAAGAGAAGGCTTCTTGATGAAGCATCAACTGAGGAAATATCAGTTGAAAGACCTGAAGCCAGTGAGGAGATTGCTGAAAGTTCTAACTCGGTAAGAAAAAGGGGTCCGACAAAATGCATGGATATAGAAGGCCTATCACCCGACATGACAGTTCCTATCAATTTCAATGAATTTAATCAGCCCGTGGGTCGTAACTCTGAGCAATTTCAAAGCTATTTGGGAAAGCTTGCTAAGACTATTCCTCTTACTTATGGTGATTGGAGACATGTGCTTGATACCTATAAAAAGAATCATTTTCGGCTAGTAGATGTGATTGCTATTTAGTTATAAACAAATTATATATTTTTGTTGTGTATTGCGTGTTTAACCATTATGATTTTCTTTATGTCAGCAAAAGTTCTCTTTTAGAATTCCAAGAGAGGAGATGCGAAGGGTTGTTTGTCAATCCATTGGAAAGAGATGGAAAGACTACAAATCTCGTCTAAGAAGCCGACATTTTAAAGATGAAGAATCATTTGAGCAAAACATGGAAAGCCGACCCGGTAGTATGAGTGAAGCCCAGTGGGAGGAATTGGTTAGATTTTTTATGTCCCCTGAGGGATAGGTAATAATTCTTCATTATCTCTGTGGTTTTTATGAAAGATATTGACAGCATTTTTAACGTTATTTTTTCAGCATGGTTCTACTTTGAGTTGTGCATAGTTTTGCTTGAGATCACAATCAATCTTGTCAATTAACTGCATCAGTT
Organism: Ehretia macrophylla; assembly: GCA_037974665.1. Lineage (NCBI taxonomy): Eukaryota > Viridiplantae > Streptophyta > Magnoliopsida > Boraginales > Ehretiaceae > Ehretia > Ehretia macrophylla. The sequence continues at coordinate 29,014,953 of CM075778.1, read as the reverse complement.
ATACAATAAGTATGTGTTCTTTGTTTAAATGTTTTATATTGATCTTGGTGAAATTATAGGAACGTCATAAGCGAGACAAGAAGAGGCGTAGTTTCCAAACATTATTGGATAAGACTGGAAGAGGAAGCTATGGCAACAAGCGCCATAAGATGGTAAGTCTAATAAATTAATTGAAAGTCATAAAGCCTGCAAGGTTATAAATTCATTGCACTTTTGCTTGGCTCTAATTTTTCCTTCCCCTCTATATGTTTTACTTTTTGTTTCTGTTTTCTGTGATAATGCTAATTTTGAGCTATTTGTGAAAATGCGGGAAATGTTTTGATATAGATCCATTGAATGTTGTAAGCTTTCATAATGTGGCACACCCTTTCCTTTTTTGGTCAAAAGTGACACTCTCTTTAGTTAAATTTTGAGTACAAACTGTTTTCATCTCTATATCAGTGACAGTTAATTGATCTTATTCATTATTGGATGGCTAGAGGCCTGCCTCAATAAGTAGGGTAAGCTTAACACTAATGAGAATGGTAAAGCTAATCTACATTCCTCAGTTTTTGAGCAATTTTTGTACAGATGCTTCTAAAAACAGTTTATCCAACTGTCTTAGTGAATTTTTTGGTGCATAACAGATGAAAGAGGGAAGAAGTGTTGGCCCATTAGAATTCTTTGAAGAGACACATAAAATGAAAGATAGTGGTCTTAATGATCGAGCTGCAAATATAGTGGTATATTCAATCTTCAAGTATAGTATATTCAAATTTTGTTAATTATGTAGTTATTGGTATCTTTCATAATTATATTTTTCAATCATAGGAAATTGTTCAAAACAAATTTGATGAGAAGAAAGGCGACTCTGAAGTTTCTGGTGAAGAATTATTTAAGTTGCAACAAGAGACATTTAATGAAGTTTTTGGTCCAGAACATCCAGGGCGTGTACGAGGTTATGGGTTTGGAATCACCCCAACTCAAGTCCATGGCTTTAGAAGATCATCGATAGCTGCAACTTCGGAAGTAGAAGAACTAAAAAGGCAAATTCAAAATGAAACAAGACAAGGTGGAGAATGACCAAAAGTTCAAAAAACTAGAGGAAGAATTTGCTTTCTTGAAGAATATGGTTTTGTCTTGGCAGCCTTCTAACACAGCCTCTACTTCAAGATGAAGATGATTTCGAATTGGATAGTTTTTTCTGTGGATTTCTATAATATTTTTGGATTTCTTTGTGAAGCCATATTGTATTGAACTTTGGATTTTTTCTTTTTGGATTTCTATAATATTTGCATTTTAATCGAGGCTAATGACAGAAATTGAAGAAAGAAAAATTGGGTAACTTTATACTGAAAGTTTAGTAATGAATTGGCAGGTTTGTAAATCGTGGAAATTGGTAGTTAATAGAATTGTCCAATTGACCCAATTAATGGCGGTTAGTGTAACAGCCGCAAAAGGGAAGAAACAAAACAGTTTATAGACGGCGGTTAAAAACTGCTGCAAAAAATCTTATATACGGCAGTTTTAAAACCGCTGTTAAACAACGACGTTTGATCAAACCGCCGATTATCACTGTTCCCAATGCCAGAGCAAACGGCATTTTTGGTGGCGGAAAATTTTCTGCAGTATGAATTTTTGCAGCGATTAACCGCCGCATAAGGCCTTTATAACCGCCGCAAAAGGGTCATTTTTTTGTAGTCTCCAGCTTTTGTAATTTGGAGCCCCGCAAAGTTATAACTTCGTAGAGTAACTTCTATAAAGTAATTCGCATGACTATGATTTCGATGCAGTGCTAGTGGAACGGATACTTCACATTCAACCAAACATCAACAAGCTCTTCCTTCTCATGTGTTGGAAAATAGAGACGGAAGAATTATTTGTTGAATTCTTTCATTACAATAGTAATAGAAATAGTTGCAATAATTGTTATATTGGAACACCATCTCTTCAACATTAATTTTGAAAATTATGGCTCTATTATGTGGCTCATGACCCCTAATTTCTAAGAGCTCTTGTTGGCTCCTCGTTGGAGCTTAGTGATTTAGCTCACCTAGCAAGTGCATTCATTCTTGTATTTATAGTGATTTCAAGTCGGTGCATTACTGACTTTATTGAAGCTCTGGAAGCTTCATGATCTTGTTTACAACTAATACATCTAGAGCTTTCTTTTTTTGTTTATTAATTTCCTAGCTCACAAATATCTCTTGCCTTTTGCTCTAGAATGATCTAGCATACCAACAAATGAGCACCAATATTTCCAACATAATGAGAGCAGCAGATGTCGTGTCAGCTACACAAAGATTATATGATGAGGCTCGTACCTTCACATCTTTTAAGTGGATTAAGCATCTTTACGATATCAACATTTTGGCTGTGTCACCATGTTGGAATATAGAAGAGGCTATTTTATCGTAGAGAGAAATAATATGGAGACTCTAAACAAAATTTTTATTGCTCTAATATTTGGTATGTATTTGGTATGACTACAATTGAAAGGACTGACCCCTATTTATAGATTCACAAAAAACCTATGTCAATTAGGATATGGTTCTACGAAACCATTACCCACTAGGAAATACTATCTAGTCAAAAACAATTTAAATCTAACTAGAACTTATTTAATAGAGTCCTAATCCAAATCAAGTTTATCTTCTAACATCCCCCCTTAAACTTGATTTGACTCTCGTAACTCCGAGCAAAGCTCTAAGCTTCATAAACACGTCACTCTTGAGTGGCTTTGTAAGAATGTCTGCAACTTGATCTTGAGACTTCACATACTCTATCTTCACTTCCTTCCTTGTGATGCATTCTCTGATGAAATGGTAACGTGTGTCAATGTGCTTGCTTCTTTCATGAAATACTGGATTCTTGGCTAAGGCAATTGCAGACTTGTTATCAACATAGATCTCTACTGGCTCTTCTTGAGGCATCTTAAGTTCTTTCATCAAATTCCTTAACCATAGAGCATGACAAACACATGAAGTAGCAGCTACATATTCAGCTTCACATGTAGAAAGTGTGACAATGGGTTGCTTTTTGGAACTCCAAGTGAATGTTGTATCTCCCATGAAGAAAAGATATCCACTAGTACTCTTTCGATCATCAAAATCACCAGCCCAATCGCTGTCACTATACCCCACAAGTTTGAAATCCTCTGAGTGGGAGTATAAAAGTCCGTAATCAACAGTTCCTTTGATGTAGCGAAGTATTCTTTTGGCAGTCTTCAGATGTGTATTAGTAGGGGACTCCATAAAGCGACTCACAAGTCCTACACCAAAAAGAATATCTGGTCTTGTACAGGTCAGGTATCTCAAGTTTCCAACCAGGCTCTTGAAAAATGTTGGATTTACATGTTCTTCTTCATCAACCTTTGACAATTGTACTCCACATTCAATAGGGGTGTTAACAGGTTGACAATTTTTCATCTTGAATTTTTTGAGAATTTCCCTTGCATAGCCTTCTTGAGAAACAAATATTCCTTCATCTGTTTGCTTCACTTGAATTCCAAGATAATAAGACATGAGTCCAATATCAGTCATCTCAAATTCTCTTGCCATTGTCCTCTTGAAATCTTCAAATAAATTTGGATTGTTGCCAGTAAAAATTAAGTCATCCACATACAAGCAAACAATCAACACATCGCCATTCTCATGTTTGGTATAGAGAGTATGCTCGTGCGAACACTTGGAGAAATTATTATGATGAAAATATTCATCAATTCTACTATACCAAGCTCTTGGAGCTTGTTTTAGGCCATAGAGAGCTTTCTTCAACTTTAAATTTTTATTTTCACACCCTTTCTCCACATAGCCTAATGGTTGTTGAATATATACCTCTTCATCAAGAAAACCATTCAGGAATGCAGATTTAACATCCAATTGATAAATCTTCCATCTGTGTTGGGCTGCTAGAGATATGATAAATCTTATAGTTTCCAAGCGTGCAACAGGAGCAAATACCTCATCATAGTCAATGCCAGCTCGTTGACTATAGCCTTTTGCAACTAGTCTTGCCTTGTACCTTTCAACTTCACCTTTAGCATTCTTCTTTATCTTGTAAACCCACTTTACTCCAATGGCTTTGTGGCCTTTGGGTAAAGTTGCAAGCTCCCAAGTGTCATTCTTCTTTATTGCCTTGATTTCTTCATCCATGGCTTGTCTCCATCTTTCATTCTCATTAGCTTCCTCAAAGCTTATTGGTTCACAATCAGCAAGTAGACAAAAGAGAGTCAGTTCATCATTTAAATTTCGAGTTACCTCATAAATTTCATCCAAGCTTCTAAAAAGGGGGGTCTTTTCATGCGAACTTGAACTTGTTGAAGTAATGTCTCCTTGAGATGAAGTTGGAGCTTGATATGGAGATGGAGTTTGAGTTGGAGTTGGAGATGGATTTGGAGATATAGAGTCTTCATTGACTTCTACTTCTTGCTCTTGTATGGGTAAGAATTTGTATTCTTTTTGCTCTTTGACATTCCAATCCCATTCAGCTTCTTCATCAAATAGGACATCTCTACTCACAACAATTCTCCCATTAGTAGGATTGTAGAGCTTGTATGCTTTGGAACTCTTTTCATACCCAATGAAAACTAGCTTTTGGCTTTTGTCATCAAGCTTGATTCAATTTTGATCAGGAACATGAGCATAAGCAATGCTTCCAAAAACCCTAAGTGCTTGATTGTTGGCTTTCTTCCACTCCATGCTTCTAATGGTGTCTTGTTAGAGAGACTCTTTGTGACACAACGATTCAATAGATAAACTGCACAATCAACTGCTTCAGCCCAAAATTCTTTAGGCATACTTCTAGATTTTAACATGCTTCGAACCATCTCAAGAACAACTCTATTTTTTCTCTCAACAACTCCATTCTGTTGAGGTGATCGAGGAGCTGTCAAAGGGCGTCGAATGCCATTCTCTTCACAAAAATTGTTGAATTCTCTTGATGTGAATTCTCCACCTCTATCAGATCTTAAGGCTTTGATCTCCCAACCACTTTCTTTTTCAGCAAGAGCTTTAAATTTCTTGAACTTGTAAAAAACTTCAGATTTTTCTTTTAAAAAATAAACCCAAGTCCTACAGCTATAATCATCAATAAAAAGGATAAAATATTTATTTTACCATAGGAGCAAGGATTAATTGGCCCGCAAATATCAGTATGGACAAGTTCTAGTGGCCTCGTTGCTCTTGATGTAGCCTCGTTTGGAAAACTTTTTCTAGCTTATTTTCCAAAAAGACATCCCTCACAAATCTGTTCTGGATGATTGATGAAAGGCAATCCATGCACCATATTCTTTCTTGACATTAAAGAAAGATTTTCAAAATTTATGTGCCCAAATCTCAAGTGCCATAACCAAGAAACTTCTTTTACACAAGCTTTAAGACATTTTGCAACATTGTTTTGAATATTTAATAAAAACAATATATTTCTTGTCATGGACACTTTTGTTATCAAAAAGTTATTTTCATCTTTTATTACACAATGTTTATCTTCCAATAAAATTGTGTAATTTTTCTCAAGAAGGTGTCCAAGACTCAAAATATTAGTTTTTAATTTTGGCACATAATAAACTTCAAAAATAAAATGATGCCTTCCATCTTTCAAACGGATTAAAATTTTACCTTTTCCTTCCACTGAGACCATAGAGGCATCTCCAAATTTAACATTGCCCTTGACAGTTTCATCGAGTTCTGCGAATATGCTCCTTTGTCCAGTCATATGATTACTTGCACCTGTATCAAGATGCCATGAAGTATCTCCTCCATCTTGTTCGCCATTATGAGTCATCAACAAGGTAATCTCTTCTTCCCCTTCTTGTCTTTCAGCAAAATTCACTTTTTCGTACACAACTTTAGGATTACTCCTACATTCATTAGCATAATGACCATATTTTTGACAATTGTAACATTGAACTTGCGATTTGTCATACCTTTGTCCTGAATAATTGCCTCTTCCATGCCCAGGTTTATGCGAATTTTGATTTTTCTCTTCTTGATTAAATCCTCATCTTCCACCACGTCCTCGTCCTCGTCCTTGGTTTTGGCCTCGGCCTCTACCACGTCCATATCCACGACCACGTCCTTTTTGGCTTCCATCATTGCCAAAATTTTCTTCTTTTTTCAAAGCAAGATTACTTTGAAGAACTTTTTCCAAGACTTCTTGGTTCTTCTTTTTGTGTCTTTCTTCATGAGCTTGTAACGAGCCCATGAGTTCATCAACGGACATGTCATCTAAATCTTTTGATTCCTCAATCGCTACAACAATATATTCATATTTTGGATGCAAAGAACGAAGGATCTTTTCTACAATACGAATATCTTTTAAATCTTCTCCATATTTTTTTCGTTGGTTAAAAACTACCAAAACTCTCGAAATATAATCTGAAATAGATTCACCATCATTCATATGGAGAGATTCAAACTCACCTCTTAAAGTTTGTAGACGAACCTTTTTCACCTTGTCTACCCCTTTTTGTGATTTTTGGAGAGTTTTCCATGCTTGTTTAGCAGTAGGCGCGCATGAGATTTTCTCGAACATAGTTTCATCCAAACATAGATGAATGATAGAAAGAGCTTGTTGATCCTTCTTGCGATTTTTCACCAATGCGTCTTTTTGATTTTGACTCAAAACTTCATCTTCGTTAGGTTCAACGTAGCCTTTATCTACAATCTCCCAAGCATCTTGTGAGCCAAGGAGAGTCTTCACACGAATAGACCAATTATCATAATTGTCCTTAGTGAGGCGAGGAAATTGAAAAGGAAACATACTATTCCCTATCATCTTTACCTAGCTCTGGATACCACTTTGTTGGAATATAGAAGAGGCTATTTTATCGTAGAGAGAAATAATATGGAGACTCTAAACAAAATCTTTATTGCTCTAATATTTGGTATGTATTTGGTATGACTACAATTGAAAGGACTGACCCCTATTTATAGATTCACAAAAAACCTATGTCAATTAGGATATGGTTCTAGGAAACCATTACCCACTAGGAAATACTATCTAGTCAAAAACAGTTTAAATCTAACTAGAACTTATTTAATAGAGTCCTAATCCAAATCAAGTTTATCTTCTAACACACCATTCGTTCCTTTACAGTCGTTTCTGTACTTTTGTGCCTTCCATTTATCCTATCACTCCTACGCTAGGATATGAATGTCTTTCTTTCCTTTTCACTAGTGCTTTATAGCCTTCTTCTTATGCTAGATATTACCCCATTTCTTTCACCAATTTATCATGTAAATTCTTAGTTGGGGCATGCAAAAAGAAGAGAGATAAATAAAAAAATATGTTATTTTATCATGCCAATTAAGCATAAAAAAAAATGTTTTTTCTGTAAATTACAATAGACTACAGAAGGCCTAAAGGAACCATGTAATTATGTACGTGCAGGTCATTGAAACCGAGCTATTTAAAGTCTTAAAGGAGAAATGGGGTGCCAACTTGATACCCCTTCCCGTAGACAAAGTGGCTCTAGTTCCTGGTGACGTTGCTTGTGAGAACTTAGGGATTCAAGATTCCGATTTAATTCTGCTGCCACAACAAGGTTTTTCGAAAGGTAATATTAGAAGTATAGGTTGAATATACAGCAAGAGAAATGAAGTTTAACTCTTAAATGTCTTTTGGGTGTTAATATTCAGGTATGATGTTGCCTTGGGTATCAATGCTTTCCGAGTCGTAAATGTTCTAAACTTCGCCAAAAAATGTTTGAAAGTAGAGCTGCTTATCCATATATCTACTGGTTAGTACTAGCTTCAACACATTGAATTAATTAATTACACACTATTTAATAGTTTGAATTTTTTGATCAAATAGTTATCTAAAATAGTATCAGAGCTCAAATTGTGGGTTCAAATCTCGCCTCTATCAATGTTGGCCACTATAAGTAAGGGTCCCCCATGAGCTTAGCCATAAATTCCAAACTCCCTTATGTGTTTTTAGTATCACCCAAATTTCCCCGTGACGCTTTTATCTGGTAAACAAGCCTCAATACTTAAGGGTGATTGTGTCTTTTTATTTTTAGACCAAATTAAGAAAATACTTAAGGAAGCTATGACTATCACGATTTTAATCACATCCTTTATTGCCAACTCAAATGCTGCAACCCACATGGCCAAACACATCAAATACAGTATAATCAGTGAACTTGAAAAAAAATATGTTACCAGAGCGTTTTGCTATAAATTTTACATTAAACTCAGAAGAGGGCCAATCATTAATAACAAGTCTGGTGCACAACTTAACTCATAAGCATCTCGAAAACATCTCGATATGAAAAGAAAGAAAATTGAAACTAAAAGAACAATAAATCCCCTGAAATATTTTTTCATCCTTATAACCCTATCAAAGAATTAGCATACAATTGCACCCAGATATTATTCTTATTGTTCAACAATATCAATTAACCAAAAAAATAAAAATGTTAACATTTTGCTTTTTCCACATTAATGTAGAACTTTGATATTTTTGTAGATATGGGTGAAAGAGGGTGAAAAGGGTAATTGTTAAAAGTTGTGCGGTATAAGTATGAGATAATTTCACATCAAGACAACTAATGCTTAATCAAAAAAACTCTGTGAACGAAATTAAAAACAAGATGCAATATTTTGGTGAAAATAAATTATGTTATCACACTGTTACAAGCTATGTTGCAACATTAACTGGACTATTAAATCGTGAACAATATGTTTTCCTAATTGCTTGATCCACTTAATGTTCCAACAAGAGTAGTAACGGTAAACAGCAAACAACAGCGGAAATAATAAAACAATAACTGAAATAAAGAACACTAAGATTTACCGTGGTTCAACCATCCGGTCTACGTCCACTGGACCTCCCCTGGTCTAACAAACCTGTTCATTAAGACATAGTATGAGTTACACACACCAATGGACTTACACAAGTAAAGACTCCCTCTTAACTGCCTTGGTGAGAGACTCCTTAACAAACGTTGGTTCGGCGAGCTCCCCTCGACTTACAACATTCTCTCCCGAGAACAACTCCTTTTTCTCCCGAAGAATGATCAAACAACATAGTGATCTAAATATTCAGAACATACACAAGTCACTCATAACTCACTGTTACATATCATAGAGTCACAACACTTAACATCTAAGCAATCAATAAGCACGTCATGTTGCAACAAAACATAAAACTCTGGTATGCTTTCTTGCAACGTGTCTAACTCCTCTTTGCTTTTTCTTCGGTGCCTGCTATGCTCCTGGACGACAAATATATACAATGTTGATGCACCACCAACTGCCTTAGGCCTCAAGACATTCCTAATCAATATGCAATAAATGTTATATCATAGTCAGCACAAGCTTCATATGGTAAGATGCCATAATATGGTTCCTGCACCTAGAATGGTAAGTTGCCATAATATGTTTCCTGTAACACCCAATAGTACCCACGACCTCAACAATCTCCCCTTTTGGCTTTGTTTTAGCAAAAACCATGATTAAGGTAAACATAATTAAAAACCAGGATAGCACAGAACATATGTTGAAAACCATGTTACAACAGAGCAACAGAGCAGCAGTAACAGAGCAGCAGAGCAGCAGTAACAATAGCAACACCAAGAAAACTAACAACAAGAAAACTACTTAGAAAACTATATCCCCCTTTTTGCCAAACCAAAGGCAAAGACAGGTGAGGAGAACCACTAGGACATGTGAGTATAAAAACAGAAATAGAGCACAGATAGGAAGTGAACAAAAATTAACTAGAAGAAGCACCCATCAAGTGCGCCATCAAAGCATTTTGGCCTTTGAGCAGTTGAACCAAAGTCTGATTAAGCTGATCCTGGTTAGCCTGAATATTCCCTTGCTCTTCTCGGAGTTCTTCAATGGCCTCACGAAGCTGCTGAAATTGCTGCAACATGGTAGACTGATCAGCAGAGGAACTGGCAGCATCAGTACTAGGGGCTGGTGTACCATCAGCATACTCCCCCGTAGTATCATCTTTGTGAGTCCCCTGCAAAAACTTTATAGAGAATAACAGTGAAGAACTTGGTTTGTGCAATACTTCGTCAGGATCAAGAACCTTGTGTTGTGACATGAGAAACGCACATATGAGAGAAGGATATGGCAAGTATTGACTAGAAAACTTTTTAGCAGCTTCCTCAATTATGCGCTAAAAAATAACCTGACCCAGATCAAAATTCACCCCAGTGCCTATAAAGTAAAACAATCGGCCCATTTCACTACTGAGAGTAGTAGAATGCTTAGTAGGATACTAGTTTGCCATGGCCATCTTATGCAGAGTAGCATACTTAGTAGTAAGTCTATTCCCAGGTAGTCTGGATTCGGATTTCCATTTAAATGGCTTACCTATTAGTTCCAAAGCAATAGTAGACAGAGAAACATCTGGAATAATCTCTGTAACTGGCACACATCCTAAAAAATTATTTAGAGCAGTGGGTGAAAACTCAAAAACATGACCGCGCACAAAAATCTGATGATAATATTTTGATGTTGCAACATTGACATTGATGTGCAGATTTGAGTAAAACTCATAAACCAGATTGCTAGAAAACGACTTAATCAAAACAAATGAGCCTAACAGATTTATTTCTCTCAGTAAGGCAAGTACCCTTGTTCCTTGATACGATTTCTCATTCAGTGGGTTCTCTGGAACAAACTTCCGCTGAGACACAATTTTAAACTTCTCTTTTGACTCAGAAAAGAAAAACTATGAAGAATAAGCAATGGAAGGATCATACCCTGGACATCATCGTTTTGCTGTCTTGGGTGGCTTGGAGCGTGAAGACTTTGCAAGTTTAGCCCCTTTGCGTTTGAAATTGCCAATGTGTTTCTTCCTTTTGGTATTGGATTGTCGACCAACTTCTTCAGGTGTGACTTCAGTTTCGGATGGTGCACGCGACGCTGCAACATTATCTGAGACAGAGACATGTGTGTTTTTTGACTGCACATTGAGTGACTCAGTAGTAGCATGACTCGTTCCACTCTTCTCAGCCGGTGCCTTGATGGGAGATAATGTTGCAACAGGGACAACAGTTGTGACCTTGGGCATTGCCTCAGAGTTTGAAGATTGTGTGTCCTGATTGTGGTGAGATGGTGTTTCGGAGTGAACAACCACATCCATGCCTGTTGGAGTCCACAGAGGCTCAATGAATGGCCCTTTAGCCCTAGCTTGGGTTGTTCGTGGTCGTAGTGACCCACTAGTGCTTGTGTCACTGAATGATGTTGCATCACTGCCTTCAGCCGCTGGTGGAGGAGATAGTTCATCAATAGTGATAGGTTGTGATGACACCTCTCCAGGTGCTCCAGATTTGGGGGTTTCCCAACGTCTACTGCCTGATCGCGTCTTCACCATGGTTGTTCTGCAAGTGGGTTAGATAGCAAAGAACTCAAAAAACCACAGGGAAGATGAGAGAGATAACACAAAAAAAAAGAGATAAGATATATAAAGAATGATAGCAGAGTAGTTGAGATATGAAGAGGCAAAAATTTCTCAATTAACCGGTGCCCTAATCGTGGGTAACTGCCCATCAGTTTAGCCAATCACATGATCTTGGGAAATTCAAAAATTAAATATGCAAAAGTACGCTAACTGCCAATCAAGAATATCCAAGTTTCCCGCTTAAAACACTCATCCATGTGTTATACGAAAGTTGCAACATTTTTGACATATGTTAGCACAACATAATCATGATGATGTTTAATGACTACTTGTTGCAACCTAAAACAAACTAGCAGTATATTCCACAGTTCTCAGATCCACCATGATTTTCTTCCCCCCCCCCTCCCCCCCCCTTTTTTTTTTCAAAACTACAGTAAAATAAAGAATTCGACATGAATCCAATTAGTATGAAATTACTCAGGAAGCTTTACTCATTAATACTCATTTCATTTAAGGATTTAATTAATGAACTATGTGTGTGTGTGTGAAGTAGAGATTTTAGATAGCTATTACCTTCAAATCTGCAAGGCCTTTTTCAATTTATACACATACGTGGGATAGTGAGGGTCCTCAAAGCCTTTTGGTTGCTCAACATAAGCTTCTTCATTTAGAATGCCATTCAAGAATGCACTTTTTACATCCATTTGAAACAATTTAACCTTTAACACACATGCAATGGATATTATCAATCTAATAAATTCAAGCCTAGCAACCGGAGCAAAGGTCTTATCAAAATCCATACCTTCTACTTGTGTATATCCCTAAGCTACTAGTCTTGCCTTGTTTCTAATGACATTACCACTTTCATCAGTCTTATTTTTAAAGATCCACTTAGTTCCAATTACATTGACATTTTTTGGCCTAGGAACTAAAACTCAAACATCATTCCTCACAAACTGACTCAACTCATCTTGCATGGCATTTATCCAAACTTCATCCTTTAAAGTTTCAGTCGCATTTTTTTGGTTCTAGAGTTGTTGTGAAACACACAAATCTTACCATGTCTCTGTAGTTCCTTTTAGGCTTTCCTCTGGTTTGGATTCCATCATGTATTGAGCCTATAACATCGGTTAGAGCATGATTTCTGTGGACATGTGGCAGCTCCGCTTGAGTTCCTTTACTAACATCCTCTGTAGTTCCGTCGCATATTGTAATAGCTGGTGAGACATCATCCGACTGCTCAACTATTCTTCCTGATGTTTCATCTGTCTCGGTCACACTGGGTTTTGAAGTTCCTTCTTCCTTCAATGTTACAACATCATCTGACTCATTGGTATTTGTTTTGCTGCCACTGATTTTTCCCATCGGTTCTCTTGTAAATATTTTCACCTCATCAACTACCACATTAACAGATTCCATTATCGTTCTAGTAGTTAAATTAAAAACTCGAAAAGCCCAACTGTTTGTAGCGTAACCAAGAAAAATGCCTTTGTCACTTTTAGCATCAAATTTCCCTTTTTGTTCTCTATCATTCAAAATGTAACATATACTTCAAAACACATGAAAATGCCCCAGTGAGGGTTTCTTACCTTTCCAAATTTCATAGAGTGTTTTAGAAGTACCTGGTCGCAAGAAAACTCGATTTATGGTGTAACACACAGTGTTAACTACTTCTACCCAAAACCTGTGAGAGAGATTTTTATCATTCAACATTACACGAGCCATTTCTTGAATGGTTCTATTCTTTTGTTCAACCACACCATTTTGTTATGGGGTCTTTGGAGCAGAGAATTCATGTGTTATGCCATGCTCGTTGCGAAATTCAATGAATGAATGGTTCTCAAATTCTCGACCATGATCAATTTTTATTCTAATGATTTTCTGAATATTGCACCCTTTCTCATTTTTCAATTTTAAACACGATTTCTTAAACACATCAAAAGTGTCAGATTTTTCTCTAAGAAAGTCCACAAATGTATATATGGAAAAGTCATCCACACACACAAACACATATCGCTTACCTCCGATACTTTCGGTTTGCATTGGACTCATAAGATCTATGTGCAATAGCTCCAAGATATTCTTGGTTGACACATGTTGCAACATCTTGTGAGATGCTCTTACTTGTTTACCAATCTGACAGGAACCACACATACCTAACTGCTTGTTTTTCAACTTTGGCAATCCTCGGATTGCACCTACATTCATAATTTTGGTCAGCAAGTCACAATTTAAATGTCCCAATCTTTGGTGCCAAATCTCAGCATTGTCACAGGTGCTGTTGTAACATGTCACTGGTCGTTCCTGTGATGGTATAAACATATAACAGTTGTCCAATGACCTTTTACCTGAAAGCACGCAATTGTTAGCAATGTCTAGCACATGACAACCATCTTTAGTAAATTTCACATGTAAACCTTGATCACACAGTTGACTAATACTAATAAGATTAGCTTTTAAACCATCCACGTTCAGCACTTTCTTGAGTTTTGAAAAACCTTCAATATCCAAAGTTCCTCTCCCAAGTATTTTTCCTTGAACACTATCACCAAACGTAACTTGTCCTCCATCTCGCTCCTTGTAGTTGTTCAAGGCTTCTCGCATTCCTGTCATATGTCTAGAACACCCACTATCAAAATACCAAGAGTTACCAGTACAAGAATGCATTGAAGTATAAGTAACACAACAGGTTAACTCTGTTTTCTTTACCCATAATTGTCTTACCTTATGTTTCTGAAAAATGTGTGAGAATCATTTTGCTTACTATGAGACTTACCTTTTTCTTGCATTCTTTGAAGTTTGAAACAATGAGGTCTGATGTGACCATGTGCAAAACAGTAGTGATATGTAGGAATGAACCTATTTTTCTTTTTCCGATATTGCCTCTGCAATGTTGTTGGTGCTGTCGGAACGTCAGATACCAAGGCACTTTTACTGCTGTTCTGAGCAGTCACTTCTTCATGTTCAGATTCTGGGTGATTTGAAATTTTGACAAAGATAGTTGTACCATAAGATTCTCCTTCATAGAAACCGAGTCCACTATGATCTCTACTTGATTTCTGAATGGATAACATGTGATTCAATTTTTTAGTTCTAGAATTTAGCATTTTTATATTTCGCTGCATCTGCTTCAAATCATGTTGCAGCATCTGTACTTCACACCGTCTTTCTTCAGCCAGTTTTTCTAGTTCTGCTTTTTGTTTTTCTAATTCGACAACCATGAGTTCTAGTCCTTGGTTTTTCTTACACACTACTACCCATTTTTTGTATATGTTCTTGTATATTTTCATGACTTTTTTATCATCCAAGTCACCATCACTATTAGATTCACCACAGTCAGATTAACTTAACTCCCCATATTGATCATCTGTTGTTGTAACAGTAGTACCTACTCCCTCATCCACACTGATCTTGCTTGGTGCTGTTGCAACAGTGAACGCAACGAAGTTCCTAGTGTGCTCTCCTTCACTTTCTAAAAAGTCTTCTGATTCTACATCACTCCAAGTAACCTTCATAGCCTTTTTCTTCTTTTTCAAAGTGTTAGCACATTCAGCTTGAATATGACCAAAACCCTCGCATTCGCGGCATTGAATGCCTTTACTCTTTTTCTTCTCATCAACTGATTTCAAGTTTTGCTTCTTAACAAAATTAGTTGTTGTTGCAACATGAGGGTTCTTATCAAAATTTGATTGTCTAAACCCCATTCTTTGCTTATCCCATTTTTTTAGAACTCTATTCAAATTTTTGGTGAGCAAAGCTAAGGATTCAGTGATTTCAGATTTCTCATCATCAGAAGAGCTATTCCTTTCAACATCAGCCTTTAAAGCAATGCATTTTTTTTCTTCTTTTGCTTAAACTTCATTTCAAAAGTTTGAAGGGACCCCATTAATTCATCAATTTTGATTTCATCCACATTTTTTGATTCTTCTATGGCAGCCACCTTAATGCCAAATCTGTCTGGAAGAGAGCGCAATGTTTTTCTTACAAGCTTGTCATCAGAATATTTTTCTCCCAAAGCAAAAGATTTATTCGCAATGTTGCACAATTTGGCATTAAAATCTGCAATGGTTTCATCCTCCAACATCCTTAATTCCTCAAATCTGGTGGTAAGCATCTGCAACTTTGATCTTCTGACTGACGTTGTACCTTCATATCCAGTTTGTAATATCTCCCAAGCTTCCTTCGCAGATTCATATGTCGAGATTAACTTGAATTGATTCAAGTCAACAACATTGAATATTGTATTCAGTGCCTTAGAGTTCTAACTTGCCGAAAGATCTTCATCCTTAGTCCAATTTGTTTTGGGTTTAGTTGCAACATTGCCCTGAGCATCTATTTTGGTAGGAGATGTCCAGCTAGTCAGTATAACTTTCCAGGCCTTTTCATCAATAGACTTGATGAACGCCCTCATTCTAGCCTTTTAGTATGAGTAATTCGCACCATCTAATAGCGGTGGTTTAGAGATTGAACCTCCCTCACGTAAGGTGTCCATGCCTATTCCTGCAAGACAACAACACAAAATTTCCAAGAATCTAACCGAATTAGTTCGTAACCTGCTCTTGAGACCACTTGTTAAAAGTTGTGCAGTATAAGTATGAGATAATTTCACAACAAGACGACTAATGCTTAATCAATAAAACTCTGTGAATGAAACTAAAAACAAGATGCAATATTTTGGTGAAAGTAAATTCTGTTATCAAACTGTTACAAGCTATGTTGCAACATTAACTGGACTATTAAATCGAGAACAATCTGTTTTCCTAATTGCTTGATCCACTTAATATTCCAACAAGAGTAGTAACGACAAACAACAAACAGTAAACAACAGCGAAAATAATAAAACAATAACTGAAATAAAGAACACCAATATTTAACGTGGTTCAACCATCCAGTCTACGTCCACGGGACCTCCCCTAGTCCAACAAACCTGTTCATTAAGAAATAGTATGAGTTATATACACCAATGGACTTACACAAGTAAAGACTCCCTCTAAACCTCTGACGCCTTGGTGAGAGACTCCTTAACAAACTTTGGTTCGGTGAGCTCCCCTCGACTTACAACGTTCTCTCCCGAGAATAACTACTTCTTTTCCCGAAGAATGATCAAACAACACAGTGATCTAAATATTCAGAACATACACAAGTCACTCATAACTCACTGTTACATATTATAGAGTCACAACACTTAACATCTAAGCAATCAATAAGCGCGTCATGTTGCAACAAAACATAGAACTCTGGTATGCTTTCTTATAATGTGTCTAACTCCTCTCTGCTTTTTCTTTGGTGACTGCTATGCTCCTGGACGACAAATATATACAATGTTGATGCACCACCAACTGCCTTAGGCCTCAAGACATTCCTAATCAATATGCAATAAATGCTATACCATAGTCAGCACAAGCTTCATATGGTAAGATGCCATAATATGGTTCCTGCACCTAGAATGGTAAGTTGCCATAATATGTTTCCTATAACACCCAATAGTACCCATCATATATTTGGTAAAGATCATGAGGTTTTTGCAAAAACACAGCCAATCAAATGAGCAAAAATTCACGACCTCAACAGTAATATTATTTTAATTTTGTCTAAAAATGAAAAGGCACAATTACTCTTAAGCTTAAGGTTTGTTTGATAGATATAGGTGTTATGGGTTAATTTGGGTAATATTAAAAACACATGGAGAATTTGGGATTTATAGCTAACCTCATGGGAAAAATGACATTTACTCCTACAAGTAATCCCCTTAGGACTTGTTAGAGACATAGTCTCTGCCACATGTTAAAATTGTTAAGATTGCTTCATCCAAATTCCAAATTTGAATCACTCTGTAGCCTGTGTTTGTAGTGCTCAGAAGATAGGAATCATACCTGAGAAATCTTTCCGAATGGGGGAGACACTCCATGGAGCCTCTGCCTCGTATCTTGATATTGATGCAGATAAGAAGCTAGTAGATGAAAGACTAAGAGAAGTTCGAGCTCAACAAGCTACTGAAAAGGATATAACATCAGCCTTGAAAGAGTTAGGCAAACAAAGGTTTGTATCTATCTAAAACACACAATTAGTGCATCACAATGTTGAAGCAAATTTAATATTTTTGTTCAGTGTAAACTAAAAACACACAATATGATATAACATGCAAATAATGTTTTTTAGTGGGATCTAAATTGAATTCTCAGACTAAAAGTACGTACTTTATGCATGCATATTTCTTTAAAAAATACCGCCCTACTCATCTCAATACACATTCGTCCTTGATGGACATGATGTATGTGAATTCAGATTTTCATTATTACCAAAAACGAAACAAATGATGAACTTATCAACAATAAAAGTTTTAGTAGCATTACATGAGTAAAAATGCAATTAAGCTTCTTTTATTCTGAATACTAAGACATAACCATCATGAGTGTTATCCGAGCTGCATGGTAGGCCTCCCACTTATATGCATATACAAGATTCATGTAATCACGAGCGGGATCATATGCAAGATTGAAACATAATTTTCTTTTTCCTAATTTCTCGAATATCAATAGCCAAAGCGGGATCATATGTCATGGACAAGACTTATTATGTATGCTTATTTTTATTACCAAAATATTATATCCGATCCTATATGTATGCTTAGTTGGTATGTTAAAATAAGATAGAGAATTAAAAAAATTTCTTAAGTTAACATGCCAACTAAGTATATACGTAAGACATGATATTTGTGTGATAAAAATAGCGTGACATCTACGATTACTTCTAAGATAATGGTATCACTAATGGATAGTAAATGAACTTCTCTAATTTACTTTTTTAGCTCTTTATATTTCACATGATCATGTGTCCTTTTTTTTGGATCAAAATAGTTTATTGATTCACACAATTCTAAAAAAAAAAAGAATTGCTATTTCTTTCTTCACTATTCTTTCTCCATAAACTCAAAATTTTTTTTCTTTGTTCACTATACCAATTTATATTTTATTTAGTTCTTACATGAAGAATTTCTTCGGGGCAACTCTACATGGATGGAAAAACACGTATACATTTACTAAAGCAATGGGGGAGATGCTTTTAGGACATCTAAAGGAAAATTTGGATATAATTATCTTGCGCCCAACAATTATAACAAGCACTATCAAAGAACCTTTTCCTGGTTGGATTGAAGGCGTAAGGTAACGAAGTTTTGTATAGGTGCATATGTATATGTACTACTTCCTATTCTTTGTTTGATGAGGTTAATTTTCTTTACCTTCGAGCAGATTTAGCTTATATAGGTAAATATGTATATGTAATTCTCGGACCACCTAAATTCTATTAACTTAGGTAGATGTTAATTTTGTCAATAAGTAAATAATTATTAATTTATGAAGATATTTTTTGAACTTGTTACTTAACAGTAAACATATTAACACATTAAGTGACCAAGTCGATTCAAAATACCATAAAATTTAAAATATTATTTTTATCGGTATTTAACCAATTAAGAATTCATTCAATTCTACATAATTAGCATAAAGATCCAATTATTCAACTTATTAGAATAAGTGCATACAATATATATATATATTGAATCAAAGCAAATCCTATTTAACCCAACAAAATCTCTTATTATTTATGGTATCTTAAGTTCTAAATAGAAAAAATGGTTTTTTTGTCTCAAAGTGTCCAGAAAAGAATCATGACAGATGAAATGTGTAAAACATTATGTAAGCATAGCAAAGAACATCTATTATGCACGAAAAAAGAATTGTAATCATAGGTTTTGAAAAAAATATGATTTGCAAGTTAGTTATGTGTAGCTTGTCTAAAATTTAGCAGAAGAAGGTTCTAAAACTTAAAAGTGAAAAATGCATAAAATGTGGTAAAGAGAAAATTTTAATTGTTTGGTGAACATAATTGAGCCATAGTTTCTTGATTCTCGAGTAGCGGAATTTCGATAATTTTGATTGTCAGTCATGTTCAATAGTTTAGAGAGAGGGTATTAGTGTTAGAATATGTATTTGTCCCATATCGAAAAAATATAAATTCTTAGACCACTTTATAAAATCCTGTACTACTCTATTTAACACCAATTTGTTTTAGAATAGAATCTCAATTATCTTAACATAGTATGAGAGTTAGACCAATGGTCTAGTCTTGTTAATCTTCCATTGTTGGCCTTTCCGCATGTGTTCAATCTCTTCCATGTGAGGCCCTTTTCACGTGTGTAATTCAATCTTCCACGTGTGACCCTTCTTAAATCAATCTCTTCCACGTGCGGCCTTTTTTACGTGTGTAATTCAATTTTTCACATGTGACGGCTCTTTCCACGTGTGTAATTCAATCTTTTACATGTGACCCCTTTTAAATCAAGTCACGCGTGAGGGGAGTGTTAGAATATACACTTGTTCCATATCAAAAAAAATAGAAACTCTAAGACCACCTTATAAGATCTTAGGCTTCTCCACTTAGAACTTGTTGGTTTTAAAATTGAACCCCAATTATCTTAATATGGTATCAGAACTGGGCCTTGGTCCATTTTATTCATCTGCGTGTGACCCATCTCAAATCAAGTCCACTTATGTTCAATCTTTTGCTTGTGTTATATTATATTTCACGCATCTTCAATCTTCCACGTGTGTCATATGTGTGTTCAATCTTCCACATGTGTTAACCTATCATGTATATTCAATCTTCTAAGTATGACCTATCTCAAAATTACGTCCATGCGTGTTCAATCTTCCACGTGTGACTCCTATCAAATAATGTCACACGTGAGGGGGAGTGTCAGAATATGCACTTATCCCATATCGGAAAAATATAAATTCTTAGACTACCTTATAAGATCTTGGACCGCTCCACTTAACACCAATTGATTTTATGCTGGAATCACAGTTATCTTAACAATTAGCCACCTATGAAAGAAAAAAAAAGCTAGATTTACAAATTTTATCCACTTGATAGCAAGATTAGATTATGCAAATAATTTGGGACAGTGTTTTAAATAAAACTAAATATATATAGATGTTAAAAAATTAAAAATGTTTTACAACTATACATACATAAAGTGTAGTTATAAATATTTTTAACAATTCAATATAATATGAGTTTTTGGTATTCAAAAAAGTAGGAAATATGATGGTCAAACTCTCTTATTAACTACTTGAGAATGTAGATTCAAACAGAACTCGTTCCGTCGGTTTATTTATATATTTATTTACTTGGTTATGGAAAGATGAGAAACTTCTGTGGTTATTTTACCCTTCTAAGTATTTGCCATAACGTATTTGTGTTTTATGGAAAACTTGCCATGACAAAACTATGGATGGCTTTTTCGTTGCTTATGGTGAAGGAAAATTGAAGGTCATGTTTGGTGATCGAGAGTTAATAATTGATGTGGTGAGTCTGCATAATGATATCAATGTTGATCAATTAATCTATTTGTTTCTTTAATTTAATTTTATTCCTTTCCTCACTTACTTAGCCTTTAAATTTTCAGATTTTGGATGTTTTATCACTAACATTCAAAATTTGTTGCAAACTATGAATGTATCTTCATTTGAAGAACTTTTGAAGAGTACATATTTGAATTATTAGAATTCCATACAGATACCAGGTGATATGGTAGTGGACTTTATTCTTGCTGTAATGGTCGCATATGCACATCAGCTGCCCCAACTGCTCATTTATCATATTGGTTCTTCTTGAAGGAATCCTCTAACTTATGCTGACCTTTACAAATTTGTCTTCAATTATTTCACAAAAAATCCATGGACTAATGCTAGTGAAAAACCAGTGAAAGTCACAAGACTTAAAATACTAAGAACCATGGCTAGCTTCCGCAAACATTTCATGGTTCGTCTTCTACGACTCGTGAATGTCAATTTTCATAATAGCAAATTGCTCTTAGTCCTGATAATATTGTCTTTTGTTATCGAAGTTCAAACCTCCTCTTTCATCACAAAGTAATATTACTCAAACTTTCCGACGTTAGCCATGTATATTTATTTGATCCAAATACATGAGATATTCTTCTACATGGAGTATATTAGAGATGTCATGATCTAAATTAATCATTTTAATTTCCTTATACGTATTAAAGTTGGTGAATATGGTATTTTGTGGACTTTTTGAAGACCAATATAAGAAACTCAAACGAAGGATGAATTATGTTATGCGTCTTGCAGAAGTTTACGAATCATTTGTGTTTTTCAAGGGAATATATGTCTATCTTGTCAATATTCACTCTTAAAGATAAAATTTCTACAATTTGATTTATCTTGATCGAAGGAATTTTCATATTAATAAATACTTATTCTTCACAGCTTTGATGATGCGAATACCGAGAAGTTGGTGATGATAATAAGAGAAAGCAACATCGATGTTGATATTTTGTCCATTGATTCAACGAGCATTAAGTGGGAGGAATACTTTATGAGTATACACCTTCATGGAGTCAAAAAGTACCTGATGAAGTAATTTTATTGGGGCATATAAGTACGTAACTCAATATCCTTTAATTCAATAATAGATTGTGTACCACCAGGACTTTGGTCTAGTGATATATTCATGTATATTGCTATAAATGTGAGAGGTTATGAGATTGGTTCTCGAAAGTTACATCTTTAATATATACTAGTGTTATGCTCGTGTGATGTAAGGGTGTAACGTGAATACATTAAAAATATGTAAAATGAAACCAATTCTCTCAACTATATAACCATACTATCAAAAATACTATAATATGTACCTACTCTGAATACTATACCATTACATAAAATAATTAAAACAAATAAGCACATATTTTCTCAAAAATGTGATAGTAGTCCCCTTTTACAAATTGGTAGCTATGATGACCTTAGCTTTTAAAGGAATCATGTCATGAAGCCAAGTCAATTTCGGGCTACCAAACCCTGTCGAACAACTGATTCTAAAGCAGGGGATTCATTGTTCACTAGGATAGAAGGCTGGTCCCAAAGCTAACATGGCAGGCTACAAAAAAGTCTAAAAAGGAAAATATCTAACAATTGAAGGGGGTTAGGGCATCCTTTTCTCGTCCATTAGCAAGACGAAAAAGTGCCCAACCCTGTCAAGGCCCCTTACCCAACCCCTCCACCCCATCACCCCTAACCCCATACCCCACCCTATATATTGATTTATTTTTATATTTTTCGGTCTACTATGTGCGTGTATGAGTGTATATATATGTAAAAGGGAAATGAGAAAAGTGAGAAAAGAAAAACAATTGAGGGCATTTTTTTTCTTTTTGCAATTGCGGTTATTTGACTTAATGAAAAGTTTGGATTGGAGCAAGTGTGCTTACTGTTCAAAATCATAAAGAAGGTATTTTGTAGTTTTTGAACCACTAAGAAGTATTGTGCAGTTTTCCAAAATCATACGAGGATCCGGTGCTATTCACCTTTGTATATATGATATGGTTTTAGGAAGAAAACTAAAGGAGTACGAGAAAATTGGAGAAATCTTTCAACTCTTGTAATACCAAAACAATTTCATGTTTATTCAAAATTATGAGGGTAAATCAAAGGAATGGAAATTGTTTTAACTAAACTTTTTCAGAACATATTAATTAAAGCCCATTCGTTTGTTATAAAATGACTCAACCTCTCTTTGCTTTCCCGTCTATTCTTTTTCCAAACAAGATGTTAGCTGTTACCTTTTTTTTCTAGTTGTTTATTATTTCATTTCTTTATCAATCCAAATAAAATAAGAGAACATTCTTGTCTTTTATTTTACTTTTTTCTTTCTTTTAGGCCATATCGTTTCCTTTTCTTCTCATCATAGCAATTTGAACAAATTGTTAAAGAGAAAACTGGGAGTGATGTTTGCGTGATTTTAGTATTAAACATACAAAAATCAAATAAGTTTTGGATTGTTAATTTGTAATTATAGTTCAATTTGGAAGATTGCCTAATGAAAGAAAATGATGAATTCATGATTATAATTTAATTAGGTTAAACCATTCAACTTTCAGTTTGTGAATTTCACCCACCATCATTCGTCGCTTTCTACTGAAGTACGGGAAGACGGCGCCGTTGCACCGAAAGTTTCCTTGTATATATAGGTTATGCTGCACCGAATTACAAGCAGCATAATCTATGTTGTCCCCTATGTTGCCCCGAATGTTTCCTTGTATATTTAGGTAGCAGTAATGCATATGAGAACACGGGTGTTTGATTTGAATCCGCAAATCATATTACGCGAGTCCCTTAATCAGTTTCACAAATGGAATCCAACAACATTTTTCGGTTTCTTGAGGGCAAGACTATATTGATCACAGGCGCCACTGGCTTTCTAGCAAAAAGTACTCTCTAACTTGGCGTTTTATGCAGTTTCAGCAATTCTTTTACTTCTAACAGAATAAATTGCTCCATTCAGTGGCGGAGCCACTTGAGAATAAGGGTGTGCTTGATAATTTCTTTTTTTAGTTTTTTAAAACAAATTATTATATTAAATAATTTTATTGTATGAATACACACCTTAATTTCTGTTTATACCTTATAATCATTACCCGAAAACTTCAATGCACTAGCTCATCTCCCTTCTCTCTCCTCTCGTCTCCAGCTTTTGTAATTTGGAGCCCCGCATAGTTTTAACTTCGTCGTAGTTACTTCTATAAAGTAATTTGCATGCTTGAGTGCATGACTACAATTTCGATGCAGTGCTAGTGGAGCGGATACTTGACATTCAGCCAAACATCAACAAGCTCTTCCTTCTAATGAGAGCAGCAGATGTCGTGTCAGCTAGACGACGATTATATGATGAGGTGCGTACCCTCAGATCTTTTAAGTGGATTAAGCATCTTTACGATATCAACATTTTTTTTTAAATTTTTTTTTAATTCAAAGGGAGATCTAAAGGTATGCACATGTATATAGATGTAACCAATAAGATTTAACCTCGCAACCTCTCATACACTGCGAGTATCATACGATATCAACGGTTTGGCTCAGTCACCATTCGCTCATTTATAGTCGTTTTTATACTTTTGTCCTACGCTAGGATATGGAAGTCTTTCTTTTCCTTTCTCTGGTGCTTTGAAGTCTGGTCTAATTCTTATGTTGTAATGATTTCTGTATTATCCCATTTAATTAGTTGAGACATGCTAAAAGAAGAGACAGAAATAAAAAAGTTTGTTAACTACTTTAGCATACAAACGAAATATTTTTAAAGAAGGTAATAAATGAATAATGAAAATAAAACGCTGTTTTTGTAAATTACAATAGACTACAAAGGCCCTTAAGGAACCAAGTTATTATGTACGTGCAGGTCATTGAAACCGAGCTATTTAAAGTGTTGAAGGAGAAATGGGGTGCCAACTTGAGACCCCTTCTCGCTGACAAAGTGGTTCCAGTTCCTGGTGACGTTGCTTGTGAGAACTTAGGGATTCAAGATTTCTCGCTGACAAAGTGGTTCCAGTTCCTGGTGACGTTGCTTGTGAGAACTTAGGGATTCAAGATTCCGATTTGAGAAATGATATGTGGAGAGAAATAAACGTTGTTGTTAATTCTGCTGCCACAACAAGGTTTTTCGAAAGGTAATATTAGAAGTATAGGTTGAATATACAGCAAGAGAAATGAAGTTTAACTCTTAAATGTCTTTTGGGTGTTAATATTCAGGTATGATGTTGCCTTGGGTATCAATGCTTTCGGAACAGTAAATGTTCTGAACTTCGCCAAAAAATGTTCGAAAGTAGAGCTGCTTATCCATATATATATCTACTGGTTAGTACCAGCTCTCTTGGAAACATTAAATTAATTAAGGAGTGAAAGTAGAGCTGCTTATCCATATATCTACTGGTTAGTACTAGCTCTCTTGGAAACATTAAATTAATTAAGGAGTAAATCTCATTTATCCCCATGAGTTCTAACCTAAAATTCAAACTTCCCCATAAACTTTTCATATGACCCAAATTTCCCCATTCTTTTAAAGCTTGCCAAACAAAGCCTTATTACTAAGAGTATTTTTATTTTTTCATTTTTCTAAAGACAAAATTAAAAAGGGTTAAAAATGACAAAAACTAACCACCTTCACCACACACAACACCCCACGTGTATAGAGTTGTGGGCTTGAATCGCTCAAGAAATAAATATACTCCTTTAGCTAATGGTTATATAGCTTGTTTTATACGATGTGTGTGTGTGTGTGTATATATATATATATATATATATATATATATATAGTTGGTTTTACATGACAAATATAGATTATGTCCCAACTCTCAATTAGGTGAATCTAGTGTTTGGAATCAATTCATATATGAAATTTATTTTATTTATAAATGAATTTCATGAGGAATTCATTTACAAATGATTGGAACTGAAAAATAATATTAAGTCAATTCTGTTAATTGTAAATTCAAATTGTGTTTGGAACACATATGAAATTGGAATTAATTGTTGTATTTTACTTAAATATTCTTCTTTTATTCAATAGAAATTAGGTTATCATATAAGTACTATCTTATCTATTTATTATTAATTTCTGGTACTATCATAAAAATCCAAAATAAAAAATAAAAAACAAAGAAATATTTTCAAAAAATTTAATATCACAAAATAATGATAATAACCGTAAGCTTAACAAGAAAAAATAACTTTAGGTTTAACTAATGTGAATTATTCATCCAATTCATAAATCAGTTCAACATTACAAAAATAACTATAATAGATGATTTGTCTTATCAAATAACCACCATTTAATCATCACCTGCACTGTTTCACACACTCAATAATAAAATTAAAAAGTTAGTCATGAAGACTTTTTTTTTCCCTAGCTCGGTGCAATAGATTAGAAGCATAGTCAACATAAATATACAAAAAGTGAAGGAGCCATGTTCCCTACGCAGACAAACTAACCCCATCAAGTGCTAATTTTCTTCTCGTTCATGGGAATAATATTGAAACTCCAAGAGCCTTGCAAATCGAGTCAGTGGAGGCTTTTTTTTTTTTGCATTCCCCACCATCTTGTACTAGAATTTCAACACTAGGTCTGCTATCACTGCTACACAATACTATTATATCCATTCTTGAAAATTTGTATAATCATTAATCAAAAGTCGTAGGGTGAGGAAAGTGATCGAGTGAATTTGAAATTTGAATTTATATATCTTTTTATTGAAAATATTGTCTAGCTTGAAAGAATAATTTACATGACAAATCTAGAAATTATGTACAAAGCAGTGTCTTAAAAATAAGAAGGAACAACAACAACAACATAATAGTACTATAATAATAACCAAAAGAATACATAATAGAAAAGATATTGCCAATTAATTTGCAAAATATCTGAAAGAGGAGTGAATGAAGAAGTTGATTTTTTTCTCTTTTTGCTGTCAATTTGGAAGAAGAGAGAAGAGTGGGGAAGAAGAGTGAAAATGACATTTTTTTTTCTTTAACTTGAGGGTAGTTTTGTCTTTAAAAGATTAGTAATAGAATTAGAAAACATAGATTTGCAAATTCCACCTCTTGGGCTCGGATTTGAGTAAGACTTGTGTAAATCCAAAAATTACAAATCTAAAAATTACAAATCCTAGATTTATAATTTTTTAAAAAGGTGCAACCAAATAAAAAAAATATAGATTTGCAAATGAATTCCACAAAATTTTGTGAAATTCATTTATACCAACCAGTCTGGAAAAAGAAAATGTACACGGTATTAACATCTTGCATATGCCTTTATCTTAGCTTATTCGAATTGAAATTAAATCAATATTTTCAAATATTTGCAGTTTTAAAATATCTCCACCCTATTCACATCCTATGAGTGCACGATAATGTAAAATGTGAAAACAATTTTAGGTTTTAGTTTAGACCAATTATATCACATATGTTAGATGCGTAATTTGCCACGTCCGAGCTGAGCTAAGGACCTGCACAATTTGAGCCGAGCTGAGGTCTTGCACAAATAACAAAAAGGAACGATGGGAGTTGTTTCTTGCGTACCTCCTCGAGCGAGAGAATTAGTAAGTTGGCTCGGAGATAAATTTAACGGACTATGACAAATTTGGCAATAGAATTAATTAGTAACCTTTCAGTTGCCTTCCATGTTCTATTTATAGCAATGTTAAAAAATCTTTTCCCGTGGTCCCCACTTGTCCTTGTGCACTACTCTTGTGACAAGTGTCATGTGGGGAATGTCCTTTTCACCCCTCATGGTATTTTATTAACTTCATAATTCCGTTATTTTATATCATTATCAACATATTTTCACTAAAAATATTTTAAGATTTACTGTTGAGAATTTTCATTTAGCTTTTGACATTTGTTTTTCTTTTAAAAAAAAAAGGACCAAAATGCTCTTAGTTATAAGACTTTGTTTGACAGGTACTAATGACATGGGGGAATCTAGATAATATAAAAAGTTCATGGGGGAGTTCGGGTTTTAGGCAAGAATTCATGCAGAAAAATGGGATTTACTCATTAATTAAGTATATACTATTCAACGACTGAAACTTTTACATCAAATAATTACTTAAGATAGTATCAGAGTCAGGTTCTAGGTTTACGTCTTGCCTCTATTAGTGTTGGCCACTGTAAGTAATCCCCTTGGGGCTTGTCGGAGACATCAGTCTTGCTACTATAATCTTATTTGTCACATGTATAGGTTGCATACGAGGGGGCATGTAAGAGACATCAAATTAATTGAGTATACACTATCTAACAGTTTAAACTTTTAAGGGTTAATGACACAAATGGTCCTTTATCTTTGCCTTGTGTGCCAACTAACTCCTTTATTTTTTGTTTGTGATGAATCGGTCCCTAATCTTGAACTACAGTGACAACGTCAGTCCTTGAGTGTAAAATTCTTCAAAAATAAGACGAAAGTGGCACGCTGACCGCACATGATGAGGGACCAATTCATCACAAATGAAAGATAAGAGAATTAGTTGGCACACAAGACAAAGATAAAAGACCATTTGTGTCATTAACCCAAAAAAATTAAATGGTCATTCAAGAAGCTCCACTTTCTATCCTTCACTTTATTTCAAGAAGAATGGATTGAAACATATATTAAAATTGTTATGATTACTTCATCCAAATTCTAAATTTGAATATATAAAACCAATGTGTTAATGCTTAAAAGCTAAATCGCTGTGTAGCCTATGTTTGCTGTGAGCAGAAGATAGGAATCATACCAGAGAAACCTTTCTGAATAGGCGAGACACTCCATGGAGCCTTTGCCTCGTATCTTGATATTGATGCAGAGAAGAAGCAAGTGGATGAAATACTAAGAGAACTTCGAGCTCATCAAGCAACTAAAAATGATCTAACGTTGGCCTTGAACAATTTAGGCAAACAAAGGTTAGTATCTAACTTAATTATGTACAATTAGTGCATCATGGATCTTAGGAGCAAATTCAATATTTTTGTTCAATGTAAGCTAAAAACACAATATGATATCACATACAAATAATGTTTTTTAGTGGGGTCTAAATTGAATTCTTAGATTAAAAACACTTTATGCACATTTCTTTAAAAAAGACCGCCCCACTCATATGGATGTGATTTATGTGAATTCAGATTTTCATTATTACGAGAAAACAATTGATGAACTTATCAATTGTTAAGGTCGGATCTGCGCTGGGAGAACAGCGTGGTGCTAAGCCCAATTTCTTGAGCTGGGTTGGGATGAAATCCGAGCTGCAGACTTAAGTCAATTATGAAGACTAAGCCCAATTTTTTTAGCCCAATTACAAAAGAAAGAACCCAAGGTGGTGCTTGGGTCTTTCTCTGATACTTAAGTCAGTTATGAGGACCAAGATGACTTTTACACTACTAGAAAAATGTAAACAGGCGATGGGTTTTAGCGACGGCAAAAAGTATGTCGCTACTTGGCGATGGATTCATCAACAAAAAAGACTCAGTTACTAATTTGTGACAAATTAACGACGTCTTTGCAACGGAAAATGTTACAACTAAATTTCGTCACTAATCCCTGGCAAAATTGTGACGGATTAGTGACGGACGATAGATTAGCGAGGGACTCTCACGCTTCTCTCCCTAAATTTGTCACTAATTCTAATTAGCGACAGCTTTAGCCACGAACATTAGTAAAAATATTAAAAATGAGCCCTTAAATGCTAGTTCAGTATTCTACGTTATTGGTAAGCCTAGTAAAAGTATAGACAAATTTAAATTAATAACAACCTAGGTCCAGAACATGAAATATAAATAATTTGACGTAATCACATGTTATTGTCTATAATACAAACTATGGACAATTATAACTCATTTCATCCGTTGTTTGCAATTCTCACTCTGAACGTTGTTCGGACATCGAATTAAGTTGAAAATTTTATGTTCACATTGTCAATGGACTGTAAGATGCATTTTATAAGAAATCATGACTTGTAACATTTTATTTTTTAAATTAGTTTTTGATATCTGTTGCTAAATCTGTCACTAATTCTAATTAGTGACGGCTTTAGTGACGGACATTAGTAAAAATATTAAAAATTGAGTTTCCCTCGCTAAAGCGTTCACTAATTAGTGACGGTTTTAGCGATGATCATTAGTAAAAATATTAAAAATGAGCCCTTAAATGCTAATTCAGTATTGTACGTTATTCGTAAGCCTAGTAAAAGTATAGACGAGTTTAAATTAATAACAACCTAGGTCCAGAACATGAAATATAAATAATTTGACGTAATCACATGTTATTGTCTATAATACATACTATGGACAATTATAACTCATTTCATCCATTTTTTGCGATTCTCACTCTGAAAGTTGTTCGGACATCAGATTAAGTTGAAAAATTGATATTCACATTGTCAATGGATTGTAAGATGCATTTTATAATGATTTAGAAATCATGACTTGTAACGTTTTAGTTTTTAAATTAGTTTTTGATATCCGTTGCTAAATCTGTCACTAATTCTAATTAGTTTTGACTTGAGCGACATATATTAGTAAAAATATTAAAAATCGAGTTGCCCTTGCTAAAGCGGTCAATAATTAGTGACGGCTTTAGCAATAGACATTAGTAAAAATATTAAAAATGAGCCCTTAAATTAATTGATCAGTACTGTACATTATTGGTAAACCTAGTATAAGTATAGATGAGTTTAAATTAATTACAAACTAGGTCCAGAACATGAAATATAAAAAATTTGACGTAATCACATGTTATTATCTATAATACAAACTATGAATAATGATAACTCATTTCATCCATTTTTTGCGATTCTCACTCTGAAAGTTGTTCGGACATCGGATTAAGTTGAAAATTTGATGTTCACATTGTCAATGGATTGTAAGATGTATTTTATAAGGAATCATGACTTGTAACGTTTTATTTTTTAAATTAGTTTTTGATATATGTCGCTAAATCTGTCACTAATTCTAATTAGTGACGGATTTAGAGAAAGACATTAGTAAAAATATTAAAAATTGAGTTGCCCTCGCTAAAGCGGTCACTAATTAGTGACGGCTTTAGCAACAGACATTAGTAAAAATATTAAAAATGAGCCCTTAAATTAATTGATCAGTATTGTACATTATTGGTAAACTTAGTAAAATTATAGATGAGTTTAAATTAATTACAAACTAGGTCCAGAACATGAAATATAAATAATTTTATGTAATCACATGTTATTGTCTATAATACAAACTATGAACAATGATAACTCATTTCATCCGTTTTTTGCGATTCTCAATATGAAAGTTGTTCAAACATCGAATTAAGTTGAAAATTTCATTTTCACATTGTTAATGGACAGTAAGATGAATTTTATAAGAAATCATGACTTATAACGTTTATTTTTTAAATTAGTTTCTGATATCCGTCATTAAATCGTTCACTAATTCTAATTAGTGATGGCTTTAGCGACGGACATTAATAAAAATATTAAAAATCAAGTTGCCCTCACTAAAGCGGTCCCTAATTAGTAACGACTTTAGCAACAGACATTTGTAAAAATATTAAAAATGAGCCCTTAAATTAATTGATCAGTATTGTACGTTATTGGTAAACTTAGTAAAATTGTAGATGAGTTTAAATTAATTACATACTAGGTCTAGAACATAAAATATAAATAATTTTATGTAATCATATGTTATTGTCTATAATACAAACTATGAACAATGATAACTCATTTCATCCATTTTTTGCGATTCTTACTATGAAAGTTGTTCGGAAATCGAATTAAGTTGAAAAATTCATTTTCACATTGTCAATGTACTGTAAGATGCATTTTATAAGAAATCATGACTTGTAACGTTTATTTTTTAAATTAGTTTCTGATATCCGTCGCTATATCTGTCACTAATTCTAATTAGTGACGGCTTTAGTGACAGACATTAATAAACATATTAAAAATCAAGTTGCCATTAGTGACCGCTTTAGCGTCGTGCATTAGTAAAAATATTAAAAATAGGCCCTTAAATTAGTTGATCAGTACTGTATGTTATTGGTAAGCCTAGTAAAAGTATAGACGAGTTTAAATTAATAACAAGTTAGGTCCAGAACATGAAATATAAATAATTTGACGTAATCACATGTTATTTTCTATAATACAAACTATGAACAATGATAACTCATTTCATCCGTTTGTTGCAATTCTCACTATGAAAGTAGTTCAGATATCGAATTAAGTTGAAAAATGCATGTTCACATTGTCAATGGACTGTAAGATGTATTTTATAAGAAATCATGACTTGTAATGTTTCATTTTTTGAATTAGTTTTTGATATTCGTCGCTAAATCTGTCACTAATTTTAATTATTGACGGCTTTAGCGACGGACATTAGTCAAAATATTAAAAATCGAGCTGTCCTCGCTAAAGCGGTCACTAATTAGTGACGACTTTAGCGACGGACATTAGTACAAATATTAAAAATTAACCTTTAAATTAATTGATCAGTACTGTACGTAGTAAGCCTAGTAAAAGTATAGATGAGTTGAAATTGATAATAACCTAAGTCCAGAACAAGAAATATAAAGGATTTGACATAATCACATGTTGTTGTGTGTAATACAAACTATAAACAATTATAACTCATTTCATCCGATTTTGCCGATTCTCACTCTGAAAGTGGCTCGGTCATCAAATTAAGTTGAAAAATATATGTTCATTTTGTCAATGGACTGTAAGATGCATTTTATATGAAATCATGACTTGTAATGTTTTTTTAAAAAAAAAGTAGTTTCTTATTTCCGTCGCTAAATCTGTCACTAATTCTAATTAGTAACGGCTTTAGCGACGGCATATCGAGTTTTCCTTGCTAAAGCCATCGCTAATCATGAAAATTAAAATGCATGAACCTATCAGTTGAGGCATGAAAATTAGTATTATATAATCATGAACCTATCAGTTGGGGCGTGGCCATAATTTATGAAAACTTAAGATTAAAAATAGAATAAAAATCAAACAATAAAAAGATCAAAAGCCACATGTTGTAATTTTAGGTGTTTAGTGATGATAAAGACGGTTAGGGGAAAATAAAAAAGCATTTTACCAATTTGTTGCCCGGGAAAGCTTTGTTTGAAAAGGTTACACTACAAAAAAACTGGATTTTACGACTGGCCGTCGCCATCCCGTCACTAATACGGCGACGGCTTGGTGAAGGAAAAGGTTGACACCAATTTTGTGACAGGACAGTGACGGCATAGTGTGAGACAAAAAAAACCGTCACCAAGCCGTCACTGTTAGTGACAGCATACTTCGCCATCTCCAAAATTGGAGATAGGAAAGGCTCCCGTCTCCAAAATTGGAGACGTGAAAGGCTCTCGTCTCCAATTTTGGAGTTGGAGACGAGAGCCTTTGCCGTCTCCAATTTGGAGACGGCAAACGTGCCCGTCTCCAATGGAGACGGGAAATGAACCCCGTCTCCAACTTTGGAGATGGGAGCCTTTGCCGTCTCCAAATTGGAGACGGCAAACGTGCCCGTCTCCAATATATATATATTGGTTTTTTATTTTTTAGGATTATTTTTTATTTATTTTCTAATTTTTTTTTAATTTTTGAAAATAATATTTGGTGACGAATGTTTTTATTGAAAATATTTTTAATAATATTTTTTACTAAAATGTTTAATCTAATTTAATTTTGTATTTCAATATAATTTTTTAAAAATTAAATTATATTTACTTACTAAATAAATAAATAATCTAATAATAAAACTTAAGAATTAAATTAATTTACTATATATACTTGTTAAATAATTTATTTTAATTTAGAATTTATATTAGTATTAATAATTAATTTAGCATGAACAATTTATCCTAAACTTGTAATTAAAGTACTAATTAAATAATAAATAACTAGTTATTTTAATTAATATAATTCTCTCATAAATTTTTTTTATAAAAAAAATCTTAATACTTCCTTCATAAAATAAATTCTCATCAATTTTTTTTAAAAAAAAAAAACACATGCACATTTAAGTGTTGTGCTGGGAGACGGACTTATTGTCCGTCTCCGAAACAGAGACGGACCCATTGGTCCGTCTTCGAAGTAAAGACGGACCCAAAGGGTCCATCTCCAAAAGGAGACGGACCTACATGGCCCGTCTCCACCAATCTTTCAAAAAAAAAAAATTGAAATAAAAGGATATCAGATCTAATTTCAATTACAACCCCCCACCCCCATTGTCCCTTACAGCGTCCTACCTACCCTCATGTCCCCTGCAACACCCCACCCCACCCCTTCCCTTCCCCTCCCCTCACCCCCTATCCCATTCCCCACCGGCACCAGTACCCCCACCCCATAAATCTGTCACCCCTACCTCCCGCGAAGCACCCCCACCCCCAGGAAGCACCACTACCAGTTGGCGCACTACCACTACAACCACAACAGCCACCCTTAGTCTCGCGCGGTATATGTGTGTATATATATATAAGTTTATGTATATGTATCTATATATACATATGTATACATACATCTACATACATTATATACAATCTTTTTATATATTTATTTTAATTTACTATTTTTTGTTTCAATTTAATATATTATGTAATTTTTTGTTTTTTATTTAATTTTATGTTATTAATTTATTGTTTAATTGCTGTTTAATTTATTTAATGTATGTGTATGTATAGTGTGTCGTGTGGGTGAGTTGTGATGTTGTGTGCAACTGTGTGTGTGTAGTTGGATATGTGTGGGTACATGTTATAGTCATGCATGTGTGTGTGTCTCTAGGTAAGAGTAAGCAGTGGATGGAAGATGATTGAAGTGGGTGTATTGGAAAGCAAAAAACTGGGTAAATAAATAAGAAAACACAGAAAGGTTAAAGTACAAAAGAAGACTAAAAAGAAATAAAAGGTAAAGAACGTATAAGAAAGAATAACTGTTATCTCATGGGGTGGGGGTAAAAAAAAAACTAATATTTGAACTCTAAAATCATACACCTTTGAGCCAAATTTGTATCATTTTTTATTGTAGTTAGACTAGCTTAACCAGTAGTTTGATATTATTGGTATCAACTTTTTATCAATCATTTTCTCGCATACTTTACAGATTTATTGTTTAAGTATTAGGGCATTGGATGATATTCCTGCTGGTCCTGTCACCTCATTCTTCAGTTCTGTAAAGAGCAGTTTGGATTTTGATATTGAAGATGAGAATGAAGGTTGGTTTTGATAATCAATTGCTATACTACTACGTAATTTTTCAAGGATTTGATTATTGTAGAAGGAATTTTAATGCCTAATAGATGCATTTGATTCCTTCATATATGGTTTTGCAATATTTGATTAGTATAAATTAACAAATCAAGCTTGATGGTACCATTGGTAATATTCCTGGATCATACAAGTCATAATTCAGTTTTTCTTTGTAAGAAACTCAATACATGAATAAAATAATTATTTAAACACCATATTTTGGAGATAGAATTTCAAAAATACATGTTATGTTAATAAATGGTTAAGAATGATATGTATTGATTCATAAATATGAAAATATGGAGTATAGTACACCAAGTATAATATATAATACTTTCTTAATTATGTACATTATATGCATATAACATGAGTATTTCACCAAGAGCTTGAGCTAAAAATATTAAGGGAAAAAGTCATTTTGCGTCATAGGTTCAAGGGTGGAGGAAAGTGGGCCATGGGGCTCGACAAAAAAATCTATGGGCCCCCAATTTCCTTTTTTCATTCCTTTTTTTTTTCCAATTTCAACACCGAACTTTTTTAAAAAAATGTGTCATTTCACTTTTCATGTCAACATTTCTTCCCTCAATTTTCACTTTTATCCCATATTTTTCCGTCGTGTTTGCTCTAGCTTCATAAGCTGGTTTTTGTGTATGAGAGCAAAAAACACATTTTATACACATTTGTCAGAAAATGCGACAGACTCTTAATAGAAGGGATGTAAGTCACATATAACAAAAAATGTGGGGTGTCAGTCTCATATAATAAATGTACAAGGAGTCTGG
Source organism: Ehretia macrophylla (assembly GCA_037974665.1). Classification (NCBI taxonomy): domain Eukaryota; kingdom Viridiplantae; phylum Streptophyta; class Magnoliopsida; order Boraginales; family Ehretiaceae; genus Ehretia; species Ehretia macrophylla. The sequence goes on along the minus strand of CM075778.1, from coordinate 28,979,230 downwards.
GTCTAAAATATATGAATTTTAATTTACATTTTTTTGCTTCTAAATGATAGTTTTGTTGTCAGAATTCTTTGATAGACAGTTAATTTTAGTGAATAAATTTCAGTAATGCTTAATTGATCTATTTGTTTGACTAGACAATTTTAAAGTTTCTTCATACATGATAAATTAGTAAAGATATTCCTATTGATACCATAATTGATGAATTCTATTGCATGAAGGAGAGCCGAGACCAACTTTAATATTGTCTGAATGAGTGAACTTTTCTTTATATAATCATATATTATTTTTGCTAAATATATTGTATTCTTTATGCTTGTTTATCTTGAAACATTAATATCGTCAATCTTCTTAATTGAATCCCGTCTCCAATATTAAATTTATGGCTTCATCGTTGCATAGGGTTGTACATAAATTCCTAAAAATGACAATTTTTTTTTTGTATTTATCCAAAATCCCATGGAAATAATTAACTTACACATTTCAAGACGTGGGGAGCAAATTAGTTTTTTTGATATGTATGACTAACCATAAAAAATATTAAAGAAGTGTTGAAAGAAGGATTAGTCCTAAAAATGATGTAGTCTAGTAATGATATTTTGTTGTTAAGTAAATCTTAGTACTTCGTTTTCTAATCTTTTAGTTGTGTTTGTTGATTTGAATTAATTAGCATTTAATGTAATTTTGTATGTTGTATAGCTATTAAACGAGAAATGCAATTTAGTCATGCTATTTATTTCCTTAAGAACTTATTAGCTATATATTCATAAGAGTTAATTATGTAATGATTGATTTTTAAGTACTTATATTTTTTCCTTGGGATATGATCATTGCGATTCTAACAGCTATCTTATTAACAAATTTTGTTTTGTCTTTAAAAAGCACAAAACACATATGGAAAGATGAATTCATCCCCACCCCTTAAAAATTGTATTAACACCATCTTCCTCATAATAGAATATGGGTAGTATAAAATGTCAATTATAACTTAAGTTCTACATTATCCATCACTAGAACTATTATTTCTCGTCAAAATACTTCTCATCTTCACATAAACCTATATAGCCGAATATAATCTATATAAATTTCATAAATTAGGTCACATGTGACCTTATCCATAAGTTGTAAATAAACCATGCCTGACATAAATTTACAGTGAAGTTGGTATCTATCATTGACATGTAGCAGATTTATGAAAAATATATGTAGTAATAGTAACATATTCTAGTGAAAGGATTTATACAATGTGAGCCCCATTTTATATAAAATTTGTTCTTCTCTTTTAATGAGAAAATTGCAACCATAGTTTACCTTTTCTTTCAATTATCAAACAAAGGAATGAAACATAAGTTTAATTGATAAAGTTATAAGATTTACCACTAAGACAAATTCAAATGGGATAAGTCATATAACCTTGGAATAACATTTGCCATCTTTCACCATATAACCTTGGCATAAAGCATTACTATTGACGATAAGATTAGGGAGAACTATTTGAGATGGATACATTAGGAGATGATCTTTGAAGGCACCTATCAAAAGTATGAAAATATAGAAGTAGTCTTGATTTTAATTATATACATCATATCGTATTTTTGGCATTATTTGCAGTTAATTTCACATATCAAACATGTTCAGTTTGGGATCTAGGTTCAAAATTTGTGAAAGAGTCATAAGAAGTTCAAGTATATGGTACATTAAAGCTAGTGAGGGCTTGGTGAAGGGAAGGATTAGTGATGGATTGGTGAGGGGGAAAGGTTGGCGAGGGCTTGGAGACACAAATTTTGGTGACGGTATGGTGAGGGGTAAAGTTGGCGAGTGTTCGGTGACAGGAATCATTGGTGACGGGTGAGTGAGGGGAAAGATTGGCGAGGGCTTGGTGATGGGACATTTGGTGACAGTTTTGGGACAGCACCAATTGCCAAGGGCTCGGTGACGGCAAATTGTAATGACGGCCTGGAGACAGGAAAAGATGGTGAGGGCTTGGTAATGGAGGAGTTGGAGACGGGATGGAGACAATTTTGCAGCCGTTGCCAAATTGGTGACTGTTTGGTGAGGGGAACGATTTTGGCGACAACCTCGTATCTGGCGAACGGTTTCCCTCACCGTGCTGACGCAAATTTCAAATTGGCGATGGCACGGTGAAGGGAACCGTCACTCACAAAATTCAATTTTTTTTTGTAGTGTTAGTACACATAGATTCACCTAAAACATATACTCTTCTCATCTAATCATCACATAAGAAGAAATATACCCACACCCAACAAAGACAAAGATCTCATCATTGCTATTGCTACCTGTGATGCCCGATGGCGATTTTTCGTTACCGGTAATGCGTAAAGGTGCTGAAACGTAGTTTACTCCATCAACACGAACCTAATAGTTTGAGGTGAAGTTTCTTTCTTTCTTTTTTTTTTTTCTGAAATTCCAGTCCTTTTTCTAGTAGTGTTAGATAAGTTCAGAAAACAGGTAAGCATGAATAAGCAGAGTTTTGATACCCCTTTTGAGTACTAGAGTGGCCCTTTTATAGTTGGTGTAATGCTCACGATTCAGTTAAAAGGGATGGGGTTGTCTCACAATAAATGTGGGAGCTGCTCCCCCTAGAGCTCTATGCTTGGAGTGGAAGAGTGGGTTATCCTTTCCTTAACCGGTTAAGATATTCCCTGATTACGTTGAATTGGTCAATAGGCCTGGCAATATCTTTGGCCCATCATTTAACTTTGCTGACCCGAAGCATTCCACTGTGTTGGGCTTGTTTCGCTGGCCTCGTCATCAACAACAAATGTTTTAGTAGCATTACATGCAATTAAGCTTCTTTTGTTCTGAATATTATAAGAGATGACCCTCGTGAATGTTATCCGGGTTGCATGGTAGGCACTTACATGTATATATAATATACTAAATAGATTGTTCTCTAGTAATCACTTCTAGGAAAATCTTGCCAATAGGGATTGTTTTTATTACACAAAAAATAAAATCTGACAACTTCATATGCAAGATTGAAACATCATTTTCCTTTTCCTAATTCCTCGAATATCAATAGCCCAAGCGGGATCATATGTCATGGACAAGACTTATTATGCTTTGCAAAAAGCAATATGCTTCTAGTTTGTTTTCTCTTGTGGTATAAATTTCCATGCTTCTACCTCCTCCTCCGTTTTTATATTTATTTACATATTCTCCTTTTTCTTGAATCAATAATTATTATAGTGCCACAATAAGGACATATAGGTTGTTGGTGGTGAGCATATGCCATATGAATATGATAGCATGGAAGATAATGGTATCGATAATGGATGGTAAATGAACTTCACTAATTTACTTTCTTGGCTCCTTCTATTTCACATGAACATGTGTCGCTTTGTTCTTCTTCTTTTTTTGGTCAAAATAGTTTATTGATTCACACAATTCAAAAAAAAACTTAAGAATTGCTTTTTCTTTCTTCACTATTCTTCCTCAATAAATTCAATTTGTTTTTTTTCTTTGTTCACTATAACAATTTGTATTTTAGTTGGTTCTTACATGAAGAATTTCTCCAGGGCAACGCTACATGGATGGAAAAACATGTATACATTTACTAAAGCAATTGGGTAGATGCTTTTAGGACATCTAAAGGAAAATTTGGATATCATTATCCTGCACCCAACAATTATAACAAGTACTATCAAAGAACCTTTTCCTGGTTGGATTGAAGGCGTAAGGTAACGAAGTTTTGTATAGGTGCATATGTATATGTACTACTTCCTATTCTTTGTTTGATGAGGTTAATTTCTTGATCTTTGAGCGGATTTAGCTTATATAGGTACATATGTATAAGTAATTCTTGGACCTCCTAGATTCTATTAACTTAGGTAGATATTTATTTTGTCAATAAGTAAATAATATTAATTTATAAAGATATTTTTTTAACTTGTTTCTTAACAATAAATATATCATCACATTAAGTGACCAAATTAAGATTCAAAATACTATAAAATTTAAAGTATTATTTTTATACGTATTTAACCAATTAAGAATTCATTGAATTATACATAATTAGCATAAAGATCAAATTATTCAACTTATTAGAATAAGTGCATACAATGTATATATATTGAATCAAAGCAAATTCTATTTAACCCAACACAATCTCTTATTATTTATGGTATATGAAGTTCTGAATAGAAAATATTGTTTTAAAATGGAACCTCAGTTATCTTAATATGGTATCAGAGCTGGGCCCTTGGTCCTGTTTATTCATTTGCGTGAGACCCATCTTAAATCAGGTTCATTTATGTTCAATCTTTCGCAAGTGTTATATTCTACGCATCTTCAATCTTCCACGTGTGTCCTCTATGTGTTCAATCTTCCACATGTGTTAATCTACCATGTATATTCAATCTTCCAAATATGATCCATCTCCAAATTAGGTCCACGCGTATTCAATCTTTTACATGTGACACCTATCAAATTAGGTTACACGTGAGGAGGAGTGTTAGAATATACACTTGTCTTATATCAGAAAAACATAAATTCTTAGACTACCTTATAAGATCATGGGCTATCCCACTTCATACCAATTGGTTTTAAGCTTGAACCTTAGTTATCTTAACAATTAGCCACCTATGAAAGAGTAAAAAGCTAGATTTACAAATTTCATCCACTTTATAGCAAGATTTGATTATGCAAATAATCTGGGACCATGTTTTAAATAAAACTAAATATATATAGATGTTAAAAAATTAAAAAAGTTTTACAACTATACATACATAAAGTGTAGTTATAAATATTTTTAACAATTCGATATAATTTGAGTTTTTGGTAGTAAAAAAAGTAGGAAATATGATGGTCAAACTCTCCTATTAACTACTTGAGAATGTAGATTCAAACAGAACTCGTTCTGCCGGTTTATTTATAGATTTATTTACTTGGTTATGGAAAGATGACAAACTTCAGTGGTTATTTGGTGTTTTACCCTTCTATGTATTTGATATAATGTATTTGTGTTTTATGGAAAACTTGCCATGACAAAACTATGGATGGCTTTTTCGTTGCTTATGGTGAAGGAAAATTGAAGGTCCTGCTTGGTGATCGAGAGTTAATAATTGATGCGGTGAGTCTGCATAATGATATCAATGTTGATCAATTAATCTATTTGTTTCTTTAATTTTATTTTATTCCCTTCCTCACTTACTTTATTGCTTTTAAATTTTCAGATTTTGGATGTTTTATCACTAACATTCAAAATTTGTTGCAAACTATGAATGTATCTTCATTTGAAGAACTTTTGAAGAGTACATATTTGAATTATTAGAATTCCATACAGATACCAGGTGATATGGTAGTGGACTTTATTCTTGTTGTAATGGTTGTACATGGACATCAACTGCCCCAACCGCTCGTTTATCATATTTGTTCTTCTCGAAGGAATCCTCTAACTTATGCTGACATTTACAAATTTATGTTCAATTATTTCACAAAAATCCATGGACTAATGCTAGTGGAAAACCAGTGAAAGTCACGAGACTTAAAATAGTAAGAACTATGGCTAGCTTCCACAAACATTTCATGATTCGTCTTCTACCATTTGTGAAAGTCAGTTTTCATAATACCAAATTGCTATTAGTCCTGATAATATTCTCTTTTATTATCCAAGTTCAAAACTCCTCTTTCATCACAAAGTAATTGTTACGCCACTTGCTGCAACAAGAGTTGTAAAATTAATTAGCTTGTGTCTTGCCAAAATTATGCTTTGACTGAATTTAATTATGGTATATGCATATATGTTTGGAGAATTATGATTGACAAGTTTACCATATTTATAAGAGAGTTGAAAAGACAAATTGACATCTACATTAAAAGTGATTAAAGTTTTCTTTTTCAAGAAAGGAAGGTTTCCTTATTTAAAGAATTGCTTGGAGACAAAGTCTTTCCATGCAACTCAAGCCCTAAGCATGGATTACCTTGTGGAGGTTTAGGCAACTAATTCAGCATATATACAAGGCCTCACACGACTGAAAAAAGTGAAGAAATAGAGCTGAAAATGAGGATTTATTTGAATATTTTCGAGCTGTCAGGTTTTGCTGCAGTTGATTGACGATGTGCTGCAACAGAAGACAGTAACAGAGAAAATCTGATAATCCATGTATTGGTGCATCAGACTATGAAACAGACAACTTATTAATGCTTCCGCTATGCTTATTGTTTTAATCTTTGATTGGAAGAGTTTTTAGTTTGTTATTGTTCTATTCATTCTTCGGGAGAAGAAGATGTAGTTCTCGGGAGAGAACGTTGCAAGTCGGAGGGAGCTCGCCAAACCTAGGTTCATTAAAGAGTTCATCATCAAGGCGTCAAAGTCAAGAGAGAGTCTTTATTTGTGTAAGTCCATTGATATTGTAACTTGTGATTTATTAATGAAATAAGTTTGTTGGACCAGGGAAGGTCCCGTGGACGTAAACCGCACGGTTGAACCACATTAAATCTCGGTGTCCTTACTTTCTGCATGCATTTATTTATTTTGTTTTAACTTCTGTTACAACAAGCTAATAACCAGAAACTTTCAAGTGGCATCAAGAGCGGGTTACTGAACTGACTCAATTAGATCTCTAGAAGAGTTTTTTTTTCTAGTTATCCTAGTAGATATAGACACTTTACGTGATGGTAGATCAATCATTAAACCACCTCTTCTCGATGGCTCAAACTACTCATACTAGAAGCCACGCATGAGGGCGTTTATCAAGTCCATTGATAAACAAGCTGGGAAAGTAGTTCTAACAGGTTGGGTGCATCCTACAATTACCGAACACAAGACAATGTTGTACCAAAACCTGAAACCCAATGGACCAAAGCACAAGATCTATTGGCAAATTATAATTCCAAAGCATTGAATGCCATCTTCAATGGAGTAGACATAAACCAATTCAAATTGATTTCAACGTGTGAATCAGCCAAAGATGCATGGGTGGTTTTGGAGACGACATATGAAGGCACTGCAGCTGTAAAAGTTTCGAAATTGCAAATACTTGCAACTAGGTTTGAAGAATTGTGGATACACGAGGATGAAATCATTGCTGAATTTAATGCTAAGCTTTGTGACATAGCAAACAAAGCTTTTGCATTGGGAGAAAAATACTCAGACTCAAAGTTGGTGAGAAAAATGTTGAGGTCACATCCGAACAGGTTTTCCATTAAAGTTGCAGTGATAGAAGAAGCAAATAATGTGGATTCCATGAAACTTGATGAACTAATGGGATCTTTACAAACCTTTGAAATGAAATTCAAGCAGAAAACAAATGAAAAGGGCATTGCACTACAAGCAGAAATTCAAAAGTGAGAGGATGAAGATCCTTTTGATGATGATGTCACAGAATCTTTAGCCTCACTCACAAAGAATGTCAACAAAGTGCTGAAAATGTTGGAGAAACAAAATGTCTCAACAAATTCTGAAATAATGAATGAGAAAAAGAATAAAGGAATTCAATGTCGGGAATGTGAATGATTTGGTCACATTCAATTTAAGTGTGCTAATACTTTGAAAAGAAAGAAGAAAGCCATAAATATCTCATGGAATGATGAAGGATAAAAAAGTAGCAGCAGCAGTGATGAGGAGCATATGAACAACTATGTTGCGTTTTGTGCTGCAGTAGACCAAGCAAATGTTGAGACAGATGCTGTAACAGATGTTGTGACAGATGTTGTAACAGATGCTGAGACAGAGACTGAACCCGCTCCAGTAGAATTAGCAATAACATCAACAATGAGATTGAGTATGACAGATGGTGAAACTGATTCCGAATTGGATAGTGATGAAGAAGAAGACAAGTTTATAAGGACCTACAAAATGATGTACCAAAAATGGTTGATCTTATGCAGGGTGAATCAAGATCAATTAACCAAGATTGCTGAGCTTGAAAAGGAAAAGGCTGAGTTGCAGCAAAAAGCCGACATGCTGTAGTAGGAACTGTCACAGATCTAACGAGGCTTCAAGATGATGAACTCAGGAATGGATAAACTTGATTATATGTTATCAATTCAAAAGTCTTGCAGAGATTATACTGGATTAGGCTATCAAGGAGGAGCATCAACAAGTCAAATTGTGTTTGTCAAAGAAGCTAAAAAACCAAAGGTGGAACAATCTGTTGCAATGAAACAGAATGACAAAACCACTGATGTCGCAACTGATGTAGCAACAAAAGCTGCAGCAGAGAGTAAAATTTCAAAATTTAAGAAAAAGAAGTTCATTCCAGTTTGTCATTTTTTCCACACTCGTGGACACATCAAATCACGATACTATAAGTACATTGACATGCTGATTTAAACCCTTTGTTCATGATGATTTTAGGAGGCCACCACAAATGAAAACGAATTTGTCGCAAAAAAAAGTGAAACAAATCTGGGGAATAAAATCAGTTTTACCTTGTCCAGTAGAGCATAAAAAGGTTGTTTCCGACTATGTTGCAACAGAAAATCAACTTGCAGATATCTTCACTAAGACACTAGACTTTGTAAGGTTTAAGATCTTGAAAAAAGCCTTAGGCATTTGTTCTCTATAAGATTTAATGGTTTGTGTGTATGTGCATTGGTTCATCACTAGAGCATTGAAAGTTATATGTATAAATCAGCTAGTGATTTCATTTATGGAACCATATTATCAATGCACTTCATGCACATGTCATTCCGATGAATCTTAGATTAAAATCTCCACAGGAAAAGATTGTGAGCTTACTTGACGACTGGGGATCTATCAAAGAGAAGTCTCTTTGAGATTCATTCCTGAATTCTATTCACCTTACCAAAAGACAAAAATCATTTGCAGGATATGGCAGCAAAAGTTGGAATGGAAAGGGCTACCTAAGACCACAAAGAATGGTTCTAGAGTGAAAGTCACCATACCAAGAAAAAAAAATTTAAAATTTTTGTGTGAAAGAAGGTTATAAAAAAAATCATGTAGGGGTGATTAGATGACCAGGTATGTTGGAACAAGTATTGCTTCTAATCTGACCTGGTGTGATGGATGTTGAGGACCGACTAGAGTAGCTTGTACATGAAAAACACACACACATGGTCCATACTTGAAATTCTTGTTTGATTTATGCATGTGATCAATAGAAGCTTGAGTGGTGACTTAGAGTTCATACTCATGAGAATTTGTTTGTTTTTAAATTCTGAACTTTTTAAGGGTCAAAAGAATCTTGAGGGTTGAACGTCAAAGTGTGGAATTTGTTTGGTTGACGTATATTGCAACATAATCTCATACACCAAGTTTTTGGAACTTAGTATGGTCGCAATTTACTATAGCACAAATTTTTCCTATCTGTCAATTATGGGTTTGTTGTATCAAAATTGGAAAACTAACAGTTTTGTCGCAGCACAACTTTTCTGTCTGGTGAACAAGTGCTACAGCAGGAGCTGAGTTGTTACAACTTTTTGTTGATATGTCATAACTGAAATTTTAAGCGGGAAATTAATGGGCACACATCAAGCAGGTACTCAGGGGAAGCGAACTATAGTTCCGTTTCTATTGCAGCAGGAGCTGATGTTCAGGGGGAGCATGGTGTGACTAACCCCTTGTATTTGTTCGACAAAAAAGGGGAGATAAATGGGATTATATATCTTGTGTTGTTGGATATTTTTTTTGCTCTGATGTTCTTATGCTCATTACTCTGATTCTGAACTTTTTATCCTTACTCTGATACAATTCGTTTATTCTGGATGTTTAGTCTATGCTCTGATATATTTTGTGTTATGTTTTCTTTGGCTATGTCTGATACATAGGTACATTGATTATACCTTGTCTTTATCTCTAATGTGTTATTACTCTAATATTTAGTTTTGCCAAAACAAAGCCAAAGGGGGAGCTTGTTACGCCCCTTGTTGCCCCCCTTGCTGCAATAACAATTGTAAAATTAATTGGCTTGTGTTTTGCCAAAATTATGCTTTGATTGAATTTAATTATGGTATATGCATATATGTTTGGAGAATTATGATTGACAGGTTTACCATATTTATAAGAGAGTTGAAAAGGCAAATTGACATCTATATTAAAGGTGATTGGAGTTTTCTTTTTCAAGAAAGGAAGGTTGTCTTATTTAAAGAATTGCTTGGAGACAAAGTCTTTTTATACAACTCAAGGCCCAAGCACGGATTATCTTGTGGAGGTTTAGGCAACTAATTTAGCATATATACAAGGCCTTACATGACTGAAAAGAGTGGAGAAAGAGAGCTGAAAATGAGGATTTATTTGAATATTTTCGAGCTGTCAGGTTTTGCTGTAGCAGATAGACGATGTGCTGCAACAGAAGTCAGTAACAGAAGAAATCTGACAATCCATGTATTGCTGCAGCAGACTGTGAAACAGACAGCTTATTTGTTTTAATCTTTGATTGGAAGAGTTTTTAGTTTGTTATTGTTCTATTCATTCTTCAGGAGAATAAGGTGTAGTTCTCGGGAGAGAACGTTGTAAGTCAGAGGGAGCTCGCCAAACCTAGGTTCATTAAAGAGTTCGTCATCAAGGCGTAAAAGTCAAGAGGGAGTCTTTACTTGTGTAAGTCCATTGATATTGTAACTTGTGATTTATTAATGAAACAGGTTTGTTGGACCAGGGGAGGTCCCATAGACGTAGACCGCACGGTTGAACCATGTTAAATCTCGGTGTTCTTACTTTCTGCATCCGTTTATTTATTTTGTTTTAACTTCTGTGACAACAAGCTAATAACCAGAAACTTTCAGTAATATTACACAAACTTTTCGGCCTCAACCATGTATATTTGATCACAGGATTGTATGTTATACATGAGATAATCTTCTACATAGAATATATTAGAGATGTCATTATCCAAATTAATCGTTCTCATCACCAGCATGTCCACAAAATAGTTCTTATAATTCTTTTATACAATGGGAGAATTTAGGAATTTTTTTCAATAAGGACTAAAATTCATAATTTTTTAACTATATAAATATATAATTTTTTTTTCGGTGGGGCTATAATATAGGAGAATACAAACCAAATCCTAAGATGACTATTTGATTCTTGGAGTTATGGGGAAATGAATATCAAGCATATCAAAGGTTAAAAGAATTTAGTAGATTCATTGAAGAAACAATTGAATGTCATAAACAGATGCATTTAGTATGTGCTCTTAGTTTTTTTAGATGTATCTAGTATATGTCTCTTAATTTTCCTATCTATTAGTATAAATTGACTTTGATGGTTTTGTATCAAAGTACTCCAAGCTATTCAATCTATGTACACTGCAAGAAATTTCGGAAAGGTAGACGACACATTTCCGTGTGAAATCCCACTTTTCTATCCTGCCTCGTTTTGGATGAATTGACCTGTCTATGTGCTATATGACTTAGAATGTGATAATTTTGATATTAATACTCCTAGAACATGCTAAATGTGCATTCATGAAATTTTCATAAAAAACGGAATCAGAAATTTTATCGTCAATTTTTAGTGAATAGTATTTTCGAAACACGTCCGCTAAAATTTTGAAACTAGTCTTTTTAACCCTTCTAGACATAGTCCACGGACTTTAATAGACCTGTGTTTGATTAAAACAGTTTTTAAATCAGCTTAGGAATTTATTAGGGTTTTATACCGACTTTTACAAAAATCGAGTTTTAAGCCGACTCGGGTGAAATTGTTTGACTGTAAAACTTCTTGTCACCTAAAAATAACCTACTTGAGCTATCTTGGGTGTTGAATAATTGTTTTGAACATTGGTGATCAAGAAAATGAATTTAAAGTCAAGAAAATACAAAAATACTAAGTTAATTCAACTTTGACTTTATTTAAAATGTTGACCAATATGCATATATCACCAACACACACTCACAAAGCACAAAAACACCCTCAATTTCACACACATTGCCGAGAGGAAGAAGGGAGAAAAGAGAAAGGTTTTCAACAAGTTTTCAAAGAAAAAGCTAGTTTTTATCAGTAGAACATCGTACCGAGTTGGATTCCGCTTGTTGGGCACGCATTGCACGTATTTCTAGGATTATATCGCATCAAAGGTGAGAGAAAAATTCTAGATCTCAAAACTCATCTTTTATGTTTTTGCGTAGAATTGATTATTGAACCGTTAAAATGTTAATCTAATGTTAGATAATTGTTCCATGCATGCTAGGGATCATTTATATGTAATCTAGAGAGATTTGAACCGTTGTAGCATAATTATTATTTTTTGGGTATTTAAAGTTGAGTTATTGGCCATTTCTTGATTATTTTGAGTTGTGTTGATTGAAATCGATTGCCGTCGATTTCTAAAAATTTGATAATTACGTGGTAGCGCCGTTGTAATGCTGAATTTTTGATTGCGAGGTCGGTGCTAAAATCCGGAAATTTCAGCCATGACATACTAGGGTTTTAGGGTTATTGGGCATGATTTGGATGTGTTTTGGTTGGTTTCCAGGGGGGCTAATGTAGTTGATTGAATGGGTGAGTGATAGAAACTGATTTGGAGTTGTTTGGATTAGTAGAATGTAAGATATGAATATTTGAAGTTTAGGTTGTCTTTCTTTAAAATGCTAAATTATGCCTTTAGTTGATTGGTGGTGGATTGAGTGATTGAATTGTGAGTTGATGTTGGGTAAACTAGGGTTTGATTGTGTGTTTAATGCATGTTCGGTTGGATGACCTACTTTGTCATCTAACTTAGTTATTTGTTGTTAAATTGATTATTGATGTTATTATGATGATAATATGATTATTAATTGATTATTGATTGATGATTGATGAACCGGGAGATAGTTAACGGAAAAGGTTGTCCTTCTGTGAATGATTGATGTTTATTATTATTGCTGAGTCTTTGGTATGTGTGTGCCACCTCTCAAGCAGCATTGGGCTGTCGGGTTGAAAATGGCATGACTACCAGAGACTGCTTCCAGCTCGCATGACGGAGGTGTCATAGAGGGAGAGATTATTGGGGTACCTCGGGTGCGTGAGTTTATGGGAGTCACAAGAAGGCTGTTATGATCGTGATGGCATTTGGAGCTACACCAACTAGTGTATCCTTTATTGAATGGTCATTAAAGATTATGTGATGATAGTAGTATTGATGTTATTGTGTGTTTACTTGCTCAAAGGATTATTTCTAAGGAGTATAGTGAATACCGTTAGAGATCTATCGGATCCTCACTGGGCTTATTTTATATAAGCTCACTCTCTATTATTGCATGCTTACAGGTGTCCTTTCGCAAGATTACGGGTACGTGCCTTCTGAAGAGAAAAATGTGCCTTTCGTGGATAAGTCTTATGTTCCGGAGTCTTATCCTTGATGTTGTATTGTTTACTATCTTGTATATTAACTTAGTAGACTTTTGTATGCTTTGTAGTTCATAATGTAAAAGATGTTGAAAAGATGATGATCTAAATGAAGCTAACTTAATAGTCTTTCTTTTGTCTATGTATAGGTTGCTAGGTTGGTATCAATATATTTTTGCAATGTATATTAAGGTTCATGTATTATGTTGGAACGGAGGCGTATAATAAGGAATGTTTATTGTGTAATATGGTTATATTGTATGTTGTTATTTTGTTGAAGAGTTGTTTATTGTATGCTTTATGGAGTTAATGTATGACGTTCTAATGAGGTTGGTTTAGAGCCTCAGTATCCTATTTACTGTCGTTATACCGTCAAAATTCCGTTGCGTCCTGACTGATTATAGGAGGGGTCGAGTTGGGGCGTAACATTTAAGTGGTATCAGAGCGCATGTTAGTTGTCAGCCAGGGTATTCTCGGAATGTGGGTAATGGTCTTAGCATGAAAGTATGTATGAAAAGAAAGAAAGGTGAATTATGTATTAATATGATTAAATGATTCAGTGATTAAGTGATTAAGTGATTTAGTGCTTATGTGATTATGTGATCAATTTGTTTATGTGTTTTATATGAGTTTGTTGTTTATGTGTTAATAGTTGTTTATAACCTGTTTACGTGCTATAACCTGTGCTAACTCTTTGATTAGTAGAATGACCGGTAGACCAAGGACCAGAGGTAGGCCCGAGATAGTAGATGAGACTCCTGGTAATGCGGCACCGGGCCGTGATAGGGGTAATGATCGTTTAGGGACAGCTATGGATAGGATTGCGGAGTTAATGGCCGGACAGGCCTAGTTGATAGCAGGGCAGGCTGCCCAGACTCAAGCTTGGCAGGCTCATTTATTGAATGTGCAGGGTGGAAACCACGGGCGTGGTACCCTGAAAGAGTTCTTGGGGTATCATCCACCTAGATTTCAGGGGGAACTCGATGATCGGAAGGTTGAAGCGTGGATTAGTAAGGTGGAGAAGATTTATGATCCTCTTGATTATACCGATGAGCAGAAGGTCTCCTTTGTCGTGTACTTGCTGGATGATGAGGTAGAAGAATGGTGGCGCACGGTGAGAACTAGTTGGGCGACTCAGGGTATTCCGTATGTTTAGGGTACCTTTCTGTTGGCTTTCCGGGCAAAGTATGTCCCGAGGATCGCGAGGGAGCGGAGAGAGGCTGAGTTTCTGTCTCTGGTTTAGGGGGATGCCTCAGTGGCTCAGTATGAGGCCACCTTTACTCGATTGTCCCGATATGCACCGAAGTATGTGGCTGATGAGGAGCAGAGGACTCGTAGATTCATGTTGGGGTTGAGGCCCGAGATTCAGGATGTGATAGCTCTGAATCGGTATGATATATTCACTGAGGCCTTTGAGGCAACTTCTAGGTTAGAAAAGAGGAAAGGGGAACAGATTGTATCTAGCCAGCCTAGTAAGAGGCCATTCCAGCCGCAGGGTCAGCAGGGAGTGTATAGGCCTTCAGTACAGTAGGTTGTGTACAGGCTACCAGCTCAACAGGGTTCTTTTAGGCCACAGGGACAACAGAGTTATTATCGGCCTCAGTTTCAGCAAGGGTCATATCAAGTTCAGTCCCAGTATAGGCCAGCCCAGTCTCAGGGTCAGTACATGCCTAGTTTGGTAAGGCTTCAGCAGCAGGCTGGTACAGCTGTTTCTTCAGCTTCTGGTTCTTCCAGGGGCAGTGTTAGTGCATCATCACCGCAGTGTACACACTATAAGTGCACAAGGCATATGGAGGCCGATTGCAGAGTGAAGGCAAGGACGTGTTTAGGATGCGGCAGCAATCAGCACAGGGCGAGGGATTGCCCTAGATATTCGAGGACTAAGGGTTGGACAGCGACTCAGGGTTATCAGGGCCGACCTGCGGCCAGTGCACCTCAACAGCAACATGTCCAGGCTCGGGCCTACGCAGTTGACTTAGAGGAGATGCCTGAGGAGATGCAGTGGTGGAAGGTAACTTCCTTATACTTGATCAACTTGTTAAAGTGTTCATTGATTATGGTGCTACGCATTCTTTCATTTCTCCTGCTTGTGTGCAACGTGTTAATTTGCAACCTAAAAGATTGCCTTATGTGGTTGAGATTAGTACCTCTTTGACTGATAAGTATGTTACTGGCTTAGTATGTAAGGATTGTATAATACATGTTAAGGGGAATAGTTTTCCTTCAGACCTTATCTTATTTCTTATTTGGGGGTATGATGTTATCTTGGGTATGGATTGGCTTTCTAAGTATGATGCCCAGTTGAACTGTAGAACAAAGGTAGTACATTTTTGTTTGCCAGATCAGCCAGTAGTTGATGTAGTAGGGAACCGAAGTTCTAAGATGAGTTTTGTTATCTCAGCAACTAAAGCCGTTAAGTTGGTAAGTAAGGGGTGTTCGGGTTATCTAGCTTATTTGATCAACAAGCCATATGATAAGCTACAGTTGGAAGAAGTTCTTATTATTCGGGAATATCCCAATGTATTTCCCGAGGAATTGCCAGGGCTACTGCCAGAGAGAGATGTGGAGTTTGTGATTAATCTTGTTCCCGGTAGTCAACCTATTTCTAAATCAGTGTACCGGATGGCACCAGCTGTGTTGAAGGAGCTGAAAACTCAATTGCAGGAGTTATTGGAGAAGGGATTTATTCAGCAGAGTTCTTCACCTTGGGGAGCTCCTGTTTTATTTGTTAAGAAGAAGGATGGTACCTTGAGGTTATGCATTGACTATCGTGGTTTGAATCAGGTGACTATCAAGAACAAGTATCCTTTGCCACTGATTGATGAGTTGTTTGATCAACTTCAGGGAGCCAAAGTCTATTCTAAATTTGATTTGAGGCAGGGGTATTATCAACTTCGGATTCATACGGAGGATGTTTCGAAGTCTGCGTTCAAGACTCGGTACGGGCATTATGAGTTTATTGTTATGCCCTTTGGATTAACTAATTCACCGGCAGCATTCATGGATCTTATGCATCGGGTTTTTCAGTCGTATTTAGACCAATTCGTGGTTATCTTTATTGATGATATCTTGGTCTATTCTAAATCTGAATTGGAGCACGAGCAACATCTACGGCTTGTCTTACAGAAGCTGCAGGAGCATTAGTTGTTTGCCAAGTTCAGCAAATGTGAATTTTGGCTGCAACGCATATCTTTTCTTGGCCATGTTATCACATAGAGCGGTATTTCTGTAGATCCCACTAAAATTGAAGTGGTGATGTCTTGGAAATGGCCAGAGAATGTTTCTGAGGTCTGTAGCTTTCTTGGCTTGGCGGGTTATTATCGTAGGTTTGTAAAGGACTTCTCGAAGAATGCTAGGCCACTTTCTAAGTTGACTCAGAAACAGACTATCTTTGCTTAGGATGAGAAGTGTGAGAGTGGGTTTCAGGAGTTAAAAAAGAGGTTGACTACTGCTCCAGTACTTGCTCTACCAGAGGGGACCGATAATATAGTTATTTACAGCGATGCATCCAAGGAGGGCTTGGGATGTGTTCTTATGCAGGATGGCCGAGTTATTGCCTATGCTTCCAGAAAGTTGAATTATCCGACTCATGATCTTGAGTTGGCAGCAGTTGTCTTCGCACTGAAAAAGTGGCGTCATTATCTGTAGGGCAGTAAGTTCGAGATTTTCACTGATCATAAGAGTCTGAAGTACTTGTTCTCATAGAAGGAGTTGAATATGCGTTAGCGGATGTGGATGGAGCTTCTTGGATATTATAATTGTTCTATCATTTATCTGCCTGGAAAGGCAAATGTTATAGCAGATGCTCTCAGCTGGAAGGCGAGTGTTGCTTGTTTGGCTATCAAGAAATGGGAAGTTCTTAAGGAATTCACTTATTGGAGACCGGAGTTGACTCGGGTTGGGGTGATGTGTTCACATCTCCGTATTCAGCCTTTATTGTTGTCTCAGATCAGAGAAGCTTAGCAACTTGATGTTAAACTTTAGAAGATCAAGGATCAGATGATCAGTCTGACTTCAAAGTGCACGAAGATGGTATTCTTTGGTTTCAAAACAAGGTTTGTGTTCCCGATGAACCGGGCTTGAGGCGAGGTATTCTGGAGGAAGCTCATAATTCTAAGTACACTATTCAACCCAGTGGAACCAAGATGTATCGGGATTTGAAGCAACACTATTGGTGGAATAACATGAAGAAAGAGGTTGCTCAGTTTGTATCTAGATATTTGACTTGTCAGAGGGTGAAAGCCAAGCATCAACGACCTGCAGGGTTACTTCAGCCGTTAGCTATACCAGAGTGGAAGTGGGAGCATATTACGATGGATTTCGTCACTGGTTTGCCTAGAACACCGAGGGGTAATGATGTAGTTTGGGTTGTCATGGATCGTTTGACGAGGACAGCTCATTTTATTTCGATGAGGATGGGAGATGAGGTTACAAAGTTGACGGATCTTTATTTGAATTAGATTGTTAGACTTCACGGGATTCCATCTAGTATTGTCTTAGATCGAGATCCTCGATTTACTTCTCGTTTGTGGAAAAAACTTTAGGAGACCTTGGGTACTCAGTTGAACTTCAGTACCGCATATCATTCACAGACCGACGGTCAGTCTGAGCGAACTATTCAGATTCTGGAAGATATGCTTAGGGCTTTTGTTTTTGACTTCGAGAAGAACTAGGAGAAACATCTACCACTTGTCGAGTTTGCCTATAACAATAGTTATCAAGTTAGTATTGGGATGGCACCTTTCGCAGCTCTTTACGGTCGTAAGTGCCGTTCACCTTTATATTGGGACGAGGTAGGGGAGATAAAGACTATTGATCCGACTATCATGCCAGAGCTTCTTGAGAAGATTGAGAATGTTCAGTTGATCAGGCAGAGAATGCTTATGGCGCAGAGTAGATTCAAGAGTTATGCTGATAAGCGTCGTCGAGACTTGGAGTTTGCAGTCGGAGATCGGGTTTTCTTGAGATTGTCTCCTCGTAAGGGGTTTGCTCGTTATGGTAAAAGTGGAAAGCTGAATCTGAGATTTGTTGGGCCATTTGAGATTACCGACAGGGTTGGTAAGTTGGCATATCGGTTGGCTTTACCGGAGAACTTCTCTTATGTCCACGATGTATTTCATGTGTCTAATTTGCGGAAATATAATTCGGATCCTTCTCATATTCTTGAGCCAGAGCCGTTACAGCTTCGTGAGAATCTGACTTATGACAAGCGTCCGATTTGTATTCTTGATCAGATGGAACGAGAGTTGAGGTCGAAGAAGATTCCGCTGGTTAAGGTGTTGTGGAAGCATCACGGCATTGAGGAAGTGACTTGGGAGAGACGAGATCAGATGCAGCAGCAGTACCCAGATCTGTTCAGTACATCAAGTAAGAATTTCGAGGACGAAATTTCTTTAAGGGGGAGAATGTGAAATCCTACTTTTCTATCCTGTCTCGTTTTGCGTGTTTATTCTCGTTTTACGTGAATTGACCTGTCTATGTGCTATATGACTTAGAATGTGATAATTTTGATATTAATACTCCTAGAACATGCTAAATGTGCATTCATGAAATTTTCATAAAAAACGGAATCAGAAATTTTATCGTCGATTTTTAATGAATTATATTTTCGAAACACGTCTGCTAAAATTTTGAAACTGGTCTGTTTAACCCTTCTAGACCTAGTCCACGGACTTTAATAGACTTGTGCTTGATTAAAATAGTTTTTAAATCGGCTTAGGAATTTATTAGGATTTTTACACCGACTTTTGTGAAAATCGAGTTTTAAGCCGACTCAGGTGAAATTGTTTGACTGTAAAACTTCTTGTCATCTAAAAATAACCTACTTGAGCTATCTTGGGTATTGAATGATTGTTTTGAACATTGGTGATCAAGAAAATGAATTTAAAGTCAAGAAAATACAAAATACTAAGTTAATTCAACTTTGACTTTATTTAAAATGTTGACCAATATGCATATATCACCAACACACACTCACAAAGCACAAAAACACCCTCAATTTCACACACATTGCCGAGAGGAAGAAGGGAGAAAAGAGAAAGGTTTTCAACAAGTTTTCAAAGCAAATTTTCAAAGAAAAAGCTAGTTTTTGTCCGTAGAACTTCGTGCCGAGTTGGATTCCACTTGTTGGGCACGCATTGCACGCATTTCTAGGCTTATATCGCATCAAAGGTGAGAGAAAAATTCTAGATCTCAAAACTCATCTTTTATGTTTTTGAGTAGAATTGATTATTGAACCGTTAAAATGTTAATCTGATGTTAGATTATTGCTCCATGCATGCTAGGAATCATTTATATGTAATCTTACGAGACTTGAACCATTGTAGCATAATTATTTATTTTTGGGTATTTAAAGTTGAGTTATTGGCCATTTCTTGAATATTTTGAGTTGTGTTGGTTGAACTCGATTGCCGTCGATTTCTAAAAGGTTGATAATTACGTGGTAGCGCCGTTGTAATGCCGAATTTTCGATTACGAGGTCAGTACGAAAGTCCAGAAATTTTAGCCATGACACACTAGGGTTTTAGGGTTGTTGGGCATGATTTGGATGTGTTTTGGTTGGTTTTCGAGGGGGCTAATGTAGTTGATTGATTGCGTGAGTGATAGAAACTAATTTGAAGTGGTTTGGACTAGTAGAATGTAAGATATGAATATTTGAAGTTTAGGTTGTCTTTCTTTAAAATGTTAAATTATGCTTTTAGTTGATTGGTGGTGGTTTGGGTGATTGAATTGTGAGTTAATGTTGGGTAAACTAGGGTTTCATTGTGTGTTTAATGCATGTTCGGTTAGATGGCCTACTTTGTCATCTAACTTAGTTATTTCTTGTTAAAATGATTATTGATGTTATTATGATGATAATATGATTATTGATTGATGATTGATGAACCGGGAGATAGTCAACGGAAAAGGTTGTCCTCTTGTGAATGATTGATGTTTATTATTATTGCTAAGTCTTTGGTATGTGTGTGCCACATCTCGGGCAGCATCAGGCTGTCGGGTTGATAACAGCATAACTACCAGAGACTGTCTCCAGCTTGCATGACGGAGGTGTCATGGAGGGAGAGGTTATTGGGGTACCTCGGGTGCGTGAGTTTATGGGAGTCACAAGAAGGCTGTTATGATCGTGATGGCATTTGGAGCTACACCAACTAGTGTATCATTTATTGAATGGTCATTATAGATTATGTGATGATAGTAGTATTGATGTTATTGTGTGTTTACTTACTCAAAGGATTATTTCCAAGGAGTATAGTGAATACTGTTAGAGATCTATCGGATCCTCAATGGGCTTATTTTATATAAACTCACTCTTTATTATTGCATGCTTACAGGTGTCTTTTCGCAAGACTACAGGTACGTGCCTCCTGAAGAGGAAAATGTGCCTTTCGTGGATGAGTCTTATGTTCCGGAGTCTTATCCTTGATGTTGTATTGTTTACTATCTTGTATATTAACTTAGTAGACTTTTATATGCTTTGTAGTTCATAATGTAAAAGATGTTGAAAAGATGATGATCTAAATGAAGCTAACTTAGTAGTCTTTCTTTTGTCTATGTATAGGTTGCTAGGTTGGTATCAATATATTTTTGCAATGTATATTAAGGTTCATGTATTATGTTGGAACGGAAGTGTATAACGATGAATGTTTATTGTGTAATATGGTTATGTTGTATGTTGTTATTTTGTTGAGGAGTTGTTTATTGTATGGTTTATGGAGTTAATGTTTGACGTTCTAATGAGGTTGGTTTAGAGCCTCGGTATCCTATTTACTGTCTTTATACCGCTGAAATTTCGTTGCGTCCTGACTGATTATAGGAGGGATCGAGTTGGGGAGTGACATTCCGTCTCCAATTTGGAAAGGAGACGGAACGGAGACGAAACTCGGCCGTGGCCTCTCAAATCATCGCAAATTTTGAATTTCATCTCAAATGGAGACGAAAAGATATTCGTCCTCGTTTCATCGCAAATGATGTTCGTCTCCGTAAGAAAATCATCTTCAATTTGTCTCCCTCACATTTCGTCACCTTTTCGTATCTATTTCGTCACTTTTCCGTCTCCGTTCCGTCTCCCTCATATTTCGTCTCCTTTCCGTCATATTTTTTTATTTTAAAAAAATATATATATAAAATCAGTGAAGTTTTAAATTCTAATTATGTCAAATTTGCTATAAAAATTGAAATTAAAAAACATTATGCTAATTTTATATATATATATATATATATATATATATATATATATATATATATACACACACACACACATATATATATATAGACAAAAAAAGATAAAGCTGATTTTTTTTAAAAACAACTTAATATCATGAATTTCAGCTTTATTTGATGTTTTTCTTTCATATTTGTGTGTATATATATATATAAAAGCATCAAATAAAGCTGAATTTTTTTTTAAAAAGGTTAAAATCTTGAAAAAACTTCAAAATATATATATATTTACCTCAATCTATTATTTATACATACATATATATGACATATACATAATACAAATATAATCCCAAAAAACATGAAAGTATTAAAATCAAAATTCTAAAATCACAATACATATACATATAATTGGCATTATATACAAAGATATATATAATGAAATAAAACAAAATAAATTTAAAAATTTAAATACAAGTAAAAAAAGAATTAAAATAGTTCAAGTGGCTGGAATTTTCCAAGTCCTTACATAAGGACTTGGTACGTTTTATATATATATATATAAATAATGGTCTGTCTCTATTCCGTCACCAAAATTGGAGACTGAATGAAGACAGACCCTTGACACTTTTGGTTTAATTTGTTTGAATTTCCCCCAATTATGTAATTGTAAGAGTCGATTAGTAACTGAATTCAAGAAAATATATCGAGGCTTAGATGTCCGTGGATGTAGACTAAGTCTAAACTATGTTAAAAGTTTTATTTACCCTTTACATTTGTGTACTAGATCCATTTTCAACAATTAATTCATCTTTTTAAATAAAAGTACATACATATTTAATGTTTTTTTTTTAAAAAAAATAATACATAGAATTTTTAACTTTTTCTTTGGCCAATGCGGACTGCAAACACATCCGCCACTGCTTTTATATGAGGTATATCCGAAATGTAAATAAATTTGATTAATAGCTGAGTCTTCCTTAGGAGCTAGCCATATTTGTCTTTTAGTTTCTTACTGATAATGCGCTTTGTAATATACACTTTAGTATGTAAGTAATTTTCTATGTAAAATTTCTATGCCCACGAAAATCATTTCAAAAATAGGACAAAGAATTAAGGACAATCTTGCCCTTTTATGCAAGGAAACAACAACAAATTAAATGATCATTTGTACATCTTTTTCTTCTTTTTGTTTTGTTAGCATACTAGAAATAATTAAATAGATAGTCTCACATTATAAATGTCTTTGATACTTTCTCATAAGGGCAAAGATCAAACATACAAGATACAAGTACATATACGTTGTTTTGAAAGTTTCACGTGTTTTTTGGAATTACTTGCACTTTGTAGTTATAGGCACAATGATTTACACATTTATTTTATAGGTATCAAAGTTGGTGAACATGGTATCTTGTCGACATTTTGAAGACCAACATAACAAACTCAAACGAAGTATGAATCATGTTATGCGTCTTGCAGAAGCTTACGAACCATTTGTGTTTTTCAAGGGAATGTATGTCTATCTTGTCAATATTTACTCTTAAAGACAAAATTTCTACAATTTTTTTTTTCAAGGAAAATTTATACAATTTAATTTATCTTGATTGAAGGAATTTTCATATTAATAAATACTTATTCTACACAGCTTTGATGATGCGAATACCGAGAAGTTGCGGATGATGATAAGAGAAAGCAACATTGATACGGATATTTTGTCCATTGATTCAAAGAGCATTAAGTGGGAGGAATACTTTATGAGTACACACCTTCATGGAGTCAAAAAATACTTGATGAAGTAATTTTAGTGGGGTGTGACCTCCTGAACACTATTGTAAATTTAATGTTGATGGGTGTTTGAAAAGAAACTCGAAATTATAAGTATGTCATTCAATATCCTTTAAGTTAATAATAGATTGTGTAACATCGTGAGAATGACTTTGTCTTCTATAAGGGGACAGAAAAGGATATTCTAAAATTCCATATCCAAAGCCAAAAGTCTTGGTTGTATTTCAACCAAGATATAATAAAAATGTTTTGATGGAATATGATCAATTTATATGTAAATGATATATATATATATTTTTTTTGCTAGGCAATATAAATGATATGCTTTTGTTTACATTAAAGATTTTTTATTGCAATTATCAAGCATAAATCAATTTGATCTTCGAACACCTTTTTGATATTTTTAGCGCTCATTTCAGATGGTTTTGAAAGTCAATGTTAGAGATTAGTGGACAAAGCACTAAAAGTACAACAAATCTAAAGATGTCTTCACACTATGTTAATTGAGAAAATAATTAAATGATGTTAATGAAAAGATCCTAAATGTTCTGTTGCTTGTGACGGGGTTTGTAACGCCCCGATCCCTCACGAGATCGGGGTCCCGATCCAAAAACTCAAGGCATGAAAAATGAGAGAAAACGGGCGGAGTCTGCCCTATTTATAAGGCTATCAGTTCACCTAAAAACAGTAAATTTATCCTCAAAACCTCAACCCAACTCCAACATACAATCTCATCCTCCAACATCAACACATACAACAAACTCCTCAAGGCCATTCGAGCCTTGGAACCCAGCATTATAACACACAAGCATGCAAAGATAAATACATTGAAATTCTATCTTTTTAATCCACTTATCATACTACTGTACATTATCAATCAAGCTTTCTTATAATTTATGTCCAACCAACCAGCTAGCCTCTAGTGACTACCCAAGCATGCAACATTAAACACTAAAGCAAAACATAAAATTTTTACAACTCAACTAACTACTAACATCATATAATACTTTTAACTTCAATTTACATTCATCCAAGACAACTCAATTATACATAATACCCATAGGACTCAGAATAGATAATAACCACATCCTCGACATATTCTTTACAAAGCTAGCATTTAGGCACTCCAACCTCAGCAAGATAAGCAACACAGCTAAACAACATTCAAGGCAACAACAATTGCTCTAACTGCACCTCCTGAAACATGTTAAAACGAGAAATGAGTAACTAAGGTTACTCAGTGAGGGAGGGGATACAGTAAACCACGGGTGTTTCCGAAAATCATTTCGTGCAATGCAACAAAAATAATCATACAAGTAATACAATATAGCGAGTCAATCGAATAAATATTAAACACATGTCAAAAGGATACGGTTCATCTTTTTTATCTTTGATCTTGAACCACGAATCATGATCTTCAATCAAATGCTGGCAAACCCCTTATTCCTCCATTGGGGTACTCTGAATGTACCCCGATCCTACGATCTATTCTCTCGAGGTAGGTCCGTATACCCCAACGAGGTGAACCACGCCTCTGGAGTAAGGGAGTATGCCTCAGCGAGATAGGGAATAGGCACTATGGTAGCCGAGCTAGACCGACAGCCCGATGCTACCCAGTGTTTCTCGATACTACTATGTCCGAAAAGGTTGGCAACCCAATACGAATTCGAGAATTCACGAGATATCACGAGATAATTGCAAATAATCACGAGAATTCACAAGATCACAAGTAAATAGTACATATAAACTTTATCAATTAAAGCTAAATCATACAAGCAAAACATAAAATTTTTACAACTCAACTAACTACTAACATCATATAATACTTTTAACTTCAATTTACATTCATCCAAGACAACTCAATTATACACAATACCCATAGGACTTAGAATAGATAATAACCACATCCTCAACATATTCTTTACAAAGCTAGCATATAGGTACTCCAACCTCAGCAAGATAAGCAACACAGCTAAACAGCATTCAAGGCAACAACAATTGCTCTAACTGCACCTCTTAAAACATGTTAAAACGAGGAATGAGTAACCAAGGTTACTCAGTGAGGGAGGGGATACAGTAAACCAAGGGTGTTTCCGAAAATCATTTCGTGCAATGCAACAAAGATAATCATACAAGTAATACAATATAGCGAGTCAATTGAATAAATATTAAACACATGTCAAAAGGATACTGTTTATCTTCTTTATCTTCGATCTCGAATCACGAACCATGATCTTCAAGCGAATGTTGGCAAACCCCTTATTCTTCCAATGGGGTACTCCAGATGTACCCCGATTGTAATGCCCCATTCCCTCACGGAAACAGGAGCTTTATAAATCCACTAAACACAACCTGATCCCAATCCCAAGTCATGAAAATCAGGGAAAATGGATGGAGTCTCCCCTGTTTATATGACTATCTAAAACCTGTACAAGGAATTATAACCTCGAAATCAAAGTCCAATCTCCTCTATAACTCCCAACTTCTTCTATCATCACATACAACAAACTCATCAAGGCTATCTGAGCCTTGGAACTCAACTAACTCAACAAAAGTACACAAGCATGCATGCGAATTAGACAACAAAATAAATCATTGAAGTTATTACAATTCAGCCACACCTATCAACTCAATCAAGACTTTAACTTTAAGTTATATTTCTTATAACTAATATATATACAAAGTACGCAGGCCTCAAAAGAAACCTAACTATCTCAATTATACATAGAACCAAACATTTACAACTAACATATTCGATCATGTAGAATCCCGAGCTTTCTTTACCTCAACTTCAAAGGCTCCGAACCTGAAATGGTTAGAAGAGGGATGAACATACTATAACACGTATGCCCAGTGAGCGAGTTTTCAAAAAGATTTTCGAACAATGCATATAAAGCATAAAATTAATTTACAAGATAAAGTATTCAATCGAGATAATAAAACCAAATAGCATATTTAGGAAATTATAACTAAAAGATGAGCAATAAAGAATATACAATGGAACACAATGGCCACTTAACACAATCAACAAGACAAGACTGATGTACAATTGACTATTAAGTGTCATATATCAAGGAGATGAAATAACCACAATAAAATAAGTATACAATATGACAATGAGAGTTCAATCAAGGTAACTCTCCAAGGAACAAGGGCCCAAGCGAGAGTTACAATATCCATTAGTAACTAAATAGCTCATATAAAGGAATATAATTACAGTTAACTCTCCTGTGGTAGATCTATATGCCCTAACGAAGCGATTTAAGCCTCTGGGGTAGTGGATTATGCCACGGCGAGAGATTCTAAAAATGATATATCACCAATCGCGAGCATGAATCACGAACCACGAATCACAAGAAATATTTACTATATCAATAAGCCGGCACAAAACCGCTTTTAACTCCCACGGGTGTACTCCGGATGTACCCCGATCTAATGACTCATATCTCCTGGGGTAGGTCTGTATGCCCAACGAGGTAAACCACGCCTCTGGGGAGGGGAATGCCTCAGAGTCGTGGTTCAGGTAATTCACAAGATATCAAAATACGACTCAAGTAACTTGGTTAAATCATGAAATCATTGAGCAAGTAAATGAACTAAATGCACAATAGGATGAAGTCCCTCACCTTAGATTAGGCTACATAAACTAGCAAAAAGCTATATTCACTTCCAACCTTCATTGACTTAACTTAAAGTGCAACCCTAGTATTTTCACACAAGTATAACATTTATCAATTAACTATACGAATTCCATTCAAATAACTATCCTAACATTTTACAGTTGATTATATCCACTCTAACTTAACTATTATGAAATCTCAACAAACAACAATAGAAGTTATACAATCACTTGTTCATTCCACATTATTACATAGTTCAAGTAGTCATACAAATAACTAAATATTGGTAGGTGAACAGTGGCACATATGAGATGAGTAAGGCTAGCAACTACTAGCAAGAGTTAACTTTAGCTATTAACAACTAATTCTCAACAAGGATCGAAATAGCCTTACAATTATTGAATTAACCCTCGCACATAATTACAATATATAAGCAATATATCAAAGAATTAACCATGCTTAATCAAAGTAGCTAACTAATCCAATTCATGAAACTTGACAAGTGCAATTCATATGCTATATAATTGTATTTAAACACTTAGATAATCAACTATAAGTCATTACTCAACATTAAACCTTACTTAAATACCTAACATAATTCAACTATCAGCTGTTCATTAATTGTTCAAGATTTCCTCCTTTACCATTTACATATAAAGCTAGTTCATTTTCACTTACATTTAAGTAGCTATAGATCAACTTAGAAATATTTCTCTTAGCGATCTAAAGTTAATAAAATTCAAGTTCCACAAGGTTCGAGGAGTATTAAATTTATTCTTTCATATGGTTTACCTTTTTCATCTAAGTGTTCACTAGTTTGCACATAAATCACATGATAGGTTATATAACGCATAGAAAATCATATCATATTGTGCATAGCATCACTTTCAACATATTATATATCTTCACATAGATTAAATTATATAACAAGTAATAACAATGTCTTGTAATACATTATTTAACCTCAAGAAACATTAGGAGCACAAAACAAATAAGCTCAATAGTTTCAACATCACAGTAAGAGCTCAACTTTGGCTACAAATTTACCTAAGAAAATGACTCCCAAATAAATGGATTTTGACATGTATGGAAATCTCTTCGAAATTAGATAACTCTAGAATCAAACAGCACCTAAGTCCAAGTTAAATTCATCAAGATATGACTAAAGCAATATAGGTGTGCAAACTGTCCAGATCAATCACGATTTCTGTCAACTTCAATGTTTAGTGTTTTAGGAACCCTAAACGATTTTATTTAATTTTCTAGCCTAAACAAAGTTTGTTCCTAACTGATCAAACTACTTACCCTAAGTTTTTCAATTTTTTCTAGATAGCATTTCTAGGCCAAAAACACCACAAAATTCAGGCAAACAAAACTGTCCTGCACTAGCTCAATTACAAACTTCACTGATTTTGGCATTTTCGGGCAAGTAAATGATTTTTCTTCAAAATTCGTCCAACATGAAAGTTGTACCTCTCTAAGTCTATATTAATATGTGATGTTTCCAGATTTTTCCCAAAATAATTAATTGCTCAAACAATTCATAAACTACAGCAGCTACAACAAAATCATGCAAACATGTACATGTATAAACTTGTCTAATACAACAATTTCTTACTCAACAACATGTATATATGCAATATAAGTTCTGAAATCAGTTTTTAAAAGATTCCCCTCACCTTTTACACGTTAGGAATGCGAGCTAATGCACAAAAATACGAGGAAATCGGCTCAGGGTTGCTTATTTCTTCTTCTTCTCCTCTTTTTTCTCTTGATCGATTGGTATGTGTTGTGTGTGATTTGATGTGTGTGTGTGTTGCAGTATTTTTGTGTGTGTGGAGTGTGTTGTGTGTGTTTTATGTTAGGTAGAAATATCTAGATGACTCCAATGACCAAATTGCCCCCTTAACTAAGTGTATATTTCTAGTTTGTCACCTTGTAGTATTTTAACTAATCTAGTTAGCTAGTGTAGTGTAGTATAAATGATTTATTGCCTACGATATTCAAACCACACAAATGCGCGTTATACAATGCAAATGCACGTAAAACAATATTAATGTATGAAAAATAACGTAAAAGTACCTAAAACCACATAAATGCACATAAATCGATATAAACACCTATTAAATGATATGATATGTATATGATGTTTCATGTAGGGCTTCACACCGATCCTACGATCCATTCTCCCGAGGTAGGTCCGTATGCCCCAACGAGGTAAACCACGCCTCTAGGGTAGAGGAATATGTCTCAGCGAGATAAGGAATAGGCACCATGGTAGCCGAGCTAGACCGACAGCCCGATGCTGCCCGAAGTTTCTCTATACTACCATGTCCGAAAAGGTTGCACAACTCGATACGAATTCGAGAATTCACGAGATATCATGAGATAATTGCAAATAATCACGAGAATTCACAAGATTGCAAGTAAATAATACATATAAACTTTATCAATTAAAGCTAAATCATACAATTTAAAAGCAATAAAATAAGCTAAGAGGCACAAAAGGAATGAAGACTCCCTCACCTCTACTGAGCTCCAAGATGCAAAATTGTACATCACTCTCAATCATCTTGTACCTAAGACCAAATATTACTTCAATTATCCTTTAACTACAACAATCTTTAATTATCAACTAGGTTAGTTAACTTATAGTTTACCTAATTAACATACAATGTTTATTAAAACCCCATCTTTAGCAAAATGTCACATTTATATACTTTAACTTAACATACAACCTAAGTAATCATTCAAGTAGTTAAGTATACAAGTTATAGTCATAACTTCACACATACAATACAATCTACAAGCAATGTAAATAATATAACAAGATATAAGCCTTAAACATGAAATAGACATATAAGTTCAAAGAAGATAAATCCACACTTTTCATAAAAATTCATCATTAGCTCACGTAGGCCATAAGAATGCATTTAAACACGTAATACCATCTACAAGACAATTACTAGTCTTAAACACCTAACTTCAATATTTTTCCCTTTGTCAACTAATACTATTTGACTCACAATCGAAGGACAAGGTTCAAGATTCTCAAATGAGCTATTCAGTTAATCTAATGATACTTTATGACACCTTTAGAACCCTTGAAACCACCCATTAACCCGCAATTACCACAGAAGTCCTGTTTGTCCTTTAGTCCATTTGAACTACAAGTACCCTAACCGAGCATCACTTAAGTGCCATAAAAGTACATTCAGCTCTATCCTACTTATTTAAGACCCATTAGCACCCTAAATCTCACCTCGGTGCCTTACTTTAATTGATTTCTATTTTAGACGCAACTACGACATTAATTTTCAACTATCTCGAAATTCAATAATTTTTATTGTGCAACCGTTTTAGCATCCCTAGGGTCCATATCAAGTGTCAAAACTAGTATCGGGTAACATTTTAATAGTCCTGAGTGAACAGTGTTAATACACAAAATATGTCAGTCAATACACAAAATCAGTCGGACGGTACCCAAAATCAATCGACTAATACACAAAATCATCCGATGGATACACAAAATCTACCAGACGATACACACTTAACTACACAAATTTCACATTTAGACTCTAATTCTTTCTTTCTTCTTGCAACACATGAGTATACACACAACTTTCAGTATATCACAATTCTAATACTTCACTTAGCATGTTTATACATCATTTAATTAAGCTTATATACAAGAATAATCAAAAGCCCTAAAAAACTACTATTCATCATCTTCAACATATCAACTACACATAAATCTTTAACTACACATGTAATATAAGCTCAAAAGTTTGTTCTACACCATCACTAGCTAGCATTCGAGGTATTAGAAGCATTATATCATTAATTAACAACAATTACACAAATTCACCATAATTAGAAAACAACAAAAATGCATAAAAACAAGCTTCCTTCACCTCGTATAAGCTAGGAAATAGAAGGAAATAGCTAGAAACACCTTTGATCCTTGCTAAAATGGCCTAAAATTGAAGAAATTCTCCAAGCCCTAGCTCAAGACACCCCACGGCTTCTTCTCTGCCTTTGGACGACTCTGCTATCTTTTTTTTCTCAGTTATATGCTTGTTATATATATATATAATATATAAGGCCATGCAATTAATGGGTTGGTTTGTCATTGGTCTTATTTTACTTAACGGCCCAATTAAAAAAAAGTCTAGGCCAAGTTACTATTCATTACATGACACTATTTACTCAGACCTTTCCCGAAATGCTCGAAATAAAATTCTTTCAATGAAAGTACCTTAGAAATAGTTTAAATAAGGTAAATGTGTATTCCAAATAATTAAATAAAATAATTTGAAAATCACTCCGGGCTCGAAGCTTTTTAAGCAAATAATAGAATTTAAGTAAATAAGGCAAGAAAATAAATCTAATTAATGCAACTATCAAAATAATAGGTTATTGATTTTATATAAGTTAATTAAATATAATTTGCAAAAAAAATTTCTTCTTCTTTTTTTTTTTTATAAAGAAATGTGAATAGTATCTAGCTGGTAAATGTAATTTGCTA
Source organism: Ehretia macrophylla (assembly GCA_037974665.1). Classification (NCBI taxonomy): domain Eukaryota; kingdom Viridiplantae; phylum Streptophyta; class Magnoliopsida; order Boraginales; family Ehretiaceae; genus Ehretia; species Ehretia macrophylla. The sequence continues at coordinate 28,947,891 of CM075778.1, read as the reverse complement.
AAGAAGACACATAATGGCATTCAAACATTTAAACACATGTTTAAATATATGCAGGCTAGTACTGTTTACTACATGCTGAGTCTGGGCTATTACAGGGTTTGTATTCAAGCCTTTTAAATATAGTCAAGGACAAATTTCATAAATGGGTTTGAATATTGGCAAGTTTTCTTATTTTCATCCTAATTATTTTAAAAATGATGCATTTAGTCTCCAATATTTATATTTTTTTCAATTTCATTCCTATTATTACAAAAGTGACGTGCATAGCATCCAAAATTTACAAAAAGTTTCAATTTAGTCCTTAATGTTTTAACTTTTTTTTTTAATTTGTTCACAAAGTTTCATGTGCAGATCACACTACAGGGACTAAACTAAAACTTTTTACATACTTTGATGAGTAAGTGCGTTACTTCTAAAACAATAAAGATAAAATTAAAAGAAAATGTAACTTTTGGGTACTAAATTGAACTTTTTGCAAACTTTGAGAACTAAACGCGTTACTTTTAAAACAATAAGAACAAAATTAAAAAGAGAAAAAAAATCACGTTACCCCCCTATATTATAGGAAACTATCACGTTACCCCTGTGTTCTCAAAACTATAAAAAACACCCTTGTGTTTTCAGAAACTTATCACACCGCCCCCCTTTGTTTATTTTCAGTTAGTTTTGCTATTAAATGTGCTATTCACACGCGAAAGAAGCATTTGGGCAAGTTTTTAAGCTTTTTATGAGGGTTAAATTGTCCAAAAAGCCCTTGATTTAAGTTTAAAAGGGGTTGCACCAAATTGACCCTTATTTTCGCAAATTCTTCTCATCTTTGGCAGGTTAAGTTTTTTAACTTACTTTATTGTGTTTTTTTTTTTTATATATAATTATTCTTATTATGTTATTATTAATTTAATAATGTACCCTTATTTTTGCAAAGTCTCTTCATCTTTGGCAGGTTCAGCTTTTTAACTTACTTTATTGTGTGTCTGTTTTTTTTAATTATTGCTAATATGTTATTACTAATTTAACAATGTATTGCTTTATAATTATTGTAAGCTTACTTAACCTATTTTTCCAAAGCCATGTTAATTTTTTTTCCTCAGTTCAACTTTTCTCAAATTATTTGATGCTATTTCAAGAGTTGACCGAGCTACTTGTGGATTACTGTTAGAAAATTTACCAGTGGGATTTCAATGTTCTTTTATGAATGTGGTGCTAAAGCACCATAGGTTTGACCCGTATTTTCATGAAATCTGCAGTTGTTTAATTTTGACTAACGATGCAGTGAACATCAAATTTACTAGTGTGATTTCAATGTTCTTTTGTGAATATGGTGCTAAAGCACATTGTTAACTTATTTTTCTGAAGTCATGTGATCTTTTTTTTTTTTTTTACTTTTTTCATTTGCTCTAATCATTGTATCTTTAAAAATTAACAATGTGTTTTAAATTTTGTGAAGAACGTCAACAGGGAGTAGTAGAACATCAAGATATGATTCACTCGATTTGCACAATATAAATCATCAGTGTCATTGTGGGCAATGGTGTAATATTAGAGTGGTGTCGAAAGCATTAGAAACAAGAGGTCGATTGTTCTACCGGTGCCTATTTGTAGATCTTTCAAGGATTAGTATAACCCACGTATTGCAAGTTGGACACTGGGTGGGCCATCTTTAGTTCCACCTAGAGAGTTTGATACAATGGAATGTATTGAAGATGAAGAGAAAGTTAATTGGCCTATGAGGCAAGAGATCCCTAACAATGAGATAGTGAAGTTGTAGATGCTTCTTACTGGCGCTTGTGCCTTTGCTTTTTCAATGGTCCTAGTTGTTTTTATCTTGTTATTTAAATGGATGATTTTGATTCACACCTCTTTGATTTTTGTTAAATGAGACTCATATCCCATGATTTTCAAGAACTTTGACTCACACCCCTTATGTTAAAGAAGGGTTAAATTTTTCGTCTGTAAAAGGGTAAAATAGTCATTTTAAATATAATAAGAACAAAAAAGAAACTAAACGTTAGATAGTGGAATTTGAATGCATTATGATTGTGACATGTGCCCAAATTAAATTAAAAGAGATGTTGACACATGTCCACACTAAGCAAAAAAATCATGAACTCTGTAGATGGTTTCCTTCTTTCACTTCTCTCAAACGTTTCCTCTCTTTTCTCTCTTCATCTCTATCTTTCTTTACCTCTTTGCATCTCTCTTCACCTCTTCATATCTTTCAAAAAAAATCACAAACTTTACAAAGGACTATAATGGCTTTGGCAAAAGACTACGGAGAAGATACTACACTTGGAATCTAATTTCAAAAGCAAAAAAAAAAGTAAGGATTTTTCAAATCAAGTAAAGGAAAAAGATTCATTAGCTTCCTCATTAGGAACTCAAAAGGAGAAATTATTGCTGGTGATGCTAAAAAGATATGTTGTGATGGTACTATCGGTACCAAGGTGGAGGCTATATGGAGGAATGAAGAGATTAAAATGTCTTTTCCAAGAAACCAAGATCAAGTTAAAGCTCATCAAAGATTCAACTAACACTTGCGTAGATTTTATTCCAAAAGCTTTTTTATTTGATTCTCTTCCATGTAATTGGGTGGCTAATCAACCCCCAAGCTTGTAGAACTTCTTCACGTTTTCCTTTGTCCCTAAGAGGTTAGCTAAGTTTGTTAATGAAATCCCATTTTATGACAAAGAAAAAAAAAGAAAAGGTTGAGGTTGCTTGATTTGCAAAATCTAAAAATGCGAATTTAGCTTCGAAATTGCTTTGCAAATATTGATGTATGAATTTGTGAAGTGGTTACGTGAATTTGTCAATTTGGGAATAGGGTTAGGGTTAGCTTCGAATCAGATTGGTGAATTTGGGAAATAAGGATATAATTGTCTTTAAGAAAAATAAGTTCAGAATTGTCGTTTAGGAAAATAAGGTCAGAATTGTCTTTTAACAACATCCAAACAGAAAAGTGGATGGTTTATTAACAGAAGGGGTCTGAGTCATAGTTTTTAAAAAGTATGGGGTCTGAGTCACATTTACTTTAAGTGCAAGGGGTCTCATTCAAAATTACCCTTATTTAAATATATGTTAGCATATGTTGTAAACAATGTTATGTTTATCGAATGGTATTTCGTTTAACACCACTAACAATGGTGCATGTATTGTAAAAAAATGTTATGTTTATGGAATGGTATTTTCTTTAACAATAGCGCAATTTACTTAACCAAACCACTATCTACGAGTCACATGCTCATTCTTCAACAGTCACACGGTCAAAGCCCTGGGCTCCTTCCACTTTGGCCCAGAAAAGTGATCGACCAGGACCCTAAAGATTGAACAGTAAACTCCTATTTAACTCTACATACATCAAGATTTCACCTACAAGAAACAATGAGTAGAGAACATCTATGCTATGAATGTGGGCATATAACCATTACCTTTTTTGCACAAATATTCAGCTCCTACCACACTTAATTACTTCTTCCTGTAATAAGTCAACATGTCTAGGGATGCAAGTGAACAAGCCTTTACAAACTCATGTCTCTCGGTCTATCATCATGAAGCATCACATACAGATTTAACCTCTGGCATAATTCTTCATTTCAATGAATTACTTATGAAAGAATCTATAACATATCATATACCACAAATCATCCATGTATATAGTATGCTGGTTATCAAAAAGATAGAAAATTCAATTATCCTTTACAATGTTGATCATCTTATAATGGAACACTAGCAAGCAAAAACATGAGAACAAAGTATGCTATAATAATAAGCATTTTTTATGACTTCATGGAAGTCAATCTGTCCAAAACCACACATAGACCTATCCAAAAACCACACATAAACCTATCAAAAAATTACACATAAACATGTACAAAAACATAATACATCACATAAACTTGTCCAAAAACAATTCAATACCCTATATCATTCAAGTTTTCTTCTTCAACATCACTATACCAATCTTCTTCAATTGGTTTTTTGCTTCCATCACAATCTCCTATGATTCTCTTTTTCAAGTCAGACCACTTCTTCTTATATTTGGTTTTCAACTGATTGTATCTTTTTCTCATTCCCTCTCCCATATTACTATCATTGAATACTTCATCTTCACTTGAACCTTCAACATCTTCAAGCATCCAACTTGGTGCGTCAGAATTAGAGTCGTACAATGTTCCATCATCCAAGCCTTTTTCAGTAGTTGGTATGTAGTCAGGGTCATCAGAATCTGTATGTTGATCAATACCTTCAGTCTGTTGTTCTTGGTATTCATGACTAGCTACTTCATTATCACCAACTACTTCATTTTCACCAACAGGTTCATTGTTACCAACTGGTGCAAGTTGTTATTATGTAATTTTTTCATGTTGTTTATGACTAACTGTTCCATTGTCACCAACTACTTCATGGTCACAAACAGGTTCATTGTTACCAACTGGTATATGTTGTTGTTCTTCAACATTTACAGTCTGCTCATGTTGTTCTTCAACATCTTCAACTGCCTCTTCATTTTCTGGAGCAACTTGCCCCGGTTCTTCAGCTAGTCCTTCATATAGTACAATTTGGTTTCCACCCACAATATGCCCATTTGCATTTATAGCTGTAATAGGGTCTTCAATTTTTGTTTGTAAACTGTGGCACATAACAACTCCCGAAAAGTACTATAAAATTCTCTAACAGTTGCATCATTATATATTTGCCTTAGCCCATTCTCCAATGAATAACTTGGCCTTAAATAGAATATCTCTATTGTAACGCCTCGATCCCTCATGAGACCGGAGCCCCGTTCCAATACCTGAGGTCACGAAAAACGAGGGAAAACAAACAGAGTCTCTCTTGTTTATAGGGCTTTTAATTCACCTGCAAGTAGTAACTTAACCTCAAAACTATAATCTAACTCCAAGGTACAATCCCATTCACACAAGCATGCAAACTAACTAGGCAATCAAGTAAATCATTGAAGTTATTACAACCCATCTACAGTTATTAACTTATACAAGAATTCAAGCTTTACTTATATTACAACCGTTTAGACAATGAAAACATACACAAGATTTCATTATCTCAAAACAAAACACATACAACCAACAACTTGCATTTCCTGCACATAGCATTCAACCATAGCTTTCCCTGAAATATGTTAAAACGAGGAATGAGTAACTAGAGTTACTCAATGAGGGAGGTGATATAGTAACTAGGGTGTGTTTTTATGATATGCAACAAGATAATAACATTAATAACACAAATAAATAAGTTAATTAGATTAGTATTTAACCACGTATAAAAAGGATACGGTTCCACTTTGTCTTCAATCACGAGCCATGAACCAAGATTTTCAAGCAAGTATCGGCAAAACCCTCATTCCTCCAAAATGGGGTACTCCGAATGTATCCCGATCCTACGACCCTTTCTCTTGAGGTAGGTCCATATGCCCAGCAGGTGAACCACACCTCTGGGGTAATGGAGTATACTCAGCGAGAGAAAGAGAATAGGCACCATGGTAGTCGATGGAGCACGGCAAGCCCAATGCCACCCGTGTTTCTCGATGCTACTATGTCCGAAAAGGTTGCGCAACCCCGGGGCAAGATCACGAGAGACAAGTATATCAAATACCACATAAGAGGAACGACAATGTAGGCCGCCCTTGCAGTTAAATACAGATAACACGAAAAGACACAAGATAGCAAATAAATAATGCATATAAACTTATTAACTACTAAAGGATACAATCCAGAAATAGTAAAATAAGTTAGGATGCACATAAGAGATAAAGACTCTCTCACCTTAGTGAACCAAACCTATAAGAATTAGCCAATAACTTCTTCATTATGCTCCAAATGTATTATTCCTTCAATTATCACTACCTAATACAATCAACTATATGCGTAAGAAGTTATACCTTTATTCTCTACTAAAGCTAATTCATAAAGCCATTAACTTATCCAACTCTATTTGATTCCCTTGAACTTACATAACTAACAATATATTTCATGGTTTAACAAGCATTCTAATCAATATTTAAACAATACATAAACTCAAGTGATCACATATGCAACATTCTTCAAGTTCCAAGTATCACACAAAGACAATAGCATAATAAATAATATATATATAGCCATGATAATTCATATAAGTAGAAACACTATATAACATCTAACCAATAAGTTCTATAAGCGTATCTTTACACATATAATGCAATTAATAAGCAATATAAACATGTTTATTCAATCTTTAACTAGTATCCATATAGCTTAACTCACAACTTCTCCGAATAGATGAACTTGTTACACAAGTACATCTAAACATTTATCCAATCAATCAAGAATCAACTAACAACAATTATTACCATGGTTCATTACTAGTTCCTTTAGTCCATTCTAAATTCATACTCAACCAAAGCCATGTAAACCAAGTAACTCAATTCATGAGACTTCACTACTATGATACATACACTACACAAAGGCATATAAACATTTAATTACTCAATTATAAAGCAATTATCATGAAATTAACTATGCGAACACAAATGGGTCAATATTATACTTTTCACAAAACTTAACCAAAAGCTCACACATACCTTAGAATAGCATTTAGACACGCTAGGAACAACTACAAATCAATACAAGTCCTAAAGCAATTAATTCATTCATTTCCCCTTTGATCAACTAGGCTATTTAGTTTCCTACCTGAATTCAAGGATCAACTTAAGCTAGCTAATCATCCTACCAATCTAAGGATACCTAAATACCTCATTTAGAACCTCCAAATCATAACCTAGAGCACAAGTACACGAAAACACCGAAAATGCCTCTTTATGAGTTTACACTACAAGTACCAATTTCAGAATCCAAACAAGTGAATCGAAGGCACTTCTAAGGCTTCAATACTTAATAAAGACTAACCATGATGTCGAAACGTGCCCGGATTCGAGTTAACCCCGAAACGCCTTATTAAAGTAGGTTATTTTGATCAAATTACCCAATTTTTGTGCATAGAAAGAACAACTAACATTTTTCTCATGCTCAAGGACCTAATTAACAATAACTAGAAGCCTCGAATCGAATTAAATTGTAACTTTTTTTCGGAACCCTAGTTTGGCACTATTCATCATCTTCTCCAAGTTGCATTTGCATTTCTAGCCAATCAAGAAGCTAACTAACTTCAAAAATTTGCTCTACATACTTATTTAAGCATATTTGAAGCAATAAATTAAGCTAAAACACAAGAGTTTACTATTCACATTTTTTACTATTCATCATCTTCCACATGTGAAATCTTGTCAAAAACTTAGTTTCAAGCTATACCAATGCATATACAAGGTCTCTAGCATGTAATAATACTATATAGAACAAGAATCAAGCATGTTATGACACATTAATGGCAAAATCCAAAAATTACAAAATTGAATATAAACTTTAAAACTCCATGAAAATGCAAAAATTCCCTCACAGTGATGTTGTAGACAAGTGATTGATGCTTCCTAATGCTCCAAACTCCTCCTAGACCAAGCCAAAGAACCAAATTCTTGCTCAAAGTTGAAGAAATTTTTCCTCCTTGCCTCTTAGGGTTCACGGGTTTGGGGGGGTTATTTTTGCAATTTCTTGTTTTGTTTTGTGAGTATTTTGCTTATATGTCTTATGTGTTTAATATATTTAAGTGTAAATTATATTATTGTAGGTCAAATGCAAATAAAACCTTGGTCAAATAAGCTTAACTCCAATTGTTTGTTAACTAATGCAAAACTATTGTTTTTACATACGTAACACTATTCAAACGAAGCAAAAAATTAATTTTCAAATGCATACTTCCGAGCTCGAAAGTCTAAAACGACAAGTTTTTGATTCCTATTATGTGTCATATGACTTAGGAAAAATATTAAATCGAACATTTAAGACGGTTAATTTTCTTATGAATAGTTCCTATTAGAAAAATAATTAAACAAGAAAAGAAATGCACATAAAATGCTCAAGCAGTTTATGCAACAGTTACGAATGAACGTGATGAGAAATCTCGGGCGTCACATCTATACTGCTCTCTTTGCTACCACCTAAGTCCTCATATATATATCATAAAACTTAAACAGATTTACAGTATCTAATTCCACAGTGGGAATGATCTCCATTCTGCCACTTATATATTTTACTGTAGGATTGTTTACAAATGTACACCCTACCCATACAACAAGGTCACAACAACCTGAAACTATACCAAAACCATCATCATCATCCATTCTGCATTTAAATACAAAACATAAAAAAAAAAAAAATCTTTAGTCCATTTTCTAGCTGAGAAAGATAAAAAAAAAAAACTATGTGGAGACAAGTCATACTTCCAAACTGAAAAACAATTAATATTTTCCGATCATAACCAACTGCATTCTTTGAGCAATTTAATTTCAATTTTAAGTGTTTCTATTTTATTAATCACTTCATGATCAGTAATGAACTTTCAATACTCTTATCTTGCAATTTGCAATGGAGACAACAATAGCTTTACACTTAATACGCAATTATATATATAGGTTCTACCAAGTAAATATTTTTGTAAAGTAAAGAGAATTAACAACATATCCCAATTGTACTTTGTCCACTTGATTATAATAAATTAGTTTCAAAGCATAGTTTAATACTATGAAAACTGCCAGGCTAGAATAGACGAAAAGTTTCTAGAAAAGAGATCATGATTTACATGCCAATGTTAGAAAATATAAGAATGATGGTGCACTTTTAAAACCAAATATGTCAAGTCTACAGATATATCATATGCCAAAAAAAAAAGAGAAAAAAGAAAGAAGTTTATAGTCGATTAGTCCATATCTATGAATTTTCATTCCGTTAGCTCACAAACTTTACCACTTTCAAATGAATTCCACTTCCTCATAACATGTGTATATGATGCATACATTTGAATTAAGATGGTGCCATACTGATAAGAATGAAGATGTCCGAACATAAAAATTAAACTGCATTTTGTCCAATCACTTTTAATTAGAAAGAATCGAAAAAAGAAAAAGTTCAACTTAAACTTATTAACTTCAACCCAATCAGCTAATGGATATTTCAAATTTTTATTTCTCATCTTTCATGCATGCTGAGCAATACACAAGCACTATGGGAACTTGATTATATTAAAAGAGGTAACTAGACACTGTTATGGACCATCGTTTAACATTTAAAGAAGCCCTAATTTTTTTAAACACTAATTTTTCAAAAGCCCTACTTTATCACAAATACCCAAAACCTTCAGAAAAGGACCCGACATTATACCCCACTTGCATGGTTGAAATTTCATTTTCAAATCCAACATTGGGGGACCACATGATGACAACAAATAAACAAACGCAACATATTCAGTTTTCCGACAATACACACATTGATTACAATATATTGTCTATAAAAAATCTAACAAGGGTAGACCGCTACTGATTAAACAATAGAAAAGTGAAAAATACAGTAAACAACCCAAGATTCTCACTCTGTGACACAAAAAAAATTAACAACTACGTACATCCCTTGATTGGCCTTAAGTTCTTACTATTCAACACACGATTTAGCCTCCAATTAGCACGGATTTAGTCTTCGTTGCGTGATTTAGGGCAAAGTTTGGAGTCTGTTCTCTCTCTTCGATTTTGTGAAGTTAGGAATTAGGGATTTTGACCTTTTTCTCTCTCTAACAAAGTATATTAAAGGAGGGGCAATTCAGTCACTTCAGCTATTTTTCAAACGGTGTTAGCGAAAAATAAACAGAAGGGGGTAGTGTGATAAGTTTCTGAAAACACGGGGGTGTTTTTGATAGTTTTGAGAACATAAGGGGGTAAAATGATAGTTTCCTATAACACAGTGGAGTAACGTGATTTTTTCTCCTAAAAAAATAGTATAAACAATGAACACTATTTGTAAAATTTACCCTAATAGTCAAATATTATATTCTCTATTCCTTCTCCCCTGATTGCAATATATTTGCAAGCTTCCCATAATCTCCAGTAATATTTATAATGCCACTATTATAATCCGACACCTACACCAACTACTCACCACTAAACCAACTAAATGTTCACCAATATTGCGCATATAACGAATGGCCTCTACAAATTCTTCTACCGGCAAACTTTAATTATATTCAAGTCACGATGCCAATATTGAAAGAATCCTCACACACCATGCATATATATTGTAGATATGATATGGTTTTAGGAAGAAAACTAAAGGAATACGTGAAAATTGGAGAAATCTTTCAACTCTTATAATACTAAAACAGTTTCATGTTTATCCAAAATGAGGGTAAAGCCCATTCGTTTGTTATAAAATGACTCAACTCTTAGCTTTCCCTCCATTTTACCCCAAATTGAAAGGATTGTAAAATGCTTCTTATTAAAGGAAATGGAGGGATTTTGAAATCCCTCTAAATCCTTTACTAAATCTTAAAATGCAATCCAAATTAGGGATGACAATAGGTAACCGCTGTAACCGAAATCGGTAGGTATCTACCCAATAAAAACCCGATAACAAAAATCGATGGATAAACCGATAGGTTTTGGTTTTTATAAGTAGTAACTGACGGGTAAACTGATAGATTTTAGTTTTAAACGTTAAAAAAATCGAAATCCAAAATTTGATTATTAATTTATTATATAATATATAATGTATATATCTACATATATAATATAATATTTATAGTTGATGAAAATATAAAAAAATATTTTTATACTAATATCTAAAATTATATCAATAAAGAATTAAAAATTGGCTATTAATAAAAAAAAATAAGGCCCAATACAATTATTCAAAAATAAACAACAACAAAAAATTATTGGGCTTAGCCCAAGTGCCCAACTAAAACAAGTACTATTTAAATTAATATTTATGAATTTTGATTTATTGTATTTTTAATTTTTGTTATATTTAAATTAATATTTTTTTTCATATTTTTGGACTTTTTTTCTATTTAAATTAATTTTTTTTTAAATTAGTGGTTTCGGTTTCGGTTATCCATGATTTTATTATATTTGTTGGTTTCGGTTTTGGATAATGATTTTTAAAACTATCAATTTTCGGTTTCGGTTTTGGTTTCGATTTCGAGTTCGATTTCAATTTTTTCAAAAGCCACAGTTAACTGAACCACTATCATTCTTAATCCAAATAGGAGAAAAAAATCCTTAATCCCTCCCCCAAGAATTTACTTTCCTTTAAAAAATGTAATCCAAACAAGCTGGAACGGTTTGTGAATTTGACCCACCACCTTCTGGAATAACTCCTAACATAGGGGAAGGCGGCTGCCCTGAATTGCTAGCAGCATACTCTATGTTGTCCCCTATATGTTGCCCCGAATGGCAAGTAGCATATCTATTCTATGGCGCGACGATTCCAATGACCTTTTTTAAGCCAAAGCAGAAAAAGTTTGCTTGTATATAAAGGCATCGGTAATGCATATAAAAACATGGGTGTTTGATTTGAATCCGCAAATCATATCACGTGAGTCCATTTATCAGTTTCACAAATGGAATCCGGCAGCATTTATCAGTTTCTTGAGGGCAAGACTATATTGATCACAGGCGCCACTGGCTTTCTAGCAAAAGGTACTCTCTATTTTAGCGTTTTATGGAGTTTCAGCAAATTCTTCCCTCCAGCTTTTGTAATTTGGAGCCCCACATAGTTATAACTTCGTAGAGTAACTTCTATAAAGTAATTCGCATGACTATGATTTCGATGCAGTGCTAGTGGAACGGATACTTCGCATTCAACCAAACATCAACAAGCTCTTCCTTCTAATGAGAGCAGCAGATGTCGTGTCAGCTACACAAAGATTATATGATGAGGTTCGTACCTTCACATCTTTTAAGTGGATTAAGCAATAAGCATCTTTACGATATCAATATTTTGGCTGTGTCACCATTCGCTCTTTTACAGTCGTTTCTATACTTTTGTGCCTTCCATTTGTCCTATCACTCCTACGCTAGGATATGAATGTCTTTCTTTTCCTTTCGCTAGTGCTTTATAGCCTACTTCTTATGCTGAAATGATTTTTGTAACTAAGCGAAATGCTAGATATTACCCCATTTCTTTCACTTATTTATCATCTCTCATATGTAAATGCTTAGTTGGGGCATGCAAAAAGAAGAGAGAAATAAAAAATAAAAAAAATTGTTATTTTATCATGCCAATTAAGCATCTACGTAGAAGGTGATAAATGAATGATAAAAAAATTTTTTTTCTGTAAATTACAATAGACTACAGAAGGCTTTAAGGAACCATGTTATTATGTACGTGCAGGTCATTGAAACCGAGCTATTTAAAGTCTTAAAGGAGAAATGGGGTGCCAACTTGATACCTCTTCTCGCAGACAAACTGGTTCCAGTTCCTGGTGACGTTGCTTGTGAGAACTTAGGGATTCAAGATTCCGATTTGAGAAATGATATGTGGAGAGAAATAGATGTTGTTGTTAATTCTGCTGCCACAACAAGGTTTTTCGAAAGGTAATATTAGAAGTATAGGTTGAATATCCAGCAAGAGGAATGAAGTTTAACTCTTCGTCTTTTGGTGTTAATGTTCAGGTATGATGTTGCCTTGGGTATCAATGCTTTCGGAACAGTGAATGTTCTAAACTTCGCCAAAAAATGTTCGAAAGTAGAGCTGCTTATCCATATATCTACTGGTTAGTACTAGCTTTCAACACATTAAATTAATTAATTACACATTATTTAATAGTTTAAACTTTTTGATCAAATAGTTACTTAAAATAGTATCGGAGCTCAAATTGTGAGTTCAAGTCTCGCCTCTATTTTCCAAACTCCCTTATGTGTTTTTTGTATCACCCAAATTTCCCCGTGACACTTATATCTGGTAAACAAGCCTTAGTACTTAAGGGTGATTGTGTCTTTTTATTTTTATACCAAATTAAAAAAAATACTTAAGGAAGCTATGACTATCACGATTTTAATCACATATTGCCAACTCAAATGCCGCAACCCACATGGCCAAACACATTAAATACAGTATAATCAGTGAACTTGAAAAAAAAAATGTTACCAGAGCGTTTTGCTATAAATTTTATATTAAACTCAGAAGAGGGCCAATCATTAATAACAAGCCTGCTGCACAACTTTAACTGATAAGCATCTCGAAAACATCTCGATACGAAAAGAAAGAAAATTGTAACTAAAAGAACAATAATCCCCTTAAATATTTTTTCATCCTCATAACCCTATCAAAGAATTAGCATACAATGGCACCCAGATATTATTCTTATCGTTCAACAATATCAATTAACAGACAAATAAAAATGTTAACATTTTGCTTTTTCCACATTAATGTAGAACTTCGATATTTTTGTAGATATGGGTGAGAGAGGGTGAAAAGAGTAATATTATTTTAATTTGGTCTAAAAATGAAAAGGCACAAGTACTCTTAAGCTTAAGGTTTGTTTGATAGATATAGGTGTCATGGGTTAATTTAGATGATATTAAAAACACGGAAAATTTGGGATTTATAGCTAATCCCTCATGGAAAAAATGACATTTACTCCTATAAGTAATCCCCTTAGGACTTGTTGGAGACATAGTCTCTGCCACGTGTTAAAATTGTTAAGATTGCTTCATAAAATTCCAAATTTGAATATATAAAAGCACGTGTTAATGCTTAAAAGTTGAATCACTCTGTAGCCTATGTTTGCGGTGATCAGAAGATTGGAATCATACCAGAGAAACCTTTCCGAATGGGGGAGACACTCCATGGAGCCTCTGCCTCGTATCTTGATATTGATGCAGAGAAGAAGCTAGTGGATGAAAGACTAAGAGAACTTCGAGCTCAGCAAGCTACTGAAAAGGATATAACATCAGCCTTGAAAGAGTTAGGCAAACAAAGGTTAGTATCTATCTAAAACACACAATTAGTGCAAATTTAAGATTTTTGTTCAGTGTAAACTAAAAACACACAATATGATATAACATACAAATAATGTTTTTTAATGGGATCTAAATTGAATTCTCAGACTAAAAGTACGTACTTTATGCATGCACATTTCTTTAAAAATTACTGCCCTACTCATCTCAATACACATCCGTCCTTGATGGGCATGATGTATGAGAATTCAGATTTTCATTATTACTAAAAAAGAAACAATTGATGAACTTATCAACAATAAAAGTTTTAGTAGCATTACATGAGTAAAAATGCAATTAAGCTTCCTTCATTCTGAATACTAAGACATAACCATCATGAGTGTTATCCGAGCTGCATGGTAGGCCTCCCACTTACATGCATATACAAGAATCATGTAATCACTTCTAGGAAACTCTGAGCGGGATCATATGCAAGATTGAACATCATTTTCTTTTTCCTAATTTCTCGAATATCAATAGCCAGAGCGGGATCATATGTCATGGACAAGACTTATTATGTATGCTTATTTTTATCATCCGAACATTACATCCGATCCTATATGTATGCTTAATTGGTATGTTAAAAGAAGAGAGAAAATTTAAAAAAATTATTAAGTTAACATGCCAACTAGGCATACATATAAGAGGTGATATTTGTGTGATAAAAATAGCGTGACATCTAGGATTCCTTCTAAGATAATGGTATCACTAATGGATAGTAAACGAACTTCTCTAATTTACTTTTTTAGCTCCTTCTATTTCACATGATCATGTGTCCTTTTTTTTTTTTTTGGATCAAAATAGTTTTTATTGATTCTCACAATTCTAAAACAACAAAATTTGCTTTTTCTTTCTTCACTATTCTTTCTCCATAAACTCAATTTGTGTTTTCTTTGTTCACTATACCAATTTGTATTTTATTTAGTTCTTACATGAAGAATTTCTTCAGGGCAACTCTACATGGATGGCCAAACACGTATACATTTACTAAAGCAATGGGGGAGATGCTTTTAGGACATCTAAAGGAAAATTTGGATATCATTATCTTGCGCCCAACAATTATAACAAGTACAATCAAAGAACCTTTTCCTGGCTGGATTGAAGGCATAAGGTAACAAAGTTTTGGAATCTTTCAACTAGTGATAATAATAATAATAATAATAATAATAATAATAATAATAATATAATAATAATAATAATAACAACAACAACAACAATAGTGATAATATTCATTACTTCATACCAAGTATGAGATAATGATAATAACAACAACAACAACAACAACAACAAAGAACAACAACAATAATAGTAATAATAATACAAGAATAACTATAATAAATAACAATAAAAATACTACAAGAATAACTATAATAAATAATGATAATAATAATAAAAATATAAGAATAATAACAAAAATAATAATAATAATAATAAT
Organism: Ehretia macrophylla; assembly: GCA_037974665.1. NCBI lineage: Eukaryota > Viridiplantae > Streptophyta > Magnoliopsida > Boraginales > Ehretiaceae > Ehretia > Ehretia macrophylla. The sequence goes on along the minus strand of CM075778.1, from coordinate 28,932,586 downwards.
AATAATAATAATAATAATAATAATAATAATAATAACAACAATAAAACAATAACAACAACAACAACAACAACAACAACAACAATAATAACAATAATAATAATAACAATAACAATAACAATAATAATAATAATAATAATAATAAAAATAATAATAATAATAATAATAATAATAATAATAATAATAATAATAATAATAATAATAATAAGAGGGATTGACTTTTGTTATTATATACATGTCATTTCGAAACGGTATTTTGATCATTTGAAAAATGAATTAATTCTCAATGACGTGAGAATGCGCTAATCCCATGTGGGAATTGCATTACCTAGAGAATGATATTCTCATATTCATTACTTTATACCAAGTATAGAAAGAGCAAAGTTGGGAATTCTATTTCATTCGTAACTCATTCCATCATACCAATCGCCACCTAAGTTGTGTTGGTAAAATTTCTACAATTTAGTTGAGGAATTTTGTGGAGTTAAGGCGTTGTCTAGCGGTGGTGGTAAATGTGGTGATGATGGATTGAATGTGTGTGTTCATAGGTGGTCATCTTTTCGGAGAATCATAATTTGTGTGTTGGACATGATATCTTGATGTTCATGGTAGTGGGAGAGTTGGGTTATGGAAAGGTAAAACGTGCTCATAGATATAGGTAACTATTATAAGTGTGTGCAAGTGTGCATGTCATGACAAATTGTTTGGAGTGTGGAATTTTTAGAAAAAAAAAGGGCTGGTACAATAGAAATAGTGGGTAGTGTTATGTGATCTGTGTAGAAACAATCAGATATTAATTTTACTCCTGAAACTGACGCGCATCGTGGCTTTAAACTATTAATTTGAGTTGAAAGTAACCAATCAGCGGATAACAAGGCCAATGAAGATCAAATTACGGGGATTGCTCTCCATTTCTAAGCTCCTAGCCTTCGTGGTAGTTTCTTCGATATTACCTACCAAATAAAAGGCCATTTAAGATTACGAATATACGTAATCAGACCTGCTTTTTACATATCTCTCGTTATTTAGAACCCTATTCACCTCTTTAAACTTCTATTGAATGAAATACACCTGAAGCCATTAAACATGTATCAAGTTGCAAATAGCCTACTAATTTTTTTTATTATTTTAGATAAGTTATTTTGTTCAGTAAGATTAATACTATGGATTAAATGTCATTTGTACACAACAAAATGATTAAAGTTCAAACTTCAAAACTGTTTGGTGTTAACTTGGAAAATAAATGGAATATCTTATTAGGGCCAAGTGAAAGTTTAGTTGGTAATTTGAAACAAGACAAATTTAGAGAATTAATGGTTTGAAACATTATACATGTTTAGTAGTCTTTGATGAGATTTACCTTTAATTTTAAGGTCAAAATTGGTCAAAATGTTGTGATAATATTGCAAAGTTTGATTGGTGATTTAGAATGACAAAATTGAGCGAGTATAAAGGATTTTCAGTAATAGAAGGTAAATTTTAAAAAGATGTGCCTGCTTGAATCTTATTAAGAAAAAATCAAGATACATATGTAATCAACCTATTATTATCTTTGAATCTCATTTTTAGGTGTTTCTCATTTTGACCTAATGCAGAATTGTAAATTTATGTAGGCAATCGTAATTGAGCCATAGTTTCTAGGAGCGAAATCTTGATGATTTTGAGCGTAAGTCAAGTTTAATAATTTACAGAGAGGGTATTAGCCACCTATGAAAGAGTGAAAAGCTAGATTTACAAATTTCATTCACTTTATGGCAAGATTAGGTTATCCAAATAATCTGGGATCTTGTTTTAAATAAAACTAAATATATATAGATGTTAAAAAAAATTTAAAAAAATTACAACTATACATAAAGTGTAGTTATAAATATTTTTAACAATTTGATATAAATTAAGTTTTTGGTATTCAAAAAGTAGGAAATGTGATGGCCAAACTCTCATATTAATTACATGAGAATGTAAATTCAAACAAAATTCGTTCTACCAGTTTATTTATATATTTATTTACTTGGCTATGGAAAGATGAAAAACTTCAGTGGCTATTTGGTGTTTTACAGTTCCAAATAATAAGCTAAGATATTTGATAACGTATTTGTGTTCTATGGAAAACTTGCCATGACAGAACTATGGATGGATTTTTCGTTGCTTATGGTCAAGGAAAATTGAAGGTCATGTTTGGTGATCGAGAGTTAATAATTGATGCGGTAATGTTGATTAATCTATTAGTTTCTTTAGTTTAATAATTATGAATGTCTCATCATTTAAAGAACTTTTGAAGAGTACATATTTGATTTATTAGAATTCTATACAGATACCAGGTGATATGGTAGTGCACTTTATTCTTGCTGTGATGGTCGTACGTGCACATCAGCTGCCTCAACCACTCATTTATCATATTAGTTCTTCTCGAAGGAATCCTCTAACTTATGCTGACCTTTACAAATTTGCCTTCAATTATTTCACAAATAATCCATGGACTAATGCTAGTGGAAAACTTGTGAAAGTCCCGAAACCTAAAATATTAAGAACCATGGCGAGCTTCCACAAATATTTTATGGTTCGTCTTCTACCACTCATGAAGGTCAGTTGTCATAATACCAAACTTTCTCTTTCATCACAGAGTAATATTACACAAACTTTCCGACCTTAGCCATGTATATTTATTTGATCCAAATACATGAGATATTCTTCTACATGGAGTATATTAGAGATGTCATGATCCAAATTAATCATTTTCATCACCATCATGTCCACTAAATACTTCTTATTCTTTTATACAGGGGAAGATTCATGATTTTTTCTCAATAAAGGCTAAAATTTATGATTTTTTAACTATATATGTGTGTGTGTATATATATTTATATATTAGAGATGTCATGAGATATTATTCATTCTGCATGGAATATATTAGAGATGTCATGATCCAAATTAGTCATTTTCACCACCAACATGTCCGCTATATAGTTCTTATTTTTATACAAGAGAGGATTTAAGATTTTTTTTTTCAATAAGGGCAAAAAGTTATATATATATATATATATATATAACTTTTTTTACAAAAAAAAATACATAGAATTTAACTTTTTGTTTTTTTTAGCCAGACTCGGCCCAAGCTATGAGCAGCTTGGGCCTGTGCCCAAGGCCCCCTTAGCTTGGGGGCCCCAAGTTTAAAAAAAAAAATTGTCAAACGGCTAGCACTTAATCGATTTTTGAACTATTAAAGGCTAGTACTTAAACAATTTTTGTTTATTGTGATATTAATTTTGCATATAATATAAGAAAGCAGGGTTGGCCCAAGAAAGAAAGCATAGAGGTATACATTTAACTCTTCTTTTCTTTTTTTATGTGATAAATTTTGATATTGTTTACATACTTATTATATCTTAACTTGAAATAATTAATTTTTTTTACTTATATTCATTTTTTTATTAATTTTTCTTATATGCAATAGACTTAATAAAGCTTAATTATTAAGGCCCAAGAAAAATGTTGAAGAATGACTTAATAAAGAGAAAAAACATTGGAGAAATGCCATTTTATTTGTAATGATTATTTTAGTAGAAAATTTAGAGTTTTTTTTACTGAAAAAAAACCTAATTATTAAGGCCCTTATTTAGATGATCGCCCAAGGTCCCCAAATTGTTTGAGACGGCAAACACATCTGCCACTGCTTTTATAAGAGGTATATCCAAAATGTAAGTAAAATTTGATTAATAGCTGGTCTTCCATAGGTGTCATATTTGTGGTTTAGTTTCTTATTGATATTGGGCTTTGTAAAATACACCTTTACTATGTAAGTATTTTCTACGTAAAAGTTCTCTGTCCACGAAAATCATTTCGAAAGTAGGACAAAGAGTTAAGGATAATCTTGCCAGCTTTTACGAAAGGAAAAAGCAACAAATTAAATGATTTGTACATATTTTTCTCCTTATTCTTTTGTTGGCATACTATTAATAAATAGATAGTCTCAAATTACTTCTTCATACAACAAAGATCAAACCATACACGATACAAGTACATATATATTGTTTTTTGGAATTACTTGCACTTTGTAGTTAGGCACAATGATTTACAGATTTATTTTAATTTCCTTTTAGGTATTAAAGTTGGTGAATGGTATGTTGTGGACTCTTTGAAGACCAATATAACAAACTCAAACGAAGGATGAATTATGTTATGCGTCTTGCAGAAGTTTACGAATCATTTGTGTTTTTCAAGGGAATGTATGTCTATCTTGTCAATATTTACTCTTAAAGATAAAATTTCTACAATTTGATTTATCTTGATCGAAGGAATTTTCATATTAATAAATATTTATTCTTTACAGCTTTGATGATGCGAATATCGAGAAGTTGGAGATGATAATAAGAGAAAGCAACATTGATGTTGATATTTTGTCCATTGATTCACAGAGCATTAAGTGGGAGGAATACTTTATGAGTATACACCTTCATGGAGTCAAAAAGTACCTGATGAAGTAATTTTATTGGGGGCATAGAAGTACGCAACTCAATATCCTTTAAGTCAATAATAGATTGTGTAGCACCAGGACTTTGGTCTAGTGATATTGTTACAATCCCCTATTAATAAAGTCTCTGATATCATAAAATATTTTCAAATTCACAAAACATTAATGGTATCGTGATGTTATGGGGTGAAAAAAATCGCTCATCCTAAATTCGTTAAGGCACAATACAGTAACTCAAACCCGCTTACTAATATCTATAAAATAGTACATCAGAGCAATTAAAACCCTTCCATTACATTGAATATAATTCAAGAATTTATTACATTAAACTTCTACATTCACTATAATATTTTTCCATACAAACGATCACTTAACCGGAGATAACAAGATGGATACATAAGTTTCAACCACCTCTATGCTACTTCGATAAACATCATTCCCTATATTCCTAAACTTTCACTTGAAAACATTTTATAAAATAAAAGAGGTGAGCTATAAAACTCAGTGAGGGAGGAAACATGAGATGCTTTGGAAAACATTTTCGAAAACCATTTGGAAGCATCTTTAATAAACCAGGATTAGCAATAGTATAAACATTGATATTGTGTAAAAGCATTTAATAGTGAAACATTTAAGCCACACGAGAAGCTTTGGAAAAACCTTTTATGATGCAAGAATGACATGAAACATATATCAATGCAATAAGTAAGCACTAAACATTTTAAGAAAACATGTAAACACTTAACCAATTTACATTAAAGCTATATAGTTACTCAAGAAAATGATACAATTTCCATTCCACCTTATCACTCCCACTTCCTTTTCTCCAATGCGATTGCAATATTGATAATCATCTTATATCACCGGTGGGTGTACTCCAGATGTGCCACGATAACCTATGACCCAACATCCCAAGGCCTTCACCGACCAAACGAGTGAGGGAATAGGATGTGGAGGTTGTGTAACCAACCGCTGGCAAGCCCGCTGCTGCCCAGCACAGACATAACACTACCATGCCTCAATAAATGGTTGCAACCATTCGATAACACACAATCAATCGTTAAATCAATCAATTACACATACTTTGGAGGTAACAAAGTAGGCCACCACCCGATGCAATTACTTATGCTTTTAACTATACTATAACATGAAATTCACGAAAATGTAAGAAGCAATCGGACGAGTCAGCCGGTTGAGGGACTCGACCGACTCTCTCGACCGGCATAGGTAGTAGCAGCCGGGCGAGTTAACCGATCGAGGAACTCGATCGGTTCACTCGTTCGGTTGTGAAACAGTTTGAAAACCATGAGCACACACTTAACGTTCATGCTTGAAACCCCATAAATTTTGAAAATAGTTAGATTTCCCTCACCTTAGATGAAGATTGATGCAAAACAAGTAGGGGCTAAGCAAAATTGAGCCTTTTCTCTTCACTTCCTTAAGCCCTGAATAGAGCGCCATTTTCCCATTTTCCCATTTTCCAACCCAATACTATTCTTCAACAATTAAACCCAACAACAAGAAAATCTATGTCAATATAGCCATAAATGTACTCTTTTAACATCAAGAGCTCACTTCTTATGAACTATATCAAACCCTAGATCAAGACATCATCAACATACATAACTGAAGCTTACATGTACAAAGATACAATAGAACTATTAAATCATCACTTATTATGGTTCTAGAGCAGGAAAACATCATTTATTTGCATTCACACACATTTTACCCATTTTCTGATAGCGATTAACCACAAATACAACTTAAAACACTTAACAATGCAAGCTGAAAAATTCATACGACACACTCATGAATTTGTTAATTCGGTTAACCATCTTAAAAGTCTCCAAAGATTTTAAAATTCCACAGAGACTTAAATCTTTAAATGTATATGATTTTAGAATCAAACGGAACTTGATTCGGAGCTATATTCATTGAGATATGACCTTTAGAATAGAATTGCACAAACTGACCAACATTACGTGAAAAATAGAACCTCTCTGAAATTGATTTAAAACAACACCTTAACCACACCATTTGAACATATATCGAACACAAAGTTTGTTCTTCTATGAGTCTAGTATAACATATCCAAAAATCAACCTCACCCAATAACTTTTACTATATCAAATCGGTTAAATAAAATCATTACGCAGAGTTCCCTTCTATATTTCAGCATTCTATATTCAAATATATGAGTTGTATGTTAGATATATAAGCTAAAAACATCAAGCATTTTAAGAAGCATTTGATCTACATACTTTGCAACTATAACAAACATCAACAACAACAACACACACAAAAACTTATAACTTTCTAAAACATACTACACAAATACTTCATATTTACTTCTCATTAATCATCCTAATATGCAATTCCATAGCTAAATCTACCATTCCATAACTTAACATAAACTTATCTCTTTCAATAATACAATAAATACAAGGAACAATTAAACCCCTCACCTCAAATGTGTAGAAAATGCAAAATAGAGCAAGGTTTGGAGCTAGAATGACAAGATTCTTCCTTCTTTTCTTCTTCATTTCTCCCTTCTTTCTTTCTTTGCTCTTCTTTCTCTCCTGATCGTTTTTGGTCTAGCTTGTGTGGTGTGTGTATGTGTTTTAAATAAAGAAGGCTCTAGATATTTGTTATCAAAAATAGAAATTACAAAATAACCCCAATAGTTTGACAATTCCTATTATGACCCCAACTTAAAGTTTGCATTTTCACGTCATTAGAGGCAGCTCTGACACATTTCACTAAAACGATCATAACTTATGTTAGAGGACTCCAATTCATGATCCATTTGAAGAGTTAAAAACTAGACTCGTAGATCTTTCCATCCATATATAATTCGCCACCTAACGCTTTCCCAATCGATACAATTTTTATTCTGAAATTGGCCTAAAACCGATTCATAACTTCCAAGTAAAACTTGTTTAATTGAACTCGATATCCATTTTAAATGTTCCGGCATCACTTTTGACACATTTTGATCACGTATTTAACTCGAATGCATTAAAATGCTAATAGATCATTCCTTAATAATTTATCAATTTATCCCGATTCGCACCTGATAGGGGTATTACAGATATATTCATGTACCTCGCTATAAATGCGAGATGTTGCAGGATTGATTCTCGAAAGTTACATCCTTAATATATACTAGTGTTATGACTGTGTGATGCACGAATGTAACGTGAATACATTAAAAATATGTAAAATAAAACCAATTCCCTCAACTATATAACCATACTATCAAAAATACTATAATACGTACGTACTCTAAATACTATACCATTACATAAAACAAACACATATTTTCTAAAAAATGTGATAGTAGTCACTCTTTTACAAAGATCAAACCTTTCAAAAGATATATGTGTCTTCTTCTATCAAATTATTGTCTCTCCAAAATTCACGTCATACTGTCACAATTTGACTTTATTATTAATCCTTGCACAAGTGATATGCTTGTAAAACTGTTCTCTACCACCAGAAGTTTAAAATTTCACTATCATGCATTACACACAAACCTATTATTTGAGTATTTGACCATGAATAACATGAATATATACATCTAAAACTTATGGCTTTGCAATGAGTTAAAATTAACACAATTTTTATGTTATTGTTTTCACTTCGCAAAGCTAACACAGTAATTTGAAATACACAAACAATATTTGAAGTAGATAAAATATAGTCAAATAAGTATATGTAAAAAATTAGAATTCACTTTAAAATTATGTTATAAATAGCTAAGCTACTAATTCAGTTTCTAGAGCTCTCATAAATAACAATCTAAAACAAAACTCTTGATACACAAAAATAAAGAACATGGTGAAGAAAACTTTGGAAGACGTATAATCTCTATTTTGGCATACTTTAGAGCAACGAAGTAAAGTATCTCCCGTGAATTTTATGAAAAATTATTTTTGAATGACACTGCTTGAACACAGATCTAACCATGTCATTTCATGCACTAATGAATAATGATGTTAGATTATGAATCGTATATGCTAGTTAAAATGATGTATAAAACTAAATAACACATTGATAACAACCTTCAATACTTACTCAATTGTTAGCCATAGATGCTTCTTCTTGAATAAGAATATCTACCTCATAATAAATAAAAATGGAAAAATAATAACAAGTAGATAAGAATATAAGGTTATTGTAGATAATTGAATAAGATACGTAAGTCGATAATATTTTTAATTGCAAAAATTTGAGAAAAAATACTTGAAGATGGCACACCACATGAAATATTCAATATCGCAACATTTGCATCTAGTGTGGAAAAATCTTGATTTTGTTCTTGGCGATAAGGAACATATTGAGAAAAATAAAAAGTAAGAGTATATAACAACATAAAAGTAAATTCAACAGACATAAAAGAATGATTTTTTTTGTCAATATCAATTCTCTCATATATACAGTCGGAATGTTTTGATCAGCCTCAAAGATTGACACCTTTTTTAGTAGGCAAAAATGTTAGGGATATCTTCTTGAAAAGTTCAAATGTAGTAGTAGATGTTTGAGAAAATTACTCTACTGAGTAACATCATAAATATATTGATATTTGTAAAAGATAAAGTGCCCATGAATGATTTCATACATTCACCATTTGAAATACCTCTCAATATATTTATACAATTTTTAATGTAATTATTTGAATAGACTAACAAAGAAGATAGTGCTCAAGATATTGGTAAAATAAATCAAATTGAACTACCACTTTCTTTCACAAACGGTTTTTCAAGATTATATATTTTCTCCTCATTTTTGCATCCATCTTACTTTTATTGATCCCTATTTGTAAATTATCCATCAAAAGTAAAGTATAAAATAATGAAATCTTTTAATGAATAGGGGTATTGTGCTTAGTCTTAGAAAACATAAAGGGGTTATGAGCTTAATTATCATGATACCATAGAGGGGGCATTATACACTTTTGACAAATCACAGTGGGAAGGGGTGTATGGAATTTACACAAAATGATAAATATCTAAGTCCAATTATTAAAACATCAAGTCAACTTTTATGCTTGATGATTCTATTTTTACAAAGAAAGACCTTTACCATTAATAAAAATGATACATTTAGATTTATCATTTTATGAGATATTATGCCATCAAGAATATTTCCTTGTTGGGTTATTGGCTTGAGTGCAAATCCAAGTTGATATTGAAGACAAGTAGGAGTCCATTAGGAGAAGAAATAGGAATCAAAATCCTAGTAAAGTTAGGTTTTGGTGCCTATAAATAGGACTCTCTAGCTTGTAATTGCCACGAGAGCCACACCCCATAGGGGTATAGTAAGGGGTGAGCAAAATGTTGAGAGTGTTTCTTGTGCTTTTTCCAAAAAAAAGTCCATATGGGGAGGGTTTGGACTTTAGCCATATATAAATGATTTAGTGAGGGTTTAGACTTTTTCGTTCATAAAGTCACTTAGGAGGGTTTTTATAGTTTTTCCTAAAAACTGTGAGCATGTGAGTGAGGGGAGGGTTTTGAATCTTTGTTTGTCCAAAAGATTTGTTGCGTTGTAATAATGGTTTTGCTGAATAGTGAATTTTCCAATCACTTAGGTCATGGACGTAGGTAGAGTGCCGAACCACGTTAAAAATATCGTGTGGTAATTTCCGCTGCGTTGTGTGGTTTGTGTATGTGTGTGGCTTATTCCCAACATTTCTATGATTTTATTGTGGTAAAAGAAAATAGGTAATTAAATAATAAGTTGGTACAAATTACAACCAATTCTTTTGGAGTTTGGATTTAGCATTCAAAAATATCATTTTTTCACTTATAGAAGTCAAAGTCATTCTCACAATTTCGCACACACTATTATTGAATTTATGATACAAAAGTATGTACATGCCCCAATAAAATTACTTCATCATGTACTTTTTGACTCCATGGAAGTGTGTATGCATAAGGTATTCCTCCCATTTAATGGTCTTGGAATCAATGGACAAATTATCAACATCGATATTACCTTCTCGTAGCATCATCAACAATGTCTTAGTATTTGTATCATCAAAGTTGCATGGAATAAGCATTAGTATGAAACTTTCTAGAATCAAGATTTACAAAGTGTAGAAAATTTATTTTAAAAGTCAACAAGATAGATGTACATTCCCTTGAAAAAGGCATAAAGTCCGTAAACTTCTGAAAGACGAATTAGATGTTTGATTATTCGTTTAAATGCGTTGTGTTGGCCTTCAAAATGCCAGCAAGATTCCATGTTCACCAACGTTGATATCTATGAAGAAATTAAAATATGTGTAAATAATTTCCATTACAAATGCAAATAATTCTAAAAAATGACGAAAGTTCAAAATACCATGTTTTGACGTGCACTTTAATTTTGATATTTCTTATAGAGTATTAAGTATTAAAACATTCAAAATCAGACTGTGTTATTTACAAGTTTACAAACATACTCAACGCAAACACTGATAAAATGAAGATTGGCAATAATGTTAATAATAGTAATTTGCGTACCTTATGCTACTTATTGTGTTACCCATCTTTGTCATTACACAATTACTTCTTCCTTGAATTAAAGGAAAATATTGTCCTTAGTTCTTTATCCTATTTTTTAATTTTATTTCTTTTAACATTTAGATTTTATATCAAAACGACGGACACAACAAAGGTATGTATATAAGAATAAAAGGAAAAAATGAATTGTAAGGAAGATTTAGGACCCAAGTGGAAATGTTGTTGATGAAAAAGATAAAAATAGATTATGTCGTCTCTAGTAGTCTCCATGTCAACGAATATCTCATGCAAAACCAGTCTAGAGGCAACTTATCCCTCAGCTTACATTTGGCTAATTAGCCACACGGGTGGTTGGTCATCCTTCTAACGCAACGAAAACTAATAATAGAGTTCCAGCAACGAGGTTGAAATTCATGTATAATATTAGTTCGTGACAACATAGAAATTTTACACTTCGAAAGTTAAAAGAGGATGAGAGAATGGAGAGAGAACTCTCCATATTGATGGGTATAATGTACATATATATGTATGAGCCTATATATAGGTATAATGTCTTGATGATCAGACAACTAACATGGAAACTAATTAATACCGAATCAATTAAGTAATATCCAAAGCCTAGATTATCGCCTTAACCTATGCCACAATTTACATATTCATACCATATACATTAACAGCCCCACAAACTCAAATAAGGAGAACGTAGACCAAATTGAGTTTAGAAACTAAAACACCATGGAGACTTAAAGGATAAGTCTTGAAGATGTCATCAGTTTGAACGAAGAACACCTTTAACACTATTTGGCGAGGGATAATTCCCCTCACCTGGCCCTCGCCGAAAGGGTCTCGGCGAGGGCCCGGCGAGGGGAATCATCCCTCGCCGAAAGCTTCGTCGCTGAATTAGGGTCATTTGCCGACCCCACGCCATTCGGCAACGACTCGGCGAGTGACTATTTCGGCGATGACTATGCGAGAGCAACAAGACCTCTCCGTGCCCTCGCTGTTTTCGTCCCTCTCCGTGCCCTCGCCGTTTTCATCCCTCTCCGTGCCCTCGTCGTTTTCATCTCTCGACATGCCCTCACCGTTCCCTCGCGAAGCCCTCGCAAAAATGTAAATATATTTTTTTAATTTTCATTATAAAATTTACTATAATAAGTTGTTTGACCTGTCAATTATTTTTACAAACTCTTTATAATTAGAGTAAAAAGTTTAAATGGCAAAATTTATAAATATGAATTTCATATAAAAATTAAATTAATTAAAATTTGACAATCAAAATTTAATTTAAAATTAATATTACAAAATATTTTAATTACATATATGATTACAAAATATTTTAATTACATATATAATTACATAATAGCTAACCCCCATATCTAACTTAACACTATGCATTTGAATCTTCTCTGAAACTATTCACAAACTTTGAATCTCCAGAAACTCTCGTCATTGATGAATCTTCTCTGAAACGGAACAACCTGTATAAAACAATAATTTTCTGAATCAAGATCAAATAAATTGGGTTTTATATATTACGACTCTATCAACATATATATACTCAACCCACAAACATCTACTTCTATATGAATCCCAAGCATATACAAATGAATTCTATCATTGCTTGTAATGCTACATACACAAGAACATATATATACTAAGCATATATAAATGAATCCTAACATGATTCTATTTATACTTTGACCATCGCAAACATGTGGTTGCAATTTAAACATTAAAATGAGATTATACAACAATACATAAATAATGCAAAAAAATGAAATAAATACTACTGGTAGTATAAAAAAAAAAACTAATTTTTCTCTTGCTCACAAGAGGTTCAAGATTTCATCTTTACTGTCATATAATTTGAACTAGCTAGTAATGCTGAGCTAGTCAATTGACGAAATTTCAGAACTTTGTCAATTGTCATGCTTTTGCTTAGCTTCAAAAAATCTCATGAAAACAAATTATCTAAGAAAGCTATTCCTATAGTGGGATTATGAAAATGACATTTACACAAAAAAAATACTAGATAGATTTTTTTCTTTCCCACAACTAAAAACTTTATTGATCTTATAACCAAACTAATTATATCCTAATATACTTTAACTAACAATTCAAACTAGAAGCGTAATCTTTGCGTTCTTAATCTAAAAGCAAGCTAAATTAACCCCTACCATGTTTTAACTCAAACGCGAAGGAAAACGAGCAAGATGGCTGCCAGGCTACTGTCGGCAGCCATCACATGCCTGCGGCTGGTTGCCCGGCGCTGGGCAGTCAACCCACGAAGCACACACACACAAATATATGTGACAAGGTCCTATGCATGCATCATTTTGTACCAAAGTTTAGAATTAGCTATTTAAATTAAAACACTTTCTCACACACATTTTATCAAGCACAACATAAACATTAACATTCTTCACTCAATATTCAAAAACAACAACAACCATATCAAGGTACCTTCCAATTTTACCTATTAAAACACTTAAACTTCACATAACGAACATAATAATAACCTAATCTAGCTAAGACAAACTGCAAAATAACTTATTCCAACTTTACATAAACTACTACTACAAGAAATTTCAAGAAAAATACATGGATATGCAACCGCTCACCTGATTTAGCTAAAAGAATGCAAAATAGAATGTGAAAAGCCTTTGTTTTCCCCTTTCTTTCCCGTCGAGCTCACTGCCTCCTTTCTTTATTTTTTTTTTTATACTATTTTTAGTAGTACTTATTTCATTTACAATCTTTTTTCACAGACATCAATTCACTAAAAATTTGTCCTCTATCAAGCATCAAAATATCACCTCATTACAAACTCTAAGTAAGGCAGTAAGCTAAAGGCCAATTTCGAACAATGACAAAAACTGATGCAAATAAATAAACACTCCCATATGAATTTTCGGCAACAATTTAATTTTAAAATCAATATCCACGGCTAATAAAAAGCATCTGTACGCATCTATTCGCGCCTTTTATACGCGATTGATTTATCATTTTTACAAAATTGAAATATTCTGCGACTCATTAACATTTCACAGTCCTTCAAACATTAAATAAATCTTTGAGCATACCAAAAACTTACAAATAAACACTAAACTAATAATATCCGAACGCTTATTTAGCCCTAGATAAAAGTCATTAAAAGCTAATAAACTGACTTTGTAAAAATGATAAATATATATATGTGTGTGTGTGTGGATACCTATGGCAAGGCGAAGGGCGTCGAGATCACCGCGGCGGGAGGCGGAGGCGAGCTCGCGGAGGTGGGTAGCAATAGCTCCCGCTATGCTTCATTCTTTTTCCTTTTCTTGGTCTTCGTTTGACGTAAGGTAGAGAGCGAGAGAGATGAGTGTTCTGTTTTTTTTTTGTCTCTTGTTTTCCTTCTCTGCCCAACTGTGGTGGTAAAAAAAATTACTCCAATGCCCCAAACCTACTTGTAAAAAATCCAAACATGTCAAATTAACTATTAATAATATAATAATAGGTAATTTAAAAAATATATTGATTTAAATTAAAACAAGAAATCAGAAATTTAAAATTTAAAACAAATTAATTTTAGTTCTAAAATTAAAAATTGAAATAAAACCCTAAATTTAAAGAAAAATTCGGAAATGAAAAAAAAATCAAACTAAATAAAAAAATAAAACACAACATATTTTGGAAAAAAAAATAAATCAAAAAAATTTAAAAAAAATCGGAACAAAAAAGTTATAAAAATTGAAATAAAACTGAAAATAAAATAAAAAATCTCAAAAATAAAAATAAAAAATAAAAAATCCACAAAAACAATTAAAACTAACTATATATATAATTATATATGTATACAATATATATATGTACATATATTTATGTAAATATATAACAAAAAATAAAAAAAAACTAACCTTGATGTCACGGGTGGGGGGTGGGTTGATGGGTAGATGAGGGGTGGGTTAATGGGTAGAGGGTGGGGGATGGGTTTGCCACGTTAGGGGGGTACAGTACACGGGTAAAGGGTGTTTGGAGGGGGGGTGGGGACATGAGTAGGGGGGGTTGGGGGGTAAGGGGTAGGGGGTAGGGGGTAGGGGATAAGTGTATGGGGGGTGGGGGATGCGGGTATAGAGGGGTGGGTACAAGGGGATACGGGAATGGGGGATGGGGGGTCTGTAACTTGGTTTTTTTTTTTTTGAAAACATTGATCAGGTGAGGCACTTGATCTGATTCTGGGCGATGGCCCAACGTGAGACTGGGCAGCTGCCAAGAAACCAATGGGGAGGCCCACTGGTTAACAATATGAGACGAACCTCCAGCAAGTTCGTCTCCTATTGCATTTTTTTAACTTATTTTTTTATTATATTTATTATTTTCTTATATTAATTAAATATTTCTTTGTTTGTTTTTTTTCACATTTTTTTTGTTTATTATATTATCTTTTTTTTACATATTAATGTGTTTTACATATTTATAACATAATTAGTACAAAGATTAGCTATTATTTTGTTTTCTTTTATCTTTTTTTTGTTTATTATCTAAACTTTTTTTACTTATTTAATTAATTTATTTTTTCATAATTTAAAACAAAATAATATATTAATTAGCTATTAATTTATTTTTTTCCACTTTTTCTTTTTGTTTATTATACTCTTGTTTTTTGGCACTTTTTTTTATTTCATATAATTTATTTTTTATTTCACATTAGTTTTTTTTTATATTTAAGTCTGATATAAATTATATTTTTATTAATTATCAATTTACATAGAATATTAATAAACCGATTATGTTATTGAGTTATGTACATGCCAATCCATGACATTTTAAGAAGGAAAAATATTAGTCAGTAGCTATATGTATAATTATTTAAAACAAATAATTTATATTATTTAATTTAAATTTAATGCTTTTAAAACACTAATAAATTGTTATATGAAATAATCGTAATTGTTAAACGTATACCTAGAAATAATTGGCGAGAGAAGGGCATGTCCCTCGCCGATTCGGAGAGAGAAGTCCCTGTCCCTCGCTGTTTCGATGACGAAACGGCATGTCCCTCGTTGAATCGGCAAGGGCAAGAGGCAGCCCTCGTCGAATAGGTGAGGGCAAGGTCTCCCTCGCCAAGCCCTCGCCGAAAAGCGAAGGCACAGCGACGGCCCATCGCCAAGACCGATTTTTCTTGTAGCTCGACTTCTGTACTAGACGTGCAACCTCAGTCTAATTTTTTTGCACCAAGAAAAAATTATATCACTCAAGGAACAACTAAAACAAGTAGTGGAACAACTAAAGCAAGTAGTGGAACAACGGTTGGCTGGTTCTCTAGTCCAATCGTCATTACACTACAAGAAATTTTGGATATGGCAATAGTACATTTCCGTCTCTTTTTCGTCTCCAATCTGGAAGGAGATGGAAAAGAGATGAAAATTGGTCGTCGCCCTTCGAGTCATGGAAAAAATTGAATTTTGTCTCCATTTCATCTCCCTTTCGTGGCAAATTATGTTTGTCTCTAGTTCGTCTCTATAAGAAAATCATCTCCGATTCGTTTCTATGTCTAGTTCGCCTCCGATTTCTCTCCCTTTCCAAGTCGTCTTCGATTTATCTCCCTTCCAATGTCTTCTTCAATTCGTCTTCCGTGCACTATCATCAACAATTCATCTCCCACTCCAAATCGTCTCCGATTCGTCTCCATTTCCATGTCATCTTTGATTCGTCTCCCTTTCCATGTTGTTTCCATTTTGTCTCCCTTCTCATGTTGTTTGCAATTCGTCTCTTTCACCAAGTCGTCTCTTTTCCATCACTTTTTGTGAAAAAAGTTTAATTTTTTTAAAAAAAATTGAAAATAAACTTGTTATAAATTCCCAATTATTTCAAAATTGATATACTAATTAAAAAAAAATTAAATTCACAAAAATCATATTAATTAAAACATTTTAAGTTTAAAATTTAAAGTCAAATTATCATAAAACATACTTTTAATTACAAATTTTGTTAATATCGTAATTGTACAATTGCTTAATATCTTAAAAAATACAATTAAAAGTTAAATTACAAAATAGTCATAAAAGTAACTAATCATTAAATTTACAAAATATTCATATTCCTGACACGAGCTACGATAAAAGTAATTAATCATTAATAACTAAAATTAATTGTACAAAATAACTAATCTTAAATCATAAAAATAACGTCACAAAATCGAATTTGCATGGGACTTGACCTCGCGGTCTTGGAGAAATTGATACCTCTCCTGCATATAAAAATGATATGAAGTGTAATTTCACGCACATATACTAATAAAATGTACATATAAACAAATATAATTAGAAATAATAAATAAAATAGCATATTATTAAATTAGAATAAACCGAAACAAGGCAATGAGGCTAACTCTAGTTCAATTCAACACTCAAAGCGCTACAACATGCATATAAATAAAATAGAACAAGTTACTAACAATAAATTTTAGAAATTTAGAATGAATTTACACCGATGAACGCACATGTATAGTGAAGTATAAAGACATGCATAACCACAACTTAAAGTTGACATAGCTAAACTATCTTAAGTCCTATAGGAAAAAAATACAGGACATGAAAAATTCTATACAATGTTAAGAGAGACAAATAGAATAATGATTACTCACTTTCTCAGTCATAGACTTTCATTTCTCACTACCCTCCTTAGCCACCTAAAAGTAATTGTAGTACAACAAAATGCACACCAAATTAAAAGCAAATTAACCAAGTAGAGTGATAATCAGAAAGAAGAATTAGCAGTTTATATATGTATATTTTGTACATAATTAACATCTAAAAGAAAATAGTTTGCCATACCATAATTATGATTAACTAGAAGGCAACCAAATGGTAACTTTCTACATTTAAAGCCACTAGGCTAACATAAATAAGGTGAATTTTTTATGAATAACATGCAACCCAATCTGATACAACATGAAAGTGGTTCGGAACTCCAAAGAATCACATGATTGCATCACTCCAAAGCAAGTAAACAGTAGATACATTAAAGTAATCAAGAGCTTCAAAAAAATCTGACCTGCTTTGTCTTTAATATGCTTTCTTGAAGATAATGGAGATCATGAAGCTTTGTAAGAGAATCTTTAAATGATGATTCTAGAACTTCGAGGACATTTGATACGCCAGCAAGCTTGACAGAAAATTTCACTAGTCAATTCAATCTTCTTTTCATCTCTTGCACAGTCTTATTATCTTTTAGAAGGTCAAGAAATATAAAAACATTGGGATTAGTCTTCTAACTCAGAACTAAAAGATATCTGCTAAATATGTAGAGACTGTAGAGGGATACAATGGCATATTAGAGAACTCAAGTTGTTCTCTAAAGCAACATCAAACAGAGAATAAAGTCGCAGGACATCAGGAACAAGCTATTTGTCACTGTTATCTTGGAATCTCTCATCACACTTTTGAAGATAAGACCAGCCTTTATACACTCGTAGTAAAGGCGAAGACGAAGCCTGTTTCCATCCTTTGGCTAAAGGATTCTATAGATGGGGCAATTATCACACTGCTGACTGCATTCCTCACATAAAGAGGCATAATAACATGTGATCAAGACGCTCTGTACATAACGTCCACAGCTTCTCAAGTCTCTTGTTGCCTGACAATGCTCAATTTTTGCTTCATTGCACAACTCAATGGGATCAATAGATGCCAAGTGTACTAATGCTCCCTGTAAATTGATTACCCAACCAACCGTCAACAAACAAATAGCCACATTCCACAATTAACATTCCAGTAACTAAAATTTATAGCGTGCTTGAGACAGTAGCATACTAGATGCCTGTAGGAGAATGAAGCAGTTAACGACTCCTAACTTTCGCCTCTCATTTCTCAGTTCCGAACCAAGCACCTAACAATGTATATCTTTAACTCCACTGCAAGGCATAAAACTCAATAAACTTGAATGGAAAACTTTTGTTAGTCTAATGCATTAACATAAAGATATGAAGACCTTATTAGTCGATCAATATAGAGTTTTGCCAATTTATAAGAATAAAAAGTATTGATCCATAATGTCCCACAAAATAGTTATTTATTGAAAGTTTATTAGGTTACAATTATTTATTTCATGGAACAATGTCAATTATGCTCTAACCTTAGATTCAAACTAATTAAGGACTTGCCAATATTTATTATTAGAGGACAAATGTTTAAACTTATATTTTTTGTTACAATTATTTACATTACAGACAATTAAATGACATGATACATTACACTAAAAGAGTTCAAAGACAATTTCATCATAAACTTGAACAAGTTAATATTCTCTAAAGTAAACACATTAGAATACTAACCTGAGTCGTATTGAGCTTGTCCAATCGCGAAATCCTAAAATTAAAAAATATTAAACTAATTAATGAACAAACAAAACTAAAATTTGAAAACAAAACAAAACTAAAAAATATATAAATAACAAATAATGAAAAAAAATAAAACTGAAAAAAAACAAAAAAAATTAAATAAAAACCCAAAAAAAAATAAATAAATAAAACTACAAACAAAACATAGATAAAAATGCATATATATACTTATATATATATATATATATATATATATAAATATATATATATGTATATATATATATAAAAACTCATATACATACACATATACATAGTACTACACATATGCATATACATATACATCTACATCTACATATACATATACATATACATATCTAACCTTCAATGTGGGTTTGAGAAAGAGAGAGATTAGGGGTAGAGAAGGAAATTTGAGAGGTGGGGGTGGTTTTGAGGGGTAGGGGAAAGGTGGTAGGAGGTGGTAGGGAGGGTAGTCAGGGGGGGGAGGGGAATCAGGTAAATGGGGAAGGGATTTTTTTTTCTAAAAACAAGCTGAGGGCAGCGTTCTACCCTCAGCGTCGCCCAGCCTCAACATGTTGACAAATTAAATTAATTAAGATAATTGGTAATTATCATTATTAATTTAATTACTATTTAATTAGTAATTATCATTAGTAATTTAATTACAACTTTAAAGTAAATTATTAATGATAATTTAATTACTAATTTAAAATAAATTATTAATTAGTAAATATAATTGTTAATTGAATTACTATTTAATTATTAATTATCATTATTAGATTAATTACTTATTTAAAATAAATTATTAATTAATTTAATTAGTAATTATCATTATTAATTTAATTACTATTTAACATTATCTATTTAACATGCTTTGTCCGTCTCCAATTCGTCTCAGCACGGAGACAAAATGGATCCCAAGTATGAGAACTTGCAACTCTCTCTGATAGCTTCTTGCCTATGAGGGTCAGTACTTTTCTCTCGATAGGATTGAGGCCCATGTTGAGATAGAATGGTTGAGAAACAATGATAATCATAAAAATGAGTTGGCTGTGATATTACCCTAGTGGATTGAAGAAGTAAGGGTCATCAAGAGAGAAAATAATGGTGGAAAGCAAGCTATAGGATGAGGAAATCTCGATGTCTAAGTGTGAATCAATCAAACAGAGTATCCAGTTACGAGATATCTTGTTAGTGAAATGACTAATAGAACCTGTGTCATCTCATTAGAAAAATGACTGACAAATATGTAAGTAAAAAGATGAGAGGTAGATGTGGCAAGAATGTAAAACTGAGATAAGTGAGAACATCTTTTGCTCCTAGAAAAAGACATGACACGAAATGCAAAGACGCTAAGAGATTGGGTCCCAATAATGATTAGGGATGGTAACAGATCGGTTATTCGCGGTTTTTGACAAAACCAAAATTGAAACCTTTTAGCAAACCGAAATCGAAAACCAACGGATTTAAAAATTGTTATCCAAAACCGAAATCGACAGGTTTAAAAAAACTGCGGATATCCAAATCCGAAACTGATTATCTAAAACAAATTAATTTAAATAAAAAATTTACTCCATAAATACTGTAAAAAAGTCAATTTTAATGTTGAAAAAACCTAAAAACAAAATAAAATGAAATTCATACACAATGCAATAAAAATTAAAAAATAAATTACATAACCATTAATTCATATCTAAAATATCCACCAAATTGAAAAAAAAATTATTCTCGTCTTCAGATCTACAATAGAAAGCACCAATAACACATCCCCTAACACCACAATTTCCAGACAAAACATCAAGGCACGGTTTAGATCTACAACATACAGTATCAAAACACACAAAAATATCACAAAGTAACAATAATAAACTAAAAACCGAAAGGATAAAAAAAATGAAATTTTTGAATACATCGTTGTCATCATCCTCTCCCTCGGCGATTATGGCTGCAGCGACGTCGTCATCTTCGACTTTGGACTCATCAGCTCTCAATTAATGAGAATGTTTGTAATTAACAGAAAAAAAAAGCTCAAAAGTACTTGAAATTTTTTTTTAAAAAAAATAAGAAATTACATATGAAAAAAATCCCTTAAATGCCGAGTTGAAGTTTGAAGAAAAACAATGCATGTTGTGAATGGGTTTTATTATTGGTATAATGTGGCGGCTGAATACAGAGAAGTAGAAAAGATAGAGAGTATTAGGTTATATGATAAGGGTTTTATTTTTTATATTTTTTAAATTATTATAGTTTAAAATATTGTTAAACCCAATAATTGTTATAGTTTGAAATGTTACTAGTTGGGCTTAGCCCAACTTTTATATTAAAGTCTATCCTATAACCCATTACAGACCTATTCACATATCTATCAATGTATCTATATATATAAGTGAATATGTATTTATATATATATGTATATATATATATATATATAATAAATTAATAATCTGGTTTCAGGTTTCGATTTTTTTTTACGCCTAAAACCAAAACCTATCGGTTTATCCATCGGTTATTATTTATAAAAATCAAAACCTATTGGTTTACCCAACGGGTTTTGTTATCGGTTTTTTATCGGACGGTTACCCGCCGGTTTCGGGTAGAGCGGATACCCGTTGCCATCCCTAATAATGATACCATTTATGTTCATTGTCAAACCCCAAAAAATTATAAAATAATACCCCATTCCCCCTAAAGGTTTTGGCTTGATGCTCTCTCCACCTTTGTACATTTCTTTTGGTTTTAATAAAATACCCAGAGGAAAGAACACTTCCTTTTACCAAAAAAAAAAAAAAACCCCAGAAAATAATAAAATCGAGCACAAAGTTCTAATTTTGGTACGTTCATGGGGCTATTGGTGGGAAAATCATGCACACCTAAAGACTCAAATAGTATTATAATCCGGAATGTGACTATATAAATACTCATATTGGGATTCATTGTCAATCATACAAGAAGGTCCCCATTTTTTTTTTGAACTAAAAAAGATTCCATTAAGCAAAACAAGAGGTTACATTTAGCCAATACCAAATCGGGCTATGTCCTGGGAAATTAAATGAATAAGGCTGGGAAGGGGGTTGGACACCGAATCTAGAGGGAGCTCATTACAATATTTTGCTTTTACAATCCAATCACTACAACAATTAGCCATTCTCCTAATGCTACGAACCCTAACACGAGTGGATCCAATCACAATCTTTTGAATATCCTCTACTATTAGTCTTGCATTCCAACTAGGGGCAAGGTTTGAAGAATTGATTGCTTTGAGAACGGACTCTGCATCACTTTCGATGGTGATGTTATGGCACACGAATTGGGTTGCAAAGTGACAGGCGCTTCTAATAGCCGCTGCTTCGGCTTCGAAGGCCGACACCCTTCTGATCGCATCTGCTTGGCCTGCAATGATTGTTCCTCTTGAGTCCCGCACAATAAAAACTGATGTTGCATGGTTATCCTCCTTCTTGAGAGATGCATCTATATTGATCTTGATAGCTCCTATCGGAAGGAAGGTCTAGGTGGAAAGGGCACTTGATAGAGGTTGAAGCTGTGTCTCAAACTCTCCCTAGGGATCGTCATTAGCTGCGACATAGTCACTGAAAAAACTGAAAGCAAGAGCCGCTGCACGAGGAATATCAATAGATTTATTTTCCAAGCGGAATCCGTATCTCTCCTTCCATATATGCTTCTTTCTTGCAGTAGCCTGCTGACTAACACCCATGAACCATTAAAATGAACCAATTGCTGAATCTAGAGATCTGATAAGGGTTGATTGAGGACTGCAGAGGAGAAGCCTACCACATTCTTTGAGCCCATGGGCAAAGGAGAAGACAATTTTCGACGATCTCCACTTCTTCATCACAGATTGAGCAAACTGGACTTGTCGCACACTTTTTTTTGTAACAATTTTCATTTGTCGGCAAACAGTTTCTATATGCTTTCCACAAGAATGTTCTGATTTTCGAGGGAGCTTTAACGTTCCATACCATCTTCCAAAGCTCCTTAGGAAGTTGGAAAGAGTTTTCCGCAATGGGGGATAAAGTTGCCACCATTTCACATGCCACATGATAACCTAATTTGACATTGTACCTCCTATTACGACTAAGGGGCCAAATAAGGGCATCCTCCCTAGCCGTCCATAGAATGGGGATGGTAAGGATAGCTTCCACGATGTGGTCTGGAAAGATGTCTCGAACCAATTGCTCTTTCCACCATCTCAAATTATGATCAATCAATTCAGCAACACAGGAGATGCTAGCATTGTTCATATTTTGAAGCATAGGATAGTTACGAATCCAAGGGTCCTGCCAGATGTTGATGGATTGACCGTTACCAATATCCCATATTGTTTTCTTTTTAATGAGATCACATCCCTTGAGGATGCTTTTCCAAGACTAGGATGAAGCTATTCCTGGTTTAGCATTCCAGAAATCCCCATTGGTGAAATAAATGCCATTTAGCATCTGAGCAGTAAGAGAATCAGGGTTGGACAAGATCTTCCAAGCTTGTCTCACAATTATAGCCAGGTTGAAAGAGTAGAGGTTTCTAAAACCAAGCCCTCCTTGATTTTTTGATTTGGTTAATTCTTCCCATCTAAACCAGTGGATAGCTTGCTTTCCATTCTTCCCCCACCAAAAGCGTGCTGACATAGACGAGAGCCTATTACAAACATGCTTTGGAAGGAGGAAAGAGGACATAACATAGGAAGAAAGGGAGTTAATAATAGCTTTGATAAGGGTATCCTGTACACCATCCGAAAGAAGAAGACTCTTCCACCCTTCGAGCCTTTTTGCACACCTTTCTTGAAGCCAACTAAGAGCTTCCACTTTTGACCTTTCCCATTCAGTAAGAAGTCCCAGATAATTCCCAAGGTTGTGACTTGGCGCACTCTGAACATATCTGCCACACTATTTCTAATTCCCTATGGTGAGCCACTACTGAACATAATAGAAGATTTTTCAATGTTGATACATTGTCCAGAAGCGAAGCAGTATTTGTAAATGAATTCTTAGAGGGTCATTGCTTCTCTGATATTGGCTTCCAGGAAAAAGATGGGATCATTTGCAAAGAGCAAATGAGACAGGGGTGGGCATGATTTTTTGATCCTAAGTCCTTTCATGAGGCCAAGTTCAAACTGTCTATTAATCAAACATGTGAGAACCTGAGTCAGGATAGAGAATAAGTAGGGGGAGAGAGGGTTACCCTGTCGAATCCTCCTAGTAAGGGTGATTGTTTGCAGTGGTTCTCCATTTACCATCACATTGAAAGACACAAAAGTAGCACAACCCATAATCCATCTGGTCCACGTATTGTGGAAGCCCATCTTTTCAAGAACCCCTTCCAGGAAATCCTATTCTACCCTTTGTATATGCCTTGCTTATGTCAGCTTCAAAAATGGTATGTCCTCTGTTTGATTTTTTCTTTTTCTTGAGCCAGTACACCGCTTCTTGGGCAATGATAGTATTATCTTGAATTGATCTACCCGGAATGAAAGCAGTTTGTGTTGGGGAAATGATTTTTTCCATCAGGGGTTGCAGTCTCAGAACCAAGACTTTGGAGAAGAAGGTCCCGATTAACGGTATACACAATAGTGAAAGAAACTTCCGCCCAAAATTTTTTAGGACACGAAGAGGAGACTGGAAGAGCACGAATAATTTCAAGAATATAGACTACTGTAAATACATGTTAGTATTTAATTCTTAAACTAGAGCCATGATACAATAGTAAGAGCCGACGCCACTTAACAAAAGTCTTCACTCCGCCGAATATTTCTGTGGTTGGATTCGGTCAGTTGGGTTCCCTTGTCAACAAAAAAAAAACTAGATAAATAATTCTGAGTCGTGTTTTGTCTTGTCTAATGCCGCATAATTTTTCTTTTTATTTATTTATTTATTTATTACCTATCATCATCATCATCATAAATGATATTTGGACATAGCAATATCATCTAGTTCATTTTTGTCATTTTTACAGTTTGTCTTAAAAATACTGATCTAACCATAAGCGAAATTATTAACTAAATTTGATACGTAACCTTGATGATCAACCACTCTTTGGCCATGATAGGATCATGTACTGAATCTTCATTGCTCACAGGAAAGTAACATGCTGGTAACCATGATTCTCAAGTGAAACATCAACTAACAGTAACATTACAAAGAAAGAAAATGACGTTTCCCAATCAATATGGTTGATGGTATGTGTTAGTGTGCTATTTGGTAACTTTGCAATGGTCATTTAAGAAAATAAGCAATACTTCCACCTTTAGCCATATGCAAACAACTAAAAGGTACAGTAACATTTTTTAGCCAATATTTTGCACAAATGGTTATAACATTTTTTGGTCTAAATTATATCATCAATAACAAGAAGAAAGCGGCCTTAGTTTCACCGTGGATCAAATATAACAGGTCCAACTTTTCCATAGATAAACGATATAACCTTAAACTTTTCACATGCATGATCACCAAAACCTTACATGTAGACATAATATACCATTGATATAATATGTAATTCTGAAAACATGATAAAGGTCAGAGAATAAGTTACCGACAACCAGGAAGAAAATTGGGGTGTTAATTTCTTCACCTTTCTACCGACTAACTCATTGGCAGAGACTCGTGCTGATAACATACGTGTTATAAAAAATTATCAAATACAATATGGAATAATATAAGAAATACAATTGCTAAAAGGAGGAAGAAGAGTTTTATTGGTAGATCTTTCTTGTGTACATTTCTTTCACATAACCTTCATATTTATAAGTAAAAAAAAATACATTGATGATGTCATCAATGACATCATTTCCATATGTGGTCATCATATAACCCATCAATTAACTTTTCTAAAGTAAACTTCACACTTCTTGTCACATAGGCATCACATGGTTCTTATATTGAATATCCATATTTCATAACCTATAAATGGTTTTTAATATATTGGCAAGTTTTCATATTTTCATCCTAATTATTTCAAAAGTGATATGTTTAGTTTCCAATATTTATACTTTTGTTCACTTTTATTCCTATTATTACAAAAGTGTCGCACTTCCTCTCCTAAATTTACACAAAAAAAAAAAGAAATTAATCCAGGCTCTAATGTTTTAACTTTTTGTTAATTTATTTTCAAAGTTTCATGTGTAGATCACACTACAGGGACTTTTTACATATTTGGGGACTAAGTATGTTACTTTTGAAACAATGAGTACGAAATTAAAAAAAAAATGTATATATAAACATTGGGTACTAAATTGAACTTTTTGCAATCTTTGAAAATTAAACACTTCACTTTTAAAACAATGAGGGTGAAATTAAAAAAATAGTATAAATAAAGGAGGGTAAATTAGGAGACTATTTGTAAAATTTACCCTAATTGTAAAGCATTATATTCTCCATTCCTTCTCCTGATTGCTTGGGAATTCTCACCTTTGGTACTCAAGATATTGTGCCTAGAGAGATGGATAAATAGGACTACTGGTTGCTCGATAAGGACCCTAGCTTTATTGCGAGCCCTGATTGCAACATATTTGCAAGCTTCCCATAATTTCCAGGAACATTTATAATTCCAGTATTATAATCCCACTCCTACATCAACTTACCACTAAACCAACTAAATTTTCACCATTGCCCATATAACGAATGGCCTCGACAAGTCTTCTACCAACCAACTTTAATTATACTCAAGCCACAGTGCCAATATTGAAAGAATCCTCACACACCATGCATATTGAATGTTAAGCTGCGGCATAGGACAACATATTTATGTGTATATATAGATTGTATGATATGGTTTTAGGAAGAAAACTGAAGGAGTACGAGAAAATTGGAGAAATTTTTTTGACTAAAATTTTCAAGAACATACTAAAGCCCATTCGTTTGTTATAAAATGACTCTAATTCTATTATCTTTCCCTTCTATTCTTTTTCTAAACAAGATGTTAGCTGTTACTTTTTTTTTCTATTTTTTGTTATTTCCTTTCTTTATCAATCCAAATAAAATAGGAGAAAATTCTTGTCTTTTATTTTACTTCTTTCTTTCTTTTTGGCCATATCGTTTCCTTTTCTTCTCATCGTAGCAATTTGAAGAAATTGTTGAAGAGAAAACTGGGAGTCATGTTTGCGAGATTTTAGTATTAAATATACAAAAATCAAATAAGTTTTGGATTGTGAATTTTTAATTAGATTTCAATTTTGAAGATAGCCTGATGAAAAAAATGATGTATTTACGATTATAATTTGATTAGGTGTCACCATTCACCAATTATAAAATCATAAAATCTCTAAGTAAAAGGTAACACATCATATAAGTTGCAGACGTATCAATTGGATCTCTAACAGACATATTTTTTAACATTGATTCACATCTCCTATTAAAAAAATCCTATAATAATATATTCAATTGCATAAAGTCAATTAACTAACCTCAATGTCTATAGTGTCTTGCTTTTGCCTTGCAATGAAATTTTTACTGCCTACTAGTTACTGGGACTATTATTCGCACTTTAACAAAATAATATGCTAATGGTAAATTATTTAAATTAAACATGGTTATGTTCATTCCCTTGGAGTACTAATTTAATATGGGTAGCTAAAACTAGTTAAGCACCTCATTGATCAGCACCTACTATCATTCTCAACCACATGTCACCGACACGATAACATTTTTGAAAGGATTGTGCACATAATGTTGGATATCGGCGCAGCGGAATGGTCGGAGACAAACAGTATCACGCAGCTAAAATATGAATGAGAACAGAGAAAGTAGAGACACAAAATTTACGTGGAAAACCCTCAAACAAATCGAGGGAAAAAACTACGGGCAAGTAATAGAGGATTTCACTATAATGTGGAGTATTTTACAATAACCTTCTCTCTAATATAAGGAGAGAACAATATCACTCTCTCAAATAATAGGAGAAACTAACTCTCACTCACAAATATAGAACAACAAAATAGGAAAAGAAAATACTCAGGAGAAAGCTTATTTTTTTCTCTCTGATTTGGAATGTTTGGTGATGCATAAATAGTGAAGAATGAGCCTCATTTATAGGCTCATTCTCCACCAAAATTCAAGCCATTGCAGCAAAAGTCTTCCCACGTACAGTGTGAAGCCAATCCAAAATTGTGTGCACCTAACTTTGTAGCCAAAGTTTGCTGCACAAATTTTTCTTTCTTTTTCCATTGCTTTTGTCTTCTTTGTCTGCTGCTTTTCTCTTTTGCCTTTTGATTTCAAATGAGCTTTACAGCTCAACACATAAATATATAAGAACATAATATTATTTTAATGTAGTACGACATAACTTATTCTACGTCTACAAAGTATTATATTCTACTACTCAAAAGATTACACTCATGACTTTTACACACCGACTAGAGGTGTGACATATAATTTTGGTATAATCAAGTATGGTACACTTACCTTGTGGTGTGTGACACTTCCCACAAACTAGGTAGTTCTATTTATAGAATACAATTGCTAATCCCACTAGGTTTAGAGTTCTTATATTTTAAAATAGGGTAATTTACCAAAATGGTCCTAGATCTTTGTATTTTTTGACATTTAAGTCCTCTATCTTTCATTTTGGACAAAATGGTACTTCATATTTCATTTTGGTGACAATCGTTAGTCCTTGGAGTAAAATCCGTCGAAAAAATATCGTTAGTGAGCACGTGGATGTCACGTGGTTGCAAAATTCACAAATTGTCAAGGGTAAAATTGTCACACGATAAAAGATAAACATCTTAAAGTTTATGCATTTTATGGCCACGTGTCATTCACGTGCTCACTAACGTTATTTTTTGACAAATTTTGCTCCAAGGACTAATAACTATCACTAAAATGAAAGATGAATGACCATTTTGTCCAAATGAAAGATAGAGGATTTAAATGTCAAAAAGACAAAGATTTAGGACTATTTCAGTAAATTACCCTTTAAAATATTTAGGCTCTTGGCCTAGCTGTGAAATTTTAGTTTTTGAGTTTTAGAACTTTTGTTAGAAATGTTGTTGGATAATAGTCATTGACTGTTTGGCCTATGTTGGACTTTAAAAAATATGGTGGGGGTATATTTGAGAAAAAAAATAACTTTCCGCATTATGTATGTTGATTGGAGCAAATACGGTCTAAGGTGGAGATTTGTTGAATTAGTGGCCCGTATTTATTAGTAGTGTTCAGTTGGCCTGTAGGCCGAAACCAAGAAAAGATATGATTACCTATAAATATATCTTTTGTACTTATATTAGGTGTAATAAATATTGAGTGTATACACGAGAAAATTGGTGAGGTATTGTAAGAGGGTTTCTCTTGTACTATTTCATCAGCATAGTAAAATTATTTTCCTACTACCCATGGATGTAGGCTTAGGCCGAACCACGTAAATTCTGTGTTCGTTTAAATTTCTCGTTTATTATACGTTATTACTCTGAACTATCCTAACAACATACTTAGGGGAAGTGCTTCTCCCTGGAATTTGACATTTCGACACTTCTCACAAAGTATATGACCTCACATATAGGGTTCATTTTTTATTTTATGGGTCAAAGGACGAATTCCCAATATGAGAAATTTTTCATACTTGCACATGAATATATAGTGCAACCTCTCGTATTTATAGCGATGTACATGAATGTATCACTAGAGCAAAGTCTTGGTGCTACACAATCTATTATTCACTTAAAGGATATTGAGTTACGTACTTATATGCCCCAATAAAATTACTTCATCAGGTACTTTTTGACTCCATGAAGGTGTGTACTCATAAAGTATTCCTCCCACTTAATGCTCTTTGAATCAACCGACAAAATGTCAACATCGATGTTGGCTTCTCTTATCATCATCAGCAACTTTTCGGTGTTCGCATCATCAAAGCTGTGTAGAATAAGTATTTATTAATATGAAAATTCCTTCGAACAAGATAAATCAAATTGTAGAAATTTTATCTTTAAGAGTAAATATTGATAAGATATATAGACTTACATTCCCTTGAAAAACACAAATGATTCGTAAACTTCTGCAAGACGCATAACATGATTCATACTTCGCTTGAGTTTGTTATGTTGGTCTTCAAAATGTCGACAAAATACCATATTTACCAACTTTGATACCTATAAGAAAATTAAAATAATTGTGTAAATCATTGTGCCTATAACTACAAAGTGCAAGTAATTAATTCCAAAAAACACGGTGAAACTTTCAAAACAATGTAAATGTACTTGTATCTTGTAATGTTTGATCTTTGTCCTGGACAAAGAAATTTTACGTAGAAAATACTTACATAGTAAAGGAGTATATTACAAAGCCCATTATCAATAAGAAACTAAAAGACAAATATGGATCCTAAGACTCTGCTATTAATCAAATTTATTTTACATTTTGGATATACCTCATATAAAAGCTGTGGCGAATGTGTTTGCATCCCCACTAGCTCAAAAAAAGTTAAAAATTCAAAAGTAAATATGTATATATTTTTAGTTTAAAAAAATGAATTAGCTCTACTGATATATATATAGTTTAAAATTATGAATTTTAGCTCTTATTTAGAAAAATTCCTAAATCTTGCTTGTATAAAAGAATAAGAACTATTTAGTGGACATGCTGGTGATGAAAAGACTAATATTATCAGGACTAATAGCAACTTGGTATTATGACAACTGACCTTCACGAGTGGTAGAAGACGAACCATGAAATGTTTGCAGAAGCTAGCCATGGTTCTTACTATTTTAAGTCTCGTGACTTTCACTGGTTTTCCACTAGCATTGGTCCATGGATTTTTTGTGAAATAATTGAACATAAATTTGTAAAGGTCAGCATAAGTTAGAGGATTCCTTCGAGAAGAACCAATATGATAAATGAGCGGTTGGGGCAGCTGATGTGCATGTGCGACCATTACAACAAGAATAAAGTCCACTAGCATATCACCTGGTATCTGTATGGAATTCTAATAATTCAAATATGTACTCTTTAAAAGTTCTTCAAATGAAGATACATTCACAATTTTCAACAAATTTGTGACATCCAAAATCTAAAAATTAAAAGGCAATAAAGTAAGTGGGGAAGGGAATAAAATTACATTAAAGAAACAAATTTGATATGATTATGCAGACTCACCGCATCAATTATTAACTCTCGATCACCAAGCATGACCTTCAATTTTCCTTCACCATAAGCAACGAAAAAGCCATCCATAGTTCTGTCATGGCAAGTTTTCCATAGAACACAAATACATTATCAAATTTCTTTGCTTATTATTTAGAAGGGTAAAACACCAAATAGTCATGAAGTTTATCACTTTTTTTATAGCCAAGTAAATAAACACATAAATCGACGAAACGAGTTCTGTTTGAATTTACATTCTCAACTAGTTAATTGCATAAACAACCATCATATTTCCTATTTTTTCAAGTACCAAAGATTCTAATTATACGGAAATGTTAAAAAAATTATAACTAAACTTTGTGTCTAGTTGTAATACATTTTTAATTTTTTACAATCTATATATTTAGCTTTGTTTAAAACATGGTTTGGGATTATTTGGATAATCTAATCTTGCCATAAAGTGAATGAATTTGTAAATCTTATTTTTCACTCTCTCATAGGTGGCTGATACCCTATCTCTAAACTATTGAACATGAGTGACACTCGAAATCATCAAAATTCCGCTCCTCGAGGAGTCAGAAACTCTGACTCAATTATGATTGTCTGCACAGATTTACAATTTTCCATTAGGTCCAAATGTAAAATACCTAAAAATGAGGTTCAAAGATAATAATAGGTCAGTTACATATGTATGTTTCTTGATTTTTTATTAATAAGATTCGAGTAGGCACATTTTTAAAAATTTACCTTCTATTAATCTTACTGCACAAAATAACTTATTTAAAATAATAAAAAGTTTAGTAGGCTATTTGCAACTTGATACATGTTTAATGGCTTTTGGAGTATTTAATCCTCAAACTAATTGTTTAAAGCCACGCTGCGGGTCAGTTTCAGCAGTAAAATTGACATTTGATTGTTTCCACATAGGTCACACAATACTACCCACCATTCCCATCGTAATAAACACACACATTCAATCCATTATCACCACATTTACCACCACCATTAGCCAAC
Organism: Ehretia macrophylla; assembly: GCA_037974665.1. Lineage (NCBI taxonomy): Eukaryota > Viridiplantae > Streptophyta > Magnoliopsida > Boraginales > Ehretiaceae > Ehretia > Ehretia macrophylla. The sequence continues at coordinate 28,900,180 of CM075778.1, read as the reverse complement.
ACTTTAGTGTTAAGAAGCATAAGATTTCATCCTAAAACTAATTGGTATTAAGTGGAGTACCCCAAGATCTTATAAGGTACTCTTGAAGTTTCTGATTTTCCGATGTGAGACAAGTGTATATTCTAACACTCTCCTCTCGTGTGACCTGATTTGAGAGGGATCACACGTGGAAGATAAACATGAAAGGTTAAACGCATATGAGATACACGAGGAAGATTGAATACAAGTATGACCTAATTTTGAGATGAGTCACACATGGACACGTGTAAAAAATAACACATGCAGAAGAAGATTGAACACGCTCGGGACACGCGTTGAAAATGAACAAGACTGAACCAAGGGTCCAACTTTGATACCATGTTAAGAAACCTGATGTTCTATCCTAAAACCAATTGGTAAAGTGGAGTAGCCTAAGATCTTATACTGTATTAGAATTTGAATAATGTGGAGAATTTTATAGATATAGTACTAGAACCTCTTTAAATTAATAGTCAAAAGATTATTAATCTCTTTTAAATAATAAAATTATTTGATCCTGACTTGAGCCAATTTACGAAATAAATAATCTTCATATAATTATGAGAAAGTATATTTTAAATATGTCTTTTGTATCTCATAGATCCCAAATATTTATAAATTAATAATTAGTTAAAAATTGCATACATTTTTTTCTCATTATCATTAGGTCTCAAATATTTACAAATTAATAATTAGCTAAAAAGTGCATACATTTTTATCATGATTTTTCACCAAACAATTAAAATTTTCTTTTTACCACATTTGGTACATTTTTCATTTTTAATTTTTTAGAAACTTATTCTCTTAAATTTTAGACAAGCTACCCTTGACTAACTTGCAAATCATATTTTTTCAAAACCTATTACTACAATTCTTTTGGCATGCATTATGGATGTTCTTTTCTATGCTCACATAATGCTTTACACATTTCATTTGTAGTGGTTCTTTTCTCTTGACACTTTGAAATGGGAAGCCATTTTTGCTATTTAGAACTGAAGATACCATAAATAATAAGAGATTGTATTGGGTTAAATAGTGTTTATTTTGATTCAATATACTGTATAACCTCTTTAAATTAATTGCCTTGGGACCACTTAACTTCTCTTAATTTAGTGACATATCAATTTATTGATAAATTAATACTTAATAATTTATAGAGATACTTTTTTTTTTTTTTAATTGTAAAATACTATCGCTTCAACTAACCAAGTTAAGACTTAACATACTCTAAGATTCAAAATACTATCTCTATATGTATTTAAGTAATTAAGAGTTCATTAACAATTAACATAAAGATTCATTGTATTCATCTTTATCGAAACAAGTGCATACAATGTATATTGAATGAAATCAAATACTATTTAACCCAACACAATCTCTTATTATTTATTGTATCTTCGGTCTTAAAATAGAGAAAATGGCTTCATATCGTAAATGTGTCAAGAAAAGAACCATGAAAAAATCAAATGTGTAAAACTTTGTGTGAATATAGCAAAGAACAACTTTCATGCATACAAAAAGAATTGCAGCAATGAGTTTTGAAAAAATATTATTTACAAGTTAGTCAATCATAGCTGGTCTAAATTTAGTAGGAGAAAGTTCTAAAAATTCAAAAGAAAAAAGTATATAGAATGTGTTAAAGAGAAAAGATTAATTGTCTGACGGACAATCATGAGAGTAAGGTATTTAATTTTTAAGTAATTAGTAACCAATAAAATATTTGGATATATAAATTACAAATAAAATATTAAAACGTATTATTTTATAATTTAATGGAGATTATTAGTTTTAATACATTTGTCGCAAGTCTGGATCGAAATTTTATTATTTAAAAGAGATTATTAATTTATCGAATATTAATTTGAAGAGTAACTACTATACATTGTATGCACTTATTTTAATAAAAGTGAATAATTGGATCTTTATACTAATTATGTATGATCCAATGACTTCTTAATTGGTTAAATACATATAGAAATAGTACTTTAAATTTTATAATATTTTGATCTTAAATTGGTCACTTAATGTGATAATATATTTATTGTTAAGCAAAAAAAATTAAAAATACCTTTATAAATCAATAATTATTAGCTTATCGACAAAATTAATATCTCCCCAAGTTAATAGAATTTAGGTAGTTTGAAAATTAATAGTTTAGAGGGGTTATATTGTATATACAAATGCATCTATATAAGTTAAATCTACTCAAAAATTAGTAAAGAAAATTAACCTCATCAAACAAAGAAAAGGAAGTAGTTAATGGGTGTAAAGTTAGGCAATCAAACAATAATATCTTCTGAAAATATAAATACACATTGCAATATGAATACACATTCTTTTGCAAACGGAATGTTTTACTTTCTTGCATGTCATCAAAACAATATTTGCTTTATCAAAATGAAATAGTTTACTCTTTAAAATATCAAAATTTTCTAGTAAGTTATAGCTAATAAAAGAATGGTTGGGTGCACTTTTTTTTTTCTTTTAATAACAACTTCACAAAATATCAAACTTTAGTCTCCACTTGTCATTTCACAAAAGTTATTCATATCTAAGATGTTCAATCTATAACAGAAGATTTTTAACTATTTGAAAGATTACAAAACTTCGTTACCTTATGCCTTCTATCCAACCAAGAAAAGGTTCTTTGATAGTACTTGTTATAATTGTTGGGCGCAAGATAATGATATCGAAATTTTTCTTTAGATGTCCTAAAAGCATCTCCCCCATTGCTTTAGTAAATGTATACGTGTTTGGCCATCCATGTAGCGTCGCCGTGGAGAAATTCTTCATGTAAGAACTAACTAAATTATAAATTGTTATAGTGACCAAAGAAAAAACAAATTGAATTTATGGAGAAAGAAGAGTGCAGAAAGAAAAAGCAATTTTTTTTTTCAGAATTGAGTGAATCAATAAACTATTTTAACCAAAAAAAAAAAGACAAAAGCGACACAAGTTAATGTCAAATAGAAAGAGTCGAAAAAATACATTAGAGAAGTTTGTTTAATATCTATTATCGATACCATTATCTTCCATACTATGATAATTGTTATTATGCCATATGCTCGCCACCAATAACTATAACGGCTATGACCTTATTGTGGCACGATAATAATTGTTAATTCAAGAAAAAAAGGATAATATGAAAATTAATATGAAAATGGAGGAAGAAGAGGTAGAAACATGGAAATTTATAGCATAATAGAAAAACAAAATAGAGAAAGGAAAACAAAGAAAAGTTTTGAGCATAGTTAATTATAAAACAAGAGAAAAACAAACTAGAAGCATATAAATTTTCTTGTTGCAAATCATAAGTCTTTTCCCTCTGGTTTGAAGCAAGACAAACTTTCAAGTCAAGCGAAACTCTTTTGGTGGATAATCCGAGAAGACAAGTCTTTTTGCCTTGGAGTCTTCCTCGACCTACGATCCTGGGCTATTGATATTCAAGAAATTAGGACAAAAAAAAGAACTTTATTCGAAAAATGATGTTTGAATCTTGCATATGAAACAGTCAGATTTTATTTTAATTGTAATAAGAACAAGACAATAGACTATATTTTCCTAGAAAGTGAGTACAAGAGAACAATTTATTTTGTATATATATGTAGGTGGGAGGCCTACCATGCAACCCGGATAAAACACACGATGGTAATCTATTAGTATTCAGAACAAAAGAAGGTTAATTGCATTTTTATGCATGTAATGCTATTAAAACATTTATTGTAGTTAAGTTCATCAAATGGTTATTTTTGGTAGGAATGGTAATGGATCGGTTAATCATGGCTTTTAGAAAAACTAAAATCAAAACCATTTAGAATAACGTAAACCTGAAACCAAAACCGAAAACCGATGGTTTTAAAAACCATTATCCAAAATCAAAATCAACAAGTATAAAAAAAAAACTGCTGAATAATTGAAACCGATAATTTAAAACAAATTAATGTAAATAGAAAAAGTGTCCGAAAATATAAAACATTATTAAGATAAATTAAAATTTTTAAAAATATAATAAATAAAAATCTGTAAATATTAATTTAATTAGTATTTTTTTAGTTGGGCTACTTGGGCTAAGACCAATAACTTTTTTGTTGTTTCTTTTTTGAATAATTGTATTGAGCCTTAAATTTTTTTTTTATAAAAAAAATAGCATTCTTTATTGATATAATTTTAGATATTAGTATAAAAATTATTTTTATATTTTCATCAACTATAAATATTATATTATATAACAAATTAATAATTGAATTTCGGGTTTCAGTTTTTTTAACGTCTAAAACCAAAACATATCGGTTTACCGATCGGTTACTACTTATAAAAATCAAAATCTATTAGTTTACCCAACGATTTTTGTTATCGAATTTTTATCAGACGGATACCTGTCGGTTTCGGTTACAACGGTTACCCGTTGCCATCCCAAATTTTTGGTAATAATGAAATTCTAAATTCCCATATCTGTATTGAGATGAGTGGGGGTGGTATTTTAAAAAAAATGTGTATAAGGTATTTATTTGTATGTGAATATCATATTAAGTATTTTTACTTTCTTTAAATAAAAATCCTGAGTCTACCTCTGACGTCCATGATACACTAATTGTACAGAACTAAGTTAGATGCTAACCTTTGTTTGCCTACATCTTTCAAGGTTGATGTTATATCCTTTTCAGTTGCATGCTGAGATCGAAGTTCTCTTATTGTTTCATCTACTAACTTCTTTTCTACATCAATATCAAGATAAGAGGCAGAGGCTCCATGGAGTGTCTCCCCCATTCAAAAAGGTTTCTCTAGTATGATTCCTACCTTCTGATCACCGCAAACATAGGCTACAGAGTAAAATGCTTTTAAGCAACAACACATGGAGTCAATATATAGGATATTGGACTTGGCTTTTAAACTTGGAATTTAAATAAAGTAATAAAGACACAAAAGGTAAATTGAAACCGCAAAAAATCAACATTAGTATGTTAATATATAGGATATTGGACTTGGCTTTTCTACAATTTTGTTATCTAAATTTCATATAATACTCCTCTTGATTAATGTCGTGTATCACTAGATCTCATCTATGGACCACATTAATCTTGCTAAACTAACTTTCTAACCATGGTTAGAAAGTATTAAATACCAAATCTAAACCCTCCAAAAAGTAAAACAATATTTTGACCACTTTTGACTACTTTTGGCTATCTTTTAACTTTCAAAATACAATTATATAAAACATAATCATGTTATATAATCATTACTTTAAAAAATAAACCTGTTCTTCCCAGCAAAATGCATAAACCTTCCATCTCTATTCTCTTTCAACGATTCATTTCTCTATTCTCTTCCAATCTTCATTCACATACTTTTCTTCTAAGCCCTAAAATTTCTTCTTAAAATTCTAATTCCCACACACACACACTAAAATGCACAAATTAAGGTAATATATCATAAAAACTTTATATTATATTTACTTATTAATTTTTTTTGTTTACATAATTTTATCCATAATTTATTTTATTATTTTTTTTCAATAGATGAATATCCTAAGGCAGGGCACCAGGTAAGGTTAGCAATTTGAATTACTTCTCGCAATAATTTTGTTAGTGTATTTTTTGTTAATTATATTTTAGTGGTAATTTTTTATTTTAAATTAACTGAGTCATTCATATTTCGCTTATTGTCCTTATATGCAAATGTTCAATAATTTGTAAATCATATTTTTTTAGTACATTAAGATGCCTAGAGCTTCATAATTTTGATTATTGTCCTAAATAATGAATATACTAATATTTTATTTTATTTAGAATTAGTTCTAGACAATGAAAATATGATGCTATTAAGAGAATTTCTTCACACATCATATCAATTAGAATAACTTATTTAACTTATTTAGAATTAGTTCTAGATAATGAATATATATTGAAAATATATCAGATTTGTATTCTTTCATGAAGAAAATCAACTTATAATGTTAAAAGGTTCAAGTTTGGTCAAATGTAAATATATAATTTATATTTAATTAAATTTTTAATTAATTTTTGTTATTTGATTTATTATAATTAATTATATTAAATGAAAATAGAAAGATATTTGTTGAGTCTATTTTCTACTAGTCAAAAATACTGTACAAAAATAAAAAATCTCAGCCCTCCCAATACTAATTTTCTGGCTCCGTCCTAAGGATATTATATCCTAGTTTAGTCCCTAATTTTTACTGTATTTGACTAACAAAGTCCCCTATTTTCAAAAGTGCTAATTTTAAATATTTTAACTTTGTACCTTATAATAGTACTATTAATCCTTTTACCTTTTTTTGTTAAAAAATTAACAGTAAAGTTATATTTTTTCCTTGTGCCATGTGACCATAGTTGTCAAATCGTGAATCGTATCGTGAATCGAAATGTCATTTTTTGAATCGTGAATCGAATCGAATAGTGAATCGTACCGATTCGGTCATAAATTTGAAACTAGTTGATATTTGACATATTATGTTTCTATTAACAGTTTTTAGTTAAGATTCTTTATTTGAATTAATATTAATATATGTTTTTGTTACTTTTCTAGATTGTTCACTGCTTCACTTGTTCCTAGTAGCCCAAACAATTTCTGCATCACAATATCACACTATTTTTTTTGGTCGGAACAATATCACATTTTACAAGTTCCCAAACTAGTGCTCAAAAGCTGTTGTAAACACAAGTGGTCCAATCAGTTACGAGTTTTGTGTCCCATTTCTTTACTAAAGTGGGCTTATTTTGTTATCTACTTTGAAATATTTTGGACTTTAAAAAAAAAAAAAAAAAAATTGACCCGAATCGCGAACGATTCAGTGAATCGTTCGATTCACTAACGATTCACTAACGATTCACACGATTCAGTACCGATTCGCTTGCGATTCATATCGATTCACGATTCTCATATTCGATTCGTATCATTTTTTTAATGAATCGTATCGAATCGTACGATTCGAACCTCGAATCGTACGATTCGAACCGCGAATCGTACGATTCTGATTACACTGCATGTGACTTTAAAGTTATCTTTTTAATAGAAAAGGGCGAAAGAACTATTGGTGTCATAAATTACAAAACTAAAAGATTAAATATTACACTTTTATAAGCAAGGACCTGTTTGTCAAATACAGTAAAAATTATGGACTAATTAGGGTATTAACCGTAACATTTACAATTCTCTGTCTTTGAAATAAATTGAGGGATAGAAATTTTGGAGCTACACTTACCAGTAGATATATGGACAAGCAGTTCTATTTTCAAACATTGTTTGGCGAAGTTTAGAACATTTACTGCTCCAAAAGCATTGATACCCAAGGCAACATCATACCTGAATAACACCCAAAAGACCAAGAGTTAAAAATTCATTTCTTTTGCTGTATATTCAAGCTATACTTCTAGTATTACCTTTCGAAAAACCTTGTTGTCGCAGCAGAGTTAACAACTATGTCTATCTCTCTCCACATATCATTTCTCAATTCGGAGTCTTGAATCCCTAAGTTCTCACAAGCAACATCACCAGGAACTGCAACCACTTTGTCTTCGACAAGGGGTCTTAAGTTGGCACCCCATTTCTCCAACAGAACTTTAAATAGCTCGGTTTCTATGACCTACAGGTACGTAATTAAGCTCAGGTTACCAAACGCTATTAGGTTTAAGTATTGCTACCATCCATTTAAAAATATTAAAACTATTTATGTGTAAAGCTTTAAAACAAATTGCCTTTTAAATGAGGTGATAAATTAATAGATCTCAAGGTACCTCGTCATATAATCGTTGTCTAGCTGACATGCCATCAGCTGCTCTAATTAGAAGGAAGAGCTTTTTGATGTTTGGCTGAATGTGAAGTATCCGCTCGACTAGAACTGCAACAAAATAGTATAACCATTTTCGCTAAAGTATTCATGCAAATAACTTTGAACAAAGGATAATAGTTACTTTACGAAGTTAGAAGTAAGATGTATGCGTGACAAATTAATTGGTTCAGTTAGGCTTGAGACTGTGCTGGGTCAATCTTCAAGTGTACTGGTGGTGTCAAAATTGCAGAAATGAATCTGCTTATAACATTATGATCTTATGGGCGAGATTTTGTAATTTTGAATTATTGAGATAGTTACAATAATGTGAATAGTTCACAAGTGTTGAATCTCACTCATAATGTTATAATGCTATGAGAGTATAGTTACTCCAAAACTGTTTTTCATAATATTATGTAATTGTGTAGGTGGGGCAAAGGGTTTTTTTCCTTCTAGTTGGCGAAGGATGAGAAAGGAAGAGCTCACGTTAGACTCTTGTACATAAATAAAATGAAGGTGGTCAAATGTAAGTAAGATTGAGAGAGTACCTTTTGCTAGAAAGCCTGTGGCGCCTGTGATCAATACCGTCTTGCCCTCAAGCAACTGATGGATGCTACTCGATTCCATTTGTTAATAAGTGTGCTGAAGATGATGATTTGCACATTCAACTCACTGCTGTTCTTACATGCACTATGTTGCCTTATGTATATATGTATGTAGTATGCAGACTTGGAAAAAAAAAAAGCCTATAACTGCTTCTAAAAAACTCCAAACATTTTTTAGAAGAATTTGTATGCTTCTATAACTTGTGTTTAGTGTTGCATCAATCACTTTTGATTTCTTATATTTATGTCTACTTGTGTTTAGTGTTACATCAATCACTTTTGATTTCTTATATTTATGTCTACTCGATGTTAGTTGAGAGTTGAGAGTTGAGAGTTAAGAATTAATTTTAGCTTTTGGGCTTTTGCTAATTAAGTTTAGCTTTTTAGCAGTTGTTATGTTGACAAAAAAAGAACTAAAAATTAATTTTAACTTTTTCTTTCAATAATGAAAGAACTATTTTAAGTAGGATAATATTAAATTTATTTCAAGATTGTATGTCTATTGATACTACCGTATGCATCAAATACATGAGTTTAGGTGTATAAACTAACACCTTTTGCGCTTTATTCTTACACTTTTTGGGGCAATACGTATTCAATAGATTAGACAATTTTGGGTTTATACCAATAAAGAAAAAAGTAACAATGAGCGGTTGAGAATTTAAAAAAAATAAATTTAATAATACACCTTATCTAGTAGACGAGAAAATTAGAGGAGAAGATCCAAGTCTGATTTTGATTTGTGTAGGGATTATAGAGTTTATTTTTTGGGGGTTTGAATATATCAAATGTAAATATATCATCGTGTTTGATTAAAATTTTTAGTTAATTTCTTATTATTTATTTTTTCAATAATAGCTAATTAATAATATTTATTATGAATTAACAATGACCAAGTCAAATTTATTTAGTCTTGCTGTGATACTGAGTTTATTTAGTTGTTTACACAACTAGCTAGCATAATCATGCTAAATGTTGCTTTAGCGCAAAACTGTACAAAAAATACTATACAAACTACAAAATACCTTGAAATAGTATTAACTAAAAAATATCTTACAAAAAACATTGTACACTCTTTTATACTAACAAAAATACTGTACAAAAAATACAATACAAAAAAAAAATTTCAGCCCCCCAACATTGATTTTCTCGCTCCGCCCCTGCTCGCAATCTCTCGCATATATAGCGAGTTACATACCACTGGACTAAAGTCCTTGTGGCGTTGTTCCACCTTTAATACGGTAATATTTTTTGGAGAATAAAAATATGAACAGAATCGATAGTTATATTAATATTTGGGGAAAGTAGGAGAAGTGCGAAAATTGCCACTTGAATCTAATCACACGTGATAGTTTCTTAGAATTCGTGTTGGTTGTACATAAATATCTATCTATTCTTTAGAAGAGGAGCCATTCTTGAGTCAAATATTTGACATGTAAAAAATGATCTAATCCCTAGTTAGAGAAGCAACAATTTCAGAGAGGATTTTGTCCAAGAACAGCTAATCGTTTTAAAGTCAAAGTTACCGTTTTTGCTGTTACGGTTCACTGCAATGTTACCGTTCGTCCTGATGATGTGGTCCAGCCCCATGTTGGCCAATTTGCCAACATGAAAACAGCTGCACCATTAAGCCAAAGTTGTAAATGACAGCAAAATCACACTAGTACACCCGCAATTTTTGCTTATAAATCGGGGGTTAAGGTGAAGAAGATGGATCAAGCAAGATTGAATAGAAAACATAAAGTGAGTGTGGGTAATTAATTCAATTTTTGTGAAAGAGAGTTTCTTGTGTTTTTCTAAAAAACTAAGTTTTGGTAAGGGTTATAGTTTTGTCTGTTCAAAAGTTGTATTGTATGAGAGAGAGTTAGATTTTAGCCATTTAAAAATTAACCGTTTAGTTGGCGAATTACTTTGTCCTACGGAATGAAGGCCAAGGAATAGCTGACATTCCCAACAAGTAGTATCGAGAGTTGTGGTTCTGTACATAAATAAGTGTTGCGAGAAAGCGTTATCAGTGCAACACTGCGTGGGTGCCACGGTTGCATTCTCCAATCGACGAAAATTCTAATGCCACCAACAGTGCAACAAACAGTCCACCTGATCACAAGATAGAGTCAATTCTGGTCGTTGGGTTGCGGGTAGAAAAGAAAGGGTCAGATTTGTGGGATCCGATCCTGTGTGGCACGTGCTTGGTTGCTACTGTTAGCCCTCTAGATCTGGCTGAGATTTAATCAAAAAAGAAGATTGGATTTGGTCCATCACGAAGAATAGGAAGGCTGTGCACCTGCCTTTAAGTTGGAGCTAGTTAAAGGCTCTAATTGGTGCATCGCGCACGGAAGGGCTTGTATGAGCTCCGTTAACCAAAAACTTTGACCGAGTTGACCGGGTATTGACCAAGGACTAACCAAGTTGATTGAGGGTGCCACTGGGATTTTTTGACATCTTGAGTCTGATTTTGTAGATATTTTTGTCAAATTCTTGTTGTATCATTGATTTTTTTGTGACTTTGGTAATTGTGAAGCCAAAAATATGGCATATGCACCCAAATTTAAAGTTCTATTCTATGATGGAAAGATGACCTTCACTTTCTAGTAGAACATGGTAAAAGACCTTTTGGTGAAACAAGGTCTTGACCAGGCTTTAGAGGAAACGGAACCTGCAGAGAAGAGATGGCAAATAGAGTTTCATCGGGAACTCCTAAAAAATGGCCATGAGTACGATCTGATTGGCCCTTGCTCCCGAGATAAGGTACAATGTCTTGAAATTAACTACAACAAAATCATTGTGGGAGAAGCTCGAAAGCATCTACGCATCAAAATAATGACCAATAGGCTATGCCTTAAGATGGATCGTTATTCCCTAAAGATGGAGGAATGAACAACAATACAGGATCGCATCAACAGGTTCAACCAACTAGTGTGCCAACTTCAAATATGGAATAGAAGCTTGAGGACAAACTCAAATATGAGGAGCAAGCAATTCTATTACTGTTTTCTTTGTTGAGGTCGTACAAATTGGTACAGACAATGCTGCTGGGAAGAAGACATTCAAATTGGATGATGTCACTGCACTCCTTCATGAAGACAAACAAATGATGGGGAAAGGAAACGCAACTGAGATAATAATTCACTCACTGTATAGGATTCTGATCAAGGAAAGAGTCATGGCAAAAATGGCTAGCGTAAAGGTAAATCGAGATCACGAACACGTGACCAAAGAGAAAAAGAGTGTTAGTATTCAAGAAGGACATGAAGAGCTTAAAGGAAATGAAGTTTTCCAAGGGCAAGGTCAAGTATGATGACTCAAATTCGAACTTGTACATGGCTGATGAGAAGGAACTAGTGGTGTTGATGGGGAAGACTGTGGATGCTGTCAAAGCTGATATAAGGAACCCCGAATGGATTCTAGATTCTACCGCTTCTTTACATATGTGCAACGAGAGAGCTCTGCTCGAGACTTTGTATGCTGAGGGGGAGTTTTCTAGCATCACCATTGTAAACAATAAAGTGATGAAGGCTAAAGGCATTGGAAGTATCTGCCCGAAGCTAAACAATGATGTTTTTGGAGTCCTTTGCCACATGAAATACGTACTATCCAGTGGTCATAACATCATTGCATTAGGAGTGTTGTCATCACGTGGATGCAAATACGTTGGTGAAGGAGACCGGTGTAGAGTAAGCAAACATGACAATATGATTCTGACTGGCAAGATGAACGAGATGAAGATTTGCATCTTGGAAGGTCATACTGCGCGAGAAGAGGTCAAAAGCAATTGTGGTCAACTGAAGAGTATTCATAAAAAACAAACCAAGGATAAGAGAGTGACGTTCTTCGAGATTACTGAGGTGTTTGAAAAATATCATTCAAAGAAGGAAGTTTGAGCAGGAGAAGCAAGATATTTGACAATACACCAAGTTCTTGCTAGGGGGAGTCAAATGAGAATTGTTACTCTCCTTGGGTCTAGAGGGTGAGATTGATGGTGGGGTCCAACCCTAAGTTGGCCAATTTGCCAACATGAAACAAATTGGTGTAGCTGTTTTAACAACTGCACCATTAAGCTACAACAAAATCTCACCATTATAGGCCCAAATGTTGCTTATAATAGAGGGTTAAGGTGAATAAGGTAGATCAAACAAGATTGAATAGAAAACAAAAAGTGAGTGTGAGTAATTCAATCTTTGTGAGAAATAGTTTCTCGTGTTTTTCTATAAAATTGAGTATTAGTAAGGTTATAACTTCGATCGTTTAAAAGTTATATTATGTGAGAGTGGGTTAGATCTTAGACGTTCAAAAATCAAGCCATTGTAATCCTTGTGTAATAGTTGGTGAATTCATATGTGGATGTAACCAATTTGGGGAACCACGTTAAAATTTATATGTCCCGTTTTACTACTTTCACGAATTTACATACACGATCCTGTGGAATCTGACCAGGGAAGAACTGATAATCCTAACACATCCAACCACCCAATTCTCCTTTATAAGCTACTCCAAAACCATCGCACCTAAGTTTATTTATGGGGCAAAGGCAAAGGCAACATTGAAGAACTCGAACTAATAACTGGGTTATCAACACCCCCTCCTTGCACACACCAACACACTTGATAATGTTGTTTCCAACTTTATTCTAGGAGATAACATTGGAAGAAAGTGGTGAAGAAGCATATTGAAAATTGGATATTAAATGCTTTACATTTGATTTTTTGGGATTAACATTTGGATTTGGTTTAATTGATTCTCTAAGGTGACAATTAGTGTGTGAGAATGGATTTGGAATGAAATGATATTCGCAATTTTATTTCACTTCACAAGCTTGGTATAAATGAATGAGCTTGAGAATCTCATTCCCTTAGTAATCTCATTACCACGAATATGAGAATACCCATTCACGATAAAACACGTGAATAACTCATTCTCATGTACTTTGGAATAAACTTATGTCCCAAGTAACTAAAATACCCTTCAAAAAATATATTACACACTATACAATAACATTATTATTAATTATTAATATTTAAAAAATATATATATATATATATATATATATATATATATATAACATGATAAAATAAAAATAAATAACAATAACAATAAATATCAATAAAATATGATTTAAATAATAAACGTAATAATATGTAACATAATAGTAAATAAAAAATATGATAATAATAATATAAAAGAAGACAAAATATAAAAATATACAATAATAAAATGTAATAATAATAAAATAAGATCATACTGACAAATGTAAACAAAATATCATATATATAATCTAATAACAATAATACCAAATAGTATTTATAACGAATATAATAATATGTAAAAGATAATAAATGATAAATATCAATAATAATTCTATTATAAATTATGTATATAAAATAATGAATAAATGTAATAATTATATAAAATAATAAATGTGTAATATAAATATAATAATAAATAATTTAGATTTAATTAAAAATATTATATATTAATATTAATATAAAATAATTAATAATAATTATAGCAATAATAATATGCCTCAAACTAACCATTATCATTAATATGATACTTATATTTATTCTTAAGTTAATAATATATCTCTAGTAACAAAAGGGCATTTTGTATTTTATATAAGTCATTCTCATTACTGTTATGTTATAGGGACCACCAAACATAGGTTAGTAGGGTTAGTAGTTCATTATAATCCTACATTGTAAAATACTTAGTGGGGTTAATGGGTTCAAAATTTTAAAGTGAGCATTGAGTGGTAATAAGGTTTCTTCTCTCGTCTGTTGTTAGTTTGGAATTGTAGACAATTTGGAATAAAGGTTAGTATTACAGAACAATTCTAAAGAAAATTATTTACGTGTCAAGATTAAAGATGACTTGACATATGATTTATATATATTTGGCTTATAAAATTTTATAGTCATTCTTTTGGAAGAACTTACTAACCAGTAATGAATATAGATGGTTGATTGTTAGTCAGCAAAGTGACTCAATCACTAGTAACCATCATATGGATTCTAAATCTAACGGTAGATTGGTTGCCGCCAAAGTGGCCCAATCATATCATTTTATGATTGTATATTCAAGATTTTGTAAGCCTATGGAGATTATAAAGACATAAATTACCCAAAGGTAATTTATTTTTCTATGATGAAAAGTAAAGTTGAGTTGTGTTATACCCAAATGAATATATCATCTCAATTGTTATAATAGTCCAAAGTGAATTATTAGAAAATCACTTAGCGAGTGAATCGTATGCATATCATTATTCTTTACCCAAAGGTAAAATGTGATGATGCAATAGATTCCTCATTATAGGAACAAATTTGCTTAGCATTACTTGTGGGTGAAATCCCTAGCATATCACTATTTTTATCCAAAGATGAAAGTGAAGATGCAATAAATTTCTCACTATTATAGTCATATATTGCTTAGCATTATTGAAATTTTTATAGCTTCCAATTAACATATATATCTAATATTTCTAGAAGCAGTATTCTCAATATAATGAAATTTTATTTTGAGTATGCACTAATGATGGTAATACTTGGATATATAATAATACTATTACCAACATGAAGTTTTTCAACAACAATAATGGTGATTTTACTTGTCATTGATAGTAAAGTTGATTTCTTGAAAATGTTTTGGGATGTATGAGATGAATTTTATATGTCTTCCAATTATATAATCTTATAAAAATCTAAAGAATTGTAGGAGTAGTTAATATTATTTCACTCTCATAAACCTTCAATACTTGCGAGTAATATTTTTGAGTTGAAAGGTATAAGAGCCACAATTTTATTGAGAGTGAATTACGTTTATATTAGTGTATTTCATCAATAAAAGCAAGAAGTCATATCAATATCAATAAGATGTATAAAAAATACATGATTTTGGTATTATTCATGTATTATATTTTTTTGTCAAAATACTTATGAATATTTTTTCACATTATGGGGCAAATCCCTAACTTTTAAGAAGTGATATGTGATACTTTTATTTTGATTTCACGTTTAAGGTTTTATAAAAGTGATCAATTAAAGTGTGTTGGTTTGGTTAGGAAAAGAAATTTTGAAAGCTATTCGTGCCATGTAAAGGTACAATGACACATTTTGACTTAAGGTAAAGACTATTTTAATCTAATTCTATTAAAGTTTTATGGAGATGTCCATTGTGTACATCACTTGAAGTAATAATTATAAATCCTCATAAAAGTGGTAGCACATGAACGAAGTACAAAAATTATGAGGGATCCTAATAATGTTTAATTGCTGAACACATCACAGTAATATTTTTCCAATTTCCATTGTGCACATTGTGTATGGAATAAAAGTTAACTAGAATTGTCAAATTTTTGACATTAAAGTGGGACCTTATGATTTTTATTTCAAGGATATGCATGCGTCATGTTATTTTTATTATTCCTCAATAAGATTTATCTAAGTAAATGGCTAGTATCGTGATACATGGAAGGAACTATATCGACGGATTTTGATATAAAATCCCCATTGTTAGTTTTTGACTCTTAATCAATTTGATAATTAAACAAATCAACTAAGTAAATTTGCAAGAAAGTAAATTTGTTGCAACAAATGTAAGGACACAACAAATTTTAACGTGGTTCAACCAACTTGGTCTATATCCACGCGGCCACTCCCTGGCCAACAAACCAATCCACTAAGTTTCAAGAGATTACAAACACCAATGGAAACTAACGCAATTGAAGACTCCCTCTTAACTTTTGCCGCCTAGGTATAAGACTCTCTTAGTAGATTCTCTAGTTTGGCGAGATCCCCTCGACTTACAAAGTTCTCTCCCGAGAACACACCTTCTTCTCCCGAAGAATGTACACTAAAAACATAATAAAAAGAGTTTTGAAACTCTAGATGTATAACAGACTGTGTTGCAACACTAAATAGAACATTCAGTACACTCTGTTACACAGCATGTTGCAACACAACCTGACACAGACAGCTTACAGCTAACTCACGATTCAACTCCCTATTTTCTGCTCACTGCTCGCTGCACTTCAACTGAGAATTGAGATGCCTATTTAAAGGATTTGCTGCAGACGTTGAGTATAGGTAGAAGTGTCTTCAAGGTTATCTCTTTTGCATAAGAGTTCTTGATAACTTGAACTTTATTACCTTATCACCTTATCCCTAAAGATGTAGGAATTCTTCATAGCAAAAACTCTACTTGAACTTAGACACTTCAAGGCATGAAGTCTTCTTTCATTCGGACTCCTTATAATCTTAACTTCATTTGAACGTGGAGTCTTCATAATCGATTACCTACAATAGTCAAACAACTACCCAAAATATCCACATAATATTTTTGCTAAAACATAGCCAATAAAAAATAATTAAAATTAGATCCTAACAATCTCTCCCTTTGGCTTGGTTTTGGCAAAAATTTACAAGCAATGGTTAGCATCAAAATAAGCAATGTAAACAATCTCCTCCTTAGCATGGTAACTCATAATTGAGCAAAGCACAAAACATAAACCAAACAATTATAAACCATCCTGCCAAATTCAATCATCATCCTGCCACTGTCAACCATTGAATCAACCATTGTCATGGAAGCAAAGTTTTAAAACATAAACATAAACCATTGTCTTGTGTCTCTCCCTTTGACAAAAGAAACCAAAGCAGTAGAATAGAGTATTAGAGCAATAGAAGCATAACATCAAACATCAAACAGAAATATGGACGCAGAGCAAAGTAGCAGAATGTAAACATAGCAAAGTATCAGAGCAAAAACCAAAACCAATAAAGTATTAGAGCAATAATCATTAAGCAAATGAACATTCAAACAGCGGGTTTGGAGATGAAATCAAGTGGGGTCTATTGTCCTTCCATCAACTTCTCAAGATCAGCCATGATCTTCTGCAGATTAGCTTTAATAGTGGCTTGATCGTTGCATAGCTCATAAACTTCACTCTGATGTTTCTGCGCCTATTGCAACAAAACATCAGAAGTTGTTGTAGAAGTTGGTCCAACATGCCCTTCAACTCGAGGCTCCCCCTGAATATCTACTTTATGCTGACCCTGCAAAAACTTAGGAGAAAACTCCTGAACGAGTGAATATCATGCTTGCTTTCAAAAAACCTGTAAAATAATGTCCTAGCACTTTCTCAAGAAGATGAAGTGGTGAGTAGAGAAGAGATAAGAGAGAAATTCGTATGAAACAAAAAGAACCTTAGATTATCAAACTTTATAGAATAAAAAATTTTTCAATGATTAGAGTCCTAGATTAACATGCAACAATGCCACAAGTTTTGTGCAACTCAAACTCTCTTGAATAGTCACAACTTTTTAACTCACCAATGTCAACACATATCTACCATGACAACCAACATAATTGACGTTAAAGAAAAAACTTATTTTCCCATTTTTTCCTCTTACGGCACACGTTTAGTTGAAAAAGATTGTTTCAGCCCATGTTGCAACATTACTTCACCAATCAATCACTTAAGCACTCAAACTTATGAAATATTTCTCAAACATAAAACAATGAATGTCACACACAATCCACATTAATTGTGATGTCATCAACAAAAAATTAGATTTATTCAATACTTAAATCACACAAGAATTTATAACTTGAACCATGTGTGTGTGTGAAAGCTATATAAAGATCTTTCTTGAAATTCCTCAGAATCAAGCTTTGCAAGATTTAGAATTTAAAACAACATGTTCAAACAACTTGATCGTCTAATCACATTGCAAAAAATTTCACATGAATATTGGACTTGGTAGCTTTCACTCTAGAACCTTCAATCTGGTCTTGGTAGCTTTTTCCAGTCTCCACTTTCTCATTTTTTCTTGTTTTTGCTTGTTTGTTTTTTTTTTCTTTTTTTCATGAGTGAATAGAGTACAGGAATTGATAAAGAGACATCTCTTTATATCCAGAGTTACTAAGAAGTTTAAACTCCTGCACTTGCAAATCATTAAAATTAGTTTCTCAATCAGATCAAAATATAGTGTGCACAACAAGTATGGTTAAAAAAATAAATATCAAGTTGATTTAATTATTAAACTCTCACATCTCTTGAGACTGATCACTTTCATGTTTCAATGCATGTGCCAACATTAATTGGTACAAATACCAATCGCTTTTCTCAACACTTCAAACCTCACATAATCGAGAGCTTTAGTGAAAATGTTTGCTAGCTGATGTTCTGTTGTAACATATTCTAGAACAATCTTTTTTGTTTCAACTACAACATTTTTTTTTTTTTTTTGGTGTTGAAAACTCATGTGTCATTCATTGTTCAGTATAGAATTCAGAAAATGCAAAGTTCTCAAATTCCCCACCGTTATCATTTTTTATTCTAACAACATTTCTAATGTTGCAACTTTTATCTGTTTTTAACTTTAAGCACAAATCTTTGAATGCATCAAATGTGTCAGATTTTCTTACCCAGATCTGTTTCAAGTTCTGTTGCGACAAATCAACCCTTACTTTTGGTGATTTTCTAGGCTTATCATAAAAGAAGGGATTGACAAATATACCTTTTTTCAGATCATCAATATACCTATAGTATCGTGGTCTGATGTGTCCAAGAACACCGCAGTAATGACAGATTGGAACAAATCTTCTTTGCTTTCCTTCTGAAATTTTTGCCTTTGTCGCAGGGGATATTGCAACATGCAGTTCCACCTTTGGCTCCTTAGATTCTTTGATAAAGATGGTTTTACCAGTTGAAGAACCTTCTTGGAACCCAAGTCCAGTATGATCTCCATTTGGCTTTTAAATTGACAACATATGATCAAGCTTCAAAGTTCCTAAATCCAGCATCTTCACATTCTGTTGAGTTTGTCTTAGCTCCAGTTGCACCTCTTCAATCTTCTCTTGACTCTCGTCTGCTTGGATCTGATAATTTCTCACAGATTTTGAAAATTCAGATTTTTGTTCCTCCAATTCATTGATCTTTTCATCTAACTCTTGATTCTTCTTGCATACAATCAGCCATTTTTCATATATCTCCTTGTATGCTTTCATGATTCCTTCTTCATCCAGATCATCATCACTCTCTATTTCTGAATTCGTGCTGCTGTCATCTGATAGCACATGTTCTATTGTGAATGTTGTTGCAACAGATGGTATGACATTAGCTGAAACAGTCTTTCTGCCATTCTGACCTGTTACAATAGCGAATGCAACATAGTTTCTAGTGTATCATTCATTACCTTCAGAAACATCATCTGAATCTTCATCAATCCAAGTGGTATTCATGGATCTGCTCTTTTTCTTGAAGGTATTTGGACCTTCACCCTGTATATGACCAAATCCTTCGCACTCCCTGCACTGAATGCCTTTATTTTTCTTTTTCTCCTCGAAGGATTTTCTATTTTGCCTTCTGAATGTCTCAGGATTTGTTGTAATAGTCTGTTTCCTTTCAAAAGTTGATGGCCTATATCCACTTCTCTCCTTCTTCCATTTTTTCAGCACTTTGTTGAAATTCTTTGTGAGAAATGCTAAAGATTCAGTAATTTCTGCATCTTCATCATGGTAAGAGCCTTGGCCATATTGACTTTGAACTTCAGCTTGGAATGCAATATTTTTCTCCTTTTTTTATGTTTAAATTTCATCTCAAATGTCTGAAGTGGACCCATTAATTCATCTAGCTTCATGTCATCAACAACTTTTGCTTTTTCAATGGCAGTAACCTTGATGGCAAATCTTTCGGGAAGTGATCGTAATACCTTCTTCATAAGCTTTGAATCTGAATATTTTTCACCTAGTGCAAACGCCTCATTTGCAATGTTACATAACTTGCCATTGAAATCAGCAATAGTCTCATCCTCTTGCATCTTCAATTCTTCAAGTCTTGTTACAAGAATTTGAAGCTTGGACACTTTGACAGCTGTTGTTCCTTCATATACAGTCTGTAAAATAGACCAAGCATCTTTAGCAGTTTCACAAGTTGAAATCAGTTTAAATTGATTTAGATCTACAGCATTGAAAATCACATTTAAAGCCTTACAATTATTGTTAGCCAAACGATCTTCGTTTGCGGTCATCCTACGACACATCAATTCATTCATCCTCAGTTTTTGGTACATCAATTCATTCATCATTCTTCATTGCAGGATGCGCCCATCCTACGACAACTGCCCTCCAAACTTTTTCATCAATGGATTTGATAAATGTTTTCAGCCGAGCCTTCCAATATGAGTAGTTTGACCCATCCAGTAGTGGTGGGTTGGTAATGGAACTTCCATCATGAAATGTGTCCATATCTGCAAAACATCCAGGAAAAAAACTTTTCCAAAGATCTAACTGAGTTAGTTCAGTAACTTGCTATTGATGCCACTTGTTAGTTTCTAACTCTTAATCAATTTGATAATTAATCAAATCAACTAAGTAAATTTGCAACAAAGTAAATTTGTTGCAACAAATGTAAGGACACATAAATTTTAACGTGGTTCAACCAACTTGGTTTACGTCCACGCGGCCACTCCCTGGCCAACAAACCAATCCACTAAGTTTCAAGAGATTACAGACACCAATGGAAACTTACGCAATTGAAGACTCCCTCTTAAGCCTTGCCGCCTAGGTGTACGACTCCCTTAGTAGATTCTCTAGTTTGGCGAGCTCCCCTCGACTTACAAAGTTATCTCCCGAGAACACACCTTCTTCTCCTGAAGAATGTATACTAAAAACATAATAAAAAAGTCTTGAAACTCTAGATGGATTGGTCAATACATATGACAAAAAACAGATTGTGTTGTAACACTAAATAGAACATTCAGTACACTCTATTACACAACATGTTGCAACACGACTTGTCATAGACAGCCTATACCTAACTCACGATTCTGCTGCTACTTTTCTACTCACTGCTCGCTATACCTCAATTGAGAATTAATACACCTATATAAAGGATTTGCTATAGACGTTGAGTACAGGTAGGAGTGTATTCAAGGTTATCTCTTTTGCACAAGATTTCTTGATAACATGAACTTTATCACCTTATCACCTTATCCCCAAAGATGTAGGAATTCTTCATAGCAAAAACTCTACTTGAACTTAGACACTTCAAGGCATGAAGTCTTCTTTCATTCGGACTCCTTATAATCTTAACTTCATTTGAACGTGGAGTTTTCATAATCGATTACCTGCAATAGTCAAACAACTACACAAAATATCCACACAATATTTTTGCTAAAACATAGCCAATAAAAAATAATTAAAATCAGATCCTAACACCCATGATTCATATTAGTTATTTGTTTAGATAAATATTATATTGTTATTGAAGTGGCCACTAAATAAATCCAATTATGGGTATCAGAGGTGTTATGTGATCATTCGGCCAAGTGGAAGAATGTAAGAAATTTTTGCTTAATGTGGCCTTCATGACTACATAAAATACGAAATAAATTATGATGGTTCAATGACCAAAGTCATGAATCAATATGTAATCTCCTACATAATAAAATATTTAGTGGATTCATGAAAGGACAAAATGCATATAAAGAGTCCATGTATCTAGTCTTATATTGAACCCATGTTCTTGATATGTTCATGTAACCACCTGAATTATGACCCTATATTAAGGTATACTTAGTAGGGTTAGTAGTTCATTATAATCCTACATTGTAAAATACTTAGTGGGGTTAGTGAGTTCATGAAAGGTCATTTTTAATTAAATCCATGATGGATGAAATTAATTAGAAGATTACTATATAAAGGACTCTTGGTCCCTCTCTCTACTCAACCATCCTAATATTTGTTATTCCCATCAATTGGCAAACATAAAAGTATATAAAGTAAAGGGAGAAAAGATCAATTTAGTCACAGGGTGTGAACCAATTCAAGATATACATCATAAAAGTTATCTATATTAAGTTTACATATTATTTTGTATATCTCCAAAGTGATTCAACCTCATTGAGCTATGTTTTATATTTAATTATTTTATGATGTTATAAGACATGAGCTAAAGATCCAATTTTCTTCTTACACACCAATTTCCAATTCTTACTATCTTGGCTTATTTGTTAGAAATAATAAATAAATAGAATAAACTCCTCTGTTCTTAATCTTTCAAATGAGGTGGTACAATAATATGGTATTAGAGCTCAAACTAGCAAATGGTCTTAAATTGAAGTCTCACTTATCACCCATTCAAAAATATTAAATCATCTATAATGACCTCTATTTAAATAGAGGTCTAATGCTAATGATGTAAAAGCTCAAAATTTAAAAGCTCAAAAATTTAAGAAGAAAAGGGTTTAGACATCCTCATAAATTTTTAAGACCAGTGAGAAAGTTGGGAGATGAGTTTATCAAGATCTAAAGGTTTAAAAGGCTTTGAATCTTGGTTTTGGCGTTGGGTGCCTTTATCTATTGGATTTATTTTAAGAATACTTTAGTTTATTTAATTTTTACTTCTTTTTTATGTTTTTTTTTTGATAGTTTTTTAGCCTTGAGAACTTAGGAAGTTGATATTTTTAGGTGCACAACGGTCTCTTCAAGTTCACCAAGGCAGATTTTAGGGGCGTGACATTGTTCACATGTAAGGCTTCAAAATGAATCGCAAATGCATATACAATGAAATGTTAAAAATAATAAATAAATATAATGAACTCCTCTCTAAAGGTTTAACTTTTTAGATGAAATGATAGTTTAATAGAGTCATTGTTTGAACAATTAATATTGTTTATCATCTTCCTTTGGCATTATTGACACGCTATAGCTTCTGATAGTTTCTGGTTATTATCTTGTTGTAACAATAGTAAAAAAAATAAATAAACGCATGCAGAATGTACAGACACCGTGATTTAATGTGGTTCAACCTTGCGGTCTACGTCCACGGGACCTCTCCTGGTCCAACAAACCTGTTCATTAATAAAAACCAAGTTACAACATCAACGAACTTACACAAGTAAAGACTCCCTCTTGACCTTTGACGCCTCGATGAAGAACGTCCTTAACGAACCTCCGTTTGGCGAGCTCCCCTCGACTTGTAACGTTCTCTCCTGAGAACTACACATTCTTCTCCCGAAGAATGAACAAAACAAAAAACACCCTAAAAACCCTTCCTATCAAATATTAAAACAATATGCATAGCGGATGCATAATAAACTGTCTATTTCATGATCTGCTGCAACAACACATGCTCTATCAGATTTCTGCGTTATAGACTTTTGTTACAACACAACATCAATCTGCTACAGCAAAACCTGATAGTTCTAATGACTCAACGAAATCTACTTTTTCAGCTCTCTTTCGCACCTACATCCAGTCGTGTGAGGCTCTATATATATACTGAATTAGTTGCCTAAACCTCCACAAGGTAATCCGTGCTTGAGCCTTGAGTTTTATGGAATGTCTTTGTCTCCAAGCAATTCTTGAATAAGGCAACCTTCCTTTTGAAGAAGGATACTTCAAATCTTCAAGTAAATAAAGAAACGTCAATTTGCCTTTTTGACTCTCTTATAAATATAGTAAACCTGTCAATCAAATATTTTCAAACAAATATGTATATACCATAATTATATTTAGACAACACATAATTTTGGCAAAACACAAGCCAATTAAAATCACAACTCTTGTTGCAGCAAGGGTACAACAAAGGGTGTAACAAGCTCCCCCTTTGGCTTTCTTTTGGCAAAACTGAATAGCAGAGTAACACACAATTGAGATCAAACAGTCATCATCAGTGTAACAATCATATAAGACAGAGCCAAGGAAAACTTAACACAAAATGAATCAGAGTATCAGAGTATAGATTAAAACAACCAAAATAAAACTGTATCAGAGCAAGAGAAAAAAACACACGATAATAACAAGATAATAAGAAGTAGAGCTTAATAACATTTAGTAGACATCCCATTGATCTTCCCCTTTTTGACAAACAAAGGCAAGGGATTAAGCATCTAGTGGTGCTGGAGGGTGAAGAGTTGCAAGTGTGGCAAGAATCTGTTGTTGCCCTTGAAGAATCTGAGCTTGATTTGCTTGAAGAGCGTCTTGAGCAGTCCTAATATGCTGTAGCTCAGCTTGGATTTGTTGTAACATAGTCCCCATATCAGCACTTGAGATGGGGACAGAGCCTAGGCCACCAAGTGCTATAATACCATGCTGGCCTGAGCATCAGCGCCTGCTACAACAGAACCAAGAACTGGAGTATGCTCCCCCTGAGTACTTGCTTGATGTTTGCCCTACAAATATTTCTTAGAAAAATGCAAAGGAAGAGGAAGCTTGGCTACTACCTTTTTTTTTTTTTTTTGACAGTGTGCTGCAAGCTCAAAACACCATAAATCACAGAAGGAAATGGAAGATATAATGTATGAGCATTCTTTTCAACTTCTTCCATAATCCTATTAAAAAGTATTTGCCCAATGTTTAAATTCATGCTGGTGCCAACTTGAAATAACATTGTAGCCATCTCAGCATTCACGGTGTTTGCATGTTTCCCTGGAAACCAATTGGCTAAAGCAATCCTATGCAAGGCAGCATATGTTGTGGTAAGTGCGGTAGCATCTAGCCTATTGCCCTGGGGCCATGTTGCAATGTACCCTAGCAATTCGGTTGCAACATGATCAAGAGTAAGGCTAACCTCTGCAACATCCTCTTCTGGCTTATCAAACCCCACAAACTCATTTATCACCATAGGAGAAAACATGAACACATTACCCCTAACATAAATCTGATGATAATATGGGGAAGACAGGTTTCCTGTGGCCGTAGTCAAATTTGCATAAAACTCATGAACAATTGCTGCAACATAGGATGTGACAATCTTAATTGTGCCTAGCAACATTCTCTATTCTAATAGTTCAATTATGCTTGTGCCCTTATATGATTCAGTATGTATAGTTATTTCATCCACAAAGGGTCTTTTATTAACTGAGTCCCATTGTGTGATAGAGGCAGAAAAGTAAAACTTTTTGGAATGAGCAAGATTGATCACATACCCAAGCCGCATGGTGCGCTGCATTTTGCTGCGACTAGTTGAAGAAGAGGCTATAGACTTCCTCTTTTGTGCTGCACGTTTGGTTCTGCAGCGTTTGAGTGAGTTTGACTCACTACCTGCTGCAGTAACTTTAACACCCGATGAAGCTTGTCTAGGGGTATGTTCTGCTTCAGTTTCAGCTGCAGTAGTAAGGCCAGCATTCGGTGGGGTCCCTGAGTCATTTATTGCTGTAACATTGGTTGGAGATTTAGTAGCAGCATCATTTGCAACATGGTCAGTTGCAAAAAGACTAGGCATAGCATGAGAATCAGATGAATCTATGGATGATGCATTTCATCGAACAACTAGTGGGTGGTTTGTTAGTAGTGTATCACCGTCATCTGAATCAGCGGCAACCATGTTCGCATCATCCATGGCAGCTGCATGTGAAGTTTCTACTACTACAACATCGGGCATGGTCTTCTCGTTACCAATAGATGGTGCTACAACACTGGATTCAGCAGTGGCTTTCTTGGTGCGATAAATCATGCTAATGAGTGGCAATTCAGTCTCCATGAGAGTCGAAGCTCGAGTCTATCTCAAAGGCTGAGGAATCAAAGACTTGGGCTTTTCCTTTGTGATCCATGGCAGGAGTAATGTTAACAGCCAGTAGTTGTGGTAGATTGTCGCGATTGGCAGGCTCAGCAGCACTTGATGATGTGTCCTCGCATGTAATGGGTTTGTTAGGATCACCCTCAGGTGCGTTGCGAGGAGGTTGTGGCCATTGTCGTGCTCTGGTGCATGTTCGTTCCATTGTTGTAGCACCTGTGATATGTGAGAAACAAAATAGAATGCTTGTGTTGTGCTGTGAACAAATGACAAACAAAAGAAGAGAAGTTAAAGATGTGAGATAAAAATGGTAAACAAAAATCAAGGCATTTGATTAGTTAACAAGAAAGAAAATAAATTAAAGCACAAATTTTCAAGTAAGAAGGAAGCTAAACAGTTTTTAGGAGTTATTTCTCTCTCTTTCTTTTTAAAGATGTTCTTTGAACGTGCCATTAATTTTTTGCTTAAAATTTCAGTTTTGACACATCAGCAAACAAATGGTAACTGCTCAGTTCATGCTGCAGCATCGTTCATCAAAAAGAAAAACTTTGCTGCAACAAATCTGTTAGTTCTCTGATTTTGATGCAACAAAAAAAATGACTGACAAACAAGCAAAATTTGTGCTACAGCAAGTTATGACCAGACTTAGTTGCAAAAACTTGGCATGTGAGATTATGCTGCAACATATGTCAACTAAGCAAATTCCAAACTTTGACACTCAATCCTCAAGATTCTTTTGACTTTTGAAAAATTCAGATTTTAAACACACATACTTTCCTGAGTATGAACTCAGCATCATCACTCGTAATTCTACTAATCATATGCATAAATCAATCAAGAATTTCAAAGATGAACCATGTGTGTGTGTATTTCATGTACAAGCCAATCTAGACGGTTCTCAAAATCTATCATACCAGGTTAGATTAGAAGCAATACTTGTTCCAACATACCTGGTCCTCTAATCACCCCTGCAGGATGTTGTTTGTATAGTGGCTTTCACTCTAGAGTCATTCTTTGTGGTCTTAGGTAGCCCTTTCCATTCCAACTTTTGCTGCAAAACCCCGAATATGATTTTTTTTCTTTTGACAAGGTGAATAGAATTCAGAAATGAATCTCAAAGAGACTTCTCTTTGTTAGATCCCCAGTCGTCAAGTAAGCTCACAATTTTTTCCTGTTGAGACTTCAATCTAGGATTCATCATAATGACAAGTCCATGATGTGCATTGATAATATGGTTCTACAAATGAAATTACTAGCTGATTTATACATATATTTTTTCAATGCTCTAGTGATGAACCAATGTACATACACACAAACCAATAAAACTTATAAAGAATAAATGCCTAAGGCTTTTCTCAAGATCTCAAACCTTACAGAGTCTAGTGCCTTAGTGAAGATGTCTGCTAGTTGATTTTCTGTTGCAACATATTCTAACACAACCTTATTCTGTTCCATAAGT
Organism: Ehretia macrophylla; assembly: GCA_037974665.1. Lineage (NCBI taxonomy): Eukaryota > Viridiplantae > Streptophyta > Magnoliopsida > Boraginales > Ehretiaceae > Ehretia > Ehretia macrophylla. The sequence continues at coordinate 28,872,794 of CM075778.1, read as the reverse complement.
TCTCTTATGAAGTGATGCCTTATGTCAATGTGTTTTGTTCATGAGTGCTATACAGGATTCTTTGAGATATTTATGGCACTCATGTTGTCACAAAAGATAATAAATCAATTTTGATCAATACCATAATCATCTATCATTTGACCCATCCAAAGAAGTTGAGCACAACAACTACCTGATGCTATGTATTCTGCTTCAATAGTGCTCAAGGAAATTGAGTTTTGCTTCTTGTTGTACCATGAAACAAGATTGTTACCTACATAGAAGCAACCTCTAGTAGTGCTCTTCTTGTCATCCACATTTCCAGAACAATCTGCATTACTAAAACCTGCGAGATTTGTGTTAGTGTCATTAGTGTACCAAATACCAAAACTTATAGTCCCACTCACATATTTAATGATTCTCTTTAAAGCTTTTAGGTGTGACTCTTTTGGATCATGTTGAAACCTAGCACACACTCCTACACTAAAACATATATCAGGTCGACTAGCAGTTAAGTAAAGTAAGCTCCTTATCATGCTTCTATACAAACTTGCATCAACACATTTCTCATTCCCATTTTTCATCAACTTTGTGTTTGACCCCATTGAAGTCCTCATGTGTTTTGAATCTTCTAAACCAAACATTTTCACAAGATTTTTGGCATATTTCTTTTGAGAGATGAAAATACCATTCTTGCACTGCTTCACTTGCAAACTTAGAAAGTATGTCAGTTCTCCAACCATACTCATTTCAAATTCATGCTGCATTTGATCAACAAACTCATCAACATTGCTTTTAACTGTTGCACCAAAGACTATGTCATCAACATAAATTTGAGCAATCAGAATTCTAGGTGTGAATTTAATGAACAAAGTCTTATCAACACTTCATCTTTTATAGCATTTTTCAAGAAAAAATCTAGTTAACCTCTCATACCAAGCTCTTGGAGCTTGTTTCGATCCATACAAGTCCTTTTTTAATTTAAAAATATGATCAGAATGATGAGGATCTTCAAACCCTTTAGGTTGTTCAACATAAGCTTCTTCATTAAGTATACCATTTAAGAAGCACTCTTAACATCCATTTGGTATAACTTAATTTTTAACACATAGGCAATAGACAACAAAAGTCTGATTCATTCTAGCCTAGCGACTAGAGCAAATGTTTCCTCAAAATCAATGCCCTCAACTTGAGTGTATCCTTGAGCAACTAACCTAACCTTGTTTTGGGTTATGTTGCCACATTCATCAGTCTTGTTCCTAAAAATCCATTTTGTCCCAATTACATTTGTATCTTTTGGCCTAGAAACTAAGACCAACACATCATTCCTAACAAATTGGTTCAACTCTTCTTGCATAGCATTGATCCAACTTTCATCCTTTATTGCCTCTTTTACATCTGTTGGTTCAATGGGGGAAGTAAAGCATATATACTTGACCATCTCTCTATAATTTACCCTTTGCTTGTGTCGAGTTCGAACACCATCATGCAAAGAACCAATGATATCACTACTTGAGAGATTCTTTTAAACTATACTTGAAGGTTCAGCTATCTGAAGTTCTAAAAATCTTTGCTCAAGTCCTTCTATTTCAGCACCTATTGTACCATTTTCAGCATCTGCCGCGTCAACTTCAGTTTCTGTTGTAGCAGTGTTAGTTTCTGTTTCACGCATTCCAGCTTCTGTTACGATAGTTTCAGTTTCTGCTGCGACAGTGTCTGAAGTTACTTTATCTTCTGCTCGTCCTATAGCATTCTCAGAACTAGTTGCAACATTTTCTAGAGCAAAATTGCCTGCTGCAACATTTGATTCACCAGTTTTTAGTGCACCTACATTGTCATTCACAACAATATTAGCTGACTCCATCATAGTTAGTGTATATAAATTGAACACTCTATAAGCTCGGCTATTTGTAGAGTAACCCAGAAATATACTTTTGTCAGATTTTGCATCAAAGTTACCTCTTAGCTCTCTATTCTTTAGGATGTAGCAAACACTCCTAAACACATGAAAATGATTAAGTGAAGGTTTCTTACCTTTCCAGATTTCATACGGGGTTTTAAGTGTACCTAGACGAAGATACACCCGATTTACTATGTAGCAAGCAATGTTAACAACTTCAGCCCAAAATTTATGAGGAATGTTATTTGCATTTAACATTACACGAGCCATTTCATGCAAAAGCCTATTTCTTGTTTCTACAACACCATTTTGTTGTGGTGTTTTTGGTACAGAAAATTCATGAGCAATTTCAAGCTTATCACAAAAATCAGAGAAGGTATGATTTTCAAACTCCTTATCATGATTACTTCTTTTTCTAACAATTTTTCCTATGTGACCATCTTTTTCATTTTAAATTTTCAAGCACAATCTTTTGAATGCATCAATTGTATCAAATTTCGATCTTAAAAATTCAACCCATGAATATCTAGAAAAGTCATCAACACAAACAAACAAATACCTTTTTCCACCAAGGCTTTCAGTTTGCATAAGACCCATGAGATCTATATGCAAGAGTTCCAAAGTCCTTTTTGTAGCAATCTGTTGTAGCCTTTTATGAGTGGTTTTTACTTGTTTTCCAAGTTGACATGGACCACAAACTTCATGACTCAATCTTTTTAATTTAGGAACTCCTTGAACAATACCTATGTTCATAATTTGGCTTAGAGTTTTGAAATTTAGATGTCCTAACTTGAGGTGCCACAGTTTAGTACTATCAACTATGTTGCTTTGACAAACAAAATTGTGTTCAAAAGGAACATAAAGCATATAGTAATTATCCATTGACCTACTTCTTGCAATAACACATTTGTTAGAGTTATCAATTACTTCACAATAATCCTTGGTAAAGTTTACTAGCAATCCTTGATCACACAGTTGACTAATACTAATGAGGTTTGCTTTGAGTCCTTCTACATGCAAAATTTTCTTCAATCTTGGAAAACCTTTGAGAACAAGGGTTTATTTTCCAAGAACACGGCCTTTTTCACCATTTCCAAAGGTTACTTCTCCTCCATTGCATGACTTGTAATTTTCGAGAATTTCTCGTTCACCTGTCATGTGCCTAGAACAAGCACTGTCAAAGTACCAAGAGTTTGTAGGGCATGCTTTGAAGGCAGTATAAGAGACAAGACAAGTTATAGGAGACTTTCTTACCCACATATGTTTTACCTTTTGCTATGACAGGTGCTGATAAGTTTTATTTCTTCTTTTCTATGCTCTCATAAGCTTGAAGCAATAAGGTCTGATATGACCAGAAGTGAAACAATAATGACAAATTGGAATGAACTTACTTACTTGTGAAGTTCCTGCTTCTGCGCCAAGTTTTGTTGCAACAGATTGTTCCACCTTTGATTTTTCAACCTCTTTGACAAACACTGTTTGACTTGTTGATACTCCTCTTTGATAGCCTAATCCAGTATGATCCCTGCAAGACTTTTGAATGGATAACATATAATCAAGTTTATCCGTACTTGAGTTTATCATCTTGAAGCCTCGCTGGATCTGTGATAGTTCCTGCTGCAGCATATCTGCTTTTTGCTTACTCTTTTGCAAAGATTTTTGCAACTTAGTCTTTTCTTGTTCAAGTTCGGCAATCTTGGTTAGTTGATCTTGATTCACTCTACATACGATCAGCCATTTTTGGTACATCGTTTTGTAGGTCTTTATGAATCTGTCCTCTTCTTCATCACTGTCCGATTCAGAATCAGTTTCGTCATCTGACATAACCAATCTTGCTGCTGATGTTGTTGTTAATTCTACTACAGTAGTTTCAATTTCTGTCTCAGCATCTGATTGTGCCGCTGCAACACAGAACGCAACATAGTTGTTCGTGTGCTCTTCATCACTGCTGCTGCTACTTTCGGATTCTTCATCGCTCCATGCAGCATTCATGGCTTTCTTCCTTCTTTTCAAAGTATTGGCATACTCAGATTGAATGTGACCAAATCCTTTACATTCCAGACATTGAATTCTTTTATTATTTTTCTTTCCATCAACCATTTTTTCGTTCTGCCTCTTGGAAGCTTCAGCATTTACTGCAGCATGTGAGTTTTTGCCAAAGTTGGTGAATTTCAGACATTTCGCTTGATTCTTTCACTTTTTAAACACCTTTTTGAAATTCTTTGTTAGAAGGGCCAAAGATTCAATTAATTCATCATTATTAGAAGGATCTTCATCCTCTCGCTTTTGAATTCTTGCTTGCAGTGCAATGCCCTTTTTTTCTTCCTGAATTTCATCTCAAAGATTTGTAAAGACCCTATTAGCTCATCAAGATTCATGGAATCCATATTCTTTGCTTCTTCTATTGCTACAACCTTAATAGCAAACCTGTCCGGAAGTGACCTCAGTATTTTTCTTACCAACTTTGAATCTGAATACTTTTCTCTCAACGCAAAAGCCTCATTTTCTATGTCACAAAGTTTAGCATTAAATTCAGCAATGGTTTCCTGCTTATGCATCCGCAATTCTTCATACCTTGTTGCAACTATTTGCAATTTTGAATCTTTTACTATAACAGTACCTTCATATGACGTTTGCAAGATTTCCCAAGCTTCTTTTGCTGTTTCACAATTTGAAATAAGCTTGAATTGATTTAGATCAACGATATTAAAATTTGCATTTAACGCCTTTGAATTGTTGGTGGCTGCCGAGTCTTTCAGCTTTGGTTCATTGCAATTCATATTTTTTTTCAACAATGCCTTCAGTAGTTGTGGCAGTAGGGTGTTCCCATCCACTTAACACAGCTCTCCAAACAACTTCATCAATAGCTTTAATGAAAGATTTCATTCGTGCCTTCCAGTATGAGTAGTTTGTGCCATCAAGAATAGGTGGTTTATTGATTGATCTGCCATCAAGTAGAGTGTCCATATTTGTAAGAATAACCAAAAAAACTCTTTCAGATATCTAACTGAATCAGTTTAGTAACCTGCTCTTGATGCCACTTGATAGTTTCTGGTTATTATCTTGTTGTAACAATAGTAAAACAAACTAAATAAACGCATGCAGAATGTAAGGACACTGTGATTTAACGTGGTTCAACGGTGCAGTCTACGTCCACGGGACCTCCCCTGGTCCAACAAACCTGTTCATTAATAAAAACCAAGTTACAACATCAACGGACTTATACAAGTAAAGACTCTCTCTTGACCTTTGACGCCTCGATGAATAACTTCCTTAACGAATCTTGGTTTGGCGAGCTCCTCTCGACTTGCAACGTTCTCTCCCGAAAACTACACATTTTTCTCCCGAAAAATGAACAAAACAGAAAACACACTAAAAACCCTTCCTATCAAAGATTAAAACAATATGCATAGCGGAAGCATAAATAAACTATCTGTTTCATGATCTGCTGAAGCAACACATGCTCTATCAGATTCTTGTGTTACACACTTTTGTTACAGCACAACATCAATCTGTTATAACAAAATCTGACAATTCTAATGACTCAACGAAATCTGCTTTTTCAGCTCTCTTTCGCACCCATTTCCAGTCGTGTGAGGCTCTGTATATATGCTGAATTAGTTACCTAAACCTCCACAAGGTAATCCGTACTTAAGTCTTGAGTTTTATGAAATGTCTTTGTCTCCAAGCAATTCTTGAATAAGACAACCTTCCTTTTGAATAAGGATATTTCAAATCTTCAAGTAAATAAGGAAATGTCAATTTGCCTTTTCGACTCTTTTGTAAATAAGGTAAACCTATCAATCAAAGATTTCCAAACAAAGATGCATATACCATAACTACATTAGACAAAATATAATTTTGGCAAAACACAAGCCAATTAAAATCACAGCTTTTGTTGCAGAAAGAGGTGCAGCAAGGGGCGTAACAGCTTCCAATAATTAAAGTAGAGATGATAGTACACCAGTGTTTTTTTTTTTTGTCAAAGATAGTACACCAATTAACTAAAATATGTATGGTTAATTAATTGGCCAGCTGGGGGAATAGCTAAAGCCATACCTAATCAAAGAAGTGTGTTGTTCAAACGCATTTTAAATAATTATAGTAAAATTTGATTTGGGTAGAGCTCAAATTTGATTTGACAAACATTTTACAAGATTATAAACCTTAGTGGGAGTCAGTAGCTCAATAATAATCTCCTGCAGCGATTGCTAATGCGAGTTCAACTGATGCCCACACATTGGCATGCATAGGGTGAAGATGAGAGTGTTATAAAATCGAACTTTATTTGAGCGTATTTAAATAGATACTACGTCATATAAATTCTTACATCATTACATTTCATTTAAGATTAGGAATAGGCGTAATCATACTTGTTTTTACACATCTCTTATTATTTGGGACCTTTTCAACTCTTTAAACTTCTATTGAATTGAGAAATAGGTTTGATTGGCTATCTTTTTTTTTTTTTTTTTTTATATACAAGGCATTCTCCAAAAAATTCAAATCGAAGTAATTGGATATCGAACTCAACTTATATGACCGATCAATAGAAATACTTCACATTTGTTATATGTTTTATACAACACGTTAGATAAATATCATATTTATAGAATATGATTAATTTTCAAGAAGTCTTGATGGTGAAATAATAAACACATAAAACTCAAAATCTAATGCTAAAGAACGTGAAAGATCGAATTCTCTTCAAAACATAATATTAAAAAGGTTCATTAAATGAGCAATTTAATAAGAGAATTCGGACAATAGATTTCGTACCTGCTAGCCTGGCAAACGTTGGACTACTGTGTGTTACCAATTTCTTGTGTATAAGCGTGTCAACAATGGGTGCCGAGGAAGTTAATGAGTTTTTTGTTTTTTTTGTTTTTTGGTCGAAGAAGTTAATGAAGTTTTTTGGTCGACAAGAAAAAGTTTGATTCGGTCGGTGGGGACGAGATGAACGTAGTCGTTTTTTTGGTAAATGAACATACGCCTTTCAAAACGTCGTTTTTAACAATCAGAAGTTCCTTCACACACCATAAACGTGGCACTTTTTTTTTTTTTTTTTTCTTTTGTCGCGGAAACGTTGCACTAAAGTTTAATTTAACGTTAAATATAATTCATGGGTGACTTTACCACATGCCATTGATGGCACTAAAGTTGCCATGTTAGTTTCATGATTTTTTTTCTTTTATATTATATAGATCAAAATCGTAATTTAAATTTAAAATATTTTATTATAAAAAATTATAATTTAATCATTCCACCGAATATTTTAGGTAATTTCATGATTTTGTTGCTTTACGCAAAAATATGGTTTTTAGGTAGATCCATTATAGCCTCTATTAGCTCCAAATTCTTTTAAAAATACAATAGAAGTTCTTTAAATTAATAATTTTTTTTATACAATAAAATTATTCAGTCTCGACTTAGGACCATTGTGAGAAATTAATAATTTTCATAAAATTATAAGATAATACATTTCAGGTACTTCTTTTAAATTTTGTAGGTCTCAAATATTTTATAAACTAATAATTACCTTAAAAAGACATATATTTTTCTCATGATTGTGCTGCTGAGAATTGAGGTTTTCTCTTTAAATACTTTATACATTTTCACTTTAAATTCTCAAAACATTCACTTGTTAAATTTTGGACAAACTATCCTTGACTAATTTCCAAATCATAATTCTGCAAAACCCATTGCTGCAATTCTTTTTGCGTGCATAAAGGATGCCCTTTGTTATATTCACAAATGTTTTTTCTCCTTTTCTGTCATAATTCTTTTCTTGACACCTCTGAAATTGAAGCCATTTCGCTGTTTTAATACTGAAGATACCATAAAATAATAATAAAAGATTTTGTTGAGTTAGATAAATGTTTCTTTTGATTCAGTATATATACCTTGTATGGACTTACTAAAGTTAAATAAATGAGATCTTTATGCTAATTAAATATAATTAAATGAACTCTTAATTGCTTAGATACGTATAGAGATAGTACCTTGAATCTTATATTTGTTTGAATCTAAACTTGATCACTTGACATAATAATATGTATAAAATTAAGTCAAAAAAAAACTAAAAGTATCTTTGGAAATTATTATTATTGAACACATGAATAAACAAATACAACTATCCCCTATCTAATAATTTAAACTTTTAGATAAAGCGGTCACTTAACAGAGCATCAAAATTCACTGTCACTTATTTGTAAAATTAAGTCTACGAGTAAGCCTCAATGAAAAACTATCTAAGATAACCTACAGTGAGGGAGCGTGTTGAATGTAATAAATAAATACAAAAATCTATCTTTAATAACTTAGGTTTTTAGATGAAGTGGTCACCTAACAATTATAGACTTATAAATAAATTGATATCTCACTAAATTAATTAAATTTGAGTGGTTCTAAAACTATGAATTTAAAGAAGTTATATAGTATACGTTCATTTATTTCAATTTTTTACACATGGGTGTTCTTTTAATATGAAACCAAATTACTTCTATATTCTATAAGAAAATATCATGTCATAGTCTGCAAACAAAATTTTAGATTCTTTTCTAATGTATTACCCTACACCTGGTCACTTGAAGAAATACAGGAATTCTCAATAATACAACCAATAGTTGCCCCTTAAATTCGAGACTCGTGCTCATCTTACTCGTCATGTCACCATCATCGTCTTCAATGCGGGTAGCTGAATCATAAACATCATAACAATTCAAGATTAAGTTAGTCATAGGGTGTGTACGTACCAATTCAAGATATACACCATAAAAGTTATCTATATTAAGTTTACATACTATTTTGTATATCTTCAAAATAATTCAACCTCATTGAGGTATGTTTTATATTTAATTATTTTATGATGTTATAAGACATGAGCTAAAGATCCAATTTTCTTCTTACACACCTATTTCCAATTCTTACTATCTTTGTTTATTTGTTAAAAATAATAAATAAATAGATTAAACTCCTCCGCTCTTAACCTTTCAGATGAGGTGGTACAATAATATAGTATTGGAGCTGAAACTAGCAATTGTTCTTAGATTGAAGTCTCACTTATCACCCATTCAAAAATATTAAATCTATCTATAATGACCGATTTTATTAAGAATCCAAAAGAAACAATAAGTAAAAAGATCATATGCATGATTTGAAGAAATTCTTATTTTGGTTTTGTAAGATTTAATGGTAATTATAACTCCTATGGAAATAGAGGTATTTATAAGAGATAAGGGATTGAATTTTAATTGACTTTAAATTCTGAGTTTTTACATCATTAGGATTAGACCTCTATGTAAGAAGAAAAGGGTTAGACATCCTCATAAATTTTTAAACCCAGTGAGAAAGTTAGGAGATGAGTTTATCAAGATCTAAAGGTTTAAAAGGCTTTGATTCTTGGTTTTGGCCTTGGGCGCCTTTATCTATTGGATTTATTTTAAGAATACTTTTGTTTTATTTAATTGTTTATTTTTTATGTTTTTTGATAGTTTTTGAGTCTTGAGTGCTTAGAAAGTTGATATTTTTAGGTGTACGATGATCTCTTCACGTTCGCCGAGGCAGATTTTAGGGACGTGACATTATTCACGTGTAAGACTTAAAAATGAATCGCACCTGCATGTACAATGAAATGTTAAAAATAATAAATAAATATAATGAACTTATTTCTAAAGGTTTAACTTTTTAAATGAAATGATAGTTTAATAGAGTCATTGTTTGAACAATTAATAATGTTTGTCATCTTCCTTTGGCATTATTGACACGCTATAGCTTCCGATAGTTAAAGTAGAGATGATAGTACACCAGTTTTTTTTTTTTTTTGTCAAAGATAGTACACCAATTAACTAAAATATGTATGGTTAATTAATTGGCCAGCTGGGGGAATAGCTAAAGCCATACCTAATCAAAGAAGTGTGTTGTTCAAACGCATTTTAAATAATTATAGTAAAATTTGATTTGGGTAGAGCTCAAATTCGATTTGACAAACATTTTACAAGATTATAAACCTTAGTAGGAGTCAGTAGCTTCGATAATAATCTCCTGCAGCGATTGTTAATGCGAGTTCAACTGATGCCCACTCATTGGCATGCATAGGGTGAAGATGAGAGTGTTATAAAATCGATCTTCATTTTAGCGTATTTAAATAGATACTATGTCATATAGATTCGTACATTATTACATTTCATTTAAGATTAGAAATAGGTATAATCAAATTTACTTTTAGACATCTCTCGTTATTTGGGACCTTTTCACCTCTTTAAACTTCTATTGAATTGAAAAATAAGTTTGATTGACTATGTTTTTTCATATATAAGGTATTCTCCAAAAAATTCAAATCGAAGCAATTGGATATCAAACTCGGACTTATATGACCGATCAATAGAAATACTTTACCTTTGTCATATATTTTATATATCACACTAAATAAATATCATATATTAATGGAATACAATTCACTTTCACAAAACTTTAGTAGTGAAATGGTAGACACGTAAAATTCAAAATTTAGTACTAAAAATCATGGAGGTTAGAATTCTCTTCAAAGCATAATATTAAAAAGGTTCAATGCGCAATTTAATAAGAGAATTCGGACGACAGATTTCGTACCTGCTAGCCTGGCAAACGTTAGACTATTGTGTGTCACCAATTTCGTGCGGAAGAAGTTAATGAGTTTTTTTTTTTCGTCGAAGAAGTTAATGAAAGTTTTTTTTTTTTTGTCAAAGAAGTTAATGAAGTTTGATTGTACGTGGGGACGAGATGAACATACGCCTTTCAAAACGTCGTTTTTAACAATCATAAGTTCCTTCACACACCATAAACGTGGCACTTTATTTATTTATTTTTTTGTCGCGGAAACGTGGCACTAAAGTTGCCATAGTAGTTTCATGATATTTTTATATATATAATATAAATTGAAATCATGATTCAAATTCAAAATATCTTATTATAAAATATTATAATTTAATTATTCTACCCAATATTTTAGATAATTTCATGATTTTGTTGCCTTATGTAAAAACATACTTTTTAGGTGGATCCATTATAGCCTCTATTAGCTCCAAATTCTTTTAAAAATACAATATAACTTCTTTAAATTAATAATGTCTTTTATATAATAAAATTGTTCAGTCCTGATTTAGGACCATTGTGAGAAATTGATAATCTCTATAAAATTATAAGATAATACATTTCATATACTTCTTTTAAATTTTGTAGGTCTCAAATATTTTATAAATTAATAATTAACTTAAAAAGATATATGTTTTTCTCATGATTGTGCAGCTGAGAATTAAGGTTTTCTCTTTAAATACTTTATACATTTCCACTTTAAATTCTCAAAACATTCACTTGTTAAATTTTGGACAAACTATCCTTGACTAATTTCCAAATCATAATTCTTTCAAAACCCATTGCTGCAATTCTTTTTGCGTGCATGAAGGATGCCCTTTGTTATATTCACATATGTTTTTCTCCTTTTCTATCATAATTCTTTTCTTGACACCTCTGAAATTGAAGCCATTTTGCTATTTTAATACTGAAGATATCATAATAATAATAATAATAATAAAAGATTGTGTTGAGTTAAATAAATGTTTGTTTTGATTCAGTATATATACATTTTATGGACTTACTAAAGTAAAATAAATGAGATCATTATGCTAATTATATATTATTAAATGAACTCTTAATTGCTTATCTTATATTCTTTTGAATCTTAACTTGATCACTTGACGTAATAATATGTATACAATTAAGTAAAAAAAAAAAAAACTAAAAGTATCTTTGGAAATTATTATTATTGAACACATGCAATAAACAAATACAACTATCCCCTATCTAATAATTTAAACTTTTAGATGAAGCGATCACTTAACATGGTATCTAAATTCACTGTCACCCATTTGTAAAATTAAGTCTACATGTAAGCCTCAATGAAAAATTATCTAACGTAACCGACAATAAGGGAGCGTGTTAAACACAATAAATAAATACAAAACTCTCTTTAATAGCTTAAATTTTTAGATGAAATGGTTACCTAACAAATATTAACTTGTAAATAAATTGATATATCGCTAAACTAATTAAATTTGAATGGTTCTAAAACTATGGATTTAAAAAAGTTATATAGTATACGTTCATTTATTTCAATATTTTACACATGGGTGTTCTTTTAATATGAAACCAAATTACTTCTATACTCTATAAAAAAAAATATCATGTCATAGTATCGAAACAAAATTTTAGATTCTTTTCTAATGTCCCTGCACCTGGTCACTTGAAGAAAGGAAGTCTCAATAATGCAACCAATAGTTGCCCCTTAAATTCGAGACTCGTGCTCATCTTCCTCGTCATGTCACCGTCATCATCTTCCATGCGGGTAGCTGAATCATAAACATCTTAACCTAACCCATATACGTAGTTAATGAGGGTTATATTTTTTCTCCTAAAGATTTTCTGTTTACGAGCTAACTCATATTATTAGTCCAAAGATATTAAATACCAAATATATTGACAAGATTGCGTGGGCCTGAGCTAAATTATGTATTCCATTACTTGGTCTTCTCATTATTTCTTAGTGGCTTACCAAGGTAAGTGGGATAATCTTGAGGGAGATTCATGAGGGGATCGCAAAGTCCTGGGGCAAATGTACTTTTAGTTGACCATATTGTTAAGATAATTGAGATTTTATTTTAAAATTAATTAGTGTTAAATAAAGTAATTTAAGATCTTATAAAATAGTCTAAGAATTTTTGATTTTTCGACAAGTGTATACTTTAACACTCTCCTTCACGTGTGACTTGATTTGAGAAGGGTCATATGTGAAAGATTGAACACATGTGATAGATGAACATGTTGAATTAATAAGTAACATAATAAATCTCTCTCTAACTACTTAAGCTTTTAGATGAGATCATCATTTAATATGGCATCAGAGTCTAGGTACCAAAAGGTCCTGAGTTCAAAACTCATCGCCACCTATTTAAAAACATTAAAACTATACCATAAGTCTAGCTCTAATTTCATATTTAGATAACTGAGGTTCCATCCTAAAACCAATTGGTGTTGAGTGGAGTAGCCAAGGTTCTTATAAGATAGTCTAAGAGTTTCCGATTTTTTGATGTAGGATAAGTGTAAATTCTGATATTCTCCTTCACATGTGACCTACATTGCACCAAAATATGCAAGAATGATCAACTTTTTACCAATTCAAGTATGCAATGCATGCAAAAAGAAAGATTTTAGGAAAAAATATTGACACATCAGCTCTAAGGACTATACTAGCACTGTAACGCTCCGATCCCACACGAGACCGGAGCCCCGATCCCATTCCTAAAGGCACGGAAAATGAGAAAAAACGGACGGAGTCTCTCCTATACTTAGGCCAAACCAAAAAACCTGCAAGCAGAAGAATTCATAATACAACAATCCAAACATATATGTAAGGTTTCATATCCAGCTCCTATGACTATTCTAGCTTTCTTTCTTCGACAGTTACACACTTGCTAGGTTTGGATTTAAACAATACTAATCTGTTACATTTACTAAGTTATCATACCACTATAATTAACTTTAATTTAAGCTATAATTACATCTCTTTACATAATAATTACATTCCAGCCTACAAAATAGGATACAAGCCAAGCTACTCAATTACTTTACATAAATTCACTTATGATATCTATTCAATGCTACAAGCAATCACGGGGACACATGTTCCTTCTCTTCTACCTCTCGATCTATCTCCGTTAAACCTGTAAACTGTTAGAAAGAGGGGAGTGAGCAACCATTGTTATTTAGTGAGGGAGGGAAACATATAATTTTTGAAAGAGTTTTCATGCAATGCAAGTAAATTATCAAATCAATTAATTAAAACAAATTACTTACTCAATCATTAAAGAAAAGTAACACATTTGAGAAGCTATTCTCAGATAATAAGCAATATGTAATCAATAAAGGCAAACAAGTCAGTCACAAGGTGTCATGTCAATACAAGAAAGTCAACCAATATCACATAAGTAAGTAACTCTCCAAGGACAAAAGGGCCCAAGTGAGAGTTACATAAAAAGGATACAGTGTTAACCACGGGCACGAACCACGAACCATGAGTCACGAACTATAAACTCAACAAGATAATAATCGATAAGTCGGCATCCTTATACACCAACGGGGGTACTCCGAATGTATCACCCCTTTAATCCTACGACCCAACTCTCACAGGGCAGCATCCCTAGCGAGAGAGGGAACAGGGCATGGAGCTAAAGCAACTAACCCTGGCAAGCCCAATGCTGCCCAGAGAGGCCCATCACATCCGGCCCAATGATAAGGTTATGCAACCATCGATATGAGATCACAACACAGCATATACAAATATCAACTAACAATTCGATAACACACAAAGATGAACAACAAAGTAGGTTGCCCTCGTATGTAAGTTACAATAAATAAGCAATATAACAAGATATAGACATATTCATTCAAAGTAGCCATGCAACCCAATTCACAAAACTTCACCAAATAGATAAACATACTATACAAATACATTTCAGCACTTAACTAATCAATTGAAAGTCTATTACTAACAACTATTTCAATTTTCTATAAACTAGCCATTTAGTCCAATTACAAGCACATACCTAACGAAGCCCACGTACTCCACAATCTAACTATTTCATACCTATAAGGACACTTTATGACACCTCTTAATGCTAGTAAATCTCATTTTAAACTTCAACTACCACTTAACCCCGAAAGACCCCTTTGTCCATTTACACTACAACTACCAAACCCGACCATTAAAACAACGCCATAAACGCATCATAACCACTATCTAGTATATCTAAGACTATTCAACATACTGAATCACGCCCGGTCAACACTTCGCACATACGGCCCCTTTTTCTCCCATTCAATATTTTCCAATTCTAGCTATGTTATAACCATTTAAACTTCACATTTAGCATCCTAGGCATTTATGGTACCTACTAAAGGCGTTAAAACACACAAAAAAGCAAAAACCCCAAATTTTAAAGAAATCACTATTCAACACTATTCATTCATCTTCTTCAATGCATCAAACACCATTTTTAACCAATAAAAATGCCATATAACCATATAATCTTATTCTATACAATCCATAATCAACAATATAAGCAAAAACAACCATAAAACTAAACAAATATTGCAAATCTAGAAATTTACATAATAGGGTTTCAAACTTTAAAATGCACAAAGAGATGCAATCCCTCACCAAAGCTTGTTGTAGAAGGTTTGAAGATGCTCTAGGATGCCCATGGGCACTCCAACTCCAAGCTCAAAGATCAATTCTTGCAATTTTCCATTTTCCCCCTTTTTTGCTTTGGCCGATTTTGGCCTCTATTTTCTCTTTTTGTTTTTGTTTTTGTTTGATAAATGGGTTGTAGTTGGGTTATAAGGGTAGGTTAATGGGTCATGGGTTGGGTCAATGGGTCAAGAAAAACATGCTAGGCGGGTCAAAAGATGATTAAAATAAAAGCTAGTCTATTAAAAGCTAATAACTAAAATGCTGAAAATACGATGCACTCAAGACACAAATCATTATGTCTCACACTCCTAATATGCTATACACAGAATTTCAATTTTCTCATGCCTCATAAATGTCAAGTAACATGGAAAAAATACAAAATCAGAAAAATAAAGCAGTCGAAACTCTTAGTGAATAGTAACTATTCTAAGTAAACATTTTAAGTAATAAATGCACATAAATATATGCAAATATATATGACATATACATGCTCTAGAGCTTGGGTGTCATAAGCACAACCACAAGCGAGACTCTATTCTACCTAACCTTAAGTGCAGAGGCAATTCTTTTAGTGGAGGTCAATTCTCTGACCTCTAGAGTTCAAAAATTTGAATAAGAAGTCAATAACCAAGCATTGAGAGAGGACCTAGATCTGATCGACGAATTCCAGTAGAAAACCGAGATTAGGATGTTGGCAAGCAAAAGGACAATGACTCAAAGTTTCGCCAAATAGTTCTGATTTGAACAATCAAAGAAGGGGATTTAGTGCTGAAAAAACCTGTTTCTGGCCCGACCTTATAAAATATACATGTGTCCCACATCTAAAAATCAGAAACTTTAAGACCACTTTATAAGATCCTGAGCTACTCCACTTAACACCAATTGGTTTTAAGATAGAACCTCAGTTATCTTAACGTGGTATCAAAGTTGGGCCCTTGGTCTAATTTATTCATTCATGTGTGATCCATCTCAAATCAGGTCCACATGTGTTCAATCTTTCGCATGTGTCATGTTCCATGTATCTTCAATCTTCTACGTGTGTCCCACGTGTGTTCAATCTTGCACGTATATTAATCTACCATGTGTGTTCAAACCTCCATATATGACCCATCTCAAACTTAGGCCAAATGTGTTCAATCTTCCACGTGTGACCTCTCTCAAATTAGTACACATGTGAGGGGGAATATTAGAATATACACTTGTCTTAGGGGAAGCTTGGGCCCAACTGGGAAGGTCCTTACCAGATGATCAAAGAGCTGATGCCAGAAACCTACAAGCTCGCCGAAGTTAGAGGAGGAGAATTGAAGAATGCTTGGAACATTGAGAATCTTAGAAAATATTACATATGTAACTTTGTAACAAGTATTCGAACATCAATGAAAAACAAATCCTTTATCCGCACACAGTAGTGCATATTATTCAACTAAAGTTCATAAAGCCCGAGGCTGCTCGAGGTTAGTAGTGCCATCTTAAGGGTCATAGTACCCAAGGCTAGTAAAATCTTCCTAAGGGTCATAATACCTAAGGCCAGTAGAACCATCCTAAAGGTCATCGAACCCGAGCCCAATAAAGCCACTCTAAGGGTCACAAAACCTGAGGACAACTGAGTACGAGGCTAACAAAATTGGAAACAAGTTAAAAACTATACAATGTCTTCACGACATCAAAAATAACAAAAGGCAAGAAAAAGGTCAAGGTCAACAACAAAGGAACTTGAATAATAAGTGAGCAAATAAATACTCAGGATGAAGCAAATAGGGAATTCCATTAAAAATTTAGTCATTACAAAAAGTACTGAAGGGGTCGAATACAAAGCATAAAGGTCCTAATCTATCTAAGGAACATGAGTCTCATCTTCAGCCTGAGCTCGTTCTTTGGCCTAAACTTGGTCCTCAGGCTGAGTTTAGTCTTTGGGTTGAAGATCTACTTCTACTGGAACCACCTCGTCTTCTTCACCAACCTCTTCTTCTTTCGAGTCATACTCAGACTTCTTGGCAAACGCAAAAGAAAAGTCAAACTGGAAGTTGCGTCTCTTTGCAAACTTCTTTACTTGTGCCCGTGCAGCCTCTATCCTTTTTTGCTATGCCTTCTCATAGCTCTCCAAGCACAAGTCCATCACAATTTTTTAAAAGGAATCAAGTCCATAACAACAACAATGTACTTGGCCTTGACACCTACCTTCACCTTCAGCTTAAGCTCTTGACTTTGATCTCGGCATCCCTGACTATTTTCTCGTGGTTCACCTACTTCTGAAGATTAATAACATTCTCTTTGGCATGGACCGCACACGTCTTCCTTCTTCTCTGATAAACCAAGTATTCCCTTAACAATTCCTACATTAGCAATCTTAGTTAGCATTTCAAAATTAAGATGACCTAATTTCTGATGCCACAGTTCAGTGGTTTGTAGTGTACTGTTCAAACACGTCATAGCCTAGTTGGGCGGAACTAGTAGGATGTAACAGTTATCAGAGGATCGTCTCCATGCAAGAACACAGTTACTATTACTGTCCATTACTCTGCATCATTCCTTAGTAAAGTGAACAAACAAGTTTTGGTCACAAAGTTGACTGATGCTGATCAAGTTGGCCCTAAGACCATTAATGTGGAGTACATCCTGCAGTTTTGGAAATCCTACAACAGTCATTGTACCGTGACCAATTACCCTTCAGAGATACCATCCTCAAATGTAAAATGTCCTTCATAGAATTCAAGGTAGTCTGTGAAGATACTGCGATCACCTGTCATGTGTCTCGAGCAGCCACTGTCCAAATACCACGAGTTAGTAGTATTAGCTTTTAAGGAAGTGTAAATAACAAGACATGTGTGATCATTCTTGGGTACTCATATTTTTCTCACCTTTTGTTGTGCTTTTATTTTTGGGGTACACATCTGATATGGAAAAAGATAAGCAGACATACCTGTTTCTCGCATGAGATGAAAACAGTGGGGTCGAATATGACTAACCTTGCGACAATAGTGACAGATTGGTACAAACCTGCTTTTGGTTTTCTTCTTTAATGTCACTATGGGTGCTTGTGAGAGGACTGGCTGTGAAGGTTCCGAAGCTTTGACAAACATTGTGTTATAACTGGAACTTGATCCTTGATACCCAAGACCAGTACGATCTCCACTTGGTTTCTAGATTGAAAGTACATAATCAAGTTTTTGCTTCCCTGAATTCATCATGCGAACACCTCGTTGTAACTGCTGCAATTCACCTTGTAGATCTAACAGTTTTTGAGTTTTTTCTTTTAACTATTGGAAGAGGGTTTCATTTTGTTTTTCAAGATCATCAATTTTTGTACTTTGTTCTAGATTAGAGACAACCAATTCTTCATTCTTCTTACAAACCACAACCCATTTTTCAAACATCAGTTCATACATTTCCAGGAGTTGTTCATTGCTCATGGGTTCTTCTGCCTCTGAGTTGTCACAATCGGAGTCCTCTCCACTAGTCACAGTGACCTCGGATTTGGACATAGTATGACCATTCTGAATAGCAGTAAGTGCGATATAGTCTCCTGTACCATCATCAATTGGTGTATCTTCTTCTTCTGGCTCCTCATCACTCCATGTGGCATTAAACGCCTACTTTTTCCTTTTTAGTATGTTCGCACATTCTGCTTGAATGTGCCCAAAGCCCTCACATTCTCTGCACTATATACATTTCTTTTTCTTTTCTCCAGAGATATCTGTGTTTAGTATGTTATCAGTTTCTCTGGGTGTTTCAACACTACCTCTTCTGCCAGGGTTGTTACTGTTGGGTCTGCCGAAATTCTGTCTACTGTTATTCCTTTGCATCGAGAACTTCTTATGTTTTTGCCATTTTCCAACAGCTCTAGCAAAATTTTTTGTCAACAGTGCCAGTGCTTCTAAACCGTTATCACTGCCATCCAATTCATCAGATAATTCGGTCTGAAGTGCAAATGTTTTCTCCTTCTTTTGCTGTTTAAATTTCAATTCATATATCTTTAATGAACTGATAAGCACATCAACCTGCATAGTATTATGATCCTTTGATTCTTCAATTGTATCTACCTTTGATGTAAATCTTGTTGGCAGAGACCGTAGGATCTTTTTTACCAATTTTGCTTCAGAGTACTATTCTCCGAGAGCAAAGGCTTCACTGGTTATGTCACATAGTCGTGCATAAAACTTTGACACTGTCTCATCCTCATGCATCTTTAGATCTTCAAACTTTGTGGTCAGATACTGTAATTTGAACCTTTTCACAGCTTCAGTACCTTCAAACGACGTTTGCAACACATCCCATGCTTCCTCCGCCGTTTCACAGTTCGAAATGAGTTTGAACTGGTTGATGTGAACTACATTAAGTATTGCATTTAATGCTTTGGAATTGTAATTCGCCAAGCGTTCTTCATCATTAGTCCACTGATCCTTAGGTTTGAGAACTCTAATGGTCCTGACCACAACAGTAGAACTATTACCAGTCACTTTAGATAATGCTCTTTGTGTGCTAGTGCCTCTAGTTTGTGGTAGTGCAGTCTCAACAGTGGGCACGATCCATCCATTCACCACGGATATCCAGGTACCTTCATCAATCGCCTTGATATAAGCACGCATCCTAGCTTTCCAATAACTGTAGTTGAAGCCATCAAACAGTAGCGGCCTGTTGATTGACCCTCTGTCACGCATGTTATCCATACCTGCAAAACAGCCAGAAACCTCTCAGATCTAAACTGAGTTAATGATTCAGTTTCTAGCTCTTGATACCACTTCAAAAACCAGTTTCCAACTTCGTGTTCGATTGTGAGTTTAAACAATTAAACAAGTTTGTAGATAAAGCACAGTAATAAGTGAATCCACCACAGTGATATGCCTAATTCATACAGTAAAACAAATAAAAAGACAATAAGTAAAGAACACATAGTATTTTAATGTGGAAAACCCAACTGGGAAAAAACCATGTGACCAATCCCTAGTCAAAACAGGCAATCCACTACATGTTTTCACGGTTACAATAGTCAATAGACTTATGTGATTGACAACTCCCTTGTAACCCTCACTGCCTAAACCATCCAACCCACCTAAGGATTTATAACTTAGTGAGATCCCCTCAATTTAGCATATTCTCCTGAATATTCACCTCCTTCTCCCAAAGGATGTTTACTGAGACAAATGAATAGAATGTTTACAAACAAAACCTGCTCAGCACAATTACAGTTCTTGAACAAACTCTCACCATAGTCTTTCCCCAGACAGACTTGATAAACTCATAGCAGCCCTTGCAAGATCTACACTTTGCTCTCCGTTGTCTGTCTCTCTTGATTCTTGTGCGCTGCTCAGTATATATAGGTGAAAGTGCTGCAATTCTTGGGCTCCAAGCAATCGTGAGCATTAATGACATTTGTAGGAGTCTTTACCCAAATCAATCTCCAAGGATTTGCTCAGTCAAAGATTTGCTTAATCAAGATCTTCCTTGCCTTATCAAAATCCTCATCAGAATCGCCTCATAATTATCTTTGCAGTAAATTGATAGCTTTCCATATAAGTAAAATCCTGCACAAACTTTTGCCAAAAATAAAGATAATTAAGATAATGAAAATTGCCCCTAATTTCAGGCTAAATTGGAGGCGGCTAACATATAAATTACACCACTGTCCACTAGACTTGTACAAAATTTAAAATTGCCCAAGATAAGTTATTCATTCTATTGTATTTCCCTTAAGTTTCTAGTTAATAAAGTAGTGCTCAACCCATTAGGTTTAACCTCAAAATTGAATGTAATGACTTATTTGAAATAAATGGAAAGTGTAGTGAACAATTTGAAAGAAAAATAAAATTAAGCTTAATGTGCAATTTGACACTTGGTAAATGTTTAATGGTGAATTATGCAATCACCCTATATATAATGGAATGTTATGTGTAATTTTATGTGACCATTTTTGTCTCCTATTTTGATCGAAATGTATAAAATGCATTCTTTCATATATAAATTATTTTATCCAACTGTTCAAACTATATATTAGTACTTCAATATTTATTCCAAAACCAGATGCCCAGAATGATTTTTTTGTGTCAAAATATGAAACTTTTGAAGGTTCAAAAAAATATTTTTTTTGATTTTAGTGAAAGACCTTAAAGAAATAGAAAACAAGATCAAAGGGAGTAAGCATAAGACAAAAAGAAAAAGGAAACAAACTCCAACATTTTTGTTTACTTAACATGGAAATAGGCAAGTGAATATTTTAATAAATTATGTTTGCTTTGTTGGATCTCGAAGATAAATTAGATGAGATAAGAAAAGAAGACGACAAAATCGAAAATGAAAAATTCAAGCACGATTGAGATGCTTTTATCTCATTAAATTTCAATGATCTTGGGACATATATAACCAAATTAAATAACACGGGGGCTGGGAATAACCATGCCCAAATAAAGCATAATGCATGTAGCATGAGCTCATTACATTTATTAATATAGCGAGTTAACCAATGTAGTTTATTACAAAATACTTATTATCCAATTAACTTTGTTTTTGCATTATTCTACTTGATTAGAATTTGAATCTTGAGGGTGAGTCATATGGATATATATATATATATATATACACTTGACATAATGTACTATGATGTTTAAAGTTGACAAATGTTGCAATGATTTTGTTTAAATTTTATCATCTTATTGTTTTACATTTTGATTCATTTTATTTTTAGGCTTTTTGACATTTAAATTAATTTTCTTTATATTCTTCTAGGTTGGTTTTCTACTAATTTTTCTTTTCTAAATAAATTGGTATGGTTAATGATTATTAAACCCAATGGGTATCTATCACAATCTTAATTATAAATTATGCTAAACGATTATGATTATAGTTATTTCATTTTTAGCGAAAAATTGACCATCTGTCATTCCTAATCGAAAATCCCATTAAACCAATGTGGCCTCAGATTTTGGTTATTAACAAGGAAAGGTAAGTTGAGATGTTTGTAATTGCTCACATTCAATTCCGTATGGCTTACACTGAGCCAGTTACAACACGATAGATACAGATCACGATAGATACAAATCATAGAATACAAAGCTACTTCCCTGAGATATGGGATTACAACTGAGTGCAAACTTCTCCATTGGAGGAGTTGTATGACGGGTAGGATCATCCTCAATATGCCCCCGCAAGAGGGTGGTGCCATCGGCAGCACCCATCTTGAGCCTAAGATCTTCAAACCGCGATCGAGCTAGAGGCTTAGTCAAAGCATCTGTGACTTGGCTGGTCGTTGAAACATGAGCCACACACATTGAGCCATTAGCAACTTTATCACGAACAAAATGGAAGTCGAGGGCCAAATGCTTCATGCGTGAGTGAAATACCGATTTCGTACACAGATACGTGGCACCAATATTATCACAGAGCAATTGTGGTAGAGTTGGAAGTGGCATATGTAGCTCATGAAGGAGATTAGTGAGCTAACAGACCTCTGCTTTAGTGGACGCAACTGCCCTATACTCAACTTCAGTTGATAAGCGAACAATTGTTCGTTGTTTGCGAGAGTACCAAGACATTGGATTTGAGCCAAGATAGATTACATAAGCAGAAATAGAAATGTAATCATCATCACGATCACCAGCCCAATCTGCATCTGAATATGCAAGTAGAGACAAAGAGGCTGATCTTTAATTGAGAGACCATAGTGAATTGTCTGCTTTAAATAACGAAGCAACCAAACACCCCAAGTTTTTCATAATTGGGCGACATACGAAAAATACATTCAAACTGGGTTTTGTTATTTAGGACCGGGGTCGGCATACGATTTATTAAATAAACCGCAGTCTGAAATGCAAAACTCCAAAAAGAAAGAGGAAGGGCATCACGGGAGAGAAGTGTGAGACCTATTTCAACCACATGCCGATGACGGTATTCAGCAGAAACAATGTGTTCAAGGGCATAAGGTGCGGAAACAAGATGTTGGATGCCAAAATGCGCAAATATAGTTTTAAGACCCTGAAATTCTTTTCCACCATCCGAATAGACGGTGGCAATTTTTGTTTGAAAAATATTCTCAGCCATGCACTTAAACTTTGAAAAAATATTAAACACTCTGACTTATACACTAAAGGAAAAATTCATGAAAATTTAGTAAAGTGATCAACGAAGATCACATAATACGAGAACCCATCAATTGAACGAACTGGGGACGGCCCCCATACATCGGTATAAAGCAATTCAAGAGGACGAAAACTAACTAAGCTAGAAGTGCCAAAAGGCAACTTGTGACTTTTATTACAGTGGCAAGAGTTGCAAGACTCTAAAGAAGAAGAAGATTCACAACGTAGTTTATTACGAATAACAAGATGATGAAGAACTTCGGATGAGGGGTGGCCAAGCCTATCGTGCCAACGATTTAGCGAGGTCTTGACACTCATATGGACTTGTTTAGGGAAACCAGATGCGCCACCCATTGCTCATTCGTAAATGTTGTTCCTACTCCGTCCCTCCGCTAGCTGTGCCCCCGTGGAGAGATCCTTCACACAAAAGGAAGAAGGTGAGAATTCAATAGCAGCATTGTTTTGCTTACAAAATTGGTTAACAGAGATTAAGTTCTTTTGCATTTTGGGTACACATAGAACATTAGAAAGAGTAAAGGAACGAGAATTGGAAGATAGATTGGCGTGACCAGTGTGTGAAATTTGCAAGCCCCTACTATCACCAATCATTACATCCTCCGAACCCGCATATTGATTACTGATAGACAAGTTTGCAAGATCACCAGTGACATGGTATGAAACACCAGTGTCCAGGAGCTAAGAAGAGGACGGCGCCGCTACAGTTGGGTTAGCAGATGGTTGAGATAGGGGAAAAAATAGCTTCTTGGCAGTAAAACATTGTCGCGCGGTATGACCACACTTCTCACAAAATTGGCATACCACCGGAGACCTAGAATTAGTCCCTGAAGAAGACTAGACGTCGCCATTATTTGGTCGACATTGGTTATTGATCTGATGGTAGGACTTGGAAGCAGAAGCATTTTGGTTGGAATTGGAATTTTTCTTCCCTGAAGAGGAACTATTGGACAGACGGGTAGCATTAATGTGAACAGATCCAAGAGAGCCAGATGTACACTGTTCTTCACGTTTAATAAAAGCCTCATATTCTACAAGTTTGTCATGGAGTTCATCAAATGAAATGACTGTGTCATGAGCACGAATCGCCGCTGCAAGTTCTTTAAAGCCAGGACCAACGCTATTAAGTGTATGAGTAATAAGATACTATGATGGAACAGGAGAGCCGACAAGTGCGAGTTCATCGGCAATGTCGTGAACTCGAGCAAGATAATTAGAAACAGGTTGGTTACCACGAGAAAGAAGAGTGAGCTGTTCAGCAAGCCCCATTATCCGTGAAGATGACGAATTTGCATAATTCTTGGCTAGGCGAAGCCAAGCTGCAGTAGATGTTGGGCATGAACGAATAACCGGAACTACCGAATGGCTCAGCGAACCAATAATACCAAGTAGGAGAAGTTTTTCCTGGAGCATCCGGAACAAATAATTCGGATTTGGTGAAGACTTATCAGCGACCATAATTTCAGCCGCAGGACAGGGGTAGGAACCATCGACATACCCCAATAAGTCATATGCGTAAAGGAGTGCATCAAACTGAGCCTTCCAGGAGTAATAGTTGGTAGGAGTCAGTTTGAGGGGCAGCTGATTGGCGACATTTATGGCAATCAACTGAAGAGAGGCAGACGGATTGGGACACTCTACTGGGATTGGTGGTGGAGAAGTTTGAGTTGCGGAAGAAGTGGTTGTAGAGGTCCCAGTTTCCTTTTGAGTGGAAGGGAAAAAAAAAAAATAATAGTGGATCGTTTTATCTCGTTAGGGGTTTGCTCTGGATACCATAACAAGGAAAGGTAAGTTGAGATGTTTGTAATTGCTCACATTCAATTCCATATGGCTTTACACTGAGGCTTATAAATAGAGCCAGTTACAACACGATAGATACAGATCACGATAGATACAAATCATAGAATACAAAGCTACTTCCCTGAGATATGGGATTACAACTGAGTGCAAACTTATCCATTGGAGGAGTTGTATGACAGGTGGGACTCATCCTCAATAGTTATTTTCAAGGGAAAAAAAAGAACCACCAAATGTTTAACAGTCAACCTTTATACACCCATATACACGTACACATGTGCTCTCCAAACCCCAATCCCTCCCCAAAATCTCAACCCATTTATCCTTGGAGATCTTTCACCATGATCGTCATCATCCTTCAAACTCCACCTCTCCATTTGACCAAGTAACGACACAAGTACAAATACTAGCCTATCAAAATATTGAGTCCAACCAACTAGTCCGGTGCCGGGGCACAAGCTCTTTACTCTACCAAACCTCTAACTAATCATAACCAAAACCTCAACAGCTTCACTAGACTACACCACCAGCAACCCCACCTTCTCCATATATGGAAACCAACACAAATTAATGGAAATTCATAGACAAAAAACAATCAAAATCCATTTTCGATGACCCGAAGACCAAACCCACTATCAATCTTGAAATGAAACCCATGTGCTCATGGTCTTATGCATGCACTTAACCATAACACCAGCTATCAATCTTGAAATGAAACATAAATGTATTTTATATAAGACTAAGCTGAAGTCGAACGGGGCAAAAAGAGTGAAAAGGGAGTGCAACACGAGTTCAGAGTTCCCAAACTTCTTTGTTTAACAATTGACGTTGGTCAGAGAAGAAAAAAAATGAAAGTTCGCTAATTTGTCGAGAAAACTGCAGCAGCTTATTGTATGCTATTAGGAACAAAAAAGAGTTGTTATTTGGAAAGTTGTGATAACAACTATCCAAATAACAACTCCCAATTTTAGGCTACTTACTGCTTGTTTTGATCTCTTTTTTTTCTATTAGATAGATATATATACTTTGAGCTGCTTACTGCTCTGCTAAGATAAACAATTTTGATTACTTCTGTAATAATTTTGTTAGTGTATATTTTTTGTTACTTATATTTTAGTGGTAATTTGTTTAGTCTAAATTAACCGAGTCATTCATTTTTTTATTATTGTCCTCAATATGATAACGTTCAATAATTTTGTTAATCATATTTTTTTAGTACATTAAGTTGCCTAAAGCTTTATATTTTGATTTTTATGCTGAATAATATGCTAAAAGATATAAGTTCTCGTAACATATATTCTATTTTATTTTATTTGGAATTTTTAGTTGCATACAGTAAAAATCAACTTATAATGTTAAAATGTTCCAAGTTTGGTCAAATATAAATATAAAATTTATATTTAATTGATTTTTTAATTAGTTTTTTTTTTTATTATGACTTATTATGTTATTTGGAAGTGAAATGATATTTTTGAGTCTATTTTCTACTAACTCAAAAAATAATGTACAAAAAATACTAAATCAAACCAAATCAAACTGAGGCTTATCCCACTAAGTGGGGTTAGCATTATACAAAAAATACTATACAAATCGGCCCCCAAAAAATACTAGTCGCACATGCATATCAGCCGCCCCAACCGCTCATTTATCATATTGGTTCAATTATTTCACAAAAAACCATGGCTAGCTTCCGCAAATATTTCATGGTTCGTCTTCTACTACTCGAGAAGGTCAGTTGTCTTAAATACCAAATTGGTATTAGTCCTGATAATGTTCTATTTTCTTATCGAAGTTCAAAACTCCTCTTTCATCACAAAGTAATATTACACAAACTTTCCAACCTCAGCCATGTATATTTATTTGATCCAAATACATGTGGCGTACACATGTTAGCAGCACTCTGCATAGGATTGTATGTCATACATAATCCAAATTAGTCTTTTCATCACTAGAATGCCCACTAAATACTTCTTATTCTTTTATACAGGGCAGGATTTAGAAATGTTTCTCAATAAGAGCTAAAATTCATAATTTTTAAATTATATATATATTTCTCAGTGGGGCTAATGCATTTTTTTAACTAAAAATATATACACATTGAACTTTTTTTTAGAAAAAACAAATACATAGAATTTTAACTTTTTTTGGCTAGTAAGGACTGCAAAAACATCTGCCACTACTTTTATATGAGGTATATCCAAAATGTAAATAAATTTGATTAATAGCTGAGTCTTCCTTAGGAGCCATATTTGTCTTTTAGTTTCTTATTGATAATGGGCCTTGTAATATACACCTTTACTATGTTAAGTAATTTTCAACGTTAAATTTCTTTGTCCATGAAAATCATTTCAAAAATAGGACAAAGAATTAAGGATAATCTTACCCTTTTACACAAGGAAAGAGCAACAAATTAAATGATTTGTAATCTTTTTCTCCTTTTTCTTTTGTTAGCATACTAGTAATAAATAGACAGTCTCACATTATAAATGTCTTTGATACTTCTCCATACAACAAAAATTAAACATTACAAGATACAAGTACATATACGTTGAGCTTAATGATATATTTTTGCTTATTTAGCAAAAAAAAAAAAGTACATAGACGTTGTTTTGAAAGATTTACCGTATTTTTTGGAATTACTTGCACTTTGTAGACATTTTGAAGACCAACATAACAAAGTCAAATGAAGTATGAATCATGTTATGCATCTTGCAGAAGTTTATGAATCATTTGTGCTTTTCAAAGGAATGTATGTCTATCTTGTCAATATTTACTCTTAAAGATAAAATTTCTACAATGTGATTTATCTTGATCGAATGAATTTTTATATTAATAAATACTTATTCTACACAGCGTTGATGATGCCAACACCGAGAAGTTGATGATAGGATAAAGCAACATCGATGCTGACATTTTATCCATTGATTCAAAGAGCATTAAGTGGGACGAATACTTTATGAGTATATATACACCTTCATGGAGTCAAAAAAATATTTTATGAAGTAATTTGATTGGGGCATATAAGTACGTAATTCAATATAGTTAATAATAGATTGTGTACCATCAAGGTTTTGGTTCATTGGTATGTTTCTCGCTATGGATGTAAAAAGTTGCAAGATTGTTTTTTATTGATTACATCCTTAATATATATTATATAACTTTGGACCTTCCTTTAATAAAAAAAAAAAAAAAATAGATTGTGTAACATCATGAGAATGGCTTTGTCTTCTATAAGAGGACAAAGAAGGATATTCTAAAATTCAATATCCAAAGCCAAAAGTCTTGGTTATATTTCAACCAAGTTATTAAATAAAAATGCTTTGGAGTATGATCAATTAATTATATGTAAATGATATACTTTTGTTTACAATAGAAATTTTTTATTGTAATTATCAAGCATAAAAATCAGTCTGATCTTCTAACATCTGTCTTCACACTATTTTCATAAAATAATTAAATGATGTTACTGAAAAAATCCCAAATGTTCTATTGTTTGCGACACGGTGGCTTCACCGACCATAGACAACTATAAATAGTTGGAAATGTCTTCGTTGTATAATGCCCCAATAAGGAATATAGTATAAAAAATATAGTCAAATACAAAAGCACTACAATATAAAAAATCTAAAGATGCCTTTTGAATATAGTCAAGGACAAATTTCATATATAATGTTATAAAAAAATATCAAATAATATAAGAAATACAATTGCCAAAAGGAAGAAGAAGAGTTTTATTGAGAAATCTTTCCTGTGTACATTTTCTTCACATAACCTTCTTATTTATAAGTAACAAACAATACATCGATGATGTCATCATTCATGATGACATTATTTTCATTTGTAATCATCATTATAACCCATCAATTAAATTTTCTAAAGTAAACTTTATACTTTTTGTCACATGGGCATCACATGGTTTGTAATACCCGTGCCAGAGTCAAGTTGGAATAAATTGATAATTATTAGAAAATAACCCATTAATGTTTAAAAATGTAATAAGCAGTGTGGAATGTGTCAAAATGATGTCAGGATATTTCAGTGGATGTCGAATTGAATTAAATAAGTCATACTCGGAAGTTATGAGTCAATTTCAAACCAACTTCAAAATAAAAACTGTACCA
This sequence comes from Ehretia macrophylla, assembly GCA_037974665.1. Classification (NCBI taxonomy): domain Eukaryota; kingdom Viridiplantae; phylum Streptophyta; class Magnoliopsida; order Boraginales; family Ehretiaceae; genus Ehretia; species Ehretia macrophylla. Next base: position 28,843,628 of record CM075778.1, on the reverse strand, counting down.
ATTGGGGAAGAGTTAGGCAGTGAATTATATATGGTTGAAAAGCTTTACGAGTTTAGTTTTTAACGCTTCAGACGGTTCACGAATTGGAATTTTCTAGAAGAAGTTATGGCCGTCTTCGAAAAATGTGTCGGAGTTGTCCCTTTTACGCAGGAATTGATAAATGATTTCCAAAGTGTATGTGCATGGGATATAATGGTCTTTTGATGAATAGTTGACTTAGTTTTGACTTGGCATACTTGGAAATATGACCAAGGAGCTTGCATAAGTGGTCATTTGACTTTTAAAGATATTTTGACCTTGCATTGACTAAGCTTGACTATTATATACAATACATACATTATACAATAGAACACAAAAGCCAAATAAAAGCTAAGCAAAGGGGCCAAAATCAGCCAAGCCATAGAAAAGAGGGGAAATTAGAAAATCATAGGGTTTGATCAATTTTGAAGAGGAAGAAGAAGAAAGAGAGCATTTTTGGTCAAATTGGAAGTGGATTTAGCTTCTGCATTGCACAACCTTGCTTATGCTTGCATTTTTCTTCAAAAAATGTGAGGGGTTTTTCCAAACTAAAGTTCAAAGTTGCCATTTTTTATCATGAATTCATATTATGGGTTATATTTGTTAATTGTGCATGTGTTTCTTGCTAATGAGTGCCTAGAGAGCAACTTATATGTAAAGGAGCTTTGATGAACCATTAAATGTTATATATTAGCTATTTGAGTTGTAGGTTGAATAGTAGTTTAGATTTGAAACTAATGTTGATTCCTAGCTTAAATATGAAGGTTATTTGTATACATATATGTTCATAGTATGATTTCATGGCTTAGAATCAAGAATTGGTGGAGTTTAATGGCAATTTGGTGAATTTTCCCAAATTTTCAGCAATGATGCAATTTTGTTATTTTGCTTATAAAACTTGTTTTAAGCTTGATTTGGCCATTGTTTTGCACTTATAAGCTAGTATGGTTGACATATATATTGGTTATGTAAAGATTGTGCATTGGTATTGCTTATAAGAAGGTTAAAAGTTGGATAAAAGTTAATTGTTAGATGTTGTAGAGCATGAATATGATGATTTATGCATTTGTGTTGCATTGTAAACTATAATTAAATGTGTTATATGCTAGATGTTAAATGTTGTAATTCAATGTGTTATTGAGTGTTAATGTGTTCAAAATATTGAAATGCCTATGTGAAATATTAAGTGCTAATGAAATGTCTAGATGTTTAAAGTGTTTGTAAATGGTTGGGTAACCTACTTTGTTACCTAACAAATGTGCTAATAAATGATGATTGCTTGTTAATGTGATTGAGGGCCAACCTACTTTTTTGTCCTCTCAAAGCGAATGTGAATGCAAAGTGAATGTGATTAAATGCAAATGCGAAGCGAATGTGTAAGGTTGCAACCTTTTAGCTCGCATGGCGACTGCCATGATCCAATTCCCTCACTCCTATGGGGTGCTGGGTTATAGCTTTTATTGAGTGGGACTAAGATCCAATTCCCTTGCTCTGTCTATGGGGTGTTGGATCGTAGATTTTAAGGAGCGGGTGTAACAAGGGGAATAGTAGAGTTCGCGATAGTGGTACAAGGAACGGCATCAACATTGCTAAGCATATCCTTTCGAATGTGTTAATGAATTGATTGTCTTTAAATGTCTAAATGTTTACATATAGCTTTATGCGCTTACTTGACTTAATTGCCTTTAAATGCTTAATGTTGTTACTTGCGTTAATTGTGCTTACTGTTTATGTATTGTTTATGCTTATTGTTTCATATGACATCACAGTCACGTTTTCAAAAGGAATACAAAGTTAAAATGTTTTCCAAAACCTTCCCGTTCACCCCCCTCACTGAGTTTGTGAAACTCACCCCGTTTTAACACCATTTCAGGTGAAGCTGAGTTAGAGCCTCGAGGTGATTGGAAGTAATTGCTTTGTTTATCTTGCTTTGGATGATGTATATACTATTTGTGGAGTTTATATAGATTATGATGTAATGGAGATTATTATTGACATGTATTTCTTTGGTATCAAAGAGTTGATATAAAGGTTTGATGTAATGAATTCTTGAATGTATTTGGGAAGTTTTAGTTTAATGGCTCTGATGTACTTTTTATGGATATTAGTGATCGGACTTTTGTAGTGTGCCTTTGTGGACTTATGAGAAGTGATCTTCTTAAGCCCGTGGCTTCACGATCCTATGATTATTTGTTGTTATTTCTATGGAATCAGAGACTATATTAGCGAAAGTGGGTTCATGACATAGTTCTTATATTTAATATCCATATTTCATACACTCCCCCTTGGATATTCATTTCTTAAAAATATGCTTCGTTAAAACCTTACTAAAAAAACCCAGTGAGATAAAAATCTTAGTGCAAGAAAAAGAGTATAATATTCCTTGTATATGCCTTTTGTACTACCTCATTAAAAACCTTGCCAGAAAAACTTAGTGGGACAAAACCTGTGCGAAGGACAAAAAAGTGCAGTGCGTATATCTCTCCATCGTGTGGATATATCAATAATCATCAAAAGTCCACATATGCCAATCTTGATAGCTAGTTTATCGTGAGCTATACTTTTGTGGGCATAGCAACATTTTCACTTTTTTGAATTCGATGAACACTTTCGATGAACACTTATATCATGTTCCTTTTGAGTTCATGAACAAATAGAATTTAGGTATGACATACTTGTATTTGGTCTGTCTCATTAAAACCTTACTAGAAAAAACCCATTGAAAAAAAATCTTGGTGAATGAATAAGAGTATAGTATCGAAATATTTTCTCCCTCTCATTGCGACCTTAGTCATGGTTATAAATCCTTCAAGTGTCACATTTCACATTTCCAACCATGTTGAAAATGGTTGTGGATAAAGTTTTAGTGAACAAATCTGTTGAATATCAGCGACACCAGTTATTTGAAGTTCATATCACATCTCTGACTTTTCTTTTTAGTAATAAGATAAATAACCAGTATTTGTATAATCAACTAACTTTGATTTTTGATATTTTTTAATAAAATAATCCATATCTGATATTTCACAAAGATTGCGAGTATGTGCTTCAATCCATTCCAATGCTTGTATTGTACCTACCTAACAAATCAACAAATAAAGGAAACATCTGGCCTTGTAATATTAGCAACATACATTAGTGTGCCTACTGCACTAGAATATGATATATAGTACTTTAGAATCAATAATTCATTCATTATCTTTTCAATGGTGGAAATGATCCTTTTCAATATTGAGAAATCATATTGTTTGATACCAAAAAAATATTAGTTTTAGTACTTTGTATAGACATATATTTTCAATAGTGAATACTCGTATTCAGGTCAAAAAAATTCTTTCTTTACATGATCTTTAAATCTCACATCATTTATTCAGATATATTGTTTGCTTATGTAAGCTCTTTAAGCTTGTTTATGATATATGTTAATATATATCTAAGTAATTGCAATCCAATAAATATATATTGATATATATTAAGATTTTATCACATTCATCTAGAATTTTTCATTGATACAAAGATTTTTGTAATCAAATACATTTTTCGAGATTTTCATTCAGATGATTCAAGCATATTCAATCCTTTAATTTTAATATAAATATCATTATCACATGAATATATTCTTCATCCAGATAGAGTCTTTCTAAGACTTCAATATAAATATCATTATTACATGAATATATGCTTCAGGCATAGAGAGTCTTTTCAAGACTTCAATAATATTATCATGTGATTTATATACCACATTCATCAAACGCATATGAAGTCCTTTTCAAAATTACCACACTAATATCAATGTAATTGTCCCGGAGAATATAGACCAAAGTGTAATCACACAATATACTAACTCATTCCTTGTTTGCCTTTAAACAATTCAAGGAAAACCCAACTATTTTGATTAATTACTTGTAATTCATTTCTCATAGTGATGCGGGATTGTCTTCATAATACAATGTTCCCCCTCAATCCTATCCACATATTTTATGTGCATTTATTTTCTGCCTGGATTGCGTCTTCTCTATTATTTTGGCCAATCATTTATTTGTCGACATCTTGAGTGGACTTCAATTCAAGATCCTCGATTTCTATTAGTAGCTACTTCATTTTTCAAAATTTGATCATGATCAATTTTTCTTTTTTGGTTCCATTCTTTTCTAGTACTTTCAATATTCACATTATATTCAGGTACATGATACTCTCTTGGAGTAATATTTCTCAGTTATGTTTTTAACTCCTTTTTTGTCTCCAACATTTTTTTTTTTTGGCAAAGGAGGAACGACACCCTCCAAAATTTTATTAATAATAAAAAAAGAAAGTACAAAAGTGGAGGGAGACGTAAGGCCTAACCTCCATAGGAGGACGAGAGACTTACTTGCCCCATCATCTAATCTAAACTAGAAGGGCATAAACCACCACTTCTTACAAAAGAACCTAGCCAAAAGATCAAATTGAAAAATGGAAAGATGCAGCCATCTTTCCAAAAACCCAAGATCACAAAGTACAAGATAAAAGCCTATCTAATCCTAAAATGAGGTAAGTTTGCCTTTTTGGTGCAAACCATACCTTTAAGAATCTTAAAATCATGCAAATTATAGATACAAGTCATCGACGAAGCCAGAGCTCCCAAATTAGCAAGGAAATCTACTGGTTGGTTTCCTTCCTCGAATATATGAGAAATGCAGGCATGTAAATCACCATAAGCTTTCTAGCCTTTCAGAGATCATAACAAAGTTCCCACGGCCCCCTACTACCTGAATGAATGAGGTTGACGATGCTCTGGGCATCCATTTCAATCCAAATATTATGAAAACCATTATCTTTATACACTTCAAGACCCATCACCAATGCCAACAGTTCCGCTTTAAATGAGTTATTGCAATCAAAAGGACATAAGAAAGCAATAACACAGTCACTTTTCCAGTTTTGAATTATACCACCTCCCCCTGCAAGGTTCAAGTTCGCAAGGAAACTTCTATCAATATTCATTTTAAAATAATTTTCTCTCGGCTTTCTCCAGTAAACAGCTTTGGGTAAAGGCTTATGATCATTAACATAAAAACAGTAAAAGGATCGAGCTAAAAACACATTACCTTTCCACTGCTACTTTTTTATGAGACCAGCTTGGAAAGTTTGAGCAATAGCCCTTCTAACTTTCCAAATAATTCTAGAAGGGGAAAACCCCATATTCCTGTGTTTAGCATCATTACGTTCAACCCATAAGAACCACAAGATATAGATAGGCAGAAGAATTCGAACATGCCCTTTACAGTTGTAATCCCCCAAGAATAACCAAGCTGAAAACCAATGCTTAAGAGAACTAGAGTTTGGTAATTTAATATTGAAAAGGGAAGTAAAATGATTCCAAACCTGTTGAGCTGCACTACCATCCATGAAACAATGCTCCAAAGTCTCATAAGAATTACAACATTGACATTCAGAGGCTAAGGAGATACCTTTACTTTGTAATCTTGCATCCACTGGGATCCAGTTGTGGAAAATTCTCCAAATGAAAAAAGAGATTTTAATAGGAATTGAGGGGCTCCAGATTTTGGAGAAAGCCTGCTAAATAAAATTGTGCTTCCTTGATTCATCCCAAGCACTCCATTCTGAGAAACTACTATTTGGGGTAAAGGTCCACAAAGGAGTATCAGATTGATAGATATCCAAAGGCACTTGAGAAATTTTCTTAACAAAATTTTCTAGAAGAAAATCTCTTAGTTTACAAATATTCCAGTTGACTTCCTCAAAGAAATGTTCAACTTTCATAGAAGAATCTTTGAAAGCTGGAGAGTGAATGTGCAGGGGACCAACATCACTCCAATTATCTTGCCAAAAGAAAATTTTTCCTGTGCCTAATTCCCAATGAATGAACTTCTCACAAATTGACTCTATCACTTCCATTCTTCTCCAAAGAGGCGAGTCATGATTGGAGACCTTGACTGTTGATGGGTGGCGGCATTGGCAATATTTATTTTGCATGAATTCAGACCACATGTTATTTACAGTTCAGAATCTCTACCACAATTTGAAATTCATTGCCACTATCATATCATCCAATTTACGCATGCCAACACCTCCTTCTTCAAAAGGCAAACATAATGCTTTCCAAGAGGACCAGTGAATCTTCTTAGCATTGTCCTTGTTACCCCAGAGGAACCTGTTAAAAATCCTTTCCATTCGTTGAATAACCTGTTTAGTGGGGTTCAAGACTTGAAACAAATAAAGAGGCATTGAAGTAAGAGTGCTTTTCAGAAGAGTGATTCTTCCTCTATGAGTAAGAATTTTTTACTCCCAGCTAGAAATTTTGCTAGAAATATTTTTAATAAGATCATCAAAATAAACAGATTTCTTGATGCCTTTAAAAAGAGGAATTCCCAAATATCTGGTTGGGAAATCAAGTTTATGAAAACCTGTAGCATTTTCAATGATAGAACTTCGAATGGCAGAGGTGTTCTTACCCACCAGGAAACTACTTTTATCCACATTGATCTTTTGGCCTAATGCATCCTCATAATCTTTCAGAAAGCACATGAGCCTCTCAAGCACCTGTTTACTTCCATTTGTGAATATGATGACATCATCAGCAAATGAAAGATGTGAAACCATTAAAGATGCCCTCGTAAAATAGCACATAGATAGGAAATAGGAGAACAATTTATTAAGGCCCCTTGAAAGAAATTCAGCTGCAATTATAAAGAGAGCAGGGAAAATTGGATCCCCTTGACGGAGACCACGTTATGATTTAAAATACCATGTGGTCTATCCATTTATGAGAAGCGAAAACCAACAATTTGATATGCACCTCTTGATTTTAGATAGCCATTCCTCATTGAAACCAAAAGAGCGCAACATAAACAAGAGAAAATTCCAATTAAGATGGTCATAAGCTTTCAGCATATCCAGTTTAATAATAACATTTGAAACCCTAACCTTTGCATCGATATGATGAACTATTTCTTGAGCAAGTAGAATGTTATCTCTAATTTTTCGGCCTGGTGTAAAACAACTTTGATTAGGCGAAATAATCTTGGGAAGTACCTTGGAGAGCCTGTCAGCAAGGATTTTTGTGGTAATTTTATAGAAAACAGTGCAAAGACTAATAGGCCGAAAATCCCCCCATCTCTTTGGGCCTTCTTTTTTAGGAGTGAGCATAATAGTAGTTGAGGTGATACCCTGAGGAAGGTTAGCACCTCTGAAAAAATCGATTATAGCTTCAACTAAGTCACCTTCTATGATATCCCAACAATGCTGATAGAAAAGGGAGGAGAAACCATCTAGACCAGCAGCACTGTTAATATCAATTGTGAAAACTGTAGATTTGATTTCAGAGATAGTGGGCTCTCTATTAAGAAAAGAATTATCATTACCATCAACCACTTCAGGGATGAGGTTAGCTTCTTCAATCCAATGAGGAAAGGAATGAAATGAGTCATTCCGTAAAAGATTTGAGAAAAAGTTGATAGCATTTTGCTTTAATTCCGTTGGCTGATCAATCACATTTCCATGCTCATCTTTAATACTCCAAATGAAATTCCTAGATCGTTTTTTCTTTGTAATCATCTGAAAGAATTTGGTATTTCTTTCACCATCAACAAGCCATCTACAACCAGCTTTTTGTTGCCAATAACTCTCTTCAATGGCTAGTTCTCTATTGAGTGAAGCTTCCGCTTTCGAAAGAGCTTCACGGTTGAGAATGGAAGGATCCCTGAAATATTGCTCTTCAAGGGTTCTCACATGATCTTCTGCAGCTTGCATTTTCTGAAAAATATTCCCAAAACAATCTCTATTCCAGATTTTGAGATCAACTTTCAACCTCTGTTGCTTCAGCCAAAATTTGAGAATGCCTTGGGAATGAATTGGAGTCTGCCAACTATTTTGCACAAATGGGATAAAACCATGGTGGTGTGTCCAGGCATTGAGAAATCTAAATGAAGATGGACCACACCTAGAACTTAAAGAGCAGTTAACAAGCAAGGGGCAATGGTCGGAACCCACCCTTGCAAGATGTTGAGTTCTTGTCTAAGAGAAAAGAAGCTCCCAATCGTAATTGATGCATATTCAATCAAGCCTTTGATAAAGAGTTTTGTTTGTCCAAGTTAAAGGAAAACCTTCATATCCGGTATCAGACAAGCCACAATCAAACAGGCAGTTCGAGAAATCTTCCATAGCTCCAACATTGGGGGAGGAACCTCTTCTATGTTCATCTGCTGATAAAATAATGTTGAAGTCTCCACCAACTAGCCAAGGGCCTTGAATAATCTGAGAGACATTCCTTAACTCATCCCACAAGCTGGCTCTCTCAGATCTATAGTTTTTCGCATAGATGAAAGAAGCAAAAACTTTGCGTGGGAGCCACTGCATATCAAAAGAAACAGTCAAGCTTTGTATATGATCACTAATAATAGAACATTGTATATCTTTTTTCCAAAAAAGCCAAATTTTATTTGAACAATTGGCAAAACAAAAGGTAAAGCCCAACTTTCGAGAGAAATTAGAAAGCTTATCTACATCCACCATAGGTTCAAGAATAGAAATAAACACAGGAACATGCATCGTCACAAGCTTCTTTAATCTGCTTAGGCCTTTCGAGCCAGCTATTCCTCTAATATTCCAAATAATGCCTCCGATCATGATAAATTAGAAGAAGGACGAGCAACTGCGGAAACTCTTGCATCTTTGCTTCTAGTAACTCGAGGCTCACCTGGGTTAGGCATTCTTGGGTTCCCTCTTTTAGGCATTTTTAAAACCACTTGTAGGGATTGAATATTACCAGTTGATTTGCTACGGGTTAACTCTCTCAGATGAACCTCCAATTCATCATATTCATCTTTGTCTCTATCATATCGAATACTCTAAATATGCCAACTCACATATTTTGCTCCTTTATCTTAGGAACCGATATGTCTATCACACTTTCGACATGGACTAGACTTTATTTCTTTATATGTTTCTTCATTGAAATATCAATTCTGATATATAGGAGAATTTAAAGTTGGTAGACGTGATTTAGTCACTATCTTTGCATCTTAGAATTTATTTGATAATCATTTGCAATCAACTAAATAATTTGATGAATTTTCAGTTTATATTTATACGCGAATCAATATGGTAATGCTTTCCATAGAAGTTCTTATTTTTTTTAGCTTTTATTTTTTTTTCTCCCCCTGATACTAAGAACATCATTTCATTAATTAGCAAATATGCTATTGGAACTTATCTCGTCAATGTTCCAACATATATATAATATTTGATAGAGTTTCAAATAATAAATTCTAAGTTTTCTTTATAGACCCACCTTTATGCGCTTGTGGGAAAGTAATTAAAATGTATATCAAGCAAAATATTCTCATATGGGATTCAACCAATGGGGAGTATTTTTCTCAAGCAATTGTCATTATTCAAAATTTTGTAGCATATAGTATAATATAATCTCAAGCCTATTTAGGCATCCTCATGAATAATGTCTAGCAAACTGATGTAAAAATTTTGCTAGGACCAACATAAATATCCCCTTGAATTCATCTTAGTAATATAGATGATTCAATATTGTTTCAGTAATCATTATTCTTAAGTCATAAGTAACGAAAAAAATTCACTTGACAAAATAATCTTTTATTTCTTTACGGGTGTCTATACGAATTTTCAATAATTCCTAAATAAATAAAAATGGGGAAGATTGTGACCGATCACAATTTAAAACTGTGTTCGACCACAATAGACTTAGACATAGGGTTTTAACGGCAATTGTTTTTTTATTTCACTCATTTTAAACCTAATGTTTTCTCTTTCTTCTTTCATTTCACTCATTTTCCTTTACTCATTGGCCACACTCCTCCATTCTTCCTTTTCAAACTTTCTCTCAATTTCATCCCATAAAAAATAACTGTCAATCAATAATTAGATGATGAATTTTCCAGAGCTGTGATGATCATTCTCGGTTGAGAGTATATGGAGCTTAGTGAAAAGGTAAAAATGTTCAATGTTTTATGATCCTGATGTAATATTGGAATTGAAATACAATGTGTAACTTGTTTGGGATTGTGTAAGTTTTTGCAGTCTAGGTTGTCGACTCAGATCTATAACAGGTCACATTTCGATTCTAGTATATCTTGTTAGCTTGTCCTACTCTTGTACCAGGAAAATCTATTGCAATACATAAGTTCATGGTTTGAGCAGCATATGCAAAAATATGATGACAACGATCCATAAGCAACTTGAATGACTTGACTTTATCTCTAAAGCTCTACTCCATTTTGTTCTATTTCAAAGAAAAATTCTTTTATTTTATGTAAATAGGATATCCTTTCTATAGCCAAAAATCATTTAGCTTATATTCTATTAAGCAAACCATCAAGTAATTAGAACTGAATAAATATTGTTGGCAAAAGTTTAGCCACAAGAACAATACTAGTTAAGTATAAGAAGACCATGACAAATTTGTCAGATTCAATAAATCTCCTCTTTTTGTCTTTGTCATGAATGGAGAATGAATAAATCGACAAAAATCATGTTACATGATTACAAAATAAGTTTTTTTTTTTTTTTTTTTTTTGACTATGAAGCTGCTTGTTACGTATTTGATAAAATGCCATAAAAAGAATGTGGTTTATTGGACTTCATTGATGATTGTAATTAATCTCTATAACTCGAGCACATCTTTATAATAGATATAGACTACCATAAATAGATGTTAGTCTTTAATTCTTAAACTAGAGCCATGATACAGTAGTAAGAGCTTATGCCACTTAACAAAAGTCTTCGTTCTGCCGGATATTTCTGTGGTCGGGTTTCGTCAGTTGAGTTCCCTTGTCAACAAAAAAAAAATAGATAAATAACTCTGAGTCGTGTTTTATCTTGTCTTATGCCGCATAATTTTTCTTTTTATTTATTTATTTATTTTTTATCTATCATCATCATCATAAATGATAGTTGGACATAGCAACATCATCTAGTTTATTTTTGTCATTTTTACAGTTTGTCTTAAAAATACTGATCTAACCGTAAGCGAAATTATTAACTAAATTTGATACGTAACCTTGATGATCAACCACTCTTTGGCCATGATAGGATCATCTACTGAATCTTCATTGCTTACAGGAAAGTAACATGCTGGTAACCATGATTCTCAAGTGAAACATCAACTAACAGTAACATTACAAAGAAAGAAAAATGACGTTTCCCAATCAATATGGTTGATGGTATGTGTTAGTGTGCTATTTGGTAACTTTGCAATGGTCATTTAAGAAAAGAAGCAATATTTCCACCTTTAGCCATATGCAAACAACTAAAAGGTACAGTAACATTTTTGAGCCAATATTTTGCACAAATGGTTATAACATTTTCCGGTCTAAATTATATCATCAATAACAAAGAGAATGCGTTTTGAGTTTCACCATGGATCAAATATAGCAATTCCAACTTTTTCATAGATAAACGATATAACCTTTGTTAATGTAAAAAATGGGCTTGGACCTTCGGTTCAACCACGATGGTTCGCTTAGCCCAAAACGACATTAATGCTTGGGCCAAGGCCCGCGTATAGCACCTTTAAGTTGCAGCCTACTACTGAAGGAGCCCATGCGAAAGCCACTAGCTCTACGCTAAGCCCAGACATCGGGTGACCTCACATGGGTAATTGACGACGAACTCGGGCCCAACCCATGGCCCTGACAAGTATTAGCGAATAAACAACCAAGGAAGAGTCCTAAAGGACTAGCCTACCGTAGCGGATAAGCGACTGCGAAGGGTACCTTAAGGGACTAGACTACTATAAGCGAATGATGATTGACAAGTTCAGATAAATACCTATCTTGCGGGATAAGTAATTGCTTCTTCGAAGTAGTTTGCTCAAGTTGCAAGTCCTGGGGGTTGAGCGGCTTCTAACCTATCGCATTCGCCCAGCCAACGAGAAGCGGATAACCGACAAAGGATTCAGGATAAAGAATACCTCAATCCTACGTGATAAGCGATAAGGTAGTCTACAGAGAGTACAAGTCCCAAGGGTTCGTGACTCTTGGTTTGACCATACCTATAAGTAGACCACGCCTACACAAGGAGAGGGCATCAAGTACTAGCCTCACGAGCATTACCTCCCTTCTCCCCTTCAAATTTTCACGGCCTACACTACCTAAAACGATGCCAGAATTACGGTAGTCTCCGCCTCACCTACCTTACTTTCTTCATTTTCTATCTTACCCGATAACCTACTGACTTGAGCATCGGAGTGTCTTTGGTCGACACCACACCGGTGTCCCAATACTCACGCCGCTTTCCTCTCTTTTTGTTCTTACAGGTTGTTAGTGGCTCCGAATTCGTAATTATAGATTTTGGCATCTATAATTTGGCGCCCACTGTAGGGCCCTAGCAACTTAGTTACTCGGACAGAAAGTTACGAGCCCTTGGTAATTTCTACTTGCGACGAAAGCAATTGCCGAAACAAGCATTCAGAATGATCCTCATGTACAGATGGAGGCCTTGATGGCCGAGATGGAAGCTTGCAAGGACAAGCTAAAAGAACTTGAAGCGGAAAACACTGCTGTCAGCCAGGAAAACATCGAGCTAGAAGAAAGGGTCAAGACCCTCATAGTGTCTGCCACCCTACTTAACCTTGGAAAGTCGATCGCCTACAGACAGTCGGTGGCACCCATGCAATCCCTTGGGTTAACACCACAACAAACGCCCGGGAGTGGAGTTTACCTCCAACCTATTGCCGCCACTGAGTGACCACCGACTCAGTTGGCAGATGAAGGAGGACTGAACCAAGACTTTTTTCGTCAGTTCCAAGAGATGGAATCCTTAATCCAGAGGATCCCTGGGGTACCTGTCCCCATCAAGAAGAATGCAGCAAACAGCTTTGCTGACTCCCCGTTTGTTGATGCTATCGCTTTGGTAGAGATCCCGACTAAGTTTAGTTTTCCAAATATAAGGCCCTACGATAGGACTACTGATCCTAACGACCACATAATGCAATACAAGCAAAGGATGTTCATAGTAGCCGTCCCACGAGACTCCAGAGAAGCCTGCATGTGCAAGGGCTTCGGTTCCAGCTTGGTAGGACCCGACTTACAATGATAAACGAGTTTACCGAACTACTGCATCTCCTCCTTCGCCCAGTTAACAGACAAGTTCATGGAACAGTTTGTGAGCAGCAGAAAACTAGAAAAGCAATCAGATGATCTCTATCTAATTGTGCAAAAGAGAGGCGAACTGTTGCGCGACTACGTGGGAAGATTTAACAAGGAGAAAGTATCTATCCCACACTACAACGTAGCCACAGTTGTCTCTGCCTTTTGCAAAGGCCTGCTTCCTGAGTCCGATATATACAAGGAGCTGACTAAGTACCCGTGCAAGACTATGGAGGATGTCCTAGCCAAGGCATGGGCACAAATCAAGTGGGAGGAGGATATGTCAAACCGTCGTCCTTCGCCCTCACGCCATGACAAAGAAGACCATAGGCGACCAGTAGCATTGGATTTGTGCACTAAAAGACGCGAGCCTTACCCTACCGAGGAACGAAAACATAAGAGATTATGCAATGAGAGGAGACCACTTAGACAAAGGCGAGACCGTAGTCCGGATGTGCGAAGGGTACCCGACTACAACCTCAGTATATCCCTGACTGAGCTCAGTCATACCCTCAAAAGAATGGGCGAAGCTGTCAAGTTGCCGGAGAAGATGAGGTCTCCCGCTGACTGGAGAGATAAAAAAAAATGGTGTGACTTCCACGACGACCATGGACACATAATTGATGAGTATATTGGGCTCAAGAAAGAAGTCGCGGAGTTGCTAAAAAGGGGTACCTCACCCAATTCCTGACCAATAAGGGGAGACACACCATAGCCCAGTGAGAGGGAAAACAAAAGGCTCGAAAGGTCACCCCATATGAGCCACCACGCCTCGAGCGAATAGTAAATTGCATCACTAGTAGATCGGAGGCCAGTGGTATCAGCCACTCGGAGGCGAGAAGACATGTTCGACAGGTTGTCGATTTCGGCTCGAGACCTCGGCCACCTAGGGAATTTGAGCCTGAGCAGATCATCATGTTCTCTAACAATGAAGCAGTCTACTTGGATGATTCGCACCATGATGCCCTTGTGATAACATTAAGGGTAGCCAACTGCTTGGTCAGATGGATGCTAGTCGACAATGGTAACTCACCTAACGTTCTCATGCTAGATACTCTTGGGGAATAGGGATTGACGAAGCCTGTGTCACTCATCGTTCAACTATCTTAATCGGGTTCAGCGGTGAACACAGGAGCACCATTGGAGAGATTGTCATCCCAACCTATGCCGAGGGCGTTAACCACAATACCCGATTCTTGGTGATAGATTATTCGTCGCCCTACAACATCATACTAGGGCGCCCGTGGATCCATGAGATGAAAGCCATTCCGTCAACCTACCACTAGGTAATCAAGTTCCCGATTAGTTGGGGAACATGAGAAATAAGTGGACAACAAATGGACTCTCGCGAGTGTTACCGCTCTGCCTTAAGGAGGGCTGGCCATGACGTTTTGTATCAAATGGAACACACTACAATGCGAAGTTACCCTGACTAGCCTACCATGGAAGAGATCGACGAGATACAAATCCACCCCGACCATCCAGATCATGTCGTTCATATTGGTTCAAGGTTAAAGCCAGGACTCTGCGACCAGTTGGTGGACTTCCTCAGCCATCACCATGACTACTTCGCTTGGTCTCATGCAGACATGACCGGAATTGACCCGGCGGTCATGGTTCACAAGCTACAAGTCGATCTAGCCTATCTTCTGTTAAACAGAAACGGAGAAAGTTCGTAGTAGAGAGGAATCGTATCATCAACGAAGAGGTACAAAAACTGATTGACATTAGATCTGTTCGCGAGGTCCTCTACCCTGACTGGTTGGCAAACGTGGTAGTTGTAAGGAAGAAGAACAGTAAGTGGAGAGTCTGCATCGACTTTACAGACTTGAATAAGGCGTGCCGGAAAGACTCATTTCCTCTCCCACACATAGACGCAATGGTGGATGCAACAACAGGGCAAGAGCACCTCACTTTCATGGATGCCTTTTCCGGCTATAACCAAATTCTCATGCATCTAGAGGATCAAGAGAAGACGATGTTCATCACTGAACGAGGAATATATTGCTACAAAGTCATGCCTTTTGGCTTGAAGAACGCTAGTGCAACCTACCAATGCCTGGTTAACAAGATGTTCACTGACTTGTTGAGGTAAACCATGGAGGTCTACATCGATGACATGCTGGTAAAGTCTCTTGTTACGGAAGACCATCTCAGTCATTTGAACTAGACATTCAAAATTTTGAGGAAGTATAACATGAAATTGAATCCCACGAAGTGCTTATTCGGGGTGACTTCTGGAAAGTTCTTGGGATGCCTGGTTACCCAGCATGGGATCGAAGCTTACCCCGGCCAAATCAAGTCCATCCTTGATATCCCATCTCCTATCAATGTTAAGGAAGTTCAAAAGCTCATGGGTAGGCTCGCGGCTCTAAATCGGTTTATCTCTCGATCTTTCGAGAAGTGTCATTCATTCTTTGACACTCTTCAAAAGAATAAGCACTTCATATGGATATCGGCCTGCAAGGAAGCATTACAGCAATTGAAGGCATATCTCACTAGTCCGCCGTTGCTTTCTAAACCAAAAGATGGGGAAACCTTATTGGTCTACTTCACCATCCCAGAAACAGCGGTAAGCGCGGTCCTAGTATGGGAAGAAGAAAGAAAACAACATCCAGTCTACTACACCAGTAGAACCCTACTTGATGCCGAGACAAGGTATAGCCAGTTGGAGAAGTTGGCATTAGCCCTTGTCATTGCGTCTCGGAAGTTACAACCCTATTTCCAATGTCATCCGATAGTGGTCTTAACCACTTTCCCTCTCAAGTTTGTGTTGTACAAGCCTGAGCTTTCTAGGTGATTTTCAAAGTGGGCAATCGAGCTCAGCGAGTATGAAGTCTCTTACCAACTGTGGACTACAGTTAAATCGCAAGCCCTAGCTGACTTTGTGGCTGATTTTACACCAAGCATCCATCTGTTAGCAGAAAAAGAGTTGTTATGCCTCAGCGTCTCAATGGGCCAAGAGATGTAGGATCTGAGCGTAGATAGAGCAAGTAATGTCAAGGGCTCCGGCCTTGGGTTAGTGCTACGATCTCCTAAGGGAGACATCACAGAGCGGTCCATCAAATGTGGTTTCAAGGCTACGAACAACGAAGCGGAGTACGAAGCCTTAATTGCAGGGCTCACTTTGGCCAAGGAGATTAATATCAGGAGAATAACCGTCAGCAGCGACTCACAGTTGGTGGTCAATTAGACCCTCGAAGCCTACCAAGCAAGAGATGATAAGATGGTAGCCTACCTGGTAATCATCAAAGAGCTACTGGCAGCCTTCGAGGAATTTGAGATAAAGCAAATAGGCAGGGATGATAATAGTCACGCCGACGCACTAGCAGCCTTGGGGGCAGCTACCCAAGTCACGGCCCCGAAAGTAGTACCTGTTGTTTACTTGCAATGGCCCGCGGTATGGAAAGAAATGTCAGTTGAGGTAGCGAGCGTCAATGAAGTGCTGACTTGGATGACCACTATCATACAGTACATATGAGATGACATCCTACCAGAGGACCGTAATGAAGCTAGCAAGCTTAGATCAAAAGCAGCAAGGTTTTGTCTCATCGAAGGTAAGCTCTATCAGAGGTCATACTCTAGACCATACCTCCGGTGCATCAGTAAGGAAGAGGCAGACTATGTCCTAGCTGAGTTACATGAAGGGCAGTGTAGCAACCACTCCGGGGCACGCAGTCTTGCCAATAGGGCTCTCATGGCAGGGTACTACTGGCCGACAATGTGTGGTGATGCCATCGGATATGTGAAAAAGTGTGACAATTGCCAAAGGTTTGCACAGGTTCCTCACCAATCGCCCGAACCACTTGCTGGCATTTCTGCCTCATGGCCATTCATGAAATGGGGGATGGATATTGTGGGCAAGCTACCAACCGTACCCGGACAACGCGTCTACATGCTTGCTGTCACGGACTATTTCACCAAATGGATCAAGGCAGAGGCCTACCACCACGTCAGGGACAAGGAAGTGAAAAACTTCGTTTGGGGGAACATCATATGTAGATTTGGGGTCCCACGGGAAATCATCACAGACAACGGTTCTCAATTTATTAGCCGCGACTTCTGAGACTTCTGTAAGGAATGAAATATCCAACTAACTTTTTCCACTCCTCACTATCCGCAAGCCAATGGCCAAGCTGAATCTTCCAACAAGACTATCATCTTAACCCTCAAGAAGAGGCTGAATAGTTCAAAGGGAAGATGGGCCGATGAGCTTCTAGGCGTTCTGTGGTCCTATCGGACTACAGCAAGATCCTTAACTGGGGAAACGCCATTCTCTCTAGTCTATGGCATGGAGGTAGTCATTCCCGCTGAGGTTGGCCTTCCTACCCTCCGAGTCGAGCAAGTGTCCGAAGAATAAAACAATCAAGAGCTGAGCCGTCTGCTCGACACCATTGATGAGAAGAGAGAACGAGCTCTAGTCCGGATTGCAGCCTACCACCAAATGGTCGCGCGACATTTCAACAAGAACATTCGGGTCAGAACTTTCAAAGAAGGAGATTGGGTTCTAAGGCGGGGTATTCCAGACTACCAACGACATCAACGCTGGGAAGCTAGGACCCAATTGGGAGGGACCTTACCTCATTACCAAGGTGGTTGGCCATGGAGCCTATAAGCTTCGCACCAGAGAGGGCAAGGACGTTGCGAACAAGTTGGAACACTGTTCACCTCAAGATGAACTCGAAATACAAGGGATCTACTGCGGGCAAAACAGCCTGAACGTACCTCGCGCACCTAAAGCGTTCCCAACAATAAAACCAACTTACTCGCGCAGCTAACATGAAGACTTAAAGAAACCAACCTACCGTCTGATGTGACCACATGGGCCTTAAATGGCACAACCTACTTTGGTAGGGTCCAACTGACCTATCTACTAACTAAGATGCCTAAATGGCGCAACCTACTTTGGTAGGGTCCAAGTGACTCACCTATCAAATAAGATGCCTAAAGAATGTAACCTACTTTGGTAGGGTCCAACTGACCCATCTACTAACTAAGACGCCTAAATGGCGCAATCTACTATAGTAGGTGATGAGTGCTTAGCTTAGGGTAAAATTAATGTCAATTCTAAGCCAAGTTTTAACTCGCAAATGCACGAGTGATTGTAGTGTAGTGTGCTAGTGTGAGGTCGAATCCACAGGGAGACAATTTGAAAGTTTGTAGAAAAGTATAAGTAAAGTGCCTAAGTAATTAAACTAAATTAAATTGTAAATTGAGTAATTTGAATGAAAGTTAACTAAAAATAAAATAAAAGTGAAATTAAATGCGAAAACTAAAATTAAATATGAAAGTTGAAATTGAAGTTTGATCACTATTAGGAAAAGTTTATGGATCGGATTCTTATGCAAAGTTGAATTCTAGGCACGAACTTAGGATTTCCTATTTTGATGCAAAATTAGACTACAAGCCTAATTAATTAAATAATCACCTAAAGTTAACTAATTAACGGGTTAGATCTAGTTTAGAGGTGCAACGCTATCTCCAAGTCCTTTATCTAGCAGGAGTGTAGATTTGTCCTAAAATCCTAGGCAAACACATTAACTAATTAAGTGAAGGAAAACTATGGTACAACCTATAGTTTTCACAATCAAGCCCAATTTATATATTTGATCTACCATATGAATTCCTATTAATTACTAACTACAAGCATAATAAATTAATAGAATAAATAATAAAGCATGTAAATCAAATATATAAGACTAGCATCAAAATAATCCAACCAAGTTCAAGACCATAAAATTAAATTATTACATAGTAATCCTACCCTAAACAATGAATTAATTATTCATGTTCAACAAAACTGAATCAATATTATAAAAAGAAAGAAAATAAAACTTCTCCATAAATTAATTCGAATATGTTGAAAATAATAATTTAATCTGAATCCCAACTAAAAATTGAAGAAGAATTTACGAAAAGAAATAAACCGAACTTGCTGTTGTTTTTTCCTCGTCGCCAAAGCTTTTTTTCCTTCGTTGCTTGCTCTTTCGCTCTCTGTTTTTTCCTTTTCTTTCCTCTGCGCCGCACTCCTTCTTTTTTCTCCTCTCCTTCTGCATAGTATATGTTCCTTTTATAAGCAAAATAGACCGCCCTAGCTTTGTGGGCTTTTGATCTACGTGGCCACTTTTCCTTTATAAGTGACAAAGTCCAATTTTGGACTTTGCTGACCATGTGCAAGCCTGTTGGCCAAGGCATTAACTAATGCCTTGGTCAACGGGCATTGACCTTCTTTTTTTATTCTTTTATTCTTTTTTTTCCTTTGTTTCAACAAATATTCTTGAATAAATTTCAAACTTCTTTTTTTCAATAATGACTCATCTGCAATATTTGATTTTTTCCCAAACATGGTTCTAATTGCTCTTTCACGAGTAAATTTCTATATGCACAAAAACACAATTAAAGTGATCAACTTTTTCAATAAATGTGCACAATTAATTCTAAAAATGCAAGAGATAAGTCTAAAAAATATGACTATATCAGTAGGGTCCAAGTGACCTACCTACTAAACAAGACGCCTAAATGGCGCAACCTACTTTAGTAGGGTCCAAGTGACTCACATATCAAATAAGATGCCTAAAGGACGCAACCTACTAACTAAGATGCCTAAATGGCACAACCTACTATGGTAGGGTCCAAGTGACCCATATACCAACAAAAAGGCCTAAAGGGTGCAACCTACTTTGGTAGGGTCCAACTGACCTATCTACTAACTAAGATGCCTAAATGGGACAACCTACTATGGTAGGGTCCAAGCGACCTACCTACCAAACAAGACGCCTAAATGGCGCAACCTACTTTGGTAGGGTCCAAGTGACTCACATATCAAATAAGACGTCTAAAATGCGTAACCTACTAACTAAGATGCCTAAATGGCGCAACCTACTATGGTAGGGTCCAAGTGACCCATATACCAACAAAGACGCCTAAAGGGCACAACTTACTATGGTAGGGTCTGAAGTCACCCATCTACCAAATAAAGTGATTAAAAGGAGTAACCTACTATGGTAGGGCCCAAGTAACCCATCTGCCAACCAATGCGCCTAAAGGGCGCAACCTAGTAATGTAGAGTCTGAAACGTGTATATACCACCTCGACCTCTTGTATGTTGCAACCTACTACGGTAGACTCCAGAATTATCAACCCATCAACCTAAGATCCTAAGGGGACCCACCTACTACGGTAGGCTCTGAGATTATTGACCTCCAAGTGGTGCGGCTTTTGAAACCCAAGCTACCCTACCCAACTCCACGCAATGGCAGGCCACTCTTGAGACAAGCACATTAAGGGCCAAACAATCCCTATGGTAGTTTGCCCTTCTAAATTGAGAAATAGGACGACCATCCGATTAGGAACAATATAGCTTGCAAAAAAAAAGAGGAGTTGCGGACCCTCAAAACATACTCACATAGTCAAAAATGGCTTCATGGAGTCCCCAACTTGCCTTGCTTGTCTAAGAAAGGTCGCAAACCTTCTAAACTTATCCAATTAGCTGAAGGAGGACAGAACAAAGTCTCTGACATGTTACACCTATAACAAAAGGTAGTAAATTCCTCTATCCTAATAAGAGGATCTTATACTTTTAGCCATCAAAAGGGTCATTCTACGATACGTTGAAGTCATTGCCTACGATAGGCTTCACCAAAATGATTATCTTACCGTATGTTTGGCTCAACTAAAAGGTTCAACTTACCATCACTGGTTTCTAGAGGAGTCACCCTACCATTCTAAGTGTACTTGTAAACTCAATTTATTATCTATCGCATTAAGCGCATATGCACCGTCCTAAAGACTCCTACATGTTAGTTGGAGTCTACCAACTATAGTAGGAAATCACTTGGTTTTAGAATACCCCATGTTAGGTCCTACCAACCACGGTAAGCTGCAAGGATACAATAATAACAAGTGGTAGCCTACTTGGCTACGAGTAAGAGATTGTTGTAGTAGCCTGCTTGAGTACGAGTGAGAATAGTCATTGTAGTCCGCCTGACTATGATGAAGAAATGTATTTCTATGGTAGCACGCGCAACTATGGATAAAAAAGTTACAATGGTAGTCTATGTGGCTACAAATGAGAGCTACAACACTAATTCACCCTACTATGAGTAGAGAGAGAAAAAAAAGTTACAACATTTTGGTGCACATTTTTTGAGTCCTACTAGCATGGTAGGCTCCGTCTCTAACTCAAGGAAGTGTACGATTTAAAGGTAAGCACATTTTTGGAGCCTACCACATTGGTAGGCTCTAGCTAACTCCTCAATTTACGATAAGAAGGCGCACACTTATCTTTCATTCCCAAGACTTCACAACTTTTGCAAAACTCGTTGTGGAATAAGAAGCAAGGAGAAAAGGTTGAGTAAAACAATAATGTATCGGGGTTAAAGTTGACGAGCAAGTCCACCTACAAAGAAGTATGAAAGTAGTCTGCTCGACTACAGTCAAACAACTATTACAAAGGTCTACGTAGCTATGGGTAAAAGCTGGCATTAGTAGTCTATTGCCTCGGCTTAAGGTCTTATGTGGTCCAACCTACGGTCGTACGCGACCACATAAGTCCTATCTGGACCAACCTATGGTCGTATGTGGTCCAGCCTATGGTCCTATTCGACCATATAAAGTCCTATGCGGACCAACCTATGGTCCTACCACGTAGAGTCCTATAAGGACGAACTTACAAATACCATCCTATATGACCATACTAAGTCTTATGTGGACCAACCTACGGTCTTTCACGACCATACAAAAGTCCTATGTGATCAACTTATGATCTAACATGACCATGCGAGAGTCGTATGAGGACCAACCTACAAGTGGTGCGGCTTTTGACGACCAAGCTACCCTACCCAAGTCCATGGCAGACCAGCCTACTAGTAAGGTGCTCGGGGATTATTGGAATAGGGTAGCCTACGGGGATTGTAGTCCCCTCAAATCAAGCTTACTTAACGGTAGCCCATTCGCGCCAAGCTTACTTGTAGGCTCCAACACCAACTCTCAATTTTAAGGAAGGCATGTACGTTTGTTCAAAGACTACCAACACTGTAGGTTCTGAGATAACAACTCCACTTTTGAACTTCATTGTCATCCTATAATATTATATACAGTATTGGCATCTTTTGGCATTACACGACAAAAGTTGACATCTTATGATATTGCATGATATTTAATACATATCATTGTATTATTATATTATATAATGTCAACATGTTGCCACACATTTGTCGCAAAATCTTTTTGGAACAAGTACACCTCTTCGGGAAGAGGATCTCCATCAGCTTACCGACGCAACATGCGGGCTTACCTATTAGAAGTTGTAACAAAGTAAGACAAAAAAAGAGCACATCCGCAAAGTAGTATATAACTTGAAGAGTCATTCTATGTAGAAAGCGTATGGCATAAATATGCTCTCATAGGCCATACACTTGGCCTTTTCCTTCCCCTCATAGACGCCAAAGCTTGCCACATTTTACAGATACTAAGCAGAGAAAAAGCAGTGCAACTTTTCTATTCTTGCGATGCAAAGATAAAGTTGGACAAGAGTATGGTGCAAGAGAATCCTAACAAAGCTGAGGGAACATACGTGAACTGCTTTTGACAGTCGAATGAAATGGCAAAAGCTAAGTCTGCAAAAAGAAAAAGCAACAACAACAACAAAAAATTGAAATGACGAAGGGGGCTCAAACCCCTGGATCGTACCACGTGGCGCCCTAGGAGTTTCCTAAGGCCCACGCGGCTGAGGGTCATTTAATGAACCTTAGCTCAAGGACAAACATTAAATGTCTTGTCCTCGAGGCCTACCTATGCGCGTCTGGCCCGTAGACAGTTGGCATCCGAGTATTGGCTGCCAACTGTGGGCCACACGTCAGGACAGCTTGTTGTCCTGACAGCACTGTTCATGCACTGGCTCAATAGCTTGCACGTGGACACGTGTCGGGTCCCTATTGGCCCGCGAGCATCAGGCATTGGAGTTAAAAAAAAAATGCAGCTAGTTTGAAAAAATGAGAGGGGTGCAGTAGGCTGCGAAATGTTAAGAAAGAAATGGTTGTCTGCTGCTTCGCGAAAAGCAACGGTAGGTTGCGAATTAAGAGAACAATTCAAAAATTGTGAGTTATGAACGAGTAATAGTACATAGTAGGCTATGCGACTTCATGGAGAAATGGTAGGTTGCGAGCTGTAAGACCAAATACGGTAGGCTGCGCGACGTAGAAGGTGACAATATGATACGCAACGGCATGATCAGAATAGTCGGCTGCAGAATTCCAAAAAATATATGAAAACCAAAACAACCTACAATAGGATGTGGAATTATCCGCCAACATTTCGTAGGCTGTTAACCATTCGTGTGGTGAGTTGTGAATTTCTCCCGAGGAGTACAAGTCAAGCTTACTTTACGAGCAATTTACTCTCTAACTCGAAGACTCTTCAACTTAGGGAGTGGAGGGACAAACTGTTAATGCAAAAATGGGATTGGACCTCTGGTCCAACCACATGGTTCGCTTAGCCCAAAACGACATTAATGCTTGGGCCAAGGCCCGCGTATAGCACCTTTAAGTTGTAGCCTACTACCGAAGGAGCCCATGCGGAGGCCACTAGCTCTACGCTAAGCCCAGACATCGGGTTACCTCACATGGGTAATTGACGACGGACTCGGGCACAACCCATGGCCTTGACAAGTATTATCGGATAAACAACCAAGGAAGAGTCCTAAGGGACTAGCCTACTGTAGCGGATAAGCGACTGCGAAGGGTACCTTAAGGGACTAGACTACTATAAGCGAATGACGATCGACAAGTTCAAATAAATACCTATCTTACAGGATAAGTAATTGCTTCTTCAAAGTAGTTTGCTCAAGTTGCAAGTCCTGGGATATGAACGGCTTTTGATCTATCGTATTCGCCCAGCCAATGAGAAGTGGATAATCGAAGAAGGATTCAGGATAGAGACTACCTTAATCCTATGTGATAAGTGATGAAATAGTCTACAGAGAGTAGAAGTCCCAAGGGTTCGTGACTCTGATTTGACCACACCTATAAGTAGGCCATGCTTACACAAGGAGAGGGCATCAAGTACTAGCCTCACGAGCCTTACCTCCCTTCTCCCCTCCAAATTTTCACGGCCTACACTCCCTAAAACGACGCCAGAACTATGGTAGTCTTTGCCTCACCTACCTTACTTTCTTCATTTTCTGTCCTACCCGATAACCTACTGACTTGAGCGACGGAGTGTCTTTGGCTGACACCACACCGGTGTCCCAAGACTCATGCCGCTTTCCTCTCTTTTTGTCCTTACAAGTTACTAATGTCTCCGAATTCGTAATTGTAGATTTTGGCATCTACAACCTTAAACTTTTCACATGCATGATCAAAACCTTACATGTAGACATATACCATTGATATAATATGTAATTCCAAAAACATGATAAAAGGTCAGAGAATAAGTTACTAATAACTGGGAAGAAAATTGGGGTGTTAATTTCTTCACCCTTCTACCGACTAACTCATTGGTAGGGACTTATGCTGATAACGTACGTATTATAAAAAATTATTAAATACAATAAGGAATAATATAAGAAATACAATTAGTAGAAGGAAGAAGAGTTTTATTGAGAGATCTTTCTTATGTACATTTCTTTCACATAACCTTCCTATTTATAAGTAAAAACAATACATTGATGATGCCATCAATGACATCACTTCCATTTGTAGTGATAATTATAACTCATCAATTAACTTTCCTAAAGTAAACTTTACACTCCTTGTCACATAAGCATATATCACATGGTTCTTATATTGAATATCCATATTTCATAACCCATAAATGGTTTTTAATATTGTCAAGTTTTCATATTTCCGTCCTAATTATTTCAAAAGTGATGTGTTTAGTTTCCAATATTTATACTTTTGTTCACTTTTATTCATATTATTACAAAAGTGCCGCACTTAATCTCCTAAATTTACAAAAAAAAATTAATTCAATCTCTAATGTTTTAACTTTTTGTTAATTTATTCCCAAAGTTTCATGTGCAGATCACACTACAGGGGATTTTTACATATTTGTGGACTAAGTGCGTTATTTTAAAAAAAATGAGTACGAAATTTAAAAAAAAATGTAAACATGAGGTACTAAATTGAACTTTTTGCAATCTTTAAAAATTAAACAATTCACTTTTAAAATAATGAGGGTGAAATTAAAAAATAGTATAAATAATGGAGGGTAAATTAGGAGACTATTTGTAAAAGGGTAATTTATCGAAATGGTCTTAGATCTTTGTCTTTTTTGATATTTAAATCCTCTATCTTTTATTTTGGACAAAATGGTCCTTCAGCTTTCATTTTTGTGACAATCATTAGTCCTTGGAGCAAAATCTATCAAAAAAATATCATTAGTGAGCACGTGAATGACATGTGGTCACAAAATTCACAAATCTTTAAAGGTAAAATTGTCACACGATAAAAGATAAGTATCCTAAAGTTTATGCATTTTGCATCTACGTGCCATTCACATGCTCAATAACATTATTTTTTTATAGATTTTGCTCCAAAGACTAATAGTTGTCACCAAAATAAAAAATAAATGACCATTTTGTCCAAAATGAAAGATAAATGACTTAAATGTCAAAAAAGACAAAGATCTATGACCATTTCGGTAAATTACCCTTTGTAAAAGGCAAAGATCTAGGCCTATGTTGGGCAATGTTAGACTTTAAAAAATATGGTGGGGTATATTTGAGAAAAAAATAATAATTTTCCGCATTATGTATGATGATTGGAGCAAATACGGTCTAAGGTGGAGATTTGTTGAATTAGTGAACCGTATTTATTAGTAGTGCTCAATGGGCCAGTAAGGCTAAACCTAGGAGAGACAGAATTACCTATAAATATATCTTTTGTCCTTATATCAGGTGTGGCAATTATTGAGTGCATACACGAGAAAATTGGTGAGGCATTATAAGGGGGTTTCTCTTGTACTATTTCATAATCATAGTGAAATTATTCACCTATTACTTGTGGATGTAGGCTTAGGCCGAACCACGTAAATCCTGTGTCCATTTAAATTTCTCATTTATTATG
The DNA here is from genome assembly GCA_037974665.1 of Ehretia macrophylla. NCBI lineage: Eukaryota > Viridiplantae > Streptophyta > Magnoliopsida > Boraginales > Ehretiaceae > Ehretia > Ehretia macrophylla. Next base: position 28,817,425 of record CM075778.1, on the reverse strand, counting down.
CATTAGTACTTTGAATTATCCTAACAACGTACTTAGGGAAAACGCTTCTCCCTGAAATTTGATATTTCGACACTTCTCACAAAGTATATGAGCTCACATATAAGGTTCATTTTTTTATTTCATGGGTCGAAGTCCGAATTCCCAATGTGAGAAATTTTCCATACTTATATACCCCAATAAAATTACTTCATCAGATACTTTTTGACTCCATGAAGGTGTGTACTCATAAAGTATTCCTTCTACTTAATGCTTTATGAATCAATGGACAAAATGTCAACATCGATGTTGGCTTCTCCTATCATCATTAGCAACTTCTCCGTGTTCGCATCATCAAAGTTGTGTAGAATAAGTATTTATTAATATGAAAATTCCTTCGAACAAGATAAATGAAATTGTAGAAATTTTATCTTTAAAAGTAAATATTGACAAGTTATACATACTTACATTCCCTTGAAAAACACAAATGATTCGTAAACTTCTGCAAGACACATAACATGATTCATACTTCGCTTAAGTTTGTTATGTTGGTCTTCAAAATGTCGACAAAATACCAAATTCACCAACTTTGATACCTATAAGGAAATTAAAATAAATGTGTAAATTATTGTGCCTACAACTACAAAAGTGCAAGTAATTAATTTCAAAAAACACGGTGAAACTTTCAAAACAATGTATTTGTACTTGTCTCTTGTAATGTTTGATCTTTGTTGTAAGGAGTGTCAAGATCCTCTCAACTAACTATATCACAAATGTACAATACGTGAGATTAGATAACTACAATAGTTTTGAAAATGTTTGTATTTGGCTAGATTAGATATATCTTGTAAAGTCCACATTGTGTAAAACTTTTGTATGCTATATCTATTAAAACTCAATAGACGAGCCCTCAAGAGTGTGGGCAATTCTTCCATAACTCTCTTACATGGTATCAGATAGCTGAAGGTTTTTTTTTTTTTTTTTTTTCCTGGGCAACATTTAACACACCAATCCTCTCGTCTCAGGCTTCTACAACTTCTGCTTCTTCACCAGTCGTGGCGTCTTTGCCCGATGTGAAACAAATACATCAAGATGTCTCTCTTAAGCTTTCTAGCGATAATTTTCTCTTGTGGAAGACGCAGGTCCTCCCCATCCTTCGAAGCCATGGCCTTCTCGGGTTTATTGATGGTACTCTCATTCAACCTACGACCTCGGCTGATGATGTCGTACAATGGACACGACTTGATCAACTTGTTCTTGGGTGGTTATTGGTCTCTCTCTCTGACTCTGTTCTCTCTCAAGTCGTGGATAAGGTCACTGCTCGTCAGGTATGGCAAACACTCGAGTTACTCTATGGATCTCAGTCCCGTGCTCGAATCCAACAAGTGAAGACTGAACTTCAATCTCTTGTTAAAGGCATGGCCTCAATTCACTCTCATATTCAGCGTGCAAAATCTCTCTCCCTTGTGCTCGCTACCGCTGGAAAACCTGTGGAAGAGGACGATCTAGTCCTATGGACACTTCGCGGCTTGGGCTCTGACTATGATCCTATAGTGGCTGCTATAAACTCTCGCGCCACTGCTCCTTCTTTTGCTGAAGTTTGCGGATTGTTGCTTGATTTCGAGCTTCGTCTTGCGGCGACTACATCATCTTCTACACAGATTGCATTCACTGTCTCTCAACATCAGCTTGGTTATTCTAGCTATTCTGTTCCACCACAAGCTCAATCACAACAGACAACTCCTCGTTACTCTCAAACAAATCGGTGGCAACAAGGTGGACGTAGCAATCGTGGTCGTGGAGGTCGCGGAAAATGTCGTGGGTGTGGTTCGACAAGCCCTCCTGCTGTTGCCTCTCTCTCTGTTTCTGTGGTATGTTATCGCTGCAGGCATCCATATCATAAAGCCAATAATTGCTGGGCACCTGATGATGTTGTGGCTGCCTCTACTCGCGCCTTCAGTGCCTTGAACATCTCTAATTCTTCAGACCAAGAATGGTACGTCGATACCGGTGCAACTCATACTATGACTCCTGATGACTCCAATCTCATTGGTAAGCGTTCATATCTTGGCTCTGATTCTGTTTTGGTCGGCAATGGCATGACTTTACCTATTACTCAAAGTGGTCGCACATCCATCAAATTATCTTATGGTTCAGTTGTCTCCACTAATACATTGTTAGTTCTCTCTTTGTCTAAGAGATTATTGTCTGTTGCTCAGTTTACCCGCGAACATGACTGCTTATTTATTTTTACATCATCTGGTTTTTCTATCAAGGACAAGAAGACAGGGCAGATCATCCACCAGGGTCGTCTCAATGATGGTCTATACTCTATTTCACCATTGCCGAAATCATTTTTTGTTGTTAATAAAATTGCAGATTCTGTTTGGCATGCACGGTTAGGCCACCCCGCTGCCCGTGTGCTTCATCAGTTGAATAAAGTGCTTGGTCTCAAGACGACTTCTATTTCTAGTAATTTTTGTAGTAGTTGTCAATTAGGCAAGAGTCATCGCTTGCTATTTCCTAGTACTAGTTCTCGTTCAGTTAATGTTTTGAATATTGTTCATTCTGATGTTTGGGGTCCAGCGCCCGTGACTTCTATGGATGGTTATCGTTATTATTTAGTTCTTATTGATGACTTTACTCGATTTACTTGGTACTATCCATTCGTTCGCAAGTCTGATGTTGCTAATATTTTGCCATCTTTTATAGCAATGGTTCAGAATGTTTGTAATGCTAAAGTTAAAATCTTCCAGAGTGATACAGGTGGGGAGTTTATGAGTTCAACTGTGCAAAGTTTGTTTAATCAATATGGAATTGTGCATCATCGCTCATGTCTAGGAACTCCGGAACAAAATGGCCTGGCTGAGAGAAAGCATCGTCATATCGTAGAGACTGGGTTAACACTCCTTGCTCATAGTCATTTTTCTCGTGATTTTTGGAACTTTGCTTTCTCTACTGCAGTATATTTGATAAATAGTTTGCCAACTCCTACTTTGGACAATAAATCTTCTTTTGATTTACTATATGGGGTCATGCTTGATTACTCATCGCTTCTTGTTTTTGGTGCATTGTGTTATCCCTGCTTAGCTCCCTTTGGAAGATCAAAGTTAGATTTCAAGAGTGCACCATGCATTTTTTTGGGTTATAGTCCTCATCATAAGGGCTATAAGTGCTTCAATCTGACCACGAATAAAATTTTACTCTCCCGCAATGTGGTCTTTGATGAGTCCAATTTTCCGTTTTCATCACAATCATCAGTTGGCTCTCTAGAATCTTTGCCGCAACAAGACTTCACTCTTCGCAAGTTCCCAACACCACTGCTCATGCCCAATTCGACGACAAGGGATTCTACTCCTCTGTAAGCTACTATATCACCTTCTGTTACAAATTCTAATTTAGTTTCAGAGCCACAAATAGGTGGACTACATTTGTCCAACATGCCAGAGGCTGCACATGATCCTAACATAAGAGTATCTTCTGATTCACCTCAAATTGATCATACTAATGATTATCCTCATGCGCAGGCTACTACAAGAACACATCCTATGATCACTAGGCAGCAAGATGGGACGCGTAAACCAAAGGTTCTTTTATCCACGAGGTATCCGCTTCCTACTTGCTTGCTTACAGTTGCTAATAATTTTCCACCTGAACCAACTAGCTATACTACTGCAAGTAAGGATCCAAATTGGCGAATAGCTATGGCAGAGGAATTCAATTCTTTACTCAGACATGGTCTCTCGTTCCTCCTTCGCCCAACTTCAATGTCATGGGTTGCAAATGGGTCTATAGAATCAAACAAAAATCAGATGGCACTCTTGAATGTTACAAGGCCCGCTTAGTTGCGAAAGGGTATACACAACAATCGGGTCGTGACTATGGCGAGACTTTTAGCCCTGTTGTAAGGCCTGGCACCATTCGACTTGTACTCAGTCTTGCTCTCTTTAATCACTGGCCTCTTCGCTAGCTTGACGTGAAAAATGCTTTTCTTGATGGCGACTTGACAGAAACAGTTTATATGTCTCAACCACAGGGGTTTATTGATCCAGCGCATCCTGACTTTGTGTGCAAATTACATAAATCTTTATATGGGCTAAAACAAGTACCTCGTGCTTGGTATCATCAGTTCAGTTCATATCTTCGATCTATTGGGTTTTGTCACTCATATCATGATGCTTCATTGTTTGCTCGTCACTCTTCTGATCACACTCTTATTGTCTTAATTTATGTCGATGACATAATTGTCACAGGAAGTTCTTTGCAGACAATTGATAGCTTTGTTTCCTTACTATCACATGAATTTGACATGAAAGATCTTGGCCCTCTACACTATTTCCTTGGTATGGAGGTTCAAGCACATTCCGAGGGTCTCTTGCTCACCCAAACCAAATACTCTGTGCAACTGCTTCAACAATTTGGGCTTGATAGAGTGAAGCCTATAAGCACACCTATGGCTGGGGAGAAACTAACTGATACCGATGGCGATTTGTTGTCTGATCCCACAGACTTTCGAAAACTTGTAGGTGCTCTGCAGTACTTGACCATGACTAGACCAGACATCTCCTATGCTGTTAATTCTATATGTCAATATATGCATGCCCCACGTGTTCCACACCTTGTTGCAGCAAAAAGAGTTATGCGGTATATCAAGCATACTCTGAACCATGGTCTCTTGTGTCGCCCTTGCACTTCATTGCATCTTGTAGGCTATAGCGACGCAGATTGGGCTGGTTGCCCCTCAACGCGCCGCTCTACTTCTGGTTTTGCAATCTTTTTTGGGCCGAATCTCATCACGTGGAGTTCGAAGAAACAGACCACAGTGTCGAGATCTAGCTCCGAAGCTGAATATCGTGCATTGGCAAACTTGGCTTCTGAAATGCTTTGGGTCACTCATATCTTCCAGTTTCTTCGAATCACACTGCCACAATCTCCATCTCTTCATTGTGATAATGTTAGCTCTTTGTATATGGCTACTAATCCTATCATTCATAATTGAAGCAAACATATCGAAATTGATGTGCACTTCGTCCGTGAAAAAGTTAGTGATGGCACCTTTCGTCATTGCTACATCGGACCAACCAGCTGATATATTCACTAAACCCCTTTACAAGCCACGCTTCGATCTTCTCCGAGACAAGCTTCATGTCGTTGGTCCGCCATAAGCTTGTGGGGGTGGGGGGGGGGGGGGGGGGGGTGGGGGGGGGGGTGTCAAGATCCTCTCAACTAACTATATCACAAATGTACAATATGTGAGATTAGATAACTACAGTAGTTTTGAAAATGTTTGTATTTGGGTAGATTAGATATATCTTGTAAAGTCCATATTGTGTAAAACTCTTGTATTCTGTATCTATTAAAACTCAATAGACGAGCCCTCAAAAGTGTGGACAATTCTTCCATAACTCTCTTACAGGGAGAAGTAATTTGAGACTATCTATTTATTACTAGTATGCCAACAAAAGAAAAAGGAGAAAAAGATCTACAAATCATTTATTCGAAATAATTTTTGTGGACATAGAAATTTTACGTAGAAAATACTTACATAGTAAAGGCGTATATTACAGCGCATTATCAATAAGAAACTAAAAGACAAATATGGCTCCTAAGACTCTGCTATTAATTTACATTTTGGATATACCTCATATAAAAGTAGTGGCAGATGTGTTTGTAGCTCCCACAAACCCAAAAAAAGTTAAAAATTCAATGTACTTTTAAAAAAAAGTAAATATGTATTTATTTTTAGTTAAAAAAATGAATTAGCTCCACTGAAATATATATATATATATAGTTTAAAAATTATGAATTTTAGTTTTTATTTAGAAAATTCCTAAATCCTGCCCTGTATAAAAGAATAAGAACTATTTAGCAGACATGCATACAATCCAAATAAATATACACGGCTGAGGTCGGAAAGCTAACGACCTCAGCCATGTATATTATGACAATTGACCTTCACAAGTGGTAGAAGACGAACCATGATATGTTTGCGGAAGCTAGCCATGGTTCTTAGTATTTTAAGTCTCGTGACTTTCACTGGTTTTCCACTAGCATTTGTCCATGGATTTTTTTGTGAAATAATTGAAGGCAAATTTGTAAAGGTCAGCATAAGTTAGAGGATTCCTTCGAGAAGAACCAATATGATAAATAAGCGGTTGGGGCAGCTGATGTGCATGTGCGACCATTACAGCAAGAATAAAGTCCACTACCATATCACCTGGTATCTGTAAGGAATACTAATAATTCAAATATGTACTCTTCAAAAGGTCTTCAAATGAAGATAGATTCACAATTTTTAACAAATTTGTAACATCCACAATCTAAAAATTAAAAGGCAATAAAGTAAGTGGGGAAGGGAATAAAATTAAATTAAAGAAACAAATAGATTAATTGTTCAACAGTATTGATATCATTATGCAGACTCATCGCATCATTTATTAACTCTCGATCAACAAGCATGACCTTCAATTTTTCTTCACCATAACCAACGAAAAAGCCATCCATAGTTCTGTCGTGGCAAGTTTTCCATAGAACACAAATACGTTATCAAATTTCTTTGTTTATTATTTAGAAGGGTGAAACACCAAATAGTCACTGAAGTTTATCACTTTTTTTTATAGCCAAGTAAATAAATACATAAATCGACGGAACGAGTTCTGTTTGAATCTACATTCTCAACTAGTTAATTGCATAAACAACCGTCATATTTCCTACTTTTTCAAGTACCAAAGATTCTAATTATACGGAAATGTTAAAAAAATTATAATTAAACTTTGTGTCTAGCTGTAACACTTTTTTAATTTTTTAAAATCTATATATTTAGTTTTTTTTAAAACATGGTTTGGGATTATTTGGGTAATCTAATCTTGCCATAAACTGAATGAATTTGTAAATCTTGTTTTTCACTCTTTCATAGGTGGCTGATACCCTATCTCTAAACTATTGAACATGAGTGACACTCAAAATCATCAAAATTCTGCTCCTTGAGGAGTCGGAAACTATGGCTCAATTATGATTGTCTACACAGATTTACAATTTTCCATTAGGTCCAAATGTAAAATACCTAAAAATGAGGTTCAAATATAATAATAGGTCAGTTACATATGTATGTTTCTTGATTTTTTATTAATACGAGTAGGCACATTTTAAAAAATTTACCTTCTATTAATCTTACTGAACAAAATAACTTATTTAAAATAATAAAAAGTTTAGTAGGCTATTTGCAACTTGATACATGTTTAATGGATTTTGGAGTATTTAATCCTCAAACTAATGGTTTAAAGCCACGCTGCGGGTCAGTTTCAGGAGTAAAATTGACATTTGATTGTTCCCACATAGGTCACACAATACTACCCACCATTCCCATCGTACTAAACACACACATTCAATCCATTATCACCGCATTTACCACCACCATTAGCCAACGCCTTAGTGTTAAGAAGTACGAGATTTCATCCTAAAATTAATTGGTGTTAAGTGAAGTATTCCAAAATCATATAAAGTAGTATTGAAGTTTTTAATTTTTCAATGTGAGACAAGTGTATATTCTAACACTCCCCTCCCGTGTGACCTGATTTGAGAGGGATCACACGTGGAACGTACACATGGAAAGTTAAACGCACTGAGACACACGAGGAAGATTGAATACAAGTGTGACTTGATTTTGATATAGGTCACACATGGATACACGTGAAAAATAACACATGCAGAAGAAAATTGAACACGCACGGGACACATGCGAAAAATGAACAAGACTAAACTAATGGTCCAATTCTGGTACCTTTGTTAAGAAACTTGTGATTCTATCTTAAAATCAATTGATTTTAAGTGGAGTAACCCAAGATCTTATATTGATTTATAATTTGAATAATGTGGTGAATTTTATAGATGTAGTATTTGAACCTCTTTAAATTAATAGTCAAAAAATTATTAATCCCTTTTAAATAGTAAAATTGTTTGATCCTGACTTGAGCCAATTTACGAAATTAATAATTTTTGTATAATTATAAGATAGTATATTTTAAATATTTCATTTGTATCTCATAGATTCCAAATATTTATAAATTAATAATTAGTTAAAAAGTACATACATTTTTTCTCATTATCATTAGGTCTCAAATATTTATAAATTAATAATTACCTAAAAAGTGCATACATTTTTATCATGATTGTTTACTAGACAATTAAAATTTTCTTTTTACCACATTTTATACATTTTTCACTTTTAAATTTTTAGAAACTTATTATGCTAAATTTTAGACAAGCTACCCTTGACTAACTTGCAAATCATATTTTTTCAAAACCTATTACTACCATTCTTTTTGCATGCATAATGGATGTTCTTATCTATGCTCACATAATGCTTTACACATTTCATTTGCAGTGGTTCTTTTCTCTTGACACGGGAAGCCATTTTTGCTATTTTAGAACTGAAGAGATCACAAATAATAAGAGATTGTGTTGGATTAAATAGTGTTTGCTTTGATTCTAAATATATTGTATAACCTCTTTAAATTAATTATCTTGGGACCACTTAACTTCTCTTAATTTTACGACATATCAATTTATCCTTTTCAGTTGCATGCAAAGATCGAAGTTCTCTTATTGTTTCATCTACTAACTTCTTTTCTACATCAATATCAAGAAAAGAAGCAGAGGCTCCGTGGAGTGTCTCCCCTATTCGGAAAGGTTTCTCTAGTATGATTCCTACCTTCTGATCACCGCAAACATAGGCTACGGAGTCAAACGCTTTTAAGCAACAACACATGGAGTCGTATATTCAAACTTGGAATTTAAGTAAAGTAATGAAGACACAAAAGGTATATTGAAACCGCAAAAAATCAACATTAATATGTTAATATATAGGATATTGGACTTGGCTCCTCTACAATTTCATTATCTAAATTTCATACAATACTTCTCTTGATTAATGTCACGAGTCACTAGATCTCATCTATGGACCACATTAATCATGCTAAACTAACTTTCTAACCATGGTTAGAAAGTATTAAATACCAAATCTAAACTACCATATTTAATTAGCAAACAAATATGGAAGAATATAATTCTAAACAAACAAAAAAAAAAGAAGAAAACATCCCTCGATTCTGAAAAAAAAAATACAAGAACAAGTTGAAAGCTCAAATCAAACAAATATCACCTGGCTTCTTTTTTTAAAAAAAGATTAAAGAAAAAGAAAAAAGAAATTGTATGAATTGGAAAAAAAAAATCTTAACCAAAAATCATTTTACTTCTATCATTTTAAAGCTACTAACTTTACAGCATCAACACTATTTAACTCAAACAAATATTATGGCTTCTTTTTTTAGAAAAAAAAAAGGTAAAAAGAAATTGAATGACTTGGAGAAACAATATTCTCATGGCTTCAAATTTTTTTTTCTTGTCCAACTTCTATAGCTTTTCTAACATATACTTTAAGCATTGATGAAAACGTATTTCTTAGAGCATAAAAAATGTATAGGTTGAAAGCTTCCACTTTGTTCTTGTGTTTTTTTTCTTTTGTTTCTTCGCAATCGTTGTTCTTGGAGCAGAAAAAGAGTTGTTTTTTTTTATATATTTAGAATCATATGTTTTCATATTTATTTGTTAATTAAATAAGGTAGTTTAAATTTGATATTTAATACTTTCTAACCATAATTGAAAAGTTAATTTAACAAGATTAATGTGGTCCGTAGATAATATTTAGTTACACGTGGCATTAATCAAGAAGTGTATTATATGAAATTGTAGAGGAACTAAGTCCTAGGATATTCAAGGACAAAGCAACGTTGTAGCTTAAGAGGCCCCCCCAAATTCAAATTTTATATATATATATATATATATATATATATATAAATGAAACAATTAGCCAACTAACAAAAAACAACCGCCCTCCCGCACAGCCTCGCCCCCCCCCCCCCCCCCCCCCCCCCCCAACATTTTTTTGTTCCCCAACCCCTCAAAAAGTAAAACAATATTTCGACCACTTTTGACTACTTTTGGCTATCTTTTAACTTTCAAAATACAATTATATAAAACATAATCATGTTATACAATCATTACTTTAAAAAATAAACCTCTTCTTCCCAGCAAAATGCAAAAACCTTCCATCTCTATTCTCTTTCAACGATTCATTTCTCTATTCTCTTCCAATCTTCATTCACATACTTTTCCTCCAATCCCAAAAATTTATTCTTAAGATTCAAACTCCCACACACACACTAAAATGCACAAATTAAGGTAATATATCATAAATATTTTATATTTTATTTACTTATTAATTTTTTTGTTTACATAACTTTATCCATAATTTTTTTTTTATTTTTTTTTCTGTAGATGAACATCTTAAGGCAGGGCTCCAGGTAAGGTTAGCAATTTGAATTACTTCTCATAATAATTTTGTTAGTGTATTTTTTGTTAATTAAATTTTAGTGGTATTTTTTTTTTTTTAAAGTAACTGAGTCAATATTCATATTTCGATTATTGTCCTAATATGGAAATGTTCAATAATTTATTAATCATATTTTTTTAGTACATTAAGATGCCTAGAGCGTCATCATTTTGATTAATGTCCTCAATAATGAATATACTAATATTTTATTTTATTTAAAATTAGTTCTAGACAATGAAAATATGAGGCTATTAAGAGAATTTCTTCACAAATCATATCAATTAGAATAACTTATTTAAATACATGAATATAGTAATTTGAAATTTTAATTGAAAATATATCGGATTTGTATTCTTTCATGAAGCGAATCAACTTATAACGTTAAAAGGTTCAAGTTTGGTCAAATGTAAATATATAATTTATATTTAATTAAATTTTTAATTAATTTTTGTTATTTGATTTATTATAATTAACTATATTAAATGAAAATAGAAAGATATTTTTTGAGTCTATTTTCTACTAGTCAAAAATAATGTACAAAAATAAAAAATCTAGCCGCCCCCCCCACCCTCCAATACTAATTTTCTGACTCCATCCCTAAGGATATTATATCCTAGTTTAGTTCCTAATTTTTACTGTATTTAACTAACAAAGTCCCTTATTTTCAAAAGTGCTAATTTTAAATATTTTAACTTTGTACCTTATAATAGTACTATTATTCCCTTTTCCTTTCTTTGTTAAAAAATTAAGAGTAAAGTTAGATTTTTTTCCTTGTGCCACGTGACTTTAAAGTTATCTTTTTAATAGAAAAGGGCAAAAGGACTATTGGTGCCATAAATTACAAAATTAAAAGATTAAATATTACACTTTTAAAAACAAGGGACCTGCAAATTGAGGGATATAAATTTTGGAGCTACACTAACCAGTAGATATATGGACAAGCAGTTCTATTTTCAAACATTGTTTGGCAAAGTTTAGAACATTTACTGCTCCAAAAGCATTGATACCCAAGGCAACATCATACCTGAATAACACCCAAAAGACCAAGAGTTAAAAATTCATTTCTTTTGCTGTCTATTCAAGCTATACTTCTAGTATTACCTTTCGAAAAACCTTGTTGTCGCAGCAGAGTTAACAACAATGTCTATCTCTCTCCACATGTCATTTCTCAATTCGGAGTCTTGAATCCCTAAGTTCTCACAAGCAACATCACCAGGAACTGCAACCACTTTGTCTTCGACAAGGAGTCTTAAGTTGGCACCCCATTTCTCCATCAGAACTTTAAATAGCTCGGTTTCTATGACTTACATGTAGGTCATAGAAACCGAGCTATTTAAAGTTCTATGAACATGGATATTTCGTCGCCCGTTCGTAGTTATTGGCGATTAAATGGTGACCAAAATTTTACTTTTCGCCATTTGATGGCCAATGGCCACCACGGGGCTACGAACTATTATGCAAAAGATGAAATTTATTTCATATAATCACTTTTTTTGTTTTAAATAGCTCTTCTAAACTAAATATCATCTTTTATTATAGTCAACCTTTAATTTACGCTAATTCATTGATACTAGTGTGAAGTTAAATTTTTGATTGGTATACGAAAGACTAATGACAATACATAAATTCTTCATTGTTTTTCACTTTGTATTTTAGCAACACTACTTTTTGTTAATTAGAATATAGAAGTATTAATCATCAATTTATTTTCGTGCTCTTATATCTTAAATATGTGCAACATCATACCATTAAATAAACCATAAAATATATTTTCAATCAAAAGAAAATAGATCTAGTGCAAATTTGTAATATACTTGTTATTATTAATTCTTATGTTTTAAATCAATCTAACTTCTACGAACATGGACATTTTGTCACCCCTTCGTAGCCATTGGCGACAAAAGAGTGACCAAAATTTACTTTTCGTCACCATTTGGTAGCCAATGGCCACCACGAGGCTACGAACTATTATGCAAAAGATGGAATTTATTTCATATAATCACTTCTTTTGTTTTAAATAGCTCTTCTAAACTAAATATCATCTTTTATTATAGTCAATCTTCAATTTACGCTAATTCATTGATACTAGTACGAAATTAGAATTTGATTGGTATACGAAAAACTAATGACAATGCATAAAATCTTCATTGTTTTTCACTTTGTATTTCAACAACACTACGTTTTGTTAATTAGAATATAGAAGTATTAATCATCAATTTATTTTCGTGCTCTTATATCTTAAATATGTGAAATCTCATACCATTAAATAAACCATAAAAATACATTTTCAATCAAAAGAAAATAGATCTAGTACAAACTTGTAATGTACTTGTTATTATTAATTCTTATATTTTAAATCAATCTAACTTCTATGAACATGGACATTTCGTCGCCATTGGCGACCAAAGGGTGACCAAAATTTTACTTTTCGTCGCCATTTGGTAGCCAATAGCTACCACGGGGCTACGAACTATTATGCAAAATATGAAATTTATTTCATATAATCACTTCTTTTGTTTTAAATAGCTCTTCTAAGCTAAATATCATCTTTTATTATAGTCAATCTTCAATTTACGCTAATTCATTGATATTAGTGCGAAGTTAAATTTTTAATCAAAAGAAAATAGATCTAGTACAAATTTGTAATATACTTGTTATTATTAATTCTTATGTTTTAAATCAATCTAACTTCTATGAACATGGACATTTCGTCGCCCCTTCGTAGCCATTGGTGACCAAAATTTTACTTTTCGTCGCCATTTGGTGGCCAATGGCCACCACAGGGCTACGAACTATTATACAAAAGATGGAATTTATTTCATATAATCACTTCTTTTGTTTTAAATAGCTCTTCTAAACTAAATATCATTTTTTATTATAGTCAATCTTCAATTTATGCTAATTCATTGATACTAGTGCGAAGTTAAATTTTTGATTTGTATACGAAAAGCTAATGACAATGTATAAAATCTTCATTGTTTTTCACTTTGTATTTCAGCAACACTACTTTTTGTTAATTAGAATATATAAGTATTAATCATCAATTTATTTTCGTGCTCTTATATCTTAAATATGTGCAACCTCATACCATTAAATAAACCATAAAATATATTTTTAATCAAAAGAAAATAGATTTTGCACAAACTTGTAATGTACTTGTTATTATTAATTCTTATGTTTTAAATCAATTTAACTTCTATGAACAAGGACATTTCGTCGCCCTTTCGTAGCCATTGGCGACCAAAGGGCTACCAAAATTTTACTTTTCATCGCCATTTGGTAGCCAATGGCCACCACGAGGTTACGAACTATTATGCAAAAGATGGAATTTATTTCATATAATCACTTCTTTATTTTAAATGGCTCTTCTAAACTAAATATCATCTTTTATTATAGTCAATCTTCAATTTACGTTAATTCATTAATACTAGTGCGAAGTTAAATTTTTGATTGGTATACGAAAAACTAATAACAATGCATAAAATCTTCATTATTTTTCACTTTGTATTTCAGCAACGCTACTTTTTGTTAATTAGAATATAGAAGTATTAATTATCAATTTATTTTCGTGCTCTTATATCTTAAATATGTGCAACCTCATACCATTAAATAAACCATAAAATATATTTTTAATCAAAAGAAAATAGATCTAGTACAAACTTGTAATATACTTGTTATTATTAATTCTTATGTTTTAAATCAATCTAACTTTTATGAACATGGACATTTCGTCGCCCTTTCGTAGCTATTGGCGACCAAAGGGAAACCAAAATTGTATATTTCGTCGCCAATTGGTAGCCAATGGCCACTACGAGGCTACGAACTATTATGCAAAAGATGGAATTTATTTCATATAATCACTTTTTTTTAATTTTAAATGGCTATTCTAAACTAAATATCATCTTTTATTATAGTCAATCTTCAATTTACGCTAATTCATTGATACTAGTGCGAAGTTAGAATTTGATTGGTATACGAAAAACTAATGACAATGCATAAAATATTCATTGTTTTTCACTTTGTATTTCAGCAACACTACTTTTTGTTAATTAGAATATAGAAGTATTAATCATTAATTTATTTTCGTGCTCTAATATCTTAAATATGTGCAACTTCATACCATTAAATAAACCATAAAATATATTTTCAATCAAAAGAAAATAAATCTAGTATAAACTTGTAATGTACTTGTTATTATTAATTCTTATGTTTTAAATCAATTTAACTTCTATGATCATGGACATTTCGTCGCCCCTTCGTAGCCATTGGCGACCAAAAGGCAAGCAAAACTTTACTTTTCGTCGCCATTTGGTGGCCAATGGCCACCACGGGACTACGAACTATTATGTAAAAGATGGAACTTATTTAATATAATCACTTGGTATACGAAAAACTAATGACAATGCATTAAATCTTCATTGTTTTTCACTTTGTATTTCAGCAACACTACTTTTGTTAATTAAAATATAGAAGTATTAATAATCAATTTATTTTTGTGCCCTTATATCTTAAGTATGTGCAACCTCATACCATTAAATAAACCATAAAATATATTTTCAATCAAAAGAAAATAGATCTAGCACAAACTTGTAATGTACTTGTTATTATTAATTCTTATGTTTTAAATTAATCTAACTTCTATGAACATGGACATTTCGTCGCCCCTTCGTAGCCATTGGCGACCAAAGGGCGACCAAAATTTTACTTTTCGTCGCCATTTGGTAGCCAATGGCCACCACGAGGTTACGAACTATTATGCTAAAGATTGAATTGATTTCAAATAATCACTTCTTCTATTTTGTAGCCAATGGCCACCATGAGGCTACGAACTAGTAAATCTTATAATATATTTTCAATCAAAACAAAAGAGATCTTACACATACTTGTAATGTATTTGTTATTATTAATTCTTATGTTCGAAATCAACTTAAATTTTCATGAACATGAATATTTCGTAGCCCCTTCGTAGCTAATGGCGACCAAACTTTTACTTTTTGTCGCCGTTTGGTGGCCAATGGCCACCACGAGGCTACGAACTAGCATGCAAAAAATAAAATTTCTTTCATATAATCAATTCTTTTATTTTAAGTAGATCTTCTAAGCTAAATATTATCTTTTATTATAGTCATTCTTTAATTTATACTAATTCATTGATGTTAGTGAAAAATTAAAATTTGATTGGTATGCGAAAAACTAATGACACTGACACAATGTTCATTGTTTTTCACTTTATATTTCATAATACCACTTTTGTTAAATATAGAATTATTAATCATTAATTCACTTTCATACTCTTATATCTTAAATATGTATAACTTTATATAATTGAGTAAATCTTATAATATATTTTCAATCAAAACAAAGTAGATTTTGAACAAATTTCTAATGTATTTGTTATTATTAATTTTTATATTTTAAATCTACCTAACATTTTATGAACATGGATACTTTGTAGCCCCTTCGTGGCCATTAGCGACCAAAGGACGATCAAAATTTTACATTTTGTTGCCGTTTGGTGGCCAATGGCCACCACGGGGCTACAAACTATCATTCAAAATATAGAATTTAGTTGATATAATTAATTCTTTTATTTTATAACTTTTTTTACTTTTTTGTAATTTATTTTTGAAAAATTAAATGATATTTGTCGCGTATAGGTCACCCTTTTGCGACCTAAGGGCGACCCTTATTTAGTTTATTTATTTAACTTTTTTTTTCTCAATTTATTTTTTCTAATTTTTACTTCTATAAATTTTTATGTTTTTTGGTCGCCATTTGGTTGCTAAATAGCGACCAAATGGATACCATATTTATATTTTTTTTATTTTATATTTATTTTTTATAATTTATTTTTGGTAATTAAGATACGAACAAAAATTAATGATAACGGTGGTCATGTGGTCGCCATTTGGCGGCCTAATGGGGACCAAAAACTAATTAATAAAAAATGATCTTTGTTTGTCTCTATTTGGCTACCAAATGGCAACCATTTGTAATTTTCTCATTGACATATTTTTTCGCACATTTTAGCTTCCAAATGGTGACGAAATATTTCATTTCGTCGCCATTCGTTGCAAATGGCTACCTAACTTTTTTCGTCGCCATTTTTGGTAGCTTTAAGGCTGTTTTCTTGTAGTGACAGGTACGTAATTAAGCTCAGGTTACTAAACGCTATTAGGTTTATGTATCGCTACCATCCATTTAAAAATATTAAAACTATTTATGTGTAAAGCTTTAAAACAAATTGCCCCTACACGTGGAAGAGCGTGTTGAAAATAATAAATAAATTTTAAATGAGGTGATAAATTAATAGATCTCAAGGTACCTCGTCATATGATTGTTGTCTAGCTGACATGCCATCAGCCGCTCTAATTAGAAGGAAGAGCTTTTTGATGTTTGGCTGAATGCGAAGTATCCGCTCAACTAGAACTGCAACAAAATAGTATAACCATTTTCGCTAAAGTATTCATGAAAATAACTTTGAAGAAAGGATAATAGTTACTTTAGGAAGTAAGAAGTAAGATGTATGCGTGACAAATTAATTGGTTCAGTTAGGCTTGAGACTGTGCTGGGTCAATCTTCAAGTGTACTGGTGGTGTCAAAATTGCAGAAATGAATCTGCTTATAACATTATGATCTTATGGGCGAGATTTTGTAATTTTGAATTATTGAGATAGTTACAATAATGTGAATAGTTCACAAGGGTTGGATCTCACTCATAATGTTATAATATTATGAGAGTATAGTTACTCCAAAACTGTTTTTCATGATATTATGTAATTGTGTAGGTGGGGCAAAGGGTTTTTTTTCCTTCTAGTTGGCGAAGGATGAGAAAGGAAGAGCTCACGTTAGACTCTTGTACATAAATAAAATGAAGGTGGTCAAATGTAAGTAAGATTGAGAGAGTACCCTTCGCTAGAAAGCCTGTGGCGCCTGTGATCAATACCGTCTTGCCCTCAAGCAACTGATGAATGCTACTCGATTCCATTTGTTAATAAGTATACTGAGGATGATGATTTGCACATTCAACTCACTGGTGTTCTTACATGCACTATGTTGCCTTATGTATATATAAGAAGGAAAATTTTGGAACTTTTGCATAAAAGTTGTCATGGGGACCACCCCTTAGAATATATTACAAAAAAAAAAAAAAAAAACAACGAAATTGTCATTAGGGCTTTGGTCTAGTGGTAAAGCTACTTGATGTAAGCGAAAAGTTATAAGTTCGAATCTCGCTAGTTACGTTGTACAGTGTAAGGTCTCTTTTAAATAAAAACAGCCTTAGGCCTCCTTGAATTAAAAAAAAAAAAAAAAAGATAAAATTTGACAATTTTATTTTTATTTAAGAGAGGTCTAACACGTACAACACATATTTAAGGATATTACCCACAAGAATTGATTTAATAATTTCTCACACTTGCACCAAGGAGCATACCACTAGACCAAAGACATGTTGGTGAATTTGACATCATGTGATATGTGTTGTATAGTTTAGACTTTCTTTTAATTAAAAATAAAAAAGAATTTATTTTTGCCTCACACCCCTTGCACATTTGGAATATGAGACTCAAATCTCAAACTTTTAGAAATAAGAGACTCGGACCCCTTTTGTTTTAAGGGATTTTAAAAATATGTTAAATTCCATTAATGCCCCCAGCTTGTGCACACCCTCCGGCACCCACCCCTGCACTTGTGGGATTACCAATGTTTGTATCCGTCTTTGCATTGAGAAGCTCATCAAGAAAAGCCATATTGGATTGGATACGTAACCAGTGAGATTCGAGCTCACAATTTCTCGTATATATAGTGAATTATATACCACTGAACCAAAGCCCTTATAGCGTTGTTCCACCTTTAATATGGTAATATTTTTTGGAGAATAAAAATATGAACAGAATCGATAGTTATATTAATATTTGGGGAACGTAGGAGAAGTGCGAAAATTGCCACTTGAATTGCGAAGCTCTCTAATCACGCGTGATAGTTTCTTAGAATTCGAGTTGGTTGTACATAAATATCTATCTATTCTTTAGAAGAGGAGCCATTCTTCAGTCAAATACTTGACATGTAAAAAATAATCTAATCCCTAGTCAGAGAAGCAACAATTTCAGACAGGATTTTGTCCAAGCTTTTTTGCTAATCGTTTTTAAGTCAAAGTTACCCATTTTGCTGTTACCGTTCACTGCAATGTTACCGTTCGTCCTGATGATGGGGTCCAGCCCCATGTTGGCGAACATGAAAACAGCTGCACCATTAAGCCAATGTTGTAAATGACAGCAAAATCACACTAGTACACCCCCAATTTTTGCTTATAAATCGGGGGTTAAGGTGAAGAAGGCAGATCAAGCAAGATTGAATAGAAAACATAGAGTTAGTGTGAGTAACTAATTCAATCTTTGTGAAGGAGAGTTTTCCGTGTTTTTCTAAAAAACTAAGTTTTGGTAAGGGTTATAATTTTGTCTGTTCAAAAGTTCTATTGTGTGAGAGAGAGTTAGATTGTAACAATTTAAAAATTAACCATTTAGTTAGCGAATTAATTTGTGAATCTAGTCAATTTGGATGAACCCCGTAAAAAAATTGTGTGTCCCATTTTACTACTTTCAAGAATTTTCGTACATAATCCTACGGAATGAAGGCCAAGGAATAGCTGACATTCCCAACGAGTAGTATCGAGAGTTGTGGTTCTGTACAGAAATAAGTGTTGGGAGAAAGCGTCATCAGTGACAGAATTTTTTGCCAGCGTCAGATCACTACGTGGAGGCCACGGTTGCATTCTCCGGTTGACGAAAATTCTAACGACACCTACAGCGCAACAAACGGTCCACCCGATCACAAGATGGAGTCAATTCAAGTCGTTGGGTTGTGGGTAGAAAAGAAAGGGTCAGATTTGTGGGATCCGATACTGTGTGGCACGTGCTTGGTTGCTATTGTGAGCCCTCTAGATTTGGCTGAGATTTAATCAAAAAAGAAGATTGGATTTGGTGCATCACGAAGAATAGGAAGGTTGTGCACCAACCTTTAAGTTGGAGCAAGTTGAAGGCTCTAATTGGTGCATTGCGCACGGAAGGGCTTGTGTGAGCTCCGTTAACCAAAAACTTTGACCGAGTTGACCAGGTATTGACCAAGGACTGACCAAGTTGATTGAGGGTGCCCCTGGGATTTTTTGACATCCTGAGTCTGATTTTGTAGATATTTTTGTCAAATTCGTGTTGTATCATTGATTTTTTTCTATTGTGAATTTGGTATTTGTGAGGCCGAAAATATGGCATATGCACCCAAATTTAAAGTTTTATTCTATGATAGAAAGATGAGCCTCACTTTGTAGCAGAGTATGGTAAAAGACCTTTTGGTGAAACAAGGTCTTGACCAGGCTTTAGAGGAAACGAAACCTACAGAGAAGAGATGACAAATAGAGTTTCATCAGGAGTTCCTAGAAAATGGCTACGAGTACGATTCGATTGGCCCTTGCTCCCGAGATAAGGTACAATGTCATGAAATTAACTACAACAAAATCATTGTGGGAGAAGCTCGAAAGCATCTACGCATCAAAATAATGACCAATCGGTTATGCCTTAAGATGGATCTTTATTCCTTAAAGATGGAGGAATGAACAACAATCCAGGATCGCACCAACAGATTCAACCAACTAGTGTGCCAGCTTCAAATGAGGAACAGCAGCTTGAGGACAAACTCAAATATGAGGAGCAAGCAATTCTATTACTGTTTTCTTTGCTGAGGTCGTACAAATTGGTACAGACGATGCTGTTGGGAAGAAGACATTCAAATTGGATGATGTCACTGCACTCCTCCGTGAAGACAAACGAATGATGGGGAAAGGAAGTGCAGATGAGATAATAATTCACGCACTGTATAGGATTATGATCAAGGAAAGAGTCATGGCAAGAATGGCTAGCGTAAAGGTAAATTGAGATCACGAGCATGTGATCAAAGAGAAAAAAAAGTGTTAGTATTCAAGGAGGACATGAAGAGCATAAAGAAAATGAAGTTGTCCAAGGGCAAGGTCAAGTGTGATGACTCAAATTTGAACCTGTACATGGCTGCTAAGGAGGAACTAATGGTGTTGATGGGGAAGACTGTGGATGCTGTCAAAGCTGATATAAGGAACCCCAAATGGATTCTAGATTCTGCCGCTTCTTTACATATGTGCAACGAGAGAGCTCTATTCGAGACTTTGCATGCTGAGGGGGAGTTTTCTAGCATCACCACTGCAAACAATAAGATGATGAAGGTTGAAGGCATTGAAGTGTCTGCCCGAAGCTAAACAATGATGTTGTTGGAGTCCTTTGCGACATGAAATACTTACTATCCAGTGGTCATAACATCATTGCATTAGGAGTGTTGTCATAACGTGGATGCAAATACGTTGGTGAAGGAGACCGGTGTAGAGTAAGCAAACATGACAATATGATTCTGACTGGCAAGATGAACGAGATGAAGATTTGCATCTTGGAAGGTCATACTGCGCGAGAAGAGATCAAAAGCAATTGTGGTCAACTGAAGAGTATTCATAAAAAAACAAACCAAGGAGAAGAGAGTAACGTTCTTCGAGAGTACTGAGGTGTTTGAAAAATATCATTCGAAGAAGGAAGTTTTGAGCATGAGAAGCAAGCTGTTTGACAATACACCAAATTCTTTCTAGGGGGAGTCAAATGAGAATTGTTACTCTCATTAGGTCTAGAGGGTGAGATTGATGGTAGGGTCCAGCCCTAAGTTGGCCAATTTGCCAACATGAAGCAAATTGGTGTAGCTGTTTTAACAACTGCACCATTAAACTACAACAAAATCTCACCATTATAGGCCTAATTGTTGCTTATAAATAGGGCGATAAGATGAATAAGGTAGATCAACCAAGAGAAAACAAAGAGTGAGTGTGAGTAATTCAATCTTTGTGAGGGATAGTTTCTCATGTTTTTCTATAAAATCGAGTATTAGTAGGGTTATAACTTCGACTGTTTAAAAGTTATATTATGTGAGAGTGGGTTAGATCTTAGATATTCAAAAATCAAACCATTGTAATTCTTGTGTAATAGTTGGTGAATTCCTCTGTGGACATAGCCAATTTGGAGAATCACGTTAAAAATTTATATGTCCCGTTTTACTACTTTTATGAATTCACATACACGATCTTGTGCAATCTGGCCAGGGAGGAGCTGATATTCCCAACACGTCCAACCACCCAATTCTCCTTTATAAGCTACTCCAAAGCCTTCACACCTAAGTTTATTTATGGGGGCAAAGGCAACATTGAAGAACTCGAACTAATAACTGGGTTATCAACACCCGCTCCTTGCACACACTGACACACTTGATAATGTTGTTGCCAACTTTATTCTAGGAGATAACATTGGAAGAAAGTGGTGAAGAAGGATACTGAAAATTGGATATTAAATGCTTTACATTTGAGTTTTTAGGATTAACATTTGGATTTGGTTTAATTGACTCTCTAAGGTGGCAATTAGTGTGTGATAATGGATTTGGAATGGAATGATATTCACAATTTTATTTCACTTCCCAAGCTTGGTATAAATGAATAAGCTTGAGAATTTCATTCCCAAGAATTTGAAAATACCCATTCACAATAAAACACGTGAATAACCCATTCCCATGTAATTTGGAATAAACTTATGTCACAAGTAACTAAAATACCCTTCAAAAAATATATTACACACTATACAAATAACATTATTATTAATTATTAATATAAAAAATAAAAATATAAAAATAACATGATAAAATAAAAATAAATAACAATAACAATAAATATCAATAAAATATGATTTAAATAATAAACGTAATAATATGTAATATAATAGTAAATAAAATATATGATAATAATAATATAAAAGAAGATAAAATATAAAAATATATAAATATATAATAATAAAATAAGATCATACGGAAAAATATAAACGAAATATCATATATATAATCTAATAACAATAATACCAAATAGTATTTATAATGAATATAATAATATGTAAAAGATAATAAATGATAAATATCAATAATAATTCTATTATAAATTATGTATATAAAATAATGAGTAAATGTAATAATTATATAAAATAATAAATGTGTAATATAAACAAAATATAAATACAATAATAAAGAATAATAATAAATAATTTAGATTTAATTAAAAATATTATATATTAATATTAATATAAAATAATTAATAATAAATATAGCAATAGTAATATGCTTCAAACTAACCATTATCATTAATATGATACTTATATTTATTCTTAAGTTAATAATATATCTCTAGTAACAAAAGGACATTTTTGCATTTTATATAAGTCATTCCCATTACTACTATGTTATAGGGATCACCAAACATGGGTTTGGAATCAATATATTCATTCATATATTCATTTGTAGAACATATCAAGTATTACATATATCCTTTCCCAAGTTCATTATATTCTTAGGGTCATTCCATTTCTTAACTCAATCCACTTATATTAGAAATTATTCTAGGATACCAATCACCATCGAATACTATAAGGAAAAAAAATTCTTTTGCCAAATTTTTAGTGGAAATTAATGAATCATGAAAGGTAAGGGTGTAATCCTCATTTTTTTTTAATAAGGGTGGAATTTGGGTGATATATCCAAAAATGCGAGGAATGTGAAGCAAAATGTTGTGTCGAGCCCAGAGAATCTGAGAATAATTAGGCTTTACCACCCATGTGTAAAGCACAACTATTGACCCAAAAGTTTAAGTTATTGGATCTTGAACCTACATATGTTTATTAAGAATTCATTCTTCTCCTAATCTTTCCATGTGGGAAAAACTTGTCTCCTTACTCCTTAGTTCACCATGTAAAACTTTTAACAAATCTCTCTTTTTTCACATGTGAACTCCACATAAGGCCTTAACTCCCCCTTCATCCATATTTATTACCGATGGATCCAGCTACTATTCTTACAAGTTTTTAGATCTCTTATGCACCTTAGCTACCGTGGTGGTTCCAGTAGCTCTTTTTCGTGCACCCAGATCAACCATGAGGCACCATAATCTTACTCTCGCACAAGCTCGCTTGGGATCACCCAGATCACCATGCCTTGCTCCATTGCGTTACCGTACCCTCATACAACTTTGAGAGTACAGCCCAAGAATTATGCTTATCGTGACCCTCCTCCATCATCTGAGCCTTGCTGCCAAGCTCCACCGAGAGTTCATCACGACAATGTACTTTAATTCTTTGGAGTCCGGGCTAAGATCGTCAAACCATCAGCTTTGATACCAATTTGTTGTGTCAAGCCTTGAGAATCTGAGAATAAATTAGCCTTAACACCCATGTATAGAACTCAATTATTAATCCAAAAGCAATTCTTAATGGAAGTTCAACTAATGGCCACATATAGGCATGATGGGAGAAGATGACAGAGGGTTATAAGCTATTGAATGACTACCTCTTCTAAAAGCTTAGGTTGTTAAAGAGAGATTATTATATCTATTTATTATCTTCAACACGTCTCAAGATTCATATTTTATCCTTCCAGGTAAACAAGTTTAATTTTTTTAGGAGTGAATACCCTAAATAGTCCTTTAACTTTCACCGAAATGACAATTTGGTCCCAAATCTTTTAAAATATGAATTTTAGTCCTTTAATTCACTAAAATGGACATTGTTAGTCCCTAGTATTGTGATATATGGAAGGAAATATATCGACGAATTTTGATATAAAATCTCCAGGATTCATATTAGTTATTTGTTTAGATGAATATTATTATGTTATATTGGAGTGGCCACTAAATAAATCCAATTATGGGTATCACATGTGTTATGTATCATTCAGTCAAGTGGGAGAATGTAAGAAATTTTTGTTTAATATGACATTCATGACCACATAAAATGCAAAATAAATTATGATGGTTCAATGGGCAAAGTCATGAATCAATATGTAATCTCCTACATAATGAAATATTTAGGGGATTCATGAAAGGACAAAATTAAGGAATATGAAGAGTCCATATATGTAGTCTTATATTGAACCCATGTTCTTGATATGTTCATGTAACCACCTGAATTATGACCCTACATTGAGGTATACTTTGTCACGCCCCAACCCGACCTATGGAGGCTAGACTAGGGTGTGACCTAAATCATTATCATTATTTCATACACTTAGTTGTTTGTTATGATTTAATGCTTAACGTTGGATTAGAACTCCAAAAGATTTTCAAAAAATTGGCTGCATAACGGCTGTAATTAGGACCTTTTAGTTTGACCTAATTTCTAAATGCCTCAATTATTCCAATAATTAATCCAATTCTATTAAGGACTCCTATTTTATCATCAACCGATATGCCTACTAGTCTATCTTGAAAGTCTCGTTTGGTTAACAAGCCTAGCATGATAACTATGTCTCGTTTATTTATCAATTTCACTTGAAAGGCACATGGAGTTATATGAACATTAAATGGGCAGCCATGTAACGCACGTAAATCAAGTCATATAACTCATTTCGAAGTTCACGTAATCAAATAGTAAGATTATTCAACAAGCAACGACATCTACGTGGGCGCGGGTGCAAGAAAGGCCTACTTGTCAACATGTAATCATCGAAATCACATTTAGGGCTACAAGGGCAACTACAGGCAGCCTACTAATCACATAATTAAACACATATTCATAGGATCAACACTTAGCGAATTTACCTAATCACTAGGGTTTCAATTCGTGCTTACCCGTGCAATTAAGCCCCAAGTCATCTCGTAATTAAACTCAAGCCATGCATTGATTAATTCAAACACCCTCAAGCATTCAAAACAGTCCACACAACATCCAAATGCCACAATCCCAAGCATTTAATACAACAAGAGAAGCTACAATAATTTTTCTAAGCATATCACTAGGTGAAACCCTCACTGCAATGGACTATTTTCTCACAATCATTGAGACACGCAAACAATCTCCAATTCCAGTGAACAAGATGTCAAATTAAATCTTAAGGAGTGAACTAAATTTAGAAACAAACCTCGCATCATTTGGAGTTCGGGTTCAAGAGTTATAGCCAAAACCGTAAAACTGCACAAAACTGTCTAGATTTGCACATATTTCAATACTTGTCATTTTGAGGGCCTTAGGGTCAGATTTAGCCTTAGTCCATTTCTAACAAAAATGTCCAGAACTGAATAATCTAGCAGCATTCCAAATTTCATACATTTTGGATATCATTTAATAAGTCAAAAATGGTTTGTTCTACAAGGACAGTGAATCTGCAAAAACCTGCTTCATTTTCCCAGATTTTTCAGATTTGGACACATTTTAATATTTTGCCATTTTGAGGACTTTAGAGTCAAAATTAGCTTTGGCCTATTTCTGTGAAAAGTGTTCAGAACTGGCAAAAAAAGTTAGATACCAATTTTTATGCATTTTAAACATCATTTTCCTGGTCAAAATCACCTCACACCAACAAGATAGAAGGCTGTCACATACACGATTTCATCTACCATCACATTCTAGCCAAATATCTTGCCATGCATGTTTACAAAAGCTCATGAACACACATATATCACAAGTACAGAAGTAAAGATAGACATTTAAAGGCATGCATGTGGATTTTGAAAGCTTTTCAAGAAGTTTTAGCCCTCACCTCTTTGAAGATCTAGCAAATGAGCATAAAATCCTTGTTTTTGAGCTTTGTGTGAGTTTTCTTGCTATGTTGCTTGCTTGTGCTTGCTATGGCCGAGCTTGGGAGAGTCTTAGAGAGTTGTTAGGAGTCTTGAATGCTCAAGGAGCAGCCATGGTCGAAAATGAGAGAGAAGGAGAGAGAATGGGAGAGTTTTGAGAGAAAAATGAATGTTTGAAGAGTTGTTTGTGAGCATTGGCTTATGTGTCAGCCTTGAGCTTTGAAAAATCTGATTTTGTGTCATCTTTTGAGCATCTTTTGAATTGTTTTAGCATGTGGGTTGAGAGGGACAAGAAAGTGAGCTTGGGTGTTAGTAAAATAGTGCATAAGTGCAAGGAAAAGCATGACATGGTGTAAGAGAATGTTGGATAGAATATAATATTTTATAGGTAGTGGGTTTTGTAGAGATTTGAATTAGGAATTTAATATTGGTTAGTGGATTGTGTAGGATTATTTAATTGTCTAGTGCTTTGTGTAGGATTCTTTATTGGTTAGCGTGTAGGCACACAGTTCGAGGTTTAGGGTACGCACTACGAGACACACACCGAAATCAATACGGGGCACAAATCATGGGGTAGACACGAACTACGAGGTAAGGCAAATACTTCAAGATAAATGCACGGATTCCAATGCAAATGCACGCAACCCTAGTTAAATGTACATAAACCAATACAAGGCACGTAATTCAATGCAATGCACGTAAATCAAGGTACGACTCTTAAACCCAGGTTAGGACAAATAATTCAAGGTTAAGGCACACAAAACGAGATAACGCACGCAATTCGAAGTCGGGGCACGTAAGTCGAGGATTAGGGTGCATAATTCTAGGTCAAGGCATGAATGACGAGGCATGCACCAAAACTAAGACATGGCACGTAATCCAAGGTCAGTCATATCATTCTTGGTCTATGGCACGCAAATCAAGGTAATACATGTTATTCGGGGTTGGGCCTCACATACTTATTAGGGTTAGTTGTTCATTATAATCTTACATTGTAAAATACTTCGTGAGGTTAGTGAGTTCATGAAATGTCATTTTTAATTAAATTCATGAAGGGTAAAATTAATTGGAAGATTACTATATAAAGGATTGTTGGTCCCTCTTTCCACTCAACCATCCTAATGTATGTTATTTTCATCAATTGGCAAACTTAAAAGTATATAGAATAAGGGAGAGAAGATCAAGTTAGTCATAGAGTGTGTACCAATTCAAGATATATACCTTAAAAGTAATCTATATTAAGTTTATATACTATTTTGTATAGCTCCAAAGTGATTCAAGATTATTGAGGTATGTTTTATATTTAATTATTTTATGATGTTATAAGACATGAGCTAATGATCCAATTTTCTTCTTACACACCTATTTCCAATTTCTTACCATCTTTGCTTATTTGTTAAAAATAATAAATAAATAGAATAAACTCTTCCGCTCTTAACCTTTCAAATGAGGTGGTACAATAATATGGTATTAGAGTTCAAACTAGCAAATGGTCTTAGATTGAAGTCTCACTTGTCACACAATCAAAAATATTTAATCTATCTATAATGATCCAAGATTTTATTAAGAATCCTTAAGAAACAATAAGTAAAAAGAACAGATGCATGATTTTTTTTAAAAAAAATCTTATTTTGGTTTTGTAAGATTTAATGGTAATTATAACTCCTATGGAAATAGAAGTATTTATAAGAGATAAGGGATTGAATTTTAATTGACTTTTATGTAAGAAGAAAAGGGTTCAGACATCCTCATAAATTTTTAAGATAAGTGAGAAAGTTAGGATATGAGTTTATCAAGATCTAAAGGTTTAAAAGGCTTTGATTCTTGGTTTTGGCATTGGGCGCCTTTAACTATTGGATTTATTATAAGAATACTTTAGTTTTCTTTTTTTTTTTTTTTTTTAATAGTTTTTGAGTCTTGAGGGCTTAAGAAGTTGATATTTTTAGGTGCATGACAGTCTCTTCACGTTCGCCGAGGCAAATTTTAGGGGTGTGACATTGTTTATGTGTAAGGCTTAAAAATAAATCGCACCTACATGTACAATGAAGTGTTAAAAATTATAAATAAATAGGGTAAATAGCATCGTAGCTCTTTATAGTTTGGTGAAAGTGCACAATACCTCTTATACTCTCAAAAGTGCACTGATGCCCCTTGTGTTTTGAAAAATATAGCACCACAGTCCCCTCCGTCAAAAAAATTGTTACTTTTAACAGTAAGTGTGCTACACGCGCCTGTATTGCAACTTTGTTTGGTTTTTTTTTTATACATTTTACCAATAAAATAAATTTATACATTGTCTAAAATACCTTTTTCACCAACAAAAAAAAAGGAAAAATCAAATTGTCTTCTTCCCCAACCCCCACCCCAATCTCGTCAGCCACCCCAACCCCAAACATGTATGCATTGTAACACACAAACCAGGCCGAAAACATTGAAGGCCTAGTTAAAATCCCTATTTTAAGAGAACCCAGAAATGGCTGCGTTGAGTAATGCAATATTTGGTTGAGGAATTTCGTCTAACAGCTTGGTGGCAATTGTTAAAAGGTTGAGTTTTGAGTTGTTGTATGTGAGAGATGTGGCTGTGTGGAGGTGAGTTTTTTGATTTTTTTATGAAAGCATTAACATAAGAAAACACAAAAGATGTTCAACAGAAGTACGCCATAAGTGCACCAGACTTCCTTGTGATTAAGCATAAGTGTATCGGTACTCATGTGTTTCAAAAATTAACATAAGTAATTTCTGTATTTTGGTAAAAGTGCACACGTGCCCCTTCCGTTCCTTTTTCATAAAAAAAACTAATAGAATTTACAAAAAAAAAGTACATGCCCTTATTTTTTTTTTCATTTCTATCTTTTGTCATTTTCACTTTTATTTAAACTAAAAAAATAAAAGAAAAAGAAATATATAAATATATATATATATATATATAAATATATATATATATATATATATTTCTATTCTTTTATTTTTTTTAGTTTAAATAAAAGAGAAAATGACAAAAGAGAGAAATGAAAAAAAATTAAGGGCATTTACGTTTTTTTTGTAAATTCTATTATATATATATATATATATATATATATATATATATATATATTTTTTTTTTTTTTTTTTTTTTTTTTTTATTTTAAATTTTTAAAGTTCAACCACAATTGATAAAATTTGACCAAAACACAGCAGATTCATGTTTCTCCAGACAACAATGTTAAAACTGCATTCTGAACTATAAAATTGTTTGAACAGTAAATGGAAACTCAATCTTAATTCTTAGCAAAACACCACATCTTAATAGCAGTTGGAATTGGAGTCACATCCTCTATGCGACCAATTTTCATGCCTGAACGTGCGAGGGCCCTAAGGGCAGATTAGGCACCTGGACCAGGGGTCTTAGTCTTGTTGCCTCCAGTAGCCCGAAGTTTAATGTGAAGAGCATTAATTCCAAGTTCCTTGCATCGTTGTGAAACATTTTGTGCTGCAAGCAAAGCTGAATAAGGAGAAGACTCGTCCCTGTCAGCCTTCACCTTCATACACACAAAAAAAGAAAAAAGAAAAATAAACACACATACGTACATATATATATGTATACACATAACCTAGAAAAAATATATGTATTTATAGGGGTGGGGGGTGCTGATGGGGTGAGTGAGTGGGTGGGTGGGGGTGACGGGTTGGGTTGGGTTGGGTTGGGTTGGGTGGAGTTGGGTGGGGCGAGTGGTACGGTGGTGGTGGTGGTGGTGGTAAAATCGACATTTATTTGAACGTATTTAAATAGATATTATGTCATATATATTCTTACATCATTACATTTCATTTAGGATTAACAATAGGTGTAATCAAACTTGTGTAATCAAACTTGCTTTTACACATCTCTAGTTATTTGGGACCTTTTCATCTCTTTAAATTTCTATTGAATTGAGAAATATATTTGATTGACTATCTTTTTTCATATATAAGGCATTTTTTAAAAAATTCAAATCGAAGCAATTGAATATTAAACTCGGGCCTATATAACCTATCAATAGAAATATTTCACATTTATCATATATTTTATACATCATATTAGAAAGAGATATATATATTCATGGAATACAATTTATTTTCAAAAAACCTTAGTAATGAAATAATAGATACATAAAACTCAAAATCTAATGTTAAAAATTGTGGAGGTTCGAATTCTCTTCAAAGCAAAATATTAAAAAGATTCATTAAATGAGTAATTTAATAAGAGAGTTCGGACGACAGAGTTCGTACCTGCTAGCCTGGCAAACGTTGGACTATTGTGTGTCACCAATTTTTTTGTATATGCGTGTCAACATTGGGTGCCGAGGAAGTTAATGAGTTTTTTTTTTTCGTCGAAGAAGTTAATGAAGTTTTTTTTTTTTTGTCAAAGAAGTTAATGAAGTTTGATTGTACGTGGGGACGAGATGAACATACGCCTTTCAAAACGTCGTTTTTAACAATCATAAGTTCCTTCACACACCATAAACGTGGCACTTTATTTATTTATTTTTTTGTCGCGGGAACGTGGCACCAAAGTTGCCATAGTAGTTTCATGATTTTTTTTATTTATATAATATAAATTAAAATCGTAATTTAAATTTTAAATATTTTATTATAAAATATTATAATTTAATCATTTCATATATTTTAGGTAATTTCATGATTTTGTTGCCTTACGCAAAGACATGTTTTTTAGGTGGATCCATTATAGCTTCTATTAGCTCTAATTTTTTTTTAAAATACAATAGAACTTCTTTAAATTAATAATCTCTTCTATATAATAAAATTATTCAGTCTCGACTTAGGACCATTGTGAGAAATTAATAATCTCTATAATGTTATAAGATAATACATTTCAAATGCTTCTTTTAAATTTTGTAGGTCTCAAATATTTTATAAATTAATAATTAGCTTAAAAAGACATATATTTTTCTCATGACTGTGCAGCTGAGAATTAAGGTTTTCTCTTTAAATACTTTATACATTTTCACTTTAGATTCTCAAAACATTCACCTGTTAAATTTTGGACAAACTATCCTTGACAAATTTCCAAATCATAATTCTGCAAAACCCATTGCTGCAATTCTTTTTGCGTGCATGAAGGATGCCCTTTGTTATATTCACATATGTTTTTCTCCTTTTTTGTCATAATTCTTTTCTTGACACCTCTGAACTTGAAGACATTTCCCTGTTTTAATACTGAAGATAGCATAAAATAATAATAAAAGATTCTGTTGAGTTAAATAAATGTTTCTTTTGACTCAGTATATATACCTTGTATGGACTTGCTAAAGTTAAATAAATGAGATATTTATGCTAATTATATATAATTAAATGAACTCTTAATCGCTTAGATACGTATAGAGATACTACCATGAATCTTATATTCTTTTGAATCTAAACTTGATCACTTGACGTAATAATATGTATACAATTAAGTCAAAAAAAAAAACTAAAACTAACTTTGGAAATTAATATTATTATTGAACAAAATAAAGAAATAAAACTATCCCCCATCTAATAACTTTAACTTTTTGATGAAAGAGTCACTTAACATGGTATCAAAATTCACTGTCACCCATTTGTAAAATTAAGTCTACGTGTAACCTTCAATGAAAAATTAACTAAGGTAACCTACAGAGAGGGACCATGTTGAACACAATAAATAAATACAAAATTCTATCTTTAATAACTTAGGTTTTGAGGTGGTCCCCTAACAATTATAGACTTATAAATAAATTGATATCTCGTTAAATTAATTAATTTGAGTGGTTCTAAGATTATGAATTTAAAGAAGTTATATAGTATACGTTCGTTTATTTCAATTTTTTACACATGGGTGTTCTTTTAATATGAAACCAAATTACTTCTATATTCTATAATGTCGAATTTACTAAACATTAGTGAAGAAGATAATGAGCAAATGAGAAGAAGAAGATGATTTCTTGTGTATTTATTTGCAATGTTTACAATTGCCTTATATAGGCTGAATAAGGCTATTTTACATCATTATAATATGCCATTGTATCTAACATATGCCTAACATATGACTAACTATCTAACATATGCCTAACGATCCACTAACACCCCCCCCCAAACTCAAGGAGGTGTGAATTATACCAACTTGAGTTTGGAAATCAAGTCTTGAAGGCAAGATGAAGGATGTGCTTTAGTGAAGATATCAGCAAGTTGATCAGCAGAGGGAATAAAATGAAGTTGCGTAGTGCCTTGTGTGACGTGCTGACGAATGAAGTGACAGTCACATTCAATGTGACGAGTTCGCTCATGAAATACATCATTGTGGGCTATTTGGATGGCACTCTGATTATCACAATGGAGGACAGTACCAAGAGGCTGCGATGCACCTAGATCACTGAGTAACCATCGAAGCCAGATTACTTCTTGGGTAGTATCTGTAAGTGCCCGATATTCTGCTTCAGTACTAGAACGAGCAACAACAATTTGTTTTTTGCTCCGCCATGAAATGAGGGAATCACCAAGTAGAAAGCAATACCCAGTAGTAGAACGACGATCTGTGGGATCACCAGCCCAATCTGCATCTGAATAACCACGAAGAACTAGAGAGGAGCTGTAAGAGAAGAATAAACCATGAAATAGAGTGCCTTTGACATATCGGAGAATGCGAAGAACAGCTGCATGGTGAGAAGAACGAGGGTCGGACATAAACTGACTCACCATATGACCAGCATAAGAGATATCAGGTCGGGTAACTGTAAGATAGATAAGACTACCACCCAACTGACGGTAGAGGGAAGCATCACTGAGAGGTGTTCCATCCATAGGAGTGAGTCGTATGTTGGGATCAAGAGGGGTAGATGCGGTTTTACTATCAGTGAGTCCAGCACGAGTGAGAAGATCAGAAGAATACTTGGCCTGAGAAAGGTAATAGCCATTTGTATGGGAAGAAACTTCAATGCCCGAAAAGTAGCTGAGAGTACCAAGATCTTTCATGTCAAAATGTTGGCCAAGAAACTGCTTGAGATTATAAATACCAACCAAATCATTGCCAGTAATAATCATGTCATCTACGTAAAGTAGTAACACAACAATACCAGAGGTAGAGTGACGAATAAAAAGAGCAGAATCATGGTTGCTCGAAGTAAAACCAAACTCCCCAATAACAGAGCTGAATTTGGAGAACCATGCACCAGTAGATTGATTAAGACCATAAAGTGCACGACGAAGTTTACACACTTTGTGAGAAGGATGATCATACCCTGGAGGAGGCTTCATGAAGACTTCTTCATCAAGATTACCATTTAGAAAAGCATTTTTGACATCCATCTGAAACAACTTCCATTGTCGTATTGCAGCTACGGCAATAAGAGTTCGAACAGTGGTGAGACGAGCAACTGGTGCAAATGTTTCTTCATAGTCAATGCCATATTCTTGAGTGAACCCTTTTGCCACGAGACGAGCCTTGTACCGTTCTATAGAGCCATCAGATTTTGTCTTGATCTTGTAAACCCATTTGCATCCCATAGCATTCTTTCTTGGAGGAAGATCGACTAAGTCCCAAGTATGTTTGTCTTCTAAGGCCTTCAGTTCATCTGCCATAGCTTGCTGCCAAAGAGGATCACAACTTGCCTCTCGGTATGTTTGAGGCTCATGTAGTGAGAGAATAGTAGAAAAACAATGATAATCAAAAAGATGAGAGGGAATGGACCTTACTCGTGTAGAATGACGTACAGGTAGGTCAGTGGAGATTGAGGTAGAAATGGACTCAGAGTGAGGTGTAGGACCACTGTCCGGAACCGATGACTCGGGAGAGGCCGTATCAGTTGTTGAGGAAGTACTTGGACTTGTATTTGTACCTGTGTCACTGTCATCATTAGGAAATAAAGGAAGAGAACAATTGGTGAAGAGTGGTGCAGATTGAGTATGGGGAATGGAAAAGAAAGAAATGGAAGCAAACATCTTATTTTCCCAGAAAATCACATGGCGAGAAATACGAAGTCGTTTAGAGATAGGATCCCAACAACGATAACCCTTATGTTCAATGCCATAACCTAAGAAGCAACATAATCGAGCTCGTGGTTCGAGTTTGGTACGTTCATGTAGAGGAAGTAGTACAAAGCATGTACTTCTAAAGACTCGAATATGCTCATAGATAGGTAGAGATCTATAAAGACGTTCGTAGGGAAGGAGATTACCAATAGCAGGAGAGGGTAAACGATTAATGGTGTAAACAGCAGTGAGTGCAACTTCTTCCCAAAATCGTTCAAAATAAGAGGCAGAAATAAAGAATGTGCGAGTGATATCAAGAATATGTATGTGTTTACGCTCAGCACGCCCATTTTGTTGAGAGGTGTATGGACATGGGCATTGATAAATAGTAACGTGTTGATGAAGAAGGTCAAGGACACTAGACTCCTTGTATTCCATGGCATTATCAGTACGGGGGATTTTAATCCGTTGTGAAAATTGGGTAAAAATCATGGCAGTGTATTCAGAGTAGATGAGAGAAAAGTCAGATCGAGCATGCATAAGATATAGCCATGTAAATCTAGAATAATCATCTACAAAAATCACAAAGTATTTAGATCCGCCCATTGTAGGAGTAGGAGAAGGTCCCCAAATATCAGAGTGAATTAAATCAAAGTAGGCAGAAGATTCAGAATCACTTTTATTAAAGGATAAAGCAGGTTGTTTGCCAAGTTGACAAGGGAGACAATCAAAATTTTCAATTGACACTTTTCCTAATGAACCTGCAGAAACTAGAGGTTGAAGTTTTCCCAATGAGGCATGTCTTAATCGAGAATACCAGAGATAAAGTGAGAAATGTATTGATGAAGAGATGACTGGAGCAGCGGTGTGAAGGTATGATGGAAGATGTAGACTGACGAGTTCAAAGAGTCTTCCAACCTTACGGCCTATCCCAAGAATCTGTCCGGTATTGGGGTCCTGTACACGACAACCAGAATTAGAAAAAGTGACAACGAGACCAAGATCACATAATTGGCCAACAGAGATAAGGCTAAGAGTAAGTTTAGGAACAAGATAAGTGTTTGGAAGTGATGTGGAAGAAGTAGAAATTGTTCCTATATGACTAATATGCATAGAGTTTCCATCAGCTGTATAAATAGAGGGTTTATGGGAAATAGGCACTATTTTGTTTGTCAAACTTGAAGAGTCAGCAGTCATATGATTTGAACAAGCAGAGTCAAAGTACCAAGTAGACTTACCAACCGTGGTAGACAATGCAATGGACAAAGAATGACTAGATTGAGCCAAAACCTGCTTAAGAACTTCTTGAAGATCTATAAGTGACATAGATGAGGTCGACGGGTCAATGGTAGTATCAGTGGCAATAATTGAGGACCCATCTTCAGTAGTGACAGCAGTAGAGTGTAAGGCAGACATTGGATATGGACCCTTAGGAGTAACACCTTTGGAATTGTTTCCACGAGAAGTCCTGTTAGGATTGCGATAACAATCACTTTGGAAGTGATTAGGTCCAGTTTTCTTGCAAAATGTGCAAGTCCTGGTGGGACAATTGATTAGTGTATGACCATATTTATGGCAATATTTGCAGTATTGTTGAGCAGATAGCAAAGAGACTTGGCCTTTCGGTGCATAATTCGATGTCGCAAGTACCATATTAGAAGATCGATGCTTATTTCAAGACTGAAGTCGAGTTTCCTCGGAAAGAAGTTCTTGAACTGTTTGCTCTAGTGTTGGAAAAGGATTTCGATGAAGTAAGGAGGCACGAACAGGTTCAAAGTCGTCACGGAAGGCCATAAGAAAGTGAACAAGTCGACTTTTATCTCTCCAAACAACAAATTGTTCCGTATCCTCAGTACATTTCCAAGTAGGTTCAGAGGATGTAAGTTGATCCCAGATAGCATACATTTGCGACAAGAAGTTGTTGATTGATTGACCAATCTCTTGGTGCATGGAGTGAAGACTGATGGCAAGTTGATATTGATGAGCTCCATCTACAGCAGTATACCTTTGTGCGAGAAAATCCCAAACCTTTTTGGCCGTACAAAAACGTCCAAATTGAAGACTTATGGAGGTAATACAAGTATTGCGAAACCAAGTGATAATTTGATGGTTTTTGCTATCCCATTCTTCAAGTCGTTCAGCATACTTATCATCAGATTCGCCAGTTATTTTCTCAGGTACTTGAGCATCCCCAGTAAGTAATCTCCATAATTTACGACCTCGAAGAAAGCTAGTCATGGCGTGGGCCCAAGGTACGTAATTGGTTCCATCAAATATGATATTAATAGGTTGAGGAACATTTGAATGATCCATTTTGTAGACAAAACTGGTATTTTGAGTTGGAATTTTGAAAAACGGAATGCAAAAATGAAATTAGGACGTCAAAAAGCCTTAAGAATGATCTTGTCAAATTTTTTTTTTTTGGCTGACGTGGCGGTTTGCTGACCTGTGGTGACTGGACTGACAGTTGACTAACAGATGTTGCTGACGTGGCAAATGATGTCAGCAAGGCCTTGTTTGGTGTGCTGAAATGCTGAAAAATATTCCAACAATGCAGTGTTCTTTTGACGAAAGGTGGAGGTGCGTCTAATGTCGGAATTTTACGTTTTTGGTATTATTAGAATCCTCTCGACGAGTAAAATGTTCTGGTAGGGCTTGTGTTACTGTTCACGATGTGTACAGTAGCGAATAGTGACGAACAGTTGGTGGTGGTGTTGTTTGATCTAAATTGATATCAATGGTGTAAGCGATGCAAAATATAAGATATGTGAGTTTTGTATTATGAGATGACAGTGGCACAAGCTACCAGAATAGTAGCTCTGATACCATGTCGAATTTACTAAACATTAGTGAAGAAGATAATGAGCAAATGAGAAGAAGAAGATGATGATTTCTTGTATGTTTCTTTGCAATGTTTACAACTGCCTTATATAGGCTGAGTAAGGCTACTTTACAGCATTATAATATGCCATTGTATCTAACATATGCCTAACATATGCCTAACTATCTAACATATGCCTAACTATCCACTAACATATAAGAAAATATCATGTCATAGTCTCGAAACAAAATTTTAGATTCTTTTCTAATGTATTACCCTACACCTGGTCACTTGAAGAAATACAGGAATTCTCAATAATACAACCAATAGTTGCCCCTTAAATTCAAGACTCGTGCTCATCTAACTCGTCATGTCACCAGCATCGTCTTCAATGGGGGTAGCTGAATCATAAACATCTTAACCTAACGCATATAAGTAGTTAATGAATGTTATATTTTTTCTCCTAAAGATTTTCTGTTTACGAGCTAACTCATATTATTAGTCCAAAGATATTAAATACCGAATATATTTACAAGATTGCGTGGGCCTAAACTATATTATGCATTCCATTGCTTGTCCTTCTCATTATCTCTTAGATAGTGATTGATATACTAAAATAAATTTGGATAAAAATAAAATAGGCCAAGGAATTGAATGAAACTGAGAATAGAATGAAATTGGGAATGACAATAACATGTTTAGTATACTTTAAGAATGAAGAGTAGTAATAGTAATGTCTTGTATAATATAATAAGATTTTTCTTTTATTATTATTATTATTATTATTAATTTTATTATTATTATTATTATTATTTTTATTTATTTTTATTGTTATTAATATTTTTACTTTTACTTTTATTATTATTATTATTATTATTATATTTTTTAATTATTATTATTATTATTATTGTAAAATAAACTATATATAAAAGTTATGTTATATGGAGGTATAGTAGTGAGGTTTATTCTCAAATACATGGGAAGGAGCTAGTCCCATGTATGCGGGAATGAGATTCCCAAGTTTATTTCTTCATGCTAAGCATGAGAATTGAAAAGAGTTGAGAATGTCATTCTATTCCTAACCCCATTCCAATATATTAATCGCTATCTTAGTGACTTATCAAGGTATGTGGGATAATCTTGAGGGAGATTCATGAGGGGATCACCAAGTCCTAGGGCAAAGGTACTTTTAGCTGATCATATTGTTAAGACAACTGAGATTCTATTTTAAAATTAATTGGTGTTAAATGAAGTAACCTAAAATTTTATAAGTTAGTCTAAGAGTTTTTGATTTTTCGATGTAGGACAAGTATATATTTTAACACTTCCCTTCACGTGAGACTTGATTTGAAAGGGGTGTAAGACCCGACCCGAGAGTTTGTGGATAATTATATTATTCATAGTGCATTCATATCATTTCATATGTATTAGCATTAAGTAATAAGCATTAATATCATTTAACATGCATATTCATCGTTTTACGTGCCAAAATATTCAATTACGTGCATTATGAAACTTTACGTGTCGTAGACATTAAATATATTCTAGCAAGTCAAGGTTAGTAATTAAATAGTTACAATTCAACTAGGAAGGGCAAACTAGCAATACATGTATTAGTTGAAGGGTAAGGTGGTCATTTGGCATGTCAACATAATATTTTACCTAACATACATTATTCTTGCCACTCAAAACACACACAACATACACAAACACACATAAAATCCCTACACACACCCACTCACCCACTCATACACAATCAAAGAGGGAGAAGAAAGGGAGAGAAGAAAAGAGAAAGAAGAAAAGGAGAGAAGCCCTTGTTAGCCATTTTTTAAGCTTGTCTTGCATCCTACAACCTTGGGCTAGCATTTCTCTTGCATTGTTGAGGTGAGGGATGTTTTCATATAAATCTATGGTTTTACAAAGTCTTCATCTTGCTTGTTTTTGTGCTCTAAGCTATCTATTGAACCTAAGCTAAGTTATATATGCTTATTTTGAAGTTTGTATATTGATTAATGAGTTGATGTTGCAAGAGTTGTCCTAGGGCTATCACTTGCCTATTCTTGCCCAAATGAAGTATGTGGATATGTTGATAGGCAAAATGAACATAATTGGTAGAAGAAATGCTAGAGCATATCCCATAAAGGTTAGGTTGAGGTTTCATACTTTGATGAATGGTGATTTGTGGAGCTTTGTGTGTCATTTAATTCTTGATGGTAATTGGTTGTTGGTTGATGTTTAGCATGTTAGGTTAAGGTGTTGGGAGTATGGTGGAGTGAAGTTTGTGTGTAAGTTGTGTGTTGCAAGAAGAAGAAGAGAATTGGTGTTGGAATTGAAGATTGAGCAAAATTCTGGATTTTCTCGTCAGCTATCCGGGCATTACCATCTTCATCCGGTCGAATGGATGAAGCAGGTATTGCCCGGATCATTGCTTTTTTCCGGGCGTTGTGGCTTCCATCCGGCCGACTGGATACACCAAGTAACGCCCAGATGACCCGAAATGCATAGAACTTATTTTAGTGATTCCGGGAGCTACTGATATTGGATTTAGGCGCGGTCAGTTGTGTTAGAACTGTATCGAACCCTAGTTTATCCTAGTAGTATTTAATTATGGTGTTGCATTGTTAATTTTTTATGGTGATATAATAATAATTCCATATGGCACTTCAATTGTTTTATACATGCGATTGCTTACGTGGATATCTGTTATTCTTAGATGTTACTGCCATGACGGAGGTAACCTACTTTGCTACCTCCTCTATTCATGATTGATGCTTCTATATGTTGTTTACAATGTTTACAACTGTTGGCGCGGCGGTTGCAATCACAATTATTGGCATAGTAGTATTCGTTTCCTCTGGGTAGCATCGGGTTACTAGTTGGTCTCGACTACCATGGTCCCTAGAGATAATCCGGATATCACCTTGTGTTTGGTGTTGGGGAAATGGATGAAGATTGAATCAAAGCCGGCTGTTTACTACAACTACCAAAAAAACTGTATCCTTTGATATATGGTAAACTACATTCGCTTAGTTCCTTGAGGACCTCGGAGGGTGGTATTATGTGTTATTTCTTGTTCATTTGTTCTTGCATCTATTTGTAACTTGTGCATGTCATGTTTTCAAAAAGGTTTTCTAAATGTGAAAATGTTTGCGAAAACTACCTGTGACCGTTAACCTTCGCTGAGCTAAGTGTAACTCATACCTTTCATGACAATAGTTCAGGTGAGGCCGCGCCTGAGCCAAGGACTCAAACAGAAGGCGAGGCCTACTTGTGTGACGAATCAAATTTCTGCTTGTTGTGATCCGGCTCTGCCTGCTTGTAATGATGAATTTTTGGATGTTAGGAACTAGGTTAATGTGAACAAATTTAATGACTATAATATTCTTTTGGGATATTGGATTGTAATCTTATTATTGCCTTATTCTTTTGAGGCCTAGAAGGCTTAGAGGATTTGTAACATGCTTGATGGGTGTTACTAGGCCTTGTAATTATGAAATATGTTAACGGAAGATAGAGTGCCAATAGTTTTGGGCACCCCCTTTTGAAGTTCTTGCAGGATTATGAATGCTTAAATTATGATTTGATGAATGTACAGGTTATCTTTCCCGTTCACGTCACATTCTGGCCTAATCCTAGCGATGGATCGGGGTCGGGGGGTGACAAGGGATTACACATGAAAGATTGAATATATGTGGTGGATGAACATGTTGAATATAATAAGTAATATAATAACCCCTCTCTAAATGCGAAAACTTTTAGATGAGATGATAATTTAAAATGGTATCAGAGTCTAGGTACCAAAAGGTCCTGGGTTCAAAACTCATTACTACCCATTTAAAAACATTAAAACTGTCCAAGTGTAAGGCTAAAAATCTAACTCTGTCTGCACTTGCGGAGATGTATTAAAGATAATAAATAATATAATAAACCTCTCTCTAACAGTTTAAAATTTTAGATGAGATGGTTACTTAACAGAACACATGAAAGGTTGAACCCACATGGGATACACATGGAAAATTGAATACAAATGTAACCTAATTTTGAGATGGGTCACAAATGGACATGAGTGGAAGATAATATACATGGAAGAAGATTGAACACACATGTGACATAATTTTAGAAGGGTCACACGTAGAAGATGTCGCATAGGACACAAGCAGAAGTTGAATAAGACTATAGCATAGGCCTAACTCTAATTTCATATTAAGATAACTGAGATTTCATCCTAAAACCACTTGGTGTTAAGTGGAGTAGCCCAGAATCTTATAAGATAGTCTAAGAGTTTCTAATTTTTTGATGTGGGACAAGTATATATTCTGATATTCTCCCTCACGTGTGACCTATATTGCACCAAAATATGCAAGAATGATCAACTTTTCACCAATTCAAGTATGCAATGCATGTAAAAAGAAAGATTTTAGGAAAAAGTATTGACTCATCAGCTCTAAGGACTACACCCAGCACAGCCACAATCGAGACTTCATTCTACCTAACCTTCAGTGCAGAAGCAGTTCTTTCAGTGGAGGTCAGTTCTCTGCCCTCTAGAGTTCAAAAGTTTGAATAAGAAGTCAATAACTAGGCATTGAGAGTGGACCTCGATCTGGTCGAGGAATTCCGGTAGAAAACCCATATTAGGATGTTGGCAGGCAAAAGGACAATGACTCAAAGCTTCGTTAAATAGGCTTGATTTGAGCGATCAAAGAAAGGGATTTAGTGCTGAAAAAATCATGTTTTTGGCCTGACCTATTAAAATAAACACTTGTCCCACATCTAAAAATTAGAAACTCTAAAACCACCTTATAGATCCTGGGCTACTCTACTTAATACCAATTAGTTTTAAGATAAAATCTCAGTTATAATACCATGATCCCTTACGAGACCGGGGTCCCGATCCCAAAAACCCAAGGCACCAAAAATGAAGGGAAATGGACGGAGTCTCCCTTGTTTATAAGACAAACCAAAACCTGCAAACATAATATAAGTGGACCAGTATCGTGTCCAACACATTCAACAACTCCTTAAGGTCATCCGAGCCTTGGTTCTCAACAAACAAACCCAAGCAATTATATATCTCCAAATTCAAAGGCTACCCTAACTCTTTTTCTTT
Organism: Ehretia macrophylla; assembly: GCA_037974665.1. NCBI lineage: Eukaryota > Viridiplantae > Streptophyta > Magnoliopsida > Boraginales > Ehretiaceae > Ehretia > Ehretia macrophylla. The sequence goes on along the minus strand of CM075778.1, from coordinate 28,775,502 downwards.
AGACATGTACATTCATGCTTGAATTGAAATAATACTAACCTATTACATAACTAGGTAATCATACCACTCTAATAATCCAATTAAACTTAATTCACATTTCTTTATTAATTGAATACATACAATTCAAAAGTAACATCTTTACAACCCACGCCACATAACACATTGACTCCTAAGCAAGGACCAAGCACCGCAAGCACTAACATTCCTTCTAATACTGCAATACTTGAAAGGTGGGTAATTAGGAGTGAGCAACAATGTTGCCCAACGAGGGAGGTGATGCAGGGAAATGCTTTCATGAAATGTACAAAGATAACACATAAATATCACATATAAGCAAGCTATTGAAACAAGCAATTAAACACTTTATAAAAGGATACAGTTCAACTCCATGTCTTCAATCTCGAACCACGAACCACAATCTTCAAGCAAATACCGGCAAATCCCTTATTCCTCCCAATGGGGTACTCCAGATGTACCCCGATCCTACGACCCATTTCTCCTGAAGTCGGTCCATATGCCCCAACGAGATGAACCACGCCTTTGGGATAGTGGAGTATACTCAGCAAGAAATGGAATATGCATCATGGTAGTCGAGGGAGACCGACAGCCCGATGTTGCCCAGAGTTTCTCAACGCTACCATATCCGAGAAGGTTGTGCAACTCCAAAATATGATCACGAGAGTCAAGAATATCAATAATCATATAAGACGGATGACAAAGTAGGTCGCCCTCACAATTAATCACAATATAAGCTTTTACACTTGAAATGGCCGTATAATCACAAATAACACGGGAAAACACAAGATAGCAAGTAAATAGTACTTCATATTAACCCATTGTCCATGACCAAAACCAGGAGTTTAAACCCATTAACTACTTCATATTCTTTGTTTAATGATGTTAATTTTCTTTACTTTTGAGGAGATTTAACTTATATAGGTGCATATTTATATACAATATAACCCCTATAAAATATTCGTTTTCCGACCACCTAAATTCTATTAACTTAGGGAGATATGGATTTTGTCAATAAGTTAATAATTATTAGTTTATAAAGAAGTTTAATTTTTTTGCTTAATAGTAAACATATTATCACATTAAAGACCAAAGTAAGATTTAACATACAATAAAATTTAAACTACTATTTCTATATGTATTTAACGAATTGAGAATTCATTGAATTATACATAATTAGCATAAAAATCCAATTATTCAAATTTATTAAAATAAGTGCATTCAATGTAAGTAGAACCTCCTTAAATTAATATTTGATAAATTAATAATCTCTTTTAAATAATAAATCTTCCAGTCCCAAGTCATCACCAATGTATTAAACTAATAATCTCCATTAAATTATAAAACAATATATTTTAAATATTTTATTTGTAATTTATATATCCAAATATTCCATAAATTAATAATTACGTAAAAATTAAATACCTTTTTCTCATGATTGTCCGCCAAACAATTAATCTTTGCTCTTTAACACATTCTATATACTTTTTACTTTTAAATTATTATAACTTTCTCGTACTAAATTTAGACAAACTACTATTGACTAACTTGTAAATCCTATTTCTTCAAAACCCATTGCTATAATTCTTTTTGCATGCATGAAAATTGTTCTTTGCTATATCCACATAATATATTGCGCATTTGATTTGTCATGTTTCTTTTTTTACACCTTTGAGATGTGAAGCCATTTTTCTATTTTAAGGCTGAAGATACCATAAATAATAAGAGATTGTGTTGGGTTAAATCATATTTGATTTCATGCAATATATATTTTATGCACTTCTTTTGATAAAGTTGAATACATTGAATCTTTATGTTAATTGGTAATGAACTCTTAATTGGTTAAAGAGTAATATTAGATGTCACCCTTTTTTATCACCTCCTAATTGACATGTCAACTTGATATTTTTTTAAATTTCTCTCTCTTATCGTTTTAATTTTTCTCTCTCTTCTTTTTTCTTTTTCACTCCTCAATTAACGCTTTCTTGTTCCTCTTGTCTTTCTTTTGTTTAAACATAAACGTTCCTATATTTTTTGTCTACCATTCAATATTTTTTTCCAGACTTCTTCTTCTCTTATTGACGAATTAATAGTTTTCAAAAATAGAGGAAATTATTAATACGGACGCATCAAATAACTTGGCGAACATATCAGGCCACGGTAAGTCTTTTTCATTTATTTTTCCGAAAGTCAATGTTAATGCCCAAATGTTCTGTTTCTTGCGACACGGTAGCTTCACCGACCATAGACAGCTATAAATAGTTGGAAATGTCTTCGGTGTATTCAAGCGTTTTAAATATAGTCAAGGACAAATTTCATAAATAGTTTTTAATATTGACAAGTTTTCTTATTCTCGTTCTAATTATTTTAAAAGTGATGCATTTAATTTTTAATATTTATACTTTTGGTCAATTTCATTCTTATTATTACAAGAGTGTCGCGCTTAATCTTTTAAATTTACAAAATCTTTTGAAGAAGGCCTAAAGCCGTACAATGTAACCAACGAGACTCAAGTTGAGAACCTCTTGCATAACAGTGAGTAACATTATCACTGAATCAAATCCTTAGTTGTTTAAACTAAAATTTTTTCAGAACATAATAAAAAGTCCATTCGTTTGTTTTAAAATGACTCCAACTCAATTCGCTTTCCTTTCTATTCTTTTTTCCAAACAAGATGTTAGCTATCAATCCAAATAAAATGGGAGAAAATTCTTGTCTTTTATTTTACTTCTCTCTTTCTTTTTGGCCATATCGTTACCTTTTCTTCTCATCATAACAATTTGAACAAATTGTTAAAGGGAAAATTGGGAGTCATGTTTGCGTCATTTTGTATTAAATATACAAAAATCAAATAAGTTTTGGATTGTGAATTTTTTTATTATATTTCAATTTTGAAGATAGCCTAATGAAGGAAAATGATGAATTCATGATTATAATTTGATTAGGTGTCACCATTCAACTTTCAGTTTGTGAATTTCACCCACCATCATGCGTCGCTTTCTACTGATCCCACCCGCCACCTTGTGGAATAACTCCTGAAGTACGGGAAGACGGCGCCGTTGCACCGAATGTTTCCTTGTATATATAGGTTATGCTGCAACGAATTACAAGCAGCATAATCTATATTGTCCCCTATGTTGCCCCGAATGTTTCCTTGTATATATAGGTAGCAGTAATGCATATGAGAACACGGGTGTTTGATTTGAATCCGCAAATCATATTACGCGAGTCCCTTTATCAGTTTCACAAATGGAATCCAACAACATTTTTCAGTGTCTTGAGGGCAAGACTATAACTTGGCGTTTTATGCAGTTTCAGCAATTAATCTTTTACTTCTAACAGAATAAATTGCTCCATTCAGTGGCGAAGCCACTTGAGAATAAAGGTGTGCTTGATATATATATATATATTTTGGTTTTAAAAAATAATTATTATATTAAATACTTTAATTATACGAGTGTGCACCTTAATTTCCGTTTATACCTTATAATCATTACCCGAAAACTTCAATGCACTAGCTCATCTCCCTTCTCTCTCCTCTCCTCGCCAGCTTTTGTAATTTGGAGCCCCGCATAGTTTTAACTTCGTCGTAGTTACTTCTATAAAGTAATTTGCATGCTCGAGTGCATGACTACAATTTCGATGCAGTGCTAGTGGAGCGGATACTTCACATTCAGCCAAACATCAACAAGCTCTTCCTTCTAATGAGAGCAGCAGATGTCGTGTCAGCTAGACGACGATTATATGATGAGGTGCGTACCCTCAGATCTTTTAAGTGGATTAAGCATCTTTACGATATCAACATTTTTTCTTTTTCTTTTTTTTTTTTATTCAAAGGCAGATCTAAAACTATACATACATATATAAATGTAACCAACGAGACTTAACTTTACAACCTCTCATACACTGCGAGTATCATACGATATCAACGTTTTGGCTCAGTCACCATTCGCTCCTTTATAGTCGTTTTTATACTTTTGTCCTACGCTAGGATATGGAAGTCTTTCTTTTCCTTTCTCTGGTGCTTTGAAGTCTAGTCTAATTCTTATTCTGTAATGATTTCTGTAACTAAACTAAATGCTAGATATTATTCCATTTAATTAGTTGAGACATGTTAAAAGAAGGGAAAGAAATAAAAAAGTTTGTTAACTACTTTAGCATACAAACGAAACATTTTTAAAGAGGGTGATAAATGAATAATGAAAATAAAACGCTGTTTCTGTAAATTACAATAGACTACAAAGACCCTTAAGGAACCATGTTATTATGTACCTGCAGGTCATTGAAACCGAGCTATTTAAAGTGTTGAAGGAGAAATGGGGTGCCAACTTGAGACCCCTTCTCGCAGACAAAGTGGTTCCAGTTCCTGGTGACGTTGCTTGTGAGAACTTAGGGATTCAAGATTCCGATTTGAGAAATGATATGTGGAGAGAAATAGACGTTGTTGTTAATTCTGCTGCCACAACAAGGTTTTTCGAAAGGTAATATTAGAAGTATAGGTTGAATATCCAGCAAGAGAAATGAAGTTTAACTCTTAAATGTCTTTTGGGTGTTAATATTCAGGTATGATCTTGCCTTGGGTATCAATGCTTCCGGAGCAGTAAATGTTCTAAACTTCGCCAAAAAATGTTCGAAAGTGGAGCTGCTTATCCATATATCTACTGGTTAGTACTTAGCACTAGCTCTGTTAATTAATTACACATTACTTAACAACTTAAACTTTTAGATCAAATATTTTTTTAAGATGATATCAAAAAGCCAAAGTTATAAGTTCAGTCTCCTCTTGGGGCCTGTTGGAGACGTAAGTCTCACTACTAGAATCTCGTTTATCACATGCATAGCTTGCACGTGAGGGGACCCGCAAGAAATATCAAATTAATTAAATATAACTATCTAACAGTTTAAACTTTTAAATTAAATGGGTACTGAAGAAGCTCCACTTTCTATCCCTCACTTTTTTTCAAGAAGAATGGATTGAAACATATACTAAAATTGTTAAGATTGCTTCATCCAATTCCAAATTTGAATATATAAAAGCAGCGTGTTATTAATGCTTAAAAGTTAAATCACTGTGTAGCCTATGTTTGCGGTGATCAGAAGATAGGAATCATACCAGAGAAACCTTTCCGAATGGGGGAGACACTCCATGGAGCCTCTACCTCGTATCTTGATATTGATGCAGAGAAGAAGCTAGTGGATGAAAGACTAAGATTAAAAAAGTTTAGATTATGCAAATAATCTGGGACCGTGTTTTAAATAAAACTAAATATATATAGAGGCTAAAAGATTAAAAAAGTTTTAACTACATACATAAATTATAGTTATAAATACTTTTAACAATTCGATATAATTTGAGTTTTTGGTATTCAAAAAAGTAGAAAATATGATGGTCAAACTCTCCTATTAACTACTTGAGAATGTAGATTCAAACAGAACTCGTTCCGCCGGTTTATTTATATATTTATTTACTTGGTTATGGAAAGATGACAAACTTCAGTGGTTATTTGGTGTTTTACCCTTTTAAGTATTTGATATATGTGTTTGTGTTTTATGGAAAACTTGCCATGACAGAACTATGGATGGCTTTTTCGTTGCTTATGGTGAAGGAAAATTGAAGGTCCTGCTTGGTGATCAAGAGTTAATAATTGATGCAGTGAGTCTGCAAAATGATATCAATAATGTTGATCAATTAATCTATTTGTTTCTTTAATTTAATTTTATTCCCTTCCTCACTTACTTTATTGCCTTTAAATTTTCATAATTTGGATGTTTTATCACTAACATTCAGAATTTGTTGCAAACTATGAATGTATCTTCATTTGTAGAACTTTTGAAGAGTACATATTTGAATTATTAGAATTCCTTACAAATACCAGGTGATATGGTAGTGGACTTTATTCTCGCAGTAATGGTCGCACATGCACATCAGCTGCCCCAACCGCTCATTTATCATGTTGGTTCTTCTCGAAGGAATCCTCTAACTTATGCTGACCTTTACAAATTTATGTTCAATTATTTCACAAAAAATCCATGGACCAATGCTAGTGGAAAACCAGTGAAAGTCACGAGACTTAAAATAGTAAGAACCATGGCTGGCTTCCGCAAACATTTCATGGTTTGTCTTCTACCACTCGTGAAGGTCAGTTTTCATAATACCAAATTGCTATTAGTCCTGATAATATTCTATTTTGTTATCCAAGTTCAAAACTCCTTTTTCATCACAAAGTGATATTACACAAACTTTCTGACCTCAGCCATGTATATTTGATCACAGGATTGTATGTTATACATGAGATAATCTTCTACATGGAATATATTAGAGATGTCATAATCCAAATTAATCGTTTTCATCACCAGCAGGTCCACTAAATAGTTCTTATAATTCATTTATACAAGGGGAGGATTTAAGAATTTTTTTTAATAAGGACTAAAATTCATAATTTTTTAACTATATAAATATATAATTTTTTTTTCAGTGGGGCTATAATGTAGGAGAATACAAACCAAATCCCAAGATGACTATTTGATTCTTGGAGTTATGGGGAAATGAATATCAAGCATATCAAAGGTTAAAAGTATTTAGTGGATTAATTGAAGAAACAATTGAATGTTATGAATAGATGTATTTAGTATGTGTCTCTTAGTTTTCCCAGATGTATTTAGTATGTGTCTCTTAATTTTCCTATCTGCTAGTATAAATTGACTTTGATGGTTTTGTATCAAAATAGCCAAACTATTCAAGCTATGTACACTACAAGAAATTTTGGAAAGGGAGACGACACATTTCCGTCTCCAATTTGGAAAAGAGATGGAATGGAGACGAAACTCAGCCGTAGCTTCTCAAATCATCGTAAATTTTGAATTTTGTCTTCATTTCGTCTCCAAAAGATATTTCATCCTCGTTTTATCGCAAATGATGTTCATTTCCTGTTCGTCTCCATAAGAAAATCTTCTTCAATTTGTCTCTCTCGCATTTCGTCACCTTTTCGTATCAGTTCCGTCTCCTTCACATTTTTTCACATTTCTATCTCCGTTCCGTCTTCCTCACATTTCGTCTCCTTTCCGTCGTTTTTGTTTTTAGAAAAAAAAATTCTGATTATGTCAAATTTGCTATAAAAATTGAAATTAAAAAACATTATGCTAATCATATATATATATACATACACACATATATATATACATATATATATATATAGACAAAAAAAAGCTGAATTTTTTTAAAAACAACTTAAAATCACGAATTTCAGCTTTATTTGATGTTTTTCTTTCATATTTGTGTATATATATACCCAAAAAACATGAAAGTATTAAAAACATTCTCAAATCACAATACATATACATATAATTGGCATTATATACAAACATATGTATAATGAAATAAACCAAAATAAATTTAAAAATTTAAATACAAGTTAAAAAAAAGAATTAAAATGGTTCAAGTGGTTGGAATTTGCCAAGTTCATACATAAGGACTTGGTATGTTTTTTTTGTTGATATATATAAATAAAGGTCTGTCTCCATTCCGTCACCAAAATTGGAGATGGAATGGAGACAGACCCTTGACACTTTTGGTTTAATTTGTTTTAATTTCCACCCAACTACGTAGTTGTAAGAGTCGGTTAGTAACTGAATTCAAGAAAATGTATCGGGGCTTAGATGTCCGTGGATGTAGACTAAGTCTAACCTATGTTAAAAGTTTTATGTATCCTTTACATTTGTGTGCTAGATCCATTTTCAATAATTAATTCATCTTTTTAACTAAAAGTACATACTTATTTAATGTTTTTTTTTATAAAAATAATATACAGAATTTTTAACTTTTTCTTTGGCCAATGCGGACTGCAAACACATCCGCCACTGCTTTTAACTGAGTCTTCCTTAGGAGCTAGCCATATTTGTCTTTTAGTTTCTTACTGATAATGCACTTTGTAATATACATTTTACTATGTAAGTAATTTTCTACGTAAAATTTCTATGCCCACGAAAATCTTTTAAAAAATAGGACAAAGAATTAAGGATAATCTTGCCCTTTTATGCAAGGAAAAAGCAACAAATTAAATGATCATTTGTACATCTTTTTCTCCTTTTTGTTTTGTTAGCATACTAGAAATAATTAAATAGATAGTCTCACATTATAAATGTCTTTGACACTTCTCCATACAGCAAAGATCAAACATACAAGATACAAGTACATATACGTTGTTTTGAAAGTTTCACATGTTTTTTGGAATTACTTGCACTTTGTAGTTATAGGCACAATGATTTACACATTTATTTTATAGGTATCAAAGTTGTTGAATATGGTATCTTGTCGACATTTTGAAGACCAACATAACAAACTCAAATGAAGTATGAATCATGTTATGCGTCTTGCAGAAGCTTACGAACCATTTGTGTTTTTCAAGGGAATGTATGTCTCTATCTTGTCAATATTTACTCTTAAAGACAAAATTTCTACAATTTTTTTTTTTTTGTCAAGGAAAATTTCTACAATTTGATTTATCTTGATTGAAGGAATTTTCATATTAATAAATACTTATTCTACACAGCTTTGATGATGCAAATAGCGAGAAGTTGCTGATGATGATAAGAGAAAGCAACATCGATGTTGACATTTTGTCCATTGATTCAAAGAGCATTAAGTGGGAGGAATACTTTATGACTACACACCTTTATGGAGTCAAAAGATACTTGATGAAATAATTTTTGTGGGATGCGACCTCCTGAAAAACTATTGGAAATTTAACGTTGATGGGTATTCGAAGGGAACATTCAATATCCTTTAAGTTAATAATAGATTGTGTAACATGGTGAGAATGACTTTGTCTTCTATAAGAGGACAAAGAAGGATATTCTAAAATTCAAAATCTCTTGGTTGTATTTCAACCAATTTAGTAAATAAAAATGTTTTGATGGAATATGATCAATTTATTTGTAAATGATATGCTTTTTTTTTTTTTTGCTACGCAATGTAATTGATATGCTTTTGTTTACATTAAAGATTTTTTATTGCAATTATCAAGCATAAAAATCAATTTGATCTTCTAACACCTGTTTGATATTTTTAGCGCTCATTTCAGATGGTTTTGAAAGTCAATGATAGAGATTAGTGGACAAAGCACTAAAAGTACAACAAACCTAAAGATGTCTTCACACTATGTTAATTGAGAAAATAACTAAATTATGTTAATGAAAAGATCCTAAATGTTTTGTTGCTTGTGACAGGGTTTGTATTCAAGCCTTTTAAATATAGTCGAGGACAAATTTCATGAATGGTTTTTAATATTGGCAAGTTTTCTTACTTTTATCCTAATTATTTTAAAAATGACACGTTTAGTCTCTAATATTTACATTCTTTTTAATTGCATTTCTATTATTACAAAAGTGACGTGCATAGTATTCAAAATTTACAAAAAAGTTTCAATCTAGTTCTTAATATTTTAACTTTTTTTAATTTGTTCCCAAAGTTTCATGTGTAGATCACACTACAAGGACTAAACTGAAATTTTTTACATACTTTGAGGAGTAAGTACGTTAGTTTTGAAATAATAAGGATAAAATTGAAATAAAATATAAATATTGGGTACTTAATTGAAATTTTTACAATTTTGGAGAACTGAACGCATTACTTTTGAAATAATAAGAGCGAAATTAAAAAATAGTAAAAACAATAGAGACTATTTGTAAAATTTACCCTAATAATCAAATATTATATTCTCTATTCCTTCTCCCCTGATTGCAATATATTTACTAAAACAGTTTAATGTTTCTCCAAAATGAGGGTAAAGCCCATTCGTTTGTTATAAAATGACTCAAATTCTCTTAGTTTTCCCTTCTATTCTTTTTCCGAAAAAGATGTTAGCTATTTCTTTTTTTTCTTTTTGTTTATTATTTCCTTTCTTTATCAATCCAAATAAAATGGGAGAATTTTCTTGTCTTTTATTTTACTTCTTTCTTTCTTTTTGGCCTTTTGGTTTCTTTTCTTCTCATAATAACAACTTGAACAGATTGTTAAAGAGAAAACTGGGTGTATATTTTAGTATTAAATATACAAAAATAAAATAAGTTTTGGATTGTGAATTTTTAATTATATTTCAATTTTGAAGATAGCCTAATGAAAGAAAATGATGAATTCAGGATTATAATTTCAGTAGGGGTCACCATTCACCTTTCCCCCATATTTGGATTGCACAAGGGAAAGGAAAGGAAAGGAAAGGAAAAAAATTTTCTTGTTTGGATTGCAAAAAAGTAACATGGGAAAGGAAATGAAAAAATTTACAATTTTTTGTTTGGATTGTAGAAGTAAAGGAAATGAAAGGATAATTTTAGATGAAAAATTACCTTACTTTCTTTCTTATTGGATAAACCATAGAAAGGGTTAAGGATAAATTACTCTTTTTATATAGGGTGAATAGCCCCGGACCCCCTTGTGGTTAAGCGAAACTAGCTATAACCCCCCTGTGGTCCAAAAAATATAGCCGAACCCCTATGTGGTCTACCCGTTGATGGACACCACCCCCCTCCATCAATTTTTCTGTCCAAATTAGCGGAACGTGCTAACCATGCGTGAGTAATGCGATTTTTAATAATTTTTAATGTATTTAATAATAAAATAATATTAATTATTAAGAAAATTTAATTTTTTCTTTTTTCTTTTCATTTTCATTTATTTTTGTATTTACTTAAAAAAATAAAAAAAAATTCATCTTCTCCACCCCTCCCCCCCAGCCTCCACCCACGCACCCCACCACACCCTCATCCCCACCCCTACCCCATACCCTTCCCCTCTCCTCTCTCCTCCTCGCTGCTACTGCGTCGACGGCATCAGCAACGAGATCTGCTGCTACTGCTGCCGCCGATGCAGCAGCAGCGAGGAGGAGAAGGGAGGGGGGAGGGAGGGGAGAGGGGGAGGGTAGGAGTGGGGGTGGGGGTGGGGGCGTAGGATAGGTGTGGTGGGGGTGGGTGGGGTGGGGTGCTTGGGTGAGAGGTGAGGGGTAGGGGTGGGGGGAGGGGGGGTAGAGAAGATGAATTTTATTTTATTTTTTTTAGTAAATACAAAAATAAATGAAAATGAAAAGAAAAAACAAAAAAAAATATTTTTTTTAATAGTTAATATTATTTTATTATTAAATACGTTAAAAATCATTAAAAATGGCATTTTATTCACGTGTGATACACATCCTGTCAAGTTTGACAGAAAAATTGACGGATGGGGGGTGGTGTGCATCAACGAGTAAACCACAGGGGGGTCCGACTATATTTTTTGCACCACAAAGGGGTTATAGCTAGTTTTGCTTGATCACAGAGGAGTCCGGAGCTATTCACCCTTTAATATATTTTACTTTCCTTTCCCTCCATTTTACCCCAAATTGAAAAAATTGTAAAATGCTTCTCATTAAAGGAAATGAAGGGATTTTGGAATCCCTCCAAATCTTTTACTAAATCTTAAAATGCAATCCAAACTAGAAATGACAATGGGTAACCGCTATAAGCAAAACCGACGGATATCCGCCCGATAAAAACCTGATAACAAAAATCGATGGATAAATCGATAGATTTTGGTTTTTATAAGTAGTAACAGATGGGTAAACTGATAGATTTTAGTTTTAAACGTTAAAAAAAATCGAAACCTGAAATCTAATTATTAATTTATTATATAATATATAATGTGTATATATATCTACATATATAATATAATATTTATAGTTAACAAAAATATAAAAATTATTTTTATACTAATATCTACAATTATGTCAATAGAGAATTAAAAATGGGCTTTTAAAAAAAAATTTAAGGCCCAATACAATTATTCAAAAAGAAACAACAAAAAAAAAAAAGTTATTAAGCTTAGCCTAAGTGCCCAACTAAAAAAAAAACTATTTAAATTAATATTTATGGATTTTGATTTATTGTATTTTTAATTTTTTTTACATTTAAATTAATATTTTTTAAATATATCTTTGGAATTTTTTCTATTTAAATTATTATTAATTTTTTTAATTTTGCGGTTTTGATTTCGGTTATTTGCGGTTTTTTTATACTTGTCGATTTCAGTTTTGAATAATGGTTTTTAAAACCATTGGTTTTTTATTTCAGTTTCAGTTTTGGATTTCAATTATACTAAATAGTTTCGATTTCAGTTTTTTTTTAAATCGCAATTAGCGGAACCACTGTCATTCCTAATCCAAATGAAGAAAGAATTCCTTAATCCAGCCCCCCCTTCCTTTACTTTTCTTTAAAAAATGTAATCCAAACAAGCTGGAACAGTTTGTGAATTTGACCCGCCACCTTCTGGAATAACTCCAAACATAGGGGAAGGCGGCCGCCCTGAATTGCAAGCAGCTAAATCTATGGTCCCCCACTATGTTGCCCCGAATGGCAAGTAGCATATCCATTCTATGGCGCGACGATTCCAATGACCTTTTTTAAGCCAAAGCAGAAAAAGTTTGCTTGTATATAAAGGCATCAGTAATGCATTTAAGAACATGGGTGTTTGATATGAATCCGCAAATCATATTACGTGAGTCCATTTATCAGTTTCACAAATGGAATCCCGCAGCATTTATCAGTTTCTTGAGGGCAATACTATATTGATCACAGGCGCCACTGGCTTTCTAGCAAAAGGTACTTTCTATTTTAGCGTTTTATGGAGTTTCAGCAAATTCTTCTATTTCAAACAGAATAAATTGCTCCGTTCGCACCTCATCTCCCTTCTCTCTCCCCTCCAGCTTTTGTAATTTGGAGCCCCGCATAGTTATAACTTCGTAGAGTAACTTCTATAAAGTAATTCGCATGACTATGATTTCGAAGCAGTGCTAGTGGAACGGATACTTCGCATTCGACCGAACATCAACAAGCTCTTTCTTCTAATGAGAGCAGCAGATGTCGTGTCAGCTAGACGACGATTTTATGATGAGGTGCGTACCCTTAGATCATTAAAGTGGATTAAGCATCTTTACGATATCTAACATTTTTTCGTTTTTCCTTTTTTTTATTTATTTATTCAAAGGGAGGTTTAAAATTATATATATATATATAGATGTAGTCAGTAAGAGTTAAGTTCGCAACCTCTCATAAACATTTTGGCTCAGTCACCATTCGCTCCTTTATAGTCGTTTTTATACTTTTGTCCTACGCTAGGATATGGAAGTCTTTCTTTTCCTTTCTCTGGTGCTTTGAAGTCTAGTCTACTTCTTATGCTGTAATGATTTCTGTAACTAAACTAAATGTTAGATATTATCCCATTTAATTAGTTGGGACATGTTAAAAGAAGAGAGAGAAATGGGGTGCCAACTTGATACCCCTTCTCGCAGACAAAGTGGTTCTAAGTTCCTGGTGACGTTGCTTGTGAGAACTTGGGGATTCAAGATTCCGATTTGAGAAATGATATGTGGAGAGAAATAGACGTTGTTGTTAATTCTGCTGCCGCAACAAGGTTTTTCGAAAGGTAATATTAGAAGTATAGGTTGAATATACAGCAAGAGAAATGAAGTTTAACTCTTAAATGTCTTTTGGGTGTTAATATTCAGGTATGATGTTGCCTTGGGTATCAATGCTTTCGGAACAGTAAATGTTCTAAACTTCGCCAAAAAATGTTCGAAAGTAGAGCTGCTTATCCATATATCTACTGGTTAGTACTTAGTACTAGCTCTGTTAATTAATTACATACTATTTAACAACTTAAACTTTTAGATCAAGTATTCATTTAAGATGGTATCAAAAATTCAAAGTTATAAGTTCAGTCTCCTCTTGGGGCCTGTTGGAGACATAAGTCTCGCTACTAGAATCTCGTTTATCACATGCATAGCTTGCACGTGAGGGAACGTGTAAGAGATATCAAATTAATTAAATTATATACTATCTAACAGTTTAAACTTTTAAATTAAGTAGTTATTGAAGAAGCTCTACTTTCTATCCCTCACTTTTTTTCAAGAAGAATGGATTGAAACATATACTAAAATTGTTAAGATTGCTTCATCCAAATTCCAAATTTGAATATATAAAAGTTGGTGAATATGGTATTTTGTGGACTTTTTGAAGACCAATATAAGAAACTCAAACGAAGGATGAATTTGTTAAATCAAACTTAGTTTTTGTGATTTAGCCGTACACGTGTATTTCTAGTTGCTCTTCTTTAGTCACTGGACTCTGTTATAGATAAGTCCTACATAGTTTAAACTTCTTTCAAATAGGCTGTAGATAAATGCATAAATATCTTTTGTAATCATTGTAACCATATTCTGTTGTATGATGGCTTTATAAAGATTGGAATGAGAATAGATCATTCACAAGGGAAAATCAACTCTTTCATGGTATCCTGAGCCAAGGTTTTTTTTTTTTTCCCACCATCGTACCCCACACCTTTTTTTCCATCCTCCCTTCATTATGGCCTCCTCTTCCACCTCTCTCAATACTGCAACAATACCTCCAGTCTCTTTGCCTACCCTTGATCGTATTCATCAGGACATTTCTCTCAAATTAAGCAATGATAATTATCTCTTGTGGAAAACGCAGGTCTATCCAATCTTGCGCTGTCATGGTCTCCTTGGGTTTATTGATGGCACTTTGCTCAAACCAACTTCTTCGCCTGATCAGGTTCCACGATGGGTTCGTCTTGATCAGATGATTCTTGGATGGTTATTAGTTTCTCTCTCCGATTTTGTTCTTTCTCAAGTGGTAGACAAGTCCACTGCACGTGATGTCTGGCTCACATTGGGAACTCTATATGGCTTTCACTCTCGAGCCCGTATTCAGCAGCTCAAAACGGAGCTTCAGTTGCTTCACAAGGGCTCTTTGACTATTCATGCCTATGTTCAACAGGCGAAATCTCTCTCTCTAGCACTTGCTAGTACTGGTAAAGCTGTTGATGATGATGACTTAATTTTGTGGACCTTACGTGGTCTTGGCTCTGAGTTCGACCCCATTGTTGCTGCCATCAAATCACGTCCTGTATGTCGTACGTTTTTTGAAGTTTGTGGTCTGTTACTCAACTATGAACTTCACTTGCAATCGTCTACTTCTATGGTAGATAAGGCTGCTGTTTTTCTTTCTCCAACAATGTGACCTCAGGCTTCATTTAATGGTACTTATTCAGATGCACCTCAGTCCTCTCGAGCCCAAAATTCTGGTCGCCACACTAATGTCGGGAAACGTGGTTGTGGTGGTCGCAGTTCAGGTAGAGGTCGTGGTCGTTCTAATTCTTCATCCATGGTAGTATGCTATCGTTGTGGTCACCCTTACCACAAGGCTAACACGTGTTGGGCTCCTGATGACGTGATTGCCTCATCTGCAAAAGCCTTTAATGCAATGACCATCTCTGACCCAAATGATCCGAATTGGTATTTAGATACCGGTGCTACTCATAACATGACCCCGGATGATGCCCAACTTTCTGGTAAGATCCCTTACAATGGATTAGACACTGTTATGGTTGGAAATGGGACTGGGTTACTTATATCTCAATCTGGTAGTGCTTCCCTCCATCTCTCCCAAGGTTCTGTTTTGCAATGCCCTGTTTTGCATGTTCCTTCTCTTGCAAAAAAGACTTATTTCTGTTGCACAGTTTGCTCGGGATCATAATTGTATTTTTGTCTTTAACACATCTGGTTATTGCATTAAGGAAGCGAGGACAGGAAAGATTCTACACCAGGGGACGCTCAGTAATGCCCTTTACAGTTTGCAACAACCACCTAAGCAGTCTTTTCTAGTTAATAAAGCTGGTCCGAAGCTTTGGCATGCACGGTTGGGGCACCCTTTTGGACAAACCCTTCGCAGACTTCAGCATATTCTTTCAATTTCTTCTCTGTCTTCAGATAATAATTTTTGTAGTAGCTGTCAACTTGGCAAAAGTCACAGGCTTCCTTTTGAGAATAAAAGTCAGCGTTCTTCTACTTTGTTAAATATAGTGAATTCAATTTTTCACATGTGATGGCCCTTTCCACATGTGTAATTCAATCTTCCACATGTGACCACTCTTAAATCAAGTCACACGTAGGGGGAGTGTTAGAATATATACTTGTTCCATATCGAAAAAATAGAAATTCTAAGACTACCTTATAAAATCTTGGGTTACTCCACTTAGTACTAATTAGTTTTAAAATGGAACCCCAGTTATTTTAATATGGTATAAGAGCTGGGCTCTTGGTCCTGTTTATTCATTTGCGTGTGACCTATCTCAAATCAGGTCCATTTATGTTCAATCTTTCACGTGTGTTATATTCCACGCATTTTCAATCTTCCATGTGTGTCTTCTGCGTGTTCAATCTTCCACATGTATTAATCTACCATGTATATTCAATCTTCCAAATGTGACCCATTTCCAAATTAGGTCCATGCGTATTCAATCTTTCACGTGTGACTCCTATCAAATCAGGTCATACGTGAGGGGGAGTGTTAGAATATACACTTGTTTCATATTGAAGAAACATAAATTTTTAGACTACCTTATAAGATCATGGGCTACTCCACTTAATAACAATTGGTTTTAAGCTTGAATCTTAGTTATCTTAACAATTAGCCACCTATGAAAGAGTAAAAAGCTAGATTTACAAATTTCATCCACTTTATAACAAGATTAGATTATGCAAATAATCTGGGACCATGTTTTAAATAAAACTAAATATATATAGATGTTAAAAATTAAAAAAGTTTTACAACTATACATACATAAAGTGTAGTTATAAATATTTTTAACAATTCGATATAATTTGAGTTTTTGGTAGTAAAAAAAGTAGGAAATATGATGGTCAAACTCTCCTATTAACTACTTGAGAATGTAGATTCAAACAGAACTCGTTCTGCCAGTTTATTTATATATTTATTTACTTGGTTATGGAAAGATGACAAACTTCTGTGGTTATTTGGTGTTTTACCCTTCTATGTATTTGATATAATGTATTTGTGTTTTATGGAAAACTTGCCATGACAGAACTATGGATGGCTTTTTCGTTGCTTATGGTGAAGGAAAATTGAAGGCCCTGCTTGGTGATCGAGAGTTAATAATTGATGCGGTGAGTCTGCATAAAGATATCAATGTTGATCAATTAATCTATTTGTTTCTTTAATTTAATTTTATTCCCTTCCTCACTTACTTTATTGCCTTTAAATTTTCAGATTTTGGATGTTTTATCACTAACATTCAAAATTTGTTGCAAACTATGAATGTATCTTCATTTGAAGAACTTTTGAAGAGTACATATTTGAATTATTAGAATTCCATACAGATACCGGGTGATATGGTAGTGGACTTTATTCTTGCTATAATGGTTGCACATGCACATTACCTGCCTCAACCGCTCATTTATCATATTAGTTTTTCTCGAAGGAATCCTCTAACTTATGCTGACATTTACAAATTTATGTTCAATTATTTCACAAAAAATCCATGGACTAATGTTAGTGGAAAACCAATGAAAGTCACGAGACTTAAAATAGTAAGAACCATGGCTAGCGTCCACAAACATTTCATGGTTCGTCTTCTACCACTCGTGAAGGTCAGTTTTCATAATACCAAATTGCTATTAGTCCTGATAATATTCTCTTTTGTTATCCAAGTTCAAAACTCCTCTTTCATCACAAAGTAATTGTTACGCCCCTTGCTGCAACAAGAGCTGTAAAATTAATTAGCTTGTGTTTTGCCAAAATTATGCTTTGACTGAATTTAATTATGGTATATGCGTATATGTTTGGAGAATTATGATTGACATGTTTACCATATTTATAAGAGAGTTGAAAAGGCAAATTGACATCTACATTAAAGGTGATTAAAGTTTTCTTTTTCAAGAAAGGAAGGTTGCCTTATTTAAAGAATTGCTTGGAGACAAAGTCTTTCCATACAACTCAAGGCCCAAGCACGGATTACCTTGTGGAAGTTTAGGCAACTAATTCAGCATATATACAGGGCCTCACACGACTAAAAAGAGTGAAGAAAGAGAGCTGAAAATGAGAATTTATTTGAATATTTTCGAGCTGTTAGGTTTTGCTGCAGTTGATTGACGATGTGCTGCAACAGAAGAGAGTAATAGAGGAAATCTGATAATCCATATATTGCTGCATCAGATTGTGAAACAGACAGCTTATTAATGCTTCTGCTATGCTTATTATTTTAATCTTTGATTGGAAGAGTTTTTAGTTTGTTATTGTTCTATTCATCCTTCGGGAGAAGAAGGTGTAGTTCTCGGGAGAGAACGTTGCAAGTCGAGGGGAGCTTGCCAAACCTAGGTTCATTAAAGAGTTCGTCATCAAGGCATCAAAGTCAAGAGAGAGTCTTTACTTGTGTAAGTCCATTGATAATGTAACTTGTGATTTATTAATGAAACATGTTTGTTTGACCAGGGGAGGTCCTGTGGACGTAGACCGCAAGGTTGAACCATGTTAAATCTCGGTGTCTTTACTTTCTGCATGCGTTTATTTATTTTGTTTTAACTTCTGTTACAACAAGCTAATAACCAGAAACTTTCAAGTGGCATTAATATCGGGTTACTGAACTGACTCAATTAGATCTCTAGAAGAGTTTTGTTTTTCTGGTTATCCTTGCAGATATGGACACTTTACGTGATGACGGATCAATCAATAAACCACCTCTTCTTGATGACTCAAACTACTCATACTGGAAGACACGCATGGGGGTGTTTATCAAGTCCATTGATGAGAAAGCTTGGAAAGCAGTTCTAACAGGTTGGGTGTATCTTACAATTACCGATACACAAGGCAATGTTATACCAAAACCTGAAACAGAATGGACCAAAGCACAAGATCTATTGGCAAATTATAATTCCAAAGCATTGAATGCCATTTTCAATGGAGTTGACATAAACCAATTCAAATTGATTTCAACGTGTTAATCAGCCAAAGATGCATGGGTGATTTTGGAGACGACATATGAAGGCACTATAGCTGTAAAGGTTTCGAAATTGCAAATACTTGCAACAAGGTTTGAAGAATTGCGGATGCACGAGGATGAAACCATTGCTGAATGTAATGCTAAGCTTTGTGACATAGCAAACGAAGCTTTTGCATTGGGAGAAAAATACTCAGACTCAAAGTTGGTGAGAAAAACGTTGAGGTCACTTCCGGACAGGTTTTCCATTAAAGTTGCAGCGATAGAAGAAGCAAATAATGTGGATTCCATGAAACTTGATGAACTAATGAGGTCTTTACAAGCCTTTGAGATGAAATTCAAGCAGAAAAGAAATGAAAAGGGCATTGCACTGCAAGCAAAATTTCAAAAGCGAGAGGATAAAGATCCTTCTAATGATGATGTCATAGAATCTTTAGCCTCACTCACAAAGAATGTCAACAAAGTGCTGAAAATGTTGGAGAAACAGAATGTCTCAGCAAATTCTGAAATATTGAAGAAGAAAAAGAATAAAGGAATTCAATGTTGGGAATGTAAAGGATTTGGTCACATTCAATTTGAGTGTGCTAATACTTTGAAAAGAAAGAAGAAAGCCATAAATACCTCATGGAACGATGAAGGATCAGAAAGTAGCAGCAGCAGTGATGAAGAACACACAAACAACTATGTTGCATTCTGTGTTGCAACAGACCAAGCAGATGTTGAGACAGATGCTGAGACAGATGTTGTGATAGATGCTGTGACAGATGCTGTAATAGATGCTGAGACAAAAACTGAACTCGCTGCAGCAGAATTAGTAATAACATTAGCAATAAGATTGAGTATGACAGATGGTGAAACTGATTTCGAATTGAACAGTGATGAAGAAGAAGACAAATTTATAAGGACCTACAAAATGATGTACCAAAAATGGCTAATCATATGCAGGGTAAATCAAGATCAACTAATCAAGATTGTTGAGCTTGAAAAGGAAAAGGCTGAGTTGCAGCAAAAAGCCGACATGCTACAGTAGGAACTGTCACAGATCTAGCGAGGCTTCAAGATGATGAACTCAGGAACGGATAAACTTGATTATATGTTATCCATTCAAAAGTCTTGCAGAGATTATACTGGATTAGGCTATCAAGGAGGAGCATCAACAAGTCAAATTATGTTTGTCAAAGAAGCTGAAAAATCAAAGATGGAACAATCTGTTGCAATGAAACAGAATGACAAAACCACTGATGTCACAACTGATGTTGCAACAAAAGCTGCAGCAGAGAGTAAAATTTCATAATTTAAGAAAAAGAAGTTCATTCCAGTTTGTCATTTTTTCCACACTCGTGGACACATCAAATCACGATGCTAAAGGTACATTGACATGCTGAGAAGAGGTAAGTTTGTTAAACCCTTTGTTCATGATGATTTTAGGAAGCCACCACAAATGAAAGCGAATTTGTCACAACAAAAAGTGAAACAAATCTGGGTAAGAAAATCAGTTTTACCTTGTCCAGTAGAGCATAAAAAGGTTGTTTCTGACTATGTTGCAATAGAAAATCAACTTGAAGATATCTTCACTAAGGCACTAGACTTTGTAAGGTTTAAGACCTTGAAAAAAGCCTTAGGCATTTGTTCTCTATAAGATTTAATGGTTTGTGTGTATGTGCATTGATTCATCACTAGAGCATTGAAAGTTATATGTATAAATCAGCTAGTGATTTCATTTGTGGAACCATATTATCAATGCACTTCATGGACATGTCATTCCGATGAATCTTAGATTAAAATCTCCACAGGAAAAGATTGTGAGCTTATTTGACGACTGGGGATCTATCAAAGAGAAGTCTCTTTGAGATTCATTCTTGAATTCTATTCACCTTGCCAAAAGACAAAAATCATTTGCAGGATATGGCAGCAAAAGTTGGATTGGAAAGGGCTACCTAAGACCACAAAGAATGGTTCTAGAGTGAAAACCACCATACCAAGAAAAAAAAATTAAAATTTTTGTGTGAAAAAAGGTTATAAAAAAAAATCTGTATGGGTGATTAGATGACCAGGTATGTTGGAACAAGTATTGCTTCTAATCTGACCTAGTGTGATAGATGTTGAGAACCGTCTAGAGTGGCTTGTACATGAAACACACATACACATGGTCCACACTTGAAATTCTTGTTTGATTTATGCATGTGATCAGTAGAAGCTTGAGTGGTGACTCAGAGTTCATACTCATGAGAATTTGTTTGTTTTTAAATTCTGAACTTTTTTAAGGGTCAAAAGAATCTTGAGGGTTGAACGTGAAAGTGTGGAATTTGTTTGGTTGACATATGTTGCAACATAATCTCATACACCAAATTTTTGGAACTTAGTCTGGTCGCAATTTGCTATAGCACAAATTTTGCCTATCTGTCAGTTATGGGTTTGTTGCATCAAAATTGGAAAACTAATAGTTTTGTCGCAGCACAACTTTTCTGTCTGGTGAACAAGTGCTGCAGCAGGAGCTGAGTTGTTACAACTTTTTGTTGATATGTAATAACTGAAATTTTAAGTGGGAAATTAATGGGCACACATCAAACAGGTACTCAGGGGAAGTGAACTATAGTTCCGTTTCTGTTGCAGCAGGAGTTGATGTTCAGGGGGAGCATAGTGTGACTAACCCCTTGTCTTTGTTCGACAAAAAGGGGGAGATAAATGGGATTATATATCTTGTGTTGTTGTATATTTTTTTTGCTCTGATGTTCTTATGCTCATTACTCTGATTCTAAACTTTTTATCCTTACTCTGATACAGTTCGTTTATTCTGGATGTTTAGTCTATGCTCTAATACTCTGATATATTTTGTGTTATGTTTTCTTTGGCTCTGTCTGATACATAGGTACATTGATTATACCTTGTCTTTATCTCTAATGTGTTATTACTCTGATATTCAGTTTTGCCAAAACAAAGCCAAAGGGGGAGCTTGTTACGCCCCTTGTTGCACCCCTTGCTACAACAAGAGCTGTGAAATTAATTGGCCTGTGTTTTGCCAAAACTATGTTTTGGTTGAATTTAATTATGGTATATGCATATATGTTTAGAGAATTATGATTGACAGGTTTACCATATTTATAAGAGAGTTGAAAAGGCAAATTGACATCTACATTATAGGTGATTGGAGTTTTCTTTTTCAAGAAAGGAAAGTTGCCTTATTTAAATAATTTCTTGGAGACAAAGTCTTTTCATACAACTCAAGGCCCAAGCACGGATTATCTTGTGGTGGTTTAGGCAACTAATTCATCATATATATAGGGCCTCACATGATTGAAAAGAGTGGAGAAAGAGAGCTGAAAATGAGGATTTATTTGAATATTTTCGAGCTGTCAGGTTTTGCTGCAGCAAATTGACGATGTGCTGCAACAGAAGACAGTAACAGAGGAAATCTGATAATCCATGTATAACTGCAGCAGACTGTGAAACAGACAGCTTATTAATGCTTCTGCTATGCTTATTGTTTTAATCTTTGATTGGAAGAGTTCTTAGTTTGTTATTGTTCTATTCATTCTTCGGGAGAAGAAGGTGTAGTTCTCGGGAGAGAACGTTGCAAGTCGGAGGGAGCTCGCTAAACCTAGGTTCATTAAAGAGTTCATCATCAAGGCGTCAAAGTCAAGAGGGAGCCTTTACTTATGTAAGTCTATTGATATTGTAACTTGTGATTTATTAATGAAATAGGTTTGTTAGACCAGGGGAGGTCCCGTGGACGTAGACCGCACAGTTGAACCACGTTAAATCTCGGTGTTCTTACTTTCTGCATGCGTTTATTTATTTTGTTTTAACTTCTGTTACAACAAGCTAATAACCAGAAACTTTCAGTAATATTACACAAACTTTTCGGCCTCAGCCATGTATATTTGATCACAGGATTGTATGTTATACATAAGATAATCTTCTACATGGAATATATTAGAGATGTCATGATCCAAATTAATCGTTTTCATCACCAGCATGTCCACTAAATAGTTCTTATAATTCTTTTATACAAGGGGAGAATTTAGGAATTTTTTTCAATAAGGACTAAAATTCATAATTTTTGAACTATATAAATATATAATTTTTTTTTTCGGTGGGGCTATAATATAGGAGAATACAAACCAAATCCCAAGATGACTATTTGATTCTTGGAGTTATGGGGAAATGAATATCAAGCATATCAAAGGTTAAAATAATTTAGTGGATTAATTGAAGAAACAATTGAATGTTATGAAGAGATGTATTTAGAATGTGTCTCTTAATTTTCCTATCTACTAGTATAAATTGACTTTGATGGTTTTGTATCAAAGTACTCCAAGCTATTCAATCTATGTACACTGCAAGAAATTTCGGAAAGGGAGACGACACATTTCTGTCTCCAATTTGGAAAAGGAGACGGAACGGAGACGAAACTCGGCCATGGCCTCTCGAATCATCCCAAATTTTGAATTTCGTCTCAAATGGAGACGAAAAGATATTTGTCCTCGTTTCATCGCAAATGATGTTCGTCTCCATAAGAAATTCATCTTCAATTTGTCTCCCTCACATTTCGTCACCTTTTCGTATCTATTTTGTCTCTTTTCCGTCTCCGTTCCGTCTCCCTCACATTTCGTCTCATTTCCGTCATATTTTTTTATTTTAAAAAAAAAATATATATATATATATATAAAATTAGTGAAGTTATAAATTCTGATTATGTCAAATTTGCTATAAAAATTGAAATTAAAAAACATTATGCTAATTATATATATATATATATATATATATATATACACACATACATATATATATGTATATATATATATAGACAAAAAAAAATAAAGCTGAAATTTTTTAAAAACAACTTAAAATCATGAATTTCAGCTTTTTTTGATGTTTTTCTTTCATATTTGTGTGTGTATATATATATATATATAAGCATCAAATAAAGCTGAATTTTTTTAAAAAAAGGTTAAAATCTTGAAAAAACTTCCAAAAAATATATATATTTACCTCAATCTATTATTTATACATACATATATATGACATATACATAATACATATATAATCCCAAAAAACATGAAAGTATTAAAAAAAATTCTAAAATCACAATACATATACATATAATTGGCATTATATACAAAGATATATATAATGAAATAAACCAAAATAAATTTAAAAATTTAAATACAAGTAAAAAAAGAATTAAAATGGTTCAAGTGGCTAGAATTTGCTAAGTCCTTACATAAGGACTTGGTACGTTTTTTTTATATATATATATATATATATATATATAAATAAAGGTTCGTCTCTATTCCGTCACCAAAATTGGAGACTGAATGAAGACAGACCCTTGACACTTTTGGTTTAATTTGTTTGAATTTCCCCCCAATTATGTAGTTGTAAGAGTCGATTAGTAACTGAATTCAAGAAAATATATCGGGGCTTAGATGTCCGTGGATGTAGACTAAGTCTAAACTATGATAAAAGTTTTATGTACCCTTTACATTTGTGTACTAGATCCATTTTCAACAATTAATTCATCTTTTTAAATAAAAGTACATACATATTTAATGTTTTTTTTTAAAAAAAAAATAATACATAGAATTTTTAACTTTTTCTTTGGCCAATGCGGACTGCAAACACATCCGCCACTGCTTTTATATGAGGTATATCCGAAATGTAAATAAATTTGATTAATAGCTGAGTCTTCCTTAGGAGCTAGCCATATTTTTCTTTTAGTTTCTTACTGATAATGCACTTTGTAATATACACTTTACTATGTAAGTAATTTTCTACGTAAAATTTCTATAACCACGAAAATCATTTCAAAAATAGGACAAAGAATTAAGGACAATCTTGCCCTTTTATGCAAGGAAAGAACAACAAATTAAATGATCATTTGTACATCTTTTTCTTCTTTTTGTTTTGTTAGCATACTAGAAATAATTAAATAGATAGTCTCACATTATAAATGTCTTTGATACTTTCTCATACAGCAAAGATCAAACATACAAGATACAAGTACATATACGTTGTTTGAAAGTTTCACGTGTTTTTTGGAATTACTTGCACTTTGTAGTTATAGGCACAATGATTTACACATTTATTTTATAGGTATCAAAGTTGGTGAATATGGTATCTTGTCGACATTTTGAAGACCAACATAACAAACTCAAACGAAATATGAATCATGTTATGCGTCTTGCAGAAGCTTACGAACCATTTGTGTTTTTCAAGGGAATGTATGTCTATCTTGTCAATATTTACTCTTAAAGACAAAATTTCTACAATTTTTTTGTTCAAGGAAAATTTCTACAATTTAATTTATCTTGATTGAAGGAATTTTCATATTAATAAATACTTATTCTACACAGCTTTGATGATGCGAATACCAAGAAGTTGCAGATGATGATAAGAGAAAACAACATTGATGCTGACATTTTGTCCATTGATTCAAAGAGCATTAAGTGGGAGGAATACTTTATGAGTACACACCTTCATGGAGTCAAAAAATACCTGATGAAGTAATTTTAGTGGGGTGCGACCTCCTAAAAACTATTGTAAATTTAATGTTGATGGGTGTTTGAAAAGAAACTCGAAACTATAAGTATGTCATTCAATATCCTTTAAGTTAATAATAGATTGTGTAACATCGTGAGAATGACTTTGTCTTCTATAAGGGGACAGAAAAGGATATTCTAAAATTCCATATCCAAAGCCAAAAGTCTTGGTTGTATTTCAACCAAGATATAATAAAAATGTTTTGATGGAATATGATCAATTTATATGTAAATGATATATATATATATATATATATATATATATATATATATATATATGTATTGCTAGGCAATATAAATGATATGCTTTTGTTTACATTAAAGATTTTTTATTGCAATTATCAAGCATAAATCAATTTGATCTTCGAACACCTTTTTGATATTTTTAGCGCTCATTTCAGATGGTTTTGAAAGTCAATGTTAGAGATTAGTGGACAAAGCACTAAAAGTACAACAAATCTAAAGATGTCTTCACACTATGTTAATTGAGAAAATAATTAAATGATGTTAATGAAAAGATCCTAAATGTTCTGTTGCTTGTGACGGGGTTTGTAACGCCCCAATCCCTCATGAGATCGGGGTCCCGATCCAAAAACCCAAGGCACGAAAAATGAGGGAAAACGGACGGAATCTGCCCTGTTTATAAGGCTATCAGTTCACCTGAAAA
This sequence comes from Ehretia macrophylla, assembly GCA_037974665.1. NCBI lineage: Eukaryota > Viridiplantae > Streptophyta > Magnoliopsida > Boraginales > Ehretiaceae > Ehretia > Ehretia macrophylla. The sequence continues at coordinate 28,749,440 of CM075778.1, read as the reverse complement.
CAGTAAATTTATCCTCAAAACCTCAACCCAACTCCAACATACAATCTCATCCTCCAACGTCAACACATACAACAAATTCCTCATGGCCATCCGAGCCTTGGAACCTAACATTATAACACACAAGCATGCAAAGATAAATCCATTGAAATTCTATATTTTTAATCCACTTATCATACCACTTTACATTACCAAACAAGTTTTCTTATAATTTATGTCCAACCAACTAGCTAGCCTCTAATGACTACCCAAGCATGCAACATTAAACACTAAAGCAAAACATAAAATTATTACAACTCAACTAACTACTAACATCATATAATACTTTTAACTTCAATTTACATTCATCCAAGACAACTCAATTATACACAATACCCATAGGACTCAGAATAGATAATAACTACATCCTGGACATATCCTTTACAAAGCTAGCATATAGGCACTCCAACCTCAGCAAGATAAGCAACACAGCTAAACAGCATTTAAGGCAACAACAATTGCTCTAACTGCACCTCCTGAAACATGTTAAAACGAGAAATGAGTAACTAAGGTTACTCAGTGAGGGAGGGGATACAGTAAACCAAGGGTGTTTCCGAAAATCATTTTGTACAATGCAACAAAAATAATCATACAAGTAATACAATATAGCGAGTCAATCGAATAAACATTAAACATATGTCAAAATGATACGGTTCATCTTTTTTATCTTCAATCTTGAACCACGAACCATGATCTTCAAGCAAATGCCGGCAAACCCCTTATTCCTCCATTGGGATACTCTGAATGTACCCGGATCCTACGATCCATTGTCTCAAGGTAGGTCTGTATGCGCCAACGAGGTGAACCATGCCTCTGGAGTAAGGGAGTATGCCTTAGCAAGATAGGGAATAGGCACCATGGTAGCCGAGCTAGACTGACAGCCCGATGCTGCCCAGAGTTTCTCAACACTACCATGTCCGAAAAGGTTGCGCAACCCAATACGAATTCGAGAATTCACGAGATAATTGCAAATAATCACAAGAATTCACAAGATCACAAGTAAATAGTACATATAAACTTTATCAATTAAAGTTAAATCATACAATCTAAAAGCAGTAAAATAAGCTAAGAGGCACAAAAGGAATGAAGACTCCCTCACCTCTACCGAGCTCCAAGATGCAAGATTGTACATCACTCTCAATCACCTTGTACCTAAGACCAAACATTACTTCAATTATCCTTTAACTACAACAATCTTTAATTATCAACTAGGTTAGTTAACTTATAGTTTTCCTAATTAACATACAATATTTATTAAAACCCCATCTTTAGCAAAATGTCACATTTATATACTTTAACTTAACATACAACCTAAGTAATCATTCAAGTAGTTAAGTATACAAGTTATAGTCATAACTTCACACATACAATACAATTTACACGCAATGTAAATAATATAACAAGATATAAGCATTAAACATGAAATAGACATATAAGTTCAAAGAAGATAAATCCACACTTTTCATGAAACTTCACCATTAGCTCACGTAGGCCATAAGAATGCTTTTAAACACATAATAACCATCTACAAGACAATTACTAGTCTTAAACACCTAACTTCAATATTTTTCCCTTTGTCAACTAATACTATTTGACTCACAATCAAAGGACGAGGTTCAAGATTCTCAAATGAGCTATTCAATTCTTCTAATGATATTTTATGACACCTTTAGGACCCTTGAAACCACTCTTTAACCCGCAATTACCGCAAAAGTCCCATTTGCCCTTTAGTCCAGTTGAACTACAAGTACCCTAACCAAGTATCACTTAAGTGCCATAAAAGTACATTAAGCTCTATCATACTTATTTAAGACCCATTAGCACCCTAAACCTCACCCCGGTGCCTTACTTTAATTGATTTCTATTTTAGACACAACTAAGACATTAATTTTCAACTATCTCATAATTCAATAATTTTTATCGTGCAACCGTTTTAGCATCCATAGGGTCCATATCAAGTGTCAAAACTAGTATCGGGTCACGTTTTAATGGTCTTGAGTGAATAGTGCTAACACACAAAATCTGTTAATCAATACACAAAATCAGTTGGACGATACCCAAAATCAGCCGACTAATACACAAAATCATCCGATGGATACACAAAATCTACCAGATGATACACACTTAACTACGCAAATTTCACCTTTAGACTCTAATTCTTTCTTTCTTCTTGCGACACATGAGTATACACACAACCTTCACTATATCACAATTATAATACTTCACTTAGCATGCTTATACATCATTTAATTAAGCTTATATACAAGAATAATCAAAAGCCCTAAAAAACTACTATTCATCATCTTCAACATATCAACTACACATAAATCTTTAACTACACATGTAATATAAGCTCAAAAGTTTGTTCAACACCATCACTAGCTAGCATTCGAGGTATTAGAAGCATTATATCATCAATTAACAACAATTACACAAATTCACCATAGTTAGAAAACAACAAAAATGTATAAAAACAAGCTTCCTTCACCTCGTATAAGCTAGGAAATAGAAGGAAATAGCGAGAAACAGCTTTGATCCTTGCTAAAATGGCCTAAAATTGAAGAAATTCTCCAAGCCCCAACCCAAGACACCCCACGGCTTCTTTTCTGCCTTTGGACGACTTTGCTCTTTTTTTTCTAAGTTATATGCTTGTTATGTATATATAATATATAAGGCTATGTAATTAATGGGTTGGTTTTTCATTGAGCTTATTTACTTAATTTAGATGATGATTAGTGGCCCAAAACTATCCTAGAACATCTAACTGCCCAATTAAAAAAACATATAGGCCAAGTTACTATTCATTACATGATACTATTCACTCAAACCTTTCCCGAAATGCTCGAAATGAAATTCTTTCAATGAACGTACCTTAGAAATAGTTTAAATAAGGTAAATGTGTATTCCAAATAATTAAATAAAATAATTTGAAAATCACTTCGAGCTCTTTAAGCAAATAATAGAATTTAAGTAAATAAGGCAAGAAAATAAATCAAATTAATGCAAGTATGAAAATATTCGGTTATTTATTTTATATAAGTTAATTAAATATAATTTGCAAATTTTTTTTTCTTCTCTTTTTTTTTAAAGAAATGTGAATAGTATCTAGCTAGTAAATGTAATTTGCTAAAGAAGACACATAATTGTATTCAAACATTTAAACACATGTTTAAATATATGCTGGCTAGTATTGTTTACTACATGTTGGGTCTGGGCTGTTACACTCTTCCCCCTTCAAACAATTGCGTCATCGCAATTTCTTATTCTGAAAGAGATCTCATCTTAATTGCTCCAATTCTGATCAGCACTGCTACCGGAAAAGAGTACTGCACAACCATATCAACAAGAGGACCCCATAAGATTATCACTGAGAGATCGAAGAAGAATATTAGAAGAACTTCATATAAGAATTCCCAGTGGAAGTGTCGAGTAAGAAATCCATTTTAAGATTCCGAGGTAAGACGCCAAGAAATTACCAATAAGAGGCCTGAATTCAAATACCGTGAGTACCTCAGAATAAGATGTCAGAAAGAATTCCAAACACGAATATCACTGATGCCTGATATGAATGTTAGATGCTAATTATTCTGTTTATGAAGAATACCTTGGAGAATACTGTGGGAAATATCATACGTAAAGCCCATAATAGGGGTACCAAATAAAGGTCCCCATTAAGAATATCAGTTAAAACCTCTTAATAGAATACCATAAAAGAATCCCATACATGCCGAATAAGAAATCCAACTAATATTTTTCCCAAATGATTTCACCGATAGAAATACGGTCAGATGTTGGTTGACTTCAAATAAGTTCCAAACAAGAATTCCGATTATGAGTATTACTCCCCACAGGTTTTAATGCATGTATATGTATGAAATTCAGAGTTCACACTTCCATATAAACAATTATGACCACATATGTATCATTCATGTTGACATAAAAAAAATCAGGTTCTCCAACGGAAGCCTAATATCTGACTTCCTTCCTCGGTGGTCCTTGAACACTAAATGACTCGTTTTCAACCATCTTCATTCTACAGGGGAAGAGGTTACTTACCAATCTCAAGGAATAATACATGCATGCAATTACAATCACTTAGGGTAAATCACGTATAATGCACATATATTTACATAATTATATATATTACATACTTTTTACATATTACATAAACACAATTAATACCTAATCTAGTATGTAACCACTAACTATGTAAAGGTCAATAACAACTAATCTATTCACAAGATAATTAACACAAATAATAATTAGTTCATAAAGGTTAAATACTTACACAATTACTAAGGATTAAGGCAAATATTTACTCATGGAATTACCGCAGGTCATATAATTGCATGTCTTACAAATACTTCATTTATTTGCACAAAGAAGTCACATAGATGCACATATAACCACACAAGTACACACATATCATATAAGTTGTACTTATTGCACAAGAAGGTCATGTAGGTACATGTAAAGTCACACTGGCACAATAAGTCTCATAAGTACAACTTCCATGCAAAGACACAAAAGACTTCCATATAAATCTACCGAAGTACACGTAGTCCCGTTTTTAATCATTCTTCATGTATCATATAAACAAATCAAATAAACACGTTTTCATTCAAATAACACGAGTCTCACATGCAAGCACACCACTACTCAAATCATATTTCACATACACGTACTCAGGATTAACTACCCAACAGACCGAGGACCCTGTCCCGACTAAGAGCTGGCTAAGCTCTAATACCGCCTGTAACGCCCCGATCCCTCACGAGACCGGAGTCTCGATCCAAAAACTCAAGGCATGAAAAAGAAGGGAAACGGACGGAGTCTCCCCTATTTATAAGGCTATCAGTTCACTTGAAAACAGTAAATTTATCCTCAAAAGCACAACCCAACTCCAACATACAATCTCATCCTTCAACGTCCAGACATACAACTCATCACCTTTTGAGTGAGATTTTGAGAAGAGTTCATCTTTGGCAACAAACTTCTCAAGGCCATTCGAGCCTTGGAACCCAACATTATAATATACAAGCATGCAAAGATAAATCCATTGAAATTCTATCTTTTTAATCCACTTATCATACCACTGTACATTATCAATCAAGCTTTCTTATAATTTATGTCCAACCAACCAGCTAGCCTGTAACGCCCCGAACCACCACCCCCACGGCTGCATGGAACTCCCCGCCCTTAACGGTACGAGCGAGCCTAGGAGGCCGTAGCGAGTGGGCCGGAAACGCCACTATGCAAGAATTATCCGCTTTGGAGCCCATACCCCTCACGGTTTTTTCCTCACCCGGCCACTACTAGGAAAAGGGCCTTGCACGAATACAAAGGCTTCGCCCTATATATTCAGTAGTCCCAGTGATTCTCCAATCGATGTGGGATGCGGTTCACCACATTCACCCCCTCTTAAGGAGGCCCAGCGCCCTCGCGGGCCACTGGCACAAGGGTCGGCCCGCTCTGATACCACTTTGTAACGCCCCGAACCAATACCCCCACGCCTGCATGAAACTCCCCGCCCTTAATAGTATGAGCAAGCCCAAGAGGCCGTAGCGAGTGGGCCGGAAACACCACTATGCAGGAAATGTCCGCTTTGGAGCCCATACTCCTCACGATTTTGTCCTCACCCGACCACTACCAGGAAAAGGGCCCTGCACGAATACAAAGGCTTCGCCCTATATATTCAGTAGTCCTAGCGATTCTCCAACCGATGTGGGATGCGGTTCACCACATAGCCTCTAGTGACTACCCAAGCATACAACATTAAACACTAAAGCAAAACATAAAATTATTACAACTCAACTAACTACTAACATCATATAATACTTTTAACTTCAATTTACATTCATCTAAGACAACTCAATTATACACAATACCCATAGGACTTAAAATAGATAATAACCACATCCTCGACATATTCTTTACAAAGCTAGCATATAGGTACTCCAACCTCAGCAAGATAAGCAACACAGCTAAACAACATTCAAGGCAACAACAATTGTTCTAACTATACCTCTTAAAACATGTTAAAACGAGGAATGAGTAACCAATGTTACTCTATGAGAGAGGGGATACAGTAAACCAAGGGTGTTTTCGAAAATCATTTCGTGCAATGCAACAAAGATAATCATATAAGTAATACAATATAGCGAGTCAATCGAATAAACATTAAACACATGTCAAAAGGATACGGTTCATCTTCTTTATCTTCGATCTCGAACCACGAACCATGATCTTCAAGCAAATGTTGGCAAACCCCTTATTTCTCCAATGGGGTACTCCAGATGTACCCCGATTGTAATGCCTCATTCCCTCACGGAAACAGGAGCTTTATAAATCCACTAAACACAACCTGATCCCAATCCCAAGTCACGAAAATGAGGGAAAATGGATGGAGTCTCCCCTGTTTATATGACTATCTAAAACCTGTACAAGGAATTATAACCTCGAAATCAAAGTCCAATCTCCTCCATAATTCCCAACTTCCTCTATCATCGCATACAACAAACTTCTCAAGGCCATCCGAGCCTTAGAACTCAACTAACTCAACAAAAGTACACAAGCATGCATGCAAATTAGACAACAAAATAAATCATTGAAGTTATTACAATTCAGCCACACCTATCAACTCAATCAAGACTTTAACGTTAAGTTATATTTCTTATAACTAATATATATACAAAGTATGTAGGCATCAAAAGAAACCTAACTATCTCAATTATACATAGAACTAAACATCTACAATTAGCATATCCAATCATGTAGAATCCTAAGCTTTCTTTACCTCAACTTCAAAGGCTACGAACCTGAAATGGTTAGAAGAAGGATGAACATATTATAACACGTATGCCCAGTGAGTGAATTTTCGAAAAGATTTTCGTGCAATGCATATAAAACATAAAATTAATTTACAAGATAAAGTATTCAATCGAGATAAAAAAACCAAATAGCATATTTAGGAAACTATAACTAAAAGATGAGCAATAAATAATATACAATGGAACACAATGGCCACTTAACACAATCAACAAGACAAGACTGATGTACAATTGACTATTAAGTGTCATATATCAAGGAGATGAAATAACCACAATAAAATAAGTATACAATATGACAATGAGAGTTCAATCAAGGTAACTCTCCAAGGAACAAGGGCCCAAGCAAGAGTTACAATATCCATTAATAACTAAATAGCTCATATAAAGGAATATAATTACAGTTAACTCTCCTGTGGTAGATCTATATGCCCCAACGAGGCGGTTCAAGCCTCTGGGGTAGTGGATTATGCCATGGCGAGAGATTCTAAAAAGGATATATCACCAATCGCGAAAATGAATCACGAACCACGAATCACAAGAAATATTTACTATATCAATAAGCCGGCACAAAACCGCTTATAACTCCCATGGGTGTACTCCAGATGTACCCCGATCCAATGACTCATATCTTCTGGGGTAGATTTGTATGCCTAACGAGGTGAACCACGCTTCTGGGGAGGGGAATGCCTCAGAGTCGTGGTTCAGGTAATTCACAAGATATCAACATACGACTCAAGTAACTTGGTTAAATCGTGAAATCATTGAGCAAGTAAATGAACTAAATGCACAACAAGATGAAGTCCCTCACCTTAGATCAGGCTACATAAGCTAGCAAAAAGCTATATTCACTTCCAACCTTCCTTGACTTAACTTAAAGTGCAGCCCTAGTCTTTTCACACAAGTATAACACTTATCAATTAACTATACAAATTCCATTCAAATAACTATGCAAGTAACTATCCTAACACTTTATAGTTGATTATATCCACTCTAACTTAACTATTATGAAATCTCAACAAACAACAACAGAAGCTATACAATCACTTGTTCATTCCACATTATTACATAGTTCAAGTAGTCATACAAATAACTAAATATTGGTAGGTGAACAGTGGCACATATGAGATGAGTAAGGCTAGCAACAACTAGTAAGAGTTAACTTTAGCTATTAACAACTAATTCTCAACAAGGATTGAAATAGCCTTACAATTATTGAATTAACCCTCGCACATAATTACAATATATAAGCAATATATCAAAGAATTAACCATGCTCAATCAAAGTAGCTAACTAATCCAATTCATGAAACTTGACAATTGCAATTCATATGCTATATAATTGTATTTAAACACTTAGATAATCAACTATAAGTCATTACTCAACTTTAAACCTTACTTAAATACCTAACATAATTCAACTATCACATGTTCATTAATTGTTCAAGATTTCCTCCTTTACCATTTACATATAAAGCGAGTTCATTTTCACTTACATTTAAGTAGCTATAGATCAACTTATAAATATTTCTCTTAGGGATCTAAAGTTAATAAAATTCAAGTTCCGTAAGGTTCGAGGAGTATTAAACTTATTCGTTCATATGGTTTACCTTTCTCATCTAAGTGTTCACTAGTTTGCACATAAATCACATGATAGGTTATATAACGCATAGAAAATCATATTATATAGCATCACTTTCAACATATTATATATCTTCACATAGATTAAATTATATAACAAGTAATAACAATGTCTTGTAATACATTATTTAACCTCAAGAAACATTAGGAGAACAAAACAAATAAGCTCAATAGTTTCAACATCACAGTAAGAGCTCAACTTTGTCTGCATATTTACCTAAGCAAATGACTCCCAAATAAATGGATTTTGACATGTATGGAAATCTCTTTGAATTAGATAACTCTAGAATCAAACAGCACCTAATTCCAAGCTAAATTTATCAAGATATGACTAAAGCAATATAGGTGCACAAACTGTCCAGATCGATCACGATTTCTATCAGCTTCAATGTTTAGTGTTTTAGGAGTCCTAAACGATTTTATTTAATTTTATAGCCTAAACAAAGTTTGTTCCTAACTGATCAAACTACTTACCCTAAGTTTTTCATTTTTTTCTAGATAGCATTTCTAGGCCAAACACCACGAAATTCAGGCAAACAAAACTGTCTTGCACTAGCTCAACTACAAACTTCACTGATTTTGGCATTTCAGGCAAGTAAATGATTTTTCTTCAAAATTTCTCCAACATGAAAGTTGTATCTCTCTAAGTATAGATTAATATGTGATGTTTCCAGATTTTTCCCAAAATAATTAATTGCTCAAACAATTCATAAACTACAACAGCTACAACAAAATCCTACAAACATGTACATGTATAAACTTGTCTAATATAACAATTTCTTACTCAACAACACATATATATGCAATATAAGTTCTGAAATAAGTTTTTAAAAGATTCCCCTTACCTTATACACGCTAGGAACGCGAGCTAATGCACGAAAATACGAGAAAATCGGCTCAGGGTTGCTTATTTCTTCTTCTTCTCCTTTTTTATCTCTTGATCGATTGGTATGTATTGTGTGTGATTTGATGTGTGTGTGTGTGTGTGTTGCAGTATTTTTTGTGTGTGTGGAATGTGTTATGTGTGTTTTAGGTTAGGTAGAAATATCTAGGTGGCTCCAATGACCAAATTACCCCCTTAACTAAGTGTGTATTTCTAGTTTGTCACCTTGTAGTATTTTAACTAATCTAGTTAGCTAGTGTAGTGTAGTGTAAATGATTTATTGCCTACGATATCCAAACCACACAAATGCGCATTATACAATGCAAATGCACGTAAAACAATATTAATGTATGAAAAATAACGTAAATGTACCTAAAACCACATAAACGCACATAAATCGATATAAACACCTATTAAATGATATGATATGTATATGATGTTTCATGCAGGGCTTCACACCGATCATACGATCCATTCTCCCGAGGTAGGTCCGTATGCCCCAACGAGGTAAGCCACGCCTCTGGGGTAGAGAAGTATGTCTCAGCGAGATAGGGAATATGCACCATGGTAGCCGAGCTAGACCGACAGCCCGATGCTGCCCGGAGTTTCTCTACACTACCATGTCCGAAAAGGTTGCACAACTAGATACGAATTCGAGAATTCACGAGATATCACGAGATAATTGCAAATAATCACGAGAATTCACAAGATCGCAAGTAAATAGTACATATAAACTTTATCAATTAAATCTAAATCATACAATTTAAAAGCAGTAAAATAAACTAAGAGGCACAAAAGGAATGAAGACTCCCTCACCTCTATCGAGCTCCAAGATGCAAGATTGTACATCACTCTCAATCACCTTGTACCTAAGACCAAACATTACTTCAATTATCCTTTAACTACAACAATCTTTAATTATCAACTAGGTTAGTTAACTTATAGTTTACCTAATTAACATACAATGTTTATTAAAACCCCATCTTTAGTCAAATGTCACATTTATATACTTTAACTTAACATACGACCTAAGTAATCATTCAAGTAGTTAAGTATACAACTTATAGTCATAACTTCACACATACAATACAATCTACAAGCAATGTAAATAATATAACAAGATATAAGCCTTAAACATGAAATAGACATATAAGTTCAAAGAAGATAAATCCACACTTTTCATGAAACTTCACCATTAGCTCACGTAGGCCATAAGAATGCATTTAAACACATAATAACCATCTACAAGACAATTACTAGTCTTAAACACATAACTTCAATATTTTTCCCTTTGTCAACTAACACTATTTGACTCACAATCGAAGGACGAGGTTCAAGATTCTCAAATGAGCTATTCAATTAATCTAATGATACTTTATGACACCTTTAGGACCTTTGAAACCACCCATTAACCCGCAATTACTATAGAAGTCCTATTTGTCCTTTAGTCCATTTGAACTACAAGTACCCTAATTGAGCATCACTTAAGTGCCATAATAGTACATTAAGCTCTATCCTACTTATTTAAGGCCCATTAGCACCCTATACCTTACCTCAGTGTCTTATTTTAATTGATTTCTATTTTAGAGGCAACTACGACATTAATTTTCAACTATCTCGGAATTCAATAATTTTTATTGTGCAACCGTTTTAGCATCCCTAGGGTCCATATCAAGTGTCAAAACTAGTATCGGGTCACGTTTTAATAGTCTTGTGTGAATAGTGCTAATACACAAAATCTGTCAGTCAATACACAAAATCAGTCGGACGGTACCCAAAATCAGTCGACTAATACACAAAATCATCCGATGGATACACAAAATCTACCAGACGATACACATTTAACTACGCAAATTTTACATTTAGACTCTAATTCTTTCTTTCTTCTTGCAACACATGAGTATACACACAACTTTCAATATATCACAATTCTAATATTTCACTTAGCATGCTTATACATCATTTAATTAAGCTTATATACAAGAATAATCAAAAGCCCTAAAAAACTACTATTCATCATCTTCAACATATCAACTACACATAAATCTTTAACTACACATGTAATATAAGCTCAAAAGTTTGTTCTACACCATCACTAGCTAGCATTTGAGGTATTAGAAGCATTATATCATTAATTAACAACAATTACACAAATTCACCATGGTTAGAAAACAACAAAAATGCATAAAAACAAGCTTCATTCACCTCGTATAAGCTAGGAAATAGAAGGAAATAGCTAGAAATACCTTTGATCCTTGCTAAAATGGCCTAAAATTGAAGAAATTCTCCAAGCCGTAGCTCAAGACACCCCACGGTTTATTCTCTGCCTTTGGACGACTCTGCTATCTTTTTTTTCTAAGTTATATACTTGTTATGTATATATAATATATAAGGCTATGTAATTAATGGGTTGGTTTGTCATTGGTCTTATTTTACTTAATTTAGATGATGATTAATGGCCCAAAACTATCCTAGAATATCTAACGGCCCAATTAAAAAAAAAAGTCTAGGCCAAGTTACTATTCATTACATGACACTATTCACTCAAACCTTTCCCGAAATGCTCGAAATAAAATTCTTTCAATGAAAGTACCTTAGAAATAGTTTAAATAAGGTAAATGTGTATTCCAAATAATTAAATAAAATAATTTGAAAATCACTCCGGGCTCGAAGCTTTTTAAGCAAATAATAGAATTTAAGTAAATAAGGCAAGAAAAAAAATCTAATTAATGCAACTATCAAAATAATAGGTAATTTATTTTATATAAGTTAATTAAATATAAATTGCAAAAAAAAAAATTTCTTCTTTTTTTTAAAAAAGAAATGTGAATAGTATCTAGCTAGTAAATGTAATTTGCTAAAGAAGACACATACTCACATTCAAACATTTAAACACATGTTTAAATGCTGAGTCTGGGCTATTACAGGGTTTGTATTCAAGCCTTTAAAATATAGTCAAGGACAAATTTCATAAATGGGTTTGAATATTGGCAAGTTTTCTTATTTTCATCTTAATTATTTTAAAAATGATGCATTTAGTCTCCAATATTTATATTTTTTTCAATTTCATTCCTATTATTACAAAAGTGACATGCATAACGTCCAAAATTTACAAAAAGTTTCAATTTAGTCCTTAATGTTTTAACTTTTTTTTTTTTAGTTTGTTCACAAAGTTTCATGTGCAGATCACACTGCAGGGACTAAACTGAAACTTTTTACATACTTTGAGGAGTAAGTGCGTTACTTCTGAAATAATAAAGATAAAATTAAAAGAAAATGTAACTTTTGGGTACTAAATTGAACTTTTTGCAATCTTTGAGAACTAAACGCATTACTTTTAAAACAATAAGAACAAAATTAAAAAGAGAAAGAAAATCACGTTACCCCCCCGTGTTATAGGAAACTATCACGTTACCCCCTGTGTTCTCAAAATTATAAAAAATACCCCTGTATTTTCAGAAACTTATCACACCGCCCCCCTTCGTTTATTTTCCGTTAGTTTTGCTGTTAAATGTGCTATTCACGCGCGGAAGAAGCATTTGGGCAAGTTTTTAAGCTTTTTATGAGGGTTAAATTGTCCAAAAAGCCCTTGATTTTAGTTTAAAAGGGGCTGCACCAAATTGACCCTTATTTTCGCAAAGTCTCCTTATCTTTGGCAGGTTAAGCTTTTTAACTTACTTTATTGTGTTTTCTTTTTTTTATATATAATTATTTTTATTATGTTATTACTAATTTAATAATGTACCCTTATTTTTGCAAAGTCTCTTCATCTTTGGCAAGTTCAGCTTTTTAACTTACTTTATTGTGTGTCTGTTTTTTTTTTAAATTATTGCTATTATGTTATTACTAATTTAACAATGTATTGTTTTATAATTATTGTAAGCTTACTTAACCTATTTTTCCAAAGCCATGTTAATTTTTTTTCCTCAGTTCAACTTTTCTCAAATTATTTGATGCTATTTCAAGAGTTGACCGAGCTACTTGTGGATTACTATTAGAAAATTTACCAGTGTGATTTCAATGTTCTTTTATGAATGTGGTGCTAAAGCACCATAGGTTTGACCTGTATTTTCATGAAATCTGCAGTTGTTTAATTTTGACTAACGATGCAGTGAACATCAAATTTACTAGTGTGATTTCATTGTTTTTTTGTGAATTTGGTGCTAAAAACTTTTGTTAACTTATTTTTTTGAAGTCATGTGATCTTTTTTTTTTTTTTTTTACTTTTTTCATTTGCTCTAATCATTGTATCTTTATAAATTAACAATGTGTTTTAAATTTTGTGAAGAACGTTAACAGGGAGTAGTAGAACATCAAGATATGATTCACTCGACTTGTGCAATATAAATCATCAGTGTCGTTATGGGCAATGGTGTAATATTAGAGTGGTGTCGAAAGCATTGGAAACAAGAGGTCGATTGTTCTACCGGTGCCTATTTGTAGATCTTTCAGGGATTGGTATAACCCACGTATTGCAAGTTGGACACTGGGTGGGCCACCTTTAGTTCCACCTAGAGAGTTTGATACAATGGAATGTGTTGAAGATGAAGAGAAAGTTAATTGGCCTATGAGGCAAGAGATCCCTAACAATGAGATAGTGAAGTTGTAGATGTTTCTTACTGGCGCTTGTGCCTTTGCTTTTTCAATGGTCCTAGTTTTTTTTATCTTGTTATTTAAATGGGTGATTTTGACTCACACCTCTTTGATTTTTGTTAAATGAGACTCACATCCCATGATTTTCAAGAACTTTGACTCACACCCCTTCTGTTAAAGAAGGGTTAAATTTTTCGTTTGTAAAAGGGTAAAATAGTCATTTTAAATATAATAAGAACAAAAAAGAAACTAAACGTTAGATAGTGGAATTTGAATGCATTATGATTATGACATGTGTCCAAATTACATTAAAAGAGATGTTGACACGTGTCCACACTAAGCAAAAAAATCATGAACTCTGTAGATGGTTTCCTTCTTTCATTTCTCTCAAATGTTTCCCTCTTTTCTCTCTTCATCTCTATCTTTCTTTACCTCTTTGTATCTCTCTTCACCTCTTCATATCTTTCAAAAAAAATCACAAACTTTGCAGAGGACTATAATGGCTTTGGCAAAAGACTGCGGAGAAGATACTATACTTGGAATCTAATTTCAAAAGAAAAAAAAAGTAAGGATTTTTCAAATCAACTGAAGGAAAAAAGATCCATTAGCTTCGTCATTAGGAACTCAAAAGGAGAAATTATTGCTGGTGATGCTAAAAAGATATGTTGTGATGGTACTATCGGTACCGAGGTGGAGGCTATATGGAGGACTGAAGAGATTAAAATGTCTTTTCCAAGAAACCAAGATCAAGTTAAAGCTCATCAAAGATTCAACTAACACTTGCGTAGATTTTATTCCAAAAGCTTTTTTATTTGATTCTCTTCCATGTAATTGGGTGGCTAATCAACCCCCAAGCTTGTAGAACTTCTTCACGCTGTCCTTTGTCCCTAGGAGGTTAGCGAAGTTTGTTAATGAAATCCCATTTTATGACAAAGAAAAAAAAAGAGAAGGTTGAGGTTGCTTGATTTGCGAAATCTAAAAATGCGAATTTAGCTTCGAAATTGCTTTGCAAATATTGATGTACGAATTTGTGAAGTGGTTGCGTGAATTTGCCAATTTGGGAATTTGGGAATAGGGTTAGGGTTAGCTTCGAATCAGATTGGTGAATTTGGGAAATAAGGATATAATTGTCTTTAAGAAAAATAAGTTCAGAAATGTCGTTTAGGAAAATAAGGTCAGAATTGTCTTTTAACAACATCCAAACAGAAAAGTGGATGGTTTATTAACAGACGGGGTCTGAGTCATAGTTTTTAAAAAGTATGGGGTTTGAGACACATTTACTATAAGTGCAAGGGGTCTCTTCAAAATTACCCTTATTTAAATATATGTTAACATATGTTGTAAAAAATGTTATGTTTATCGAATGGTATTTCGTTTAACACCATTAACAATGGTGCATGTATTGTAAAAAAATGTTATGTTTATGGAATGGTATTTTCTTTAACAATAGCGCAATTTACTTAACCAAACCACTATCTACGAGTCACATGCTCATTCTTCAACAGTCACACGGTCAAAGCCCTGGGCTCCTTCCACTCTGGCCCAAAAAAGTGATCGACCAGGACCCTAAAGATTGAACAGTAAACTCCTATTTAACTCTACATACATCAAGATTTCACCTACAAGAAACAATGAGTATAGCACATCTATGCTATGAACGTGGGCATATAACCATTACCTTTTTTGCACAAATATTCAGCTCCTGTCACACTTAATTACTTCTACCTGTAATAAGTCAACATGTCTAGGGATGCAAGTGAACAAGCCTTTACAAACTCATGTCTCTCGGTCTATCATCAAGAAGCATCACATACAGATTTAGCCTCTGGCATAATTCTTCATTTCAATGAATTACTTATGAAAGAATCTATAACATATCATATACCACAAACCATCCATGTATATAGTGTGCTGGTTATCAAAAAGATAGAAAATTCAATTACCCTTTACAATGATGATCATCTTATAGTAGAACACTAGCAAGCAAAAACATGAGAACAAAGTATGCTATAATAATAAGCATTTTTTATGACTTCATGGAAGTCAATCTGTCCAAAAACCACACATAGACCTATCCAAAAACCACACATAAACCTATCCAAAAACCACACATAAACATGTACAAAAACATAATACATCACATAAACTTGTCCAAAAACAATTCAATACCCTATATCATTCAAGTTTTCTTCTTCAACATCACTATACCAATCTTCTTCAATTGGTTTTTTGCGTCCATCACAATCTCCTCTGATTCTCTTTTTCAAGTCAGACCACTTCTTCTTATATTTGGTTTTCAACTGATTGTATCTTTTTTCTCATTCCCTTTCCCATATTACTATCATTGAATACTTATTCTTCACTTGAACCTTCAACATCTTCAAGCATCCAACTTGGTACGTCAGAATTAGAGTCGTACAATGTTCCATCATCCAGGCCTTCTTCAGTAGTTGGTATGTAGTCAGGGTCATCAGAATTAGTATGTTGATCAATACCTTCAGTCTGTTGTTCATGGCTTATTGGCTCACTGTTACCAACTGGTGCAAGTTGTTCGTGGTCTTCATGACTAGCTGCTTCATTATCACCAACTACTTCATTTTCACCAACAGGTTCATTCTTGCCAACTGGTGCAAGTTGTTATTCTGCAATTTTTTCATGTTGTTTATGACTAGCTGTTCCATTGTCACCAACTACTTCATGGTCACAAACAGGTTCATTGTAACCAACTGGTACATGTTGTTGTTCTTCAACATTTCCAGTCTGCTCATATTGTTCTTCAACATCTTCAACTGCCTCTTCATTTTCTGAAGCAACTTGCCCTGGTTCTTCAGCTAGTCCTTCATAGAGTACAATTTGGTTTCCACCCACAATATGCCCATTTGCATCTATAGCTCTAATAGGGTCTTCAATTTTTTGTTTGTAAACTGTGGCACATAACAAGTCCCGAAAAGTACTATAAAATTCTCTAACAGTTGCATCATTATATATTTGCCTTAACCCATTCTCCAATGAATAACCTGGCCTTAAATATAATATCTCTATTGTAACGCCCTGATCCCTCATAAGACCGGAGCCCCGTTCCAATACATGAGGTCACGAAAAATGAGGGAAAACAGATAGAGTCTCCCTTGTTTATAGGGCTTTTAATTCACCTGCAAGTAGTAACATAACCTCAAAACTATAATCTAACTCCAAGGTACAATCCCATTCACACAAGCATGCAAACTAACTAGGCAATCAAGTAAATCATTGAATTATTACAACCCATCTACAGTTATTAACTTATACAAGAATGCAAGCTTTACTTATATTACAACCGTTTAGACAATGGAAACATACACAAGATTTCATTATCTCAAAACAAAACACATATAACCAGCAACTTGCATTTCCTACACATAGCATCCAACCACAACTTTCCTTGAAACATGTTAAAACGAGGAATGAGTAACTAGAGTTACTTAGTGAGGGAGGTGATACAGTAACTAGGGTGTGTTTTCGTGATATGCAACAAGATAATAACATTAATAACACAAATAAACAAGTTAATTAGACTAGTATTTAGCCACGTATAAAAAGGATACGGTTCCACTTTGTCTTCAATCATGAGCCACAAGCCAAGATTTTCAAGCAAGTACGGGCAAAACCCTCATTCCTCCAAAATAGGGTACTCCGGATGTATCCCGATCCTACGACCCTTTCTCTTGAGGTAGATCCATATGCCCAGCAGGTGAACCATGCCTCTGGGGTAGTGGAGTATACTCAACGAGAGAAAGGGAATAGGCACCATGGTAATTGAGGGAGCACGGCAAGCCCGATGCCGCCCGTGTTTCTCGACGCTACCATATCCGAAAATGTTGCACAACCCCGGGATCAAGATCATGATAGACAAGTATATCAAATAACACATAAGAGGAACGACAATGTAGGCCACCCTCGCAGTTAAATACAGATAACATGAAAAGACACAAGATAACAAATAAATAATGCATATAAACTTATTAACTACTAAAGGATACAATCCAAAAACAATAAAATAAGTTAGGATGCACAAAAGAGATAAAGACTCCATCACCTTAGTGAACCAAACTTGTGAGAATTAGCCAAGAACTTCTTCATTATACTCCAAATGTACTATTCCTTCAATTATCACTACCTAATACAATCAACTATATGCGTAAAAAGTTATACCTTTATTCTCTACTAAAGCTAATTCATAAAGTCATTAACTTATCCAACTCTATTTGATTCCCTTGAACTTACATAACTAACAATATATTTCATGGTTTAACAAGCATTCTAATCAATATTTAAAAAATACATAAACTCAAATGATCACATATGCAACATTCTTCAAGTTCCAAGTATCACACAAAGACAATAGCATAATAAATAATATATACATAGCCATGATAATTCATATAAGTAGAAACACTATATAACATCTAACCAATAAGTTCTATAAGCGTATCTTTACACATATAATGCAATTAATAAGCAATATAAACATGTTTATTCAATCTTTAACTAGTATCCATATAGCTTAACTCACAACTTCTCCGAATAGATGAACTTGTTACACAAGTACATCTAAACATTTATCCAATCAATCAAGAATCAACTAATAACAATTATTACCATGGTTCATTACTAGTTCCTTTAGTCCATTCTAAATTCATACTCAACCAAAGCCATGTAAACCAAGTAGCTCAATTCACGAGACTTCACTACTATGATACGTATACTACACAAAGGCATATAAACATTTAATTACTCAATTATAAAGCAATTATCATGAAATTAACTATGCGAACACAAAGGGGTCAATATTATACTTTTCACAAAACTTAACCAAAAGCTCACACATACCTTAGAATAGCATTTAGACATGCTAGGAACAACTACAAAGCAATACAAGTCCTAAAGCAATTAATTAATTCATTTCCCCTTTGATCAAC
Organism: Ehretia macrophylla; assembly: GCA_037974665.1. Lineage (NCBI taxonomy): Eukaryota > Viridiplantae > Streptophyta > Magnoliopsida > Boraginales > Ehretiaceae > Ehretia > Ehretia macrophylla. The sequence continues at coordinate 28,730,503 of CM075778.1, read as the reverse complement.
TAGGCTATTTAGCTTCCTACCTGAATTCAAGAATCAAGTTAAGCTAGCTAATCTTCCTACCAATCTAAGAATACCTAAATACCTCATTTAGAACCTCCAAATCATAACCTAGAGCACAAGTACACGAAAACACCGAAAATGCCTCTTTATGAGTTTACACTACAAGTACCAATTTCAGAACCCAAACAAGTGAAACGAAGGCACTTCTAAGGCTTCAATACTTAATAAAGACTAACCATGACGTCGAAACGTGCCCGGATTCGAGTTAACCCCGAAACGCCTTATTAAAGTAGGTTATTTTGATCAAATTACCCAATTTTTGTGTATAGCAAGCACAACTAACATTTTTTTCACACTCAAGGACCTAATTAACAATTAGTAGAAGCCTCGAATCGAATTAAATTGTAACTTTTTTTTCGGAACCCTATTTTGGCACTATTTATCATCTTCTCCAAATTGCATTTTGCATTTCTATCCAATCAAGAAGCTAACTAAGTTCAAAAGTTTGCTCTACATACTTATTTAAGCATATTTGAAGCAATAAATTAAGCTAAAACACAAGAGTTTACTATTCACACTTTTTACTATTCATCATCTTCCACATGTGAAATATTGTCAAAAACTTAGTTTCAAGCTATACCAATGCATATACAGGGTCTCTAGCATGTAATAATACTATATAGAACAAGAATCAAGCATGTTATGGCACATTAATTGCAAAATCCAAAAATTACAAAATTGAATATAAACTTTAAACTCCATGAAAATGCAAAAATTCTCTCACAATGATGTTGTAGACAAGTGATTGATGCTCCCTAATGCTCCAAACTCCTCCTAGACCAAGCCAAAGAACCAAATTCTTGCTTAAAGTTGAAGAAAATTTTCCTCCTTGCCTCTTAGGGTTCACGGGTTTAGGGGGTATTTTTGCAATTTCTTGTTTTGTTTTGTGAGTATTTTGCTTATATGTCTTATGTGTTTAATATATGTAAATGTAAATTATATTATTGTAGGTCAAATGCAAATAAAACCTTGGTCAAATAAGCTTAACTCCAATTGTTTGTTAACTAATGCAAAACTATTGTTTTTACATACGCAACACTATTCAAACGAAGCAAAAAACCAATTTTCAAATGCATACTCCCGAGTTCGAAAGTCTAAAACGACAAGTTTTCGATTCCTATTATGTGTCATATGACTTAGGAAAAATATTAAATCGAACATTTAAGACAGTTAATTTTCTTATGAATAGTGCCTATTAGTAAAACAATTAAACAAGAAAAGAAATGCACATAAAATGCTCAAGTAGTTTATGCAATAGTTACGAATGAACGTGATGAGAAATCTCGGGCGTCACATCTATACTGCTCTCTTTGCTACCACCTAAGTCCTCATATATATATCATAAAACTTAAACAGATTTAGGGTATCTAATTCCACAATAGGAATGATCTCTATTCTGCCACTTATATATTTTATTGTAGGATTGTTTACAAATGTACCCCCTACCCATACAACAAGGTCACAACAACCTGACACTATACCAAAACCATCATCATCATCCATTCTGCATTTAAATACAAAACATAAAAAAAAAAAAATCTTTAGTCCATTTTCTAGCTGAGAAAGATAAAAAAAAAACTATGTGGAGACAAGTTATACTTCCAAACTGAAAAACAATTAATATTTTCCGATCATAACCAACTGCATTCTTTGAGCAATTTCATTTCAATTTTAAGTGTTTCTATTTTATTAATCACTTCATGATCAGTAATGAACTTTCAATACTCTTATCTGACAATTTGCAATGGAGACAACAACAGCTTTACACTTAATACGCAATTATATATATAGGTTCGACCAAGTAAATATTTTTGTAAAGTAAAGAGAATTAACAACAGATCCCAATTGTACTTTGTCCACTTGATTATAATAAATTAGTTTCAAAGCATAGTTTAATACTATGAAAATTGCCAGGCTAGAATAGACGAAAAGTTTCTAGAAAAGAGATCATGATTTACATGCCAATGTTAGAAAATATAAGAATGATGGTGCACTTTTAAAACCAAATATGTCAAGTCTACAGATATATCAGACACCAAAAAAAAAGAGAAAAAAGAAAGAAGTCTATAGTCGATTAGTCCATATCTATGAATTTTCATTCTGTTAGCTCACAAACTTTACCACTTTCAAATGAATTCCACTTCCTCATAACATGTGTATATGATGCATACATTTGAATTAAGATGGTGCCATACTGATAAGAATGAAGATGTCTGAACATAAAAATTAAATTGCATTTTGTCCAATCACTTTTGATTAGAAAGAATCGAAAAAAGAAAAAGTTCAACTTAAACTTATTAACTTCAACCCAATCAGCTAATGGATACTTCAAATTTTTATTTCTCATCTTTCATGCACGCTGAGCAATACACAAGCACTATGGGAACTTGATTATATTAAAAGAGGTAACTAGACACTGTTATGGACCATCGTTTAACATTTAAAGAAGCCCTAATTTATCACAAATACCCAAAACCTTCAGAAAAGGACCCAACATTATACCCCACTTGCATGGTTGAAATTTAATTTTCAAATCCAACATTGGGGGACCACATGTTGACAACAAATAAACAAACGCAACATATTCAGTTTGCCGATAATACACATATTGATTACAATATATTGTCTATAAAAAATCTAACAAGGGTGGACCACTACTGATTAAACAATAGAAAAGTGTAAAAAATAGTAAACAACCCAAGATTCTCACTCTTTGACACAAAAAAAACTAACAACTACGTGGATACCTTGATCGGCCTTAAGCTCTTACTCTTCAACACGCGATTTGGCCTCCAATTAGCACGGATTTAGTCTTCATTGCGTGATTTAGGGAAAAGTTTGGAGTCCGTTCTCTCTCTTCGATTTTGTGAAGTTAGGAATTAGGGATTTTGACCTTTTTCTCTCTCTAACAAAGTATATTAAATGAGGGGCAATTCAGTCACTTTAGCTATTTTTCAAACGGTGTTAGCAAAAAATAAACGGAAGGGGGGCAGTGTGATAAGTTCCTGAAAACACGGGGGTGTTTTTTTGAGAACATAGGGGGGTAAAGTGATAGTTTCCTATAACACAGGAGGGTAACGTGATTTTTTCTCCTAAAAAAATAGTATAAACAATGAACACTATTTGTAAAATTTACCCTAATAGTCAAATATTATATTCTCTATTCCTTCTCCCCTGATTGCAATATATTTGCAAGCTTCCCATAATCTCCAGTAATATTTATAATGCCACTATTATAATCCGACACCTACACCAACTACTCACCACTAAACCAACTAAATGTTCACCAATATTGCGCATATAACGAATGGCCTCTACAAATTCTTCTACTGGCAAACTTTAATTATATTCAAGTCACAATGCCAATATTGAAAGAATCCTCACAACCCATGCATATATATTGTAGATATGATATGGTTTTAGGAAGAAAACTAAAGGAGTACGTGAAAATTGGAGAAATCTTTCAACTCTTGTAATACTAAAATAGTTTCATGTTTCTCCAAAATGAGGGTAAAGCCCATTCGTTTGTTATAAAATGACTCAACTCTTAGCTTTCCCTCCATTTTACCCCAAATTGAAAGGATTGTAAAATGCTTCTCATTAAAGAAAATGGAGGGATTTTGAAATCCCTCTAAATCCTTTACTAAATCTTAAATTGCAATCCAAATTAGGGATGACAATAGGTAACCGCTGTAACCGAAATCGGTAGGTATCCGCCCAATAAAAATCCGATAATAAAAATCGATGGATAAACTGATAAGTTTTGGTTTTTATAAGTAGTAACTGACGGGTAAACCGATAGATTTTAGTTTTAAACTTTAAAAAAATCGAAACCCAAAATTTGATTATTAATTTATTATATAATATATAATGTATATATCTACATATATAATATAATATTTATAGTTGATGAAAATATAAAAAATATTTTTATACTAATATATAAAATTATATCAATAAAGAATTAAAAATTGGCTATTAATAAAAAAATAAGGCCCAATACAATTACTCAAAAATAAACAACAACAAAAAATTATTGGGCTTAGCCCAAGTGCCCAACTAAAACAAGTACTATTTAAATTAATATTTTTGAATTTTGATTTATTGTATTTTTAATTTTTTTACATTTAAATTAATATTTTATTTTCATATTTTAGGACTTTTTTTCTATTTAAATTAATTTTTTTTAAAATTAGTGGTTTCGGTTTTGGTTATCCACAGTTTTATAATTTGTTGGTTTCGGTTTGGATAATGATTTTTAAAACTATCAATTTTCAGTTTCAGTTTCGATTTCGAGTTTCAATTATGCCAAACAGTTTCGATTTCAATTTTTTCAAAAGCCACAATTAACTGACCCGCTATCATTTTTAATCCAAATAGGAGAAAAGATTCCTTAATCCCTCCCCCTTCATTTACTTTCCTTTAAAAAATGTAATCCAAACAAGATGGAACGGTTTGTGAATTTGACCCACCACCTTCTAGAATAACTCCTAACATAGGGGAAGACGGCTGCCCTGAATTGCTAGCATCATAATCTATGTTGTCCCCTATATGTGTTAGTAATTAAACTTGATTAGGATTATATTAGTGATTAGGATTCTATTAAATAAGTTTTAGTATAGAGTATAAGAATCATATTCCTAAAAGGATTAACAATTATTATCTATAAATAGGGCTACCTAGGTTGATTTTAGTTGTCACACACCACAAGGTGGGTGTACCATATTAGATTATATTAGAGTTAGAGCACATATACCTCTAGGTAAGTATATCGGAGTCATTATTGTAGTAGTTTCTATGAATAATAAAGAATAATATTTTGTGGACGTAGGCTATACTAAACCACGTTAAAATAGTATTGTGTTTTTAACATATCTATATGCACGATCCTTCCAACAAAGTGGTATCAGAGCCTGGGACTGGATATAGATATGTTGGTTATTATCGTCGCCAAGAGAAGTGCATTCCACTGTTGAAGTAGAAGAATACAAAGAAGAAGACGTTGAAGCAACCAAGAGGCTTGCGTCGAGACATGGTGTAGTGCTCGTTGTTGAAGATTGCTGCAGGGACGCGTTTAGCGGATTGATGCCGCACCGGAGCAATGGAGTTCCAATAGCAACTCCAAGTTCAGAAGATAACAACATGGCCAACAGAGAAGGGATGGCTACGCGTCATCGCTGTTGCGCCATGAAGGAGATGGCGTCCCCAAATGCGTCGTAGAATACAGACAATTGCGATTGTCTAGAAGAAAATCAACGAGCACCACTATTGAAGAAAGAGACAGAGTTGATTGGCGAAGAAAAAGTTACAAGTTAAGAGAGAACACAACCAAAAAAAAATCAAAAATCAACAAAAAAAGAAAAAAAAAAGAAAAAACAAAAAAGACAAAAAAAATAAGGAAGGAAAAATAAACAGTAAAAAACAGAAGAATTGCAACGGCAAAGAGAAATATGCCGCTGCTCAAAATGAGGCCAAATACGAAGTCGTTTCGTTAATGAAGAAACAACTATAGGTTTTGGTGGCTTGACAACCTATTGGAGCTTAAAACCATGATCTGTAGACAAATTAGATTTGTTGGAAAGAGAAACAGATGATGGTACCACTGCTGCATGCCTCCCTTAACTAGATTGTCGTCAGCGAAGGAAGAAACCATTGGAGAAGATGGCGGTGGATCACATCGTGGTGGTTCGTGGTTGCTAGCAAGTCAAATCAAGTTTAAGGGGGGATATTAGTAATTAAACTTGATTAGGATTCTATTAGTGATTAAGATTCTATTAAATAAGTTTTAGTATAGAGTATAGGAATCTTATTCCTAAAAGGATTAGCAATTATTATCTATAAATAGGGCTACCTAGGTTGATTTTAGTTGTTACACACCACAAGGTGGGAATTCTATTCCTAAAAGGATTGCAATTATTATCTATAAATAGGGCTACTTAGGTTGATTTTAGTTGTCACACACCACAAGGTGGGTATACCATATTAGATTAGATTAGAGTTAGAGCACATATACTTCTAGATAGGTATATTGGAGTGATTACTGTAATAGTTTCTATGAGTAATAAAGAATAATATTGTGTGGACGTAGACTATGCTGAACTACGTTAAAATAGTATTGTGTTCTCAACGTATCTATATGCACGATCCTTCCAATAATATATTGCCCCGAATGGCAAGTAGCATATCTATTCTATGGCGCGACGATTCCAATGACCTTTTTTAAGCCAAAGCAGAAAAAGTTTGCTTGTATATAAAGGCATCGGTAATGCATATAAGAACATGGGTGTTTGATTTGAATCCGCAAATCATATCACGTGAGTCCATTTATCAGTTTCACAAATGGAATCCGGCAGCATTTATCAGTTTCTTGAGGGCAAGACTATATTGATCACAGGCGCCACTGGCTTTCTAGCAAAAGGTACTCTCTATTTTAGCGTTTTATGGAGTTTCAGCAAATTCTTCCCTCCAGCTTTTGTAATTTGGAGCCCCTCATAGTTATAACTTCGTAGAGTAACTTCTATACAGTAATTCGCATGACTATGATTTCGATGCAGTGCTAGTGGAACGGATACTTCGCATTCAACCAAACATCAACAAGCTCTTCCTTCTAATTAGGGCAGCAGATGTCGTGTCAGCTACACAAAGATTATATGACGAGGTTCGTACCTTCACATCTTTTAATGGATTAAGCAATAAGCATCTTTACGATATCAACATTTTGGCTGTGTCACCATTCGCTCTTTTACAGTCGTTTCTATACTTTTGTGCCTTCCATTTATCCTATCACTCCGACGCTAGGATATGAATGTCTTTCTTTTCCTTTCACTAGTGCTTTATAGCCTACTTCTTATGCTGTAATGATTTTTGTAACTAAGCTAAATGCTAGATATTACCCAATTTCTTTCACCTATTTATCATCTCTCATATGTAAATGCTTAGTTGGGGCATGCAAAAAGAAGAGAAAATTTTTTAAAAAATTGTTATTTTATCATGCCAATTAAGCATCTACGTAGAAGGTGATAAATGAATAATGAAAAAAAAATGCTTTTTCAGTAAATTACAATAGACTACAGAAGGCCTTAAGGAACCATGTTATTATGTACCTGCAGGTCATTGAAACCGAGCTATTTAAAGTCTTAAAGGAGAAATGGGGTGCCAACTTGATACCCCTTCTCGCAGACAAAGTGGTTCCAGTCCCTGGTGACGTTGCTTGTGAGAACTTAGGGATTCAAGATTCCGATTTGATAAATGATATGTGGAGAGAATTAGACGTTGTTGTTAATTCTGCTGCCACAACAAGGTTTTTCGAAAGGTAATATTAGAAGTATAGGTTGAATATCCAGCAAGAGGAATGAAGTTTAACTCTTCGTCTTTTGGTGTTAATGTTCAGGTATGATGTTGCCTTGGGTATCAATGCTTTCGGAGCAGTGAATGTTCTAAACTTCGCCAAAAAATGTTCGAAAGTAGAGCTGCTTATCCATATATCTACTGGTTAGTACTAGCTTTCAACACATTAAATTAATTAAGTATACACTATTTAATAGTTTAAACTCTTAGATCAAATAATTACTTAAGATAATATCAGAGCTCAAATTGTGGGTTCAAGTCTCGCCTCTATTTTCCAAACTCCCTTATGTGTTTTTTGTATCACCCTATTTCCCCCGTGACACTTATATCTGGTAAACAAGCCTTAGTACTTAAGGGTGATTGTGTCTTTTTATTTTTAGACCAAATTAAAAAAAAATACTTAAGGAAGCTATGACTATCACGATTTTAATCACATCCTTTATTGCCAACTCAAATGCCGCAACCCACATGGCCAAACACATTAAATACAGTATAATCAGTGAACTTAAATAAAAAAAAAATGTTACCAGAGCATTTTGCTATAAATTTTACATTAAACGCAGAAGAGGGCCAATCATTAATAACAAGCCTGCTGCACAACTTTAACTCATAAGCATCTCGAAAACATCTCGATACGAAAAGAAAGAAAATTGTAACTAAAAGAACAATAATCCCCTTAAATATTTTTTCATCCTCATAACCCTATCAAAGAATTAGCATACAATTGCACCCAGATATTATTCTTATCGTTCAACAATATCAATTAACAGAAATAAAAATGTTAACATTTTGCTTTTTCCACATTAATGTAGAACTTCGATATTTTTGTAGATAGGGGTGAGAGAGGGTGAAAAGGGTAATATTATTTTAATTTTATCTAAAAATGAAAAGGCACAATTACTCTTAAGCTTAAGGTTGGGTTAATTTAGATGATATTAAAAACACAGGGAAAATTTGGGATTTATAGCTAACCCCTCATGGAAAAAATGACATTTACTCCTATAAGTAATTCCCTTAGGACTTGTTGGAGACATAGTCTCTGCCACGTGTTAAAATTGTTAAGATTGCTTCATAAAATTCCAAATTTGAATATATAAAAGCACGTGTTAATGCTTAAAAGTTGAATCACTCTGTAGCCTATGTTTGCGGTGATCAGAAGATTGGAATCATACCAGAGAAACCTTTCCGAATGGGGGAGACACTCCATGGAGCCTCTGCCTCGTATCTTGATATTGATGCAGAGAAGAAGCTAGTAGATGAAAGACTAAGAGAACTTCGAGCTCAGCAAGCTACTGAAAAGGATATAACATCGGCCTTGAAAGAATTAGGAAAACAAAGGTTAGTATCTATCTAAAACACACAATTAGTGCATCACGATGTTAGAAACAAATTTAAGATTTTTGTACAATGTAAACTAAAAACACATAATATGATATATCATACAAATAATGTTTTTTAGTGGGATCTAAATTGAATTCTCAGATTAAAAGTACGTACTTTATGCATGCACATTTCTTTAAAAAATACCGCCCTACTCATCTCAATACACATACGTGCTTGATGGGCATGATGTATGTGGATTCAGATTTTCATTATTACCAAAAAAGAAACAATTGATGAACTTATCAACAATAAAAGTTTTAGTAGCATTACATGAGTAAAAATGCAATTAAGCTTCTTTCCTTCTGAATACTAAGACATAACCATCATGAGTGTTATCCGAGCTGCATGGTAGGCCTCCCACTTACATGCATATACAAGAATCATGTAATCACTTCTAGGAAAATCTGAGCGGGATCATATGCAAGATGGAACATCATTTTCTTTTTCCTAATTTCTCGAATATCAGATTTTCATATGTCATGGACAAGACTTATTATGTATGCTTATTTTTATCACCCAAATATTACATCCGATCCTATATGTATGCTTAGTTGGTATGTTAAAAGAAGAGAGAAAATTAAAAAAATTTATTAAGTTAACATGCCAACTAGGCATACACGTAAGAAGTGATATTTGTGTGATAAAAATAGCGTGACATCTAGGATTACTTCTAAGATAATGGTATCACTAATGGATAGTAAACGAACTTCTCTAATTTACTTTTTTAGCTCCTTCTATTTCACATGATCATGTGTCCTTTTTTTTTTTGGATCAAAATAGTTTTTATTGATTCACACAATTCTAAAAAAAAAAAAAAATTGCTTTTTCTTTCTTCACTATTCTTTCTCCATAAACTCAATTTGTGTTTTCTTTGTTCACTATACCAATTTGTATTTTATTTAGTTCTTACATGAAGAATTTCTTCAGGGCAACTCTACATGGATGGCCAAACACGTATACATTTACTAAAGCAATGGGGGAGATGCTTTTAGGACATCTAAAGGAAAATTTGGATATCATTATCTTGCGCCCAACAATTATAACAAGTACTATCAAAGAACCTTTTCCTGGCTGGATTGAAGGCGTAAGGTAACAAAGTTTTGGAATCTTTCAACTAGTGATAATAATAATAATAATAATAATAACAACAACAACAACAACAATAGTGATAATATTCATTACTTCATACCAAGTATGAAATAATGATAATAATACCCACGACAACAACAACAAACAACAACAACAATAATAGTAATAATAATACAAGAATAACTATAATAAATAACGATAATAATAATAAAAATATAAGAATAATAAGAATAATAAATAAATAAATAATAATAATAATAATAATAATAATAATAATAATAATAATAATAATAATAATAACAATAATAACAATAACAACAATAACAACAACGACAACAACAACAACAACAACAACAAAAACAACATCAATAATAACAATAATAATAATAACAATAACAATAACAATAACAATAATGATAATAATAATAATAATAATAATAATAATAATAATAATAATAATAATAATAATAATAATAATAATAATAATAATAATAATAATAATAATAATGATGATAATAATAATAATAACAAGAGGGATTGACTTTTGTTATTATATACATGTCATTTCGAAATGGTATTTTGATCATTTGAAAAATGAATTAATTCTCAATGACGTGAGAATGAGCTAATCCCATGTGGAAATTGCAATACCTAGAGAATGAGATTCTCATATTCATTACTTTATACCAACTATAGAAAGTGGAGCAAAGTTGGGAATTCTATTTCATTCCTAACTCATTCCATCACACCAATTGCCACCTAAGTTGTGTTGGTAAATTTTCTACAATTTAGTTGGGGAATTTTGTGGAGTTAAGGCGTTGTCTAGTGGTGGTGGTAAATGTGGTGATGATGGATTGAATGTGTGTGTTCATAGGTGTTCTTCTTTTCAGAGAATCATAATGTGTGTGTTGGACATGATATCTTGATATGTTCATGGTAGTGGGAGAGTTGGGTTATGGAGAGGTAAAATGTGCTCATAGATATAGGTAACTATTATAAGTGTGTGCAAGTGTGCATGTCATAACAAATTGTTTGGAGTGTGGAATTTGTAGTTAAAAAGGGCTGGTACAATGGAAATAGTGGGTAGTGTTATGTGATCTGTGTAGAAACAATCAGATATTAATTTTACTCCTGAAACTGACACGTATCGTGGCTTTAAACTATTAATTTGAGTTGAAAGTAACCAATCAGCGGACAACAAGGCCAAGGAAGATCAAAGTATGGGGATTGCTCTCCATTTCTAAGTTCCTAGCCTTCGCGGTAGTTTCATCGATATTACCTACCAAATAAAAGGTCATTTAGGATTAGAAATATGCGTAATCAGACCTGCTTTTTACATTTCTCTCGTTATTTAGGACCCTATTCACCTCTTTAAACTTCTATTGAATGAAATACACCTGAAGCCATTAAACATGTATCAAGTTACAAATAGCCTACTAAAATTTTTATTATTTTAGATAAGTTATTTTGTTCAGTAAGATTAATACTATGGATTAAATGTCATTTGTACACATCAAAATGATTAAAGTTCAAACTTCAAAACTGTTTAGTGTTAACTTGGAAAATAAATGGAATAACTTATTAGGGCAAAGTGAAAGTTTAGTTGCTAATTTGAAACAAGACAAATTTAGAGAATTAATGGTTTGAAACATTATACACGTTTAGTAGTCTTTGATGAGATTTACCTTTAATTTTAAGGTCAAAATTGGTCAAAATGTTGTGATAATATTGCAAAGTTTGATTGGTGATTTAGAATGACAAAATTGAGCGAGTATAAAGGATTTTCAGTAATAGAAGGTAAATTTTAAAAAGATGTGCCTGCTTGAATCTTATTAAGAAAAAATCAAGATACATATGTAATCGACCTATTATTATCTTTGAATCTCATTTTTAGGTGTTTCTCATTTTGACCTAATGCAGAATTGTAAATTTATGTAGGCAATCGTAATTGAGCCATAGTTTCTAGGAGCGAAATCTTGATGATTTTGAGTGTAAGTCAAGTTTAATAATTTACCGAAAGGGTATTAGCCACCTATGAAAAAGTGAAAAGCTAGATTTACAAATTTCATTCACTTTATGGCAAGATTAGGTTATCCAAATAATCTGGGATCGTGTTTTAAATAAAACTAAATATATATAGATGTTAAAAAAAAAATTTAAAAATTACAACTATACATAAAGTGTAGTTATAAATATTTTTAACAATTTAATAGAAATTAAGTTTTTGGTATTCAAAAAGTAGGAAATGTGATGGCCAAACTCTCATATTAATTACATGAGAATGTAAATTCAAACAAAATTCGTTCTACCAGTTTATTTATATATTTATTTACTTGGCTATGGAAAGATGAAAAACTTCAGTGGCTATTTGGTGTTTTACAGTTCCAAATAATAAGCTAAGATATTTGATAACGTATTTGTGTTCTATGGAAAACTTGCCATGACAGAACTATGGATGGATTTTTCGTTGCTTATGGTCAAGGAAAATTGAAGGTCATGTTTGGTGATCGAGAGTTAATAATTGATGCAGTAATGTTGATTAATCTATTAGTTTCTGTAGTTTAATAATTATGAATGTCTCATCATTTGAAGAACTTTTGAAGAGTACATATTTGATTTATTAGAATTCCATACAGATACCAGGTGATATGGTAGTGCACTTTATTCTTGCTGTGATGGTCGTACATGCGCATCAGTTGCCTCAACCACTCAATTATCATATTAGTTCTTCTCGAAGGAATCCTCTAACTTATGCTGACCTTTACAAATTTGCCTTCAATTATTTCACAAATAATCCATGGACTAATGCTAGTGGAAAACTTGTGAAAGTCCCGGAACCTAAAATATTAAGAACCATAGCGAGCTTCCACAAATATTTTATGGTTCGTCTTCTACCACTCATGAAGGTCAGTTGTCATAATACCAAACTTTCTCTTTCATCACAAAGTAATATTACACAAACTTTCCGACCTCAGCCATGTATATTTATTTGATCCAAATACATGAGATATTCTTCTACATGGAGTATATTAGAGATGTCATGATCCAAATTAATCATTTTCATCACCATCATGTCAACTAAATACTTCTTATTCTTTTATACAAGGGATGATTCATGAATTTTTCTCAATAAAGGCTAAAATTTATAATTTTTTGACTATATATGTGTGTGTGTGTATATATATATATATATATATTAGAGATGTCATGAGATATTCTTCTACATGGAGTATATTAGAGATGTCATGATCCAAATTAGTCATTTTCACCACCAACATGTCCGCTATATAGTTCTTGTTTTTATACAAGAGAGGATTTAAGAATTTTTTTCGATAAGGGCAAAAATTCATAATTTTGAAACTATATATATATATATATAAAACTTTTTTTTACAAAAAAAATACATAGAATTTAAATTTTTGTTTTTTTAGCTAGTGGGGACTGCAAACACATCTGCCACTGCTTTTATAAGAGGTATATCCAAAATGTAAGTAAAATTTGATTAATAGCTGGTCTTCCTTAGGTGCCATATTTGTGGTTTAGTTTCTTATTGATATTGGGCTTTGTAAAATACACCTTTACTATGTAAGTATTTTCTACGTAAAAGTTCTCTGTCCACAAAAATCATTTCGAAAATAGGACAAAGAGTTAAGGATAATCTTGCCAGCTTTTACGAAAGGAAAAAGCAACAAATTAAATGATTTGTACATATTTTTCTCCTTATTCTTTTGTTGGCATACTATTAATAAATAGATAGTCTCAAATTACTTCTTCACACAACAAAGATCAAACCATACATGATACAAGTACATATACATTGTTTTTTGGAATTACTTGCACTTTGTAGTTAGGCACAATGATTTACAGATTTATTTTAATTTTCTTTTAGGTATTAAAGTTGGTGAATATGGTATGTTGTGGACTTTTTGAAGACCAATATAACAAACTCAAACGAAGGATGAATTATGTTATGCGTCTTGCAGAAGTTTACGAATCATTTGTGTTTTTCGAGGGAATGTATGTCTATCTTGTCAATATTCACTCTTAAATATAAAATTTCTACAATTTGATTTATCTTGATCGAAGGAATTTTCATATTAATAAATATTTATTCTTTACAGCTTTGATGATGCAAATATCGAGAAGTTGGAGATGATAATAAGAGAAAGCAACATCGATGTTGATATTTTGTCCATTGATTCACAAAGCATTAAGTGGGAGGAATACTTTATGAGTATACACCTTCATGGAGTCAAAAAGTACCTGATGAAGTAATTTTATTGGGGGCATAGAAGTACGCAACTCAATATCCTTCAAGTCAATAATAGATTGTGTAGCACCAGGACTATGGTCTAGTGATGTTGTTACAATCTCCTATTAATAAAGTCTCTAATATCATAAAATATTTTCAAATTCACAAAACATTAATGTCATCATGATGTCACAGGGTGAAAAAAATCGCTCTTCCTAAATTCGTTAAGGCACAATACAGAAACTCAAACCCGCTTACTAATATCTATAAAATAGTACATCAGAGCAATTAATACCCTTCCATTACATTGAATATAATTCAAGAATTTATTACATTAAACTTCTACATTCACTCTTAATTACACTATAATATTTTTCCATACAAACGATCACTTAACCGGAGATAACAAGATGGATACATAAGTTCCAACCACTTCTATGCTACTTCGATGAACATCATTCCCGATATTCCTAAACTTTTACCTGAAAACATTTTATAAAATAAAAGAGTTGAGCTATAAAACTCAATGAGGGGGGAAACATGAGATGCTTTGGAAAACATTTTTGAAAACCATTTGGAAGCATCTTTAATAAACCAAGATTAACAATAGTATAAACATTGATATTGTGTAAAAGCATTTAACAATGAAACATTTAAGCCACACGAGAAGCTTTGGAAAAACCTTTCATGATGCAAGAATGACATGAAACATATATCAATGCAATAAGTAAGCACTAAACATTTTAAGAAAACATGTAAACACTTAACCAATTTACATTAAAGCTATATAGTTACTCAAGAAAAGGATACGATTTTCATTCCACCTTATCACTCCCACTTCCTTTGCTCCAATACGATTGCAATATCGATAATCACCTTATATCACCGGTGGGTGTACTCCAGATGTACCACGATAACCTACGACCCAACATCTCAAGGCCTTCACCGACCAAGCGAGTGAGAGAATAGGATGCGGAGGTTGTGTAACCAACCGCTGGCAAGCCCGCTGCTGCCCAACACAGACATAACACTACCATGCCTCAATAAATAGTTACAACCATTCGATAACACACAATCAATCATTAAATCAATCAATTACACATATTTTGGAGGTAACAAAGTAGGCCACCACCCGATGCAATTACTTATGCTTTTAACTACACTATAACATGAAATTTAGGAAAATGTAAGAAGCAATCAGACGAGTCAGCCGGTTAAGGGACTCGACTGACTCTCTCGACTGGCACAAGTAGTAGCAGCCGGGCGAGTTAACCGGTCTAGGAACTCGATCGGTTCACTCGTTCGATTGTGAAACAGTTTGAAAACCATGAGCACACACTTAACGTTCATGCTTGAAAACCCATAAATTTTGAAAATAGCTAGATTTCCCTCACCTTAGATGAAGATTGATGTAAAACAAGTAGGGGCTAAGCAAAATTGAGCCTTTTCTCTTCATTTCCTTAAGCTCTGAGTAGAGCGCCTTTTTCCCATTTTCCAACCCAATACTATTCTTCAACAATTAAACCCAACAACAAGAAAATCTATGTCAATATAGCCATAAATGTACTCTTTTAACATCAAGAGCTCACTTCTTATGAACTATATCAAACCCTAGATCAAGACATCATCAACATACATAACTCAAGCTTACATGTACAAAGATACAATAGAACTATTAAATCATCACTTATTATGGTTCTAGAACAGGAAAACATCATTTATTTGCATTCACACACATTTTACCCATTTTCTGATAGTGATTAACCACAAATACAACTTAAAACACTTAACAATGCAAGCTGAAAAATTCAGACGACACACTCATGAATTTATTAATTTGGTTAACCATCTTAAAAGTCTCCAAAGATTTTAAAATTCCACAGAGACTTAAATCTTTAAATGTATATGATTTTAGAATCAAACGGAACTCGATTCGGAGCTGTATTCATTAAGATATGACCTTTAGAATAGAATTGCACAAACTGACCAACATTACCAAAGAAACAGAACCTCTCTGAAATTGATTTAAAACAACACCTTAACCACACCATTTGAACATGTACCGAACACAAAGTTTGTTCTACTATGAGTCTAGTATAACATATCCAAAAATCAACCTCACCCAATAACTTTTACTATATCAAATCGGTTAAATAAAATCATTGTGCAGAGTTCCCTTCTAAATTTCAGCATTCTATATTCAAATATATGAGTTGTATGTTAGTTATATAAGCTAAAAGCATCCTTTCAAGCATTTTAACAAGCATTTGATCTACATACTTTGCAACTATAACAAACATCAAGAACAACAACACACACAAAAACTTATAACTTTCTAAAACATACTACACAAATACTTCATATTTACTTCTCATTAATCATCCTAATATGCAATTCCATAGCTAAATCTACCATTCCATAACTTGACATAAACTTATCTACAAGGAACAATTAAACCCCTCACCTCAAATGTGTAGAAAATGCAAAATAGAGCAAGGTTTGGAGCTAGAATGACAAGATTCTTCCTTGTTTTCTTCTTCCTTTCTCATTTCTTTCTTTTCTCTTCTTTCTCTCCTGATCGTTTTTGGTCTAGCTTGTGTGGTGTGTGTATGTGTTTTAAATGAAGAAGGCTCTAGATATTTGTTATCAAAAATAGAAATTATAAAATAACCCCAATAGTTTGACAATTCCTATTATGACCCCAACTTAAAGTTTGCATTTTCATGTCATTAGAGGCAGCTCTGACACATTTCACTAAAATGATCATAACTTATGTTAGAGGACTCCAATTCATGATCCATTTGAAGAGTTAAAAACTAGACTCGTAGAGCTTTCCATCCATATATAATTTTCCACCTAACACTTTCCCAATCGACACAATTTTTATTCCGAAATTGGCCCAAAACCAATTCATAACTTCCAAGTAAAACTTGTTTAATTGAACTCGATATCCATTTTAAATGTTCAGGCATCACTTTTGACACATTTTGATCATGTATGTAACTCGAATACATTAAAATGCTAATAGATCATTCCTTAATAATTTATCAATTTATCCCGATTCGCACCTGATAGGGGTATTACAGATATATTCATGTACCTCGCTATAAATGCGAGAGGTTGCAGGATTGATTCTTGAAAGTTACATCCTTAATATATACTAGTGTTATGCCCGTGCGATGCACGGGTGTAACATGAATACATTAAAAATATGTAAAATAAAACCAATTCCCTCAACTATATAACCATACTATCAAAAATACTATAATACGTACGTACTCTAAATACTATACCATTACATAAAACAAACACATATTTTCTCAAAAATGTGATAGTAGTCACTCTTTTACAAAGATCAAACCTTTCAAAAGATATATGTGTCTTCTTCTATCAAATTATTGTCTCTCCAAAATTCACGTCATATTGTCATAATTTGACTTTATTATTAATCCTTGCACAAGTGATATGCTTGTAAAACTGTTCTCTACCACCAGAAGTTTAAAATTTCACTATCATGCATTACACACAAACCTATTATTTGAGTATTTGACCATGAATAACATGAATATATACATCTAAAACTTATGGCTTTGCAATGAGTTAAAATTAACACAATTTTTATGTTATTGTTTTCACTTCGCAAACCTATCACAATAATTTGAAATACACAAACAATATTTGAAGTAGATAAAATATAGTCAAATAAGTATATGTAAAAAATTAGAATTCACTTTAAAATTATGTTATAAATAGCTTAGCTACTAATTCAGTTTCAAGAGCTCTCATAAATAACAATCTAAAACAAAACTCTTGATACACAAAAATAAAGAACATGGTGAAGAAAACTTTGGAAGACGTATAATCTCTATTTTGGCATACTTTAGAGCAACGAAGTAAAGTATCTCCCATGAATTTTATGAAAAATTATTTTTAAATGACACTGCTTGAACACAGATCTAACCATGTCATTTCATGCAATAATGCATAATGATGTTAGATTATGAATCGTATATGCTGGTTTAAATGATGTATAAAACTAAATAACACATTGATAACAACCTTCAATACTTACTCAATTGTTAGCCATAGATGCTTCTTCTTGAATAAGAATATCTACCTCATAATAAATAAAAATGGAAAAATAATAACAAGTAGATAAGAATATAAGGTTATTGTAGATAATTGAATAAGATACGTAAGTCGATAATATTTTTAATTGCAAAAATTTGAGAAAAAATACCTGAAGATGGCACACCACATGAAATATTCAATATCGCAACATTTGCATCTAGTGTAGAAAAATCTTGATTTTGTTCTTGGCGATAAGGAACATATTGAGAAAAATAAAAAGTAAGAGTATATAACAACATAAAAGTAAATTCAACAGACATAAAAGAATGAATTTTTTTGTCAATATCAATTCTCTCATATATACAGTCGGAATGTTTTGATCAGCCTCAAAGATTGACACCTTTTTTTTAGTAGGCAAAAATGTTAGGGATATCTTCTTGAAAAGTTCAAATGTAGTAGTAGATGTTTGAGAAAATTACTCTACTGAGTAACATCATAAATATATTGATATTTGTAAAAGATAAAGTGCTCATGAATGATTTCATACATTCACCATTTGAAATACCTCTCAATATATTTATACCATTTTTAATGTAATTATTTGAATAGACTAACAAAGAAGATGGTGCTCAAGATATTGGTAAGATAAATCAAATTGAACTACCACTTTATTTCACAAATGGTTTTTCAAGATTATATATTTTCTCCTCATTTTTGCATCCATCTTACTTTTATTGATCCCTATTTGTAAATTATCCATCAAAAGTAAAGTATAAAATAATGAAATCTTTTAATGAATAGGGGTATTGTGCTTAGTCTTAGAAAGCATAAAGGGGTTATGAGCTTAATTATTATGATACCATAGAGGGGGCATTATACACTTTTGAAAAATCACAGTGGGAAGAGGTGTATGAAATTTACTCAAAATGATAAATATCTAAGTCCAATTATTAAAACATCAAGTCAACTTTTATGCTTGATGATTCTATTTTTACAAAGAAAGACCTTTACCATTAATAAAAATGATACATTTAGATTTATCATTTTATGAGATATTATGCCATCAAGAATATTTCCTTGTTGGGTTATTGGCTTGAGTGCAAATCCAAGTTGATATTGAAGACAAGTAGGATTCCATTAGGAGAAGAAATAGGAATCAAAATTCTAGTAAAGTTAGGTTTTGGTGCCTATAAATAGGACTCTCTAGCTTGTAATTGCCACGAGAGCCACACCCCATAGGGGTGTAGTAAGAGGTGAGCAAAATGTTAAGAGTGTTTCTTGTGCTTTTTCCATAAAAAAGTCCATATGGGGAGGGTTTTGGCTAATGGACTTTAGCCATAGATAAAATGATTTAGTGAGGGTTTAGACTTTTTCGTTCATAAAGTCACTTGGGATGGTTTTTATAGTTTTTCCTAAAAATTGTGAGCGTGTGAGTGAGGGGAGGGTTTTGAATATTTGTTTGTCCAAAAGATTTGTTGCGTTGTAATAATGGTTTTGCTGAATAGTGAATTTCCCAATTACTTAGGTCATGGACGTAGGTAGAGTGCCGAACTACGTTAAAAATATTGTGTGCTAATGTCCGCTGCGTTGTGTGGTTTGTGTATGTGTGTGGCTTATTCCCAACATTTCTATGATTTTATTGTGGTAAAAGAAAATAGGTAATTAAATAATAGGTTGGTACAAATTACTACCAATTCTTTTGGAGTTTGGATTTAGCATTCAAAAATATCATTTTTTCACTTATAGAAGTCAAAGTCATTCTCACAATTTCACACACACTATTATTGAATTTATGATACAAAAGTATGTACATGCCCCAATAAAATTACTTCATCAAGTACTTTTTGACTCCATGGAAGTGTGTATGCATCAGGTATTCCTCCCATTTAATGGTCTTTGAATCAATGGACAAATTATCAACATCGATATTACCTTCTCGTAGCATCATCAACAATGTCTCAGTATTTGTATCCCACATGGGATACACGTGAAAGATTGAATACAAATGTAACCTAATTTTAAGATGGGTCACCAATGGACATGAGTAGAAGAGAATATACACGGAAGAAGATTGAACACACGTGTGACATAATTTCAGAAGGGTCACACGTAAAAGAAGACGCATGGGACATAAGCAGAAGATGAATAAGACTATACCATAGGCCTAACTCTAATTTCATATTAAGATAACTGAGATTTCATTCTAAAACCACTTGCTATTAAGTGGAGTAGCCCAGGATCTTATAAGATAGTCTAAGAGTTTCTGATTTTTCGATGTAGGACAAGTGTATATTCTGACATTTTTCCTCACGTGTGACCTACATTGCACCAAAATATGCAAGAATGATCAACTTTTCACCCATTGAAGTATGCAATGCATGTAAAAATAAAGATTTTAGGAAAAAAAAAAATTGACTCATCAGCTCTAAGGACTACACCCAGCACAACCACAATCGAGACTTCATTCTACCTGACCTTCAGTGTAGAAGCAGTTCTTTCAGTAGAGGTCAGTTCTCTGACCTTTAGAGGTCAGTTCTCTGACCTTTAGAGTTCAAAAGTTCGAAAAAGAAGTCAATAACCAGGCATTGAGAGAGGACCTCGATCTATTCGAGGAATTCTGGTAGAAAACCCAAATTAGGATGTTGGCAGGCAAAAGGACAATAACTCAAAGCTTCGCCAAATAGGCCTGATTTGAGCGATCAAAGAAGGGGATTTAGTGCTGAAAAAATCCTGTTTTTGCCTCGACCTATTAAAATAAACACTTGTCCCATATCTAAAAATCAGAAATTCTAAAACCACCTTATAGATCCCGGGCTACTCTACTTAATACCAATTGGTTTTGAGATAAAATCTCAGTTGTAATACCCTGATTCCTCACGAGAGCGGGGTCCCGATCCCAAAACCCAAGGCACCAAAAACGAGGGGAAACGGACAAATTCTCCCTTGTTTATAGGACAAACCAAAACCTACAAACAGAATATAAGTGAACCAGTACCAAGTCCAACATATTCAACAACTCCTCAAGGTCATCCGAGCCTTGGTTCTCAACAAACAAATCCAAGCAATTATATATCTCCAAATTCAAATGCTACCCTAACTCTTTTTCTTTAGACATATACATTCATGCTTGAATTGAAATAATACTAACCTATTACATAACTAGGTTATCATACCACTCTAATGACCCAATTAAACTTAATTTACATTTCTTTATTCATTGAATACATACAATTCAAAAGTAACATCTTTACAACCCACGCCACATAACACATTGACTCCCAAGCAAGGACCAAGCACCGCAAGCATGAACATTCCTTCTAACACTGCAATACCTGAAAGGTAGGTAATTCGGAGTGAGCAACAATGTTGCCCAACGAGGGAGGTGATGCAGGGAAATGTTTTCATGAAATGTACAAAGATAACACATAAATATCACATATAAGCAAGCTATTGAAACAAGCAATTAAACAGTTTATAAAAGGATACAGTTCAACTCTATGTCTTCAATCTCGAACCACGAACTTCAAGCAAATACCAGCAAACCCCTTATTCCTCCAAATGGGGTACTCCGGATGTATCCCGATCCTACGACCCATTTCTCCTGAGGTAGGTCTATATGCCCCAACGAGATGAACTACGCCTCTGGGGTAGTGGAGTATACTCAGCGAGAAAGGGAATATACACCATGGTAGTTGAGGGAGACCGACAGCCCGATGCTTCCCGGAGTTTCTCGACGCTACCATGTCCGAGAAGGTTACGCAACCCCGAAACATGATCACGAGAACTAAGAATATCAATAATCACATATGAGAGACGACAAAATAGGCCGCCCTCACAATTAATCACAATTTAAGCTTTTACACTTGAAATGGCCGTATAATCACAAATAACACGAGAAAACACAAGATAGCAAGTAAATAGTATATATAAACTTTACCAATTACTAATCATACAATCTAGAAACAATAAAATAAGTTAAGATGCATAGAAGAGATGAAGACTCATTCACCTTTACCAAGCTCAAGATGCAAAAATGTCTTCAACTCACTTCCAATCACCTTGAATTAGCTCAAATACGCAATCTTAGCTTGATTATATAAGTATAATATGACTTACTTTAATTGTCATTCACGAATTACAAATGATCTTTATCAACTAATAAGCATTATCAAGCATGGACATAACATCTTCAATTCAATAGATGACAAGTAATTAATACATTTACAAGACACCCAACTCTTTTCTACTCAATTATTATATAACTAACTAATATGCTTGGAGACATTCAACACAAATACACTTAACACTTAAACATAATCCAACTATAAACATGACCCAAGAATTATTATCATGCTTACTTTCCCCAAATGCAACATATATAACTCAAATAACATTCAAATATAACATTTATAGCAATCTATTAATTAATCATGCAACAAGTTCAAGTAATTCACATAAAATCCAACAAAACCTCTTTCCAATGCTTACAAATTTAGGTTCTAAACTTCACATAAGATAACAAATTTCAAGTCTAACTTCACTAATTTCACTAACATGTTTGAAGACATTCTTTACCTTACATGAGTTGAAGTCATCTTTGAATAACTAACACTAGCATACAAGTAATTCTAAGACACTTCTTGACTTCAAAATGACATTAACTACACAAGAATTCCAATAACTTAGGCAATGAAACAACTTAACTTCACTATAAAACTTGGTTTAAGAATCATTACCATGCATATAACTTCAAATACCTTTTAGCTATAACATTCATTACTAACTAACTAATTCACTAACTTTACATTCTACTTAAATAACATGCAACGTTTATTAGAATTCAAATCTTAGAAGAATATCACCTAGACTAACCACTAAACAAAACTAACCATTACAAAGCTTAAGAAAACAAAAAGAAAAAGGCTATAACCAAAATGGCCATTTGGCCGAAAATCCACACACATACAACACTAAAAATTTCTTTGAAATCTTACTCATAAGCTATGTATAATGTGTTTAAGGCAAGGTTACACTTCATTCAAGCATTTTTACAAACATATAGACTACAACTTAGCTTTAGGCTAACATAGCATTCTTCTAATCTTCCAACTACCATAAAACTTGCAAAATATATTAAAAGAGAACATCTCTAGCATTATGATTACTAAATCAAAAGTTAGATATGTATAATAACTCAATTGATCAACTTTCTACTTAAGCTAAACTTTAAAGAACCAAGAATATGCACAAAGAAGATAAAATCGCTCTCCTTAATCATGAAAATCATGCAAGAATATAATCAAGAACCATTTCATTAGAACACAAAAATAACTCTCATTTATATGCTAGCAAACTAGGCAACAAAACCATACCATAAACCAATGCATATAAATCAATACACAAAATCTACCGGCCCAAACAAAAAATCAATCAGTCAATACACAAAATCAGTCGACCAATACACAAAATCCGCCGGCCGATACACAAAATCAGCGAGTCGATGCATACTCAGCTACGAAAATTTCACCTCCAGACTCCAATTTTTTTCCTTTCTTCTTGCAACACATGAGTATACTCACAATCTTCATTATACCACAATTCCCATACCTTACTTAGCATGCTTATATATCATTTAACATATACCATAACTTCTTAATTCATTAAGAACACCAAAAGCATGATAGGATAAGCCCTAGTTCTATCAACATGTAAAATGCCCAAATTATACACTAAACTTTTATATCATGCACGACAAGCAAGAAGATTAACATAATGCATAAATAGAATGAACATCTCACCTTTAGAAGCTAGAAAATGCAAGAAGATTGCTCAAGAATTCCTTCTTCTTCCTTCTTCCTTATGATCGTGTGAATTTGTGTGTGTGTCTGATTGTATATGTGTGTTTTATAGGCTTGTGTGTGTTTTATTTAATTCATGGTAGGTAAGATATTTAGTTTAAGCTCATTGACTATTTTGCCCCTTCAACTAATTATTTATTTCTGGTTTTCCATTTCGTTGACTTCTAACTAATCTAGTTTGCTAATGTTATGAGGTAGAATTTAATTATTGTCCATGATGTTGTAGGATATACAAGTACACGTCAAGTACACGTAATGGAGCATAAATGCAAGTTAAATAGGGCAAATGCATATAAATCAATAATTATACAATTTTATGCAAACATATATATGCACATTAATAAAATAATTATATGTTCGAGATGGGGTGTCACACTCTCCCCCCTTAAAACAATTGCGTCCTCGCAATTCCTTTTTCATAAATTGATTCTTTATCAAGCTGCAACATCTCCGATTCAGGTATCCAAGTAGAAATATCAAATGTCAACTCTAGTAATCCATTACTGATTACCATGTAGGAGTACCGCTCAAGAATACCAAGAAGGATCTCTAGTAAGAACACCAAGAAAATACCAATTGAATATCCCGAAATAAGTGTACTAGATAAAGGCTCTGATGAAGATACCATGTAAAAGTTTGAATAAAATCCCACTGGATATGAATACCTTATAGGAATCTTAATTAGAAACTGAATAAGAAACCTGGCAATAAGCCTGAATAGAAAGACCACAAAGAATACCAAGAAGGAACACCAAAGTAATACCCCCAATAAAAGCCACCCAAGTAGGAAATCCAGAGAACCTCCTCATATGTGATGGCAAGAAAGAATACCATTAAAACCCTAATAAGAATGCCAAGTGTCACACTCTAAGACCAAGACCCGCGGAGGTTGAGGCCGGGACACGACGTGTCAAATGCGTAGCACCTGTAAAATCATCAATTAATAACATAACATTCATTTACTTCCACAAGTAACTTTAAAAGAATGCTCATGGCATTTGGCATCAAAAGGCCACATCAAGCTGGGCCATATTTATAAGACCTAGCATCATTATTTGTACTTCACACGTGGCCAACTACAGATACCTAGGCCTCAAAAGAATAGTAATCAAACTTAATTACATGATCAAATACTCCAAAATACTATTACAACATAAGCTATCCAAAATATACTTCACAAGTTTCTATTAACGAGTTCATCTTCAACTCAACATGAAGATCAACAAAAATAGAAATTAGTCTCATCACGTAGAGCCTCATCGCCCTCTACCTGTATAGTCAGCTCGGCCTCAACCACACCTGAAATGGTTGAAAGAGGGGTGAGCTAGTTTCTCATATATAGCTCAGTGAGGAGGTAAATAAGGAAGAATTTTGCAAAGGTTTTGTCTTTTCATAAACTCCTTTCTAAAATCATGCTATGCATGTACAACATATAATAGAATCAAAATCAACTTGATAAGCATAACTCATGTAAACAGGATAATGATCAATCTTATTATAAGTAAGCAACTCTATCCTCCGAGGTCCTCGAGGGACCAAGCGAGAGTAGAAACCAACTAGAAAAATGATACAATATCACGAATTTTGTTGGAGATGGCCAGTCTCGATCTTTCTTATCAATTCCTCTTCAACACACCAAACAAGAATGAGTACTCCGGAGGCAACTCAACCATGATAGCCGACACCGTCCTGGCAAGCCCAATGCTGCATAGGTGGAACGGAACTTCTACCGTGGGGTTCACAAGGTTGTATAATTGATATACATTTGAACAATACATCCCAACTCTCCAAGGAAACACACCAAGCGAGAGAAGGCACTAATCAAGCAAGAACATAATTGGAGGTCAACAAAGTAGGTTGCGTCCACCAAGCAAGCATATATGTAATTCAAACTTAATCAAGCATACGTAAGCCATCACATATTACAAACAGATTCAAATGTATTCATGATTTGAACATAGTTCAAGCATGTTCGAACTTATAGCATGTGACTTAGGAAGTAAACATGTGATCATCTTGCATGTATGAACATCTATAGTGCCATAATAATTGATAGTTATTGATCATGCTAGACATATGACATCAAATCAATACAAAAAAATCAGAATTAAATTCTTCTATGACAAAATAGGGTTCGATACGGTTCTAAGGCATCTAACCGTGCCTCAATCCGACATCTGTAGCTCTCGGAATCACTAAAACAAGTTCATGTCGCAAAGTTGTCAACCGGTCGACCCTAGCAAAACTGGTCGACCGGTCCTAGGGGGTCTTCTGCCCAAGGTCCTACCAGAGGACGAGGGGTCCTACACAGGTTGACCGGTGGAGGGGGGGTCCTCCGATCGTGCCAAAACAGCAATCGAAACTCCATATTTTTGCACCAACTCTTTTCATCTCTTGTTCATCTACTTCTTACTTTTAAACCCTTCATTCTTATATGTTAACCCTCCACATTCATGCCCTCAAATGCATCATATAAACATGCTATAACATCCTACATACTCAACAACAATACAAAATCTCTCAAGAACCAACATTATTCACTATATTCATCAACTAGAACTCAAGGCAAGATTTGTGATCTTAAAGATGCAATTCCAACAATCCTTCCTCTAAACCAAATGTAATACTCATATTCAAGCTTCATAAGAGTTTATATAACAATAGGTAAACAAGAAATAACAAGATCAAGGCTATGAGACACAAAAAACTCCACAAGCTCAATATCATCAACTAAGCACACATTCTTGCTAGAACAAATTCATTATACTTATATATACACAAATCAAGATCTATATGACTTGTAAATCATTTATAAAACATCCCTCACATTTGCTTTGAGTTCAAGAAGAAGGTGGAACAAGATACAATTTGAAGAAAGCTTAGAAATGCAAATGAAAAGCTTGAAATGACTACAACTTCTTCCCCTATTTCTTCTCCTTCCTCTTCTCTTCTTCTTCTTCCCTCTCTTGGTCGAAAATCAGAGAATGTGTGTGTGTGTAGTGTGTATGTATAATCTGATGTGTGTGTGTGTTTTAGTCAATATAGTTGGTAGGATATTTGTTTGATAGACAAAAGACTAGAGTGCCTTTGAACTAAAACTCATTTTTCTTGGTTGCCATGTAGTCCTAATCTAATTGTTTTAGTTCTAAGTTAATTATTCTTAGTTAGCTATTACATGTAATAAAATCTAATTATTGTACACCTTGTCTAAAATGCTCAAATACACGTTAAACGTTAAAATACACGTAAATCGATATAATTGCATATAAATTTAACTTAAAAGCACCTAAAACAAAGTAAATGCATACAAAATTATTTATTTATGCATGATATGACTTATATGCACGTGAGGTCTCGTGTTAGGCCTTACAACCTC
Source organism: Ehretia macrophylla (assembly GCA_037974665.1). NCBI lineage: Eukaryota > Viridiplantae > Streptophyta > Magnoliopsida > Boraginales > Ehretiaceae > Ehretia > Ehretia macrophylla. The sequence continues at coordinate 28,703,067 of CM075778.1, read as the reverse complement.
TCTTCCTTAAAACAATTGCGCCCTTACAATTTCCTGATTACCTCGCAAACAAATTCGGGTACTGTTGTTGCATTTGATCGCGTCTCTCCCATGTCGCACCTTCAACTCCTTGGTGATCCCAAAGCACCTTCACCTTCGGAATACTCTTGTTGCACAACACCTGGTCTTGTTCGTCCAAAATCCGCACGGGTCTTTCCTCATAGGACAGATTCTCCCGAAGCTCTAGCGGCTCCGGTTCTAGAATGTGAGAGGGATTGGGATGATATTTTTGTAACATTGAAACATGGAACACATTGTGAATATTGGAGAGATTCAAGGGTAGGTCTAATCGATATACGAGTTTGTCAATTCTTTCCACGATTGTAAATGGCCCAACATACCTCGGGCTTAATTTTTCACATTTTTCATGTCTAATCAACCCTCTCCAGAGTGACAACTTCAAGAACACCGATCACCAACTGTAAACTCTAAGTCCCTTCTTTGCTTATTAGCATAACTCTTTTGTCTGCTTTGAGCTGTGAGCATCCTCTTCCGAATCAATTGGACATTCTCCATTTTCTCTATCAACTCCGGCATCAATATAGGGTCAATGACTTTCATCTCTCTGACTTCGTCCCAATATAATGGTGACCTACACTTTCGTCCATACAGAGCCTCGTAGGGAGCTATGCCAATTGTTGCCTGATAACTATTATTATAACCAAATTCTGCTAATGGTAAATGTTTGTCCCACGTACCTCCAAAATTCATCACACATGCCCTTAACATGTCCTCTAGAATCTAAATAGTCCTTTTGGACTGGCCATCTGTCTGAGGATGGTACGCTGTACTAAGCTTTAATTTCGTCCCCAAGACTTCTTGGAACTTCTGCCAGAACTAAGATGTAAACCTTGGATCTCTATCAGACACAATGCTAGCCGACACACAATGTAATTTCACAATATTAGACACATACAACTCGGCTAATTTCCTGAGGCCATCCGTCTTGTTCATCGCAATGAAATGAACCGTCCTCATCAACCTATCCACAATGACCCACACTACATCATTTCCCCGAGGAGATCTCGGTAACTCCATAACAAAATCCATGGTCATATGTTCCTATTTCCACTGTGGAATCTCCAAAGGTTGTAGAAGCCCTATAGGTCTCTGGTGTTCTGCCTTTACCCGTTGACATGTCAAGCATCGAGACACAAACTCCGCAATCTCCCGCTTCATATTGTTCCACCAATAGTGTTGCCTTAGGTCTCGATACATCTTTGTACCTCCTGGGTGAATGGATGTTGATGTGACTGTATTTGCAGCACTCAAACCTTAGTTTTTGTACTACATTTGCATCTTAACTTAGGAATAAATGCAACATTTTTATATTTTTGATGCAATGTAGTATGACCTTGAATAGTGACCAATATCCGTTTTTGATAAATCTTATCACTTTTTCAGGTAGAAACGGCCTTCTGAGCAAAACACAAGTATTTGCCTTGCGCGCAACATGATTTTAGCCAAATTCTATCGTTTGGAGGGTCAAAACAGTGAAATGAGACCTGAAACGGTCCAAATGCAAGTCAAGAAGTGAAGAAGGGAAAAATCACGAGAACCAGTAAAAGAATGAAGCAGATAGAGATAGAATTTGGCTGAAACTAGCGCGTAATCAAACTCGGAATACTGAAAATAGCCCGAAAATACCTCAGTCAACGCTCGGTCAAAAGTCAAAATTTCAGCCCAAAAAGTCAGCAAAAGGGCGCTCGAGCGCGCCCAGAAAAAATCCACCGTCTTCTAGATGAAAACACGTGTCAAAGATTCAACGATGCAGTAGAATGGCGCTTGAGCGCCCCTCATTGGCGCTCGAGCGCGCCCCAAGAATCTTCATGAAACTGCCACGTGTCGAAGAAACAACAAACCGCACAGAAGGGCGCTCGAGCGCCCCTCTGATTTTTTGTCTATAAATAGCCCCCCTCCCTTCGAATATGTTTAATTAATTTTGGATTTTGGTTATTTTTAACCAATTTATGAGTTAATTCACGTTAGTTTTTAGTATTAGTTGTAGTTAATTAGTAGGATATGGGAAAAATCCCACCTAGGTAGTTCTTATTCGGGGAAATTTTGTCCGAATAGCTACTATTAAGGGGAAGTCCGACCCAAGTAATTATTATCCAGGGAAGTTCTGTCCGAATAGCTTTTAATAAGAAAGCACTTATTCGGGGGAAACTCATCCCTAGTAATTCTTATTCAGGGAAAATTAACTCAGACCGAATAGTTACTTTGCGTCAAACCTCTGCTTAAATTTTGGAGATCAGAAATATGCGTTCGTCAATATGGGGGAGCCTTTCTTGACTCTCTCTTATTTACATAACTCGTATTCATTTATGTCTGAGTATATTAATATATAGGGGTGAATATTGTAAATGACAGTATTTTAATATATGGTATCGGATTTAGTTTATTCAATTCAAATTGCAATGTATGGCTTGTTTTAATTCAGTATTCATTCGTAATGCTTTTATAGTAGATGTTATGAATACTTTACTTTCGTACGATAATATTATACTTGTAGTTAATATTATGATTGCATTAATTTAGTGCCATATAATTGTTTTAATCATGAGTTTATATGTTGTACCATAGACTCCATGGAACTATAGGTTGTACTATAATTTCTACCTGAAGGTTAATTCCTTAGTTTAGTTTGCCTTATTGTACTTGGTTAAAACAAGCTAAGTAGATTAACTAGGTTTATAGCTTTTAACTTAACTGGGTGTATGCTTGTAGCTTAAGCCCTTGCAGAATTAGATAACCTAGATACCGAGCCTATATTAATTGCCTCATTTACATTTTCCGACCCCTTGATCACTACCCCTCGTATTCAACTAATAGTTAGTTTAACTTAGATAACTTAGTTAGTTGTAGTTTAATTTACACTCCAATTACAAAACCTGTCACTTAAGCATTTTAAACACTTTCATATTACTTCACTAACTTAACTAATGAGCTTTCCTGTGGTACGATTCCGCACTCTAATCACACTATACTACGAAGATCCGTGCACTTACGAGTATTTTAACTTGGTTTATTTTGCGCACATTTTTAATGCACAATCCGATCGCATCAAGTTTTTGGCGCCATTGCCGGGGAAGCACAGTATAGTTAGTTATTGATAAAAGTAATTATGAATTTGTTTTAAGTGTTGTAAATGTTGTTTATATTGTTTATACTTGTTTTACACTGTTTTATTTTTATAACTGTCTGTAAAGTATATTAGTATTTTAAAATTTTGTAGTTTTATTTCATATTTAAGTTTATAACTGTTTTAAGCTTTTATAAAATATAGTCTATTAATACACTTAGCATATTTTCTTATAGTTTCTTACTACACTTATATTTATATTAGTTTAGTTTTTGTATGCACAGGCGTCGTTCCTTGGATTCGGAACTCGTCCCGTATAATTCTGAGTTTTCGCGAAGGAGTATCCCTGTCCCGAAGGTGGATCAAGAAGGAAATGCTCAAAACCTTCCACCTCTCCCTATAGCTCAACCTGTGAATCAACCAATGACTTTATGTCAACATGTCTCTCTGGGTGATTATAATCCCGAGTTTGCCATAGCCCCACCGGCTCTTGGCAATGTCAATTTTGAGCTTAAGATTGGGACAATTTCAATGCTTCTTTCCTCCTATGGAAAAAGCAACGAAAACCCTCACGCTCACATCATACAATTCCTAGAAGCATGTTCAACGCTTCATATTCCAAATGTGACCCGTGAGAATATTCAACTGCGTCTATTTCCATTTTCCTTGAAAGATAAAGCCAAACAGTGGCTAAATCATTTAGACGCAGGAGTTATCACTTCTTGGGAAGAACTTATTCGGAAATTTTTACATAGGTTCTTCCCAATGGAAAAAACTACTACTCTTAGAAATGACATCATGACATTTGCTCAATCGGACTTAGAGCCATTTCATGAAGCTTGAGAAAGATTTCTTGATCTTAAAAATCAGTGTCCTCACCATGGGTTTGATCGTCATGATCTCTTGCATTATTTCTTTAAAGGTCTTACACCTCAGCAGAAAATAATGGTTAATGCAATGCGTAATGGAGGTTTCTATAACCTCACAGCGGACAAAACTTGGAGTAGAATTGAGAATATAGCTGAAGATTCTCCTCAGAACACATCTATAGATAAAGAAACTAAGAGCACTCACAATCCCCAAAAGAGGGCATTGTTTGAAGTTAACTCTAACTCCAACACCTAGTTGACCGATAAAGTAGATGCCTTAGCCCAGCTTGTAGAAAAATTCATCTCTTTAGGGTCTACTTCTTCACAACCTCCTCAAATCACGAAAATTTGTGTCGTATGTTCTGCAGTAGATCACTCTACTTTAAACTGTCCATTTGGTTCACAATTTTCTGAATTCATGCAAGAACAAGTCTTCGCCACTCAAGGATATACAATGAATTACAATCTGTATTCTAACACATATAATCCTGACTGGCGAGACAATCCCGCATTTTCGTGGCGACAATGGAATCATGAGACTCAGTTTTCTTAACAACAATATCAGAAAAGACAAGGAAACTATGAGCCTCAACAACAATATCAGAGGCCACAGAATAATAATCCTCCTGGTTACTACCCAGTCTAATAGGACAATCCGTTCAGAACACAATGGAACAATATCCCCGCTCTTCCTCCTGCACAGTCATCATCTGATGACAAATTTATAAACTAGTGCAAATGTTCTAAGTTCAGCAACAGTCTATTGTTAAACTTGAAGGACAACTCGGGCAGATGGCCCAAACTTTAAGCAAGAGAGACGAGGGTAAACTTTCATCTCAGACCGTGGTAAATCCACGAGAATAGTATAGTACTGTCCAAACTGAGACTGTCTAAGAACAAGCCAAGGCCGTGATTACCCTAAGGAGTGGGAAGACCATTGAAAACCAGGTTAGAGAAAATGTTAGGGATGTTCCCAAAGAAATAGAGGAATTAGAAGAACCTGAGATTGAGGTTGTTAGCAACGATGTCAATAACTCCCGTAGGAATCAAAACCCAACGGTGGAGCAAATAGTTGAACCATTCTCTCAAGTACCTTTTCCCATAGCTCTGTCCCGTCCAAAGTCGATTGATGATCCGAAACAACTCAAGGTCTTAGAGCATCTTAAAGACATTAAGATCAATTTGCCCTTAGTAGAGGTAATCCAACAGATTCCAGCCTATGCTAAATTTCTGAAAGATCTGTGTGTGAAGAAAAGACAAACCAACTCCATTCCTAAGAAAGTCCGTCTTACTGAAAAGGTTAGTAATATCTGCATTAGAGGGCTACCTCAAAAGTGCAGTGACCCAGGAGCTTTCACCATTCCATGTTTAATCAATGATCAATGCATTGAAAGCGCCTTGCTAGACTTAGGATCTAGTGTTAACCTAATCCCTCACACAGTGTACAAAAAGTTGGATCTTGAAGTGTTAACACCGACAAATGTAACCCTCAAACTGGCAGATAGATCCGAGTAGAGACCTCAAGGTGTTGTAGAGGGTGTCATAGTTAGAGTAGGAGAATTCTTGTTCCCAGTGGATTTCATTGTGTTAGATATGGACTTAGGCCCTGATAACAAAAATACCACTCCCGTCTTATTAGGCAGACCATTCTTAGCAACAGTTGATGTTGTTATTTACTGTAGGACGGGAATGATAGAACTTACATTTTGGAACATGAGAACAAAGTTAAGGGCTGCTAATATAGCCAACAAGTTAAACCAAGACGAGGAAAAAGAATGCTTCTATGTTGATACCATTGACTCATGCATAGATGAGTTTGCCCAATCATTCTTGACTCCTAATTAAGAGATAGCCGAACTTGAACGACTATTGTTTGAAAGCGACATTTCTCCTGATATGGTCACATCTGCTTCCATTGTTGTTGACCCAGATAAGAACGATGAAGTAACAACTCATTTCCTTGAAGTTTTAGATTGCTCACAATTGAGTCTCCACCAGCGTTAGAACTCAAAACTTTGCCTGAACATCTTAAGTATGCCTACTTAGGACCCGAAGAGACCTTACCAATCATCATTGCATCGGATTTGACTACCAAGAATGAAGCCAAACTCTTGAAAGTCCTGAGTACTCACAAAAAGGCGATAGGTTGGACAATTTCTGACTTGAAAAGAATTGATCCCTCTATGTGTATGCACCGAATTCATCTCGAGAAAGGAGTTACTCCTTCTCGAGAATTTTAGCGAAGACTAAACCCAAAGATTGGTGATGTCATCTATAAAGAGATCATCAAGTTACTTGATACGGGTATTATCTACCCAATTTCTGATAGTCCTTGGGTAAGTCTGGTATAAGTGGTACTGAAGAAATCTGGGATTACTGTGGTCCCAAATGACAAAGGTGAGCTAATCTCTACACGAACCACTACTGGGTGGCGTGTATGCATTGATTACAGAAAGCTCAACTCCAAGACAAGGAAATACCACTTCTCTTTACCCTTCCTTAACCAAGTCCTTGATAGAGTAGTCGGACAAGGCTACTACTACTTTTTGGATGGGTATTTGGGATATAACCAAATCCCAGTCTTTCTTGAAGATCAGGAAATGACTACATTCACTTGTCCTTATGGGACCTTTGTATTTAAGCATATGCCTTTCGGTCTTTGCAATGCACCTGCGATGTTTCAAAGATGTGTGATAGCCCTCTTCTCATACATGATCGAAAGGTTCCTAGAAGTCTTCATGGATGACTTCTTAGTGTTTGGAGCTACCTTCGATGAGTGCCTTACACATCTTTCACAAGTGCTTGACCAATGTGTTGACATGAACCTGGTTCTAAGTTGGGAAAATAGCTACTTCATGGTTAGACAAGGTATAGTTCTGGGTCATGTTGTTATACAAGATGGAATCCATGTGCACCCAGCCAAAGTCGAGCTAATTGAAAAGCTGCCTGCACCCAAGACGGTGTGTGATATCCGATCATTCCTTGGTCACGCTGGTTTCTATCGGTGTTTTATCAAAGACTTCAGCCATATAACCCGACCTCTATCTAGTATCCTAGCATATGATACCGAATTCAACTTTGATGATAAGTGCTCAGAAGCTTTTGAGAAGCTCAAATCCTTGCTATCTTTTGTTCCTATTATCCAACCTCCTGACTATAGTCTCCTCTTTGAGATAATGTGCGATGCGTCAGACTACGTAGTGGGAGCTGTATTAGGCTAGCGAAAGGACAAGCTGCTGACTGTGATATACTATGCTAGCAAAACTTTGGACGAAGCTCAAAAGAACTAGACAACCACTGAAAATGAATTACTAGCTGTAGTCTTCTCCTTGGATAAGTTCAGGTCTTATATCCTAGGATCCAAAGTAATAGTCTACACGGACCACGCTGCTTTGCAATATTTACTGACCAAAAAGAATACAAAGCCCCGTCTAATCCGTTGGCTATTACTCCTACAAGAGTTCGACCTTGAGATCAAGGACAAGAAAGGAAGCGAGAACTCTGTTGCCGATCATCTATGACATTTGGTACATGATTCTCCTATTGATACTTTACCTTTCAAAAATACGTTCCCTGACGAGTAACTTTTTGCTGTCTCACATAAGACCCCCTGGTATGCCCACTATGTCAATTATCTGGTTGCCCAAGAGTTTCCAACTCACTGCGGAAAACATGAAAGGGATCGATTCATGGCACAAGTCAAGTACTTTATCTGGGAAGATCCCTGTCTTTTCAAGATTTGTGCCGACCAAGTCATTAGGAGATATATTCCTGAGGATGAAATTGATAGCATTCTCTAGTGCTACCACTCTAAAGTATGTGGTGGACATTGCAGAGGAAAAAGGACAGCTGCCAAAGTCCTTCAATGTAGGTTCTTCTTGCCCACTCTTTTCAAGGATGCCCAGCAAGTGTGTAAAAATTGCCCACAATGTCAACAAGCTGGTTCTATTTTGAAAAGGGACATGATGCCCCTTACACCCATCCTCATATATGAAATATTTGATGTGTGGGGTATAGACTTCATGGGTCCCTTTCCTCCTTCTTCAGGTTATACTTATATTCTTGTTAGTGTTGACTATGTGTCCAGGTGGGTAGAGGCAGTGGCAACTCGAGCAATGACCACAGAGTCATGGTCAAATTCATTAAAGAGAACATATTTTCTCGATTCGGGGTACCACTTGTTCTTCTGAGTGACGGTGGACAGCATTTATGTCATAGGACACTTGAAGCTCTTTTAAGAAAATACTCAGTCCACTACAAGATAGCAATACCTTACCACCCACAAACAAGTGGTCAAGTGGAGGTATTGAATAGGGAAATCAAGTCAATTCTTCAAAAAATGGTTAGGCCCGATGGCAAAGATTGGTCAAGTCGTCTGTACGACGTATTATGGGCCTACCGTACTGCTTTCAAAACTCTCATTGGCATGTCCCCATATAGATTGGTATACGGTAAAGCTTGCCACCTCCCTGTTGAACTAGAGCATAAATCCTATTGGGCTATTAAGGCCCTGAACTTTGACTTGCAACAGGCAGGTGAAGGCAGGAAGTTGGCCTTGAGTGAATTGGAAGAGTTTTGTTTCAAAGCTTATGAGAATGCCAAACTCTATAAAGAGATAATGAAGAGGATTCATGATAGATGTATTCTGAGGAAAACCTTCTCTCCTTCTGATACAGTTTGGTTGTTTAAATCCAAATTGAAATTCTTCCCAGGAAAATTGAGAACAAGGTGGGATGGTCCCTTTAAGGTACTTGAAGCATATCCTTCTGGAGTCGTCAAGATTAAGCACCCTGAAAATTGGCGCATCTTCACAGTCAATGGACAACGATTGAAGCATGCATTCAATCCTAAGGTGGTGCCTCATGAAGTTGAATCCGTTGAACTTTTGGACCCTAAATACCTTCCATAAAATGGAATCTGCCTAGCTGATGGCATTAAACTCAGTACAACCGTCTGGCTGAAGATGTTAAACTTAGCGCTACTAGAAGGCAACCTAGTACTCTTTTGTGTAAATATTTGTTTAAATTCTATCGTTACATGTACTATGTGGATCTTTCTCCAGCTTTAGGTAGTTTGGGTCTTAACCCTGAGAAACATTCATAGAGGTAACAGTGTCACTATACTAGTGGTCACTATACGTTTCTGTGTATGGTTGGCTTAATTGTGCAACTCTGTCTTATAGTGTGAGCTACTCTACCAACTTAATGTAGTTTGGGTCTGTTGGGTATTACTTGATAAGGTAGTTAGAAGTGTGAGCATACACCAGACGTAACGTCTGTGACGCAAAATCCCACTGTTCTATTGTGACTCCCGAGATTTTTATCACAAATTTTTTATAACTGTTGCATATTTGCTTGAGCATTCTTACGTGCATAAATTTTCTTGCTTAATTACTTTATCTTGAGGTTACTATTTATAAGCTTTTCGACCGTCTCGAATGTTGGATTTTATATTTTTCCTAGGTCATATGACATTTAGAAGGAATCGAGACCTTGTTATCTTTGACTTTCGAGCTTGGGAGCATGCGTTTGGAAAATAGTTTTCGTGTCATTTGAACAGTGTTACGTACGTAACAACTTTGATTTTGGAATTGTTAGCATTTGATTAGAGTTTAAATTCATTTGACCAAACCTTAGTAGAATTTGACTTAGCAAGACTTAGCATATAACATCCACATTCATAACATAACACAACACAAACATTTGATCATAAAAAATAATTGCAAAAATTCCCTTTTTATCCCCTCCCTTGGCCGACCACTTCAAAGAGGAAAAAGAGAAAAATTTCTTCAAAAATATTGCTAGCATAACTCTTGGCTTGGTCTAGGAAGAATTTGTGGCAACTAGGAGCTCCTACTTCGCATCTTTATCTTCTAAATTATGATGGAGTTTCATTTTTGTGAAGTTTTAAGTTATTGCATTTTTGTTGAATTTCTTGATTTGATGATATAGCTATAATACTTGTTATGAATGCTTAATATGTGTTTATTAGAGCCTATAGAATAAACTTTTATAGCTTGATAGCACAATCTATGGTTAGAAGCTTGAATGTTATGAAAAAGATGATGAATAGTGTTTGTGTTTAGGGTTTCATAAAAATTTGCTAATTAGCTTGAATTGAGACTTCAACTAGGTGCTCTAGGCCCTAGTGAAAACTAGTTGAGAGGCCACGTGAAGTTGAATCACTCAAAACCGAGCTAAATTGCGAAATTAGTCGACTTTAAAAAGAGGACTTTTCTCGTTGTGCAATCCGGGCACGTTTGGGCTATGGTTTGGGTATCCTTGGGTTAAAGAAGCACTTTTGGTGCTTTCGTTACACGAAATTGGGGCTCGGATAGTATAGTTGTAGTTAAAACCCGCTCGGGGCCTTCCCGAGCTTTAGCTTCTAAAATGAGTTTTTATGATCTTAATAGGTTTTTTTTGGCTTAATTAGGATTGTAGTATGAGTAAGATATGGTTTGGGAATCTTGAATTGCACATAGGAGAAGGAAAACTTGTTTAAAGAAAGGGGAAATGTAGTATTTGGCCGTATTTGATGCATTTGGAGCTTGTTGTTAAGCCGTCATGTATTATGTTGTTTATCTAAAGTATAATAAAGCTATTTGAATTGATTGTGAGGAAAAATTATGTTGATTGCTACTTTTGATACTATAAAGCTATTTCGTGCTTATGTGAGCTAATATTGTGCTTATATGTGAGGGTGGCCTACTTTGTTGACCCTCTTACGTGTTATGTGATATTTTGATGCTTGTGGACTTTTTTCTGGGTTGCGCAACCTTTTCGGACATAGTAGCGTCGAGAAACATGGGCGGCGTCGGGCTTGCCGTGCTCCCTCGACTACTATGGTGCCTATTCCCTTTCTCGTTAAGCGTACTCCACTACCCCAGAGGCGTGGTTCACCTGCTGGGCATAGACTTACCTCAGGAGAAAGGGTCGTAGGATCGGGATACATTCGGAGTATCCCAACTTGTTGGTGTATGGGTTTGCCGGCACTTGCTTGAAGTTCGTGGCTCGTGATTGAAGACTTGAAGTGGAACCGTATCCTTTTTAATGTGGTTAATTACTTGGATATTCAACCTTGTTGGTTTATGTTGTATAAATATGATTTCTTGTGTTTGCATATCATATTGCACGCCCGGTATGTTGCATCACCTCCCTCGCTGGGCAACATTGTTGCTCACTCCTCATTTGACATGTTTTAGGAGAAGCTGAGGTAGACCCCCAGCTAGTAGCAGTAGTTGAAGAAGAGGAAGTGCAAGTTGAGCAGCTTCCGTGACTTTGTGTGATAAGGTGGATCATATGTGCAATTTGCTTGGAGTTCATGTTAAATGTTGTGTTTTGAGGCCTTGGGGTCTTGTATATATGTTGGTAGTTGAAATCTTGTATGATAGATAAAGTCGATGGATTGTAATAATGGATTTTAGAATACTTCTTCTATTGCATGCTTGGGTATTTATTATCTTACAAGTAGAACTTAATTATAGTTATATCTAACTACTTTTAGTTAAAGTCAACTTGCCTCGCATGCTTGTGTGCTTAGGTAGATTTTTGTTGCTCTAAGGCTCGGATAGCCTTGTGAACCTGGTTTGGCTATGGAAATATTGATAGATTGGTTGTATGTGTGGTTGCTTGTAGTTCGAATGTTATATGTAACTATTTACAGGTAACAGTTTAATCTGTGGTATAGAGGAGACTCTGTCCGAGTGACGGGTCCGGGCTTAACCTATAGCGTGGGGTTGGGTTCAGGGTGTTACACTTTAGGTGGTATCAGAGCTACCTGAATGCATGAAGCTGGGTTAACTTCCTCGGTATGTGGGTAAAAGTCTATATGTGAAAGTTGAATTATGCAAATATGTGATTGATTAATTATTTAAGTACTTGGATAAAAGACTTGCTAGCATGAAAAATGAATGATAAAGCATGATATGATAAGAATATGAAAAGTTTAGTGTTTAATGCTGTTAAGTGTTTTACATGTTCTCTTATGTGAGTAAGATGTTTTGGAAAACAATGTGCATATTATCTTTGCATTAGTTATTTGCCTATCATAATATTATACTCTTTTAGCTTCAAGAGGAGGAGAATGAGAAGACCAAGGAGAGAGCCGGAGGAAGCTCCTAGACAGGATGTACCTCGGCAAGGTACAGGGGCAGCAGGAAATGTACCGCCGGGTCAGGAACCGAGTAATGCATAGATTATGGCCACAGTGGCCACCGCCATGAATACTATAACCCAGTTTGTGGTTCAGCAGGGTACGGTTAGTGTTGGCGGAGGCAATCAAGCTATCAGAGCAGAGGGTAGTGGTACTGTCGGAGGTAACTTGTATGATAAATTCTTGCACCATAGGGCATACTATTTTTATAGAGAGCCAGATGACATGAAAGCAAAGATGTGGTTGAGCAAGTTTGAGAAAGTCGCTGCGATACTTGACTGCAACGATGAAAGAAAGATTACTTATGCTGCCTTTTTAATGGAGGGTGATGCCGAGGAGTTGTGGCGTACTGTTAGAGAGAATTGGGATGCTGAGAGGGTCCAGCATGTGTGGGCTGACTTTGTTCATGAGTTCAGGGATAAATATGTATCGGTAGTAGCTCGCGAGAGACATCAGGAGGAATTTATAGCTTTGAGACAGGGAAACATGACTGTAGACCAGCATGAGGCTACCTTTACTAGACTTTCTCGACATGTGCCAGCTTTAGTTCAGTCGGAGGACATGAAGATTCAGAGATTTATCACAGGGTTGAGGAGTGATATTATGCTTAATCTGTCTTCGCAGGATTATCCGAGTTATGCTGCAGTAGTCAGGGCCGCATCGAGGTACGAGAAACGCAAGGCAAATGTGTTAGCTCAGTCTAGTCAGTTAAGTAAACGTCAGTATCAGTCCCGGAGTCAGGGCTACCAGAGGCAATATCAGTAGCCTGTTAAGACTCAGCAGCCTAGGCAGACCCAAAGCTACCCAGGACCAGTTCAAGCATAGTCACAGCCGAGACCAGCTCAGAGCCAGCCACAGGGACAGTCGTAGACCTGACTAGTGACTGCTAGATCTCAGCAGGCTAGTTATGCTACATCCACTTATAGGGCCCCAACATGAGGTGCTGCTGCTAAGAAGAACCTACAGTGTACTCATTGCAACCACAAGGGCCACATAGAGGCAGAGTGTTTGAGGAAGTTAGGCCGCTGCGTGGGCTGTGGCAGTGATCATCATAAAGTTAGAGATTGCCCCAGTTTTAAACAAGGTCAGGGACAAACTTCAGGCCAGGGTGCTCAGACTAGAGCTTTAGGAGCAACTACTGTACCACGAGGCCAGGCACGGGTATTTGCACTCGATCAGGAAGAGCTTGCAGAGACAACGGTGGTAGTGGAAGGTACTTTTCTTATTAATAGTCAGCCAGTAGTAGTTTTGATTGACACTGGGGCTACACATTCATTCATTACTCCTGCATGTGCACAATCTGCTACATTAAAAGTTGATAAATTGTCGTATGTGATTGAAGTAGGTAGTCCTATGGGTACTAAATTTGTTATGGAGTTTGTGTGTAAAGATTGTAATATTTGCATTGAAGGTCACATGTATCCTATTGACTTGATAATCATGCCATTTCGGGACTTTGAAGTTATCTTAGGAATGGATTGGTTGGGGCGATATTATGCATGTTTGGACTGTAGAAGGAAAGTTTTAACTTTAGAAGTACCTGACCAACCTGTTATTAAAGTCACTGGGAGTCGAAAATTTACTGGGACTCGTATCATATCTTCCATTAAAGCTACTAAAATGTTGAGTAAAGGTTATGATGCATATTTAGCTTATTTAATTAATCAGCCCGGAGATAAATTGAAATTGAATGCAGTACCTATTATAAAAGAGTTTCCGGGGGCATTCCTTGAGCAGTTGCCTAGATTACAACCTGATCGGAAGATTGAGTTTGTGATTGACTTGTTGCCGGGGACTAATCCTATTTCTAGAACCCCATATAGAATGGCTTCCCCTGAGTTACAGGAATTGAAAATTTAGTTACAGGGCCTACTTGAGAAGGGTTTTATTCAGCCTAGTTCGTCACCTTGGGTTGTTCCTGTGTTATTTGTGAAAAAGAAAGACGGGACTCTGCGGTTGTGCATTGATTATCGGGGTCTTAATCAGGTGACGGTGAAAAATAAATATCATTTACCTTTGATTGAGGAATTGTTTGATCAGCTGCAGGGTGTTGTTGTATTCTCTAAATTTGATTTGAGACAGGGTTATTACCAGTTGAGAATCCGAAAAGAGGATGTACCCAAAATTGCTTTTAGAACCAGGTACGACCACTATGAATTTGTTGTACTGCCATTTGGTTTGACAAATGCCCCAGCCGCCTTTATAGATTTGATGCTGAGAGTGTTTAGGCCATATTTAGATCAGTTTGTTGTGATTTTCATTGACGACGTATTGGTGTATTTTAAATCTAAAGCAGAACATGAAGAACACTTGGGATTGTGCTGCGAACATTGTAAGAACATAAATTGTTTGCTAAATTTAGTAAATGTGAATTCTAGTTGAAACAAGTAGCCTTCTTAGGCCATATCATTTCACAGGAGGGAATATCTATTGATCTTGCAAAAGTTGAGGTGGTTATGTCGTAGAAAAGACCCGAGCCTGTCATGGAAGTCCGTAGCTTCTTGGGATTGACGGGCTATTATAGGCGATTTGTTTAGGATTTTTCAAAGATTGCAGGGCCATTGACTTCATTAACCCAGAAGAAAACTGTGTTTAATTGGGATAATAGATGTGAAGCCAGTTTTCAGGAATTAAAGAAGAGACTTACCACTGCACCTATCCTTGGATTGCCTGAAGGGACTAAAAACTTGGTGATTTACAGTGATGCTTCGAAAAAAAGCTTGGGTTGTGTTCTTATGCAAAATGGTAAGGTGATAGCTTATGCCTCTAGGAAATTGAAACCATATGAACTCAATTATCCTACACATGATCTTGAGCTTGCTGCTGTTGTCTTTGCTTTGAAGAAATGGCATCATTATTTGTGGGGTAATAAATTTGAGATATTTACTGATCATAAAAGTTTAAAATATCTGTTTTCTCAAAAAGATCTGAATATGAGGCAAAGACATTGGCTAGAGCTGTTAAATGATTATAATTGTCCCATTAGCTATTTGTCTGGAAAAGCTAACACTGTTGTAGATGCATTGAGCCGAAAAGCCACTGTAGCTAGTTTGATAATCAAGGACTGGGAGATTGTGGAAGAACTGTGTTTGTGGAAACCGAAAGCTTCTAGATCAAGTATTTATTTTGCTAGCCTGCAAATCCATTCTCTATTGCTATCTAGGATTAGAGAAGAGCAACAGTCAGATCCTTAGTTATTAAAGCTTCTAGAGAAGTCCAAAGGGGGAGAGTCCGACCTCAAGTTGCATGATGATGGATTACTCAGGTACAAGAATAGAATTTGCATTCTTAGTAATTTGACTGTGAAATATGAGATTCTTGCTGAGGCTCATGCTTCTAAATACACGATTCATCCCGATAGCTCTAAGATGTACAGGGATTTAAAGCAGAGCTTCTGGTGGAACAATATGAAAAGGGAGATAGCTGATTATGTAGCTAAGTGTTTGACTTGTCAGAAAATTAAGGCGGAACATCAGAGGCCGGCAGAATTGTTGCAACCATTGGAGATTCCAGTGTGGAAATGGGACCAGGTTACTATGGATCTTGTATCTGATTTTTCGAGATCACCACAAGTTAATGATTCCGTATGGGTTGTAGTTGATAGGTTGACAAAGAGTTCACATTTTATTGCTACGAAGAAAACTGATTCTCTTGATAAATTGGCCTAGCTATATGTTGAAAATATTGTGAGATTGCATGGAGTTCCATCTCAGATAGTGTCAGACAGGGATCCCAGGTTTACGTCACAGTTCTGGCAGAAACTACAGAAAGCCTTAGGGACTAATCTGAGTTTTAGTACTACATATCACCCACAGACAGATGGTCAATCAGAGATGACTATCAGGATACTGGAAGACATGTTGCGAGCTTGCGTTCTGGATTTAAAAAGAATTGGGAGAAGTACCTACCTCTAGCAGAGTTTGCTTATAATAACAATTACCATGCTACTATTGGTATGGCACCCTACGAGGTACTTTATGGGCGGAAATGTAGGTCTCCGTTGTATTGGGATGAGGTAGGTGAAATGAAAACTGTTGATCCAGCTATTCCACCTGAGATGATCAAGATGGTGGATAATGTGAAGCTTATAAAGAAAAGGATGCTTACAGCACAGAGTCGACAAAAGAATTATACTGATAGACGCCGATGGGACTTGGTATTTTCAAAGGGTGATCGTGTATTCTTGAAAGTCTCTCCACGCAAGGGTTTGATTCGTCACGGAAAAGGAGGTAAACTCAGTCCTAGATATGTGGGGCCATTTGAAATCATTGAGAATATTGGTGATTTGGCTTATAGATTGGCATTACCTCCGAGTTTGGGCAGGATTCATGATGTTTTTCATGTGTCACTATTGAGAAAATATAATTCTGATCCGTCGCACATTATTGAGCCAGAACCGTTGGAGATTGATGAGTCTTTAGTATATGTTGAGAAACCTCTTCGAGTGGTTGACGGGAAGATTCAGGAACTTCAAACCAAAAGTATTCCTATGGTAAAAGTTCTTTGGGATCATCACGGAGTTGATGATGCCACTTGGGAGCGAGAGGATCAGATCAGAGAAAAGTATCCGAAGCTATTTTCCGAATCATGTAAGAATTGTGAGGACGCAATTAGTTAAAGGGGGAGAGGGTGTGACGCCCGAGATTTTTATCACAATTTCTTTATAACTGTTGCATATTTGCTTGAGCATTCTTACGTGTATAAATTTTCTTGCTTAATTACTTTATCTTGAGGTTACTATCCATAAGATTTTCGACCGTCTCGAATGTTGGATTTTATATTTTTTCTAGGTCATATGACATTTAGAAGGAATCAAGACCTTGTTATCTTTGACTTTCAAGCTTGGGAGCATGCGTTTGGAAAATAGTTTTCGTGTCATTTGAATAGTATTACGTACGTAACAACTTTGATTTTAGAATTGTTAGCATTTGATTAGAGTTTAAATTCATTTGACCAAACCTTAGTAGAATTTGACTTAGCAAGACTTAGCATATAACATCCACATTCATAACATAACACAACACAAACATTTGATCATAAAAAACAATTACAAAAATGCCCTTTTTGTCCCCTCCCTTGGCCGACCACTTCAAGGAGGAAAAAGAGGAAAATTTCTTCAAAAATCTTGCTAGCTTGACTCTTGGCTTGGTCTAGGAAGAATTTGTGGCAACTAGGAGCTCCTACTTCGCATCTTTATCTTCTAAATTGTGAGGGAGTTTCATTTTTGTGAAGTTTTAAGTTATTTCATTTTTGTTGAATTTTTTGATTTGATGATTATAGCTATAATACTTGTTATGAATGCTTAATATGTGTTTATTAGAGCCTATAGAGTAAACTTTTATAGCTTGATAGCACAATCTATGGTTGAAAGCTTGAATGTTATGAAAGAGATGATGAATAGTATTTGTGTTTAGGGTTTTGTAAAAATTTGCTAATTAGCTTGAATTGAGACTTCAATTAGATGCTTTAGGCCCTAGTGAAGCTAGTTGAGAAGCCACGTGAAGTTGAATCACCCAAAACCGAGCTAAATTGCAAAATTAGTCGACTTTAAAAAGATGACTTTTCTCGTTGTGCAATCCGGGCACGTTTGGGCTATGGTTTGGGTATCCTTAGGTTAAAGAAGCACTTTTGGTGCTTTCATTATGCGAAATTAGGGCTCAGATAGTATAGTTGTAGTTAAAACCCGCTCGGGACTTCCCGAGCTTTAGCTTCTAAAATGGATTTTTATGATCTTAATAGGTTTCGTTTGTCTTAATTAGGATTGTAGTATGAGTAAGATATGGTTTGGGAATCTTGAATTGCACATAGGAGAAGGAAAACTTGTTTAAAGAAAGGGGAAATGTAGCATTTGGTCGTATTTGATGCATTTGGAGCTTGTTGTTAAGCCGTCATGTATTATGTTGTTTATCTAAAGTATAATAAAGCTATTTCAATTGATTGTGAGGAAAAGTTATGTTGATTGCTACTTTTGATACTATAAAGCTATTTCATGCTTATGTGAGCTTATATTGTGCTTATATGTGAGGGCGACCTACTTTGTCGACTCTCTTACGTGTTATGTGATATTTTGATGCTTGTGGACTTGTCTCGGGGATGCGCAACCTTTTCAGACATGGTAGCGTCGAGAAACATGGACGGCGTCGGGCTTGCCGTGCTCCCTCGATTACCATGGTGCCTATTCCCTTTCTCGCTGAGCATACTCCACTACCCCAAAGGCGTGGTTCACCTGCTGGGAATGGACCTACCTCAGGAGAAAGGGTCGTAGGATCGGGATACATCTGGAGTATCTCAACTTGTTGGTGTATGGGTTTACCGGCACTTGCGTGAAGTTCGTGGCTCGTGACTCGTGATTGAAGACTTGAAGTGGAACCGTATCCTTTTTAATGTGGTTAATTACTTGGCTATTTAGCCTTGTTGGTTTATGTTGTATAAATATGATTTCTTATGTTTGCATATCATATTGCATGCCCGGTATGTTGCATCACCTCCCTCGCTGGGCAACATTGTTACTCACTCCTCATTTAACATGTTTCAAGAGAAGCTGAGGTAGACCCCCAGCTAGTAATAGTAGTTGAAGATGAGGAAGTACAAGTTTAGCAACTTTCGTGACTTTGTGTGATAAGGTGGATCATATGTGCAGTTTGCTTGGAGTTCATGTTAAATGTTGTGTTTTGAGGCCTTGGGGTCTTGTATATATATTAGTAGTTGAAATCTTGTATGATAGAAAAAGTCGATGGATTGTAATAATGGATTTTAGAATACTTCTTCTATTGCATGCTTGGGTGTTTATTATCTTACAAGTAGAATCTACAGTGCAATCATTGCAATCACAAGGGTCACACGGAGGCAGAGTGTTGGAGGAAATTGAGCTGGTGTGTGGGATGTGGCAGTGATCAGTATAGAGCTAGAGATTGTCCCAGGTTTAAACATGGATAGGGTCAGACTTCAGGCCAGGGTGCACAGACTAAAGCTTCAGGAGCAGCTACTGTACCACAAGGCCAGGCATGAGTATTTGCACTCGATCAGGAGGAGCTCCCAGATACGACTGTGGTAGTAGAAGGTATCTTTCTTATTAATAATCAGCCAGTAGTAGTTTTCATTGACACCGAGGCTACACATTCATTCATTACTCCTGCATGTGCATAATCTGCTGCTTTAAAAGTTGATAAATTGCCGTATATAATTGAAGTAGGTAGTCCTATGAGTACTAAATGTGTTACGGAATCTGTATGTAGAAATTGTGATATTTGTATTGAAGGGCACATGTATCCTATTGATTTGATAATTATGCCGGGACTTTGAAGTTATCTTGGGGATGGACTGGTTGGGATAGTATTATGCATGTTTAGATTGTAGAAGGAAAATTTTAACTTAAGAAGTACCTGATCAACCTGTTATTAAAATCGCTGGGAGTCGAAAGTCTACAGGGACTATCATATCTTCTATCAAAGCTACTAAAATGTTGAGTAAATGTTATGATGCGTATTTAGCTTATCTAATTAATCAACCTGGAGATAAATTGAAAATGAACGAAGTGCCTGTTATAAAAGATTTTTCGGGGGTATTTCCTGAGGAGTTACCGGGGTTACCACCTAACCGAGAGATAGAGTTTGTGATTGATTTATTGCCAGAGACTGATCCTATTTCGAGAACCCCATATAGAATGGCTCCCCTTTGAGTTGCAGGAATTGAAAATTCAGCTACAGGGCCTACTTGAAAAGGGTTTTATTCAACCTAGTTTGTCACCTTAGGGTGCTCCTATGTTGTTTGTGAAGAAGAAAGACAGGACTCTACGATTGTGCATTGATTATCAGGATCTTAATTAGGTGACGGTGAAAAATAAATATCCTTTGCCTTTGATTGAGGAATTGTTTGATCAGTTGCAGGGTGTTGTTGTGTTTTCTAAATTTGATTTGAGACAAGGTTATTATCAACTAAGAATTCGTAAGGAGGATGTGCCCAAGACTGCATTCAGAACTAGGTACGGCCACTACGAATTTGTTGTACTGCCATTTGGGTTGACAAATGCGCCAGCTGCCTTTATGGATTTGATGCAGAGGGTGTTTAGACCTTATCTTGATCAGTTTATGGTAATTTTCATTGATGATATACAGGTCTATTCTAAATCTGAGACAGAGCATGAAGAACACTTGAGAATTGTGCTTCAAACCCTGCAAGAACATAAATTGTTTGCCAAATTTAGCAAATGTGAATTTTGGTTGAAACAGGTAACCTTTCTAGGCCATATTATTTCACAGGAAGGAATATATGTAGATCCTGCGAAAATTGAAGTGGTTATGCCTTGGAAGAGACTCGAGACTGTTTCAGAGATTCGTAGTTTCTTGAGATTGGCCGGTTATTATAGGCGGTTGTTAAAGACTTCTGAAAAATTGCAGGACCATTAACTTCTTTAACTCAGAAGAAAACTATATTCAACTGTAGTGATAAGTGTGAAGCTAGTTTTTAGGAATTAAATAAGAGACTTACCACGGTTTCTATCCTTGCATTGCTTGAGGGGACTGATAATTTGGTGATATACAGTGATGCCTCGAAGGAAGGTTTAGGCTGCGTTCTTATGCAGAATGGTAAGGTGTTAGCATATGACTCTAGGAAATTGAAACCATATGAACTCAATTATCCTATACACGATCTTGAGCTTGCTGTTGTTGTCTTTGCTTTGAAGAAATGGCGTCATTACTTGTGGGGTAATAAATTTGAGATATTTACTGATCATAAGAGTTTAAAGTATCTCTTTTCTCAAAAGGATTTGAATATGAGGAAAAGGCGTTGGTTAGAATTGTTGAACGATTATAATTGTACTATTAACTACTTGCCTGAAAAAGCTAACACTGTTGCGGATGCATTGAGCCGAAAAGCTTCTGTGGCTTGTTTGATAATCAAAGACTGGGAGACTGTGGAGGAGTTGTGCTTGTGGAAACCGAAGGCTTCTAGAACATGTATTCAATTTGCTGGCCTATAAATCCAGTCTCTATTGCTATCCAGAATCAGAGAAGCCCAACAATCAGATCCTCAGTTGTTGAAAATTTTAGAGAAGTCAAAAGGGAGAGAGTCCGACTTCAAGTTGCATGATGATCGATTACTCAAGTACAGGAATAGAATCTGCATTCCTAGTGATTCAATTATGAAAGATGAGATTCTTGCTGAGGCTCATGGTTCTAAATACACGATTCATCCTGGTAGCACTAAGATGTATATGGAGTTGAAGTAGAGTTTCTGGTGGAACAACATGAAAATAGAGATAACTGATTATGTAGCTAAGTGTTTGACTTGTCAGAAGGTTAAGGCGAAGCATCAAAGACCGGCAGGGTTATTGCAACCATTGGAGATTCCAGTGTGGAAATGGGACCAAGTTAATATGGATCTTGTATTTGATTTGCCGAGATCACCGCGAGGTAATGACTCGTATGGGTTGTGGTTGATAGATTAACAAAAACTTCCCATTTTATTGCTACAAAGAAGACTGACTCTCTAGATAAATTATCCGAGCTTTATGTTGAAAATATCGTGAGACTGCATCGAGTTCCATCTCAGATAGTGTCAGACAGAGATCCTAGGTTTACATCACAGTTTTGGCAGAAACTACAAAAGGCTTTGGGGACTAATCTGAGTTTTAGTACTGTATATCACTCGCAGATAGATGGTCAGTCAGAGAGGACTATCAGGATACTGGAAGACATGTTGCGAGCTTGCGTTCTGGATTTCGGTAAGAGTTGGGAGAAGTATTTACCTCTAGTGGAGTTTGCTTATAATAACAGTTACCAGGCTACTATTGGTATGGCACCCTACGAGGCACTTTACAGGCGAAAATGCAGGTCTCCAATGTATTGGGATGAGGTAGGTGAAATGAGAACGGTGGATCCAGCTATTCTACCTGAGATGATCAAGATGGTGGATAATGTAAAGCTTATAAAGAAGATGATGCTTATGGCGCAAAGTCGACAGAAGAATTATGCTGATAGACGCCGACGAGACTTGGTATTTTTAGTAGGTGATCATGTATCCTTGAAAATCTCTCCGCGCAAGGGTTTGATTCGACACGAAAAATGAGGTAAACTCAGTCCTAGATACGTGGGGCCATTTGAAATTATTGAGAAGGTTGGTGATTTGGCTTATAGATTGGCATTACCTCCGAGTTTGGGTAGGATTCATTATGTGTTCCATATGTCATTGTTGAGGAAGTATAATCCTGATCCGTCATATATTATTGAGCCAGAACCGTTGGAGATTGATGAATCTTTGGCATATGTTGAGAAACCTCTTCGAGTGGTTGACAAAAAGATTCAGGAACTTCGAACCAAGAGTATTCCTATGGTGAAAGTTCTTTGGGATCATCACGGAGTTGAGGATGCCACTTGGGAGCGAGAAGATCAGATAAGAGAAAAGTATTCGGAGCTATTTGCCGAATCATGTAAGAATTGCAAGGACGCAATTAATTTAAAGGGGAGAGGGTGTGACGCCCGGAATTTTATCACATATTTCTTTATAATTGTTGCATATTTACTTGGACATTCTTACGTGCATCATTTTTTCTTGCTTAATTACTTTATTTTGAAGCTACTATTCATAAGATTTTCGACCGTATTAAAAGCTTGATTTAATATTTTTCCTAAGTCATATGACATGTAAAAGGAATCGAGACCTTGTCATTTTGGACTTTCGAGCTTGAGAGCGTGCGTTTGGAAAATATTTTTCGGGTCTTTTGAATAGTATTACGTATGTAATAACACAAATTACAACTATTTAGCAAGTAAATGAGTTTTAGCCTAGCTTGACTAAGACTTTAGTGGTATTTGACCTCATTTAATAACATATACACATGCATATAACAAAG
Source organism: Ehretia macrophylla (assembly GCA_037974665.1). NCBI lineage: Eukaryota > Viridiplantae > Streptophyta > Magnoliopsida > Boraginales > Ehretiaceae > Ehretia > Ehretia macrophylla. The sequence continues at coordinate 28,680,071 of CM075778.1, read as the reverse complement.
TTGTCACCACACAACCATTTGAGCTCAACAAAACAATTGCAAAAATTCCAAAAATACCCGCTACCCGACAGCAAGAAGAAAGGAAAAGAGGAGGAAATTTTTTTTCAATCTTTGCGTCTTTGGCTCCTAGTTTGATCTTAAGGAGGTTCTGGAGGCCCTAGATGATCTCCAACTTGTCTTCATCTTCTATTATGTGAGGGAGATGCATTTTTATTGTTTTCAAAGTTTAAGCTCATATGTTGAATTTCTTGATTTGCCAATTATAGCTATAAAACTTGTTATGAATGCTTATTATGTGTTTATTAGGACCTATAGAGTTAACTTTTATAGCTTGATAGCATAATCCATGGTTGAAATCTTGAATGTTATGAAAGATATGAAGAATAGTGCTTGTATTTAGGGTTTTTAATAAATGTGCTAATTGGAATGAATTGGGACTTCAATTAGATGATGTAGACCCTAGTGAAGCTAGTTGGGAGGCCACGTGAAGTTGAATCACCTAAAACCGAGCAAAATTGCAAAATTAGTCAACTTTAAAAATGGGGTTTTTCTTATTGTGCAATCCGGGCACGTTTGGGCTTTGGTTTAGGTATCCTTGGGGTATGGAAGCACTTTTGGTGCTTTCTTTACACAAAATTGGGGTTCGGATAGGGTAGTTGTAGTTAAAACCTGTTCGGAGCCTTCCCGAGCTTTTGCTTCTAAAACGGGTTTTTTGTTTTATTTTAATAGGTGTCTTTTGGCTTAATTAGGAATGTAGTATGATTGGGTTATGGGTTGGCAACCTTGAAATGCACTTAGGAGAAGAAAAGCTTGGTTAAAGAAAGGGGAAATGTAGTATTTGACTTTCTTTGACGCATCTAGAGCTTGTTGTTGTGTTGTCATAAACTATTGTGATTAACTAAAGTCAATTGAGCTATTGGAATTAGATTTTTGGGTGAAGCTATGTTGGTTGCCTCTTTGGAGACTATAATGCTATAATGTATATATGTTGGCTTAATTTGCACTTAAATATGAGGGCGGCCTACTTTGTCGACCCTCATACTTGCTATTGTTGTTTTTGAATCTTGTGGTTTGAATTCGGGGTTGCGCAACCTTGTCGGACATGGTAGCATCGAGAAACACGGACGGCGTCGGGCTTGTCGTGCTCCCTCGACTACCGTGGTGCCTATTCCCTTTCTCGCTGAGTATACTCTACTACCCCAAAGGCGTGGTTCACCTGCTAGGCATATGGATCTACCTCAGGAGAAAGGGTCGTAGGATCGGGATACATCCGGAGTATCCCAACTTGTTGGAGTATGGGTTTGTTGGCATTTATATGAAGATCGAGGTTCGTGGTTTGAGATTGAAGACTTGAAGTAGAACTATATCCTTTTCAATGTGGTTATTAATTTGCTACTTAATCTTGTTGTTTATGTTATACATATATGTCTTCTTGTGTTTGCATATCATAATGCACGCCCCAGTATGTTGCATCACCTCCCTCGCTGGGCAACATTGTTGCTCACTCCTCATTTAACATGTTTCAGGAGAAGCTAAGGTAGATCCCCAGCTAATAGCAGTAGAGGAAGGAGAAGAAGTGCAAGTAGAACAGATTCCTTGATTCCTGTGTGATAAGGTGGATCATATGTGATGCTTACATGAAGTGCTAGTTAGATGTTGTGTTTTGAGGCCTTAGAGTCTTGTACAATTGCTTGGGAAGTTGTAACTAAATTGTAGTCTTGTATGTTGGTTAAAGTTGATGGCATGTAATAATGGATTCTAGTTACTTCTTTTATTGCATGCTTGGGTGTTTATTAGCTTAATCGTAGAATTTGACTATAGTTGTATCCAACTACTTTAGTTAAAGTTAACTTACCTTGCATGCTTATGTGCTTTAAGTAGTTTTTTTTGTGGTTCCAAGGCCCGGATGGCCTTGTGAACTTGGCATGGCTATAGGAATATTGTGAGTTTGATTGTATGTGTTGTTACTTGTAGTTCAAAAGTTATTGTAACTAATTGCAGGTGATAGTTTAGTCCATGGTATAGAGGAGACTCTGTCCAAGTGACGGGTCTGGGTTTGACCTATAGTGTGGGGTTGGGTTCGGGACGTTACACAACGTCGCTGCCATGGCTGCAAGGTGCAGCCATGGTAGAAAAAGGAAGAAGGGGAGGGGCTGCGCAGGGAAGATGAGAAAAGAAAAAAAAAATTTATTTTGGGTTAGGGTTTTTTGACCCAGATCTGGATCTGATTTGGATCCGGATCCAAGTCTGAAACCCATAACCCAAGTGTCATGGGTTGATGGGTTTTGGATCTTGTTTTTGTTTTTAATTTATTTCTTTTCTAATTGGGCTATTAGAGTTCTTGGGCTTTATTGAGTTGTTCTTAAAATAGTGTTTTTATGTCATTGGGCTAAGTCTATTTTAATAAAAGGGATTGTTTTATTAATTTAGCCCAAAACTTAATTTTGATAAAACTCTAGTTTATTTGAAGCCCAAGGATATTAAGAGATTTAATTAATAAATTGTTTATTAATTATATTAAATAAATAAAAAGTGTTTTATTTATGTTCAGAATCTGAGATATTTTGCTTATTTAATAAATAGTTTATTAAATTTAGACAACTAGATATAATGAGATTAAATCAAGGAAATTAATTGTGCCATATTCGTGGATTACCTATTATTTTTATGATTATGTGCTTGGATGATCATGAACTAGAATGGATGAACGAATGGATGTATGTTTATTTATTTATTTATTCATTTGGGTTTTATGTAATTTTTAAATGGGGCTTGCATGCCTCTTACCCATTTTGATAATGTAAAACCCCTATTCTCATTTATGTATCCCACTAGATTAGGAATCTATGTACATAAATGTAACAAGGAGACCAAGCAGGACACATCAAGGAGTTGGTGGACCCGGTTCGCAGAAGGAGTTTTGTGAAGCCCAACAAGGAGCAGCCCAACTATTGGGCCCTAATTTTATTTTAGGAATTCAACCTAGTGGCTCGGGTTGATAGTGCTCTTAGTCCATGATCATCCTATTTATTTACATGCATTTATTTATTATGTGATATATATTAAATGCGTGGATGTTTCTAGTTTAGTTTATATGATAAATTGAAACCAGAAGCATGTGAAAAGTGAGACCTTAATTAAAGACCGACAAATCTTCTCACTCCAAATATTAAGTTAATAATGGTATAGTCTAAGAGTAGATTATATCATTGCCTTCCATTATCATAGATTAGTTTATATATTAGGCAAGTAAGTAGCTAGTTATGGATACATAGGGGTTATTTATTTGTATTAATATGTAAACTAAGTCTATTAAACATGCGATGTAGGAGAATTTAGATTCTTACTGGCTACCAAAAATCTATAATGTAAGGTGTCGGTATTGCATTGATCCAAATTTCTTGGGATAGTGGGTTAGACTTAAACAATTCTTAGAGACCAAAAATCTATAATGTGAGGTCAAGGGAATTGTAGGCAAGAAAATTAGGATTTGTATGTGATGCATCGAATAAGTTGTTATTCACCTATTAGTTTTTGATTCACCAAAAATCTATAATGTGAGGTGAAACAAAAATTAATAGGCCCCCCCAATCCACTAAGAAACTCATTTATTTGATTTTCCGTTTTCTACTAGGGAAGTGTGGAATCCAAAAATTTAGTGGGGGTACTATTTGATTTAAAGACCCAAGTCAAGTAGTTAATAATACATTATCTAATTTCAAATTAATTTCTGCAGTTACATGTCAAAAATGAATCCTTTTGCAAATATCCTAGAAAAAAACTGTTTAACCGGTATTCATTTTGCTGACTAGTCCCACAACATCAAAAAGATTTTGTGTCCTAATAAAGACTGTAGCATAGAAGAACTGCTTTCTTCGGAGGTACCTGAAAAGGCCACATTAGAAGAAAGGGTAACAGTTCAGAAATGGCGCAATTCAGCACTGAAAGTTAGAGACTACATTTTGGTTTCAAAGGAACTTTTCAGTATTAGAATGGTAGAAGGATCAGACATTAGATCACATATTATCAAAATGTTTGGTATGATCAAACTTATTGAAACCCTAGGCTTCAAAAGAGGTTCAAGTTTTTGGGTGAGTGTGATCCTTCAATCATTGCTAGAATCATTTAAGCCATTTGTCATAGATGTTTATGAGAATAACATCAAGTATTCCATGCCTCAACTCTTGGATATGCTTGAAATGTTTCAAGGGCAACTTGTAGAAAATGAAAGCAATAAGGCTCCTCAGGGCAAACCTACTGGAGGTGTGTCCAAGAAAAATGGGAAGGTTGCAAAGCCTGGAACTTGCTTTCATTGTAAGAAGGAAGGACATTGGAAGAGGAATTGTCCAGAGTACCTCAAGAGTTTGAAAGGAAAGGGCAAGGCTTTTGAAGGTATGTCTCGATTGCTCATGTTTGAGATTAGTCTTTCGATTAATCATGATTCTACTTCATGGGTGCTAGACTCTGGCGCCACTTCTCATATATGTACTTCTGTACAGGAACTGAGGAGAAGTAGAGCTTTGGGAGAAGGCGACGTGGTCTTGAAGGTGGGAAATGGAGCAATGGTTGCTGCGTTAGCTATTGGGACATGTTGTCTTACTTTGTCGTCTGAATTTACTTTAGTTCTGGATAATTGTTTATTTTTGCCAAATGCTTTGAGAAACATCATTTCCGTTTCAGTTTTAGTTCAAAATGGTTTTGAATTTAAGTTTATGGATAATGAATGTTTTATTTATTTGCGAAATAAATGTGTTGGCACTGGAAAATTAGTAAATGAGCTTTATATACCTGATATAAAGAGAGACGATAATAAAAATGAGCAATGCATGAATGTACAGACCTTTGAAAGCTTTAGAGATACTATTAATTCTAAATATTTGTGGCACTTAAGATTAAGTCATATAGGGGAAGCTAGAATCACGAAGTTGGAGAAAGAAGGACTTATAGGCGCATGTGGCCCGAGTCTATTCCCAGCATGTGAATCTTGCATCCTAGGTAAAATGACTAAATCACCCTTTGTGGGACAAAGGCAAAGAGCTACAAACATATTAGAATTAATATACACTGATGCGTGTGGGCCTTTTGGTGAATTGGCCCGAGGTGATTTTGTCTACTTCATTACTTTTACTGATGATGTGTCTCGGTATGGGTATGTGTATCTTATTAAACACAAATCTGAATCCTTTGAAAGGTTCAAAGAATACAGAGCAGAAGTAGAAAACCAAACTAGAAAAAGGATTAAGGCTCTTCAGTCTGATCGAGGAGGAGAATACCTTAGCACTGAATTCCAGGAATATCTTAAAGAAAATGGTCTAATCGTATCATTGACTCCACTTGGAACACCAGAGCTTAATAGTGTATCAGAAAGGAGAAATAGGACTTTGTTAGACATGGTCAGATCAATGATGAGTTATACTGATTTACTAATTGGCCTTTGGGGCCATGCTCTTCTCACTGCGGCATACATCTTGAATAGGGTCACTTCCAAATCAATTATAAGCACTCCTTATGAGATCTGGAGAAATAAGAAGCCCAGCTTTAATCACATTAGAGTATGGGATTGTCCTGCTTAAAACTGAGAAATTGGAAGCGAGATCTGACAAAGTCAGATTCATTGGTTATCCCAAGGATTCGTTGGGATACAACTTTTATTCCCCTACTGACCAGAGAGTCTTCGTCAGCAAACATGCCATATTCTTGGAGGAAGAGTTCATCCAAGAAGGTGGATTGGGAAGAAAAGTAGAGCTTAATGAGGGAAACATTGAGCAACCAATTGACCATGTAGAAACCCAGGATTTGATCTAGGATGAAACTATTCAAGAAGAACCAACTGCTTCACCACAGATACACAAATCTTTAAGGACTGTTTGTCCCTCCACAAGATATAGTTACCTTCATAGTCAAGGATAAGAGTTGTTCATATTGGATGATGGTGATCATGTTGATGATCCTCTAACCTATGAAGAAGCTATTTCTGATAGGGACTCAGAAAAATGGCTTGAAGCCATGAAATCTGAAATGGATTCAATGCACACCAATCAAGTCTGGAATCTTGTAGACCCACCTGAGGGTATTGTACCTATTGGGTGCAAATAGGTATATAAGAGGAAGAGGGGTGCAAATGGGAAGATGGAGACTTTCAAAGCAAGGTTAGTGACAAAAGGTTACCATCAGAGACAAGGAGTTGACTATGAGGAAACCTTTTCGCTAGTAGCAATGCTCAAATCCTTTAGGATTTTATTGGCTATAGCTGCACACTATGATTATGAGATATGGCAGATGGATGTCAAAACGGCTTTTCTTAATGGCTTCATTAAAGAAGACATTTATATGGAACAACCAATGGGTTTTGAATCCATGGGTGAAAGTCACAAAGTGTGCAAGCTAAAAAGATCCATCTATGAACTCAAACAAGCCTCAAGGAGTTAGAACAAATGTTTTGACGAGGCCGTCAGAACATTTGGCTTCATTAAGAATGAAGACGAGCCTTGTGTTTACAAGAAAATCAGCAATAAAACAGTTACATTCCTCATCTTGTATGTAGATGACATACTACTGATTATGAATGACATTGGTATGATGACATCTGTCAAGGTCTGGTTATCAGGAACATTCTCCATGAAAGACTTGGGAGAAGCAACCTATATCCTAGGAATTCAAATCTATAGAGATAGATCGAAAGGATTGATAGGTCTCTCCCAGAGTACGTACATAGACAAGGTGTTAAAGAGGTTTAACATGCAGGATTCTAAAAGGGGGTTGTTACCTTTTAGACATGACATTCATCTCTCTAGGGCTATGAGTCCTAAGACAGCTGAAGAAAAAAGAGAGGATGAATAGGATTTCATGTGCTTCAGCAATTGGAAGCCTTATGTATGCTATGCTATGTGCTATGTACTAGGCCTGATATCGCTCATGTTGTAAGTATTACTAGAAGATATCAATGAGATCCAGGTGAGGAACACTGGATAACAGTCAAGAATATCCTGAAGTACCTGAATAGAACTAAGGATATAGTCTTGGTATATGGAGAAGGGGAATTGAAAATCGAGGGTTTCACGGACTCAGATTTTCAGTCTGATGTAGATGATCGTAAATCTACATCTGGATTAATTTTCATTTATAATGGAGGAGCGGTCAGTTAGAAGAGTTCCAAACAGAGTATGACTGCAGATTCTACTACAGAAGCTGAATACATCGTAGCATCAGATGCGGCAAAAGTGGCAGTTTGGATCAAGAAGTTCGTCTCGAAACTCGGAATGGTTCCCTCCATTGAGGTCGCAGTGCCTTTACATTGTGATAATAATGGAGCGATAGCGCAAGCTAAGGAATCGAGGTCTCACTAAAAATCCAAACACGTAGAAAGGCGTTACCACATTATCCGAGAGATTGTGGGAAGATGTGACATAGTGATGCAGAAAGTAGCTTCAGCAAATAACACTGCTGATCCATTGACCAAGACTCTGACTAAGTAGTCTTTGGATCGACACTTAGAGGGGATAGGTATGAGATACTATTCTGATTGACTTTAGTGCAAGTGGGGGATTGTTAGGAATAATGCCCAAAAGCCAATAAATTGCATTTTTGGAATTATGGATAATGTGTTATTTAATTCATTTAATATGGGCAGTTTATTTATTTATTATAAATGTTTTGATTAAATAAATAAAGTCATTAGAATACTATTTGTAGATTCTATCCTTAGGAGTAAGGATATGAGTGACGGAATCTATAATCATAAATATATTCTAAAAGTTGTCCCCAATTATAAGATAAACTAATTGGGCGTTAATTTATCTGAATAGATCGGATTACAGTCTACTAACCAAATTATATGAGATATCAATTTGGGCGATTTGTCTCATATCGTTGTAGTAGATGTATAAGTACTTATTATGAATAAATAACTGGACTTGACTACCAATACAACAAATTACATGGAATGTCAATGATTCATTGTATCATGTAATTATGTAATTAATCCTCAGACCTGAGACACTACGATTATCTCATGATTAGGAATGTCATGATTTGTTGGTGCAGATAAGCTAGTCCTAATCATGGATTAAACAATGTATTCAGTGGTTGTGATTTATTCCGTCATCCAGAAATGTATGTGTAGATACGGAAACCGTCAATTGGGTGGCCTATGCAATCTAATTAATTGAGTGACTTGAAATCCTTGGCCAAGGTGGAATAGTGGAAGTCGTTTCACGAATTATTCATTAGTCACTAATTAATTGGGTTTTGGCATATGGTCGAGTAATAGAGTTTGACAACTTAATCCATAACTCTGGCTTGATCGGGATAATTAAGACAGTAGGATTATATTGCATAGAAATTACTAAATGGGTTCGTATACTTGCACTTCATCTTTAATTGGGTAATCGTGATACACTGCTAGGTCTCACTCACGATTTGTGAATTAATTAGAAGAGTTCTAATTTAATTAATTAGTTGAATTAATTATTCGCTGCCGATTAAATATGAACCCGAGATGTCACACACAAATGGAGTTTGCAGATTAATTGGATTAAAGAAAAGATTAAATTAATTTTAGGATTGTCCTAATATTAATTTAATCGGGCTCGTAGTAATTAGATAGTGATCTGATTATGGTGTAGCCCAAGACTGATTATTTTAGTCTAGTCCACATATGACCCTAGATCATAATGTGTTTCCTATATATTATTGTATTCTGACAGAATAGAGCTAGCACACTTTTCATAGTCAGAATAAAATATAGGATTTCTCTAGAAAACTTAGTGGGGGAGAAATCCAATTAGAAAGTGCAGATTTTGTGTGGATCAATCTTGGAGGTTTCACACGTGGGGAGCTTGATTCAGAGTCTACAACAATCTGCGCTTCAAGAGGTAATATTAAACTGTCAGCAGATTTAATTTAATTAGATTAAATTATTATCTGATTCAAATCTGTGTAATTAAACATGAATGGATACATGATTATTTTTCGTTGCGCAATTATTTTAATTGTCATGTATATTTCCCAACAACCTTCGGGGTGGTTTAGGTGCATGCTTCATTGGTTAATTGATAGGTGGCTATTTGAGGCGTTGTTTGATTGAGTAATTGCGGAATGTGTTGCTAGAAAGTTGAAGTATTGTTAAAGAAAGTTAGTTTAAGTGTTGTTTTACATTCTTTTGTGTTGTATGTATTGTTAAGCCTGAGTTGAAATCAAGTAGGGTCAGAATTGGTAAACATATGGACATATATGCTTGAGGTTAGGTAACTTACTTCGTTACCTAATCAATGTGTTCTAAGTGATTTTTACATGTGGAATTACTAAATGTTGCATTATTTAAAGTGTTGAAGTGTTGTTGCTGAAGTGCCGAGTGGCATCCTCTTTGAGTCGTGAAAACTCACCCTCGTTTACTAACATTTCAGGTGAGCCAGAGTTGCAATTCGTGGCTCAAGAGGCTGAGGCCAAGCCATTTGATGTCGTGCATTATGTGAATGAGCCTTATGCTCAAGAGCCCCATCCTTGTGAGTGCTTGCTTGGATATTTCCTATGTTGTCTTAGTGTTTATGGTTATAATGTATGAAAGACTTGAACTTATGTAATATGTAACGTTGTAGCTTACTTTAAGTTAGTAATTTATAGTCTTTTTTGTTGAATGATCAAAGTAAACATGGCATAATGCTAGCTTGGAAAGTCTATTTTGGATATGTATATGTTGTTAAACTTAAGCCAACTTTGGAAGTCAATTTGGAGCTTATATACTCTTATGGTTATGTCTAAAGTAGTTGGGACGATGACCTTATATTTTGGTTTAATGTTGGATGGTTAAATTGTGGAATGTATTGGTTTCATTATGGCATATATGAAATGTTTTACAGGTTTGAAATGTTTAAGAGTCTTATTACAGATGTTATAATATCGAAATTCTATCACGTCCTGACTTGATTTTAGGTGGGGTCGAGTTGGGGCGTGACATTATGTACTTTATTTTGAAGATCTTTTAAATACTAAAATATGCATATATTAAATTAATTTTGTTTTTTTTAAATATTAAATTTAATATATTTTTTTTGAAATTATTGTGTGGCGACAAAATGCCGACAAAAACGTAGCTACCACGTGGTGACTATTATTGGCTACGATATGGTTAAAAAACGGCAACCAAATATTGGTTATTACATGGAGACGAAAATTAATAAATAAATAAATAATTAAAAAATTTGACTAACTAGTGGCGTCGAAAAAATAGCTACCATATGGTCATCAAAATGTGGTTACAAACTTTGGCTACCAAATGGCAACGAAGTTTAATAATTTAAAAAAAAATTAAAAATATTTGGCTACCTAATGGCGACGTAATTATGGCCATCACATGGCCACCAAATTGTCGCTATAAGAATTGGCTACCACATAGAGACGAAATTAAATAATAAATAAAAATATATTTAAAATAATTTGCTACCTAATGGCGACAAAAATTGGCTACCACATAATTAAATGATACAAAAATTAATGAATTATTTAATAAAATTGTTAATTATAAAAATTAACTAATAATTAATTTTTGTAAAATTTGCGACCAAGGGGCTACGAAATGGGAAAAAAATTATACTTTTTATTTTTTTTTATTTGGCCACCAAAATGCAACCAAATCAACAAATTGCGACGAGCGTTTTCTCGACGCTATGTTTTTTGTCACTCTTTGGTTGCCCAATAGGGGTAGGCGACCAAAGGGCGACGAGAAACCTTCATCGCCCCATACCGATTTTCTTGTAGTGATTTTCCTTATTTATTATTTTATTTATTTTATCCTTATTTTATTTATAAATTTAATAACTTCATTTAAATTTAATTTAATTTAATTTTTAATTTTATTTATTTATTTATTTATTTATTTTTAGTAAAAAGGTGAATTTGAGGGGGGAAAAAGTCAAGATAGATAGGTTATTCTAGTTAGGATAGGTATTTTTATTTATTTATTTTCTCTAAAACATTTCTACAAGTTGGGAATGTTAGATTCCTACTTTCTCACTTGGGAATAAAAATTGACAAACATATGAGAGTATGATATTTTCAGGAATGCGATATGTCCAAAACTTATTTTTTTATTCTCCAAATCAAACATAAAAATATCATATTTTTGTCATCACATTGTCATGGAATCCTGTAAGATTTTGAGAACTAAACACCCGCTAAATCTAAGACAATTGTCGGTGTCATACAACTCTAACATCTTCCTTATCTGATCTCCTAAAAAATAGAAGATCCTCATATTGAGCTAAACTATCCCTTATTCCATCGTAATGGTCACATAACTAAAAACTCTAAAATAGGGAAATTATTAGAGTAAAATTGAAATAAGAATTCTCGCATGTAACATATTTTAATATGTATTGTATGATTTAAACGTCTCTTGAATCAAAACTAAATCATAGAAATAGGATTCTTTAAAATAAGAAATTAAATAAAAATAAGAAAGTTAGTTAAAGGGAAACCGAAATAAAATAATCTTTAAAAATGGAAAAATGAGTTCAAATCTTTAAATGTAAAAGAAAAAAGTTTGAGTAGGCCTTACCAGCTAACGTGTGAGAGTTAACTTGCCACAACCAGAAAGACCCATGATACTATGATAGCTAAGATATTACCAGCCTCAACATATCCAGTTAACCTTTGCAAGATAGGGCGACGTCCCACTTTTTTGTCCGGCACAGTCACCCATAAGTCCTTCCACGTCAAGAAAATGCCATTTTCACCATTTCCACCATGTCCTTTTAATATTTCTCTTCATTTTTTTGTGGTGCAAAATTTCCATTTCAATGGAACTTTCTATTTCTGACGACTTAGTCCTTCGAGATGGTGCATCTACAAAATCAATATGAGGTGGTGGTGGAACATTAGTGGGTAAAGAGCCGAATGGGAACTTCTTTTTCGATTTATCAAATTGCTTTTCATCTTCTTCACTCTCTGAATGATCTCTTTCAATTGCTATGGGCTCTTCGAGGAGTGCTTTCGTCTGAGTAGGACTAGGTGTCCATCGAGGAACGTTGATGGGAGACTCCCTGAAGAACATGGTTTCAATTGATATGGGAATTCAAACTAAACGAGAGACATGCGTTGTGTTTCTTGTGATTGTTGTTTGAATGGCTTGCTGCTAGAAGGTGCGTATATATAGGCTGCGTGCGAAAGGACAATTGATATTATATTAGTTTTAGAATGATTTAAAGAACTATAATCGATCTATGGCGGCTATCGTGACTTTCACAAGGGGATCATCTAAAGATTTGTCTGAGTGATAAAAAATGATGCATATTCATATACGAAACTACTATTCTTTACCATTAGGTATTGTTCCGTGTGCAAAAAATTTTGAAATTGATTTTCAATAGTTGTGACCATCTTTTGTATGTAATTGTAATATTGGTTTAACCTCCTTTTGAATCAAAAAAAAAAAAAAACTACTATTTTTTTTTTGTTTTTTTTTTGTTTTGTTTTTTTGTTTTGTTTTTTTTTTTTTAATTTCAATGGAATCAAAACCTATTATGGTATAATTATTTTAAGGGATATCTTACATTTTTTATACTATACAATAGAAAGTAGATGCAGCTCATGACTATCTAATGATTCACTATGAAGTTTTTAATTCAGTTGGCACATTCTTTTCATACAACTAGAGATTATCCGTGCATGCAATGCAAGTTGTGCTTTGTTACTAAAATTTGATTCATTTCTCTTTTTTGTGTGGTTTGACATATTTTTTTGTTTTTGGTTCTTTTGTTTTGCATCTTTTGTTTTGCCACATTTTTATCACACATATCGGTGAAAAATATACAGTTGATGGTAAATTTGAAATCTGATATTAATTATTTCACCCTGCAGAATATGACAGAAATGTCGCCAACGACTTTCTATCTCTAAATGACTGTGCTCTGAAGTAGCTCACTGGCCTTTAATGGCCATTCGTTGGGGTTTAATATACTTTCCTACTCACTGCTAAGATCTTAAACACCGGGATATTCTCAACTGTCAGCCTGTCTAATGGACCAAATTGATTAAATCGACGAAATTAAACAAGAGATAAAAATCTTTTGGTCCCTCAAGTTTTGAGAAATGAACCTTTTAATCTCTTAACTTTTAAAAAATAATTATTTGGTCCATTTTAATGTTAATTTTTTATGAATTTTTTGTTTTACCCTTGAATCATTTTCTCTCCTGCATAATATTAAAGACATATTTGGGATATCACTAAAATCAAAAAAAATTACCAAAAATCACTAAAAAATTCACAAAATGAGATTAAAGACACGTTTGGGATATCTCCTGCATGACCATTTTGAGTTATCAAGTTAAAAAGTAGAAGATGTTATTGTGGGTCAAAAGTAACTGTTCGCGAACAGTTATCAATTTCAAAAATTATAACTTATTTTTGCGAACAGTTGCTTTTTACCCACAATAACATCTCTTATTTTTTAACTTGATAATTGTTACGTTTATTTCTTTTCTAACTGTGGTGGATGATGATGTTGAAGATATTTTGTAAAAATTGTAATTTTTTTTTGTTTTGGTTTGGACATATATATTTTGTAAATTTTTTGGTGATTTTTTATTTTTATTTTTGGTGATATCCCAAACGTGTTTTTAATGTCATGCATGAGAGAGAAAATGGGTTCAAGAGTAAAATAGAAAAATCACAAAAAGTTAACATTAAAATGGACTAAATGGTCACTTTTTAAAAGTTGAAGGATCAAAATATTCTTTTCCTAAAACCTGAGGGACCATTAGGTTTTTAACTCAATTAAATAACTTAAAGAATGGGTAGCTCTCAACTGTGCGCCTAGAAGAGATAGACATTTTTCTAAGGCCAATTCAAACTCATTTCTTACATCTCCATTTACTTTACATGTAGGGATGTTGTTGGAGATATTTATCTCCAATAGCATCCCTACAACTATTTTTACATGTAGAGATCTCCACATTGTGCTTTCAATATATCTACAAGTAGAGATAGTGAAAAAATCTCTACAAATATCCCTAAACCCAACTAGGGAATTAAAATAATATGTTAAATAGAGATTTCCTGAAATAAGATGTAGAAAAGCTGTTAGAGTAAAACTAAATTAAAGAATCCCTAGATGTAGGGAAATGTTTTAAAATCTCTACATGTTGGAAAAAAAAAAAAAAAAAGAAGCTATTGGAGTTGGCCTAAGCCGTCTCCAAACTAACATTACTGAACTTCACAAGATAGTTAAGTTTCGTGAGAACAGTACTCACTTGACACTTCAATAATTTCGAGTTCGAGTCACCTAAAAATAGGTGAAGAACTATTATTGATCCCCTTAAAAAAAAATCACTGAACTTATTTGGGACCAACAAATAGTTTGAGCACCCAATAAGAAACAACAAGACATGTCCTGGTCACCATACTTCTATCAAGGAGAGCTATCAACGCTAATGTCCATCAAGAACATTATCAACAAAAAGTGGGGACTCCGTGAGCTAACTGATGTTATCAATCGACATGGGAGAGCTAACAACACTTCTGTTGTCACTTTCAAAAACCAAGAAGATAAGCGCAAAATCTGAGAACTAAGGCCATGGTGTGACACCTTGACTCGAGCATATAGATCATTTTATTAATTCGAATATATTTGTATGCATTAATTGACATATTTCTTGATTTATGTGCATTTGATTTGTTTATGCGTACTTTTATCGTTTTACGTGTATTTGTGTGTTTTAATTATCGTTGGAAATAATTAAATCCTACTAAATTAAATTAGCAACTAAACTAGTTAGAACCTAACTAAATGACAACACTAGCAAATAAGAATTAGTTAAGAAGACAAATTGGACTTTGGGCCTTTTAATTATCCTACTTATTAAATTAGTCTTAAAAACAAAACAAGATACACCAACACACACACACACACACACAACACGTTTAAACACACACAAGAAAGAAGAAGAAGAAAAAGAAGAAAAAGAAGAAAAAGAAGAAAAAGAAGAAGAAGAAGAAGAAGAAAGGAAGGAAGAAAATGTGATTTTGAGCTTGTTTGTGTGCAAATTCTTCAACTTAAGGTGAGGGTTCATCTATGCTTGCATCTTTGGCTGATTTCTTGTTGTATATACATGTATGTCATGTGTAGATAAGTGAACATGAAACTTGTAATGCAGGTTTAATGAGGTATTTAGTGTATGAAATGTTGTGGTAGCTTTCTAATGCATGAATTGCTATCCTTGGTGTTTGGCTTTGGTTGTAGTTGAAGTTGGCTTCTTTGATTAATTGTTGAAGAGCAAGTGTTTGTGTATATGTCAAAGAGAGTGGTTTACATCATATACATAGTGAGTAATGGTGGTAGTATGCCAATGAAGCAAGAAATAGCTAAAACATGAGTAGTGCAAGATTCTGAATTTTCTGGCAGGTTGTGCGACTGGATTACAGAGGCAGTTTGACCTAGCAAACGTTGTCGAAAATGGCTGAATTTTGGATATGTTGTAGCCAAGACCTATGGGAACAATTTCTCCTTTAGTCTCAAGATTTAATTATGTCGTTAAGGGGCAGTTATAGGACCATTACAGTAGCATTTGGATTCTCGAGCTGGTGCAAGGCAGATTGCGCAATGATTTTGTAGAGGTCATATCTCATTGAATATAACTCCGAATTGAGATCCGTTTGAGGCCAAACCCAGCTACATTTGATAAACTATATTTATGTGGAGTTTCAGAGTTTTTGGAGAACAATTATGCTAGTAACTGAAGCAGCAAATTCAAGCCAATGTAGACTAGAATTTCAACTTATCTTGCTACAGGTTTAAGATGCCTTGATGGTTGGTTCTAGTGAATAATGAGCAATTTTAGGTAGTAAGAGGCTTAATGGTGATGAATGGTGGTTATGTATGAATGCTCAATTGAATTGGAGATAGTTACTTGTCATCTAGTGAATCAAGAGAAATAGTAGTTCCATGAATGCTAGTATTAGCTATAAAAGGGAGTTATTGCAAGTTAGGAAACTCAAGAATGTGGTCAAGTCTTGTAAATTAACTTAAGTTATTTTAGTGTTTTGGATGGTTTAACTTGGTAATCTTAGTTTAATGAATGTAAATAATGCTCCTAGCGAAGTTAAATACTTTAAAACCCCGTATTTGCTTAATGAGATGTTTGAGAACGAATGCAAGATTTATAAATTAAGGAGTATCATAATAGTTATTTATGTAGTTAAAGTAGTTTAGTGCAATGTTGTTAGAAGTTTGAACATGATTTAGTTGAATTGTCATTGAGTAATTAGCATGTTATAACTTAATAACTAAAGTGTAATATTAAAGCATACTATCTAGTGTCTTTAATGTATTTTGTGTTAAGCTTAGTTTGAATGGTAGTTTCTTGAGTGTTAATTGTAGTTGAGGCTTAATGAAATGTAGTTAGATTGAGTAAAGTGTAAGTTGTCAACTAAAACGCCTTAACTTATCTTTGTGCTTTATGTTAAACTAGAAAATGTTGCTTGAATGTGAATGATTGTAATGCAAGAATTCTTGCTTTAACTTAGTGTAATTAGTGTTGCTTAGTGAATATAGATAGTTAGAACCTTGTGTATGTTATGTGGAATGTTCGATAAGGAATGCAAGCTAAGTGAATTAAGAAGCATTATCAAGATATGTCATGTAGCTAAGGTAATGTAGTGCACATTAGAGATCTTAAAGTAGGTTTAAAGTTAACCTTAAAGAGTGTGTGCTAGTTTAACTGCAATCAAATCTAACTTGTTCTTAATTATGAATTCTATTTGAATTCTAGCTATAGTGCATGCAATTGGAGAAGGTATGAAGGGATTCTTGGCTTAATCCAAGGTGAGGGACTTCATCATATTGTGCATTTAATTTATTTACTTATTAAAAGGTTTCTCGATTTAACAAAGTTACTTGAGTCTTGTATTTACTTAATCATTTAGTAAAGTAGATTTGGAATCATTTGTCTTGTGTAAAGAATATGATATAGTTAGTAAGCATTGAAATAGTATTTTGATGCATATCTTGTGAATTACTTGAATTAGTGCAGGAGTAATTGTTTATATTACTATAATTGCTCTATTTGATTATCAAATGTGTTATATGTTATATATGGGGTGAGACTAACCTACTTTGTTACCTTCCCACTTGATTTGGTTTTGGTATCTCTTGATTCGTGATTCATTATTCGGGATTGCGCAACCTTTTTGTGTATGGTAGTGTCGAATAACACAGGCGGTATCGGGCTTGCTGTGTTCCTTCAGCTACCATGGTTTCCCAGTCCCTTTCTCGCTGAGGCATACTCCCCTACCCCAGAGGCGTGGTTTACCTCGTTTAGGCATACGGACCTACCTTGAGAGATATAGGTCATAGGATCAGGGTATATCCATAGTACCCCATTTGGAGGAATAAGAGGTTTGCCGATACTTGCTTGAAGATCTTGGCTCGTGGCTCGTGATTGGAGACAAAGTGGAACCGTATCCTTTTTATATGTGGTTAAATACGTGTCTATCTAGTCTTGTTACTTTGTGTTATATATATGGCTATCTTTGTTGTATAACATGTTGCACGCCCGGTATGTTGCATCATGTCCCTCACTGGGTAACTTTGGTTACTCATTCCTCGTTTTAACATGTTTTAGGTGTAGTTAGAACAACTAACTTGTGTGCTATGTTGTTGGTTGCTTATCATGTTGTGATTGGGAGCTGTTTGTGAACATGGGACTTGATGTGTTTATGTTATGTTTTGAGACCCTTGAGGTCTTGTAGGTATTTTTGGTATGGTTTGTTGAATTGTAAACTAAATTAAAGACTTATGTGATTTGATAGAGTAGTGGCATGTAATAGCTAAAGATAGACTTTATTTTCTTTTGATTGCATGCTCGTGTGGTTATGTTTTTGTCTAAGGTTCGGATGGCCTTGAGACTGGCAAAAGTGGGACGGTTGGAGTTGGGGTGTTGTATTGTGGTTATACTTGCTACTTGCAGGTTTCTGATTAGTCTTATAAATAAGGGAAATTTCGTCAGTTTTTCCTAAATTATGTGACCGGGTTGAAATTGGGTTGTGATTAGCATGACTATTAGAACTTCCGGTCTCGTAAGGGATCGAGGCGTTACACATGGGGCATTTAAGGTAACCACTTTCTTGTTCAAACTTGACAATCAAACTTGACAACTGAAGAAATGGGTCTAGACTTCTCATCATTTAGGTTACCATAAAAAGAAATGCCTAGAAATGGGATTAGGCAATTAAGGTATAAATCGAAACAACAAATCCGGTAACAAAAATTGTTAGAATATCCATTAAGTTTTGGTATTATCTATAATAATAGTTTTAAGACTAATCCAATAAAAAAATAGGCTAAGCCCAACTACGATTCGCCTAAACCTAATGTGCCTACCAGTTTAGTCTTAAATAAGTTAACTCTCTCTTTCTACATTTGTTCGATACTTTCTTTATGATATTATCTAATTGTGTATGGTCAAATATTTAATCGATTTTACTTTTATTGGAATTGATATTTATTTACGGACAATATTGCAAGGATTATAAAATTTATTCTAAATTTTATCATCTTTTTATACATGAGTTTTTATTTATTATTTTTGGTTTTTTTATATATGTAAATTAGATATTTTTATATTTTTATAGGATGATATTCTATTTAAACAATTTTTTTTAAATAAATGGTTGCAGTTATAATTTACCGCGGTTTTTTTAAATTCTTAATAGTTACAGTTATAGTTAGTAATTTTTGAGAACCAACGAAGCTTTCTTCTTCAAGGGAACTAGCTTCCTCCTCTGGCAGAGGAGATAAATTGAGATCGAAGAGTGGCTGATTTGACGAGCCGGTACCAGTGTACCGCCACCTCCATGGAAAGAGACAAACTATCCGTGTACGAAAGTAACCAATTCAGAATGTCTTGAATTGGAAAAGCATTCTGCATGAAAGTGAAAGTCCATGAGAAAAAGACTTTTCCTACCAAAATGTTGATGAAATAGAAAAAAACGTAGACATCAAGATTGAAAAAGATTCAACGTTACCTTTATGTTAAACCGCTTCCATTACGGTTATTCTATTTTTTTTTTATTAACTGACTTGCTGTCATCTCTAAAAATGCCCACAGTTGAGCTGAAACTATCTGTGAGATTGCGGATCTGGACATAAAAGATGAAACTAACATCACCACTATTGACTGTCTGAGGATGAGAATGAACTGGCAGGTCAATAAATCGTTAATGCCAGGCTCCCCAATGAAAGAAAGAAGCTACAGGAGGTGTAGATTAATTTTGAATACGAAAAGCTCAATAATCTTTGCTACAATTATATTACGGTATTTTAGTCCACTATTAAAGCTCTGACAAAGAAAAAAGAAAAAGGCTATGATTAAAGCAATTGCTCTTTTACCCTTTAGTACTATTTGTGATACGAATATTGATCTTAAACGTATTGTGCCTTGGATTAATATTGGAAGATGATGTCTCATCTGGACACGTGGTGACTATGATTGATTAAACTTGTAAATTAATTTTTAACATTATATTCAAATATGAGAAGACAGATGTATCGCTAATAAGTTAACAAAACTCTGATCCTGCTTGGAAGTATTTTCAAAAACAGTTTTTTTTTTTTAAACAAAAAAAAAATTGTTTGACATGGGTTATTTTTTGTAATTGTTTTCGAAAACTATTTTAAAAAATATGTTTTCAAAAATAAAAAAACAGAAACATATGTTCAATGTTTTCATGTGTTCGTGTTCTCCCTCACCTCCTCTCTCTATACCCTTGAACACATTTTTAGTTAATTATTATTATTTAATTTAATAATTAAAAATTAATTAATTATGCATTAATTTAATTAGTAATTAATATAAACATAATTTCTAAATAAAAAATAATTGATTATATACTGACTATTAAAAATATTTAATTTTTTTCACTTTAAATTGATTTTTAATTATTTAATTTATTATTAATTAATTAATTTAAATTTATGATTTATTAATTTAAATTTTTGTTAATTAATTTAAAATTAATTAATAATTAAATTTAATCAATAAAGTAATCAAATAATCAAAATAAATTATTATTTATTTATTAAAACTATTAATTTATAACTTAATTAATTAATTAATTAATTTAAATATATAAAATTTTCAATCAACTAATTAACTAATTTATTAATTAATTATCTAAAATTATCAATTATTATTTAAGATAATAACATGGCTGGACAATGCATAACTACATGAAAAACTCTTCAATCAATTTAAAATGATTTTGGTGAAATCCACAAGTGAAAGATTCAACAATCATTAATTCAATACTGATCATTCATAAGTTTTCATAACCACATGTTATCTATTGAGACTAATGCGCATGATACCTTAGCTAGCCAAGACTCGAGTACATAAAATGCTAGATATAGGAGAATATATATATATATATATATATATATATATATAACACCATCCCCCTCCCCCTCCCCCAAAAGAGGCCACATGTATCTTAGATTTTTTATATTAAATATAACATGTGGAAGTATAGTTCTGATCAATAAGTGACGAAAGACTTAATTCTTAGGATGTTTAAATCGTAACTTATATATCATATTAAAGTGAATAACTCACCTCCTAAAAGTTTAAAAGATTAGTGAGAGGGGTTATTTTATCATCCTTTGTCTTTAACAAAAAGGGTGTCAATTTTATTTCTACAAGATTTAGCAGAATGCCAGAATCTTCAAACTTGACATCACAATTTGGCTGATCTATGTCCGGGACTTGAAAAGGCGGATTTCATGTCTGAAATAATTAATGGATTCGACTTGAATGGACAATATCCTTTTGTTTTGTTTTTTGGTTTTTGTTTTTTTTTTTTTTTTTTTAATTCAGAAGAGGCATAAAGTCATACAATGTAATCACTGAAACTCGAACTCGTAACCTCTCGCATAACAACGAGTAATATTACCACTAGCCCAAAGCCCTAGTGGCATATCGTTTTATTTTCTTGCTACGTTGAGGTAACTATTTTCTCCAAATGGAACCGTTGAGGCGATAGATTTGAATCCTCTCCAATTAAAAAGTGATTATACAATCTTTTTACTCTTTCTATAATGTTTTGTTTTTAAAAAAAAATTATTTCATTTTTTATTTTATTCTTAATTTAATTAGTTTTCCTAAATGGTTCACAGAGGATAACTAGGAACATATGCTTATTAAATGGGGGACTCAAAAGTCAAAAGACAGAGATGACAAGAACAAGAAAAATAAAGAAAAGTACGTCGGTCCACTAAGCGGATTCCACTGCTTTACATTAGCTCAAGAGGAGGATGGTATAAACTAATTAAGTAACTAAATTAAATACATGAATTACTTTATTTTATGTCTTATATATACAGTTACTAATTATGAAGTTAATAATGCAGGAGGTAAGTGAATGTTGTTGGTGTCCCACACTAATGTTTTCAAAGTGGCCCACAGTAGAGTGGTAGGTGATATAATCCATTACTCTAACGCAAAGGTTGCGGAGACAATAGTAAATATTATTTTAGTGTATTAAATATGTTTTAAAGTGATAAGAATACTAACTATTTCAAAATTTTGACTTTACAAGAGCGATATGAGGAGATGTTCCAAGAACGTGAGGTTGCAAGTCAAACCAACCCCACGGTGCTGCCCGTTAACCTTGACGAGATCTTCTACGAGATAACTGGTAGGTCGAGGAAGCGACGCGTCTACGAACTTAGCTTGTAGGGGGTCCGCATTACGGGAAGACTACACGATGCCTCTACCATTCTTTCGGAACTTATGCAGTGGGAAGTTGATTTTGTTGTCACTCAAGCGACGAAGACCATTAAACGGAAGCTTAAAGAACAACAACATCGCTAACTTGAGGAGCAAGAACATCAGTAGCGTTACCAGTTCGAGGAGCAGGAACGTCGCTTCCAACTAGAGCTACAATAGCAACGACAAACCTAGACGGAGATGATGAACCTCATGATAAAGATGCAATAAAAGATCTCCAAGCTACGAGAAAACCGTCTACCCCCTAATTGAGACCAGCACGTTAATCAGTAGATTTGGATTCTTGGTAAATTTTTAAAATTACTTTTAAACAATATTTTGTATATTTTGTAAATTAATATATATGTATATTTAATTTTAATTTTTTTAAAAATATTAATACTTTTTTACAAAAAATAATATTTGGCCATAACACGGCGATGACCCAACAATGAAAATTTTGCGACAACATGGCAACAAATTTAAATAAATTATTAAAAAAATAAAATTATAATTTAATAAATTAATTAAAAATAATTTTTTTTTTTTGGCAACGGACATGAGATGGACTTTAATAATAAATAAAAAATTCATTTAGAAATTGAAGTTAGCTAAGGATGGGCAATGGATGTGAAAAAATAAAATTTCTCTTTTTTCATTTTTGTGATGAAATGACGACAAATTTACAATTTCGCGAATCAAAATTCCGCAACTAAAATAATTTGTTACTTGGATTCGTTAGCTTAAAAACTTAATAAAAACACTAAATTCAACCTTGATCTTGATGGCGAAAGATCTACAAGTTTTAGAGACGAAGAACACCTCTTGATCTTCTCCTCTATGACCTTCTTCCTTCTTTAAGATCACTACAAGAAAACAGCCCTAAGGCTACAAAAAATTGCGACAAAATAAATTTTCGTAGCGATTTTAAAGGATTGGCGACGAAGGGGCGATGAGATTTTGTAGTTGAAACTTGAAGGGGCGACGTTTAGGTTAGTATTTTAATTTAGTATCGCTTATATTCGAGTTGAGATATTGTAGTTGAAATAATGTTATAGTTTAAATATTGTTGTTGAGGTAGCTGTCTTTAGAAATGTAATGTTGTAGTTAAAATAGTGTTGTAGTTGAGATATTGATGTTGATATATATAATTTTATGTGGAAATATTATAATTAAAAAAGATGTCGTAGTTAAAAAAGATGTTGAACTGGGCCTTCGTAGTTGAAGACACTATGAATTGTGTTTGGTGTTAAGATTTTAACTTTCTAATTAGTGAAAACAGTTTGATATAACTGTCTTTGGAAATGTACAATTAAAGGAATTTGAGCTTCTTATTTGGAAAAGTAAACAATTATTATTGATAAGATTCTTCGCTAGTATTTAATTAATTTTTTTGGTGACTATTTGTTAGTTTATATAGACATAGGAAAAAAATGTTCGTGTAGGCACTTTAACCTTGGAAAGATAATTTTTTTTTATTTTTTGATTTTTTATTTATGTTATATTATTTTTTATTGTAATTAATTAATTGTAGTTGTGTCATTGTAATAATTTATAATTTGTAAATAGAAATAGTCAAAATGGAAATAGATCTACAATCCTAGATGAACAATCACTTAACACCCGACGGAAAATCATTAAATCCTATCTTTGGGACGTTGATGTTACTGTCACTTAGGCAACAAAGACCATTAGACACCAACTTAAGGAGTAGCAGCAAGCGCATATGAATTTTCTGAGCATTGTGAAGAATTTACAAGATGAGATGGCCAAGATGCGAGACAACCGTTGACTCCCAGAACCAGACCAGCATGATAATTAGCAGAGTTTGCTTCTTAAAAAAAAATTCTAAAACCAATATTATGTAATATATTTAGTAGATCTATTAAATATTCATATATGCATATTTTAATTTTTTTTTGTATATATCAATTTTAATTTTAATTTTTTTTAAAAAAAAATTGCATAGCGACGCAATGACAACAAAAACATGGCTACCACGTGGAAATGGATAGTTGGCTACAATATTTTTACAAAACGACAACCAAAAAGTGACGAAACAATGGCTACAACGTGGCATCGGGAATGGAGGATTCTAAACCTTGTTTTTTTTTCTTTTTAATGTTCCTATTCGTCGTAACGCTTATTCTTGTAAGTGGTCGTCGGGTAGAGCCAACGTATGGATCGATCATGGCACTGCACTTTTCGGAAAAGTATCAAAGCATTTTTGTGGACCTAAAACAGGCAGTGATTGATGACTTCTTTGTGGCTGCAAAGTGGCGTTGATGCCGCACCTTGGTGGGATGTTGATCGCGGATGAGAGGTCCATGTTTTCTCTTACAGACTACAAATTTGGCTACCACATGCAGACGAAAATAAATAAATAATAAAATAAAATTTAAAAGATTTGGCTACCTAATGGTGACAAAACTATGGCTACCACTTGGCCACCAAATTATGGCTACAAAATTTGGCTACCACATGGAGATGACAAAAATAAATAATAAAATAAAATTTAAAAGATTTGGCTACCTAGTGGTGACAAAACTATGGCTACCACTGAGCCACCAAATTGTGGCTACAAAATTTGGCTACCACATGGAGACGAAAAAAATAAATAATAAAATAAAATTTAAAAGATTTGGCTACCTAGTGGTGACAAAACTATGGCTGCCACTGGGCCACCAAAAATTGGCTACCTCATAGAGACGAAATTAAATAATTAGCAAAAAAAAAAAACTAAAAAATTTGCTACCTTGTGGAGACAAAGTTGCGCCACCATCGTTCGATAAAACGTAATTAATTAGTAAAAATATTAATGAATTATTTAATAAAACTAATAATTATAAAAATTAACTAACTACATTTTTGCTACAAAGGGACTACAAAATGTAAAAAAATTATACTTGTTTTTTTGATTTGGTCACCAAAATGTGACCAAATGACCTAATGGCGACTAGGGTTTTCTCGACAATACATTTTTTGTCACCCTTTGGTTGCCCAATGGGGGTAGGCGACCTAAAGGAGATGAAAAACTTTTGTCGCCCCAGACCAATTTTCTTGTAGTGGATGCTATGAAGATTTGTGGAAATCTTTTTCTTGTCTCTTAACTAGCTTCTAACGTGAGAAAGAAAACTTTTTTTTTCTTCGTATTTCTTGTGTGTGAGTGCGTCTGTTTGGGGGTAAAGGAGAGCTCATTTTATAGATAAGGAAACTGCTAGAAAGAAGAAACCCAGTTGGATCAGGAAAAAGTGCCACAAGCCTATAAGGAATGTATTTGGACACTTTTATGAATCTTGGACTGCAAGTAATCTATCATAATCCAACTAACACATATTCTAGAAGTTCTACACCAAACGTGCGGCTCTCTTATTACGTGTAACTTACTTCTCTTTACATTATTTTGCTAAATTAATTATTCTTAGTTTCCAAATAAGGCTCAACAATTCCAAGTAGGAAATTCCTATACAAAATTGGAAGTACTTTCCCGAATAGGAATCCTAGTTGGACTTGGATACTAAATTTAACAAGTCTTTAGATGTAAGAAATATCTAAAAAATATTAACAACATCTTAAAGGAAGTAGGCTAGAAGAAAGACCAAAAGACATAAACAACTTGGCTACTGAAAAGACCAAAATGCCCATGCTAACCTCATAGCACATTTAAGCTTTTCAACCTTCACTTATTCCACTAAAAAGTCATGACTGCACTCCAAATTGAATATTGTTATTCACAGAAGCTCTTCATACTGAGTATGAACTTTGTCTTCGACCTACTAAGTTAAAAGACCAAAATACCCTTCCTTGTAATACTTACAATTAAGAAAGACTGTACTATCTCTTCCTTGGTTGCATCTTTTCCTTAAGACATTTAAATCATTTGAGTAACTATCCTACAGATATAGAACATTTGATCTAGGGACTGACCCTCAAGCAAGATATCCGATATACCCCTTAGGTGTACCACTAAGCTTAGATTCGAATGATCTACTTGATAATCACAAGAAAACGATTACTCCGTCATACGATGACATGAATTCTATATTGCATACGCACGTTCTAACTAGTTATACCCATATGCCCAACACACAGAGTTATTGCCTCACAACTGAGGTCTCACCCATAGTGTATCAAAGCACATGAATATGATTTTTTCAGTTCATCCACATATGCTCAAGATTACTAGTATTGATCACTTAGTAGCATAAGGTGTATTTGATCTCTATCTTTGATAGTACCTATTAAAAGATTATATCTAAGTGACCTGTTTAATATGTGACATACATACTAGTGAGGCTTAATTTGGAAATCTACCAATGACCAAGACAGGTCACCCTTCTCAAGAGACAATCTCACTATAACCTAAACCATGATGAAGTGCCCAGCTCCATCATTCGGTTATGAACATAATCTAGAACTAAGTGTTTATGACTTAAACCTTCTGTGCTCAGTCACCGTGCACCTAAGTCATTTACAATGGATCAAGGACCTCTAGTCAAACAAATACACATAAATAAAACAGAGAGAATAGAATGAATGCTTTCATTAATAATAATTGTCACAACATGTATCCAATGTAATGAAAGTGTCACGTGCTAGTGAGCTTTTAGGCATACTAATCCTAACAATATATTCAAAATAAATTGATAAAATATTAAAAGAATACTGAAAGTCATGGTATGAAATATCTTCATGGTGTTAATACTACATTTTCTTCTCAACCTTTATATTTGTCTATTCGTACCTCTAATAATGATGATTGATAAAGACTAATCATGCTGATAATATGTTATAAAGCTAGAGAAAAACAAAAGAGACGATAAAAGTAAAGAGAAATATAATAGAAGAATGGAGAGAGCCTTACATTAATTTTCTTGATGTCACTTTATAATACATAGAGCCTTATTTATAGCCAAAACACAAAAGAAGTTACATACAGTTATATTTTACATGGACTCAGAATACAAGATTTAGACAAATATTATCTTTGTGGAAATTCAGATAATTACGAGCCACAATCTCAATTTGTGATGAATATCCATCAATCTCGATAATTGCATAACAATAACATCATTTCTCGTAGTTTAGTTAGAGCATATTATGGAGAGAGGTTCTGTATGTTTGTGGTTCACTATTCTTACGTTTTATAGTACTACTAACATAAGAAGTTGATCGTTATATGCTAGGTGATTTAAGCCATTAATCCATTAATCCATTAGATACTGTGTGAGGCAAAAATAAATTAAAGGGATTGGATCCAATTCAAGACTCGATCATACAATTTTTTTTGCATCTTTTTGCTTTCAAGTAAGTTGAAATGCTTTCTAATTTTATTTTATAACTTTTTAGAAAACTATTTGTCGAATTTACAGAATTTTCAAGAATAAATAAATTATACAAATAGATTTTCTAACAGATTGTCGAAATAGAAAAGAGACATATTGAAGAAGTAAAGAGAGAACATTATTGATAGAGAGACAACGTCTTCTGATATATATATATGGAGAAAAAAGTGATGATTTACAACATATATAATGTGCCTATATAGGTGTTGGATTACTTGAGCCCCAAGGCATGATACAAATGGTAAAATATAACTATAATAAGCTAATAAATGTGCATGAGTATGGTAAGATACATGATATATGTTAACCACCCACTCAAGCTCAAGGTGGTGCAAATGACACAAGCTTGAGATTGGAGATCAAAGCCTAAAGAAGACCTAGAAGATGAGCTTTGGTGAAAAGATCCGCAAGCTGATCAACTGAAGCTGTGTATTGAAGTTTTGTGGTGCCATGAGCAACATGTTGACGAATGAAATAACAATCACACTCGTTGTGACAAGAAAGACATCATTATGAGCAATTTGGATGACACTCTAATTATCATAATGAAGAACGAATCCATGGGGTTGAGAAGTGCCCATATTAGTAAAAAGCCATCGAAGCCAAATAACCTCTTGAGTAGCATCAGTAAGAGTACAATATTCAGCCTTAGTACTAGAGCGAACAACAACAATTTGCTTTTTATTCCACCAAGAAAGAAGAGAGTCACCAAGAAGAAACCAATATCCTATCACTGAACGACGATCAGTAGGGCCACCGACCTAATTGACATTTAAGTAACCTTGCAAGGGTAAGAATGAGATAGGAGTTAGAGAAGAAAAGACCATGAAACAGAGTTTCTTTGACATAAAGAAGAATGTGAAGAACTGCAACACAGTGGGATGTGCGAGGAGCAGTCATAAACTAGCTGATGAGGTGAAAAATATAGGCAATGTCAAGCCGAGTCACGGTGAGATAGATAAGAATGCCAACCAACTGATGATATAATGATGCATCTTGAAAAGGTGTACCATCCAATGAAGTAAGACGGTCATTAGGATTGAGAAAAGTGGAAATAGTCTTACTATTAATGAGGCTAGCGCCAGCTAAAAGATTAAAAGATTACTTGGCTTGAAAGAAATAGTAGCCAACAATATCATATAAGACTTCAATGCCTAAAACATAACTCAGAGGATCAAGATCCTTCATCTCAAAGTGTTGGCTAAAAAACTGCTTGAGATCAGAAATATCAGTCAAGTCATCCCTAGTGATAATCATACTATCCACATAAAGGAGTAACAAAATCACACTTAAGCCAAAATGATGAATAAAACGTGCAAAATCATGATGACTTAAAGTAAACCCAAAGTTAGTATTAATGGAGCTGAATTTTGAAAACTAAGCGTGATGAGCTTACTTAAGACCATAAAGAGCAAGACAGAGCTCACATACTTTGTGAGGAGGATGGTGGTAGCCCGGATGAAGCTTCATAAAGACTTCTCTTGTGAGATCACAATTGAGAAATGCATTTTTTACATCCATATGAAATAACATCCATTGTCTGACTGCGAAACAGTAATAAGTGTTCGAATAAAAATGAGACGAGCAACAAAGGCAAAAGTTTCCTCATAGTCGATGCTATACTCCTGAGTAAAACTGTTTTCCACTAAACGAGCCTTGTATCACTCTATTGAGCCATCAGATCGAGTTTTTATTTTGTATACCCATTTATATCCTATAGTACTCTTTCCTGGAGAAAAATCAACCAAATCCCAAGTATGCTTGTTTTTCAATGCTTATATTTCATCAAACATAAATTGTTGCCATAGAGGGTCAAAATTGGCCTTACGATAAGTTTGAGGCTCATGAAGAGAAACAATAGTAGAAAAGCATTTATAGTCAAGAAGGTGAAAGGGAATGGCTTTTTCTCCTGTTGATTGATAGAGAGCTGACTCGTTTGAGATAGAAGGTAAAGTGGCATGAGAGTTCTCGTTAGAGTTGGCATACGGGCCAGCCCAGTACGGCTCGGTTGAATCATGGGTTGAGAAAACTAAACCTAGCTCAGCACATATATTTACTGGGTTGAGCTGGGATGGACTCATTTATCAAAATATAGGACCCAACTTGGGCTACAAGCCCATTACTAAGGGTCCCGAGCTAGGTTGGGTTGGGCTGGGAAAACCCATTTTTTGTGATTAGTATATTCTAAATATATAATATATACTAATATACACATATATACATATACAAACACCAATATATATATATATATATGTTACTTGGATAATTGGATTAATAATTTAAAAAAATTAGACTTAATATTTTTTAAGAAAAGTTAATTTAACTATTAACAAGACAATACACAAATTGATTGATAATATTAACAATTAACATAAATGATAAAATACTACATAACAAACTACAAATTAATAAGACACGAGTACATTAGTGATATAGACATAAAAATAAAACATTACATAAATGCTTAAGAAAAACAAGTGTAAAAGTTCTTCATCTTGTTATGCTTCTTGTACGGGTGTTGGGCCTGTTAGTGGTGATAGGCTTGGCAGTGGCGATGGTTGAATAACCACGTCATGATTAAAATAGTTTGTGACATTTGGATGTTGAGATAGAAGGTGTCTTACAAGCGACTCAATTCTAAATTTACGTCAAAATATAAATGGACGTTGTAAATAGTTACAAATTACATACCCATATTCTCCAAAGTACGTAAAATGATTCTAAAACTCTAGCGAATGTAATCGTCGTGAAATATTTTATTTCTCTCATGGACATAGTTATATATAATTTTGCAGACTTGTAGTAAAATAAAGTTGAATATATTAAATGACTAAAGCATTATATCACTAAGTATTTATAAGAAAAATTATATGTACAATTATAGAAATTGTAAAAAAAAAAAAAACTTGTACCTAAAATCTTTAAAAAAACTAATATGAAGAGACAAAAAGTTGCACATTGCAAACTTGCAATATCATAAAAAGATTTGATAACAAGTCATTTAATATCAATTTATGAAATAAATTTGCTACTTGGTATTATTAGTTTGTTAAAAAAAAAAGTTACTATGACTTGCTAGTTTGTTTAAAAATAATAGTTACTATAACTTATATTGCATGCATAAAGTATAATATTTCAATTTTTTTTTTTAAAGTGAGCTCAAATTGTGTTGGGCCCAAGTTGGATTGGACTCATGGGCTGGGCAAAGCTGGGCCTAGGCTCAAATGAGCTGGAAAAAAAATTATATGATCCAGTTCGACCCACCTATCGGTCGAGCCCACTTTAAACTGAGTTGTGCTGGGCCTAAATTTTCATGTACTGGGCTGAGTTGGGCCTGTGTCGGCCCAACCCAAATGCCACCTCTAGTTCTCGTGATTGGGATAGACCTATTAGGTTGTACAACCTTCTCAAAAAATTCAAGCTAGGTGTGGGGTGAGATCCTATAACTCTACGCGTGTCACTGTTATCATCAGGAAATAATGGAATAGAAGGATCTATGAAATAAGGGGTTAAGACGACATGAGGAAGGAAAAATGGTGAGAGTGAAGAAAACATCTTATCCTCCCAGAAAATCACATGACGAGAGACTCGAAGGCATTTTGATAGTGGGTCCCAATAACGCCCCTTGTGTTTAATACCATACCCTAAGAAACAACATCATCGGGCTTGAGGTTTGAGTTTGGTATGTTCCTAGTAAGAAAGTACAACAAAGCATGCACAACCAAAGACATACATGTGATCATAGTCAAGTGGAGGACCATAGAGATGTTCATAAGGAGTAGGGTTATTGATAGTAGGGGAGGGCAAGCGATTGATAACATGAACAATGATAAGAGTAGCCTCTCCCCAGAAGTGCTTGGGATATGAGGCAGTGATTAAAAAAGTGCGACTAATGTCAAGAATGTAGTAGTGTTTTCACTCTACAAGCCTATTTTGTTGAGATGTGTAAGGGGCAAGAACAATGTAAAATAGTCCCATGTTGACAGTAAATATAAGTATGGTAGACTCTTTATATTCCATGGCTTTGTCCACACAAAGGATTTTACAATATTGTTTAAAGTGGGTGAAAACTATGACAGTAAATTTAGAATAGATGGGAGACAAATCAGACTTATGATGCATAAGGTATATCAAGGTAAATCTAGAAAAGTGATCGAAAAAAATCACCAACTATCGAGATCTTGTAACATCCAGATCTCTCACGAGATTGGAGCCCTGATCCAATACCCGAGGTCACGAAAAATGAGAAAAAATGGATGGAACCTCCTTTGTTTATAGGATTAACCTATTACCTGCATTTAGAAGAAATAGCTACACAACTATAAACCAGCATTCTCAACCAACCCCAACTTTCAACATCACAACACGGTTCAATCCTTAGGGCTATCCAAGCCTTTCTACTACAACAAAATAAGTCATACCTTCGTGCATTCCACTAACCGCTAAAATTCTATGATTATAATTTCACTTATCATACTACTTTAATATTCTTTACTTATCTAACTTAGGTATTAAGTCATTCTACCAACTTTTCTCTAATCCCATCCATCTTTAATTCACTTAGCAGACCTATAACTTACTAGAAAAATAGATTATAGCATTCTAGTTATGTTACAACTAACCAAAGCATTAACTACAATATTACAGACCATTATCACTAGATGCATCCTCCTTAGTTATATTCACTACAAAAACTAATATATATAATGCACGCATGCCTCAAAAGAATACATAATCTTACTATTCACAAATTTACAAAGATGCAGCCAGTACAAGCTAACACAAACAGTCAAGGCGTCTCGTGAGCCTCCTCTTCCTCCACGGACTCAGGAGGGACCGAACCTGACTCACCTGAAATGGTTAGAAAGAGAGAATGAGCAACCACAATTGCCCAGTAAGGGAGGGAAAAAAGATATTCGGGGAAATTTTGAAAACCTTTTGTGCAATGCAAATAATATAGTGAATCCAATAACATATAGGCTCTTACTCAAGATAATAAGTTGTTCAATGCATTAAAAGAGCTAACTTAAGCTATTATACCAAATAAACTGTTAAAGCTTGTTACGAACTATAGCTAAGTAACAACTTTCATATAACAATAGTGTTGGCCCTAGATAACCTAAGAGGGGGGGTGAATTAGGTTGTTTGACAAGATTACTAAAATTAAATATTTTAATGTGGAAATACTATCTAGCAAAAGATAATTACTCAAGAAGTTCTTATAGGTAATTTATCAAACACTTAGTAAACATATAGATTTATAGCACTAGATAAATATTTAGCACTTCAAAAAAAAAAAAACTTCAAGTGGATAAATAAACAACAATCAAATAATCAATGTAAGCAATATCCAAAGGAAGTTAAACGACAAATAAAGAGAGAGGGAGTAAGAGAAATCAAACACAATGATTTTCAAGTGGTTCGCACTCCCGGATGCCTAGTCCACCACCTAAGGTCTTCTCTTCCCTTAGGATTTAAACAATCTCCACTAATTTGCTTCTTCAAATGTTGGTGAAGCAAAGAACCAACTACAATTACTCTTGAGTGTACAAGAGTTACACAAGTTTCTTCAAGTGTAGGTGAAGCTCAACCTACTAACCTCTCTTCTTTTGAGTTTACAAAGGATTATAACACTTCTTCTCACAATGATTCTCTCAATCTATGTACAAGAGTGTAATATAATGATTGTGTGAAAATATGAATAAGAATAACAACTCCTATTTGAGTTTGATGTTACAATTTGAAGAACACTTTGAATGTTCAAAGATATGAAAATAATAACTCAAGATTTCTCAATGAAAATGATATGAAAAGCTCTTTTATTTATCTTAGAAAATCAAAAGATTAAGGATTGGAGAGGTGTTTTAGATGGTGAGAGAGCATAGCTTAAAAAGAGGGAAAAGTTAGACACAAATCGGATATTAAGCATAAATTCTAGATTTTTCCCGTTAAGCTATCCGGTCGCTGAGCCCTTTATTCGGTCGACCGAATGGGGCAGGTAACGCCCGAACCAGAGGTCCCTGTCGGGCGTTGTGGCCATTATCCTGACAACCAGATGAAGCTAGTAACGCCCGAATGCTTAAAATGCTGAAAAGTGACCTTTTTGAGTCCCAAAACAATTTGTTAAATAATAAAGCATTTGAGCACTTTTGAGGGGACTAATAAAAAAGTATTTCTAGCATTTTTAACATCTCAAAATATTTTTCAAAAATTCTTAAAACGATGTAGAACAATTTTTATGCTATAAGAGTTTGAAATCCAAAAAGTCTTGTTTTTTCAAAATATGAGTTTGCAATGACCTTTTTGAAAATATATGCTCGAAGGATATTTTGCAAATAAAAAATCTTTTATGAAATTTTTTTTTTGGAGAAATTATGAGCTACACAAGTCATACTTAGGCAAACAATATTTTTAATGCCAGTACCCCTTATATCGCCATGTCTCATTCCTTGTAACTCCCTTTTTATCGTTGAGTCTTCAACTTCATTTCTTTGAGTTGACAAGTCTTGTTCTTTGGGTATTCATAGCTTGATTCTTCATGAGAAAATTCAATTGAATGAGACAAGATATAAGAATACCTTTTTGGGCTATTGATACAATTTCTGATTGGGCTTTTTTGGGCTATTGATACAATTTCTGATTGGGCTTTGACTTTGATCCAATATTTTGAAGCTAGCCTTTGATTCTTTTGAATGAACAAGTTGATGTGGGCTTTGCTTGAGATAATCTTGTGTTTGATGGTTTGAATAACTTACCCAAGATACAAACAAGAATTCTAAATCACAATCAAGAAGTTTTGTTATTATCAAAATAAAGATTATAAGCTTTTGAGGGCAACAAATAGAAAATGAGATGCACAATCACTTACGAACCACATCAACACAAGAGAATCAACTAATAGCGTCGATTAAACAACATTTAAGTAAACAAACAAGTGTAGCATGTAGACGGGAGAATTACAACATCAAAACAATGTGTCATTCAGGTAACCAAGCTAGATAATACACATTCAGAACAATACAAGCATTAGTAACATATAATCACAAGATCAAATAGCAACACAAGATAGTTAATGATTTAACATTAGATAACACACATTAAAAAGGATACGATTTCGATAACCCCAAATACTCTAAAGTTAATCTTTAATCATGAACCTCGATCCACGAACCACGAACTCGATCAATGTGCCGACATAAACCCAAAACATTCCATTGGGTGTACTCTGAATGTACCTCAATTACTACGATCCAATGTCCTCTAGCAATCTCCAGACCAGGCGAGCGAGAGATTTGAGCACGGAGGTTGAATATCCACTAGCAAACCCGCTGTCGCCCAACAAATATCCAACACATCCGCCTCGACGATATGGTTGCGCAACCACAATGCAATGCACTCAAGATATAACATATAAGACAATTTAATGAATACACAATTGAGGGTCAACAAAATAGGTTACCCTTGCACATAAGTTACAAATTAATAAACAATATAACAATATAAATAACAAGGTATACATTCATACTCTAAACAATAATTTTACATCATTAAAACACAAGTAGAATGCAAATATCATGCAATCCCTCACCTTGAATTAGGCTAAGTATGTAAGAGAATAGCTGAGGTTCACTCCAACCTCCTTGACTTAACAAATGTGCAACCCTAGACTATTTACACAAGTATAATACTTTATCAATTCACTATATTAATTCCACGAATATCCATATAACTAACTTAAGCGCCCACCAATGTATAAAATGATAGAAACTAGACAATCATTAATATACTTCGAATTAACACATAACCCAAGTAATCAAATATTAATAAGTGGGATAATTGCATATAAGAAATGATTAACTTAGTGACTAGTAGCATTAACTAACTATAAATTATTTAACAACTAACTTTCACATTTCGTTATACATCCATGAACCCAAATTGAACACTTATTCATAGTAAATCAACCAATCAATAGAGCTTTTAGTTTACATATAAAGTTATCTCACATGAGGTAGAAGTAATTCAATGGAATAGATACAATGGAGCAACTAGTGCTAATCACAATTAAACTAATAGAAGTTCAACAATTATTTAACTAATAACTAGTAACATCTATAAAGTTAAGGTTTCTCATTTCGTGATTAAGGTTAAAAGCAAAAGATAACTTTACAAGTCAAGAAAGAGTCGCTTAACTATTACGTTAAAGTTTGGTACTTTTGAATTAAAGTCTAGTTAGTTCAACTAATACAAGTTCATAAGCTGCTTAAGGTTTCTTTTACTTTACATTAGTTAAACTAGCTTACCATCACTTATCCTTTGGTCAGCTATTACTTAATCTAAAGGTAATTCTCTTAAGGGCTTAAAGTTAATCAAAGCTAGGTTCCATTAAGGTTCAAATACTACATTCATTAGTAATTCTACTAAAGTCAACTTTTAACAAGCTGTAATTAACCTTTATAAGTTGACACCTGCCTCTGTAGATAATTCATGTATTCTTCTATTATTTTTTTTCCAAAGCCAATAGCTTGTATAATATCTAGCACAATCCAATTTTAATATTTATTTACATCAACTTACAAGATAGAAACATCACAGTAAAAGAATTCGAGCAACTCAACTAATTCAAAGTAAAACATATCATTTAAGAGACTAAAGTCAATAAAAGCTTAAGAAGAACATAGCTAGACTAATTTATGACTTGCTATCATGAATATTACCTTCTTAGTTAACATTTAGCTCCCACAAGGGTGCCATAATAATCACAAAGCAATTAGGGAATAAGGGGAAGGGAAAAAAAAATGCTGGCAGGAATTGTCCAGCTCACGCCTATTCACATGCCTCTCGGAAATCATCCAAAAATGAGTACTTAGAGTTAGAATTTGGCCAAGCCTTAGAAATGCACTTTCGTTCTGCGTATTACGAGTCCACTACAACATATCCAAAATTCAGCTAATTTCGTCAACATTTGCTAGGTCAAATTGGTCCTACAACTCAGGCATACAAATCTGTCCAATTTTTTCAGATTTTTGGTAACTCATGTTTTTACAATTATTTCACTATAAGAACTAATTTTAAAGCTCTACTACACATGAATCATCATATATACTCATATACAACATTTAGCATATAACATGTTATGTACTCTTCATTAAACACCAACTAAGTTTTATCCATTAATCCTTTTCATAAAAGTAAGACAAGGTAGATATTTAAGTAGTATGCTAATAACTACTTCAAGAATCCAAGAAGGCTAACTTCAAACTTTAATTAGGCATCATTTTAGCATTTTAACTCTGATTTTTCCTCATTGAAACCTTCTATAGCAAGCACCTAAGCTTCAACAAAGAGTATTAGCTTTTCTTTTAACATTGCTAACAAAATTGCTTCCAACACTTAGAAGACATGTAAAAGAGAGTTTTCACAAACTTATTTGAGCTAAAGATCAAACATTCAAACACTATATTTCCAAGGATCATAAACTTTCATCCTAAACAACTACAACAAACATTAGCAAGTACTTTAGATGTATAAGAACATGACTTCTTCACCTAAGATAGCTAGAGCAAGCTAGGAACAAACTTGAAACCACCTAAAAGCTTCCACTTTCTTTCTTTTTCCCTCCACCCGTCGAGCAACCCACGACTACCTTCCTTTCTTTTTTTTCTTACTTTTCCTTCACTGCCCAGTGGTGGTGATGAAGCTAAGAGAGAGTTTAGTGTGTGTGTGTGTGTGGAAGCGGGTGAGTGCTTTTAGTGGGTGAGGATATTTAGTTGTTTAGATGATTATATTTTGTGGCTAAGCTTATTTCTTCTTTCTTTTTTTTTTTGTTTTTTGTTTTAGCTTAGATATTATAGTGGTAAGATGATTATAAAGGTAAATTAAGGGTTTAACTAAATAACTAGGCTAGGTTAAGTTAGTTTAGATAATTAAATTAAACTCAAGTACTAGTTAGTTCATTAAAAGTCCAACTAAAATCTACAAGCTACTATTCATTTGTTAAGTTCGGCAATTTTTCTACCTATCTTCCCAACATGCAATGTAAGAAATTTTTATGAATGTATGCTAAAGAACAAATATATGATATGGGAAAAATATGAAATTCACAAAACCAAACACTTTAGTTTTCACCCCGGGCTCGGGGCTAGTATTCAATAACTTGGAAATAACATAATTTATCTTCTAAATGTAAATAAATATTTTCTAATGATTTTAATGTTATGGTAACTACCTCAATTAAATTTTACTAAGCTTCGTTTGTACTTTTTTTTTCAGAATTATAACAATGAGGCAAATGAATAAGTAAACATGTAAAAATAACATCTATACACATATGAACACTTAAGATGACACATAGTTTTATGCAAACAAGTATGATGTACTACGTGATAGGTCTGGGTATTACAGATCCTTCTATAGTTAATGTAGGAGAGAGACCCCAAATATCTGAATGAACCAAGTCAAAGCATGCAATAGATAGAGAGTCCCTTTTATTGAAAGGTAAATCATGTTTTTCCCAATATGACATGATAAACAGTCAAATGGGTGCATAAATGATTTGTTTAATGTTCCACTAGATACTAACGATTGCAATTTTCCTAAAGAGGCATAACCTAATCTAGAATGCCATAAGTGAAGAAAGGGAGAATCTAATGAGGTGGTGAATGATGCAGTAGTACTAAAGTGAGAAGGGAGGTACAGACTAACAAACTCAAAGAGTCGCTCAACCTTTTGGTCTATCCGAAGAGTCTATCCTATTTGAAGGTCCTGCACACTATAACCAGAAACGAAGAAAGTGACAGTAAGACCAACACAAAATTGACTGATAGAGAAAAGGTTAAGAGTAAGTTTAGGGATAAGATAAGTATATAGAAATGAAGTAGATACAAAATCGATATGACTTACATGCCTGGAAGTATCGTCAGCAGTATATATAGAGGGTGAAGAAAAATTTATGATTTTTTTGGTTAAGCAAGAAAAATCAAAAGTCATATGGTTAGAGCAAGAGGTATCAAAGAACTAGGAAAACTTACTGAGTATAGCTGAAAGAGTAGTGGAAGGAGAATGACTAGACTGGGTTAAAACCTATTTAAGGATATCTTGAATTTTGGCAACTAATATGGGTAAAGAAGGAGGATCAATGAGGGGAACAAGAGATCCTTCTATGGTGGTGACAATCGCAGAAGGAGATGAGGTGCCTGATGTATTCTGAGCCTTAAAGGGACCGTCCTTTGGTCGATATCTCTAAGAATTTATGTTAGGATTCCGATAGTACTCATTTAGGTAATAGCCAAGATTAATTTTCTTACAAAAGGAGCACGTTCGAGTAGGACAATTCAAGTGAAAGTGACCAGAGAGATGACAGTACTTGACTCTTGTTGAGGGGATGATTGAGAGATTGTGAATCTAAGCTAATGTTTAGAGTAGAATTTGAAGAAACGGACCGCAAAAATGGATTGAGAACATCGAAAAACCTAAGGAAGGGTCTGGTCCCATTGTTTTGAACTTAAGAGTGTACTGACATGGCAGGCGAGTTGACATGGTAAATGATGTTTCAGTTTGTTACTGATGTGTCAAATGACATGGATACTGACTGTACATATGTCGTATCTACTGACATGGCAGATTAGCTGACGTGATAGATGATTGGGCGCCTGTGTGGCTAATGACTAGATGCCTATATAACTAAGGCTAATGTCAACAAGGCCAGGTTTGGCACGTGAAAAATTCAAGAAAAAGTCAGATTGCGATGAAAGTTTCATGAGGGGCTTGGGAGTGTGTTTGGTGTTGAATGGGTACAATTTTGGTGTTGCTGGAATCGTCTTGACGAGAGCTTTCCATTGGTATAGCGCGTGTAGCAATTTGTGAAGAGGAAAATTTAGAAAAACTCCCGAACATACTAGTTGATAAGTTGGTTTACTATATATAGGCGTTAGACTATTTGAGGCCCAAGGTATGATACATATGGTAAAATATAAGCTAATAAATGAGTTTGACTATGGTAAGATACATGATATACGTTAACACAGATGTTGGGTGATCTCCGAATGAAGGGTCCTATTCAAGTGGGTAGTTGGGGTTAAGACCACTAGGCTCCTTGCTCCTGCAGGATTCATCTCTAACTATCAATTGAGTGGGTCTCAACTAATAGGGAGAGTTGTTGAGAGTGTTGTTGATAATGTTAAGCTTAGGCCAACAGAAATGAGTTGGATTTGTTTTGAATGAGTCGCGTAGGATAAGGTCAACTGTGGTGAACTTTAGGTCTAATCTATATTACTTAATAATGAATGGGCTTATTGTGCTTGTGCTTAAGCACAACTATTAGTCTAGTATGCCCAGCTTACATGATGCGGCTCATTAGCCACATTACTGCTTTGGTTGAACCTACTTAAGTCGTTCTCCTCATTATTGGGCCTGAGGCTAGTGGAGTCGAGTCCATGACAAACGTTGGCTATCACAATTTGTTCCCTAATTTCTAAGTTGAAGTGCATTCGAGTTAAAGAGTATAGCTTTATTTGGTTTAACTGTAAAATTTTAACTTTTAAGCAGTAGAGCTTTTTGAGTATAACTTTTGTTAGAAATACTGTTAAATAAAAGTTATTGATTGTTTAACCTGTGTTAAACAACGTTGAGGTCTCAAGTCAACAGGCATACATCATTCATAGTCTATTCAAGGGTAAATTTCACATTTAGTCTCCATTATTGGTTTTTTTTTATTTAAGTTGATCCTTAATGTTTAAAAGATTCATAGAGGTCCTTAATATTTACAAAGTAATTTAAAATGGTCTCTATTATTTAAAACTAGCCAATTTAGTCCGTATTATTTCCCATAAAATGTCATTTAGTCTTCAAATAGGAATAACATGCATTGATTGAATTTACTTTTTTTAAGAAATAATAGAGATTAAATTAAATTTTTTAAAAAATAATAAAGACCAAATTGATTAAGTTTAAACAATAAAAATTATTTTAAATAATTTTTGTAAATATTAAAAACCACTATAAATATTTTAAAATATTAAAAATTATAATAAATAATATTTAAATAATAAAGACTAAGTGCGAAATTTACCTATATATTCAATGCAGTGGAACTGTAGCATTAATAGTGGTAGTAGATTCCTCAGTCCACATGGATTAGGCCTCGGACCTCGAGGTGTCATTCTTTAGTCCACAGATCGATATAGGTTGAATGCTTGGTCAGCCTTCAACTGCCGGATTGATTTAAGCTGAAGGCTTGGTGATATCAAGAACAGCTTGTTTGGATTGGATTTTTTAAAGAAAAAAAAAAATGAGAAAGGAATAAAGAATTTTTTCTTTTATTTGAATTAAAATTTTAAAGGAGGAAAAGGTTATAAAGGGATTCTAAAACCCTTACATTTTTTTTAATGAGAAAAATTTTATAATTCTTTTAAATTGAAATTTTTTGAAGAGAAAGTAAATGTTTTGTTATAATTTTTTTTTTGTTCATATATATCTCATGGTTATAAAAATAAAAAATAGTATTTAAATAATTTTGCATTTAAAATTATTATTTTCCTCTTTCCTTCTCCAATCCAAACAAAAAACCAAAAAATCATTTCCTTTCTTTTCCATTATTATTTTGTTTACAATCTAAACAAGATAATTCATTTATTTTCATTTCCTTTAATTTTTTCTCCACTTTACTTTTCTTTCTATTCCTTTGTGCAATCCAAATACTATATGAGCTATTACAAGGGAACCTATTCAGTCCCTCTGGACTGACAGTGCGCTTCTCACATGTGAGATGGACCCCACACAGTGCACTTCCACACTAAGGCGGATCCATCTGTCTAGACGGACTGAAGTCATTACCCTATTACAAACAATCATACGTGTGAAACTCTATAAAGATTAGAAATCAATATTACATTATATGCGAACAAGAAATATATTTTTAAATGCCAAAAACAACTAAACATATAATTACTTTTCCCAAAAACTTTTTTCTTCATTACTATAGCAACTCCCTTACGATTCTTCATACTTTAGAAGTCTTATACAGTCATTTCCTATGAATTATGAGGTATAATCGTTCTCAATATATGTCATCAAACAATTATCCCCTAAGATTCTCATATTCCACTCTAGTAGATTTTTTTTTCTTCACATTTTTCATAGTTAATAATTTTCTTCTACTGTTGCTACAAGAGTTGGCAAAACCAAAGGAAATTTCCAAAGCATATAAAAAATAGATAACAAATTTTCTTTTTGTTTCCATCATTTTTGGCAAGACCATCAATCTCTTTAAACTTCACAAACTCAGTGTCAAATTTTATGGGAAATATGAAAGTTTTAAGGCGATTGTCAAATGTAAGAAGCTCCACTTCTAAGAATTCATGACAGTTAAACTAAGCAAGACAAATAAACTTTCCCACTTAAATGTAAAAAGTAACCAGTATGCGTCAAGCATGCAATATAAAGAAGCCACTCCATATTGACCTCTTTGAAATGGTGATTAAGTGATTGAAGTTGCTTATTGATAATGGTGGAGAAGGGTTTGATAAGATAGTAACACAAATATTTCATTTGAGGAGCATCATATATACCAAAAGTGACCTTGTATTATGAGAACACCAATTAGCAAAGGGAAAATATTTGAAAATCTAAAATGACACACATATTTTGTTAGTATTTATTTAGATGTTCTACAAGTTAAGAGGAAGTTACTCAAATACCTAAATAATATATTACATCAAAAGCAAACTTGTTAGTTCCTAAAACATGGCTCCACCCCACCATACATGGTTGAATTGCACAGCTGCCTAGAATTTGTGAATTTTGCTGCTTGCTTGCAGTGAAAGTAGAAGAGACAAGCGAACAAGAAAACTCAAAATTGTCTGTGAAATTTTATTTGTTGATTTTTTCATATGAACAAATTCAATAATGATACTCTATTGTACTTTGGTATTATTAGTTTGTCTTTTTCTTCTTTTGGCCATTGTTCAAAAGATAAGATTTGGCTTTCATTCTCCATGTTTCTTTTTTGAGTTAGAAAAGCCTAGC
The DNA here is from genome assembly GCA_037974665.1 of Ehretia macrophylla. Classification (NCBI taxonomy): domain Eukaryota; kingdom Viridiplantae; phylum Streptophyta; class Magnoliopsida; order Boraginales; family Ehretiaceae; genus Ehretia; species Ehretia macrophylla. Next base: position 28,637,946 of record CM075778.1, on the reverse strand, counting down.
ATAAAAGATATTTATGTTTATTGAATTTAGAATTTTATTAGGTAGCACTAATGATACTGGGCTTGTAGGAGTTAAAATAGTTTTGCAGACCAGGTTAGTAACATTGTGGGGTCAAATTAAGTTTTCCAACTAAGAACATCATTTAGCTCCCAATGACTCTAAGGCAAGTTTGCCCCTACTGAAGGATTTTTGGAAGTTTGAAAGGATTTTTGGAAGTTTGAAAAGCTGAGGAACTTATTAAAAGATTCCTTGAAGCTTGTGAAGATTATGTTTGGACCATGAATACCACCGTCCTGGTCTTAAATCGTAGCGTAGCTATTGGTACACTAAAATAAATTTGAACATGAATGGAATAAGCTAAGAAATGGAATGGAAGTGGAAATAAAATGAACTTAATAATAATGAGAATGACATGCTTGGTATTCTCAAGGAATGAAGATAAGAATTGATATATTGAATTTAAACCCATATCTGGTAATCAATATACGAGAGTATGTAGTAATGAGATTGACTTGTATAATATGACATGATTGTTTTTTTATTATTATATTATTAAAAATAAAAATAAACATGAATATAACCGTAAACAACAAACAATTACTATTGTTATTAATATTATTATACTTATATTGTTATTATTATTGTTATTTTTATTTTTATTATTATCAATCTGATTTTTATTTTTATAATTTTATTTTTATTTCTATTATTATTATTATTATAATTATAATAATTATAATTATAATTATTATTGTTTTTGTTTTTATTTTATTTTTATTTTTATTTTATTAATATTTTTGTTGTTATTATTATTGTTTTTATATGTATTATTATTATTGTTATTTTAATTTTACTTTTATATTATTATTATTATTATTATTATTATTATTGTTGTTGTTGTTGTTGTTGTTGTTGTTGCAAAAAAAAGCTATATATTAAAGTTATGTTTTCATAGAAATATGTTAGCCATTTGAGAAATAAGTTTATTCCCAAATACATGAGAATGAGTTAATGTGTTTGTTTTAGAATGGTTAATTCCATGTATGAGTAAATGGGATTATCTCATTTCTTGGGAATGAGATTCCTAAGTACATTCCTTCCTACCAAGCATGTGAATCAAAATAGAGTTGAAAATGTCATTCTATTCTCAATTCTATTCTAGTGTACCAATCGTTACCTAAAAGCTATCCACTCTTATTGTACGTTGATCATGTAGCAAAATCAGTAAAATCATCTTACTGATTTTTAATTACTATTGATAAATTGAAAGTCCACAAAATTTACACTTGTGTTTAACGACTAGTTCAAGATCGTCCGAAAACATTTGTTGCTCGCATCAACATAGTAATGCCTTGTTTTACTTCATGTTAATGAATACGCCATTCTTCAACATATTTCACATGAATTTTCAAGAGATAAATGACCATTTATGTACATTTAATTTGTAACATTTATGAAGACCAAAAAGAAGATATCAGACTGAAATATTAAGCTTGAATATATATCTTTCATTTGAGAATTAATTTACGTAGAACTCATTTGTATGTCATCTCATAGAGGAGAAATTATTGTAGGCTTGAATAATATTATCTCTTTACTTTTTTTTCTTTACTTGAACGTTAAATATCTAAGTCTTTTGGACATTTTGTGATACTACTTGGTTAAGTCTTCTATTAATGTTTAAACAATTAGTTGTTTGTTTTTTATATTTCTTACATCTACATCTTTAGCGTTGCATCATTTTCATTGAAAACTGAATATATAAATTGTACAAACAGAACAAATTGCCAAGGTTTAGTTTCAAAATTCACATTACATATGACAACCTAATTGAATCCCCCTATATAGCTACTTGTTTAAAAATAGATTTTAATCAAAATAAGTATCCTCTTGTTAAAAATAACTTGGGATACTAACCTTCTTTGTTTCTTACCAAAATTCTTTCTTTATCTTCTTTTTTCTTAAATAGCCACTTGGTTCAAAATTTGAATAGTATGTAGGTCTAGGTAGTAGATTTGTCCCTACACAAATACTCGCTTTATGTTGGTGTTTGTGCATCTACAAGTTCTATTTCAACTTCTTGTTTTATTTGTGAGGTCATTGGGTTCTATTGTGATTATGTTATCGTCTTTCACAGATCTTCAATTAAAGAAAGGTAAGCTTGTCCTTAATCGAATATTTATTACGTGCACAAAACTATTCCCATTTTCTTGTTATATACTTTATATGCTCTTATTTTTGGCAAATTTCGTGGGTGACGACGAGCGCCTTGGCGAATTGTGGTTAACACATCCAGTTGGTTGCATTCCTGCGGTAGGCACCATGAAGATAGGTGGTTGAAGAGCAGCAATAGCTGTAGAGAGTTTAGACCACCACTACAAAAAAACTATTTTTAGCGACGTCCAAAATTCGTCTCCATGCCGTCGGCAAAAGGGAATTGGCGATGGCTGGCGATGGTACGAAGACGAAAATTGACCGTCACCAAAATTATCATCGCCAATTTGTCGCTCTATCGCCAATTCATCACTTTTGGCAGCAAAATTTTTAGTTCGTCTCCAATTCATCTCCTTTGGTGACGGATTTTCCTTATCACCATTTTGTCGCCAAAATCCGTTTCCAAATCGTCTCCAAAAGTAGTCGTCACCAAGCCGTCACCAAACGTTATTATCTCCAAATCGTCACCACAATTTTTCGTCACTTAGCTGTTGCCAAAGTATGTCGTCACCGAACCGTCGCCAAAGTATGCGTCCCCAAGCCGTCGTCAATCTTTAATTATTTTATTTAGCAATTTTTGTAATTAAAATAACTGAATTAATTTTTTTTTCAAATCTAAACAATTTATTTAAATTTTAATGCATATAAATAAAGAAATATATAATCTAAAATTATAATTTAAATTAAATCCAAACAAATCATAAATTTAAAATTATAAATTGTTTTAATATCTTAACAAAAATATAAATTTAAAATACAATTTGTTTTAATGTCTAAAAAAACACTCAACGCCTCCATTGATCTTCATCACCAAGCAGATGCAGAAGCAGCTGTTGAGGTGGAACCGACAACCTTTGCATGAGCAACACAATCTATTCTATTTCTTTTACATATGTTACGTCAAAACCAGATTCTTCAGTGACGTCCATATATGAAGCAATCAAGAAATCTCCAAGATACTTTCAGAGAAAGTTCAAAACTGTTCAATATCTTCTATCTCTAATAAAATCAAAAGAATCAAAATCAGAAACCAGTAGTAACAGAGAAAGAAATCACAATTATTGCAATGGCATTGAGTAGTCAAGGTTTACGCACTTAATTGAATCATAAGAGCATATGGCCAGCCAGCATTTTAATGAAAATCATTTTTTGTTGATTCCTCTAAAGGAAATTTTAGGGAAGTTTGGAAGGTAAAAGTCATCAATATCTACATAACTCAACTTATGAATATCTCCAAGTGCATTCAGTAAAGCTTCATCAGTTATTCCTGCAAATGAGTCTACACATATTCCAGTCCATTAGGATGTACTTAAACAGAAATATGACACTGAAGCTCATTCAATTGAGAGTCAAAATTGAATAATACCATTCAATAATCTATCGGCAATGTCCTTAAACGCCTCCAATAGCTTACCCAAATACCAGCTGCTTGGATGTTATGAAATTTAACAACATAAAAAGACATTCATTAGTTTTCAATGTTTTGGAATATGATTTCATCCACCACTACTTGCATGTATCTGAAGTAATTGGTTAACATGTTTAGACCAGATTGCAATGTAGTCCCATATGATTGAATGAAATGATGTATGATTTAAAACCTCAGGGGATTATCCTCAGATAGATTTCATTCATATCTATAGGTTCTACACCTCAAAATAGGTTCAGGAAACATCATAATGAGATAAAGGGCCAAACGATGTTTACTCAATAAGTTCAGATAACTAAAGAAATTAAGCATAATGCTTTATCTATCTGTGCCCATGTCTTGTAGCCGTTAGTCCATCATCATGAAAGATACCAAGCAGTACCCAAGATATGATTTTAATGTCCTCTATACAGGGAGGAAAGGCTGCTCATCTATGCCATTTCAGGAAGTTAGGAAGGAAAGGAAAAAAGAAGACCAATGCGAGATGCGGACTAGTTTATCTACATTTTCATTATTCTGTGGAGAAACCAAGCAAACCTAAAGAGATGTTTCTCCTGTGGTTTTTGTGGAAAGCATATAAACTCATATAAATTACATGATCAAAATAACTGAGATTTCTAACAGATGTTTGCAGCTATATACTTCATGGTGAGTACTATATACACTTAGGCATAAAATGTAACAGAAGAAGCAGAAAACAAAGAACGATAGGATGCAATCAAATGAAATTGACAAATAGGAAATAGGAGCAATATTGTCTTCATCCTAAAACCAAATTCTGAACATCAATGTCTCAACTAGTGGAAATCTATTATTATCAAATTATGAATGTCAATGTCCTAGTTAGTGGATATCTATTGTTATCTATTATTACTACTCTTTCAAGCTTTCCAAAAACGCATCAGATGATAAGATTCAATTGCAACTATATCAGTTAGTTTTTTCACGAAAATCAAATCAAACATTTTTACATATACGTGTATCTATACATCTCAATCCACAATGAATAAAAGATCAAAAAACCCTATTTTAGTAGAAAAATAAATGAATAATTATTTAACCAATTACTCACTAGATTGACAGATTTAAATCCGACGGTAGAGAATCAGTGACGATCAAATCTTCTAAGTCAACGGAAGAGAATCAGCGAGGATCGAGTATTTCGTAACTATAAATCTAAAAAATTCCAACTTTTTTCCTAGCGAGAACCTACAAAATCAAACCAATAATTAAAAATTTAACCAAAAAAAAGAGAAAATTAATAATAATAATTAAAAATGATAACATATTAAAAACTTAAACATAACAAAACAAGAAAAACAAAAAAATAAAAAAACGAAAAAGTTCAAAAATAACTAAAAATAACATAAAACAAAAATAGAAAATACAAATAATTGAAGAAAATGAATAAATTAAGAATTATACAGATGGAAAACAAATAAAATAAAGAGACAGAAATAAACAAAAAAGATATCAGAAACGAAGTCTTTTACTTGTATTGATCTGAAGAATATGTTACACTGGTGGTTGTACAGTGATGTACAGTCTGGTGAGTGATACCAAAAACTCTAATATATATATATATATATATATATATATATATATATATATATATATATATATATATATATATATGTATATATATGATAGACATAACAGAAAGCGGAATAAACAGGGATAATAGATAAATTAAATAAATGTATACAAGAAAGAAGAAGATAGAGGAAAACAATGTCTCTTACTTGTTATTAGATGAACTGGAAGATAACTGTGCTACACTGTTGGTTTGTACAGGAGTACAAATGGAAAAGAGTGATACCGAATTAAAAGAAAAATATAGAGAGAAAGAAAATTCGGATCTTATGTTCTGAGGCAGACTCTACCTTGATATAGGATATCGAATATGTGATTACAAAAGTGAAATGTAAAAAAGAAAAGTCAAAAGTAACTTTTCCTAAAGTGAACAGTAAAAAGTGATTTTACTATTCATAAATAGTGTGTCTGGATAGTGTCGGCTTCAACTCTGGCCGAATCTTGTTTTGTCTTGACGTGTTGATCTTGTCTGGCTTTTACTGTGGTCAAAAGATCTTTTATCTTGACATGATGATTATGTTTTTTACTGGATTACTTTCACTGTGACCGAAAGTAACTTTATCGTCATGTGATGATGATGTCTAATGGAATCTTGGCTGGATTAATCTCCTTCTTCATCTCTAAGTCTGAAACTGGTTCTGTGCTGAAGACGTTGTAAAACTTCTTCATGTCTGGATCATACTAACATATGATAGAATACATACAAGTACCTTGAGTGATGTGTATTTCCTACCAATACAAAGAAAAATAAAAACTAGTCTATTTTCCCTATAATCTAATATGCATTATACTTAGTCTTACTATCTTCGAAACCTTACTATCTTCGAAACCTTACTATCTTCGAAGTCTAACTATCTCTCATCTAACCGCCACATGGGTAACAACGAAGTCTTACGCCTTCTGCTCCTTAATCCTGTGACCTTACAAGATTGTTGAGATAGGTTGACTAAAGGTAAGTTGGTTAAAGGTAAGTTGACTAAGCAAAATACAAAATAAAATACAGGTTAGAAGATAAACAAGTATTTAAATTTTCTTTGGCTTTTTGTGAAAGGCACACCCATCAACGGACTTGAGGTGTCTTTACTAGTTGCCGTTTGACCTGGACTAGCTGAAGTTTTATGGAATTCTTCAGTAACCATATGACTTTAGAGCAACTGTTAGGTCAGTCTTAAGCAACATACCGGTGTCTACAACTTACCTTCATTTACTTAGCTAGGGTTAGGAGCGAGTAAGACTCGTGGAAGTGCAGTAGACTCCGTGAGTCCCTTGGGCCGAGGTAGATTCGAAGATAGTAAGTAGGCTCGCAGATTGTAAGGTCAAGACTAATCTAGTAGCTGTAATGGCTTCTAGTAGCAATAATGCTTCAGTAGGATCAGATAATAATATCATAGCTAAAACAGAATAAACATGGACGATATGAGAGTTAAGTAATTGGAAACCTCCTAAGATGAACATAAATGAGATTTACCAGAAAGGTCTCATCGACCTAAAATCTCTACTTACTATTAGATGTAAGGAAGAAGTAGTGCCATTAACCAGTGATCAACAGAGTATTAGACTTTTTTCTCATAAATCACTAGACAAAGCCAAAAGAAACGGCTATAGGTTTCTACATATTGGCCATGTGCAAGTCGCACTTAAGCCTCTAATTAGAGAAGGTCTAGATACCAGTGTATATCTAGCCCTTAGAGATTGTAGATTACTTAGATACAACGATTCATTACTAGGATTAATTGAGACTAATCTATGTAATGGTCCAGTTTTCTTTAATTGCTTTCTAGATCATACCATATCGCTTACATGTCCTCATGTCATGAAAGCACTTCAATTAGATATTAAGACACATAACTATTATGTTGATTGTGGTACACACGCATATGAAGTTATTTATCGTCTTAATTATAAATTGATGACTACGGGATTAAATCCCAGATCTGTAGCCAGAAAACGTTCAAAAGGTGAAACTATCCTTTGGAACATGGACAAAAACAGATTCATAGTTAACATACCCAGAACCATTAAGTGGAACGAAGTTTCACTTCCAGAAAGGTAGGACATTGAAAATGCCACCAAATTAGTTGTTCAGGACCAGAATGTCTAGAACTCCATAATAGAACAGATCATCCAATATGAGGATGGTACTGTTTCAATTAAGATAGATAGAGGAAATAGGGAATCAGTTTTATCCCGATCAGTTTCCAGTATCTCTAGGATCAGTATTTCTGACCCAACCCCAGGATTTGTTGACTTACCATCAACAAGCAGAACTCAGACCCAATCCATTCCTATGGGAATAAAGATTGAAAATCCGATTGCTCGTCCAGTCTATCCAGAATTTGAACCAACAGATACATCGCCTATTGACTTCAACCCTTCAGCCTCAGACTTTGGCATCAATATGTTGTCTGAAGTCTTTGAAAGAGATGTTCAAGGTTTGAAAGAAGAATTTCTTTCAAAAGAGAACAAACAAATCAGAGAGTGCTATTTCAAGAATCGCAATAGTGAACAATTAGCAGATCTAAAAAGCCAATGGCTTCAATATTTGCAAATTGTCAGATTAAATGTACTATTCTTTCTTTGGTTTAAACATAGAAATAAACCAATGAATATCAATGTTCTTACAACAAGAACAAGAAAATGGAATTTACCCAATTCCACAACAGTCATTGATGCGGAGCACCCTTCGTTTCAACATACATAGATTCCTACTAAAGAAAGAACTGTAGATCTTAAACCCGTAATCCTCTCTGACGAACCAGAACTAAAAGATATAGCTCAACAAAATAATTGGACTAATCTTTAAGTTGTTACTTTACAGAAACAAGTTCAGAATATCGAAGATATTCTTGAAAAACAGACTGCGATTTCCATAACTCCAGTTAAAACTGTTGAATCAATCCAGAAGTCAAAAGAACAGACTCCTGTCTCTTTGAAAAAACCATTTGATTTACTTAAGTTAACTAGTTCAAAAGGAAAACCAGAATCTCCAATCAAGGTTTTACCTTTTAAGATATCCAGTTTTATTCCAAAATTTGAATCCACAGAAGAGAAGAATACAAAATTTCTCCAGGAACTAATTTTCAGATCAAAGAAATCATAACCTTTATCAAGCCAGCCGGCTCTCCAAACATTAAAACAATCAGATAGTAATTCTGATTGTGAATCATCATCTTCGCAGAATTCCGAGAGGGATAAAAGTAATATCCACATTAATAGAATTTCTTTTCCAGATACTAAGAACTTTTATCCCAGACCTTCGCCCCCAGATCTTCAAATTGAAGAATCCTATTCCCAGAGGTCCTATTCAGGAACTCAAATCTATAAATGGAATATAGATGGAATGTCAAAATATCAGATTCTCAATGTTACCAAATAGATGATCATCATCGGTAACATTTACAAACAAGCTGTTACCGAAAGAGCAGCAACCAAAAATATCATTCTTGGCTTCAATGGCCAGCTCAAAGGATGGTTGGATGACCACCTCAATGAGGCCACCAAAGAAGGTATTCTTAACATGGTGAAAACCAATGAGAATGGTAAACCCATTCTTAATCAACAAGGTCAGATAGAGTCATGTGCTATATCAGCCTTAGTCTTCGATATCACCTACCATTTTATAGGTGATCCCACAGTTTATCAGGAACGAACATCTGAAATCCTTCAAAACCTCAGATGTCGTACACTCCAAGACTTCCGATGGTATACGGATGTCTTCCTCAGTAAACTATACCAGAGATCTGACAATAATGCCAGTTATTGGAAAGAAAGATTTTTATTTGGACTTTCAAAGTTATTTGCTCAGCAAGTGAATGAAGCACTTTCACTTGATTTCCCAGGATTATACTATGATCTAATCACATATGGTGATATCATATCCCATATTAACAAGACTGCTTTGAAGATTTGCATTGATCTTCGTTTTAAAGCACAACTTAAGAAATAGTCTAACAAAAAAGAATTAGGAAATTGGTGTGAACAATATGGCATGGAAAGTGTTCTACCACCCCATACTCATAAAACACATAAATCCAGAATTTCCTCCAGAAAATACAAGAATCACTTCAAGTCCATTGGACAGAAGTATAACCAGAAGTATGGCAACAAACCATACAATAAAAAGAAACATTACCAGAAGTTTCCAAGAAAGAATTGGAAACCAAATTACCATAAAAAAGAACAGAAAACCACAGGTTGTTTCAAATATGATAAACCATGACACTTTGCAAAAGATTGCAAAATCAAATCACTAATTCAATCATTAGAATTAGATGAAGCTACAAAGAGCAGAATACTCCAGTCTATAGATGATCTTGAATCATCATCCAACTCTTCTTCAGATTACTCTGATGAAGAAAACATTAATCAGATTGGAACATACTACTATTCCAGTAGTTCTTCCAACTCTAACCAAGAATATGCATGTCCTAACAGAGGAGCATGTTTCTGTCAGAAATGACTCAATGTCCTTACAGACTCTCACGGTCTTATGATCGATATGATCTGTAAGATCAATGACCCAGAAGAAAAGCAAGCTTATCTTTTCAGACTTAAGGACATTATGGATCAGAAAGAAGAAGAAAAACCTCCATCGATATCTTCTCACAATAACATCAAGAATATAAATTATTCTGATGTTCTCAGTCATTTCCATAAAAGGAAATCCCAGCCAGTTGGGATTTCTGATTTCCAAAATGAGATACATCAGTATATATATATATATATATATATATATATATATATATGTAACAACAAATTTGTTATGGATATATATAATGTATATATATGTATAGATCTGTAAACATATATATATGTTGTATATATGTATGTGGGGGTTGCGGGGTGGGGATCGCAAGGTGGGACGACGCTGTGGGGACGATCTTTTCCATCTCCAAATTTGGAGACAGACAAGGCCGTCACCAAATTAGAGACGGTCCACTCCGTCTCCAAATTGGAGACGGCCTGTCCAGTCTCCAAACTTGGCAACGGACAAGGCCGTCTCCAATTTGTAGACGGACCACAGGTCCATCTCCATTTTGGAGACGGCTTGGATATAAATTTTGTTTCTTTATTATATTTGAACGATGAATAAAATCAAGTACTATAAAATATATTAAATTAAAAAGAATTTATTAAAATACTATAAACTAATTTTATTTTAATTAAAAATACATTTTCAATTTTATAAATTTTTTCTTTTTATCAAAATATTTATTTTAATTACATTAATTGAAATAATTAATGTAATTAAAATAAATACGTGAATAAATTTTAGTATTTAGTTAATTCTTTAATAAATTTTAAGCATTAATTATTTAAAAAAATTATGACTTCTTAGTAATAAATAAAATTAGATAATTAAATAATTATTAGAAAGTAAATGGAAAAAATAATATGTAATTATAAATGTAACTAATAAGGTATTAAATAAATGTAATATTCAGTTAATGTTTGTTTTGCATTAACTTTTATAATAAATTACTTTTATTGGAATTCTTTTTTTTAGAAATGACTAATTATTTATATTTTGCATTTCGTTAAATATAGAGGTCAAGATGACCCAAATATACTGGCCATTAGCTCTATGGGCGATGAATATGTTGTATTTAGACCTCAAACCACATGACTTAGCTATATAGTCGCCAATTTGGCTGCTTTGGACAACTTAGCAATATAATTGCTAATTGGTGACGACAAGAAGACGACATAGAAATTGTCTCCATGCCGTCACCAATTGGAGACGGTTTAGAGACAAAATGGAGACGACATAGCTAAGCCATCTCCGAGTAGTCGCCACCTGGTAATATTTGAAGACGGAATCTAAGTTGTCACCATTCTGTCTCATTTTGGAGACGGAATGGCGACTACTTAGAGATGATTTAGCTATGTCGTCTCTATTCTGTCTCTAATTTGTCACAATTCTTGGCTACAACAAGTTCCGTTTAGTTTTTGTCGCCAATTTAGAGATGAAATGGCGACAGACCGTCGCAGAATATAATTTTTCTTGTAGTGTGTATGAGTTAACACTAGCTAATGCCACCTAAAGCTAGGAATCAATATCCTAATATTAGTCACCACCACACGACCTCACTAGACTTTAGCAACATTCTGTCATCATTAACTATTATAGTGTAATCATCACCCAACCTAAGACTATTGAAATAACACCTCACCACACCTATGATCATATCCTACTGATAGCTTAAACGATTCAGCCATTAGGTGCTCCTTCTATCTTCATCGTCATCATCAACGCGACAATCTTCTTTCAAAACTTCATCACTTGTTATCATCTTCACCACCACTAGGAACCGAGCATCAAACTCTATATAAAGGGCCTTTCATTTGTAGCAGTAGCCGCACACACACACACACACAAAGTTAATATATTCATTAGCTTTAATGATTATCTTAGCTAGCTTTAGTTATATAGTAGCATAGTTAACTAGACCAAGAACCAGTTAACTTACCGCCTAATCTACTTCATCCTTTGCTTCACCGTCCTTAGTACTAGGAATCATCGTTAACCAAAATCAGCAGCTATCCTTATCTAAAAAAATCCACGTTGCTTATTTACCTCTAAATAACCGACACGGTAACAAGCTGTCACCGAAGCATCATCAACTAATTTGCGCAAGACAGCCACCTGGGCAGCCTCGATCTTCATAGCTTATCATTTGCAAATATTATCACCTCCACCGTCCTAGAGCAGTAGTAGTTAAACCTTAAGCACCAAAACCATCCTTAAGCTAGCAGAATCATTTCTTTAAATAGCTAGAACAGCCATTACAGCCACTGAATTGATTCCTTTTCCCGTTCACTAGTGTCACTGTCAAAGAAATGAAGGTGCATGTCAGTGGCTTTACTACTACATAGAAACAAAAGCAATGGGTTGGTGAGAACCGAAACTAATGAAAAATAAAAGGATTAGAGGCAGTAAAGTCGAGACAAAGGAAGACAAGAAAGAAAAAAAAGAAAAAAAAGGAATTTCGGCCATGATTAAGCTTGGTGAGGAAGTTTTACTATATAAAAAAAAAACAGCATATTATTTGTGTTTTGTTTATGTTTCATATGGTCATCGTTTAGATGCATTGAGCTTAATCTTATAGAAACAAATGTTCTGTATGAAAACTTGTATAATAACTTGTAACTATGCTATAATCAGTTGATAAGGAATGACCTAATTAAACTATCATTGGGTACGTGTTGGATATATGAAGATGGAAAATTGGAATTAGGAGCTAGTTATCTGGATGATGAACATTTCGTAATGTTTCAGATATTATGTGAATTAGTTGAAGTGAGGAGATTTTTAATAAAATCAACATCTTTAATGTTTAACATGTGAATTATGACTTACCTTGAATATTCTGTATATAAGATAATTTGTTACATTTTATATAGGGTCACTCACTTGTGTTAAGGTAACTATCGCGTGACTGTAGATATACATTGTGAAACTGTTTAGCTTAATTATATGTCTCGATTAAGTGAATATGTTACTTGAATTATTCACGTGAAGAAACTAGCTATTGGTTCTAACTTATGGAATTAGCAATAGGATCTACTGTTAGAAGCCAAAGATAAAGAAAAGGATCAGTTATAGTATGTGAAATGTTGTTAACATTTTAACTTTATATTTAAGTGTTCATTGATAAGTACCTAGGAATTAAAAATAGAAGTTTAATCCCTTGTAGTTGAATTCTGTTTTTATAGTTGTATAATAATAAATTTAATACTATTAAGTTAATCAGGTGATTTAGATAGAGAATGTTACTAATACATTGGAAGCCTAAGAGATAAGCAAATTATTGTTCCCGACTTAGGTAGGTTTTAATTTAGAATTAGATACTATCAATAAAATTAGTTGGAAATTATAAGTTAAATAAATTGAGTTATTAGCTCTTGAGAATAAATTATGTCCAATAAAGGTTTAACTTTATTTCGGAGTCGGGGAAGCATTCAAATTATTTAGTTAATTACGGAAATGTGACTCTTATTTCAAATTGGATTATCTTGAGCTTCTAAATTAATGTTTCTAGTTGTTGTTTCCTTTTCCTATCAGATTACATGCTTGGGAATTTAAATGTTAACTAGTTATTATATTATAGTTAAACTTGGATTATTTTGAGCTTCCAGTGACTTAATACTTTTAAATGTCATATATACTTGTCCGGGGACAACCTCTTTCGTTGCTCTCCATCTACGTACTTATCGTAATACATGATCATAAATTGCAATTATCATCAAATATGCTCGAGAGACGACCTACTTTGTCGTTCTCTCAAAATGTTATCGATATTGTGTGTTACGTGATTACTTGTGCATGCTTGTGTGCTATTGAAATTGGGTTTGCAACCTTAGGCACGATAGCGTTTCACGAACGCCGAACGGCATCGGGCTTGTCGGTGCTCCCATGACTATCGTGGTCCTATTCCATTTCCCATTTGGCAATCTCCACTTTCGGGGAATTGGGTCATAGGTTTCAGGCCCAATCCGGAGTATCCTCTTGGGAGAGATAAGAAGTTGTGATCTTGATTCGGGGTTGGCTGTGACACCCAAATCCGGCATATAGCAATAGTACCTCCTTGCATATACCTATGTGTTTACTTTAAATGTTTGCTCATAATTATATGTTTATATTAATTCATTTAATTATACTATATTCATATTTCTTGAAATATGTGCAAATAGTATGTGGTAAATTAGAAAAGGTAATTATTTTGGTAAAATAGTAATTGGAAATTTTGTTGTTGCATTTAAGTGCTAGTTTCTCTTATTTTCAATTAGTTAAAAATGTAGCTTCGAGCTGGAGTAAATTTTAAACTAATCTATTTTTCGAAATTGATATTTTTTCTTGAATATACCTAATAAATAATATATTCACTCATTGAAAGAATGTGCATTTCATGTCCTGAGGGCAAGATGGAAAATGTTTAGTGACCCTGAGTGAATAATAATAGTTTTATTGTTTTGGACCATTTGAACTTGTATTTGATTTTAGCTAGTTTACATAAGTCCAACACCTTTAAAATAAGCCCAACTTATACACTAATATATTTATCTACTTATTAGATACATATATACATATATATTAGCACAAAACACACAAAAGAAAAAAAGAAGAAGAGAAGAACCCGATGGGTTCTTGAGAGAAAAAAAAGGGGCCAAGTTAGGGTTAGGTGATTTTGAGCAAGATCAAGCCAATTGCAAGTGGATTTATCTTATTTCTAGTGCCTAGAAGCCATAGAAAGGTGAAAGATTCATGTATATGTGTATATTTCCATGATTTTTGATTATGGTAGATTTGTGAAAATGTTGATTTATGTTGTTTTAATGCTTCTAATGTTATATATACTAGCTAACAATGATGTAGAGTAAACTTTTGAGTGTTGTACGCTTGTGTAGTGTGAATTGCATATGTAGTAGAATGTTGAAGAAGATGAATGAATAGTAACCCTTGTGTTCTAGCTTGATTGTGGGATATCTAAGTATGATTTAAGGGTAAATGAACTTAGATTATAGCTTTAAATAATCTAGAAATGCATAGATTGTAAGAACACTAAGTTAAAGTTAGTTATATAAGCACTATTCATTGAGGACCAATGAAATGTGACCCGATACTCGATCTAACACTTGGTTTGGACTCTAGGGATGTAAAAATGGTTACTCGATAAAATTTATCGAATTTCGAGATAGTTGAATTTTAAGTCCTTAATTGCGTAATAAATAGAGGCCTAATGATATGGGGAACCGGGGTGGAATTTAATATGCTAAATAGCCTTATATATGTAGGATGGAGCTTAAAAAGTCATTATGGCACTTAGTTGATGCACGGATAGGGTACTTGTAGTTCAAACGCACTAAGGGACTTTTGGGGATTTCGGGTTAAATGTAGGTTAAAGTGTGGTTTCATAGCTCTAAGTGGTGTCATCAAGTGTCCTTAGAAGTGTGGTTTAGTTAGTTTGTGAATTATGTATCTTGTGAGTTATATGTGCCTTAAATTGAACTAAAGAACTAATGCGATTAGGATGTAAAAGTTGAGAAAAATGTTGGTAACTATCTTGTAGTTGATTATTAAAGTGTTTAATGCATTTGTATAGCTTGTGTAATCTATTAGTGAAGTTCATGAATTGAATGACTTGATTATTTTGTTGGAATATGACTATATCTTGTGTACGTTATTATATAGCTTGTTGAAACTTCTTTTGTGTTGATAAGTTGAGCTACGTGTGTAATGAACATTTAGTTTATATGTTAAGTGTAATTTTGAGTAGTTATAGTTAGTTTAACTTTATATATTAGTAAATATTTCTATGTTGTTACAAAGTTATGGTATGTTACTAAAACACTTGAAGTATTCTTGAGTCAAGCGAAGTTATGAATGATTGAAAATAGAAGATTAGATTGTATTGTGTAGTGTATGAACCATGAAATGTATATGAGTATATTCCATTAATTGTCTTGATTGTTTGGTCTTTTTATTGAAAAGAATGATTAATAACTAACTAGTTAAAGTTAACTTTCTGCTATTAACTACTAAGTATTCTACGCTACTAAAACGCAATTGGTTGAAGTGGTAAAGAAATGATTTAGGCATGATCACCTAGCTATGAATTGAATGGGAAATGCATAATTGGCTAAAAGTAAAAAGGGGTTAGCTTATAGAAATGGAGGTAGTGGATGATAATTGCCTTGTAATTGATTAGTAGGTGTTTAAATGCTTTTGTAAAGTATGCCTATACACTTGGTGAAGTTTCTTGAACTAGCTGGAATGCCTACCTTGTTGTGAATTAGATGAATATGCATGAAATGATTCTTAGGTCATGCTTATAGTTGATTTATGTTTAAGCGTTAAAGGTGGTCGTCTTGATTGAATACTCAATTTAATATTCCTTTGTGATATAAATGAAATTGAATTAGTTATGAAGTTTAACTTGTTAAAAGTTAATGTAGTTAATGTTCTTTGCATGATTAAAGAAATGATTTTGAGTTAGTTGTATGATTGCTTGGGCTATATGACGATATAATATACATAAGTGATTATATAGGTAACTTCTATTGAGTTAAGTTATAGTTAAGTTGGAATTGATATAGCTTATTATTAAAGTGCCAAACTTATATGAACACGCTAGAGTTACATATTCAAGCTAATTCGAGGAAGTTTGGAGAGAATCAGAGTTATTTTCTTGCATATTTAGCCGAATCCAAGGTGAGGGAGTCTTTTTCTCTCTTGTGCATCTTAGCTTGTTTTATTGCTTCTAGATTGTATGACTTAGTTTAATGGATAAGGTTTATATGCACTATTTACTTGGTGTATTATGATTTCTCATGTTTACTTGTTATTATTCCGTGATATTTCATGAATTCTTGAATTCAGGTTTTGGAGTTGCGCATGTGATGACCCAGACCTAGAATATAGCATACAATACATATTTGCATATATTTATGTGTTACTTTAAAAGTTTGTTTGTGATTAAGTGAATAACTTAATTTAATTCATTCATTAATAGTACTATTTATTATATTTTTGAAATACATGTGAATAGAGTTTAGTAAAATAAAATAAGGTAACTAATTAATATTATAATTATTAGAATTTATTCTTTTGTATTTAAGTGCTAGATTCCATTATTTATCATTAATTGTTTAAATAACCCGAGTCCGAACATTAACATTTTTCTGTTTCTTTTTCTGAATTTCATATTTTTTCCTTAATACTCGCTATTTTAGATGCATACATCCACTAAGTTTGCGGGCATAACATATCGAGATCAACGAGAAAAAAATTGTAAGTGAACACAATGAATAGTGAAATTTTTCAGCAGATTTTCAGCATTTTTCCACTTAGAATACTTGACCCATTTGACATAAAACTTGATCCATATGCATTAATTTAACCAACAACTAAACCCATCTACCCATATATCATTTATCATATACATATAATAGCTAAAAATAATCAAAAATACTCAAAATAAGCCAAAAATACCTAAAAATCAGCCCAAAAAAACCCTATTAAAGGAATAGTATTTTTCTTGCAAATTTTGCTCAATTTGATTCTTCAAGCTCTTCCAAAGGATTTCAAATCATCAAAAAGATTCTCCTTTGCTCCTATATCTCTAATTTGGCGAGGAAGTTGCATAATTTTTCATGTTTATGTTTATGTCAATTATTTGAAACTCTTGTATAGTTGATTATAGCTATAATAATTATTATTGATGCTTGATATATAACCTCTAGAGCCTATAGAACTCTCTTTTGTAGGTTGTTAACAAATTCCATAGTTGAATGCTTGAATTGAATGAAAGAGATGATAAATAGTGACAAAAATTAGAGTTTGACTTTAGGTTGTTATTTGGAACAAATTGATGCTTTATTTAGGTGCTCTAGACTTTATTAAAACTAGTTGAAAGTTCACGTATAGTTAATTTGCTTAAAGTTGAGTTAAAATGCAAAATTAGCCAACTTTTAAAAGAGAGTTTTTCACGAAACGTAATCCGAGCATGTTTGGAGTTAAGATTAGGTATCCTTGGGGCATGAAAGCACTTTTGGTACTTTCGTTGCGTTAAATTGGGGTCCAAATAGGGTAGGTGTGGTTAAAATCTACTCGGAGCATTCCCGAGCTTTTATCTCCAAAGCGGATTTTCAGGGCCTAGGTAGGTGTCTTTTGGCTTCTTTAGGAATGTAGAATGATTAATTTATAGATTTGGGGCCTTGAATTTCATATAAATGAAGAATTGCATAGTTATCAAAGGGGGGAAAGTGATAAATGGATACCTTTGTGCTTGTATGAGCTTGTAGATGTTTTGTTATGTGTTTAAACGCATGAGTAAGGTATAATCGAACTAGCTAAAAAGTTTGTGGAAAAGAATGTCATTTGTCTCTTTCATGTTATATCGTTATTACGTGTATAATGGCTTATATTGTGACTAACTACGAGGGCGGCCTACCTTGTTGTCCCTCTAATGTGATATTTGGAAATCTTAGCTATCGTGAACTTGATTCGAGGTTGCGCAACCTATTCGGGCGTAGTAGTGTCGAGTAACACGAGCAGTATCGGGCTTACCGTGCTTCCTCGGCTACCATGGTTTCCAGTCCCTATCTCACTGAGGCATACTCCCCTACCCCAGAGGCATGGTTCACCTCGTTGGGGCATATGGACCTACCACGGGATATATGGGTCGTAGGATTTGGATACATCCGGAGTATCCCATTTAGAGGAATAAGGGGTTTGCCGGCATTTGCTTAAAGATCGTGGTTTGTGGTTTGAGATTGAAGATAAGTAGTTGAACCGTATCATTTTATAAAGTGTTTAAATTACTTGTTCCATTAGCTTTCTTATTTGTGATATTTATATGTTATCTTTGTTGTATCTCATGAAAGCATTCCCCGGTATGCTGCATCACCTCTCTCGCTAGGCAACATTGTTGTTCATTCCTCATTTAACATGTTTCAGGAGAAGCTGAGGTAAATCCCCAACTTGTGGTTGTAGAGGAAGAAGATGAAGTTCAAGTCGATCATATTCCATGATTTCTTGTGTGCTAAGGTTGGATGTTATGTGTAGACTATGTGAAGATGTTATTTGTTGCCATTTTGAGACCTTTGGAGTCTTGTATGTTGTTGTGTTGGATTTGAAGACTTGTGTTTAAGATGTAATCTTGGATGTATTATTGTGGTAGTCCGCATGTAATAGTTAATGTTAGGCTTTCCCACTTCTAATTGCATGCTTGGGTATTAGTAGTTGGTAGATGGATTTCTAAACATAAGTAAAGCTCGCAAATATAATTAGAGTGGTATGATATTTAGTCTTATAAGATCATAATTCATTAGATTAAGTCAGTGCATGTCTGTGTGTGATATAATGTTATTTTGTTTTTACCAAGGCTCAGATGGCCTTGAGGTTGGGAAAAGTTGAAGTTTGGAGTTGGGGTTTGCGGTAGATGTTGTTTGGATGGTTTTTGTGGCTATAGTCTTTTGAGTGCAGGAAATTAAATAGTCCTATAAATAGGAGAGACTCTGTCTGTTTTCCCTTGTTTTTCGTGACCTTGGGTTTTAGGATCGGGGCATTACAGGTGGTATCAGAGCTTAGTTAGCTTTCAGCCAGGAAAGGATCTTGGGCCTATCCAGTAGTGACCTTTGATCGTGTGCTTGTAAAGTGTGTTACGTGGATAGAGTATTATACATGACTTGTGCGCTGAGTATGTTAATGTGTTAAATGCTCAGATTTTATAGAGTTATGTCTTAATGTGAGCTTTGTATATTTGTATTTAGTTATTGTTTAGGTGGCTTGGTATGAGTGACTTTGTGAACAATGTGTCTTAAGTGGAAATGTTTTGTTTATATGTGTTATATGTCTATCTAATTACTGGCCGTATATATGTTTATGTCTTGTTTAGGTTAAAAAGAACAAGTTTACTTTAGTTACTCTCCATACGGTCCTCAAGCTAAATGAAAGGAAAATTATCTTTATGCATTATTTTGATGGTTTAGAGTTAGAATAAATGTTGATTGCATGTTGATTAAGTGATATTTGAGCTTATATGCATATTTACCTAATTATTCAAATTATGTAAGTAATCTTTTGGTTTAATCTTGTTTGAATGATTAGGTTGACATTTAGTTGTCTAGAATTGATTTAGGAATCTTATGTTACATATAAATGTTTAGTTTAACATGGTGGATGAAGTATAGCATTTGAATTAGATTTACATGCTAGGAAGAGTTAATCTTGAATGTATGTGTATGTATGTGAGACTTGTAGGTTTTGAATGAAAATATATACCTATATGTGCCATGCTTGTGTAAACTGTGAAAAGATGTGTAATGCATGCAATTATGTGTCTAGGTGTACACCTATGTGACCTCTTTGTGATGTAAGCGAAACTTAAATGATATGTGTGCTTGTATGATTTTGTGTACATCCAAGTGATTTCATGAGTAACTACTTGTTTCAACTATTTGTAGCAATTCGTGTGTTTGAATTATGTGAACTAAGTTATTGTGAGTAACAGGATAACTTGCTAATCAAAACTAAGTGTTGTTGGTTTCTAGTACAGTTTATAATTGCATAAGTAATCTAAAGTATTCATTAAGCATATGTAATAGTTGTACAACCTGTGAAATTTTATCACATAGTATGTATATGCTATAAGAAGTTCATCTTGTATAATCTCAATTGCATGCATCAACTACCCGTTGAATTGGTAAGTAAACTATCCCCTATAAAGATGGCCAGAATTGGGTTTTCTGAAGATGTGGACCAATAGAGTTGATTGTCGTACATATTTGAGATCAACAAGAAGTACTTCAAGAAACAGGTTTGGGATTCTTTTTGGTTATTTTCTTGGTAATCTCCTTCGGCATTCTAGCTGGGAGTTCCTATTCAATAATATTTGGTATTTTCTTTGGTATTCGCATTTGGATTCTTCTCTAGAACTCTTATACAACAATCACATTGGGAATTCTTATCTAGTATTCCTACTCGAAGGGAATTCTTACTCACACTTCTAGATTGGTATTCTTATTCAGAGCCTTTATATGGCATCCTTATTACAAGATTTCTTATCTGGTATTTCCTTTGATAGCCTACTGGGGTTTTCATCGGTATTCCTTCGGCACATGTGGGTATTCTTCTTGGCATTTTACTTTGAATCTTATTTAAGATGTCTTTCTAACACACTTTCTTAGTATTATCGGTGATTTTCGCATTCGAGCTTCTTATTCAGATTGTTCAAGATGCATTTGAGGAGTTCACTTGAAATAAGGAATTGCGATGACACAATTTTTGTAAGGAGGGAAGAGTATGACGACCCAGACCTAGCATATAGCATACAATACATATTTGCATATATTTATGTGTTATTTTAAAAGTTTATTTATAATTAAGTGAATAACTTAATTTAATTCATTCATTAATAATACTATTTATTATACTTTTGAAATACATGTGAATAGAGTTTAGTAAAATTAAATAAGGTAACTATTTTAATATTATAATTATTAGGATTTATTATTTTGTATTTAAGTGCTAGATTCCATTATTTCTCATTAATTGTTTAAATAACCCGAGCCCGAACATGAACATTTTTCTATTTCTTTTTCTGAATTTCATATTTTTCCCTTAATACTTGCCATTTTAGATGCATACATCCATTGAGTTTATAGGCATAGCATATCAGGATCAACGAGAAAAAATTTGTAAGTGAACGTAATAAATAGTAAAATTTTTCAGCATTTTTCCACTTAGAATACTTGACCCATTTGGCATAAAACTTGATCCATATGCATTAATTTAACCTAAAACTAAACTCATCTACCTATATATCATTTATCATATACATATAGTAGCTAAAAATGCTCAAAAATACTCAAAATAAGCCAAAAATGCCTAAAAATCAGCCAAAACAACCCTATTACGGGAATAGTATTTTTCGTGCAAATTTTGCTCAATTTGATTTTCCAAGCTTTTTTAAAGGATTTCAAACCATCAAAAAACTTCTCCTTTGCTCCTATATCTCTAATTTGGTGAGGGAGTTGCATAATTTTTCATGTTTATGTTTATGTCAATTATTTGAAACTCTTGTATTGTTGATTATATATATAATAATTGTTATTGATGCATGATATATAACCTCTAGAGCCTATAGAACTCTCTGTTGTAGCTTATTAACAAATTCTATGGTTTAATGCTTGAGTTGAGTGAAAGATATGATGAATAGTGATAAAAATTAGGGTTTGGCTTTAGGTTGTTATTTGGAACAAATTGATACTCTATTTAGGTGCTCTACACTTTATTGAAACTAGTTGAAAGCTCACGTGTAGTTAATTTGCCTAAAGTTGAGTTAAAATGCAAAATTAGCTAACTTTTAAAAGGGAATTTTTCACGAAACGTAATCTGGGCATGTTTGGACTTTAGATAAGGTATTCTTGGGGTATGGAAGTACTTTGGGTACTTTTGTTGCGTTAAATTGGGGTCCGGATAAGGTAGATATAGTTAAAATCCACTCGGGGCCTTCCCGAGCTTTTGTCTCCAAAGCTAGTTTTCAGGGCCTAGGTAGGTATCTTTTGGCTTCTTTAGGAATGTAGAATGATTGATTTATAGATTTGGGGCTTTGAATTTCGTATAGAAGAAGAATTGCATAGTTATCAAAGGGGAAAAAGTGATAAATGGATACCTTTGTGCTTGTATGAGCTTGTAGATGTTTTGTTATGTATTTAAATGCATGACTAAGGTATAATCGAACTAGCTGAAGAGTTTGTGGAAAAGTATGTCATTTGTCTCTTTTATGTTATATCGTTATTACGTGTATAATGGCTTATATTGTGACTAACTACAAGGGCGGCCTACCTTGTCGTCCCTCTAATGTGATATTTGGAAATCTTGGCTCTCGTGAACTTGATTCGGGGTTTCGCAACCTATTCGGGCGTGATAGTGTCGAATAACACGGGCGGTATCGGGTTTGTCGTGGTCCTTCGGCTACCATGGTTTCCTAATCCTTGTCTCGTTGAGGCATACTCCTCTACCCCAGATGTGTGGTTCACCTCGTTGGGGCTTACGGACCTACCTCGGGAGATATAGGTCGTAGGATCAGGATACATCCAGAGTATCCCATTTGGAGGAATAAAGGGTTTGCCGGCATTTTCTTGAAAATCATGGTTCGTGGTTCGAGATTGAAGACAAGTAGTTGAGCCGTATCCTTTTATAAAGTGTTTAAATTACTTGTTCCATTAGCTTGCTTATTTGTGATATTTATGTGTTATATTTGTTGCATCTCATGAAAGCATTTCCCGGTATGCTGCATCACCTCTCTCGCTGGGTAACATTGTTGTTCACTCCTCATTTAATATGTTTCAGGAGAAGCTGAGGTAAATCCTCAACTTGTGGTTGTAGAGGAAGAAGAGGAAGTTCAATCATATTCCGTGATTTCTTGTGTGCTGAGGTTGGATGTTATGTGTAGACTATGTGAAAATGTTGTTTGTTGCCATTTTGAGACCTTTGGAGTCTTGTATGTTGTTGTGCTGGATTTGAAGACTTGTGTTTAAGATGTAATCTTGGATGTATTATTGTGGTAGTCCGCATGTAATAGTTAATGTTAGGCTTTCCCGCTTCTAATTGCATGCTTGGGTGTTAATAGTTGGTAGATGGATTTCTAAACATAAGTAAAGCTCGCAAATATAATTAGAGTGGTATGATATTTAGTCTTATAACATGATAATTCTTTAGATTAAGTCAATGTATGTCTGTGTGTGATATAATGTTATTTTGTTTTTACCAAGGCTCAGATGGCCTTGAGGTTAGGAAAAGTTGAAGTTTGGTGTTGGGGTTTGTGGTGGATGTTGTTTGGATGGTTTTTGTGGCTATAGTCTTTTGAGTGCAGGAAATTAAATAGTCTTATAAACAAGGGAAACTCCATCTGTTTCCCCTTGTTTTTCGTGACCTTGGGTTTTGGGATCCGAACCCGGTCTCATAAGGGATTGGGGCGTTACATCGTAACTTTTTCGGGTATGGTAGTGTTGAGTAACATAGGCGGCATCGGGCTTGTCATTCTCCCTCGACTACCATTGTTTCCCAGTCCTTTAGAGTATGGGGTTGTCCGGCTTATATTAAAAGGCTTAAAATTGAGAAGTTGGAAGTGAGGTCTGACAAAGTCAGATTCATTGGTTATCTCAAGGATTCGTTGGGATACAACTTTTATTCCCTTACTGACCAGAGAGTCTTCATCAGCAGACACACCATATTCTTGGAGGAAGAGTTCATCCAAGAAGGTGGGTTGGGAAGAAAATTGGAGCTCAAAGAGGAAAATATTGAGCAACCAATTGACTAAAATGAAACCCGGGATTTGATCCAGGATAAAACTATTAAAGAAGAACCCACTGTTTCACCATAGATACGCAAATCTTTAAGGATTATTTGTCCCCCCACAAGATATAGCAACCTTCATAGCCAAAGACAAGAGTTGTTCACATTAGATGATGGTGATCATATTGACGATCCCCTAACCTATGAAGAAACTATTTCTGATAGGGACTCCGAAAAATGGCTTGAAGCCATGAAATTTGAAATAGGTTCGATGTACAACAATCAAGTCTCAAATCTTATAGACCCACTTGAAGGTATTGTACCTATAAGATGCAAATGGGTTCATAAGAGAAAGATGGGTGCAGATGGGAAGGTAGAGACCTTCAAAGCAAGGTTAGTGGCAAAAGGTTACCGTCATAGACAAGAAGTTGACTATGAGGAAACCTTCTTGCCAGTAGCAATGCTTAAATCAATTAGGATTTTATTGGCTATAGCTATACACTATGATTATAAGATATGACAAATGAATGTCAAAATGGCTTTTCTTGATGGATTCATTGAAGAAGACATTTATATGGAATAACCAAAGGGTTTTGAATCCATAGGTGAAAGTCACAAAGTGTGTAAGCTAAAGAGATCCATCTATGGACTTAAACAAGCCTCGAGAAGCTGGAACAAGCATTTTGATGAGGTTGTTAAAACATTCGGCTTCATTAAGAATGAAGACGAACCTTGTGTTTACAAGAAAGTCAGCAATAAGGCAGTTACATTCCTCATCTTGTATGTAGATGACATACTACTGATTGAGATTAACATAGGCATGATGTCATCTATTAAGGTCTGGTTATCAAGAACATTCTCCATGAAGGATTTGGGAGAGGAAACCTTTATCCTTGGAATTCGAATCTATAGAAATAGATCGAAAGGATTAACAAGTCTCTCCCAGAGTACGTACATAGAGAAGGTGTTAAAGAGGTTTAACATGCAAGATTCTAAAAGGGGGCTGTTACCTTTTAGACATGGCATACATCTCTCTAGGGCTATGAGTCCTAAGACAGCTGAAGAGACACAGAGAGAGAAAGAGGATGAATAGGATTCCATATGCTTCGGCAATTGGAAGCCTTATGTATACTAGGCTATGTACCAAGCCTGATATCACTCATACTGTAAGTGTTACTAGCAGTTATCAGTCAGATCCAGGTGAAGAACACTGGATAGCTATCAAGAATATCCTAAAGTACCTGAATAGGACTAAGGATATGGTCTTGGCTTATGGAGGAGGAGAATTGAAAATCGAGGGTTTCACTGACTCAGATTTTCGGTCTGATGTGGATGATCGTAAATCCACATATGGATTCATTTTCGTTTGTAATGGAGCAGTGGACAGTTGGAAGAGTTCCAAACATAGTACGACTGCGGATTCCACTACGGAAGCCGAATACATCATATTAGATGCAGCAAAAGAGGTAGTTTGGATCAAGAAGTTCGTCTCGGAACTCGAAGTAGTTCCTTCCATTAAGGTCGCAATGCCTTTACATTGTGATAATAATAGAGCGATAGCGCAAGCTAAGAAACCAAGGTCTCACCAAAAATCCAAACATGTAGAGAAGCATTACCACATTATCTGAGAAATTGTGGGAAGAGGTGACATAGTGATGTAAAAAGTAACTTTAGCAGATAACACTATTGATCCATTGACCAAGGCTCTGACTAAGCAGTCTTTGGATCGACACTTAGAGAGGATAGGTATGAGATACCATTTAGATTGGCTTTAGTGCAATTGGGGGGATTGTTAGGAATAATGCCCAAAAGCCAATAAATTGTAATTTTGGAATTATGGATAATGTATTATTTAATTTGTTAATTCATTTATGTGGGCAGCTTATTTATTTATTATTAATGTTTTAATTGAATAAATATAGTCCTTAGAATATTATTTGTAGATTTCATCCTTACGAGTAAGGATATAAGTGACGGAATCTATATTCACTAATATATTCTAAAAGTTGTCCCCGATCATAGGGTAAACTAATTGGGTGTTAGTTTATCCAGATAGATTGGTTACAGTCTACTAACCAAATTATATGAGAAATTAATTTAGGCGATTAGTCTCATGTCGTTATAGTAGATGTATAAATGCTTGTTACAAACAAGTCACTGGACATGACCACCAACACAACGAATTACATAACGAATTACATGGATTGTCAATAATTCGTTGTATTTTGTAATCGTGCAAGTGATCCTCAAACTTTAGACACCACGGTTATCTCATGATCAGGAATATCATAATTTGCTGGTGCAACAAAGCTAGTCTTAATCATAGATTAGACAATGTACTAAATGGTTTTGATCTATTCCGTCATGGAGGTATGTGCGTGAAGATACGGGAACTGTCAGTTGAGAATCCTATGCGATATAATTAATTAAGTAACTAGAAGTTCTTGGCCAAGGTGAAATAGTGAAAGTCGTTCCACAAATTATTCATTAGTTACTAATTAAATAGATTTTGGCATATGATCAAGTAATAGAGTTTGACAACCCAATCCATGATTGTGGCTCGATCGGGATAATTAAGATGGTAAGATTTGATTGTATAAAAATTACTAATGGGTTTGCATACTTGCACATTTATCTTTAATTGGGTAATTGCGATATACTGTTAGGTGCCACTCGCAATTTGTGAATTAACTAAAAAGAGTTCTAATTTAATTAATTAGTAGAATTAATTTTTCACTACCAATTAATGGTGAACCCAAGAGGTCACACAAGAAAAGAATTCGTAGATTAATTGGATTAGAGAAAAGATCAAATTAAATTTAGAATTATTATAAATATTAATTTAATCCGATTCATAGTAATTAGATAGTGATCTGATTATAATGTAGCCCAAGACTGGTTATTTTAGTCCAATTCACTTATGGCCCTAGGTCATATGTGTCTCCTATATATTATTGTATTCTGTCAGATAATAGCTAGCACACTTTTCATAGTCAGAAATTATATAGGTTTTTCTCTAGAAATCTAGTGGGGAAAAAATCCAGTTAGCAAGCACGAATTCTGTGTGGATCAATCTTGGAGGCTTCACACGTGGAGAGCTCGATTCAGATTCAACCTCGATCTACACTTCAAGAGGTAATCCTAAACTATGGCAGATTTAATTTAATTAGATTAAATTATTATCTGATTTAAATATGCGTAATTAGACATGAATGAATACATGATTATTTTCCTCTACATAAATAATTTTAATTATCATGTATATTTCCCAACATGAATAATACAACATCTTTATTTACTGAGAAAAAAAAGAAAAAAAATATTGCACTTCCTCATCACTTACTTCCTCAACCACCGGACCCCTACAATTGTTGTCACACATGTATTCAATAACCAAATTAAATCATTGGCAAAACTAGTACTCCATAATTAGCAGCTCACTCGTACAATGAGAGAAGGCTTTAACTAAAATATAATATAGTTAATAGGTTTTTTCTTTTGATTAAATTTTTTTTTTAAAAAAATCTAAGTTAAGGTATGTATGTGCGGTGGCGGACCCAGACACCCAAACTCAGAGGGTGCACTCATGCCATGAGAGAGGTTAGAGTGTCCTATCATACAGCGAAAGTGTCAATATAATAGTTTTTTTTTAAATACCAAAAAAAAAAAAAATATATATATATATATATATATATATATATATATATATATATTTTTTTTTTTTTCGAGTTGAGGTATATGAAAACCAAAAAAGAAAAAGAAAATAATTTTTTTTTCTATGAATATATTTTTTTAGTAGGGGCTAATTAATTTTTTTTAACTGAATACATAATATTCAAAATGGAAAATACATAGAATAACATTCTTCTGTCCCCAATGTCCCTAATATATACCTGCCCCTGACTCTCTACAATCATCCCTCACTTTCGCAACCCAAAATCTTGGAAAGCACACATGCAACAACAACAAAGTACCACGCCCTATTTCACAAATAGATGTTCGAGGCATACTCATCCTAACACCATCTCCAATAGCCTCGTTAATTTTTTTCCTTATAATAGCGAGATAAACAAGTGGCTCTTTATTTTAGGAAGATCCTATTTCAATTTTACTCAATAATTTCTCTATCTTAAAAAATAGGACTATTGGAGAGACTTTTACGGGTATAGAAAGTCAAAAGTAGCACTCTCCATCTGATGAGACATAGGAGAATATAGGCTCATAATTTTAAGGAGCATCTAGCCTTTACAAAGGAGGTTGTTTGAGCATTTTCTTAACATTTGTCTTCCTAAAATGATTGTTGGATATGGCCTAAGTCTAAAATATCAAACTCCTAAGTGAGACCTGTATCAAAATTTTAGAAATAACTGTCTTAAACTAAACTACTAGTCCCAAAATGGTTAACATCAATCATGACATAAATCCATAATACTAATTAAAAATCACACTCAAATTATGTGACACCCCGAACCCAACACTTCATTAATTGCATTCATTAAATAGTTAACTTAAATGTAACTTAGCTAATTACTTTATTTTTTTATATTTCTATAAATTCAAATGTTTCTTTTCATGCATTTTATATTTTTATAAAATACTACATATTTTTAGGGGACTATAGCCCCCGACCGTGCGTGCATTGCATATCGGGATCAACGGGAAAAAATTCACGAAATGTCTGATGAATAGTATCAGCGGGATTTTTCCAGATTTTTCAGATTTTTGGCAGTTTGTTTTGCTGAAATTTAATCACTCAAGTGATCCATTTATCCTTACTAAAATGCCCTAATTGCTTGACCCAACATTTGACCATCTCATGAGAACATTATAAGCCAAGAAATAAATAAATAAAAAATGGGGTAAACAAAATGATCAAAAAAGAGATACAGGAATAGTAACTTCTCCAAAAAAAAAAATTGATCCTTGCTTCATTCTTTCTTCCATTGCTACCCAAATTGGTTGTGCTTCATCCTTAGGACCTTAAGACCATTCTTTGATCTTCAAAAGAGGTGAGGGTGCATTTCATTCTTGTATTAAATTCAATTAAAGTTTGTGCTATTATTTTTGTGATCTAATATTGTAGTGGTTTAATATTTATTCTGTTGCTTCTTATATGCTCTAATGACTTCATAGAATATATTTTATGGTTTAAAATACTTGTTGAATGCTTGAAATGAAAATGACACTTGGGAAAGATGATGAATAGTGCCAAATTAGGGTTTTCAAAAAAAGTTACAATTTAATTCGATTCGAGGCTTCTAGTAGTTGCTAATAAGGTCCATAAGCATGGAAAAAATGTTAATTGCACTTGCTATGTTCGAAATTTGAGAAATTTGATCAAAATAGGCTACTTTAATAAGGGGTTTCGGGGTTAACTCGAATCCGGGCACGTTTAGAGGTTATGGCTAGTCTTTATTAAGTATTGAAGCCTTAGAAGTACCTTTGTTTCACTTGTTTGGGTTCTAAAATTGGTACTTGTAGTGTAAATCCACAAAAAGACATTTTCGGTGTTTTCGTGTACTTGTACTCTAGGTTATGATTTGAAGGTTCTAAATAAGGTATTTAGGTATCCTTAGATTGGTAGGATGGTTAGCTAGCTTAACTTGATCATTGAATTCCGGTATGAAGCTAAATAGCCTAGTGGAACAAAAGGGAAATAAATGAATTAATTGCTTTAGTACTTGTATTGTTTTGTAGTTGCTCCTAGCATGTCTAAATGCTGTTCTAAGGTATGTGTGAGCTTTTAGTTAAGTTTTGTGAAAAGTATAATATTGACCCCTTTGTGTTCGCATAGTTAATTTCATGATAATTGCTTTAATTAAATGTTTATATGCCTTTGTGTAGTGTACGTATTATAGTAGTGAAGCCTCATGAATTAAGTTGCTTGGTTTACATGGCTTTGGTTGAGTATGAATTTAGAATGGACTAAAGGAACTATTAATGAACCATGGTAATAATTGTTGTTAGTTGATTCATGATTGATTGGATAAATGTTTAAATGTACTTATGTAACAAGTTCATCTATTCGGAGAAGTTGTGAGTTAAACTATATCGATACTTGTTAAAAATTGAGTAAACATGTTTATATTGCTTATTAATTGCATTATATGTGTAAAGATACGCTTATATAACTTATTGGTTAGATGTTATATAGTGTTTCTACTTATATGAATTATCATTGCTATGTATATGTTAGTTATTATACTATTATCTTTGAGTAATACTTAGAACATTAGAGAATGTTACACATGTGATCACTTGAGTTATCTGTTGTTTAAATAATAATTGAAATGCATGTTGAACAATGAAATATATTATTAGTTATGTGAATTAAAGGGAATCAAATAGAGTTAGATAAATTAATGGCTTTGTGAACTAGCTTTAGTTGAGAATAAGAAATCACTTCTTATACATATAGTTGATTGTATTAGGTAGTGATAATTGAAGAGAATTGATGCTTTTGGAGAATATTGAGGGAATCTTGGTTTAATTCGCCTAGGTTTGGCTCCCTAAAAGGTGAGGGATCATTTCTATGTGCATTCTAAGTGTCTTATCTTGTTATATGTTAAATGTTCGATACTAAATGATTTAAGTGTTTTAGTTGGATTAGTTTAGCAATTATAGACTAATGAATGTATCATATTTCATTGTATGATGTGATTGATAATGTATGTGCTCAAAGGCAACCTCTTTTGTTGTCCTCCTTGTTTATATATCGACTTATTTTGTTATATTGTTATTATTATTGCTTTATGTGTTATCGAGTCAATGGTTGTGCAACCTTATCGTCGGGGCAGATGCGATGGGCCTCTCTAGGCGGTCGCGGGCTTGCCAGGGTTGGTTGCTCTAGCTCCGTACCCTATTCCCTCACTCGCCTGGTCCGGAGATTGCCAGAGGGTGTTGGGTCGTAGGATTGGGTACATCCATAGTACCCTTTGGTGTTTGGGATGCCGATATATCGTGATCGAGTAGTGGTTCATGGATCGAGAATCGAAGACTTAGAGTAATAGGGGTTATCGATCGTAGTCTTTTTAAAGTGTGGCATTAAAATTGTTATCCATTGTTTATTTATTGTATTAAATGTGTTAAGTTGCTGCATTGCACAAACCCCTGGTATACTATTCACGTTTCTCTTTTCTCACTGAGTGTACATGTTGTATACTATCCCTCGTTTCTATCACCTTTCAGGTTTAGTGCTATCGGAGGTAGAAAAGAAGGCTCAAGAGTTTTGTGATTGATTATTCTAGCTTACGTAGATTGTCATTGAATACAGTTTCATAATTGTAAAGTTAAATTTAGAATGTATTAATACTTGCAAATGGCTTGTAATGTTGTAATATCTTGTAATCTTTACTTTATTGTATAGTAGCTGCATGCTTGCATGTTTTGACTGGTTGATGGACTTAAATTATAAGAAAAAAAACTAGTTAATGTTAGAGTGGTATAATAAGTGAGATTATAATCATGAACCTTTAACAGTTAATGATTGCATGTTTGTATGTTTGATGTTTATGTTAGTCTAAGGCTCAGATGGCTTTGAGATGGGGCATGGTTGGAGTTAGAGTTATATGAGAATGATGTGGGTTATATTTGTGGCTTTATTTACTGTTTACAGGTATCCAGTTATCCTATAAATAGGGGAGACTCCGTCTGTTTTTTTTTTTAATTTTTGTGACCAAGTTTGGTATTGAGATGAATATAGATTGTTTAATAGAACTTCTGGTCTAGTGAGGGGCCGGGGTGTTACATGTGGTATCAGAGCTTAGACGCTCTTAGTCAGGATAGGGTCCTCGGACTGCTGGGTAGTGAACCTCGAGTGCGTACTTGTGAAATGTATCTTGATTAGGTGTGTGCTTGGTGTGCCTTGAGAATGTGATTGTCTTTTGTGCAATTTTGTGTCCTGAACTTAATATGTGATCAATGTGATAGTGATGTGTACTGTGTTTTAAATACTTGTCAAGTGTAGTGATATGGCTAATCATGAATCCAATTGATCTCATGAATCGCTACTTGCTCGAAATATTGTTTGTAACGTGTATACTTGAATGTCTCGACATAGTTGTGTTGTGAATTGTATTCATTGCGTGTTGTTGTACGTTTTAAATTACTCGCAAGTGCACGAATCGTATGAAGGTATAGCTTAGGCAAATACGAGGTCGATCCCTCAGAGACTTGTTCAGTTAAGATCAAATTTTAGACTCAGATTTAGACTTCCTAATCTAGTTGGAAAGATTGATATTCTAGGTTGAGATAAAATAAGAAAAGACTAAACAATAAATCTAAATAAGTAAGACAATTAAAAATCCTAAGACAAAAGTAGTTAATAATTTTAAGGACAAAAATAAAGTAAAACTAAAAGAATATATAATGAATCTAGAGACTTAATAAATAAATTCTAAAATAAGAACAACTAACAAATTGAATGAAATAAATTAATAAATTCTAAAACGAAAACAATTAATAACTTGAGTAAAATCAATTAAAATAAAATAAAATAAGGAAATATTAGAAAAAAAAATAACTAATTAAATAAAAGACGAAGGTTAAAAAGCGAGACTAAACAAGTAATCGTAAAAGGCTAAGGCTCGGAATCCACCTTGCTAATCCTAACGTCAACTATATTTGATCATTAATCTTCCCCAAATTTTACTACATGATAATCTTGCAGTCAAGCTTCGTTACCATGGAAAATATCATCTTTTAAGCCCTAAGTTAATGAACCCAAAAGTATGCTTATTCTAACTTTGCAAAAGAATCTTCAAATCATTAATTGTATCCCAACTAGAAATCACAATTAATATTCGCCATTAAAAATCAAAACTTTCAATTATTAAGAATTATTCAAAGCATGAGAAAAACATGATTAAACTCATCAAATAAATTATCTCAACAATTGATGAAAGAATAAGCATTAAACATGAATGATCAAATTATGGGGAAAAATTAATTCACAAACATAGCATCAATTAAAATTAACAAGGTTTCATCGTCACCTTAACACATAAATTTAGCCTAACATACTAAAGAAACTAAAATAACAATTCTGAAAAATAAACATTATTTAAATAAATTAAAGTAAAAGAAAGAAAACGTTATAGAGTTTAAACGTGAAGAAACTCCAAAAGCATCCTAATGTCTCGCAGAAGAAGAAAAACTAATAAAACTAAACTAATTTTTTATCGAATTTTCGCCGCTGCTCTTCGCTCCCTCACATTGTCTTTTATGTGCCTTATATAGGCACCAATTCTCTTTGTTTAACCGACCTTGGCCAATGGGCCAAGGCTGACTTCGTTTTTTTTTATTTCGTTGGTCTTGAAATTCAAAGTCCAATTGGGACTTGTGGACCAACGGCCAAGGCTTTGACAGCCTTGGTCAACTATTTTTTTCTTTTTAATTTCCTTTGCTTTTCTTTTGTTTTATGCTTTCAGAGTCTTCAATAGCTTTTCTTCAAAAAGCTTTTGATCCTTTCTTCTCATGTAATTTTTTAAAACTTTGCTCCAAGTGCTATTTCATCATCACAATTCTTGATTTGCATGTCCCCATGATCTTCGTATTTAATTATTTTCTCATCTACAAACAACTTTTTAGCCCTAAAATATGAAATAGTCTCAAATAAGTGATAAACAAATTAATGACTTAATACTTATTAATTATGCTAAAATTGAATGTAACAAAGTCTAATTTAAATATAAAAATATGCAAACCTGACTTATATCACAACCCCCAATCAGCGTATTGCTAGTCCCTAGCAATTGAAGCGATTTAAAAGATTATTAAATAAACGAACATCAAATTATTTTTCTTTTCTTCCCTTAACCTTCACTCAAGTCAATACACCAAGCAAAAAGCTACAATTGTTAGAGATACTTCACAAATCGGCTAATTAACTTGGCATACAACTTAAGCTAAGGCAAGGAAAAAGGAATGGAGAAACAAAAATAATGATGATTGCAAAATGACTCCCCACCCCCAATCAAAATCAAACATTGTCCTCAATGTTGAAAAATAAACTCTCAAATATATGCAACAATGAACAGAGAGTATAAAGAAAGCGCATGAGAACAAGTTAGTTAAGAAAATAAAGTTTGTACGAGAACGTACCTGAAGCACTTGATAAGGAAAAGGAAAATAACGCCTTAAATCTGCAACTATTCAGTGAAACCCAAAAAACCAAAGAAAGCAAAGCAGCAGGAAACAACAAAAATAAAAATACTTTTTTTTTTTACTTTTTCCATTTTTTATATTTTTTTTTTGTTGGCCAACCCTATTTACATCCCCATACAAAGGCTCCGAACTCTGGGAGGCACTCAAGCCGACTCTATGAAACAATAAAAAATAATGAACGAACTAAAACAAAAATAGGAAAAGAGATAGAATTTAAATACCTTGATCTATTTAATGTCAGCCAGTAAGACAAATCCTGTGAAACTTCAGAAATAGAGTTAACCAAGTACAATAAAAATGCAGAGGAAAGGCCATTAATTTCAAACCACTAACGTACTCAAACCCCGGTCAGTCCCCCATACTTAGGAGGGAAAGCTAGGCATTACGCTTTCGAGCAATGGTTTTACTTTTATAGTATCCATCCTAGTTAACCCCAAAACTTCCATTACACAAGATAATCCATTTTCGAGAAAATTGTAAAGCCCACTATAACCCAATGGAAGTCCAACCTAAAGTTGGGAAAAATAAAGATTGCATATAGAATATTCTAATTCTGATAAACAGGATCATCTACTAGAACCTCTTCGATCTCTGGGTTTTTTAGTTCTAGAAATGGTTTTAATCGTTGCCCATTCACTTTAAAAATATTACCATTCTGAGGATTTTCAATTTCAATAGCACCATAAGGATAGACAGTACGCACAACATATGGACCAGACCACCTAGATCTTAGTTTTCTTGGAAATAAATGTAAACGGGAATTATACAGCAAGACTTTTTGACCAGGCTCAAAGGATTTCCTAAAGATGTTAGAATCATGCACTTTCTTCATTCTATCTTTATATGACTTGGCACAATCATAAGCATCATTACGGATTTCCTCCAACTCATTGAGTTGAAGTTTTCTTTGAAGACCTGCCTTATCAAGATCAAAATTTAAAGTTCTGATAGCCCAGTATGCTTTATGCTCTAGCTCAACAGGAAGATGACATGCCTTACCAAACAGTAGACGATATGGTGACATTCCAATGGGAGTCTTATATGCTGTCCTATATGCCCACAATGCATCATCTAATTTCAAAGACCAATCTTTCCGTGTGGGATTTACAGTCTTTTCTAGAATTCTTTTTATCTCCCTATTGGATATTTCAACCTGGCCACTAGTCTGTGGGTGATAAGGAGTAGCTACCTTATGAGTAATACCATATTTTTTCATTAACTGCTCAAACACCTTATTGCAAAAATGTTTACCCCCATCACTAATGATTGCCCTTGGAGTACCAAATCGTGCAAATATGTGTTCTTTCAAAAATTTAACAACTGTTCTGTGATCATTATTCCTACATGCTTTAGCCTCTATCCATTTTGACACATAATCTACTCCAACTAGAATGTAAAGATTACCAAAAGAATTAGGGAATAGCCCCATAAAATCAATACCCCAAACATAAAAAATATCAACAATTAAAATTGGGTTCAAAGGCATCATGTTTTTCTTACCAATACTCCCTAATCTATGGCATCGTTCACAAGCTCTACAATAATCATGCGAATCACGAAATATAGAAGGCCAATAAAATCCATATTGCAAAATTTTAGTAGTTGTTTTCCTAGAGCTAAAGTGACCACCACATGCATGATCATGACAAAAAGAAATAATATTTTGTTGTTCACTTTCAGGAATGCATCTTCTAATAATCTGGTCAGGATAATATTTAAACAAGTAGGGGTCATCCCAAAAGAAATGTTTTACCTCAGACAAAAACTTGAACTTATCTTGCTTGCTCCAATGTGTTGGTAGCTGATTTGTAACCAAGTAATTTACAATATCAGCATACCATGGTGTTTGAGAAATCTGTAGCAGCTGCTCATCAGGAAAAGACTCAACAATAGGAAAAACATCATCATCATGCTCAATCACTAATCTAGATAAATGATCATCTACTACATTTTCTGACCCCTTTTTTTCTCTAATCTCAAGATCAAATTCTTGAAGAAGTAAAATCCATCTAATGAGTCTAGCCTTAGAATCTTTTTTAGAGAACAAATATTTTAAAGCAGCATAATCAGAAAAAAAAAAAAGACAACTTTAGACCCTAGAATATAAGATCTGAATTTTTCCAAAGCAAAAACAACAGCCAATAGCTCTTTCTCAGTGGTGGAATAGTTCAATTGAGCATCATTCAGTGTTCTGCTAGCATAATAAATCACATGAGGAAGTTTATCAATTCGCTGACCTAAAACAGTACCAATCGCATAATCAGAAGCATCACACATAATTTCAAAAGGCACATTCCAATCAGGTGGTCTAATAATAAGTGCATAAGTCAATTTATTTTTCAGTCTATTGAAAGCTTCAATGCATGCATCATCAAAAACAAAAGGTGTATCCTTACCAAGGAGATTACATAAAGGTCTAGCTATCTTACTAAAATCTTTTATGAACCTCCTATAAAATCCCGCATGGCCAAGAAATTATCTAATTTCTTTTACATTCCTAGGAAAAGGAAGATTAGAAATCAAATCAATTTTTACCTTATCTACTTCAATGCCTTTTTCAGATATGATATGATCGAGTACAATACCCTTTTTAACCATGAAGTGACATTTTTTCCAATTAAGCACAAGATTTTTTTCTTTACACCTAGCTAGCACCAAAGACAAATTATGCAAACAAGTATCAAATGAAGTTCCAAAGACAGAAAAATCATCCATAAACACTTCTAAAAATTGCCCATCCATATTAGAAAAAATACTAATCATGCATCTTTGAAAAGTTGCTGGAGCATTGCACAACCCAAAAGGCATGCGACGATATGCAAAAGTGCCAAATGGACATGTAAATGTGGTCTTTTCTTGATCCTCAGGTGCAATTGCAATTTGATTACAACCAGAATATCCATCAAGAAAACAATAATATGCATGGCCAGCTAATTTTTCCAACATCTGATCTATGAAAGGGAGAGGGAAGTGATCTTTCCTAGTCATAGAATTCAACTTACGATAATCAATACATACTCTCCACCCTGTTTTTACTCTTGTTGGAACCAATTCATCATCTTCATTTTTAACAACAGTTGCACCAGACTTCTTAGGTACTACCTGCATAGGACTCACCCAATTACTGTCAGAAATTGGATAGATAACACCCACATCTAAAAGTTTTAGAATTTTTGCCTTTACCACATCTTGCATGATAGGATTTAGACACCTTTGTGATTCACGTGTAGGCTTAGCATCTTCCTCCAAATGGATTCTATGCATAACAACTGATGGACTAATACCTTTAATGTCTGCTATTGCCCAACCTATGGCCTCTTTATACTCTTGTAAAACACTCACTAACTGACGTTCTTGAGACTCATCTAAATCAGAAGCTACAATGACGGGCAGTGTCTCATTAGCTCCTAAAAAGACATATTTAAGGGTATCTGGCAAATGCTTTAACTCTAACTTAGGTGGCTCTACTACAGATGGTAATGGTGGTGATAAGGAAAGGGTAAGCGGTAATGGTTTAGGCTACCACTTATCAACATTCATGAGAGGCACAGAATCTAGCAAAGAATTAACCTCAACAACAACATTATCAATATCCAAATCAAAATCAAAATGAGCTAAACATGCTTCTAATGGGTCCACATAACTTGACTGCACAAATGCATCATGAACTAAATCTTCAATCATATTAATTTCACAGACATCATCATTATCATCTGGCAATTGTTTACTTATATGGAAAATATTAAGCTCAACAGTCATGTTACCAAAAGAAATTTTCATCACACCATTCCTACAATTAATCAATGCATTTGATATGGCTAAAAATGGACGACCCAAAATAACATGAGTTTGCACAGCAAAGTTATCAACAGGCTTAGTATTCAGAACAACAAAATCCACTGGAAAGTAAAAAGTATCTACCTTAATCAAAACATCCTCAATTATACCTCTCGGAATTTTTACTGATCTATCTATTAACTGCAGTGTCATCTTAGTAGGCTTTAGCTTACCTAGACCTAATTGCAAATAAACAGAGTAAGGCAGTAAATTCACACTTGTACCTAAATCTAGCAAAGCTCTCTCAATCTGATGTTCTCCAATTTTTCAAGAAATAGTAGGAGATCCAGGATCTTTATACTTAACATGATATTTATTTTGAATCACTGAGCTTACCTGTTCTGTTAAAAATGCTTTCTTAGGGACATTTGTCTTTCTTTTTGCTGTAACAAGATCTTTCAAAAATTTAGCATATGCAGGCACCTGTTTAATGGCATCCAGAAAAGGTATATTTATTTGTACCTACTTGAAGACCTCTAAAATGTCACCAACCTGTGCATTGTCTTTCTTACTAAGAAGCCTATGGGGAAATGGAGCTTTAGGCACAAACTTTTTAATTTCAGGCTCTATGGCTCTATGATGTGACTCTTTAGGCTCTATAGGTGTATCATGTGATGAATGCACTCTACTTTCATTATGATCATCCTCAGAGTTTTTAGCTTTCTCTACTTTCCTATTGCTACGCTCAGGAACAGTCACATGGTTATCAATTTGCTTACCAGACCTATGTGTAGTGATGGATTGTACATGCTCCTACCCTGAATTAGAACTAGATGCCCCATTAATAGCATATTGCCCCTTGGGATTGGGTATGGGCTGACTTGGAAATTTTTTTTTCTCTTTTTCTCCTACCTGTGTGGCCAACTGACCCATCTGAGTCTCTAACTTAGCAATGACATTAGCGGTCAATTGAGTTGAATTTTTCATTTCCTGAATTGCCTGGGTCGTGGTCAGCATGAATACTTTAAGAGACTCCTCTAGCGATAATCGTTGCCTAGACTAACCTGCAAACTGAGGTGGAACCTGAGCATGAGAGTAGTTCTGATTAAGTGGCCTAAACTGATTCTGATATTGCACTGGTGGGACAACTGGGTTACCAGAAGGTTGACTTAATTTCCATGAAAGATTTGGATGGTTCCTCAGATTAGGATTATATGTATCTCCATAAGGATTGACAAATGGCATTCCTAAATTATTAAGTGAATTTGCTTGTTCAGTGTGACACTCATTATATGCAGGCATAGAAGGACACATTGCAGTTACATGCATAGGACTCGCACAAATAGAACATATTTCATTATGAACATTGTTAACAAAATCTCCTCTATTATTCACAGCTAAGGCATCTACTTTTCTTGTAAGAGCATCTAATCTAGCCTTTATATCTACCTCCTCACTAATCTCATACAACCCTCATTTCTTCACTGTCTGAACTGGCTTTTCCTTACGGTTAGAGAAATCCCATTGCTGGGAGCTCTCTGACAAACCTTCAAGAAAATTATATGCATCATCATCTGTTAGACTCAAGAAACCCCCACCATTCATTGACTCTACCATATTCCTACTTGACTGTGTCAACCCATTATAAAAGTATTGCACTAATCTCCAAGTTTCAAAACCATGATGAGGACATTTAATTTGCAAATCCTTAAACCTCTCCCAACTTTCATAAAATTTTTCATGCTCATCCTAACAAAAATCAGTAATTTCTCTCTTTAAAGCATTAGTTTTATTCATGGGAAAGAATTTTGACAAAAACTTTTTTACCATTGCTGCCCAAGATGTAATAGATCCAGAAGGAAGAGAATTAAGTCATGCTTTGGCCTTATCCTTTAGTGAAAAAGGAAATAGGCGCAAGCGAACAGATTCTTCAGAAAAATTTTGAAATTTAAATGTAGTACATATTTCCAAAAATTCTTTAACATGCAAATAAGTATCCTCTCTATCTAGACCATGAAAAGTGGGAAGAAGATTTATTACCTGTGATTTTAGCTCAAAATGTACGGCTGTAGTTGCAGGCAAAACTATGCATGAAGGAGGATTGGTAGAGATGGGGTGGAACAACTCTCTAAGAGGCTTAATCTCCTCTCCATGTTGACTCATTTTAGATTCTTGTTCTAACTCAATGCTAACTAGCCTGTTTGTATGATCACGTGCCCAAACTTTCATACAACACAAATATCATACAAAAAGAAACAAAGAAAGAAAAAAAAAAAAGCACTTATTTTTTTTTAATTTTATTTTCAATTTTTTATTATTTTTTTAATTATTATTTTTAATTAATTTTTTTTTTTTGATTTTTTTTTTCAAAAAGTAATAAAACAACTAGTAGAAGAAAAACCTAATCAAAAGTCTAAAAACTTATCTTATTCAAGTCCCTGGCAACGACGCCAAAAACTTGTTGTACATTTTAAATTACTCGCAAGTGCACGAACCGTATGAAGGTATAGCTTAGGCAAATACGAGGTTGATCCCTCAGAGACTTGTTCAGTTAAGATCAAATTTTAGACTCAGATTTAGACTTCCTAATCTAGTTGGAAAGATTGATATTCTAGGTTGAGATAAAATAAGAAAAGACTAAACAATAAATCTAAATAAGTAAGACAATTAAAAATCCTAAGACAAAAGTAGTTAATAATTTTAAGGACAAAAATAAAGTAAAACTAAAAGCATATATAATGAATCTAGAGACATAATAAATAAATTCTAAAATAAGAACAACTAATAAATTGAATGAAATAAATTAATAAATTTTAAAACGAAAACAATTAATAACTTGAGTAAAATCAATTAAAATAAACTAAAATAAGGAAATATTAGAAAATAAAATAACTAATTAAATAAAAGACGAAAGTTAAAAAGCGAGACTAAACAAGTAATCGTAAAAGGCTAAGGCTCGGAATCCACCTTGCTAATCCTAACATCAACTATATTTGATCATTAATCTTTCCCAAATTTTACTACATGATAATCTTGCAGTCAAGCTTCGTTACCATGGAAAATATCATCTTTTAAGCCCTAAGTTAATGAAACCAAAAGTATGTTTATTCTAACTTTACAAAAGAATCTTCAAATCATTAATTGTATCCCAACTAGAAATCACAATTAATATTCGCCATTAAAAATCAAAGCTTTCAATTATTAAGAATTATTCAAAGCATGAGAAAAACATGATTAAACTCATCAAAGAAATTATCTCAACAATTGATGAAAGAATAAGCACTAAACATGAATGATCAAGTTTTGGGGAAAAATTAATTCACAAACATAGCATCAATTAAAATTAACAAGGTTTCATCGTCACCTTAACACATAAATTTAGCCTAACATACTAAAGAAACTAAAATAACAATTCTGAAAAATAAACATTATTTAAATAAATTAAAGTAAAAGAAAGAAAACGTTATAGAGTTTAAACGTGAAGAAACTCCAAAAGCATCCTAATATCTCGCAGAAGAAGAAAAACTAATAAAACTAAACTAAATTTTTATCGAATTTCCGCCGCTGCTCTTCGCTCCCTCGCATTGTCTTTCATGTGCCTTATATAGGCACCAATTTTCTTTGTTTAACCGACCTTGGCCAATGGGCCAAAGCTGACTTCTTTTTTTTTTATTTCGTTGGTCTTCAAATTCAAAGTCCAATTGGGACTTGTGGACCAACGGCCAAGGCTTTGACAGCCTTGGTCAACTATTTTTTTTTTAAAATTTCTTTTGCTTTTCTTTTGTTTTATTCTTTCAGAGTCTTCAATAGCTTTTCTTCAAAAAGCTTTTGATCCTTTCTTCTCATGTAGTTTTTTAAAACTTTGCTCCAAGTGCTATTTCATCATCACAATTCTTGATTTGCATGTCCCCATGATCTTCATATTTAATTATTTTCTCATGTACAAACAACTTTTTAGCCCTGAAATATGAAATAGTCTCAAATAAGTGATAAACAAATTAATGAC
This sequence comes from Ehretia macrophylla, assembly GCA_037974665.1. Classification (NCBI taxonomy): domain Eukaryota; kingdom Viridiplantae; phylum Streptophyta; class Magnoliopsida; order Boraginales; family Ehretiaceae; genus Ehretia; species Ehretia macrophylla. The sequence continues at coordinate 28,595,961 of CM075778.1, read as the reverse complement.
TTAATACTTATTAATTATGCTAAAATTGAATGTAACAAAGTCTAATTTAAATATAAAAATATGCAGACCCTGACTTATATCACGTGTGACTCGTATTTGAACTATCTTGTTGATTAACTTTATTTTATAAAACTTCTGGTTATATAATAGCTTGTGTAATATGTGTCATAATCTCCTGATATATGAGCATTACATCAATTACATTAGGTGATATCTTGGCATTCATGCATTGTCCCCTTAAATCGGTAAGTAAGCATTCTCCCCTGAAAGAGATGGTCATTGATGCTGACTGGCGAGAGAATAATAGTTCAACCGGCTATTGGGATCAGTGAAGATGCCCCGAGGTTAAATCCGGACTCTCTTGGCACTTCTTAAATGGTACTTCTTGGCTGGAACTCCTATTTGGAAATCTCGAATAGATCTTCTAGTTGGCATCATATATGGAGGTCTTATTTGATACTCTTATTCGAAAGAATTCGTGTTTATGAGTATTGGTCAGTATTCCTTGCGCACACTCCCACTTGGATTTTTTGTTCGGGATTTTACCTATGGTACCACCTTGATATTTCTATTGGGTATTTTCTTCAGTATTTTCGTCTGGTATTCTTGCCTAGAGATTATTTGGGATTTCTTCTGGACTATTGGTATAACGAGCATATTGGAGATTCTTATATGGTGATTCATAATTAGAGAGATTCTTATTCGGACTTATGGATTCGTATACTTATTCGGAGCCTTTATTTGGCACCCTTAATTAGATTTATTGGTGGTATTTTCTCGGAGTCCCAAGCTGGACTTCTAATTAGGCCTTTATTTGGCAATCTTGAGCCTTAATTTGACAGTTAGAGTTGGGATTCACCGAACTTCCTTCTTGGGAATTTCTTGATATTATCCGGGCATTTTGGATATTAGCTGCATACTCTTCTTAATGGGATTTCTTTTGGTGCTCTCTTAGCATTAGTGAATGGCTTCCTCGTGTGACATTCTTACTGGGCTCCTATTGGGTATTTTCATAGGAGCCTTTATTTAGCTACACCACTCGGGCTTTCTTCAGTGACGTTCGCTCTTCTTAGTCTCTTTCGGTATTACACTTCTTGACTTCAAGTCTGACAGAAACTGTTGCAGTTCTTGGAAGTCATTTCAGCTCAAGAAATTGCAAGGATGCAATTTTTGTAAGGAGGGGAGGATGTGACACCCCGAACCCAGCACTTCATTAATTGCATTCATTAAATGGTTAACTTAAATGTAACTTAGCTAATTACTTCATTTTTTTAATATTTCTATAAATTCAAATGTTTCTTTTCATGCATTTTATATTTTTTATAAAATACTACATATTTTTAGGGGACTATAGCCCCTGACCGTGCGTACATTGCATATCGGGCTCATCGGGAAAAAAAATTCGCCAAATGTCTGATAAATAGTACCAAAGGAATTTTTCCAGATTTTTTAGATTTTTGGCATTTTGTTTTGCTAAAATTTAATCACCCAAGTGACCTATTTACCCTTACTAAAATATCTTAATTGCTTTACCCACCATTTGACCATCTCATGAGAACATTACAAGCCAAGAAACAAAAAAAAAAGGGTAAAAAAAAGGCCAAAAAAGAGTTACGGGAATAGTAACTTCTCCAAAAAAAAAAATTGATCCTTGCTTCATTCTTGCTTCCCAAATTGGTTGTGCTTCGTCCTTAGGACCTTAAGACCATTCTTTGATCTTCAAAAGAGGTGAGGGTGCATTCTATTCTTGTATTAAATTCAATTAAAGTTTGTGCTATTATTTTTATGATATAATATTGTAGTGGTTTAATGCTTGTTCCGTTACTTCTTATATGCTCTAATGACTTCATAAAATATATTTTATGGTTTAAAATGCTTGCTGAATGCTTGAAAATGAAAATAGCACTTAGGAAAGATGACAAATAGTGCCAAACTAGGGTTTCCAAAAAAAATTATAATTTAATTTGATTCGAGGCTTTTAGTAGTTGCTAATAAGGTCCATAAGCGTGGAAAAAATGTTAATTGCACTTGCTATGTTCAAATTTTGAGAAATTTGATCAAAATAGGCTACTTTAATAAAGGGTTTCGGGGTTAACTCAAATCCGGGCACGTTTCGAGGTTATGGCTAGTCTTTATTAAGTATTGAAGCCTTAGAAGTGCTTTCGTTTAGCTTGTTTGGGTTCTGAAATGGGTAATTGTAGTGTAAACCCACAAAAAGGCATTTTCGGTGTTTTCGTGTACATGTACTCTAGGTTATGATTTGGAGGTTCTAAATGAGGTATTTAGGTATCCTTAGATTGGTAGGATGGTTAGCTAGCTTAACTTGATCATTGAATTCCGGTAGGAAGCTAAATAACGTAGTTGAACAAAGGGGAAATGAATGAATTAATTGTTTTAGTACTTGTATTGCTTTGTAGTTGCTCCTATCATGTCTAAATGCTATTCTAAGGTATGTGTGAGCTTTTAGTTAAGTTTTGTGAAAAGTATAATATTGACTCATTTGTGTTCGCATAGTTAATTTCATAATAATTGCTTTATAATTGAGTAATTAAATGTTTATATGCCTTTGTGTAGTGTACGTATTATAGTAGTGAAGTCTCATGAATTAAGTTGCTTAGTTTACATGGCTTTGGTTGAGTATGAATTTAGAATGGACTAAAGGAACTAGTAATGAACCATGGTAATAATTGTTGTTAGTTGATTCTTGATTGATTGGATAAATGTTTAAATGTACTTATGTAACAAGTTCATCTATTCAGAGAAGTTGTGAGTTAACCTATATCGATACTAGTTAAAGATTGAGTAAACATGTTTATATTGCTTATTAATTGTATTATATGTGTAAAAATACACTTATATAACTTATTGGTTAGATGTTATATAGTGTTTCTACTTATATGAATTATCATTGCTATGTATATGTTAGTTGTTATACTATTGTCTTTGAGTAATACTTAGAACATTAAAGAATGTTGCACATGTGATCACTTGAGTTATCTATTGTTTAAATAATGATTAGAATGCATGTTGAACAATGAAATATATTGTTAGTTATGTGAATTAAAGGAAATCAAATAGTGTTAGATAAATTAATGGATTTATGAACTAGCTTTAATTGAGAATAAGAAACCACTTCTTATACATATAGTTGATTGTATTAGATAGTGATAATTGAAGAGAATTGATGCTTTTGGAGAATATTGAGGGAATCTTGACTTAATTTGCACAGGTTTGGCTTCCTAAAAGGTGAGGGATCATTTCTATGTGCATTCTAAGTGTCTTATCTTATTATATGCTAAATGTTCGATACTAAGTGATTTAAGTGTTTTAGTTGGATTAGTTTAGCAATTATAGACTAATAAATGTATCATATTTCATTGTATAGCGTGATTGATGATGTGTGTGCTCAAGGACAACCTCTTTTGTTGTCATCCTCATTTATATATCGGCTTATTTTGTTATATTGTTATTATTATTGTTTCATGTGTTATTGAGTCAATGGTTGCGCAACTTTATCGTCGGGGCAGATGCGATGGGCCTCTCTGGGCAGCAGCGGGCTTGCCAGGGTTGGTTGCTCTAGCTCCGTACCCTATTCCCTCACTCGCCTAGTCAGGAGATTGCCAGGGGGTGTTGGGTTGTAGGATTGGGTACATCCGGAGTACCCTTTAGTGTTTGGGATGCCGGTATATCGTGATCGAGTCGTAGTTCGTGGATCGAGAATTGAAGACTTGGAGTGATACGGGTTATCCATTGTATCCTTTTTAAAGTGTGGTATTAGAATTGTTATACATTGTTTATTTATTGTATTAAATATGTTAAGTTGCTGCATTGCAAGAACCCCCGGTATACTGTTCCCATTTCCCCTTCCTCACTGAGTATACATGTTGTATACTCACCCTCGTTTTTAACACCTTTCATGTTTAATGCTATCGGAGGTAGAAAAGAAGGCTCGAGAGTTTTGTGATTGATTATGCTGGCTTGCGTAGATTGTCATTGAATACAGTTTCATAATTGTAAAGTTAAATTTAGAATGTATTAATAGTTGTGAATGGCTTGTAATGTTATAATATCTTGTAATCTTTACTTTATTGTCTAGTGGCTGCATGCTTGCATATTTTGACTGGTTGACGGACTTAAATTATAAGAAAGAAAACTAGTTAATGTTAGAGTGGTATGATAAGTGAGATTATAATCATGAACCTTTAATAGTTAATGATTGCATGTTTGTATGTTTGATGTTTATGTTAGTCTAAGGCTTGGATAGCTTTGAGATGGGGCATAGTTGGAGTTGGAGTTGTATGAGAATGATGTAGGTTCTATTTGTGGCTTTATTTACTGTTTACAGGTATCCAGTTATCCTATAAACAGGAGAGACTCCGTTCATTTTTTTTTATTTTTGTGACCGGGTTTAGTATTGGGATGAGTATAGATTGTTTAATAGAACTTCTGGTCTCATGAGGGGCCGGGGTGTTACAAATTATGTCATTCACCGATGTAACACTATAATTACTCTATGTTATGGAATAATGCCCTCGTTATGAGAAAATGCTTTGAACCAACCATTCACTATAGGATTTCAGAGGTGGCTTTAGCCGCCTTCCGCGTTGTACTACTATGTCCCATACCATATTTTTCATGCCCCAAGCTTTTGAACTCACAATTGAGACATGTAACTGGAAAATAAAGGGTAAATTTCACACTGAGTCCTCATTGTTTATATATATTTTTAATATAGTCTCTAATGTTTTAAAAAATTCGTAGTGGTCTCTAATATTTACAAAATTTATTCAAAATGGTCCGCATTGTTTAAATTTATCCAATTTGGTCCTTATTTTTTTTCAAAAAAATTCAATTTAGTCCCTATTATTTTTAAAAAAATTCAATTAAGTCCTTGTGCATGATCTCTATTTAGGGACTAAATTAAATTTTGTGAGAAATAATAGAGACTATATTGGCTAATTTTGAACAATAAGGACCAATTTGAATCACTTTATGAACATTGGAGACTAATATGATTTTTTTAAAATATTAAAGACCAACTTGAAAAAAATTGTAAACAATAAGAACTAAGTGTGAAATTTACCTGGAGAATAAATTGTCCTGTGACAATGATTGGCTAAGCCCAAAATGATTAGCATTATTTATTATTTAAATTCATGGCACTAAGTGATAAACATATTCATATCATGTCTTCTATTAATATAAGACGTTAGATATACATAGTAGCATATCCAATTAGGGATTAATAGGGGTTGCAGTGGTCACTAACCTCACTAATTAATTTTATTCATAGGTATTTAGTATAAAAAATAAATTATCTCTGCTGAAAATAATATTATTTGTCTAAAAACCGAATTTATGTTCTAGTTCTTACTTTAAAAAAAAAAAAATCCTAAATCCACCCTTACACATACACCCTATGCCACCGAGTACCACCATGTAAACTGTAACATCCCGACCGTATACCTACAAAGGCTAAGGCCGAAACGCGACATTCATAACTAGTAAATCTGTAAATTGAAAGCTTAACAACCTGTACATCCATTTTTATATTCCATCGGAGTTCAAAAAAAAATCAACCAAGTCATCGGCCCTAGAAAGGTATCTATAACCTGATACATATGTACAAGACCTTAACCCTCCTGTTCAAGCATAATGTCTTACCGACATTTAGGTTTCTGGGCCTCAAAAGAATATAAGTATTTAGTTACATTAGAGTTGTCCAAAAGAATATGTTATACATCATTTTTATCTCTAGCACATCAACAAATAGTGATCACATAAAGCAGAAGTCCTCGGGATTACACCAAGGAGTTCTGTAATCATCTTGAGTGGCTTGCTCAGGCTCTACCTCACCTGAAATGTTAAAAGAGGGGTGAGCTAAATCCTCACGTATAGCTCAATGAGGGTGAACAAGAAAGGTTTTCATAAAAGGTTTTATCTTTTCACAAACGGTTAATAAAATATGTCATGCACATAACCACACAAAAGTATCCTTAGCCCAAGTCTTCAATTAAAAATGAGAGGGTCGAGATATTCCGGCAAACCCAGAGGTCCTGTCACTTCCTCTATTAACAATGGGAGGGTCGAGATATACCAGCAAATCCGGAGGTCCCGTCACTTCCTCCATTAACAATGGTTATAACCGCCGCGCATATACAACTCAAATGTGTTTGTAATTATCAATGGATGTTAAACAATCAGATAGTATTTATGCATATACAACACTTGTGGAGTTTCAAGTAATGCCAAGTATCATAGGATAGAGAAAAGACATCAATAGACTACTTAAAACGACAAGAAAACGCAAACACAAGTGAAACTATGGATCCCTTGCAATGTTTCTGCATTAGCCTAACTTATGAGACAATTCTACCTATGTTTCTGAACTCCAATACATCTTATTTTGGTATAGAATCGAAGCTTATCGAATATAGATAACTCTATAATCAAACAGAACTCAATTCGGAGTTGAATTGAGTGAGATAGGGCATCTGGAAAAATATTGTTCGAATCTGTTTAAAAAATCCGGACAAGTCATCCGGTCGAGTTACTCGACCGGATTTACTCGACCGGATCATGGTTAGAGAGTATCCGGACGAGTTACTTGATTGGATTTACTCGACCAGATTGAGCATTTTACACACGAAATTGACTTTTTTTTGCTCCAAACTTAATTTTTCAAGCTCATTCCATGTAGACAACTAAACTCAACCGTAAACAACATTAAACCACAAGTTTTCTAGCTCCTAAACTCATACAACTCAAGTACAACACCAAATCTTCTCAACATTCAACTTGGCACCCAAGTTCAAAACTCCATTTTTTTTTCTTTCTTCCAAACTACCAACAACTTAAGCATATCTTACTCATAAATTACTTCACATAACTAATGTCACAACATATCATAATTAACCACAAGTTCTAAAGACAAGTTCAAAGCAAGAATAGCAATACAACCAATTCTTGAAACCCTAGATGAACAAGCTAAGTTCAAAATCATGAAACAAGCTTACACATACTCATTATCATGCTTACTACACCTATATAACTCATCAAACATATTTCACATGTTTTTATAAAACATTTAGAAAAATTCTCTCACCTTGCTTAAGGGTTTGAATGTACGCAATGGTGCAAGCAAGGCTTAGAAATGCAAGAAGTTGAGTTGAAAATGCTATGTAGTGGTGTGATTCTTCCTCCCCTTCTTCTTCTCTCTTGTCTTGGTTGAGTTCTCTAGTGTGTGTGTAGAGATTTTATGTGTGTTGAGTGGTATAGTATGTGTTGTAGGGATTTGGTGTATGTTTTGTGTATATTATGTGTTGATAGAATAATATCTAAAACCAAAAGACCACCTTGCCCTTGTAACTTAATGCTATTTATTCCATGTCATTCTAGTTGTAATCTAATTGCTTTAGTTAGCTAGCATACGAATTGGAACCCAATTAACATATAGGACATCTAAATTACTCAAATACACGTTAATCAATACAATGCACGTAAATCGAGACAAATGATATTAAAACAATATAAATGCACATAAATCAATATAAAAGCATACAAAATAATTTAATTATGTATGATATGGCCTATATGCATATGTGGTCTCGGACTGGGCTTTACATAAGCACCACTCAAATTACATCATAAAATAATAATCACTACCATTTCAGTTGTATAGGTCAAAGAAATTAGCAGTTGGATGTGACTAATCAAAATTTATTGAATTGAAAACTCGAATATACATTAAGCCACGTGATAGCCTCAAATAATCACTATTGTTTTAGTTCTTCCCTAAGCAATCTAGGGAAGAACTACAAAAACAATTCTAGTTGTATGAGCAACATATGCGTGAATACAACGGGTGATAGTAGGATGAAGAAGGAAAAAGAAAAGGGAAATACAAAAGAAGAATAAAGCGAAATAATTTTTTGTGGCAGTTTAAACGGATAAAGGCCTTGAAGTTCGTTCAATTTTTTCTCGTTGGCTCTTTTTTTTTTGTCAAGAAGCATATTTGGGATTAAATAGGAAAAGTTACAAACAAAAGGCCAAGAGAAATCTGGCCCAAACACAAACTAACTAAAATAAAGGGTCGTATATATAAATAAAGGGTTATGCACAGAATCCTGACTTAGTGGCCCAACAATCAAGACCGGAATGAAAACCAAACGTGGCCCAACATATTTAATATTTAATAGCTCATTTACAATTCAAAGTCCTTTAATAATCATTTTACAATTATATAAATAATCGTACGACTAATAGACTCTTTTTACCCTAACAATATATTAGCTTACAAAGGCTATCTAGCACTTATTGATCTCTCTTTATGTTACGAGAAGTATTTTTTATTTTTTTTAGTTAGAAGATAAAATTTATATTATTAAACAAATGATACAACAAAATGTCCGGCCCAACAGGACATACACAAAGCCTAATAAGAAAAAAACGTATAGAGACTAAACATAATTATAAAGGCCAAGATACAAGTCCAAACCCAGCGTCGAAGATGAACGAGGCTAAGCAATCTATCAAAGTTGTAGGATGTAAAAATACATAGGCAGGAGAGCATCAGGGGGAGTTATTCTTTATCGGTGGCCCTTATGGTAGAATCAGTCGAAAGGTGATTGATTTCTAGGTTTCGTCGTAAACCTAATTGGTTACTAAGCTCTTGGGGAAGATTAGTCTGTTATCTATAGAATAACTTTTATCCAAATCTTTTCTAGAGATATCCATATTCTTGGAAAGACAAACCACGTGTTTCACCGCTTGTGAAGGCCCTCGTCAATTCTTAGAATGGAGGTGTTGGTACAACCGAACTGTATCCATCCGAGATGTTGAAATCATAATTAATCACTTACTTACATAACCTGGAGGTGTTGGTACAACCAAACTGTAACAACCCGTGTAACGCCCCGGACCCAGCTCCCACGCCTGCAGGGATACGCCTCGCCACAAGGGGACGAGCACGTACCGAGGCCATGGCAAACCTGCCCGAAAGCGCACTATGTCGATATTGTCCGCTTTGGCGCCCATACGCCTCACGGCTTTGCTTCCCCCAGCCACTGCCAGGAAAAGGCCTCGACACGATACAAGGAGCACTTACCCACTTATATCAAGCAGCCCAGAAGCGTAGCCCTCCGATGTGGGATGCGATTCCTCACATTCACCCCCCCTTAAGGAGGCCCGCGCCCTCGCGGGCTAACGGCACAAAGGAAGGTTGGCTCTGATACCACCTTTGTAACGCCCCGGACCCAGCTCCCACGCCTGCAGGGATACGCCTCGCCACAAGGGGACGAGCACGCACCGAGGCCATGGCGAACCTGCCCGAAAGCGCACTATGTCGATATTGTCCGCTTTGGCGCCCATACGCCTCACGGCTTTGCTTCCCCCAGCCACTGCCAGGAAAAGGCCTCGACACGATACAAGGAGCACTTACCCACTTATATCAAGCAGCCCAGAAGCGTAGCCCTCCGATGTGGGATGCGATTCCTCACAACCCGGACCTAATAGCACATTGTACATATTTGCATACAATTATGTGTTATTTTAAGTGTTTATATGTATATATGTATTTATTTTAGATTTTGAAATTACATAGTTCTTTATTTTTCTTCTACTTTGTCTATTTTCCTTTAATGTGTACTAATGTATATTTAATTTAAATAAAAATATTTAACTATTATTTTGTAATTTATATTATATGGGATTGTTCCTAGTACTTAGTAGACTTATTTTTATCATTTTAAAACGAGTCTTGAGCCTATGATAAAAATTATAAGTATTTTATTTTACAAATTTCATATTTTTTCCTTAGAATACGTTTATTTTTGGGCATGCGTTCATAAATTTTATTTTCATAGCACATTGGGAAGGCGGGTAGAAAAATTGATTTGTGCCTTGTATGAATAGTAAATACTAGACTACTTACTTGGGCTTTTGTAATTGCATATATTTTGGGCAATATTTAGCTAATCTATACAATTTTTCCTAAATAAAACCAAGGCCCAATCTAATATATATCTATCTATGTATCTATATATTACATACATATACATATATACATATTAAAAAGCATGAAACAAGAAAAAGAATGGCCTTGAGGCCTTGAGCTACATGGAGTAAGAAAAGAGAAAAATCTTTTTCCATCTTGCTATTGTGTGATCATCTAAAGAATTTTGAGGTGTTTACAAGCTATCCTAAGCCTAAACCTAGCATCTTCAAACTTCTTTGGTGAGAGATTTTGCATTTTTCATGAATTTTAAAGTTTATATCATATGTTGTAATTTCTAGATTTGTTGATATTTGGTAATGTAAAGCTTGATTGTGGTTTAGTATAGTGTCTACATGCTATATAGACTAGTTTTATGTAATTGAATAGCTTGGATTGTGGTTTATTGCAAATGGTTGATTGTAGAAGATAATGAATAGTATTTTTCTAGGGTTGTTGTTAATTGTTGATTCTAAGCTTACTTATTTGATATCTAATGATGTCATAAGTGTTATTGAATCTAGGTAAGTGTTTAGAATGGATTAAACTTGCATAAACTTGTTAAATTGGATTGAATCTAAAGGGGTCATTTGTAGATTGGTTGACTGGGTGTGTTCGAATGCCATAGTAGGTATTTATTATGTTAGGTAGTTCATAAAATGCTTTTATGACATTAATTAGAGAGGTGGTTCAGGTAGTTGTAGTATAAAGTGTATATGAGGCTTTTGTGATAGATGAAGTTAAAAGTGAGTTTTCTTAGCCTATAAGGGTGTCATAAAGTGGCCTTAGAAAGATAGAATGGTTGGATTGTGATTTGCTTGAGTTTTGTTTGTATGTACTTGTATTGGACTTAAGGGCCTAGTTTATAGAAATATTGATAGTTGTAGGTAATTGCCTTATAATTGATTAGCTAAGTGTCTAAATACTTTTGTATAGCATGTGTATTCTATTAGTGAAGTTTCGTGAATTGAGTTGCTTGATTACTTTGTTAGAATATGAGTATACCTTGTTTACACTATACATTGTTATATTAATTATTGATTGTAACTTATGTGTGATGGCAACCTACTTTGTTGTCCCTCGATTTTGTGTTTATCGGATTATCTTGCTTATATTGCTACGTGATTATGTGCTATGTGCTTGAGTATCATATTGTGTTCCTTATGTTTAAGCATTTATATGTGTGAGAACTAAGTGTTATGTGGGGCAAAGTGCCTTGGGGCCACTTCTTGAGCCGTAGGAGCCACCTCTAGTGTCTTGTACATATCTTGCTATCTTATTCTTTCTTCTATTGTTATCGTGGTTGCGCAACCATTCAACACGGATGTGGTGGTCACCACTGGGCGGTAACGAGCTTGCCAGTGGTTGTTCATCCTCCGTAGCTATTCCCTCTTTCGCTAGGGATGCCGCCCAAGGAGAGTTAGGTCATAGGATAACGGGGTGTTATATCTAAAGTACCCCCGTTTGGTGTATAGGGATGCCAACTTATGGATTTCTTGTTATCGACATCATTATTATTATCTATTTGAGTTCGTGGCTCGTGGTTTGTGATTCGTGGATCGTGGTTCGAGCTTGTAGACAACATTGTATCCTTTTAATTAAGTAACTTTTGCTTGGACCCTAAATCCTTGGAAAGTTACCATTGTTAGTGTTTTCTTATATGTCATTAATGCTTTGTTGGTCTTTGATTGGTTATATGATATTATTACCTGGATGGTCTTTATTTGCTTATAAGTTGTTGTTTAATTTATAGTTTGTCAAATGTATTGCTCAACTGTGTTATCCTAAATGAAAGTTTATGTTGTTAGTTGTATAATTGACCTATATGCATTGCACGAAAGGTTTTCAAGACTCCCCGGATATTTGTTTCCCTCCCTCACTGAACAATTGTGTTTGCTCATTCCCTTTTTCTAACCATTTCAGGTGAGACAAGTTCGGTTCCCTCAGAGGTTGAGAAGAAGAAGGCTCGAGAGTCTCCTTGATTGGATGTTTTAGCTTTAGTTGATTGTTTCTATGTAAATTTGTGATAGTTATGTATTCTTTTAAGGCCTGTGTGCCTTGTATATGTCTGGTTGTTGTAAAGAATGTAACAAGTGAAGGATAACTTAGTATGTCGGTATGTAATAATATAGGTAATGCTTTAGTTAGTCGTAACCTAACTAGAATACTATAATCTATTTTTGCTAGAAAGGTACTAGGACTACTAATTGAATCAGAAATGAATGGGATTAGGTTAAAGTTGATTAAATGACTTAATATCTAAGTTAGATAAATAAAGAATATTATAGTGGTATGATAATCGAAATTATGACTTCAGTAATTTAGTAACTATGGAAATGCTTGTATAAATGTTATCTTGTTGTTATGGTCCATTTATTTTGCGTGATGGTTTGTGGATAGGCCTAGAAACAAGGGAAATTCTGTTCATTTTCTCTAGTTTTTCATGACCTCGGGATTTGGATTGGAGCTCCAGTCTCGTGAAGATCAAGGTGTTACACAAACTGTATCCATTTGAGGAAGTTTCATATTGCCATTGGTTTACCAAACTAGGCGTATGTGTATTCTTAATTAACGAAAACATGATTTTAAGTTTATGCATGATTAATCAAGTAATACTTGATAAGTAAAAAAAAATATGAGATAGAAAATAATCTGAATCCAATAATTATATATAAAAAATATCCTCACTTATTACTACCTCGAATCTCGAGTTTAATGTGTCATAATAACAATTACAATAAAGAAGGTCATATAGAAAATCAAGAAGTCTAAAAAATACTTATCGAAAATAATGGATTTTAATTCTCCAGAATGACTTTCATTTGGCTATGGCCTCCTCGATTCGGGCTTTGAACTGAACTAAATTACTTTTAAACTAACAAAACAATAGAAAGCTAACAACAACAAGAACAAAATCTAATAAATGAATGGTGTCCAAATGAAATGGAAAGGGGGTATTTATAGAAGAAAATTGGTTACTAAGGGGAGCTCCAACAGCTCCCCCAAATGCCTAAAATCATCAAATTTGGGGGAGTTGTTGGTGCTATATAGCTCCAACAGCTCCCCCAAATGATCCCCTATATTTTAGGGGATAAATGTTTTGAAATTTGTATCCCTCATTGCTGGGGGATCAAATCACTCCCCCATCCATCCCCCATAGTTTTTAATGTTATAGAAGTAGAAATTTTCTAAATAGGAGAGTTGTTGGAGTAAAACGAAAATAGGGATTCTATAAAATAAGGGATTGGTTAAAAATAGGGGAGCTGTTGGAGTGAAACTGAAAAAGTAAATCTGTAAAAATAGTAAAAATGCTTCAAATCCCCTAAATGTAAGAAAAAAATAGGGGAGCTGTTGGAGATGGCCTAATCTGCACTTACTATTTGCACAATACTATTCCGCGGTTACTATTTGCACAGTACTATTCCACTGTTACTATTTAAACATTACTATTCACGTGTTCACTATTTGCACAGTACTATTCACACATTTTGCACACAGTTTTATTGTTCACTCACAGCCAATTACTGTTTACACGTTGAATATTACTATTCACGCATTGACCGTTAACTTTGACTTTGACCAAAAGTTGACCAAGGGTATTTCAACATTTTTCGACATCCTGAGTCCGTTTTCACACTCTATTTGGCCAAATTCAATCTCGATTTGTTCGTGTCAAGGTCGTTCTACCTTTCTCTTTTAGTGTTGTATCGACGATCGTTTCCAAATATTGGCATTTGATATCATTTTTGCCATTTTTGCTTCAAAATCTACATTGTACTAAATTTGTATCAAATGTTCAATTTAAACTTACAATAATAGTGCAATCGTACATGATTTAATGGGTTAAAATATGAAAAATATGAATTTACCAGAGATGCTCCAACAACGTGAAATAGTGAGCCAAGCCAACCCTACAGCGTTGGACGTTAACCCAAATGAGATCTTCTTCGAGGCAACTGGTGGGTCAATGAGGGGGTACATATACATACTAACGTAGTAAGAAATCGATGTTGTTGTCACTCAGATGACGGAGACCATTAGACGACAACTTGAGGAGCAGCAGCGTCACCAAATTGAGGAATAGGAGCAGCAGATTTGTCAGATTGAGGAATAGAAGCAGTAACGTCGCATGTTGAAGCAGTAGGAACTTCAGCAACATCGCTGTTGGAGAAACAGGAGCATCAGCAGCAGCGATAGGCACAAACAGATCTGGTGAGCCTCAAGATGAAGAAGAAAGACAAGATCGCCAAGCTACAAGACAACTGTTTACTCCTTAATCAAGACCAGCATGATAATTAGAAGATTTTAGTTTTTTTTGTAAATTTTTAAAACTAATTTTATACAATATTTTATTCATGTTCTAAATATTAACATATGTATATATTTAATTTTAATTTTTTGTAAATATTAATATTTTATTTTAATTTTTTGTAAATATTAATATTTTTTTTAATATTTTTTTAAAAAAATGGAAGGTGGGGACCAGACGACAAAAAATGATTAATTATAAAATTTTAATTAATAAATTAATTTTTTAAAAAAATTGAGTTTTGGGACGATGGGGTGAGAAACATAAAAGAAAGTTACATTTTCCTTTTTTTTTTTTTTGGCAACAAAATGTTGACGAAATACCACTTTGGCAATGAAGGTTGAGGCGTCAAGCTTGTTATCGTCGTCCCTTCATTGCCCGTGGTCCTATGCTACCCAGACAAATTTTCTTGTAGTATTTTTATTTCTTTTTTCCAAATGAAATAGAGTAACTCAAATTAAGCTCGACAGGTTGAACATTAACCTGTAATATCCAGAGGCATGTAAGTTTAGAAGTTCACTTTTTATGATCTAATATTATTCCAAATTTCGTATTAATTCCATTCAAATAATAATTCTTAGTTTATATATGCTTCTATTATGATGTGTTCTTAGAAAAAGAAAAATTATATTCTAAACTGATGAAATTGAATCTCTACTAATAGTAATATGATTCTTCATCATTGTTTCCTTCACTAATTTTAGTACATTATGTTTACACAAGTCTCAAACTTGTTATGCTAATGCTCCTTCCTAATATTATGGATCTTCTACATAAGTCTACGGCTTATCAGCACGAGCCATGAAAGCTTTAATCATAGGCTTAAACTTTTCTACACCTTTTAAAATTCCCAAGAACATAAGTCGATATAAAACCACCATGCCAAATACAATAGCAACATCAACCCACTTAGAGTAAGCCATCTCCATCTGCCAAACATTTCTCAAAATCCAATCACCATTAATTGTAGGAGGTCCTCTTGCTTGCTCGTTAGGAAATGTCAATCCTTCAAATTCATTTTTGTATAAACCTTCATTTGTATACTTGAGGAATGAAATATAATACATTGGGTATCGCCAAAATGTCTTAGGAAGATCATTTGGCAAGCGAAAGAACCCTCCATTTAATATCATCACACCTTGAATTCCAGCACCTGTTATGATTCCCATGAGAAAATCTGGCACAATGCTTGCAACAATCATCATTAGGCTTTCAACCAACATCATGCACGCGAAGAGCAATAAACTAAAATAGACAAAGTGGCTTATCTCCTTCTGAAGGCCGACAAGATAATAAGCCATTGCTCCTGGTGCTAGAGAAATTAGTAGCAAGTATGGGATGGAAGATAAAGTGTTTCCAACAACAAAGGCAAAAACACCATAGTGCCCATTTAATCTCTCTCTAGTAAAAATCTGGTTTTGCATGTGAATTAAAAGTGAAATGTTAGTATATGAGATCAGAGAATAATCATGAATATCATAAACTAATTAATATATATCTAAAAAAGCTATTGAAAATTAAGTTTCATAATGCCTACTTTTATGTCCTCTACGAAAGATGGGAATCCAGCAATTGCCATCAATGTTAAGAATACAACAACAAACATAAGCATTGAACATCTGGCCTGCACAGGGATGTTAAACATAAATGAGTGAATTAGCTTGATGAGTAAACAACTCTCAAGTAGATTAGGGTCTTGCTAGTCATCAATAACAAAAAAAATTCAACTCTTATTTTAAAGATACTACAAAATTTTAGTAGTATCTTTTGCAATACTCTATTTAAAAAAAAACTAAAAAACAGTTGCAATAAGTGTCTTATTATAATGTTTACTCGGCCTTTGTATAACCTAAAATGTTTTGCAACTGTTTTATTTAATTACAATGGCAAAAAAATTTATTATCATTTTTAGTTAAAAATTACTCATGAGATTACCTTTTTCGCAATAGTTTTAAATTATAATTTAATTTTAATGGTTTAAAAAAACATTTTTTTATTATTTACGAAGACGCGTTTGGATCAGTAAAAATTTACAACTATTTGTAGCATTTTTATCATAGTTTTTATGTGTTGTAATAGATAAAAAAAAAAAAAAAAAATATGGTAGCATGATATTGCACGAAATGCCTATTGAGTAACATTTTGTCCAATTCTTTACCTGGATAGAACCATAGTCAGACCCAACATCATAAAAAGTTGTCCCAACACCCAAGTACAAAGTAAAATATATGGCAAAGCGAAGCCAATAATAGCCTAGATCCCGATACATATTCACGAAGGATCTTCTCGTGAGAACAAGGCATTGTGTTACAAAGTTTGCTTGGCTTCCTATCTTCTCCAATGATCCACCATTCTATCATAAATTAAGTTCCGATAAGTGATTAAGTTAACCATGAATAGAAAGAAGATAAATCATGATCTATAAAGACTGCAATATATTGTACCTGTTGGCATATCTCATATACTCTTTGTTGAACATGCTGGCAAGCTTCTGATGACTTGTATGAATTGACAAGAATGTCGATTGCTTCTCCAGCATTTATATTTCCATGAAGTCCTTGTTCAATGTCCTAATATTAATATTAATAGTCATAGTCTCATAGACTATATATATACGATGAATAACGCTTTTTCTAATTCTTAATAGCCGAAGGTGCTACTTACAACATAAAAGTCCTTGTTAATTGTTCTGAGGTAGTGGTCAGATGGATTCCTCATATGTGGACAAGGAAAGCCATTCAAAGCAAAAAACTGGATCAAAAAGTGAACAAGTATGAGAATTTTTACCTTTTATTGAATAGTTAAGATGTTATTGCAATTGTTCATAATCAATCTAATAATGAACGTGATAAACTTGAAAGGTAATTTACCTCATTTGCTGTTGAAGTGGAACCAAAATAGAGCATTCTACCACAAGCCAAAAGACACAGATTTTGGAAAAGCTCAAATACTTCACTACTTGGTTGATGAATAGATGCAATGACAGTCCTCCTATCTTCTTTAGCGAGCTTTACTATACGATTCATGACATGGTAGGATGCAGCACTGTCTAGTCCACTCGTAGGCTCATCAAGGAAGAGAAGCTTTGGTCGTGTTAAGATTTCAATACAAATGCTCACTCTTCTCTTTTGACCACCACTAAGCCCTTTGACACTCCACCCTCCGATTCTTGTGTCCATGGCATCTTGCAACCCCATCTCTTTAATTGTAGCTTCAGCTCTTTGCTGTTTTTCAGCTCTAGACATGGAGTCAGGGAGTTGTACTTGAGCTGAGTAGTATACAGTTTCTCTCACTGTTAGTGTTGTCATCAGTATGTCATCTTGAGTCACATAAGCCTAAACAGTTATGTACCTCTCTTAGAAATAATTTAAACAATAAAAAATAAAAGCATGAAATCTAGAAGGATGACTTGATCTCATAATAGAGAAGTGAACATTTGGTTGAACAAAAATGATTGGTTTTCCCTTTTCATTAAAGAAAAAGACTTGATTCAAGATAAATAGGAAAAAATAACTTCTACTCAAATGACACAAATAATTAAACAAGATTCATTATCTATATATTTTTTTTTTTTACCGAAGTGCCAAAAGCTAGTGTCTGCTTGGAGCCATTGATAAGGATGTCTCCAGATTGCCTTGTATTTGGTTCCAATCTCCGTGCATTTATATTGAAAAGATTATAAGTTAAAAAAAAATAGCTAAACTAATGGGTAAATTTCACCACTAATCCTCAATATTGATTTGTTTTCTCAATTTAGTACTCAATATTACAAACATTACAAAACAAGTCCTCTATATATACTAAAAATGATGCAATTAGTTTGGGATTAGCTTTTAATTAAAAACCATAATTCCAATCCCATTACATTTGTTATTAGACACTAGTCCCAAATCAAGTTAGGATTAAGGATTCATCAGAAACCCTGATCCCAATCTGATTATGGTTTTGATGAAACCCTAATCCAAAATTATTTGAAATTAGGGATTTGTCAGAAACCCTAGTCCCTATCTAATTGAGGCTTATGATTAAACCATAAGCCTAAATCACTTTGGGATTAAGTTTTAATTAGAAAACCTAATCTTAAAATTAGGGTTAGGGTTTAATTGAGATTCCAACACAATTAGGATTTTGGTTGGACCTTAATCCCAAATTGATTGGGCGTTTATGATGAAACCCCATTCTCAAATTTAGGAGAGTTTTATCATAAACCATAATCCAATCAAATGAGGGCTTAATATCAAAATCCGAATTTGAGTAAAGCTTGAAACCATATCTTGATATGATAGGGCTTAATCTCAAAATACTCTATCTGATTAGGGCTTAATTTCAACCTGATTTGATTAGGGTTTAATCCTAAAATTT
Source organism: Ehretia macrophylla (assembly GCA_037974665.1). NCBI lineage: Eukaryota > Viridiplantae > Streptophyta > Magnoliopsida > Boraginales > Ehretiaceae > Ehretia > Ehretia macrophylla. The sequence continues at coordinate 28,577,299 of CM075778.1, read as the reverse complement.
GATATTAATATAAAGCTTACTGATGGTATATATCTGATTGCTGAATGAATGAATATACTTCTAATTTTTACAAATATTATTTTAATTAGAACTTTAGGAGATTTATGTTATTATCCTAAGAGTTATCTTTGAAAATACACATTTGGGGCATACGTACAATCGTCAATATACGAAAATGGAGTTAATCAACGTCCGAAAATTAGCTGGGTTGACTTTTATTTGGGAAAAAACCCTTGTATTGGGTTGTGTTGGAATGAGTGGGTATGTGTATCTTTCCTAAACTCTATTTTAATTTACACCCATGAGAGCAAGTTAGAAATCTTAGGACCTTTGAGTTGTAGCCATAAATTTACAGAAAAAAAGAAGTGTTTAACCCTTTAACATTATTACCTGCAAACGCATCTAGAAGAGTCGATTTGCCGCAGCCAGAAGGACCCATGATAGCTAAAACTTCACCAGGCTCAACGTATCCAGTTACCCCTTGCAAGATCGGCCGACGTCCTCTTTTCTTGTCCGGCACCGTAACCCATAAGTCCTTCCACGTCAAGAAAATTCCATTTCCACCATTTCCCTTTGATGCCAAATTATTAGCAGAGTTATATTTCTCTTCATTTTTTTGTGGTGCAAGATTTTCCATTTCAAATGAACTTTCTATCCTGGATGAGTCCTTCCTTCGAGATGGTGCATCTACAACATCAATATGAGGTGGTGGTGGAACATTAGGAGGTAACATCCGAATGGGAACTTTTTTGAATTATCAAATTGCTCTTGATCATCTTCTTTCAGAGGAAATTAATATTATTCTACTAATTTGGACTAATAATAAATTTTTTACATAGTTAATAGAACCTACATATATAAGTTTCGTTAATATGTGAAAGACTTACATTAGTACATACTGATCATGATTAAAGCTCCTACAAACTTACCAGTCTCAGAAGGATGTCTCTCACGTGATGATACGGGCTCTTCGGGGAGTGCTTTCGTGTAAGTAGGACTAGGTGTCCATCGAGGAACGTCGATTGGCGACTCCTTGAAGGACATTGTTTGGATACGGGAGTTGAAATGAGAGAAGGGATTTTGTTTCTTGAGACTATTGTTGAATGAGCTGCCACAAGTTACGTACCCACCTATATATAGGCCATGCATTGATGGCGTGAAACATGTGCTCAGGGGCAGATTCGGGTATTCAAATTTATGATGTGTAATAATACAGTAAAAAAAGTTAGAGTATGTATTTATATAGTAAAAAATAACGTTCTTGTAAATGTATGATGAGGATGGTAACTGTTTAGGTTCTGGAGTTACTGGTTTTGTTTTAGCAACAAAGGGCTAAAACTTGTTACTGACTGTCGTCTGAGAAGACGATGTACCTGCAGTACCTGCATGAACACCTGTTAACTGTTTTTGAAGGGTCAAAGTCCCCAAAACTGTGAGGTTTCTATCTAGGGATGACTGGGTAGAAATGTGTGTATGGGTTATTTGTTTATCTTCAACCTTGATTGGGGTTGATGACTGAGCTGGAGAAGCTGTTGGTATGCTGGTTTTCTGAGCATAGGAACTAAGTTTTTTTTTTTTTTTTTTTAAGTTAAAATTGTGCAGAAGTACACCCTTATGTGATAATAAATCTGTCACTGCATGTACTTACATATGTACATAGTAGTCTTTTTGCTTTTTTTACACAGAAGAGGTTAAGTCGGGTAATTACATAGTCATTTTCTAAGATGTTTCATTTTGTTTCTTCTTTTCGAAAAGCATAATAAATTGTACCGAAAGATGCTTAATTATTTTAAGGTCGACTGATTGTTGCAATTCAAAATTAATAAACTAAATTTATCGTCTCTGTCTCGCTATAAAGGGCAAATCTCACAAGAATTAGTCTCTATTGTTGACATATTTTAGATGATTAGTCCCTATCTATTATTTCATAGGTCATACGATTAGTCTCTATTGTTTGTGAAAAATTCACTATTAATCCTTATTATTTACAAAATGGTGAGGCTTTTATAAACATTGAGAACTAATAGAGAGACTTTTACAAATAATAGGGACCAAATGAATGATTTTTAAAATAATGAGGACTACTAGTGGGACTTTTACAAATAATAGAAACTAATTGCGTGATTTCTAAAATAATTAAGACTATTTATTTAAAACTAATAAATAATAGGGAATATTTATCCAATTTGCCAAGCTATAAACATAAAACACGTTTATCCTCCATAGTTGGTCATAATTTTCTTGCAATTATTAGTCATCGATTTGATGGGCTATATTTATAGAAAAATATTAAATATCACTTTTTATGTGTATACTTAGTTATATTATAAAATAAAATAAAAATTATTATTTTAACATATCAATTAAATATTTACGTAAAAAATAATATTTAAATAATAAAAATAAAATAATATTTAATAATACTCATATTTATAACCATAGATCATGTGTACGTAATAATCTTTTCCCAAGGTCAAATCAATAACTTCGTAAGAATAAGCTCTTTTCTCCAAGGTCAACATCAATAACTTCGTACGACTAAGCTCAACCACAATTCCTCGTCCTACCAACCTTAATTTGTGCTATTAAACTCCTTTAAATGTCCAGACAAGGACCACTTTTCCTCGTCCTGTCCTTCTTCAAAAAATATCAAGAAACAAAACAAAACAAAACGTCTTCTATCATACATAATTTACTCTTCATCAAAGAAAATTCTTGAAAACGTTTAAAAATTTAGACGTTTATCTTGGACGTTTCCAAACATCCCATGCATCCCGGTGCATTGAAATGTATTTGGCGTGTATTGATGCCAAAGACCCTGTTGCATTAGAAAATGTTCCAATGTAATTAAGTGGTTTTGAAGAATGACACTTCATCAAATTCCTCAACTGTGTACACTTGTCACCATTATAATGGCTGCTTCAAAAAATATCTGTGCTTTAAACAGGCTCCGTTGACTCTTAAAGCCACCATGAGATTAATTTGCATTCATAGCCCCTGCTAACCACAATATTCACCAACTTGTTAAAATAATAAATAATATAATTAATCTCTCTAATTAATTTAATATATGATTAAATATTTTTATAGTCACTTTATTATCTCATTAGTTCTGTTTTGACTATCTAACTATTTTTGGTCTTATTTTGACTATTCAACTATCAATTGGATTTTATCTTAGTCATTTCGTCAATTTTTTTCGTTAAAATAGATTAATTGTTAAAAGATAAAATTGTAAAATAATCCATTAAATTTGCAAATAATTTTAATTTGGAGACAAGAACATAATTCATTTAATTGACTTTACGATTTTATCTTTAAGAATTAGTCTATTTTAACAAAAAAAAATTGATGGAATGGCCAAAATGAAACTTAAATAATAGTTGAATGGCCAAAATAAAACCAAAAATAGTTTGATAACGAAACAAGACTAGAGAGATAGTTTAGTGGCTATAGAAATATTTTACTCTTTAATATAATATCATAACCTAGTTGAAAAAGGTCTTATGTTCAAAACTCATCTCTACCTATTTATAAAATTATATCAACATGTAAGGTCATGAGTTCAAGTCTTGATGCTACCCATATAGGGTATCTCCAATTGTATGTACTATTTACAAAAACTTATCATTTTTGGTAATTTTTAGAGACCTCAGTTTCTATTTTAACTCAAATCTCTAATGGGACTTACCACTTTTTAGAGATTTACACCTAAATAGAGACCTAATCACTTTTTGGGACTCTAAATTTAGAGCGAAAAAAGTAAATTGGTATCTCTATTTTAACTCAAATCTCTAAAAAGTGATGGACCCCATTAGAAATTTGAGTTAAAATAGAGACTCGAGTCTCTAAAAATTACCAAAAATAGTAAGCTTTTATAAATAGTACACTATTTTTCTTGCCATTAGAAATACCCTAAAAGAATTAAAACCTTTCAATCCTATAAAGTGGATGTCGTCTGCACTTGTACGGGTATGTTAAATTTCACACTTAGTCCTTATTATTTATACTTTTTTTAAGTTGGTCCTTAATATTCTCAGAAAATTATATTAGTCCATAATATTTACAAAGTGATTCAAAATGGTCCATTTTATTCAAAACTAGCCAATTTAGTCTCTATTATTTCCCATAAAATTTAATTTAGTCTCCAAATAGGGACCACGTGCATGGACTGAATTGAATTTTTTTAGGAAATGAAAGTGATTGAATTGAATTTTTTGAAAAATAATAAAGACCAAATTGGATAAGTTTGAACAATATGGACCATTTTGAATAATTTTTGTAAACATTAGGGACCACTATGAATTTTTTAAAACATTAGTGACTACATTAAAAAAATATGCAAACAATAGGGATTAAATGTAATTTTATATAACATATCCTTCTCTAATACATTAATGTTTTAGATGAGATAATAATTTAACACAAGTACATAAATACCCCCACAATCTAGAACATCATTAATGGAGCTTGGGGCTCATTAACATTGCAGAAGTCACCCTTTCTAAAAAAGAATTACTTCTTCACTACCTAAAAAAAATAGATTATAACAGAGCATGGCAATTGAGACCATGGTCCATACAACGTCATCACTTCAAACCTGGAAATAAATTTTACCCTAGAGGAAATGAACGTATAAATTTTCATCATTATGGGTTCAAATTTATGAATTATTGCTACATTTCATCTTATAATAGAATACGTTTGTATAAAGCTACCATATGAGCTAGCCCGACATGGCCCGATCGAGTCATGGGTCAAGAAAACTGAGCCTGGCTCAGCAAAAATATTTAGTGGATTGGGTTCATTTTTCATAATATAGGACCCAACTTGGCCTATGAACCCATGATCACTACTTGGTGTATGTTATAAATATGTGCAAAATAACCAAGTTTTAATAACCCGTAAGTGCACGGATCTTGTAGTGTAGTGTACTCTGAGTGCGGAGTCAAATTCCACAGGGAAGCGCGCATGAAAGTGTTTAAAGTAGAAGCGTAACAGTTTGTAGAAGACGTTTGATTAAACTATACTACAACTAAACTAACTAAGTAAAAGTGGAAAAATAGGGAAATGAATTTAGGGAAATAGACATGCAAAGAGGCAGTCAATATAGGCTCAACGTCCAGGATTCTAATTTTATGCAAAGGTTAAGCTACAAGCATTAACCTAGTCAGTTACCTTAGTCTAATAAAGTCATGATTACTAACTCTGATGTAGGTGTCGTTCCATCTATGAGTCCGTTATATAGTTGTAGTATAGATCTTTCCTTGCAACCTGGCGTAAAAGGTGTGTTTTAACTAAGTAATCAACATCTCCTTACTAGTCTAGAGCTAAGGTACAACCTTTAATATCATGGAATCTAAGTTTGTCAAGCTATTGATTCACTATTAAAGCATGGATATATGACATGAAAGTAAAACAATCATAACATCTACTTAAAAGCATTACATATGAAAGACAATATTGAATTAAAGCAAGCCATATATTGCAATTGAATTAAATAAACTGAATCCGAGACCATATATTAAAAGACCATCATTTACAATATCCTTCCCTAGATAATAGTTCTACTTAGTAATAATAATAAAGACAAGTAGTACAAATAAGAGAGTCAAGAAAGGCTCTCCCAATATGACGTCATTGTATTTCTGATTCTAGAAATTTAAGCAGAGGTCCAACACAAAATAGCTATTCGGGTGAAGATTCTCCCGAATAAGAGCTACTTGAGCAAAACTTCCCCTGAATAAAAGCTTTTCTATTAAAAGCTATTCAGGCATAACTTCCCCCATATTCTACAATTACTACTAAATTAAACTTACTAATTAATTAAAACTAAAATTAAACTTAATTAACTAATTAAATAAAAAATAATTAAAATCTAAAATTATATATTATTTCCAATCGGGAAATGGTTATTTATAGGCAAATTTTCAAAGACGCGCTCGAGCATCCAATAGGCATGCTCGAGCGCACCTCTTCTCCGTTCGTTGGTTGCGCGACACGTGGATGTCTAGAATATTTTGGAAGGCACTGTTGAGGGCGCTGAGTTTTCGCCAAGTGTTTTATTTGAGAAGGTGGTAGAATTTTCTAAGAGAAGCGCTCAAGCGCCTAGTAGGGCTCGCTCGAACGCCCTTTTGCTAACTTTTTGGCTCTTCAATTTTGACTTTGACCGAGTGTTAACCGAGGCATTTTTGGGTTATTTTCAGTGTTCCGAGTCTGATTACGTGCTAGTTTCGGCTAAATTCTGACTCTACGACCTCCATTCTTCCACCGGTTCTCGTGTTTTCCCCGTTCTTAACTCCTTGACTTGCAATTTGGATAATTTCGGACCTGATTTTTCACTTTTTAGTATCAACCTACATTGTATCGAAAGTATAAAAGTGTTGTATTTATTCCTGAGTTTAAGATGCAAAAGCAATACAAATATAATAGTTTGAGTATTGTATATACAGTCACATCATCCCACAACTATGGCTCTTGAACTGGTCTGAGTTAGGTTAGGCCAACCCATTTTTCTATTTTTTGTGATATATATATATATATGCCAAACAAACTAATTAAATGTGATAGGGGTGGGGTTCTAGCCCTGGAAACTCGTCCCCAATAGTGTGAAGCAGCCACGTCTTTCCTTGAGCCCAGAATCCGCCGAGACTACAGGGCAGGTATGTGGATAGGGATGTCATAGGGATAAAGATGAGCTTAGGGAGTCCGGATAAGGGAGGACTCGTGAGAAGTATGATGATGGCAAATTACTTAGCAGGAGAGGACTCTTAGAGATCTAGATCTTGAAGATTTTTCCCTCATCTAGGAAACTACCTAGTCACGGGTATAAATGTGGAGCAATCCTATAGCAAGAGGTATCCACAAAACATCCTTCACATTCTGCTTATAAGCTTCTTCCCACTGTTGGCTAAGTTGATCGTCGGAGTGGGCACCATGGGCATCTCCCTCGGTTCCTTTGTTTTGTAGGTTCAGGTCCAGCCCAGGGAGCAGCTCAGGGCAATCAAAATTCTTACCTTAATAGTTTGGCGCCGTCTGTGGGAACATTTCAGAAATCTTACTGAGATACCATGATGGTTCATACACGTAGTCAAGCCAATGCTAGAGAAAACCAGAACACTCTAGATGGGCATTAGGTTCATGAAGGTACAGATCCCCTAGTGACGGCAGTTCCGGTTAATGCAGCGCCACTTGGGGGGACTACCACCTCGGCTCCGCCGGTATTCGTTCCAGGAAATATGCCATCCTCATCCTTACAAGTTGATCTGCCAACCTTGGTTCAGTTGTTCAACGGCTTGAGGGGAGTATTTAATCAATTCCTCTAGACCCAAGGGTTGGCACAACCGGAGGCTATTCCCCTCCAGCGGGAAGACCCAGTGACGGGAAATCCACCCCAGCCTCTAGCACTCTCGATGGATACGACAGCCTTGGCAGGACCGCCGGAGAGGCCAGGGCAGGATAGACACAGAAGACCTCTACGACAGGAAGGGTAGGAGGCTACTTACAACCATGAAAGATAGCACCAAGTCCTGGTGGGTCAGGGGAAACATCACCCATTTGCCAGAAATGTCATGCGGGAGCCTATGCCATATGGGTACAAACTTCCCAGTTTACAGACCTACGACGGGACTGGGGATCTGGAAGACCACCTTACAATATTCGAGTACCATATGACATTCCAAGATGTCCTAGTCGCCATTAAGTGCAGAGCCTTTCCAATGACATTGGTGGGGTCGCCACGGAAGTGGTTTACCGGTTTGGCAGAGGCCTCAATTCACAGCTTCGATCAGCTTGCTGGGTTGTTCCTTGCCCGATTTTCTAGTAGCAAGAAGCCCCCGAGACCCGCGTGATTATACTTAGCGGTTCAATCAAGCAACCTTGGAGGTACCAGATCTCAACCAATTAGTGGCTATAGTCGTATACATGCAGGGCCTGAATTTTAGGCCACTACAAGCGTCCTTGGAAAAAAGAATGCCCATGATCTGGAAGACCTTATGACACGGGCTTCCAAGTACATTAGTTCTGAAGAGGTCATGACGGTCAAGAAAGAGGAAGAGAAGGGAATCGTGGTGAAAGGGAAAGCTCTGGAAGCACACAAGCAGAGAGGAGCCCCAAAGGGTCGGTCGGAAAGACAGGACATCAACAACCAGGGCAGGTTCGAGCAGAGCTTTACCCCATTGAATACTTCCAGGACAGAAATCCTGCATGAAATCTAGACCCACCGCGAGTTTCGTTAGCTAGCCAGGATGACAAACAATCCAGTTAAAAATACTAAGGATAAATATTGCAAGTACCACAGGGACCACGACCATGATACATAAGAATACAAACAACTCAAAGCAGAAATAGAGGTGCTGGTCAGGAAGAGACTATTGAACAGGTTCGTTGCCAAGAATCAAAAACCTCAGAAGGAGAGAAAAAGAAGCCCCAGGCATGACAGAGAGCATAGCCCCAGATGCCAAAGGGAGCGCAGCCCTTGACGTGGAAGAGATAAGGAGAACCGGCATCTGGGGATGGTGGATACCATCGCTGGGGGATTTTCATCTGATGGAGCTAGTAGGAAAGCAAGGAGATCCTATGCTAGGGCTGTGACAAAGAAGCCCCGGTATAAAGGGACGGGGGTCGAAGAGCAGTTGACGTTCACCACAAATGATCTAAAAGGTATAATTTACCCACATAATGATTCATTATTGGTGGAGGCCCGGATCTCTAACTACATAGTCAAATGCCTGATGGTGGACACCAGTAGCTTTACGGAGGTACTATTTTTGAAAGCTTTTGACAAGCTAGGGATAGGACGCGAAAGGCTTCACCCCTTGAATGGTTCATTGTCTGGGTTTACAGGAGAAGCCTTTCGTCCATAAGGGGTTATAAACCTACCCATGACCTTGGAAGAAGGGTAGAAGAAAGTGACGATCATGACAAACCTTATCGTTCTTGATTGTGAGTCGGCTTATAATGGAATCTTGGGGCGAGTGGCTTTAATGAAATTCCAGGCAGTTGCATCACCCCTGTACCAAGCACTAAAGTTCCCAACCCCAGGAGGTGTGGCCACCATCAAGGGAGATCAGTTGGCCGCTCACCACTGTTATACTGTTTCTCTCAATATAAAAGGCCCAGAGCCTAGGCCCCCAGACGAGTCAAAGGATAAGAAGAAGAAGGAGGTATCCCCTGCCGATGAGCTGGATGAGGTAGAATTCTCAAAGGGTAGGCGGGTCAAGATAAGCCATGATCTTTTTCCAGACCTGTGACAAGGTATAATTTACTTCATTTCTCATAATCTGCATATATTTGCTTGGAGTACAACTGATACGACAAGTGTAGATCCGTCAGTAATGGTTCAAAAATTGAACGTAGACCTTTTGTTCTGACCCGTCCGAGAAAAAAAGTAAAATTTTAGGGAGGAAAGGAACATGAACATCAGGGAAAAGGTCCGAAAGTTGCTGAAAGCAGGCCATATAAGGACTGTGCAGTACCCAGAATGATTGGCTAACGTGGTTTGGTGGCTAAAAGCCCCAGGAAGTGGCGATTGTGTGTCGATTACAAGGACCTTAATGAGGCGTACCCTAAAGATTGTTATCCACTGCCTAGAATAGACCAGCTAGTAGATGCCACATCTGGCTATGAGCTACTCACGTTCATAGACCCGTTTAAGCGTTACAATCAGATCATGATGGCCCTGAAAGACGAGGATAAAATAGCATTTATCACATAAATGGGAACCTATTGCTATAGAGTGATGCCCTTTGGGCTGAAAAACGTCAAGGCCATGTACCAGCGCATGGTGAACAAGGTGTTTGACAATTAAATAGGAAGGAACATGGAAGTCTATGTTAACGATATATTAACTAAAAGTAAAAGTGCTCACTCTCACGTGGCAGACCTGGCAGAAACCTTTGCCACTTTGGATCAATATGGGATCAAGCTCAACCCAGAGAAATGCACGTTTAGTGTCTAGGTAGGCAAATTCCTGGGCTTTATGGTTACTGGTCGAGGCATAGAGGCAAATCCAGACAAGGTCTAGGCTATACTAAACTTGAACCCCCTGAGGAGTATTAAAGATGTGCAGAAGTTAGCTGGAAAAATTGCAGCCCTGAATAGGTTTATGTCTAGATCCACGACAAATGTGCCCTTTTCTTCAGGCTATTGAGGAATCCAAAAACTTCCAGTGGACTGAGTAATGCCAAGAGGCCTTTGAGGAGATGAAAAAATACCTAGCCTTACCCTCACTCATGTCGAGGCCAGAAAAGGGGGAGGTCCTGACTTTATACCACGCTAGTTCGAGCAAGGAGGTGGCAGTAGTTCTAATAAGAGAAAAGGACCATCTTTAGAAGCCCGTTTATTATGTGAACAAGATCTTATGAGGACCAGAGCTCAGGTACTCGACATTGGAGAGAGTGGCGTTGGCTCTTTTGACTGCGGCATGAAAGCTTAGGCATTACTTTGATGCTCACAGGATCCGGGTCTTGACGGACATGCCTTTGAGGCATGTACTGCATAGGCTAGAGGTTTTCAGGCATTTGTTAAAGTGGGATGTGGAGCTCAGTCAGTATGATATTATCTATCAACCCTGCACGACCATCAAAGCACAAGCTTTAGCGGACTTCGTGCTAGAGTGTATAGGGGATCAGATGGATGAAAGTAATGCCCCGTGGAAGTTGTAGGTTGACGGTGCCTCGAAAAAGTAGAGGAGTAGAGCTGGAATTTTGATCACCAGCCCTGACAGAGTAGAAAGTCAGTATTCACTCAAGTATTTATTCCCAACCTCTAACAATGAGGCCGAGTACGAAGTGCTAATAACAGGCCTTGAGACAGTCATTTTACTTGGGGCAAGCAGGGTAGACATTATTACTGACTCATAATTGGTGGTGAACCAGGTACTGGGTGAGTATGAGGCAAAGGACGCAACGATGTTGGCCTACCTTAACAAGGTCAAAGGGCTGGTCCAGGGGCTAAAGCACTTTTATATCACCCAGGTCCCTCGTTCTGAAAATGAGAGGGCAGATTCTCTTGCGAGGTTGGCCATGGGTTCCTTTGGGCTGACAGTTATAAAGGTAAGTGATGTAGGAATGCCATCAATCCAGGCCCATCTTTCGAGGTTGCGGCCATGACTGTGTGTGAAGATTGGAGGCAGCCAATAAAGGTATATCTGGAACAGGGTGATCTTCCCTACAATTGGGTCGAGGCCCGAAGTGTGGAGCAACGAGCCTCAAAATTTGTCATGCTGGGAGGGCAATTGTACAAGCAAGCCTACACCTGGCCTCTGCTGAAATGCATAACTTGAGAGGATGGCGACTATGTGCTCTGAGAAATACACGAGAGGGTTCGCGGAAACCACTCGGGAGGCAGGGCATTTGCCCGGAAGACCCTCCGATAGGGATATTATTGGCCTACCATGTAAAAGGGTGCATTGAAAATGGTGAAGAAATGTGACACCTGCCAGAGGTTTTCCAGGATACCTCGCCAGCCGGCAGTGGAGTTGGCTTACATGGTCAGCCTTTGGCCCTTTGCCCAGTAGGGGCTGGATATCTTGGGGCCCTACCTCTGGGAAAAGGTCAAAAGAAGTTCATGTTTGTAGCGGTTGTATAAGACCTGGCCCGAGACTACATGTGCATTAGGTCATATCATATATAATTAAATCATTTCGTATGGGTTTACCTTGTTTTACGTGCTTTTAAATTAATTTACGTGTATTTTATCGATTAACGTGCATTTGAATAATTAATATAGTGTAGCTAGTAATTAAAACCTATCAAGTTAAATAGCTAGTTAGAGTAACTAAACTAGAACTAGAACAATTAGAATTAACATTAGAATGACAAATTAGTAATACACAAGTCAGTTGGAGAGCACTCTCGTCATTAGGCAACTTAGATATTATCTAACAATACATACTATACCACCTACACACACCAAATCTCTACAACGTATACTACACCACCTACACACACAAAATATCTACAACACACACACATCCATAATTAGCCACACATACACATACTACACGATTTATCCAAGGAGAAGGGAGAAAGAAGAAGAAGAAGGGAAGGACGAGGAAAGTAGAAGCAAGCCATTTTCAATATCATCAACCATTTTCAATCAATTTTCTTCCATTTCTAACTCTTGCAAGGTGAGGGATGTTTTCAAAAGCTTTGATAAAGTCATATGAATCGTGGTTATGTGTTCATTATGTTTGTTGGGCATAATCAAGATGTTTATGAGTATATTTGATGCATTTGAGCTTTGTTTGATGAGCTAGAGTTTCATGACTTGGGTATTGTGTGGGTGTTGTTTGCTTGTATTCTTCAATGCTAGATTAATGTTTAGATGAGGGTAATACTATTTAAGTAAGGTTTGACGAGTGAGGGATTCTTTTAAACTGCTTTTCTAAACTCATTCAAGATCATAAGATGTTTGTATTGGGTTGTTTTAGCTTATTATGCATTCATTGGAATTTGATGGAAGATTTGGGTTTTTATGAGTTGTTGAGTTGAGTCTTTATCTAATTAACTTTTAATGATCTTGAGGAGTTGGGTGAAGAGTTTGAAGTTGTTTATACAGGTGTTAGAAGAGGTCTAGCTTGAGTGCAAAGAGTTAAACCAATATTTTAGCATTTTGGAACTTGAGTAGTGCCTTCGGTGTTCTTGAGGTTTTTTGAGAATTCTTGTGTGTTCTTGGGTTGTTGTTTGATTCAAGTATGTTATGATGTTGTTCTTGAGCTTAAGAATGTTGCTTAGTAAACCTCTTTGGGTGTACAAAAGGTTTGGATGAGTTGAAGGCAAAATATCAAACAAGAGAGCAAAATTTGGTGTTTAGATCGTGTCTGTCTGGGGTGATGTCCGGTCGTGTTATCATGACCAGATAACACGACCGGACAGCTGGGCAGTGGATTGGTCGTTCATCCGGACGTGATATCCGGTCATGATCAACACGACCGGACTACCCGTTTTTCAGATTGTCAGCTTTGCGTAGAAATTTTTCGGAGGCCATATCTCATTCGTTTCAACTCTAAATTGAGATCCGTTTGATTCTAGAACTATCTACATTCGATAAGCTTTAATTAAATATCAAAAAAAGAATATTTAGAGCTTGGGAAGATAGGTAAAATGACTGTTTAAGTTGGGTTAATGCAAAAGTGTTGAAGTTGTTTGCTTAGTTAGCTAACATGGACAAGGATCATTGTGAAAATTATTTGGGCATTGTAAGAGCATGTATTTGTTGATCTTGCATTGCACTTTAAATGTTGCTTAATGAAGTACTGATTTTCTTTGAACTTGTTGGATGTTATTACTTCAATATGTTTACATGACGGAGACAACCTACTTTGTTATCTTCCAACTATGTTCTTGCTTGATTAGTGCCCACTCTCGCTTGGTGTGTTTCCTTGGAGAGTTGGGATGCATTTGTTCAAATGTTAAATAATACAAGCAGCTTGTAAACCCTCATGGTAGAAGTTCCGATTCCCCTGGGCGGCATCGATCCATTGGGTATAAGTCTCAGCTACCATGGTTTTGGGTTGCCTCTGGAGTGCCCTTTCTTAATTGGTGTGATGAAGATGATTTGACAAGAAAGTTTGAGACTAGCCACCTCCAACAACAATTCATCTATATCCTTTTTATCTGCTCTCACTTGGTACAACCCTCGGAGAGTAGAATTGAGTACTTGTTTTGTTGTCATTATATATATATATAGATGAATTGTTGTTGGAGGTATATATATATATATATATATATATATATATATATATATATATATATGGTATTCAATTATTAGTTGTTCTTATGTGCATGGCATGAGTTATCAAACTAATTTCGAAATGATAAAACCTTTGTAAAAACCTTCACTTCTCATCCTCACTGAGTTATATGCAGGATTAGCTCACCCCTCTTTCTAATACTTACAGGTAAGACCGAGGCTGAGCCAAATGTATAGGTTGAGAGTGATGAGGCTTTATGTGATGAGACTGACTTCTGTTTTTGTTGATCTTCATGCTTGGGTTGAAGACATAGTTTGTTAATAGGAACCGATGATGTACTTTTGAACAACCTTATATTATGTAATATTCTTTTGGATTATCAACTACATACTAAGCTTGATTACTATTATTTTGAGGCCTAGATGTCTATATTTGGCCATGTATGAGGTACAAATAGGGAATCTAGGTCTTGTAAATATGAAACAGGTTGTTGTGGCCTTTTTATGCCAAATGCCATGAGCTTTCTCTTGAAGTTACTTGTGGAAGTTAACGAATGTTTAGGTTATTAAATAATAATCTTACAGGTATTAAGATGATTGATACGTCGTGTAACGCCCCGATCCCTCATGGAACCAGGACTCTTATTAATCATGCTATTTTCAACCCATATCTAAACCCGGGAACAAAATTTAGGAAAAAATGGACGGAGTCTCCCCTATTTATAGGAATAATTAAAAACTTGCAAGCAGCAAGTACGACTACAATACAACACCCAAACTCCAACCGTCCCACTTTTCCAGTCTCAAGGCCATTCGAGCCTTAGTCAGAAAAACATAACCACACGAGCATGCAATCAAAAGATAATAAAATCTATCTTTAGCTATTACATGTCACTACTATATCAAATCACATAAGTCTTTAATTTAGTTTACAATCCAACAAGCCATACCAAAATACCTACAAGACCTCAAGGGTCTCAAAACAAAACATAAACACATCAAGTCTCATCTTCACAAACAGCTTCCAACCTCAGCAAGATAAACAATTAATAACACGACACACATGATAGTTGTTCTAATTGTACCTGAAACATGTTGAAACGAGGAATGAGTAACCAAAGTTACTCAGTGAGGGAGGTGATGCAACATACCAAGGAATGCTTTCATGAGATGCAACATAGATAATCATACAGTTCCACTGCTTGACTTTAGTCTCGAACCACGAGCCACAATCTTCAAATAGGTGCCGGCAAATCCCTTAATCCTCCAAATAGGGTATTCCGGATGTACCCCAATCCTAAGATCATTTCTCCTGAGGTAGGTCCATATGCCCCAACAAGGTGAACCACGCCTCTGGGGTAGTGGAGTATACTCAGCGAAAAAAAGGGAATAAGCACCATGGTAGTCAAGGGAGCACGGCAAGCTCGACGCTATCCGTGTTTTTTGATGCTACCATATCCGAAAATGTTGCGCAACCCCGAATATCAAATACGAACGAATCACGAGAATCAAACTGATATCAAATAGGGAGGATAGCAAAGTAGGCTAACCTCACCCAAACAACATATATAACCCAACCAACAATCAAGTATAGCAAAATTATGAAGAATAACTTATTCCTAACAAAATAACTAATAAGCAAACCAAATGAAATATCGGAAATTTAACTATAATTATTCAAATACCTATCGTAACATGATATCCATACTAGTTATAAAACAAATAACCAATTATAATGCCACATAAGATGAATCCCTCACCTTGGATCCGACTAAATATACAAGAAAATAGCTCCGATTACTTCAACCTCCTCGAACTAGCTTGGACATGTACCCTAGCGTGTTCATATAAGTTTAGCACTTTAGCAATTAACTATATCAAATTCTAACTTAACTATTACTTAACTCAATCCACAACAATAGAGGTTATATATATAATCACTCACGTATCTCATATTGCCACATGGCCTAAGCAATCATACGAATAACTCTAAAACATCTCTTTAATCTAACCAAGAACATTAACTACACATTTATTAATTATCCACCAGGTTAGTTAATTTATAGTTCCACTCATTTAGCATAAATATCTATTAGAATTCCATCTTTAACAAAATATCACCTTAATATGCTTCAACTTGACATGTGTCCCAAGTAACCATATAAACACAAAGGGAAATTATCATTCTTTTCCATGAAACTCTTCAACTAACTTGAATATACCTTAGACATGCATTTTGACATATATCAAACATCTACAAACTCATGTAATCACAAAAACATCTATTTCTCACATTTTACCCTTTGATAACTATACAATTCTTCTTCTATACGAAATTCAAGGCTACAATTCTATAAACCAATCGTACTACGCTCCTAAGAATACCAAAAGACACCTATCCAAGTTCTGAAAACTCGCTTTCGAGACAAAAGCTCGAGGAGGCTCCGAGTAGGTTTTAACTACAACTATCCTATCTGGACCCTAATTTAGCGCAATGAAAGCACTAAAAGTGCTTCCATGCCCCAAGGATGCCTAATTTAATGCCCAAATGTGCTCAGATTTTATTTCGTGAAAAACCTCCTTTTAAAAGTTAGCTAATTTCGCATTTTAGTTCAATTTTGGGCACTTTAACTACGTGTGAGCTTCTAACTAGTTTCAATAATGTCTAGAGCATCTAAATGAAGCATCAATTCACTATACTTAGCAAGTTATAGCAAAGCCCTCAATTTTATCACTATTCATCATCTCTTTCACACAACTCAAGCATTCAACCATGGTGGAAGCAAATAGACTACTCAAGCATGGTCTACATAGCATATAAAGCATATATATAACAATATTTAAACATTTCAATAGCTAATATCAACAAATCATAAAATCTCAAAATATAACATAAACTTTAAAATGCAACAAATGCAAACTCCCTCGCCTAATAAAGGTTATAGATGCAAGAAAAGAACTTTGATTTGCCTTAGTAAACTTCAAAAATGCCTAGAAGTCACCACAAGAACAAAACCTTAAGCAAAATTTCTTTCATTTTTTCCTTTCTTTGACCTACGGGTTTGGGGGGCTTTTGGCTTTTTTTTATTTTTTGTTTTTCTAAGTATATTATATATGTATATGTATACAGTGTATATAATATAAGTTGATTAGTTGGGTTAGGAAAATAATGCAAAGAAAAACTAAAACAAAGCCCAATACTAACTAAAATACAATTAGCCCAAAATATGTAACAAAGTTTTCACTATTTATTCAGGACACAAAATATTTTTTTTACCCACCTTCCCAACGTACTATGCAAATAAAATTTATGAACGAATACTATATAAGTGTCTAGGAACATGGAAAAAATGCGACATTCAAGAAATAAAATACTTTAATTTTTCACCCCAAGTTCAGAGCTCATTTTTTAAATGAGAAAAATAATTCATTAGATGAAAGAAAATAATCCCATATATTACCTATAACACAATATCAAGTTATTCATGTTATATAAATTAATTGTACATAGTTTATTTATTTTTTCCAAGAAGATAGAATTATGTTAAATAATGAAGATAATTCACCAAGGTAATCAAATATACACATATAAACACCTAAGATGACACATAGTTATATGCAATTAGGTATGATGTGCTACATGATAGGTCCGGGTATTCTATGCACAAATGAAACACTAAATGAATTAACGGAATAAAATAATTTAGGCCAATATGAAAACAGATAAAATAAATAAAATAAAAAGAAACTCAAGTTTGGGCTCAGGAAACACTAGTCAATTAAATGTACTCAAATAAACATAAGATAATTATTTATTCATGTAAACCATTTAGTTGTAATTGAAGAAATATAATTATTAAAAATAATAACTAGCACGTTCAGTTTCAGGCCTGGGCTTCTTATTTGAACAGTGAAATGAATTAGTTAAAAGACATGTGAAATAATTTAAATAAATAAAATGACAAAGAAATTGTCCCGAGCAAGTCATATAAATATAATTTAAATAAATAAAAATAATAAAAATCATAATTAATTAGTTCTTGTAGATCAATTAAATGCATTTTAAATAAAGGTAAATGGTGATAATATTAAAAATAATTATTCCCGGGTCCGGGACTTCACATTTAAATAGTAAATTTAAATCAATTAAAAATGTTAGTAAGGTAAATTTTAGTAAATAAAATAATAAAACAATAAAATAGTTATTTTATGTATTTGTTTGTAGATAGAAGATTAGGCTATGGGCTTGGGTGGTTTTGACTTTAGAGAAATCAAGTTAAATAACTAAAGTTAGCCCAAAATAAAGATAAAACACCAAATGGCCCAAAATGCATTCTAGTTTATACTATTCACTCGAGGACACTAACTATTTTATATCTCACGTTCTAAATATGCTATGCACATACTTTCAGTAAACGAATACTAGATAAATACTAAGTAACATGATAAAAATGAAATTTTATAAAAATAGAAGACTTGAAAATTTAACTCGGCTCGGGTGCTACTTATTCAATTAGTTGACAATAATATAAACTAGCACTAAAATGCGATAAAATAATTTCTAAAAATTATTTTACCAAGGTAATTGCCTCATTTAAATTTACTAAATATTGCTTACACATAATTCAAGAAATGTGAAAATAGTATAAATAAATGAATAAATTAACATAAATATGTAATTATAAACACATAAGTACATGCAAGTAAGTACTATTCGCTACATGCTAGGTCTGGATGTCACACGTCGTGCTCCGACCTTAACCTCTGTAGATCTTGGTTCCAGGGTGTGACAGGTTGATTACTTCACCAAGTAGGTGGAGGCTGAGGTTGTCCCTAGAATTTCTAAGGTAGCAGCCTAGAGCTTTGTATGGAAATTGGTAGTGTGTCGCTTCGGGGTGCCTCGAGCCCTGGTCACGGACCATGGCAGGTAGTTTGACTCTGGTTACTTCAATGGCAAATGCGGGGAGCTAGGAATTAAACTGAAATTTGTTTTTGTAGCTCATCCTCAAACTAATGGGCAAGTCGAGGTAACTAACCGAGCTATTTTGCAGGGCATCAAAACCAAGCTGGACAAGCAAAAGGACTATGGGTGAATATTTTGCCGGAAGTCTTGTGGTCTCACAGGACAACCCCGAGCACAGTAGAAGAGAATACCCCATTAACTCTAACATTCGATACGGAGGCAGTGCTCTCAGTGGAGGTCGTGGTCCAAGTAATCGTGTCCAACTTTACGAAGAACAAATAAATGAATTAGCTAAAGCATGGAATGTTGAGCACCATAGAAAATATTTCATGTAAAATTCCTAGAACGATGTTAGTGAATAAACAACATTTGATAAAAGTCTATGTAATGCTTTTTTTGAGTAATAAAAGCTTTATTTTCCTCCTAAAGATTTGACTTTTCCTTTGTGCTATGTTTGAGGGGCTTTTCTTAAAAGGTCCAATGCTGTAGCAGCTTGAAAAGCTCCGCGCTTGAAGAATTACGCCCACTAAACTGGGTAGATTCTATCTAGTGGCAGGGTTTTCCCCTAGGAGGGCTAAGAGGTCCAAAGGAAAAAATGCCAAAAAGAACTAGAGGTTCGGATATACAACAAGCATAAAATGGAGTTGAAATAAGACTAAGACGCATAAGCAAGTAAGGGCCTCAAAGGCAAAATAACCCGATGATAACAAGACAAACTTAAAAAAAAAAGGTTTGCACGTTAACAAATTTAAAAAGCCCTGGGAAGGAAATTCCATTAAACGCAAAGGGGGCTATACAAGGAGGGATCAAATCTTTTGGATTATTAACATACGAAAAAAAAAAGAAGAAAAAACTAAAAGTTGGATTGAACATCAAGTAGACTCAGCCGGGTTGGAGCTCTGCTGCTTGTCACAGATGGATCTCGAGATTAGGAGGGGCTTCGTCTATGAGGTCTGATAAATTGATATGAATGCCTTGGCCTTGCAAGCGGGCTTGCACATCTTCCATAAGGGCAACCTCAGATTCGTACTCAGCTCTGGCAATAGCAGGATGAAGCAACTCTCCCAACAAAGCCTCAAAGGCAGCACTCTCTTTATAAGCTGCGATGGCAGCTTCTCTATGGGGGCCGATAGCTTACACTAGCTGATCATATTTGGATTGAGTACCAGCAGCTTGGGCAGAGATCTTTCTTGAGCTTCTCGCAGGCTTGGATGGCTTGCTCTTGTTCGGTGAAGATTCAGCGGCAGGTCTCCTGAGCCTCCGACAATTGTGATCGGAGTGCCACAATAAGGATATATTCGTAGAGGGACTGGTAAAGTCTAGCCTCCTGGATAACGGTGCTTTGCTTTTCAATCAGGGGGGCCTTTATTTTATTAAAAGTGCCCAGGTCGTTGTCAAAGACCTTAGCGCAGGCCAGGTGATGCTCATTGAGGCGCCGCTTATAGGCTTCGGCCTTCTTCTCAACCTGAGCACGGCCACGAAAGAGCTGGTCTTAACCATTTCATAAGCCACCAGGGCCTTGTGAAGCATCCTGTGGAAGTGGTTCAAGTCTAACTAGCTCTGTGAATAAGGAAACAGAATGTTAATAAAGAGAAATAATCGGACGAAAGAAAAATGAATAAAGTAGGTTACCTCGTAGAAGGCTTCCCTTACTTCCTAGTCAGGCCTAGTGGTAGTGAAGCGATGAGCTGAGATAGGGGTAGTGCCACCTTGGTCTTCGTCGATCTTGATCTTGTCACCAAAGCCAAGGGATGAGCTAGGAGGGATGGACCTACCATGCCTCCTCAAGTAGGGGGTGTGGATTTGATAAGCATCGCCAAGGGGGCGGCGCTGTTTTCCCAAAGTATGTCAACAAGAGGGGAAGGGAGTGAAGCCCCGGTTTCAACAAGAGATGGAAGTAGAGACGGCAAGTGCTTGCGGGGCTAAATTGGTGATGCTTCAAGAGAAGGTACAGGGGCAGTCGCTCCAACCGTGGTGGGCCTAATAGAGGGCAAGTTTGGGCTGCCTGATGAGGGAGCCAGGGACCCCTCAGTGGGGCCTGGGCTGTTCAAGGTAAGAGCAGGGGGCTCATCGAGGATTTGCACTTCCTCGTCACTAGCAAGAGGGGCCATTTTCTGCTTCTTTGAAGAGGGTTGACCAAAGGCCTTCATTAAGCACCTTCAGGTTAGCTGCGCAAAAGAAGGACAATGTTAAAAACCTTATAAACAAGCAAAAAGGTAGGAACAAATGCATTAATAAGGCCTAACCCTCGGTATCAGATGACTTATTGGAAAACGGAATGTTGGATCTCTCAAGGTTTTGGGCGGCAATTGGAGGAGGAGAAATGGGAGCTTTCCTCCTAGCCTTGGTACTACGGTTTGAGAGAGGTAGAGGAGAAGCCCCAACCCTCAGCATCATGGGTTGCGGAAACAAGCCGCTAGCGGCTATCCTCTTGGGGGTGAGGAGAGCATTGCATCTAACAGGGACAAGTCTTCTAAGTTCCTCGATAACAAATTTTTCAACTTCGTCAAGGGTAGGGGGTCCTTGGCTATTTTAGGAGGGACAACCCAGATGCTCCGGACTTCCCATCCCGTGGGGGATTTCACAAAAAAAAAAATTGTTGCTCCAGTTCTTGGAATTATCAAGAACATCAACAACTAGTGGGTGATGACGAGCGGAAAAATAATGCTAGCCGGAAGATTTGTCGGTAGTCTTAAACGGATGGTAGAAAAGAAAGAGCTTAGAGGTGGGTGTGTAGCCCAGCTCCTTCAACAAAACATAGAAGCCCACTATCAGCCTCCAACTATTAGGGGTAACTTAGGCAGGGCTGATTTGGAGATAGTTGAAAATTTCCACCAGATAAGAAG
This sequence comes from Ehretia macrophylla, assembly GCA_037974665.1. Taxonomy (NCBI): domain Eukaryota; kingdom Viridiplantae; phylum Streptophyta; class Magnoliopsida; order Boraginales; family Ehretiaceae; genus Ehretia; species Ehretia macrophylla. The sequence goes on along the minus strand of CM075778.1, from coordinate 28,555,795 downwards.
GAAGAGGTATACGACCTATAAAAAGTTGCTCATAGTAAAAGGTAACATCTCATTTGCCGGGTCCACAAGCAGACACCGGCGTACCATCATTCGGGATACAAACCTCAAAGTCAGGGGGAATGGCTTTGATACCCTTAAGGTGGGAAACTGACTTCTCCGAAGTGGTACAGATTTTACGCTCGGCACTGAAAACTAAAAGATCGTCAATTTTAGTAGGACTAGGGGGTGTCGCGGCCGTCTGGTGAAGAGAAGACCTAGACCTAGACCTTTTGGAATTCTTTCTGATACTCTTAGTGGGGGAAAGACTCTAGAAGATGAGGGTAGCAACAATGGGTTCAAAATTCCTAAGGGTATGAAGGACACCCTTGCATCCATCGCTAGACTCACCGACAACGCTTGAATGGGGAGACCTATCCATGTTGGAAAAAGGGAAAAAATAGCATACCTAAGCGGCGAGTAAAAGTTGATGTAACGCGTGATGAGCGTGGAATAACGAAGGAGCAGGAGAAGATGAGGATAATAGAAAGCAAAATGAGGATATGGTACAGACCTTGAGGCTCTATTTATAAAGGACCCCACGGGGCCCCACGTGTTGATAAAACGACCCACGTAGGATCGTGGAAAGTGGTGGCGCGAGTTGCGAAAAATATGCCTATGGGAAAATAGCAAAGTTGAAGGGGAGTGTGCAGGTGGCGATTGTAATGGCTAGTAACTGTTGAAGAAGATGAAGAGCCTCGTTGATATGGCAATCCCCTGACCTGTGACCCAGCTCAGAAGATTGGGAGGACAAATGATAGGGGTGGGGCTCCAACCCTAGAAACTCGACGCCGATAGTGTGGAGCAGGCTCGTCATTCCTTGAGCCTAGAATCTGTCGAGACCACATGGCAGGTATGTGGGCAGGGATGTCATAAGGATAAAGATGAGCTTAGGGAGTCCGGATAAGGGATGACTCGTGAGAAGTATGATGATGGAAAATTACTTAGCAGGAGGTGACTCTTGGAGATCTAGATCTTGAGGAATTCTCCCTTATCTAGGAAACTACCTAGTCACGGGTATAAATGTAGAGCAATCCCATAGCAAGAGGTATGCCCAAAACATCCTTCACATTCTGCTTACAAGCTTCTTCCCACTGTTGGCTGACTTGATCGTCGGAGTGGGCACTGTGGGCACCCCTCTCGGTTCCTTTGTTTTGTAGGTTCAGGTCCAACCCAGGGAGCAGCTTATGGCCGTCAAAATTCTTACCTTATCAAAAGGTATTTGGATAATTGGATTAATAATTAAAAAAATAAAATTTAAACTTAACTTTTAAAAAAAAAAGTTAATTTAGCGATTAACGAGACACAAATTTATTGATAATATTAGCATAAATGATAAAAGACCTATGTGAATGTTTTGGAATTGGGATGCATTACATAACAAATTATAAGTTCACAAGACACGAGTACATCAGTAATAAAAACAAACCATTACATAAACGTTTGATAAAAACTAGTGGGAAAGTTCTCCATTTTATTATACACCTTGTACGAGTGTTGGGCCTACTAGTTTTAAGGATGAGACTCGGACCCCTTTTGTTTTAAGGATTTTTTAAAATATGATAAATTCCATTAATGCTACCAGCTTGTGCACACCCTCCACCACCCACCCCTGCACTTGTGGGATTACCAATGTTTGCATTTGTCGTTCCATTAATCCCATTTTGGTACTTTTGCACAAAAGTTGTCATGGGGACCACCCCTTAGAATATATTACAAAAAGCAAATTGACGAATTGTCACTAGGGTTTTGGTCCAGTGGTAAAACTATTAGTTGTATATCAAATGTTGTAAGTTTGAGTCTTACTAGTTACGTTGTATGACCTTAAACCTCTTTGAATTAAAAAAATGATAAAATTTGATAATTTTGTTTTTATTCAAGAGAGGCCTAACACGTACAATACATATTTAATAATGTTACCTATAAGAATTGATCTCATAATTTTTCACACTCGCACCAAGGAGCATACCACTAGACCAAAGGCATGTTGGTGAAATTTGACATCATTTTATATGTGTTGTATAGTTTAGACTTTCTCTTAATTAAAAATAAAAAAGAATTTATTTTTGCCTCACGCCCCCTTGTACATTTGGAATATGAGACTCAAATCTCAAACTTTTAGAAATATGAGACTCGGACCCCTTTTGTTTTAAGGATTTTTAAAATATGATAAATTCCATTAATGCCACCAGCTTGTGCACACCCTCCGGCGCCCACCCCCTGCACTTGTGGGGTTACCAATGTTTGCATCCGTCGTTGCATTGGAGCTGCTCAAGGTCTATGCTATATGCACCATGATTTCTCAACACCAGTGATTCATCGTGATGTAAAATCAAGCAATATCCTTCTAGATTCGGATTTCAATGCCAAAATTGCAGATCTAGGTTTCTTGACGTCATGATTGACTCCTTCAGCATTCGGAGAGTGGTATTGCATTAATTAATATGCAAGGGCTATTATGATCAAGGTTACACTCAACTCGACTCTCGTTTAACACCACCAAGGGAGACACGCAAATTAGTCATGATACTGGAATGAAACTGACGGATCTATTCTAACTCTAAGATGACCTTTTTTGCCATTTTAAATACGATTAATGAAAATTGTTCCACGCAAAATACGATATATGTTGCCGTGTAGTTTCATCCGACAAGCCTATAAGTATGCTTTGAATCTTAATTTGATCACTTGATTTGATATTATGCTTACTTTTTAGTCAAAAAAATTAATAATTATTTATTTATCAATAAATTTATATAGATATTAGTCATACACTTGCAACACAAAATTCAAAAGTTCAAGGTCGAAGAATAATCAAGGCTAATAAGAAATAGGGTCAAAACCATTTTAGTCCCTGAGGTTTGTTCTAAAGATCAAATTGGTCCCTCAGATTTGTAAAAAGACCAAAGAGGTCCCTCCAGTTAACTTTTGTTAGCCAAATATTAATAGTCAAAGGGTTGACCGAGTTAAAAGACCATTATATCCTTAAGCAACATATATTATAAAAGAAAATTACAATAAAAGTCTAAATCAGTCTAAAAAAAAACATAATTCACATAATTCGCATAGGAAAAAAAAATAAAAACTAAAAAATATCAGTTCAAACATAAACAAATTAAAGTTAGTAATATATCGTTAAAAAAATAACAATCATGATTCATCCTCTTCTCTGGCCAGTACCCTTGCTGTTAATTATGTCGATGATGATTGTTCATTTTTTAACGATATATTACTGAATTTAATTTGTTTATGTTTGAACTGATATTTTTTAGTTTTTGTTTTTTTTTCCTACACAAATGATGTGAATTATGTTTTTTTTAGATTGATTTAGACTTTTATTGTAATTTTCTTTTATAATATATGTTGTCTAATGATATAATGGTCTTTTAACTCGGTCAACCCTTTGACTATTAACATTTGACTAACAAAAGTTAATTGGAGGGACCTCTTTGATCTTTTTACAAACCTGAAAGATCAATTTGGTCTTTAGAGCAAACCTCAGAGACTAAAATAGTTTTTGCCCATTAGAAATATATGAACTTGGCTCCAGCTCAAAAACTTTCGAGTATTAGACAAGCTTAAACAATCCATACCCAAACTATTTCCTGCAGGGAGATTCTTTTGCAGCCGTAGTCACACTCAAGAATCACTGGAGTATTCTGTGAAGCTTACTTTTTTTTTTTTTTTTTCGAAACTGTGAAGCTTACTTAGATAGAAGAATTTTGCCCAGTTGAACTAGACTAAATAATTCGTTTTTAATTTGGGGGTGTGTGATAAATAAGATTTAAAAAGATAAGGCGCATGGAATAACCAATAGAGATTCAAGACTAAAGACTTATCATTGGCCGAGATGAATTGATAAGATACATATATATAATCAGTTGTAGCTTGATTTTATGATGTACATATCGTATTTTTATAGATATATATTTTTTATAAATGGGTGTTAAAAATATATTTTTTATAAGTGGGCGTTATGAATTAAATAATAATTTAGTTTAATTATTTTGAACTAATAAGTTTAAAGTTTTAAATAGTAATTTCTTAAATTTATAACACTAATTTAGCTTGCAAATCAAGAATTGTGGATGCAAAGCGTAATTGTAAAATTCTTTTTCAAATTGTAATAAAGTTAGAAAGATGGATCGTATAATATGCTTCCATTTGTCATCGCGAAAAATCCAGCTACATATAAGGTACTGATATTGGATTGTGTGACAGGGACGTCACTGCAGCCATGTAGTCTAGAGAGGAAATAACAACACTGCACATAAGTCACGATAGATAAGTCGCGATGGTTGAGACATTGGACGAGGGTTGTATTACTAAAAAGTGGGAGTTTTCAATCATCAACTAATTTTCTCTAGGTAGTTTCATTTATGACATGCATATTGCATTGCTTAGTTTCAAGAAGACATAAATTTACAGTGTTTCTTCCATCAAACCTTGTAGAAGGAGGCCGTGGATAAAGGCACGTTGATTGTCCTCCTTCATTCAATTAAAAATAACATATGTACGAGCTACAGATTTTAAATGACATCCAACTTTGACAAAATACCTGAAAAAATCGATTTGTCTAATGTTCCATGATTGCATATTATATTCCTATTATATTATATTATATATGTTTATTTAACAAAGTGTGATTTTGTTTATTTGTAATTTCTTGATAGTTTACTTGGAAAATTATATAACTCTCACTACAAGAAAACAGCTCTCAGACGACGGATTTGGGCGATGAACTTGTTTCGTAGCCGTTTGGTGACAAAAAGGCTATGGAAAAATGAAGTTTGTAGCCTTTCCATGACCAAATTAGGAGTGGTGAAGTGGCGACAAAATTTGGCGACGTATTGGTGATGGAAAATAATTTAAATAAAAATTAAAGTAGAATGCTTTTAATATTAATACCAGAAGTTGGAGTTAATATTAACATGAATGAGATGAGCACATACACAGACTTGTTGGATGAAACTACACGACAACATATCATTTTTTTGTGTGGAAGTTTTCATTAAGGGAAAATTTCACATTTAGTCTCTATTGTTTCACCAAAAGTTTTAATTTCGTCTTTATTGTTTAAAATACATCAATTTCGTCCCTATTATTTTCTTAAAGTTTCAAATTTGTCCCTATTATTCAAGAACTAAATTGAAATTTTTGAAAAATAATAGGGACAAATTTAAAACTTTTTAAAAATAATAAAGACGAAATTGAAACTATTTAGAAACCAATAAGGATAAAATTAAAAAATTTTAAACAATAGAGATAAAATTAAAATTTTTAAAGAAATGATAAGGACTAAATTAAAATATTTTAAATAGTAAAAATTAAACTAAATTTTTTTACAAACAATAAGAACAAAATGTGAGATTTTCCCCTTTCATTAATTATATTTAAAATGGCAAAGAACGTCGTCTTAGACTTAGAATAGATCCGTCAGTTTCATTGCAGTATCATGACTGATTTGCATGTCTCCGTTGGTGGGGTTAAACGACAGAGAATAATGTCAATGAACTTAGTTACGGGTCTACCTTTTTTCCTGTCCCTTCACTCCTTTGGACCACATGGCAACATGTCCTTCTCTGTTCATTGTGACAATTTTAACCGCAGCACAGACCACTCAAAAGTCCTTTAGATACAACAACACCTTGGTCATTTTCATTCTGCCGCCGTGACTGACTTGCACGTACCACGAGAATACTACCGAGAACTTACATTGTGGACATGATTTAGAAGACTGATTTTTACGTGCTATATCAAAGTCCACATACCGCTCCCTTTTTCCTTTTTTTCTTTAATAAAAAAAATGGAAATTTTTTTTAAAAAAATGCTATTATTTATGCTTACATAATTTTTTTATCGTATGGGAGAATGCCAAAAACCCCCATGAGTTGTGCATTAAATCCCGAACACCCCCCATGTGTTTTAAAATTTGCCCAGATTCTCTATAGATATTAACCCTGTTAAGCTATCTTTAATGGGGGGCTCTAAAATGTAAAGTTTTTCATTTTTAGGTATTTTTGTACTTTTTTAAAGCCTCATACCCTAAAAAGTACATGGGGTCTATCATTTTTGGGTTAAAAGATGCCAAAATGGTGTTCCAGGCTCCAAAATGTTTAGTAAATTTGCTGAACATTTTGGAGCCTGAAACACTATTTTAGCATCTTTTAACCCAAAAGTGGTGAACCTCACGTAATTTTTCTATGAATAGTATTACTTTTTAGAGTATGGGGCTCTAAAAAAGTACAAAAATACCCAAAAATAGAAAGTTTTACATTTTAAAGCCTCTCATTGAGCTTGCCCTTAAAAATCTATTAACTTGAAGGGTATTTCAGTCTTTTCCCTGTTTTAATAAAAAAAAAACTAAAAAGAAAAAGCAAATGTAAAATACCCAACACTAATCTAAACATTGTTCCCACCACAAATCCCAAATCGACACCACCTCAATTCCAAACCCAAATCGGCAGCACCCCACTCCAAACCCAAATCGGTACCAGCCACCCCCACCGATGTCACCCCAAATCTGCCACTCCCTCACACTAACGTCACCATTAGCTGTGCATGCTGCGCTTGTTGCAATGCGTGCGTGGGTGCGTGTGTTTCCGTTTGTGCAATGGTGTGGGTGTAGGTGTGTGTGTTTTCTTGTATGTGTTGGTGTGGGTGTGTTCTGTGAAGTAATGGGTGAAGAAAATTTAGGCATAACAAATCATTTATATATTATAGTCTCATATGGTCTAATGTCCTGGAGTTGATAGATTACTTGTTTGGCAGCTTAGATCTTTTGGGTTCGCTGACACGAAGTATGTTGTTGTGTGTTGTGTGTTGTGTGATGTTGGTGGTAGTGTCTGTAGGTGATGGGCGATGGGTGATGGGTGGTGGGTTTTCTTTTCCTTTTTCTTTTTGTTTTCTTTTTTCACATTTAGATTTAAATGACTAAAATGTCCTTGAGCAAAGGGCTTAAAAGTCTGAAATACCCTTAAACTTAAGGGTTTAGTTAAGTCTATTAGACGACATGAAAAAATTTGGATAAATCAAAAAGTACGTGGGAAGTCTGGGATTTATAGTGAAACCCATGGGGGAATAAGTATTTATCCCTTTTAGGCATTTCATCATCATGGTTCTTTTTCTTGACAGCTTTGAGATGGAAAGCTATTTTTGCTATTTAGAACTGAAGCTTTGATTTAATATATACATTGTATGCACAGTTTGTTTTAGCAAAGTTGAATATATTGGATATTTATGCTAATAAAATATAGTTTAATAAATTTTAATGGTTATATATATATATATATATATATATATATATATATATATATATATATATTTTATTAATAAATCTTAATGGTTATATATATATTTATCGATAAATTGATATAGATATTAGTCCTATGCTTGCAACACAAAATTCCAAAGTTCAAAGTCGAAGAATAATCAAGGCTAATAAGAAATATATGAACTTGGCTCAAGCTCAAAAACTTTCGAGTATTAGACAAGCTTAAGCAATTCCATACCCAAACTATTTGTTGCAGAGAGATTCTTTTGCAGCCTTAGTCACACTCAAGAATTACTGGAGTATTCTGCGAAGCTTACTTTCATTTTTTTTTTTTTGAAACTGTGAAGCTTACTTAGATAGAAGAATTTTGCCCAGTCGAACTAGAGTCAATAATTCGTTTTTAATTTGAGGGTGTGTGAGATAAGGCGCATGGAATAACCAATAGACTGATCAAGATTAAAGACTTATCATTGGCCGAGATGAATTGATAAGATACATAGAAAACAATAAGGACGAAATTGAGAAATTTTAAACAATAGGGATGAAATTAAAAATTTTAAGAAATTAATAGGAATTAACTTGAAACATTTTAAATAATATAAACTACACTAAAATTTTTTATAAACAATAAAAACAAAATGTGAGATTTTTCCTTTCATTAATTGTATTTAAAATGGCAAAGAACGTCGTCTTAAAATTAAAATAGATCCGTCAGTTTCATTCCAGTATCATGACTGATTTGCATGTCTCCGTTGGTGGTGTTAAACGAGAGAGAATAATGTCAATGAACTTAGTTACGGGTCTACCTTTTTTCCTGTCCCTTCACTCCTTTGGACCACATGGCAACATGTCCTTCTCTGTTCATTGTGACAATTTTAACCGCAGCACAGACCACTCAAAAGTCCCTTAGATACAACAACACCTTGGTCATTTTCATTCCACCGCGACTGACTTGCATGGACCACTAGAGATACTACCGGGAACTTACATTGTGGACATGATTTAGAAGACTTATTTTTACGTGCTATATCAAAGTCCACATACCGCTCCCTTTTTTGCTTTTTTTAATAAAAAAAATAAAAATAAAAGTGAGGGATGCTCTTTTTTAGTGTCTAGCTTTCGCCTTGCAATGAAATTTTTACTGTCTACTAGTTACTGCGACTATTATTCGCATTTTAACAAAATAATATGCTAATGGTAAATTATCTAAATTAAACATGGTTATATTCATTCCCTTGGAGTACTAATTTAATATGGGGAGCTAAAACTAGTTAAGCACCTCATTGATCAGCACCCACTATCATTCTTAACCACATGTCACCCACACAATAGCATTTTTTAAAGGATTGTGCACATAAATATGTAGGAACATATATAATATTATTTTAATGTAGTTCGACATAACTTATTCTACATCTACAAAGTATTACATTCTACAACTCAAAAGATTACACTCATGACTTTTACACACCGACTAGAGGTGTGACATATAATTTTGGTATAATAAAGTATGGTACACTTACTTTGCGGTGTGTAACACTTCCCACAAACTAGGTAGTTCTATTTATAGAATACAATTGCTAATCCCACTAGGATTAGGATTCTTATATTTTAAAATATTTAGGCACTGTTTAGCCTAGCTGTAAAATTTTATTTTTGAGTTGTACAACTTTCGTTAGAAGTGTTGTTGTATAAAAGTCATTGACTGTTTGACCTATGTTGGACAATGTTGGACTTTAAAAAATATGGTGGAGGTATATTTGAGAAAAAAAATTAACTTTTCGCATTATGTATGATGATTGGAGAAAATACAGTCTAAAGTGGAGATTTGTTGAATTAGTGGCCCATATTTATTAGTAGTGTTCAATGGGTCTGTAGGCTTAAACCTAAAAGATATAGGATTACCTATTAATATATCTCTTGTCCTTATATCAGGTGTAGTAAATATTGAGTGTATACATGAGAAAATTGGTGAGGCATTGTAAAAGAGTTTATCTTGTACTATTTCATCATCATATTGAAATTACTCTTCTACTACCCATGGACATAGACTTAGGCCGAATCACATAAATTTTGTGTCCGTTTAAATTTCTCGTTTATTATGCGTTATTACTCTGAATTATCCTAACAACATACTTAGGGGAAGTATTTCTCCTAGAAATTTGACATTTCGACACTTCTTATAAAATATATGACCTCACATATAGGGTTCATTTTTTATTTCATGGCTCAAAGGCCGAATTCTCAATATGAGAAATTTTCCATACTTGTATGCCCCAATAAAATTACTTCATCAGGTACTTTTTGACTCCATGAAGGTGTGTACTCATAAAGTATTCCTCCCACTTAATGCTCTTTGAATCAACCGACAAAATGTCAACATCGATGTTGGCTTCTCCTATCATCATCAGCAACTTCTCCGTGTTTGCATCATCAAAGCTGTGTAGAATAAGTATTTATTAATATGAAAATTCCTTCGAACAAGATAAATCAAATTTTAGAAATTTTATCTTTAAAAGTAAATATTGACAAGAAATACAGACTTACATTCCCTCAAAAAACACAAATGATTCGTAAACTTCTGCAAGACGCATAACATGATTCATACTTCGTTTGAGTTTGTTATGTTGCTCTGATAAAGCACATCATAATGAAGCTCCTGCTAGCTCAACTAAGCTCAAAGAAGCGTGTGAAGATTGTTAGAAAGTTAGTTGCTTAAGCACGTGAATGCACGTGATAAGTTGTACAGCTGTCATAAGCACTTGTATTGTAACATCAACTATATATATATAGCTCTTTGTGTACTGACTGAAATATATAATACTAATGCTCTTTTTCTCAAATTCTCTAAATCTCATCATGGTATCGAGAGCCATATAAGACCTCTGTCTTCTTCGATCCACAAACCTCCATTAAAGCACAACTTCATTTTTTTTTCTTCTGCAAATCAGCAATTTCGAACCTTTTTCATCATCTCTAATGGCGACAACTTCAACTTCTAGTTCTGATCTTTCGTCAGGACTGCGTCTTCTTATCCACAATATGAACACTCTTGTTCCGATAAAGTTGGACAACTCCAACTATATCTTATGGAAAGTGCAGTTGTAGGCAGTTCTTGAAGCTACACAGCTTCTAGATCATATTAATGGCACATTTCCGTGTCCACCGAAGCTTCTTGAGAGCGACAATGCTGAACTTGTTTCTAATCCAGCGTTTCTCTCATGGATTCAAGTTGATCAACATCTTCGCACATGTCTCTTCGCCTCTATCACGCCACAGGTATTACCTCAATTACTACATTTGCGGACATTTCAGGCTGTGTGGAATGCTCTAGAAAAAGGTTCAGTTCACTCTCTCGATCTCATATTCATCAGCTTAAAATGAAACTATGTACTCTTTCAAAGACTTCACAATCGATGCAATCTTACCTTGATGAAGTCAAGATGATTACTGATAATTTGGCTAATGTCACTGAAACAATCAAAGAAGATGATTTGATTCTATATATTTTAAAAGGATTGCCTACATAATATGATGCTTTTAAAGCTTCAATTAGAGTTCGATCAGATCCGATTTCAGTTGCTGAGCTCTCTAGCTTACTTCTCTCTGAAGAATTACACTTGTAGTTGTCTACTTCACTCAAAATTTCTGAGCCTGTTACTACTGATTTTCACTCTGCCCTAATTGTTCAAAAGACTCCTACTCTGGCAATAATTAGTGAGGTCGTGGTAGACAACAATCTCGTGGAGGAAGGAACAATCAAGGCTCTGGTAAAGGTGGTAACTTTGGTCGTGGATACCAAAATTCATCATCTCAAGCTCAGTCCAAAGGCTTCTCTGCTTCTGAAGGCCCTATTTTTTGCCAGATTTTTGGCAAGCCTAATCACTGTACGATTGATTGTTGGCACCGCCTTTACATCACTACCTATGCCAGTACTCAATCGAATAAGCAGGTAATGGCAGCTCAAAACTCTCAGTTTACTGGTACTGATGCTCTTTGGTTCTTGGATACAGGGGCCAACACTCATGTTACTACTGGTCTTTCTCAATTGGCCTATGCTCAACCATATGATGGCATGGATACAATCACTGTTGGCAATGGTCAGAAACTTCCTATTGCACACACTGGCCATGGTACTCTTTATACTCCTCATTCATCTTTTGCTCTTTCACAAGTATTCCATGTCCCTCAGATCTCCACTAATCTGCTATATGTTTATCAGCTTGCCAAAGACAATAATGCTACTTTGGTTTTTAACTCTAAACAGATTCTCATTTTTGATAATGTGACTCATCAGGTCAAGTTCCAGGGCCCCTGTAAATGAGGCCTTTATCCCCTGCATTCTCAGCTCTGTCTACAAGCTATGAAGTGCACCAGTATATCTTCTCTTCCCACTTCTGATACTCTGTGGCATCTCAGGCTGGGGTACCCTTCTCGGCAAGCAGTTCAACCTCTTTATTCTATTTTACGTATTTCCCCTTCCAATAATAAGCTTGTCTGTGAACCTTGTATGGTTTCAAAGTCACATAGACTGCCTTTTACATTGTCACAAATTGAAAGCAGCAAACTATTTCAGCTTGTTCATGCAGATGTTTGGGGACCATCTGTTGTTGCTTCTTTTAATCATTTTTTATATTACTTGCCTTTTGTGGATGACTATAGTAGATATGCTTGGATTTATCCTTTGAAATCTAAAAGAGATTCCTATCATGCATTTTGTACCTTTACTGTTTTCATTAAAACTCAATTTGATGCAACTATACAATTTTTTTTCACAGACAATGGTAGAGAATTTGTAAATCACAAATTTGGTGTCTATCTTCAATCCATGGGGACTTTGCATCATACTTCTTGTCCTTATACTCCTGAGCAGAACAGTAGAGTATAGAGAAAACATATGCACTTGATAGAAACAATGTTCTCTCTTCTCCACCAAGCTCATCTGCCTTCTAGATTTTGGCTTGAAGCTCTAGCCAATGCAAATTTCCTCATTAATTGCATGTCGTACCCTCACCTCCCTCTAGACCCTATGATTCATCTGATATAGTCATTTCTAACAACTCTGCTCCAAGTCAGGTGTCTACTCCTTCTCTAACAACTATAATTTCATCTTCTGAGTCCTCAACTTCTTCCTTCTCATCTTATACCTCTTCTGCTCCTCTTGACAATGATCATCTACTTCCACAATCTGTTATTTTGCTTCCTCCTCAAATGCTCCCCCTCAACCTTGTCATCCTATAGTTACAAGGTCACAAACAGGCTTATTGAAACCTAAACTTTTCTCAGTTGCTGCACTCCTTCAACCACCACCTGAAATAGAACCAACCACTTATAAAAAAATAGTCAATCTCCCTACTGGGTTAAAGCCATGAATGAAGAGTACCATGCCTTGCTAAAGCAACATACCTGGACTCTTGTACCTTTGCCATCAAATAGACAACCTATTGGTTGTCGTTTGTTTTTCAAAGTCAAGAGAAATGCAGATGGAAGCATTGCTAAACACAAAGCTCGACTTGTCGCAAAGGGCTATCATCAGGAGTATGGGTTGGATTATGGAGAAACGTTTAGTCCAATTGTGAAGGCACAAACAGTTCGCATTGTTCTTTCTTTGGCATTGCAATCTAGCTGGGAACTCAGGCAATTAGATGTGTCAAATGCTTTCCTCCATGGACTTTTTCAAGAAGAGGTTTACATGGTCCAACCTCAGGGTTTTGAACATCCTCAACTACCTCACCATGTTTGCAAACTCCACAAATCATTGCATGGCCTTAAACAGGCTCCAAGAGCCTGGTACCAACTATTGCATGCTCAACATTCACTCTTATTGTTCTTGTATATGTTGATGACCTTGTCATCACTGGCAGTAACAACAAGGCTATTGTTTCACTGATTCAAGCAATGCGCTCTAGATTCGCCATGAAGGATCTGGGCAAACTTTCTTATTTTCTGGGTTTAGAGGTAGAATACAATTCAACTGGTCTGTTATTGCATCAGACCAAATATGCTATGGATTTGCTTAATAAAGCTGGAATGGCAAACTGTAAGTCTAGCTCAACCCCTGCTGCAGTTACTACCTCTAATACATCTTCAGCTGCACAACCTTATTCATCTCCTACTCAATTTCGTAGCTTAGTAGGACCATTGCAGTATTTAACAATAACACGACCCGATCTTCAATAATCTGTTAACTCTATTTGTCAGAAAATGTATAGCCCAACTCAGGCTGATTTCTCTGCACTCAAACGCATTTTGAGATATGTACAGGGCACTCTTGGTCATGGCCTTCAATTTCAGTCCAGTCCACTTCAGTTACATGCATTTTCTGACTCTGATTGGGCTTCGGATCCCCAAACATGTAGGTCTACCACAAGGTTTTGTATTTTTCTTGGCAAGAATTTAATCTCTTGGTGTTCAAAACGCCAGCCCACTATTCCTCGATCTTCAACCGAACCGAATATCGAGCTATGGCTTTCACTATGGCTGAGTTAAAGTGGCTATCTTATGTCTTGAAAGACTTATCCATTTCATCACCTTCTCCCACTCTTTGGTGTGATAATGCCTCTGCCTTAGCTTTGGCTGTTAATCCTGTATTTCACAGTCGCATAAAACATATCGAGCTCGATTACCATTTTGTTTGTGAGCAGGTTTTATGTCGTCAGCTCAAGGTTTCACATGTCCTTTCTTCAGCTCAAGTTGCTGATCTCTTTACAAAGCCTCTTGCTGCAACCTTATTTCTTCAGCTTCGTGCCGAGCTTCCCCTTACTAACTCAAGGCTCAGCTTGAGGGGGCATGATAAAGCACAGCATAATGAAGAACCTGCTAGCTCAACTAAGCTCAAAGAAAAGTGTAAAGATTGTTAGGAAGTTAGTTGCTCAAGAACGTGAATGCACGTGATAAGTTGTACAGCTGTCATAAGCACTTGTATTGTAACATCTGCTATATATATATAGTTCTTTGTGTACTGACTGAAATATATAATACTAATGCTCTTTTTCTCAAATTCTCTAAATCTCATCATGCTCTTCAAAATGTCGACAAGATACCATATTCACCAACTTTGATACCTATAAGAAAATTAAAATAAATATGTAAATCATTGTGCCTACAACTACAAAGTGCAAGTTATTCCAAAAAACACGGTGAAACTTTCAAAACGATGTATATGTACTTGTATCTTGTAATGTTTGATCTTTGTTGTAGGGAGAAGTAATTTGAGACTATCTATTTATTACAAGTATACCAACAAAAGAAAAAGGAGAAAAAGATGTACAAATCATTTATTCAAAATGATTTTCGTGGACATAGAAATTTTACGTAGAAAATACTTACATAGTAAAGGCGTATATTACAAAGCCCATTATCAATAAGAAACTAAAAGACAAATATGGCTCCTAAGACTCTGTTATTAATCAAATTTATTTACATTTTGGATATACCTCGTATAAAAGCAATGGCGAATGTGTTTGCAGCTCCCACTAGCCCCAAAAAAGTTAAAAATTCAATGTACTTTTAAAAAAAAGTAAAAATTATAAATTTTAGTTCTTATTTAGAAAAATCCTAAATCCTACTCTGTATAAAAGAATAAGAACTATTTAGTGGACATGTTGGTGATGAAAAGACTAATTTGGATCATGTATGACATACAATCCAAATAAATAGACATGATTGAGGTTGGAAAGTTTAATATTACTTTGTGATGAAAGAGAAAGTTTGGTATTATGACAACTGACCTTCATTAGTGGTAGAAGACGAACCATGAAATGTTTGCGAAAACTAGCCATGGTTCTTAGGCAGTGATTGGTATGTGAAAATAAGTTGAGAATGGAATGACATTCTCAATTTTATTTTAATTCTCATGTTTGGTATGAGGGAATGGATTTAGGAATCTCATTCCAAAGGGAATTTCATTCCCACATACATGGAAATATCAATTCCAGACCAAATACATTAGAATAGCCCATTCTCATGTGTTTGAGAATAAACTTGACTATCATACCCTTATATAGCATAACTTTTGTAAATAATTTATTTTACAATAATAATAATAATTAAAAAATATAATAATAATTATTATAAAAATGATAATTATTATTATTATGAAAATAAAAATAAAAACAAAAATAAAAACAAAATAATAAAATAATAATAAAAACAAAAATAAAAAACAATAATAGTAGTTAAATAATAATAATAATAAAAACAATAATAAAAAAATAAGATAATATTATTATGTAAATAATAATTATTATTAAAAAAATAAAAATAAAAATGATAATAATAATAATAAATAAAAATAATAAAATAATAATAAAAACAAAAATAAAAAATAATAATAGTTATTAAAATAAAAATAAAAATACTAATAAAAATAATAAAGTAAAATAATAATGATAAAATAAAAATAATAATGATAAAATAATAATAATAATAATAATAATAATAATAATAATAATAATAATTGTTGTTGTTGTTGATATTATTTTTATTTTGTTAATATTATTATTATTATTTAATATTTAATATTTATTATTTTTATTTTGTTATTATTATTTTTATTATTTATGTTTATATTATTTATGGTTATGCTTATATTTATTTTTATTTTTAATGTTATAATAATAAAAGGGAAATTTTGTCATATTCTACAAGTCATTCACATTACTACTTTTAATTCCTAGAGTATACCAAACATATCATTCTCATTTCCAACTTCATTCCATTCCCACTTTTTATTCTATTCCTTGGTTCATTCCATTCCTACCCAAATTCATTCCAATATACCAATCGCTACCTTAATATTTTAAATCTCGTGACTTTCACTGGTTTTCCACTAGCATTGGTCCATGGACTTTTTTGTGAAATAATTGAAGGCAAATTTGTAAAGGTCAGCATAAGTTAGAGGATTCCTTCGAGAAGAACCAATATGATAAATGAGCGGTTGGGGCAGTTGATGTGCATGTGCGACCATTATAGCAAGAATAAAATCCACTACCATATCACCTGGTATCTGTAAGGAATTCTAATAATTCAAATATGTACTCTTCAAAAGTTCTTCAAATGAAGATACATTTATAGTTTGCAACAAATTTTGAATGTTAGTCATAAAATATCCAAAATCTGAAAATTTATAGGCAATAAAGTAAGTGAGAAAGGGAATAAAATTAAATTAAAGAAACAAATAGATTAATTGATCAGTAATATTGATATCATTATGCAGATTCACCGCATCAATTATTAACTCTGGATCACCAAGCATGACCTTCAATTTTCCTTCACCATAAGCAATGAAAAAGCCATCCATAGTTCTGTCATGGCAAGGTTTCATAGAACACAAATATACGTCACCAAATTTCTTTGCTTATTAATTAGAAGGGTAAAACACCAAATAGTCACTAAAGTTTATCACTTTTTTTATAGCCAAGTAAATAAATACATAAATAAACTGACGGAACGAGTTCTGTTTGAATTTACATTCTCAACTAGTTAATTGCATAAACAACCGTCATATTTCCTACTTTTTTAAGTACCAAGGATTCTAATTACACGTAAATGTTTTAAAAAAATTATAACTAAACTTTATAATGTCTAGATGTAATGCTTTTAAAATTTTTTAAAATCTATATATTTAGTTTTGTTTAAAACATGGTTTGGGATTATTTGGATAATATAATCTTGCCACAAAATGAATAAATTTGTAAATCTAGTTTTTCACTCTTTCATAGGTGGCTGATACCCTATCTCTAAACTATTGAGCATCAAAATTCCGCATTAGGTCCAAATGTGAAATACCTAAAAATGAGGTTCAAAGATAATAATAGGTCGGTTACATATGTATCTTGATTTTTTATTAATAAGATTCGAGCAGGCACATTTTTAAAAATTTACCTTCTATTACTACAAATCCTTTAATCGCTCAATTTTGTTGATCTAAATCACCAATCAAACTTTGCATTATCGCAAGCATTTTGACCAATTTTGACCTTAAAACTAAAGGTAAATCTCGTCAAAGACTACTAAACATGTATAATGTTTCAAATCATTCTCTAAATTTGTTTTGTTTCAAATTACCAACTAAACTCCCCTTACTAAACTTCCACCTGTTTGTAATAAGTTATTCCATTTATTTTCTAAGTCAATACTAAATAGTTTTAGAGTTTGACCTTTAATCATTTTGATGTGTAAATGACATTTATTCCATTGTATTAATCTTACTGAACAAAATAACTTATTTAAAATAATTAAAAGTTTAGTAGGCTATTTGCAACTTGATATATGTTTAATGGCTTTTGGAGTATTTAATCCTTAAACTAATGGTTTAAAGCCATACTGCGAGTCAGTCGGGTCAGTTTCAGGAGTAAAATTGACATTTGATTGTTTCCACATAGGTCACAAAATACTACCCACCATTCCCATCGTACTAAACATACACATTCAATCCATTATCACCACATTTACCACTATTATTAGCCAACACCTTAGTATTAAGAAGTACGAGATTTCATTCTAAAACTAATTGGTGTTAAGTGAAGTACTCTAAGATCTTATAAGGTAATCTTGAAGTTTTTAATTTTTCGATATAGGACAAGTGTATATTTTAACATTCTCCTCACGTGTGACCTGATTTGAGAGAGGTCATATGTGAAAAATACACATGGAAGTTTAAACGCACATAGGACATACAAAGAAGATTGAATACAAGTGTGACCTAATTTTGAGATAAGTCACACATGCACACGCATAGAAAATAACACACACAGAAGAAGATTGAATACACGTGAAAGATTGAACATACATGGAACACACGCAGAAGATGAACAAGATTGAACCAATGGTCCAGCTCTAATACCATATTAAGAAACTTGAAGTTTTATCCCAAAACCAATTGATTTTAAGTGAAGTAGCTCAGGTTCTTATACTGTATTAGAATTTGAGTAATGTGGTGAATTTTATAGATATGGTACTAGAACCTCTTTAAATTAATAGTCAAAAAATTATTAATCTCTTTCAATTAATAAAATTATTTGATCCCGACTTGGGCAAATTTACAAAATTAATAGTCTTTGTATAATTATAAAATAAAATATTTTAAATATTTTATTTGTATCTTATAGATCCCAAATATTTATAAATTAATAATTAACTAAAAAGTGCATACATTTTTATCATGATTGTTCACTAGACAATTAAAATTTTCTCTTTACCACATTTTTTACATTTTTTACTTTTAAATTTTTAGAACCTTATTCTGCTAAATTTTAGACAAGCTACCCTTGACTAAGTTGCAAATCATATTTTTTCAAAACCTATTACTACAATTCTAATTGCATGCATGATGGATGTTCTTTGTTATGCTCATATAATTCTTTACACATTTCATCCGTTGTGGTTCTTTTCTCTTGACACTTTGAGATGAGAAGCCATTTTTGCTATTTAGAAACTGATGATACCACAAATAATAAGAGATTGTGTTGGGTTAAATAGTGTTTGATTCAATAAATTGTATAACCTCTTTAAATTAATTGTCTTGGAACCACTTAACTTCTCTTAATTTAGCTAAATATTAATTTATTGATAAATTAATAATTATTAATTTCCATAGATACTTTTATTTTTTTAAATGGTAAAATATTATCATTTCAACTAACCAAGTTAAGACTTAACATACTCTAAGATTAAAAATATTATCTCTATACGTATTTCACCCATTAAGAGTTCATTAACAATTAACATAAAGATCCAATTTGAAGAAATTGTTAAAGAGAAAATTCGGGAGTCATGTTTGCGAGATTTTAGTATTAAATATACAAAAATAAAATAAGTTTTGGATTGTGAATTTTTAATTGTATTTCAATTTTGAAGATAGCCTGATGAAAAAAATGATGTATTTACGATTATAATTTGATTAGGTGTTACCATTCACCAATTACAAAATCGTAAAATCTCTAAGTAATTAAAAGGTAACACATCATATAAGTTGTAGACGTATCAATTGGATCACTACAAAAAGAACTGGATTCTGCGATGGACCGTCGCCAAACCATTGCAGATATGGCGACGGTACAGTGAAGGGAAAGGTTGACGCCAGTTTTGTGACAGAACAGTGACGGCACAGTGTCAGACAAAAACACTCGTCACCAAACTGTCACTAACAGTGACGGCTTTGTTAGCCGTCTCTAATTCGGTGACGGCCAAGCTATGACCGTCACTAATTTGGTGACGGCTTAGTGACAAGTTTCTCCGATTCTGATATATGAAGACGGCACGGTGACGGTATGGTGATAGTCCGTCACCGTGCCGTCACCAAAAAGGGTGCCGACTAAATTTTATATTATTTTTTTTTAACGAACAAGGCCTTCAAATACTGAGTAACAGCGATGTGTTAAAAAATTTTCAAAAGCAGTACCAGTTCACTCAAAAATTGTTAACTTGAAGTACTGACATTATTTGAGGTAGAAATAAAATACTATGTTTGTGTAGATATTAACTACAATATGAGAGAAATTTGATAATATAATTTGCAATCAACAAGATTTTATTTCATAACATTCGATAACTAGGGATTATATTAACAGACGGTTAACTTTAGTCATCACCATACAAAAGTCCTTAACAAGATACACACACATATCCATATAATATATTACATATCATTAAATTTAACTACCAATTTTTTACATAATTTTCACTCGAATAACTTCGGCAGAAGGATGCGATACATTTGATCCACAGACCTTTGATGGTGTTGAGCCATCAAAATGTAACCATCTTCTTTTGGTGGTTCGTTTAGATCAAATCGACCTTCAACTCTGCTACTGCTTGCCTTCGATGGAGCAAATTTTTTTGTGTGTTCCTCTTTTTTAATGGTAACCCACTGACCTTGAACTTCCTTACTCAACGTTTATAAGATGTTGATGCACCGAGGTTAAGCTTATGTAAAGATCGAAAACAACAAGCGGGATTGTTGATTCTTTATATAGAACTGAAAGTGATAAAAATTTGGCGACGGCACGGTTAGGGGTCTTCTCCAAATTATTGGTGTCAAATTCACATAAGTGTCCAAACATTGATGACGGCAGGGTGAGGGCACGGTGAGAGGGTATTCACCAAATTATTAGAGCCATTCATATGATTGTCTAAATTAGAGACGGGAAACTATGCCCGTCTCCAATGGCGACGGGTAATTTCCCATCTCTAATGAAGACGGGCTATTTCTCATCTCCACAAAGAGGCCCATGATGTGGGCCTCTTTTATTGGAGACGGGAATCAGCCCGTCTCCCTAATAGAGATGGGTGGATGCCCATCGCCATTTGGAGACGAGCTGATGCCCGTCTCTATGTTGGAGACGGGCCGCAGCCTGTCTCCATGTTGGAGTCGAGCAGACGTCTGTCGCCATTTTGGAGACGGGCACCAGCCCATCTCCAAAAAGAGGCCCGTGGACCTCTTTTAGTAGGGATGGGTATCAGCCCTTCTCTATATTTTTGGAGACGGACTGCTATTGGAGACAAGTGACTACCCGTCTCCACAAAGAGGCCTACATCTTTTATTGGAGATGGGCATCTCTATGTTGGAGACGGGCGGCTACCCGTCTCCATAAAGAGGCCCAGGATGTGGGCCTCTTTTAATTGGGCGACAACCCTGGTTCACACCCGGCCGTCGCCCAATTAAATTGAAATAACAGAGGGCAGAGGCTCTGCCTTCTGTTATTTCATTTTTCAGTTTTCCAAAACAAAAAACCTCACCCCACCCACCTCTCACCCCACGCCCCACCCAATCCACGTGCCCCACACCTTCCCACCCCTCTATAGACCCTTTACCACCATTTTATTTGAGGTAATGATGTCTGTTTATATATATATATATATATATATGAATGTATATGTAAATGTATGTATATATATGTATAGATCTAGCTAACTCCACCACCCCTATGAAGCTATAGACCCTCTCAACACATTATCCTCTCCCCGACTTCACAAATAATTTGTTTTTGTGAGGTTATATATATATGTATGTACATCTATATGTATAATCTATGTATATATTATAATTTTTTTTGTTGTTATGAAGATATTAATTAATAATGCACCTAATCTAAATATGTTAATTTAGTTTTTTTTTGTATTTTTGGATTTTTTTTTACTGTTGGATTTTGTTTTTTATTTTTTTAATCTATTTTTCTTGTTATAATTTCTTTCTTTTTTTTAAATTGTGTTATTTTAAACATATTTAGGTTATTTTTATTTTATTTTTTGATTTTTTATTTTATTTTGGGAATTTTTGTTTTTTAATTTTCGGATTTTTTTATAATTTTTGTTTTTTTTATCTATACTTTTTTTTGTTATAATTTTTTTTATTTGTGTTATTTTTAACATCTTTAGGTTATTTGTTTTTTATTTTTGAATTTTTTATTTTTATTTTTTATTTTCGAATATATTTATTTTCATTTTTTATTTACCTATTCTTTGTTTTTTGTTATAATTTCTTTTTTTGAATTGTTTTTTTTTTTACATATTTAGGTGATATTTTTTTAATTTCTGATTTTTTTTCCCGGAATTTTTGTTTTGTTTTTTTTGTTGTTGTTGATTTCAAATTCGGATAATCGTAAACTATAAAATTATAAATATAATGTCTCGTCTGAGCCCGGATCAACTATTAAAATATTTTATTGAATTATTCTAACCTCATATTTGTCGAGTTGTGACATATTTATGTTGTGTAACCTTGTACATTGTACTTTGGACCATTTTGCGTAGTTCATTATACTACAAATGGAGTTGTGTGAATGTCTTTGAGTAATGTTTATCAGATTATTCACGGTACAGAAGAGACTCTATCCGTTTTATTCTCCATCTACAAAGTATTATATTTTGCACATAAATATATAGGAACATAATATTATTTTAATGTAATACGACATAACTTATTCTCCATCTACAAAGTATTATATTTTGCTACTCAAAAGATTACACTCATGACTTTTACACACCGACTAGAGGTGTGACATATAATTTTGGTATAACTAAATATGGTACACTTACCTTGTGGTGTGTGACACTTCCCACAAACGAGGTAGTTCTATTTATAGAACACAATTGCTAATCCCACTAGGATTAAGATTCTTACATTTTAAAATATTTAGGCTCTGTTTGGCCTAATTGTGAAATTTTAGTTTTTGAATTGCAGAACTTTTGTTAGAAGTGTTGGTGGATAAAAGTCATTGACTGTTTGTCCTATGTTGGACAATGTTGGACAATGTTGGACTTTAAAAAATATGGTGGAGTATATTTGAGAAAAAAATAACTTTCTGCATTATGGATGATGATTGGAGCAAATACGGTCTAAGGTGGAGATTTGTTGAATTAGTGGGCCGTATTTATTAGTAGTGTTCAATGGGCATGTAGGCCTATAACCTAGAAGAGATAGGATTACCTATAAATATATCTTTTGTCCTTATATCAGGTATAATAAATATTGATTGCATATACGAGAAAATTGGTGAGGCATTGTAAGAGGGTTTCTCTTGTACTATTTTATCATCATAGTGAAATTATTTTCCTACTACCCGTGGATATAGGCTTAGGCCGAACCACATAAAATATGTGTCCGTTTAAATTTCTCCTTTATTATGCATTATTACTCTGAATTATCCTAACAACATACTTAGGGAAGGTGCTTCTCCCCGAAATTTGACATTTTGACACTTCTCACAAAATATATAACCTTACATATAGGGTTCACTTTTTATTTTATAGCTAAAAGCCAAATTTCGAATATGAGAAATTTTCCATACTTGTATGCCTCAATAAAATTATTTCATCAGGTACTTTTTGACTCCATGAAGGTGTGTACTCATAAAGTATTCCTCCCACTTAATGCTCTTTGAATCAACCGACAAAATGTCAACATCGATGTTGGCTTCTTTTATCATCATTAGCAACTTTTCGGTGTTCGCATCATCAAATCTGTGTAAAATAAGTATTTATTAATATGAAAATTCATTTGAACAAGATAAATCAAATTGTAGAAATTTTATCTTTAAAAGTAAATATTGACAAGATATATAGACTTACATTCCCTTGAAAAACACAAATGATTCGTAAACTTCTGCAAGACGCATAACATGATTCATACTTCGCTTGAGTTTGTTATGTTGGTCTTCAAAATGTCGACAAAATACCATATTTACCAACTTTGATACCTATATGGAAATTAAAATAATTGTGTAAATCATTGTGCCTATAACTACAAAGTGCAAGTAATTAATTCCAAAAAACACGGTGAAACTTTCAAAACAATGTATGTGTACTTGTATCTTGTAATGTTTGATCTTTGTTGTAGGGAGATGTAATTTGAGACTATCTATTTATTACTAGTATGCCAACAAAAGAAAAAGGAGAAAAAGATGTACAAATCATTTATTCGAAATGATTTTCGTGGACATTGAAATTTTATGTAGAAAATACTTACATAGTAAAGGCATATATTACAAAAACCATTATCAATAAGAAACTAAAAGACAAATATGGCTCCTAAGACTCTGCTATTAATCAAATTTATTTACATTTTAGATATACCTCATATAAAAGCAATGCCGAATGTGTTTGCATTCCCCACTAGCCCAAAAAAAGTTAGAAATTCAAAAGTAATTATGTATATATTTTTAGTTTAAAAAAATGAATCAGCTCTCCTTTTATCTTCATCTTATTTGTCTTCCATTTATTTTCCTGTCTATTATCTGTGTTTATTCCGCTTTCTGTTATGGCTTTCATTATCTGTACTTCCCTGGGTTGTTTCTGGTATCAGAGCCAGAGCAACTATTAGGTTAGTCTTAAGCAACATACCTGTATCGACAACTTACCTTTAACTACGAAGATAGGGTAGAGAGCGAGTAAGACCCGCGGAAGGGCAGTAGACTCCAGGAGCCCCTTGAGGTAGTTTCGAAGATAGTAAGTCGGTTCGCAGATTGTAAGGTTAAGACTAGTCAACATAGTTGTAATGTCTTCTAGTAGCAGTAATGCTTCAGTAAGATCAGATAATAATATCATAACTAAAATAGAACAGACATGGACAGTAGGAGAGTTAAGTAATTGGAAACCTCTTAAGATGAACATAGATGAGATTTACCAGAAAAGTCGTTTTGACTTTAAATCTCTTATTACCATTAGATGTAAGGAAGAAGTAGTGCCATTAACCAGTGATCAACAGAGCATCAGATTGTTCTCCCAGAAGTCACTAGACAAAGCCATTAGAAACGGCTATAGGTTTCTACATATTGGACATGTGCAAGTCGCACTTAAGCCTTTAATCAGAGAAGGACTAGATACCAGTGTATATCTAGCTCTTAGAGATTGTAGGTTACTCAGTTACAATGATTCACTACTAGGTTTAGTAGAAACGAGTCTTTGTAATGGACCTATTTTCTTTAATTGTTTTTCAAATCATACCATATCGCTTATATGTCCGCATGTCATGAAAGCTTTACAATTAGACATTAAGACGCATAACTATTATGTTGATTGTGGTACACACGCGTATGAAGTTATTTACCGTCTTAATTATAAATTAATGACTATGGGATTAAATCCTAGATCTATAACCAGAAAACGTCCTAAAGGTGAAACTATCCTTTAGAACATGGACAGAAATAGATCAATAGTCAATATACCCAGAACCATTAAGTGGAATGAAGTTTCATTTCCAGAAAGGTGGGATATTGAGAATGCCACCAAACCAATTGTTCAGGATCAGAACGTCCAGAACTCTAGAATAGAACAGATCATCCAGTATGATGATGGTACTGTTTCTATTAAGATAGATAGAGGAAATAAGGAACCAGTTCTATCCCGATCAGTTTCCAGCATCTCTAGGATCAGTATTTCTGACCCTACTCCAGGCTTTGTTGATTTGTCATCAACAAGCATATTCCAGAATCAATCTGTTCCAATAGGAATTAAGATTGAAGAACAGACTGCTCGTCCAGTCTATCCAGAATTTGAACCAACAGATACATCATCTGTTAACTTCAACCCTTCAGCCTCAGACTTTGGAGTCAATGTTTTATCTGAAATCTTTGAAAGAGATGTTCAAGGTTTGAAAGAAGAATTTCTTTCAGACGAAAATAAACAGATCAGAGAATGGTATTTTGAGAACCATAACAATGAACAATTAGCAGATTTAAAAAGCCAATGGCTTCAATATTTGCAACTTGTTAGGTTAAATGTACCATTTTTCATGTGGTTTAAACACAGAAATAAACCAATGAACATTAATGTTCTTACTGCAAGAACAAGAAAATGGAATTTACCTAATTCCACAACAGTTATTGATGCGGAGCACCCTCCGTTTCAACATACACAGATCCCTACAAAAGAAGGGACTATAGATCTCAAACCAGTTGTTCTTTCAGAACAACCAGAACTAAAAGACATAGCCCAACAAAATAATTGGACTAATCTTTTAGTAGTCACATTGCAAAAACAGATTCAGAATATCGAAGATATTCTTAAAAAATAGAATACAATAACTCCAGTTAAAACTATTGAATCAAAACAGAAGTCAACTGAACAGACCACTGTTTCATTGACAAAACCATTTGATTCACTTAAGTTAACCAATACAAAGGTTAAACCAGATTCTCCAATCAAGGTTTTACCTTTTAAAATATCAAAATATATTCCAAATTTGGAATCTACAGAAGAGAAGAATACCAAACTTTTCCAGGAACTGATTTCCAGAACTAAGAAATTAGAACCTTCATCCAGCCAATTGGCTCTTCAAACATTAAAACAGTCAGACAGTAATTCTGATTGTGAATCCTCATCTTCACAGAATTCCGGGAGGGATAAAGCTATCCATATTAATAGAATTTCTTTTCCAGACACAAAGAATTTCTATCCCAGACCTTCACCTCCAGATCTTCAAATTGAAGAAGCTCATTCCCAGAGATCATTCTCAGGATCTCAAATCTATGAATGGAATATAAATGGAATGTCAGAATATCAGATTCTCAATGTTACCAAACAGATGATCATTATCGGTAACATCTACAAACAAGCTGTTTCTGAGAGAGCAGCAACCAGAAATATCATTCTTGGCTTCAATGGTCAGCTCAAAGGATGGTGGGATGACCACCTCATTGATGCTACCAAAGAAGGCATTCTTAACACGGTGAAAACCAATGAGAATGGTGAACCCGTTCTTAATCAACAAGGACAGACAGAGTCATGTGCTCTATCAGCCTTAGTTTTCGATATCACCTACCATTTCATAGGTGATCCCACAGTATACCAAGAAAGAACATCTAAAATCCTTCAGAACCTCAGATGTCGTACACTCCAAGACTTTCGATGGTATAAGGATGTCTTTCTCAGTAAATTATACCAAAGATCTGACAACAACACCAGTTATTGGAAAGAAAGATTCATTTGTGGTCTTCCAAAGTTGTTTGCTCAGCAAGTGAGAGAATATCTTTCGCTTGATTATCCAGGTTTAGACTATGATCTTATGACGTATGGAGATATCATATCCCATATTAATAAGACTGCTTTGAAGATTTGCACTGATCTTCGTTTTAAAGCACAATTAAAGAAACAGTCTAACAGAAAAGAATTAGGAAATTGGTGTGAACAGTATGGTATGGAAAGTTTCAAACCACCCCATATTCAGAAAACACATAAATTCAGAATTTTCTCCAGAAAATACAAGAATCACTTCAAGTCCATTGGACAGAAGTATAAACAAAAGTATGGCAACAAACCATACACCCATAAGAAGAAACATTATTAGAAGTTTCCACAAAGAAATTGGAAACCAAAACATAATAAAGAACAGAAAGCCACAGGATGCTTCAAATGTGGTAAAACAGGACACTTTGCAAGAGATTGCAAAATCAGATCACTAATTCAATCATTAGAATTAGATGAAGCTACAAAGAGCAAAATACTCCAATCCATAAATGATCTTGAATCATCATCCAGCTCTTCTTCAGATTACTCTAATGAAGAAAATATTAATCAGATTGGAACAGACAACTACTATTCCAGTAGTTCTTCCAACTCCATGCAAGAATGTGCTTGTCCTAGCAAATGAGCATGTTTCCGTCAGAAAGGAATAAATGGCCTTATAGACACTCATGGTCTTATGATCGATATGATCTGTAAGATCAATGATCCAGAAGAAAAGCAAGCTTATCTTCTCAGACTCAAAGACATTATGGATCAGAAAGAGGAAAGTAAACCTTCAACCATACCTATCCAGAATAACATCAAGAATACGAATTATTCTGATGTCCTCAGTTATTTCCAGAAGAGAAAAACCCAACCAGTGGGAATCTCTGATCTCCAACATGAGATTAAACTGTTAAAAATAGAAATTCAGCAACTCAGACAAGAGTATAGGCAAGAGATTTGTGATCTCAGATTAGATCATGAACATCTCCAACAGGATGTCCAAATCTTACAAATAGAATCCCTAGAACGTCAAGAACATCTTTCTCAGAATGGTGAACTTGATAAACAGACTCAGATTGCTATTGGCAAACTAATAGAATGAGCTAGTACCTCCAAACCCACAGAGGATTACCTCAATCTTCTGAACAGAATCACATATCAGAAATGGTATGTCCAGTTAACCATCAAGGTTAATGATTTCAAATTTGAAACCATTGCCTTATTAGACTCAGGTGCAGATATGAACTGCATCCAAGAAGGTCTTATTCATTCTCGATACTTCGAGAAGACCAAAGAAAAGCTTTCTACAGCTGACTCTACCAGACTTCATATTCAATACAAATTACCTAATGCACATGTGTGTAACCAAGGTATTGGTTTTCCTACCAGTTTTGTCCTTATAAAACAGTTAAACTCCCAAGTCATTCTCAGGAACCCATTCATTCAACAGTTATTCCCAATGACTGTTACAGAACAGGGTATATCTACCAATGTGTTAGGTAAACCTATCCTTTTTGAGTTTTATTTCCCTTCACAATGAAGAGATATTAACTCAATTCAACAGAAAGAAAACCAAATTAGTTTTCTTCAACAAGATATCAAGAGTCTCAGAATTGATGAACATATTGCTAAACAGCAGAAGTCCATTAATGAATTCCAGACCAAACTTGAAAAAGAAGTTTGTTCAGAACTTCCTATGGCCTTTTGGGCTCGTAAGAAACATTCTGTCTCTCTCCCATATGAGAAGGACTTTTTAGAACAGAATATTCCTACCAGGGCTCGGCCCATCCAGATGAACCAGGAATATCTTTCTCTTTGTAAAAAAAAGATCCAAAGTTTATTAGATAAAAAGCTAATCCGACCCAGCAAAAGTCCATGGTCGTGTGCAGCCTTTTATGTTAATAAACATGTAGAACAGGAACGAGGAGTCCCTCGTTTAGTCATCAATTATAAGCCCTTAAACAAGGTCTTACAATGGATCAGATATCCATTACCAAACAAGAATGATCTCCTCAAGAGATTAAACCAGGCCCATGTCTTCAGTAAATTCGACATGAAATCAGGATTTTGGCATATCCAAGTCATCGAATCAGAAAGGTACAAAACTGCATTCACCGTTCCATTTGGACAATATGAGTGGAATGTCATGCCTTTTGGGCTTAAGAATGCACCTTTAGAATTCCAGAACATCATGAACCAGATTTTTAATCAGTTCACAGATTTCATGATTGTTTACATTGATGATGTTTTAGTCTTCAGTAATGACATTCATCAGCATTGGAAACATTTGCACATTTTCTTCAAAGTCATCAAAGAAAATGGTCTTGTGGTTTCTGCACCCAAGATTAGACTTTTTCAGACAAAAATCAGATTCCTTGGAAACATGATTTCCTTCGGGAAAATCACCCCTATCCAAAGAACCCTTGATTTTGCAGAAAAATTCCCAGACATTCTGCGTGAGAAAACACAGTTGCAAAGATTCTTAGGATCTTTAAACTATGTTGCAGATTTTTATCCTGGCATTCGCCATTTATGTAAGCCTCTTTTTGAAAGTCTTAAAAAGAATCTTCCAGCATGGACTGATGTCCACACAAGAGCTGTTTAGGAAATTAAGCGTCAAGTTAGAGTTTTACCAGTCTTGACTTTATGTCAACCAGACACCCCAAAGATAGTTCAGACAGATGCCTCTGAATTAGGATTTGGTGATATTTTATTACAGATTTTAGAAGGAAAAGGACACATTGTTCGTTTCCATTCAGGAACTTGGGATAAAGCCCAACAGAACTATTCAACAGTCAAGAAAGAAATTTTGTCCATTGTGAAATGCATATCAAAATTTCAAGATGATTTGTTGAACCATAAATTCTTAGTTCGTGTTGACTGCAAGTCAGCAAAAGATGTACTTACTAAAGATGTTAAGAATATTGCATCTAAACAGATATTTGCCAGATGGCAGGCAATCCTGTCAATTTTCGATTTTGATATACAGTATATCAAGGGAGAGGATAATTCCATCCCTGATTACCTAACCAGAGAATTTCTAACAGGCCACGTGCCTATCACATAGGATTCCTTCGGGAATACCTTTTTCATTTTTGTTGTTGCAGATTCACAGAAGCGGACATCAAGAATCCAATTAATGGGTTCAGATGGATTGTTTCAAGTCCACCGCAATTAAGTAGATTGAAACACATATTTTAGATCCAGAAGCAGAATTGATAATTGTTTCAATTCCGTAATTCTTTCTATATATTGTTGCTAACTTTTTGCAGGAATCATTCACCTCCTGACCTTAGTAACAATGGCACCCAAGAAAGATAAAAGCAAAGCAAAAGCATTCTACCTCAGTTCCTATGCTCAGAAAGCTAGCACGCCAACAGCTACTCCAGCTCAGTCATCGACCCCAGTCAAGGTTGAAGACAAACAGATAACATATACACCATATTCTACCCAGTCACCCCTAGGTAGAAACCTCACAGTTTTGGGGACCTTCACCCCTCAAAAACAGTTAACCGGTGTTCATGCAGGTACTACAGGTACATCGTCTTCACAAACGACAGTCAATAACAAGTTTCAGCCCCTTGTTGCTAAATCAAAAACAGTAACTCCAGAACCTAAATAGTTACCATCCCCCTCATATATCTACAAGAACGTCTTTGATCAGATTCTTGTAACATAACCATTTCATTTTAAACAGAACCCCAACATTACCCCCGATAAGTTTGCCAGGGCGTTTCTTCAGCCTCATTCAAATTACATCCCAGACAACACATATAAAACACAGAGTTACTATGAGTCAATTCTCATAGCAACAGAGTCCATAGAGTTTGTCCCAAATGACAAGGATAAACAACCTGGCCAGTACAGCCATGTCAAGGCTAAGCTTCAGACAGTGCTTACCCTCGATCAATGGGCACAACCCCCACAAAAAACTAAACAGATCCCAGAAAATGTACCCCTCAGAGACTATAACTATTATGATTACATTCAGGCATGGTTCAGAGTTTTCGACCTTCAGAATGATAAACATGATATGTCATAGTTTTTCCTTTTTAAGAAATCATTTCCATTAGAGGTCCCGAATTGGTTCATCCAATGGTGGGTATCATTTGGCCCTATAATAGACATTTTACCAGAACCAGTCCTCAAAGGATTCCAGTACTTCACGGAACATTCGAAGGCACCAGCTCAGTTAGCCTACCTTCCTCCATTCTTCGTGTTCTACAGAATCTTCTTTGTAACGTGGATTTTCAGATCAGAATTCGCGTTCAAACATGTTTCTTTCGGAAACCATCAAGACATTTTGGCTTTCAGAAGAGCTTATTCAGTCATGTGGTGGAAGAAAATGAACAACAGTTCTTGTTCAACACCAAAAGTCCAAACATGGCTAGAAACAAATCAGAAACAGAAAAAAGAAATTCAACCAGAACAGCAGGAGTTTCTTTCCTTCAAGAATTTCTTACAGACTCAGTTAGCAGCGGCCACCAGTTACGACGAAGTCAAGGCCATTATGCTACAGCTTGATGAGCTTGAATAAGATCAAGCATCCATTTCCACAGACAATGCCAACGACAACGAAGATGACTGTTATGGCATTTATACTCCACTATGAATATAAACTGGAACATAATACTCCACTATGAGTATAAACTAGAACAGAATACTCCACTATGAGTATAAATTGGAACAGAATACTCCACTATGAGTATAAACTAGAACAGAATACTCCACTACGAGTATAAACTAGAACAGAATACTCCTCTATGAGTATAAACTAGGCAATGAGTTTCCTAATGTTCTCTAAAAATATTGGACATATAGGGTTTTGTTCTTCTAAGTTCCCTTCAAAAATTAGGATGAAACGGTAAGACTTCCCCTCTCTAAAGTCATATGGTTACTGAAGAATTCCATGAAACTTCAGCTAGTCCAGGTCAAACGGCAACTGGTAAAGACACCTCAAGTCCGTTGATGGGTGTGGCTTTCCCAAAAAGCCAAAGAAAATTTAAAAACTTGTTTATCTTCTAGCCTGTATTTTATTTTGTATTTTGCTTAGTCAACTTACCTTTAGCCAACTTACCTTTAGCAAACCTATTTCAACAACCTTTTAAGGTCACGGGATTGAGGAGCAGAGGGCGTAAGACTCCGTTGTTACCCATGTGACGATTTGGTGAGAAATAGTTAGGCTTCGAAGATAGTAAGGTTTCGAAGATAGTAAGACTAAGTACGATGCAGATTAGATTATAGGGAAAATAGACTAGTTTATTTATTTTCTTTGTATTAGTGGGAAATACATATCACTCATTGTACTTGTATGTATTCTACCATAAGTCAATTTAATCCAGACATGAAGAAGTTTTACAACGTCTTCAGCCTAGAACCAGAATCAGACTCAGAGATGAAGAAGAAGATGAATCCAGTCAAGATTCCATCATCAGACATCATCATCACAAGACGATGAAATTACTTTCGGCCACAGTGAAAGTAATCCAGTCAAAAAATATTATCATCACGTCAGGACAAGCGATCTTTCGGCCACAGTAAAAGCTAGACATGATCATCAAGTCACGACAAAACAAGATTCGGCCACAGTAAAAGTCGACCACTATTCATGAATAGTAAAAATCACTTTTTACTGTTCAATTTTTGAAAAGTTACTTTTGACTTTTCAATTTTCATTTTTTCACTTTTCTTTTACAGATTCGATATCCTATATAAGACAGAGTCTGTCTCATGAACATAGGATCCGAATTTTCTTTCTCTCTACAATTTTATTTTAATTCGGTATCACTCTTTTCCATTGTACTCCTGTACAACCAACAGTGTAGCATAGTCTTCTTCCATATCTAATAACAAGTAAGAGACTTTGTCTCCTTTTATCTTCATCTTATTTGTCTTCCATTTATTTTCCTGTCTATTATCTGTGTTTATTCCGTTTTCTGTTATGGCTTTCATTATCTGTACTTCCCTGGGTATTGATGTAAACTGGATTCTGTGATAGTTACACTGGGTGTACCGAAGTACAAAAGAATGATATGGATTAAAATGAAAAACGAGAGAGAAAGAAAATCTGGATCCTATGTTTTTGAGGCAGACTCTGTCTTAATATAAGATATCGAATTTGTGATTACAAAAGTGAAATGTGAAAATGAAAAGTCAAAAGTGACTTTTTCAAAAGTGAACAGTAATATATATATATATATATATATATATATATATAAAATTTAAAAATTATGAATTTTAATTCTTATTTAGAAAAATTCATAAATCCGGCCCTGTATAAAAGAATAATAACTATTTAGTGGGCATGCTAGTGATGAAAAGACTAATTTGGATCATGTATGGCATACAATCCTGTACATAGTGCTGCTAACATGTATACGCCACATGTATTTCGATCAAATAAATATAAATGAAATAGGAGTTTTGAACTTCGATAGCAAAATAGAATATTATCAGGACTAATAGCAACTTGGTATTATGACAACTGACCTTCACAAGTGGTAGAAGACGAACCATGAAATATTTGCGGAAGCTAGCCATGGTTCTTAGTATTTTAACTCTCGTGACTTTCACTGGTTTTCCACTAGCATTGGTCCATGGATTTTTTGTGAAATAATTGAAGCCAAA
Source organism: Ehretia macrophylla (assembly GCA_037974665.1). Classification (NCBI taxonomy): domain Eukaryota; kingdom Viridiplantae; phylum Streptophyta; class Magnoliopsida; order Boraginales; family Ehretiaceae; genus Ehretia; species Ehretia macrophylla. The sequence continues at coordinate 28,522,410 of CM075778.1, read as the reverse complement.
TTTGTAAAGGTCAGCATAAGTTAAAGGATTCCTTCGAGAAGAACCAATATGATAAATGAGCGGTTGGGGCAGCTGATGTGCATGTGCGACTATTACAGCAAGAATAAAGTCCACTACCATATCACCTGGTATCTGTAAAGAATTCTAATAATTCAAATATATACTCTTCAAAAGTTCTTCAAATGAAGATAGATTCACAATTTTCAACAAATTTGTAACATCCAAAATCTAAAAATTAAAAGGCAATAAAGTAAGTGGGGAAGGGAATAAAATTAAATTAAAGAAACAAATAGATTAATTGATCAACAATATAGATATCATTATGCGGACTCACCGCATCAATTATTAACTCTCGATCACCAAGCATGACCTTCAATTTTCCTTCACCATAAGCAACGAAAAAGCCATCCATAGTTCTGTCATGGCAAGTTTTCCATAGAACACAAATACGTTATCAAATTTCTTTGCTTATTGTTTAGAAGGGTAAAACACCAAATAGTCACTGAAGTTTATGAAGTTTTTTGTAGCCAAGTAAATAAATACATAAATCGACTAAACTAGTTCTGTTTGAATTTACATTCTCAACTAGTTAATTGCATAAAGAACCGTCATATTTCCTACTTTTTCAAGTACCAAAGATTCTAATTATACGGAAATGTTAAAAAAAAAATTATAACTAAACTTAGTGTCTAGCTGGAATGCTTTTTTAATTTTTTAAAATCTATATATTTAGTTTTGTTTAAAACATGTTTTGGAAATATTTGGATAATCTAATCTTGCCATAAAGTGAATGAATTTGTAAATCTTGTTTTTCACTTATTCATTGGTGGCTGATACCCTATCTCTAAACAATTGAACATGAGTGACACTCAAAATCATCAAAATTCCGCTCCTCGAGAAGTCAGAAACTTTGGCTCAATTATGATTGTCTTCCCAGATTTACAATTTTCCATTAGGTCCAAATGTAAAATTCCTAAAAATGAGGTTCAAAGATAATAATAGGTCAGTTACATATGTATGTTTCTTGATTTTTTATTAATAATATTCGAGTAGGCACATTTTTAAAAATTTACCTTCTGTTACTACAAATCATTTAATCGCTCAATTTTGTCACTCTAAATCAGTGTTATCGATATTGTACGATTCACGATACGAATCACATGATTCGGTTCGATGCACCCACAAATTGATACGAATCAGTGAGCAAATCGTAAATTAAGGTGAATCGAGAAATGAATCACATGAATCGCATATGAATCGTAGTGAATACGATAATTCATTGAATCGTTGTGATTCAGTGCATATGTTTTTTTTTTTCTTTTTAGAAAAAGAACTCAATTGCTAATGGTGATTGAAATTTTTAACGAAGAACATCAACTTACTTTTCTTGTTGATGTTGCTTGCAAGTTGCAAGACATTTAGTCTTGGTGGAATTTGATGATGACTTGTTGGAATGATTGTATTTAGACTGAGCTGTAGGGGGTTGGGAAGAAGAGGCTTTATGAGACGGTGTGGGAAGTAAACCATAGTTGTTCACAGAAGAGCGAGAGAACTGGGCAGTGAGAGAAAAAGCAGAAGCAGTAGCCATCGTGAGAAGAGGAAACAATATGTGACCGAATCGTTACGATTCACGATTTGATACGATTCGCTATTCAAAAAATTAGCATTTCGATTCGCGATTCAATTCACGATTTGACAACTATGCTCTAAATCACCAATCAAACTTTGCATTATCGCAAGCATTTTGACCAATTTTGACCTTAAAACTAAAGGTAAATCTCGTCAAAGACTACTAAACATGTATAATGGTTCAAATCATTCTCTAATTTTTTTTTTGTTTCAAATTACCAACTAAACTTCCCCCCACTAAACTTCCACTTGTTTTTTATAAGTTATTCCATTTATTTTCTAAGTTAATACTAAATAGTTTTAAAGTTTGACCTTTAATCATTTTGATGCGTAAAGGACATTCATTTAATCTATAGTATTAATCTTACTGAACAAAATAACGTATTTAAAATAATAAAAAGTTTAGTAGGCTATTTGCAACTTGATACATGTTTAATGGCTTTTGGAGTATTTAATCCACAAACTAATGGTTTAAAGCCACGTTGCGGGTCAGATTCAGGAGTAAAATTGACGTTTGATTGTTTCCACATAGGTCACACAATACTACCCACCACTCCTATCGTACTAAACACACACATTCAATCCATTATCACCACATTTACCACCACCATTAGCCAATGCCTTAGTGTTAAAAAGCACGAAATTTGATCTTAAAATCAATTAGTGTTAAATAGAGTATTTCAAAATCTTATAAGATAGTTTTGAAATTTTTGATTTTAAGATATGGGATAAATGTATATTCTAACACTCCCCTTACGTGTGACTTGATTTGAGAGGGATCACACGTGGAAGATACACATGGAAGGTTAAACGCACGTGAGACACACGTGAAAGATTGAATACAAGTGTGACCTGATTTTGAGATGTGTCACACATGGACACACGTGAAAAATAACACATGGAGAAGAAAATTGAACACGCGCGAGACACACGCAGAAAATGAACAAGACTGAACCAAGGGTCCAACTCCGATACCATGTTAAGAAACATGAAATTCTATCATAAAACTAATTGGTTTTAAGTAGAGTAGCCCAAGATCTTATATTGTATTAAAATTTGAATAATGTGGCAAATTTTATAGATATAGTACTAGAACCTCTTTAAATTAATAATCAAAAAATTATTAATCTCTTTTAAATAATAAAATTATTTGATCTCGACTTGAGCCAATTTACGAAATTAATAATCTTCGTATAATTATAAGATAGTATATTTTAAATATTTCATTTGTATCTCATAGATCCCTAATATTTATAAATTAATAATTAACTAAAAAGTGCATACATTTTTATCATGATTGTTCACTAGACAATTAAAATTTTATTTTTACCACATTTTATACACTTTTCACTTTTAAATTTTTAGAAACTTATTTTGCTAAATTTTAGACAAGCTACCCTTGACTAACTTGCAAATCATATTTTTTCAAAACCTATTACTACAATTCTTTTTGCATGCATTATGGATGTTCTTTGCTATGCTCATATAATGCTTTACACATTTCATTTGTAGTGGTTCTTTCCTCATGAGACTTTTGGACGAGAAGGCATTTTTCTATTTAGAACTGAAGATACCATAAATAATAAGAGATTGTATTGGGTTAAATAGTGTTTGCTTTGATTCAATATACTGTATAACCTCTTTAAATTATTTATCTTGGGACTACTTAACTTCTCTTAATTTAGCGACATATCAATTTATTGATAAATTAATACTTAATAATTTATAGAGATACTTTTATTTTTTTAATTGTAAAATATTATCGCTTCAACTAACCAAGTTAAGACTTAACATACTCAAAGATTCAAAATACTATATCTATACGTATTTAAGCAATTAAGAGTTCATTAACAATTAACATAAAGATTCAATGTATTCATCTTTATCAAAACAAGTGCATACAATGTATTTTGAATGAAATCAAATACTATTTAACCTAACACAATCTCTTATTATTTATTGTATCTTCGGTCTTAAAATAGAGAAAATGGCTTCATATAGTAAATGTGTCAAGAAAAGAACCATGACAAATCAAATGCGTAAAACATCGTGTGAATATAGCAAAGAACAACTTTCATGCATGCAAAACGAATTGCAACAATGAGTTTCAAAAAAATATTATTTACAAGTTAGTCAATCGTAGCTAGTCTAAATTTAGTAGGAGAAAGTTCTAAAAATTCAAAAGAAAAAAGTATATAGAATGTGTTAAAGAGAAAAGATTAATTGTCTGGCAGACAATCATGAGAGTAAGGTATTTAATTTTTAGGTAATTAGTAATCAATAAAATATTTGGATATATAAATTACAATTAAAATATTTAAAATGTATTATTTTATAATTTAATGGAGATTATTAGTTTTAATACACTGGTCGCAAGTCTGGACCAAAAAATTTATTATTTAAAAGAGATTATTAATTTATCGAATATTGATTTAAAGAGGTTCTGCTGTATATTGTATGCACTTATTTTAATAAAAGTGAATAATTGGATCTTTATACTAATTATGTATAATTCAAAGACTTCTTAATTGGTTAAATACATATAGAAATAGTACTTTAAATTTTATAATATTTTGATCTTAAATTGGTCACTTAATGTGATAATATATTTATTGTTAAGCAAAAAAATTTAAAAATACCTTTATAAATCACTAATTATTAACTTATCGACAAAATTAATATCTCCCCAAGTTAATAGAATTTAAGTGGTCTGAAAATTAATACTTTAGAGGGGTTATATTGTATATACAAATGCACCTATATAAGTTAAATCTGCTCAAAATTAGTAAAGAAAATTAACCTCATCAAACAAAGAATAGGATGTACGTAGTTAATGGGTGTAAAGTTAGGCAATCAAACAATATTATCTTCTGAAAATATAAATACACATTGCAATATGAATACACATTCTTTTGCAAATTGAATGTTTTACTTCTTGCATGTCATCAAAACAATATTTACTTTATTAAAATGAAATAGTTTAAAAATAGAGTAAAATGTACCATACCCCTCTGTGTTTTTACAAAGTTGCATCATAAACCCTGTGTTTTAAAAAGTCGCGTTATAAACCCTGTGTTATGGAAAACGTTGCATATAACCCCTCGCCGTCTATTTTTCTGTCAATTTTAACGTGAGTGTAATACATACGCTTGAAATGCAAGTATGACATTTATCAAGCTTTAAAACACATGCAAAAGGACGAAAATACCCTTTTTAACATCAGTTGCTAATTGCCCCTTGTGTTTTCGATAAGGTTATAAATGGCCCCTTGTATTTTCGATAAGGTTGTAAATTGCCTCTTGTGTTTTTTATAAGGTTTCTAATTGCCCCTATGTTTTTTATAAAGATGTAAATTGCCCCTTCAAAGATTAAAAAAAAAAAAAATTGACAATCCTAGAGAGATTTGAAGTTGATTTCAAAGTGATTTTCCTTCGATTTGAAGTTGATTTTGCACTGATTTACAGATTTTAATCTACTTGTAGAAGAACGTGATTCCAAGTGAAGGTATAATTATTGCTAGTTGCAATATGACTTTGAACTTCAAGCATAAGATTTATATTTTTTATGGTGGACATCAATGTTCTGTTATATAAGCTATACGTTTTTTTATTCTTTTAATTAAATGATATTTATTAGTTTAAGGTTGTAGATCTCCTTAGAAGGTAGACTAGCACATGGTTCTGATATTGCAAAATAAAAAATGTTGTAAATACCTCTCTCTAATATTAAAAAAGTGATAAATACCCCCTTCTGATATCAAAAAAGTTGCAAATACCCCCTTTGACGGATTTATCTTTAAACGAGGATAATTTTATCTTTTTATAAGGCTAACTAACAGAGTTAAATAGAATTTGAGTTTGGGGCATGTATGCAACGTTTTTCATAATACAGGATTTATAACGCGACTTTTTAAAACACAGGGTTTATGATGCAACTTTGTAAAAACACAGGGGAGTATGATACATTTTACTCTTTAAAAATATCATAATTTTCCAGTAAGTTATAGCTAATAAAAGGATAGTTGGGCGCACTTTTTTTTTTCTTTTAGTAAAATCTTCACAAAATATCAAACTTTAGTCTCCACTTGTCATTTCTCAAAAGTTATTCATATCTAAGATGTTCAATCCATAGTTGTCGAATTGTGAATCGTATCATGAATCGAAATGTCATTTTTTTGAATCGTGAATCGTACCAATTCGGTCACAAATTTGAAACTAGTTGATATTTGACATATTATGTTTCTATTAACAGTTTTTAGTTGAGATTCTTTATTTGAATTAATATTAATATATGTTTTTGTTACTTTTCTAGATTGTTCACTACTTCACTTGTTCCTAGTTGCCCAAACAATTTCTGTATCACAATATCACACTATTTTTTTTGGTCAGAACAATATCACATTTCACAAGTGCCCAAACTAGTGCTCAAAAGCTGTTGTAAACACAGGTGGTCTCATCAGTTACGAGTTTTGTGTCCCATTTTTTTTTACTAAAGTGGGCTTATTTTGTTATCTACTTTGAAATATTTTGGGCTTTAAAAAAAAAAAAAAAATAATTGTCCCATTCACTAACGATTCACACGATTCGGTACCGATTCACTTGCGATTCACGTCGATTCACGATTCTTCTATCCGATTCGTATCATTTTTTTAGTGAATCGTATTGAATCATACGATTCGAATCGCGAATCGTACGATTCTGATTACACTGGTTCAATCTATAACAGATTATTTTTAACTATTTGAAAGATTACAAAACTTCGTTACCTTATGCCTTCTATCCAACCTGGAAAAGGTTCTTTGATAGTGCTTGTTATAATTGTTGGGCGCAAGATAATGATATCCAAATTTTCCTTTAGATGTCCTAAAAGCATCTCCCCCATTGCTTTAGTAAATGTATACGTGTTTGGCCATCCGTGTAGCGTTGCCCTGCAGAAATTCTTCATGTAAGAACTAACTAAATTGTAAATTGTTATAGTGAACAAATTAAAGAAAAAACAAATTGAGTTTATGGAGAAAGAAGAGTGCAGAAAGAAAAAGCAAATTCTTTTTTTTTTTCTTTCAGAATTGAGTGAATCAATTAACTATTTTAACAACAAAAAAAAGACAAAACCAACACAAGTTAATGTCAAATAGAAGGTGTCGAAAAAGTACATTAGAGAAGTTAGTTTACTATCCATTATCGATACCATTATCTTCCATACTATGATAATTGTTATTATGCCATATGCTAGCCACCAACAACCTATAACGGCTATGACCGTATTGTGGCACGATAATAATTGTTGATTCAAGAAAAAAAGGAGAATATGAAAATTAATATGAAAATGGAGGAGGAGGAAGAGGTAGAAACATGGAAATTTATAGCATAATAGAAAAACAAAATAGAGAAAGGAGAACAAATAAAAGTTTTGAGCATAGTTAATTATAAAACAAGAGAAAAACAAACTAGAAGCATAGAAATTTGCTTGTTGCAAAGCATAAGTCTTTTCCCTCTGGTTTGAAGCAGGACAAACTTTCAAGTCAAGCGAAACTCTTTCGGTGGAGAATCCGGGAAGACAAGTCTTTTTGCCTTGGAGTCTTCCTCAACCATACAGTCTCGGGCTATTGATTTCGAGAAATTAGGAAAAAAAGAACTTCATTCGAAAAATGATGTTTGAATCTTGCATATGAAACAGTCAGATTTTATTTTAAATGTAATAAGAACAAGCCCTATTGACTAGATTTTCCTAGAAAGTGAGTACAAGAGAACAATCTATATAGTATATATATGTAAGGGGGAGGCCTACCATGCAGCTTGGATAAAACACACGATGGTTATCTATTAGTATTCAACACAAAAGAAGCTTAATTGCATTTTTACGCATGAAATGCTACTAAAACATTTATTGTAGTTAAGTTCATCAAATGGTTATTTTTGGTAAGAATGACAATGGATCGGTTAATCGTGATTTTTAGAAAAATCAAAATTAAAACCATTTAGCATATCCAAAACCCAAAACCGAAACAGAAAATCAATAGTTTTAAAAACAATTATCCAAAATCGAAATCGACAAGTACAAAAAAAATGGCAAATAACCGAAATTGAAATTGATAATTTAAAACAAATTAATGTAAATAGAAAAAGATTCCAAAAATATAAAAAAACTATTAAGATAAATTAAAAAAAATTAAAAATATAATAAATCAAAATCTATAAATATTAATTTAAATAGTATTTTTTTTAGTTGGGGCGGTATTTAAAAAACAAAATATGTATAAGGTATTTTTAGTCTGAAAATTCAATTTAGTTTTCACTAAAAACTTTATTTGTATGTGAATATCATATTAAGTATTTTTACTTCCTCTAAACAAAAATCCTGAGTCTACCTTTGACGTCCATGATGCACTAATTGTACAGAACTAAATTAGATACTAACCTTTGTTTTCCTACATCTTTCAAGATTGATGTTATATCCTTTTCAGTTGCATGCTGAGATCGAAGTTCTCTTATTGTTTCATCCACTAACTTTTTCTCTGCATCAATATCAAGATAAGATGCAGAGGCTTCATGGAGTGTCTCCCCCATTCGAAAAGGTTTCTCTGGTATGATTCCTACCTTCTGATCACCGCAAACGTAGGCTACGGAGTAAAATGCTTTTAAGCAACAACATATGGAGTCGTATATTCAAAATTGGAATTTAAATAAAGTAATAAAGACACAAAACGTAAATTGAAACCATAGAAAATCAACGTTAACATGTTAATATATAGGATATTGGACTTAGCTTCTCTACAATTTTATTCTCTAAATTTCATACAATACTCCTCTTGATTAATGCCACGTGTCACTAGATCTCATCTATGAACCACATTAATCTTGCTAAATTAACTTTATAACCATGGTTAGAAAGTATTATATACCAAATCTAAACTACCGTGTTTAATTAGCAAACAAATATGGAAGCATATAATTCTAGAAAAACAAAAAAAAGAAGAAAACAACCCTCGATTCAAAAAAAAAAATTCAAGAACAAGTTGAAAGCTCAAATCAAACAAATATCACATGACTTCTTTTTTTAAATTAAAAAGAAAAAAGAAATCGTATGAATTGGAAAAAAAAAATCTAAAGCAAAAATCGTTTTAACTTCTATCGTTTTAAAGCTACTAACTTTACAGCATCAACACTATTTAACTCAAACAAATATCATATGACTTCTTTTTTTTTTTAAAAAAAAAGTAAAAAGAAATTGAATGACTTGGAGAAAAAAATCTCATGGCTTGATTGTTTTTTTCTTGTCCAACTTCTATAGCTTTTCTAACATATACTTTAAGCACTGATGAAAACGTATTTCTTGGAGCATAAAAAATGTATAGGTTGAAAGCTTCCACCTTGTTCTTGTGTTTTTTTTCTTTTGTTTCTTTGGAATCATTGTTCTTGGAGCAGAATAAGAGTTGTTGTTTTTTTTTTAGAATCATATGTTTTCATATTTATTTGTTAATTAAATTTGATATTTAATGCTTTTTAACCATAGTTAAAAAGTTAATTTAACAAGATTAATGTGGTCCGTATATGAGATTTAGTTACAAGTGGCATTAATCAAGAAGTGTACTGTATGAAATTGTAGAGAATGAAACAATTAGCCAACTAACAAAAACAACCGCCCTCCCTCCTTCCCTCCCCCAACATTTTTTTGTTCCCAACCCCCCAAAAAGTAAAACAATATTTCGACCACTTTTGACTACTTTTGGCTATCTTTTAATTTTCAAAATACAATTATATAAAACATAATCATCTTATATAATCATTACTTAAAAAAATAAACCTCTTCTTCCCAGCAAAATGCAAAAACCTTCCATCTCTATTCTCTTTCAAAGATTCGTTTCTCTATTCTCTTCCAGTCTTCATTCACATACTTTTCCTCTAATCCCTAAAATTTCTTCTTAAAATTCTAATTCCCACACACACTCTAAAATGCACAAATTAAGGTAATATATCATAAAAATTTTATATTATTTTTTCTTATTAATTTTTTTGTTTACCTAACTTTATCCATAATTTATTTTATTAATTTTTTTCAGTAGATGAACATCCTAAGACAGGGCACTAGGTAAGGTTAGCGATTTGAATTACTTCTCGTAATAATGTTGTTAGTGTTTTTTTTTGTTAATTATATTTTAGTGGTAATTTTTTTTATTTTAAATTAACTGAGTCATTCATATTTCGATTATTTTCCTAATATGGCAATGTTCAATAATTTGTTAATCATATGTTTTTAGTACATTAAGTTGCCTAGAGCTTCATAATTTGGATTATTGTCCTGAATAATGAATATACTAATATTTTATTTTATTTAGAATTAGTTCTAGAAAATGAAAATATGAGGCTATTAAGAGAATTTCTTCACAAATCATATCAATTAGAATAAATTATTTAAATACATGAATAAAGTAAATTTGAAATTTTAATTGAAAATATATCGGATTTGTATTCTTTCATGAAGCAAATCAACTTATAATGTTAAAGGATTCAAGTTTGGTCAAATGTAAATATCTAATTTTTATTTAATTAATTTTTGTTATTTGATTTATTATAATTAATTATATTAAATGAAAATAGAAATATATTTTTTTTGAGTCTATTTTCTACTAGTAAAAAAAAATGTACAAAACTAAAAAATCTCGGCCCTCTCAATACTAATTTTCTGTTTCCGTCCCTGAGGATATTATATCCTAGTTTAGTCCCTAATTTTTAATGTATTTGATTAACAAAGTCCCCTATTTTCAAAAGTGCTAATTTTAATTTTAAATATTTTAACTTTGTATCTTATAATAGTACTATTAGTACTTTTACTTTCTTTTTTTTTGTTAAAAAATTAACAGTAAAGTTATATTTTTTTCCTTGTGCCACGTGACTTTAAAGTTATCTTTTTAATAGAAAAGGGCAAAAGGACTATTGGTGTTATAAATTACAAAATTAAAAGATTAAATATTACACTTTTAAAAACAAGGGATCAGTTTGTCAAATACAGTAAAAATTATGGACTAAGTAGGGTATTAACCGTAACAACATTTACAATTCTGTGTCTTTGAAATAAATTGAGGGATAGAAATTTTAGAGCTACACTAACCAGTAGATATATGGACAAGCAGTTCTATTTTCAAACATTGTTTGGCGAAGTTTAGAACATTTACTGCTCCAAAAGCATTGATACCCAAGGCAACATCATACCTGAATAACACCCAAAAGTCCAAGAGTTAAAAGTTCATTTCTCTTGCTGTATATTCAAGCTATACTTCTAGTATTACCTTTCGAAAAACCTTGTTGTCGCAGCAGAGTTAACAACTATGTCTATCTCTCTCCACATATCATTTCTCAATTCGGAGTCTTGAATCCCTAAGTTCTCACAAGCAACATCACCAGGAACTGCAACTACTTTGTCTTCGACAAGGAGTCTTAAGTTGGCACCCCATTTCTCCTTCAGAACTTTAAATAGCTCGGTTTCTATGACCTACAGTTACGTAATTAGCTGGTTACTTAAGTTGGCACAAAATTTCTCCTTCAGAATTTTACTTAGGAAGATCTTGTACAGTTTAAACTTTTAGATAAGGTGATAATTTGACATGGTATTAAGCTTAGGTTACCAAACGGTATTAGGTTTAAGTCTCGCTACTATCCATTTACAAATATTAAAACTATTCATGTGTAAAGCTTTAAAACAAATTGCCCCTACACAAGGAAGAGAGTGTTAAAGACAATAAATAAATTTTAAATGAGTTGATAAATTAATAGATCTCAAGGTACCTCGTCATATAATCGTTGTCTAGCTGACATGCCATCAGCTGCTCTAATTAGAAGGAAGAGCTTTTTGATGTTTGGCTGAATGTGAAGTATCCGCTCAACTAGAACTGCATCAAAATAGTATAACCATTTTCGCTAAAGTATTCATGCAAATAACTTTGAAGAAAGGATAATAGTTACTTTACGAAGTTAGAAGTAAGATGTATGCGTGACAAATTAATTGGTTCAGTTAGGCGTGAGACTGTGGTGGGTCAATCTTCAAGTGTACTGGTGGTGTCAAAATTGCTGAAATGAATCTGCTTATAACATTATAATCTTATGGAAGATATTTTGTAATTGTGAATTATTGAGACAGTTACAATGATATGAATATTTCACAAGTGTTAAATTTCGCTCATAATATTATAATGTTATGAGAGTATACTTACTCCAAAGCTGTTTTTCATGATATTATGTAATTGTGTAGGTGGGGCACAGGGTTTTTTTCCTTCTAGTTGGCGAAGTATGAGCAAGGAAGAGCTCACGTTAGACTCTTATACATAAACAAAATGAAGGTGGTCAAATGTAAGTAAGAGAGATTGAGAGAGTACCTTTTGCTAGAAACCCAGTGGCGCCTGTGATCAATACCGTCTTGCCCTCAAGCAACTGATGAATGCTACTCGATTCCATTTGTTAATAAGTATACTGAAGATGATGATTTGCACATTCAACTCACTGGTGTTCTTACATGCATTATGTTGCCTTAGTATATATAAGAAGGAAAGTTTTGGTACTTTTGCATAAAAGTTGTCATGAGGATTGAGGACCACCCCTTAAAATATATTACAAAAACAAATTGGAGAATTGTCATAGGGCTTTGGTCCAGTGGTAAAGCTATTAGTTGTATGTCAAATGTTGTAAGTTTGAGTCTCGCTAGTTACATTATACGGCCTTAAACCTCTTTGAATTAAAAAAATGATAAAATTTGATAATTTTGTTTTTATTCAAGACAGGCCTAACACGTACAATACATATTTAATAATGTTACCCATAAGAATTGATCTAATAATTTTTCACACTCGCACCAAGGAGCATACCACTAGACCAAAGGCATGTTGGTGAAATTTGACATCATTTTATATGTGTTGTATAGCTTAGACTTTCTCTTAATTAAAAATAAAAAAGAATTTATTTTTGCCTCACGCCCCTTGTACATTTGGAATATGAGATTCAAATCTCAAACTTTTAGAAATATGAGACTCGGACCCCTTTTGTTTTAAGGATTTTTAAAATATGATAAATTCCATTAATGCTACCAGCTTGTGCACACCCTCCAGCACCCACCCCTGCACTTGTGGGATTACCAATGTTTGCATTTATTGTTCCATTAATCCCATTTTGGTACTTTTGCATAAAAGTTGTCTTGGAGACCACACCTTAGAATATATTACAAAAAACAAATTGACGAATTGTCACTAAGGCTTTGGTCCAATGGTAAAACTATTAGTTGTATATCAAATGTTGTAAGTTTGAGTCTCACTAGTTATATTGTATGACCTTAAACCTCTTTGAATTAAAAAAAATGATAAAATTTGATAATTTTGTTTTTATTCAAGAGAGGCCTAACACGTACAATACATATTTAATAATGTTACCCATAAGAATTGATCTCATAATTTTTCACACTCGCACCAAGGAGCATACCACTAGACCAAAGGCATGTTGGTGAAATTTGACATCATTTTATATGTGTTGTATAGTTTAGACTTTCTCTTAATTAAAAATAAAAAAGAATTTATTTTTGCCTCACTCCCCTTGTACATTTGGAATATGAGACTCAAATCTCAAACTTTTAGAAATATGAGACTCGGACCCCTTTTGTTTTAAGGATTTTTAAAATATGATAAATTCCATTAATGCCACCAGCTTGTGCACACCCTCCGGCGCCCACCCCCTGCACTTGTGGGATTACCAATGTTTGCATCCGTCGTTGCATTGGAGCTGCTCAAGGTATATGCTATATGCACCATGATTTCTCAACACCAGTGATTCATCGTGATGTAAAATCAAGCAATATCCTTCTAGATTCAGATTTCAATGCCAAAATTGCAGATCTAGGTTTCTTGACCTCATGATTGACTCCTTCAGCATTCGGAGAGTGGTATTGCATTAATTAATATGCAAGGGCTATGATCAAGGTTACACTCAACTCGACACTCGTTTAACACCACCAAGGGAGACATGCAAATTAATCATGATACTGGAATGAAACTGACAGATCTATTCTAACTCTAAGACGACCTTTTTTGCCATTTTAAATACGATTAATGAAAATTGTTCCACGCAAAATACGATATATGTTGCCGTGTAGTTTCATCCGACAAGCCTATAAGTATGCTTTGAATCTTAATTTGATCACTTGATTTGATATTATGCTTACTTTTTAGTCAAAAAAATTAATAATTATTTATTTATCAATAAATTTATATAGATATTAGTCATACACTTGCAACACAAAATTCAAAAGTTCAAGGTCGAAGAATAATCAAGGCTAATAAGAAATATATGAACTTGGCTCCAGCTCAAAAACTTTCGAGTATTAGACAAGCTTAAACAATCCATACCCAAACTATTTGCTGCAGGGAGATTCTTTTGCAGCCGTAGTCACACTCAAGAATCACTGGAGTATTCTGTGAAGCTTACTTTTTTTTTTTTTTCCGAAACTGTGAAGCTTACTTAGATAGAAGAATTTTGCCCAGTCGAACTAGACTAAATAATTCGTTTTTAATTTGAGGGTGTGTGATAAATAAGATTTAAAAAGATAAGGCGCATGGAATAACCAATAGAGATTCAAGACTAAAGACTTATCATTGGCCGAGATGAATTGATAAGATACATATATATAATCAGTTGTAGCTTGATTTTATGATGTACATATCGTATTTTTATAGATATATATTTTTTATAAATGGGTGTTAAAAATATATTTTTTATAAGTGGGCGTTATGAATTAAATAATAATTTAGTTTAATTATTTTGAACTAATAAGTTTAAAGTTTTAAATAGTAATTTCTTAAATTTATAACACTAGTTTAGCTTGCAAATCAAGAATTGTGGATGCAAAGCGTAATTGTAAAATTCTTTTTCAAATTGTAATAAAGTTAGAAAGATGGATAGTATAATATGCTTCCATTTGTCATCGCGAAAAATCCAGCTACATATAAGGTACGTATATCGGATTGTATGACAGGGACGTCACTGCAGCCATGTAGTCTAGAGAGGAAATAACAACACTGCACATAAGTCACGATAGATAAGTCGCGATGGTTGAGACATTGGACGAGGGTTGTATTACTAAAAAGTGGTAGTTTCATTTATGACATGCATATTGCATTGCTTAGTTTCAAGAAGACATAAATTTACAGTGTTTCTTCCATCAAACCTTGTAGAAGGAAGCCGTGGATAAAGGCACGTTGATTTTCCTCCTTCATTCAATTAAAAATAACATATGTACGAGCTACAGATTTTAAATGACATCCAACTTTGACAAAATACCTGAAAAAATCGATTTGTCTAATGTTCCATGATTGCATATTATATTCCTATTATATTATATTATATATGTTTATTTAACAAAGTGTGATTTTGTTTATTTGTAATTTCTTGATAGTTTACTTGGAAATTTATATAACCCTCACTACAAGAAAACAGCTCTCAGACGACGGATTTGGGCGACGGATTTTTTTTCGTAGCCATTTGGTGACAGAAAGGCTATGAAAAAATGACGTTCGAGCCCTTTCTGTGGCCAAATTAGGAGTGGTGAGGTGGCGACAAAATTTGGTGACGTATTGGTGATGGAAAATAATTTTAATAAAAATTAAAGTAGAACGCTTTTAATATTAATACCACAAATTGGAGTTAATATTAACATGAATGAGATGAGAACATACAAAGACTTGTTGGATGAAACTACACGACAACATATCATTTTTTTGCGTGTAAGTTTTCATTAAGGGAAAATTCCACATTTAGTCCCTATTGTTTCACCAAAAGTTTTAATTTCGTCCCTATTGTTTAAAATGCATCAATTTAATCCCTATTATTTCCCAAAAATTTTTAATTTCATCTCTATTATTTTTAAAAAAATTCAATTTCGTCTCTATTATTTTCTTAAAATTTCAAATTTGTCCCTATTATTCAAGAACTAAATTGAAATTTTTGAGAAATAATAGAGACAAATTTGAAACTTTTTGAAAATAATAAAGTCGAAATTGAAATTTTTTAGAAAACAATAAGGACGAAATTGAGAAACTTTAAACAATAGGGATGAAATTGAAATTTTTAAAGAAATAATAGGGACTAAATTAAAATATTTTAAATAATAAAAACTAAACTGAAATTTTTTACAAATAATAAGAACAAAATGTGAGATTTTTCCTTTCATTAATTGTATTTAAAATGGCAATGAAAGTCGTCTTAAAATTAAAATAGATCCGTCAGTTTCATTCCAGTATCATGACTGATTTGCATGTCTCCGTTGGTGGTGTCAATGAACTTAGTTACGGGTCTACCTTTTTCCCTGTCCCTTCACTCCTTTGGACCACATGGCAACATGTCCTTCTCTGTTCATTGTGACAATTTTAACCGCAGCACAGACCACTCAAAAGTCCCTTAGATACAACAACACCTTGGTCATTTTCATTCCACCGCGACTGACTTGCATGGACCACTAGAGATACTACCGGGAACTTACATTGTGGACATGATTTAGAAGACTTATTTTTACGTGCTATATCAAAGTCCACATACCGCTCCCTTTTTTTCTTTTTTTAATAAAAAAAATAAAAATAAAAGTGAGGGATGCTCTTTTTTAGTATTAAATATACAAAAATCAAATAAGTTTTGGATTGTGAACTTTTAATTATATTTCAATTTTGAAGATACCCTGATGAAAAAGAAAATGATGTATTTAGGATTATAATTTGATTAGGTGTCACCATTCACCAATTATAAAATCGTAAAATCTCCAAGTAAAAGGTAACACATCATGTAAGTTGTAGACGTATCAATTGGATTTCTAACAGACATATTTTTTAAGACTGATTCACATCTCCTATTAAAAAATCCTATATTAATATATTCAATTGCATAAAGTCAGTTAACTAACCTCAATGTCTATAGTGTCTTGCTTTTGCCTTGCAATGAAATTTTTACTGCCTACTAGTTACTGCGACTATTATTCGCATTTTAACAAAATAATATGCTAATGGTAAATTATTTAAATTAAACATGGTTATATTCATTCCCTTGGAGTACAAATTTAATATGGGGAGCTAAAACTAGTTAAGCACCTCATTGATCAGCACCCACTATCATTCTTAACCACATGTCACCGACACAATAGCATTTTTTAAAGGATTGTGCACATAAATATGTAGGAACATATATAATATTATTTTAATGTAGTTCGACATAACTTATTCTACATCTACAAAGTATTACATTCAACTATTCAAAAGATTACACTCATGACTTTTACACACCGACTAGAGGTGTGACATATAATTTTGGTATAATCAAGTATGGTACACTTACATTGCGGTGTGTAACACTTCCCACATACTAGGTAGTTCTATTTATAGAATACAATTGGTAATCCCACGAGGATTAGGATTCTTATATTTTAAAATATTTAGGCACTGTTTAGCCTATCTGTATAATTTTATTTTTGAGTTGTACAACTTTCGTTAGAAGTGTTGTTGTATAAAAGTCATTGACTGTTTGACCTATGTTGGACAATGTTGGACTTTAAAAATTATGGTGGAGGTATATTTGAGAAAAAAAATTAACTTTTCGCATTATGTATGATGATTGGAGAAAATACAGTCTAAAGTGAAGATTTGTTGAATTAGTGGCCTGTATTTATTAGTAGTGTTCAATGGGTCTGTAGGCTTAAACCTAAAAGATATAGGATTACCTATAAATATATCTCTTATCCTTATATCAGGTGTAGTAAATATTGAGTGTATACATGAGAAAATTGGTGAGGCATTGTAAGAGAGTTTATCTTGTACTATTTCATCATCATATTGAAATTACTCTTCTACTATCCATGGACATAGACTTAGGCCGAATCACATAAATTTTGTGTCCGTTTAAATTTCTCGTTTATTATGCGTTATTACTCTGAATTATCCTAACAACATACTTAGGGGAAGTATTTCTCCCAGAAATTTGACATTTCGACACTTCTCATAAAATATATGACCTCACATATAGGGTTCATTTTTTATTTCATGGCTCAAAGGCCGAATTCTCAATATGAGAAATTTTCCATACTTGTATGCCCCAATAAAATTACTTCATTAGGTACTTTTTGACTACATGAAGGTGTGTACTCATAAAGTATTCCTCCCACTTAATGCTCTTTGAATCAACCGATAAAATGTCAACATCGATGTTGGCTTTTCCTATCATCATCAGCAACTTCTCAGTGTTTGCATCATCAAAGCTGTGTAGAATAAGTATTTATTAATATGAAAATTCCTTCCAACAAGATAAATCAAATTTTAGAAATTTTATCTTTAAAAGTAAATATTGACAAGATATACAGAATTACATTCCCTCAAAAAACACAAATGATTCGTAAACTTCTGCAAGACGCATAACATGATTCATACTTCGTTTGAGTTTGTTATGTTGCTTTGATAAAGCACAGCATAATGAAGCTCCTGCTAGCTCAACTAAGCTCAAAGAAGCGTGTGAAGATTGTTAGAAAGTTAGTTGCTTAAGCACGTGAATGCACGTGATAAGTTGTACAGCTGTCATAAGCACTTGTATTGTAACATCAACAATATATATATAGCTCTTTGTGTACTGACTGAAATATATAACACTAATGCTCTTTTTCTCAAATTCTCTAAATCTCATCATGGTATCGAGAGCCTTATAAGACCTCTGTCTTCTTCGATCCACAAACCGCCATTAAAGCACAACTTCATTTTTTTTTCTTCTGCAAATCAGCAATTTCGAACCTTTTTCATCATCTCTAATGGCGACAACTTCCACTTCTAGTTTTGATCTTCCGTCAGGACTGCGTCTTTTTATCCACAATATGAACTCTCTTGTTCCGATAAAGTTGGACAACTCCAACTATATCTTATGGAAAGCGCAGTTGCAGGCAGTTCTCGAAGCTACACAGCTTCTAGATCATATTAACGGCACCTTGCCGTGTCCACCGAAGCTTCTTGAGAGCAAAAATGCTGAACTTGTTTCTAATCCAGCGTTTCTCTCATGGATTCAAGTTGATCAACATCTTCGTACATGTCTCTTCGCCTCTATCACGCCACAGGTATTACCTCAATTACTACATCTGCGGATATTTCAGGCTGTGTGGAATGCTCTAGAAAAAGGTTCAGTTCGCTCTCTCGATCTCATATTCATCAGCTTAAAATGAAACTATGTACTCCTTCGAAGACTTCACAATCGATGCAATCTTACCTTGATGAAGTCAAGATGATTACTGATAATTTGGCTAATGTCACTGAAACAATCAAAGAAGATGATTTGATTCTATATATTTTAAAAGGATTGCCTACAGAATATGATGCTTTTAAAGCTTCAATTAGAGTTCGATCATATCCGATTTCAGTTGCTGAGCTCTCTAGCTTACTTCTCTCTGAAGAATTATACTTGCAGTTGTCTACTTCACTCAAAATCTCTGAGCCTGTCACTACTGATTTTCACTCTGCCCTAATTGTTCAAAAGACTCATACTTTGGCAATAATCAGCGAAGTCGTGGTAGACAACAATCTCGTGGAGGAAGGAACAATCGAGGCTCTGGTAAAGGTGGTAACTTTGGTCGTGGATACCAGAATTCATCATCTCAAGCTCAGTCCAAAGGCTTCTCTTCTTCTGAAGGCCCTATTTTTGGCGAGATTTTTGGAAAGCCTAATCACTGTACGGTTGATTGTTGGCACCACCTTTACATCACCACCTATGCCAGTACTCAATCGAATAAGCAGGTAATGGCAGCTCAAAACTCTCAGTTTACTGGTACTGATGCTCCTTGGTTCTTGGATACAGGGGCCAACACTCATGTTACTGCTGATCTTTCTCATTTGGCCTATGCTCAACCATATGATGGCATGGATACAATCACTGTTGGCAATGGTCAGAACCTTCCTATTGCACACACTGGCCATGGTACTTTTTATACTCCTCATTCATCTTTTGCTCTTTCACAAGTATTCCATGTCCCTCAGATCTCCACTAATCTGCTATATGTTTATCAGCTTGCCAAAGACAATAATGCTACTTTGGTTTTTAACTCTAAACAGATTCTCATTTTTGATAATGTGACTTATCAGGTCAAGTTCCAGGGCCCTTGTAAAGGAGGCCTCTATCCCCTACCTTCTCAGCCTTGTCTACAAGCTATGAAGTGTACCAGTATATCTTCTCTTCCTACTTCTGATACTCTGTGGCATCTCAGGCTGGGGCACCCTTCTCGGCAAGCAGTTCAACCTCTTTATTCTATTTTACGTATTTCCCCTTCCAATAATAAGCTTGTCTGTGAACCTTGTATGGTTGTAAAGTCACATAGACTGCCTTTTACATTGTCACAAATTGAAAGCAGCAAACCATTTCAACTTGTTCATGCAGATGTTTGGGGACCATCTGCTGTTGCTTCTTTTAATCATTTTTTATATTACTTGCCTTTTGTGGATGACTATAGTAGATATGCTTGGATTTATCCTTTGAAATCTAAAGGAAATTCCTATCATGCATTTTGTACTTTTACTTTTTTCATTAAAACTCAATTTGATGCAACTATACAAATTTTTTTCACAGACAATGGTAGAGAATTTGTAAATCACAAATTTGGTGCCTATCTTCAATCCATGGGGACTTTGCATCATACTTCTTATCCTTATACTTCTAAGCAGAACGGTAGAGTATAGAGAAAACATATGCACTTGATAGAAACAATGCTCTCTCTTCTCCACCAAGCTCATCTGTCTTCTAGATTTTGGCTTGAAGCTCTAGCCACTGCAAATTTCCTCATTAATCGCATGTCGTACCCTCACCTCCCTCTAAACCCTATGATTCATCTGATATAGTCATTTCTAACAACTCTGATCCAAGTCAGGTGTCTACTCCTTCTCCAACAACTATAATTTCATCTTCTGAGTCCTCCACTTCTTCTTTCTCATCTTATACCTCTTCTGCTCCTCTTGACAATGATCATCTACTTCCACAATCTGTTATTGTTGCTTCTTCCTCAAATGTTCCCCCTCAACCTTGTCATCCTATGGTTACAAGGTCACAAACAGGCTTATTGAAACCTAAACTTTTCTCAGTTGCTGCACTCCTTCAACCACCACCTGAAATAGAGCCAACCACTTATAAAAAAGCAGTCAATTTCCCTACTGGGTTAAAGCCATGACTGAAGAGTACCATTCCTTGCTAAAGAAACATACCTGGAATCTTGTACCTTTGCCATCAAATAGACAACCTATTGGTTGTCGTTGGGTTTTCAAAGTCAAGAGAAATGCAGATGGAAGCATTGCTAAACAAAAAGCTCGACTTGTCACAAAGGGCTATCATCAGGAGTATGGGTTGGATTATGGAGAAACGTTTAGTCCAGTTGTGAAGGCACAAATAGTTCGCATTGTTCTTTCTTTGGCACTGCAATCTAGCTGGGAACTCAGGCAATTAGATGTGTCAAATGCTTTCCTCCATGGACTTCTTCAAGAAGAGGTTTACATGGTCCAACCTCAGGGTTTTGAACATCCTCAACTACCTCACCATGTTTGCAAACTCCACAAATCATTGTATGGCTTTAAACAGGCTCCAAGAGCCTGGTACCAACTATTGCATGCTTTTCTTCTATCACAGGGCTTCCTATGTAGCAAGGCTGATACCTCTCTGTTTGTCAGAAAAAGCTCAACATTCACTCTTATTGTTCTTGTATATGTTGATGACCTTGTCATCACTGGCAGTGATAACAAGGCTATTGCTTCACTGATTCAAGCAATGCGCTCTAGATTCACCATGAAGGATCTGGGCAAACTTTCTTATTTTCTGGGTTTAAAGGTAGAATACAATTCAACTGGTCTGTTATTGCATCAGACCAAATATGCTATGGATTTGCTTAATAAAGCTGGAATGGCAAACTGTAAGTCTAGCTCAACCCCTGCTGCAGTTACTACCTCTAATACATCTTCAGATGCACAACCTTATTCATCTCCTACTCAATTTCGTAGCTTAGTAGGACCATTGCAGTATTTAACAATAACACGACCCGATCTTCAATACTCTGTTAACTCTATTTGTCAGAAAATGCATAGCCCAACTCAGGCTGATTTCTCTGCACTCAAACACATTTTGAGATATGTACAGGGCACTCTTGGTCATGGCCTTCAATTTCAGTCCAATCCACTTCAGTTACATGCATTTTCTGACTCTGATTGGGCTTCGGATCCCCAAACATGTAGGTTTACCACAGGGTTTTGTATTTTTCTTGGCAATAATTTAATCTCTTGGTGTTCAAACGCCAGCCCACTGTTCCTCGATCTTCAACCGAACCAAATATCGAGCTATGGCTTTCACTGCAGCTGAGTTAAAGTGGCTATCTTATGTCTTGAAAGACTTATCCATTTCATCACCTTGTCCCACTCTTTGGTGTGATAATGCCTCTGCCTTAGCTTTGGTTGTTAATCCTGTATTTCACAGTCGCATAAAACACATCGAGCTCGATTACCATTTTGTTTGTGAGCAGGTTTTATGTCGTCAGCTCAAGGTTTCACATGTCCTTTCTTCAGCTCAAGTTGCTGATCTCTTTACAAAGCCTCTTGCTGCAACCTTATTTCTTCAGTTTCGTGCCGAGCTTCCTCTTACTAACTCAAGGCTCAGCTTGAGAGGGCATGATAAAGCACAACATAATGAAGCTCCTGCTAGCTCAACTAAACTCAAAGAAACGTGTAAAGATTGTTAGGATGTTAGTTGCTCAAGAACGTGAATGCACGTGATAAGTTGTACAGCTGTCATAAGCACTTGTATTGTAACATCAGCTATATATATATATAGCACTTTGTGTACTGATTGAAATATATAATACTAATGCTCTTTTTCTCAAATTCTCTAAATCTCATCATGCTCTTCAAAATGTCGACAAGATACCATATTCACCAACTTTGATACCTATAAGAAAATTAAAATAAATGTGTAAATCATTGTGCCTACAACTACAAAGTGCAAGTTATTCCAAAAAACACGGTGAAACTTTTAAAACGATGTATATGTACTTGTATCTTGTAATGTTTGATCTTTGTTGTAGGGAGAAGTAATTTGAGACTATCTATTTATTACAAGTATACCAACAAAAGAAAAAGGAGAAAAAGATGTACAAATCATTTATTCGAAATGATTTTCGTGGACATAGAAATTTTACGTAGAAAATACTTACATAGTAAAGGCATATATTACAAAGCCTATTATCAATAAGAAACTAAAAGACAAATATGGCTCCTAAGACTCTGCTATTAATCAAATTTATTTACATTTTGGATATACCTCGTATAAAAGCAATGGCGGACGTGTTTGCAGCTCCCACTAGCCCCAAAAAAGTTAAAAATTCAATGTACTTAAAAAAAAAAGTAAATATGTATATATTTTTAGTTAAAAAATGTATATAAAAATTCTAAATTTTAGTTCTTATTTAGAAAAATCCTAAATCCTGCTCTGTATAAAAGAATGAGAACTATTTAGTGGACATGTTGGTGATGAAAAGACTAATTTGGATCATGTATGACATACAATCCAAATAAATAGACATGGCTGAGGTTGGAAAGTTTAATATTACTTTGTGATGAAAGAGAAAGTTTGGTATTATGACAACTGACCTTCACGAGTGGTAGAAGACAAACCATGAAATGTTTGCGAAAACTAGCCATGGTTCTTAGGCAGTGATTGGTATGTGAAAATAAGTTGAGAATGAAATGACATTCTTAATTTTATTTTAATTCTCATGTTTGGTATGAGGGAATGGATTTAGGAATCTCATTCCCAAAGGAATTTCATTCCCACATACATGGAAATATCCATTCCAGACCAAATACATGAGAATAGTCCATTCTCATGTGTTTAAGAATAAACTTGACTATCATACCCTTATATAGCATAACTTTTGTAAATAATTTATTTTACAATAATAATAATAATTAAAAAATATAATAATAATTATTATACAAATGATAATTATTATTATTATGAAAATAAAAATAAAAACAAAATAATAAAAAAATAATAAAAACAAAAATAAAAAATAATAATAGTGGTTAAATAATAATAATAATAAAAATAATAAAAATAATAATAAAATATAATATTATTATGTAAATAATAATAATTATTATAAAAATAATAAAAAAATGATAATAATAATAATAAATAAAAATAATAAAATAATAATAAAAACAAAAATAAAAAATAATAATAGTTATTAAAATAATAATAAAAATACTTATAATAAAAAAAAAGTAAAATAATAATGATAAAATAATAATAATAATAATAATAATAATAATAATAATAATAATAATTGTTGTTGTTCTTGATATTATTTTTATTTTGTTAATATTATTATTATTATTTATTATTTATTATTTTTATTTTGTTATTATTATTATTATTTATGTTTATATTATTTATGGTTATGCTTATATTTATTTTTATTTTTAATGTTATAATAATAAAAGGGAAATTTTGTCATATTATACAAGTCATTCACATTACTAATTTTAATTCCTACAGCATACCAAACATATCATTCTCATTCCCAACTTCATTCCATTCCCACTTTCATTCTATTTCTTGGTTCATTCCATTCATGCCCAAATTCATTCCAATATACCAATCGCTACTTTAATATTTTAAATCTCGTGACTTTCACTGGTTTTCCACTAGCATTGGTCCATGGACTTTTTGTGAAATAATTGAAGGCAAATTTGTAAAGGTCAGCATAAGTTAGAGGATTCCTTCGAGAAGAACCAATATGATAAATGAGCGGTTGGGGCAGCTGATGTGCATATGCGACCATTATAGCAAGAATAAAATCCACTACCGTATCACCTGGTATCTGTAAGGAATTCTAATAATTCAAATATGTACTCTTCAAAAGTTCTTCAAATGAATAAACAAAGTTTATTCTTCAATTGCATAAACAAAACTAAAATTATACGTAATGCTTTTAAAATTTTTTAAAATCTATATATTTAGTTTTGTTTAAAACATGGTTTGGGATTATTTGGATAATATAATCTTGCCACAAAGTGATTAAATTTGTAAATCTAGTTTTTCACTCTTTCATAGGTGGCTGATACCCTATCTCTAAACTATTGAACATCAAAATTCCGCATTAGGTCCAAATGTGAAATACCTAAAAATGAGGTTCAAAGATAATAATAATCGCTCAATTGTTTTGTTCTAAATCACCAATCAAACTTTGTATTATCGCAAGCATTTTGACCAATTTTGACCTTAAAACTGAAGGTAAATCTCGTCAAAGACTACTAAACATGTATAATGTTTCAAATCATTCTCCAAATTTGTTTTGTTTCAAAGGAATAAAATTGACATTTGATTGTTTCCACATAGGTCACAAAATACTACCCACCATTCCCATCGTACTAAGCATACACATTCAATCCATTATCACCACATTTACCACTACTATTAGCCAACACCTTAGTGTTAAGAAGTACGAGATTTCATTCTAAAACTAATTGATGTTAAGTGAAGTACTCCAAGATCTTATAAGGTAATCTTGAAGTTTTTAAATTTTTCGATATAGGACAAGTGTATATTTTAACATTCCCCTCACGTGTGACTTGATTTGAGAGAGGTCATACGTGAAAAATAGACATGGAAGTTTAAATGCACATGGGACACACAAAGAAGATTGAATACAAGTGTGACCTAATTTTGAGATAAGTCACACATGCACACGCATAGAAAATAACACACACAGAAGAAGATTGAATACACGTGAAAGATTGAACATACGTGAAACACACGCAGAAGATGAACAAGATTGGACCAAGGGTCCAGCTCTAATACCATATTAAGAAACTTGAAGTTTTATCCCAAAACCAATTGATTTTAAGTGAAGTAGCTCAGGTTCTTATACTGTATTAGAATTTGAATAATGTGGTGAATTTTATAGATATAGTACTAGAACCTCTTTAAATTAATAGTCAAAAAATTATTAATCTCTTTTAGATAATAAAATTATTTGATCCCGACTTGGGCAAATTTACAAAATTAATAGTCTTTGTATAATTATAAAATAAAATATTTTAAATATTTTATTTGTATCTTATAGATCCCAAATATTTATAAATTAATAATTAACTAAAAAGTGCATACATTTTTATCATGATTGTTCACTAGACAATTAAAAATTTCTCTTTACCACATTTTTTTACATTTTTTACTTTTAAATTTTTAGAACCTTATTCTGCTAAATTTTAAACAAGCTACCATTGACTAAGTTGCAAATCATATTTTTTCAAAACCTATTACTACAATTCTAATTGCATGCATGATGGATGTTCTTTGTTATGCTCATATAATTCTTTACACATTTCATCCGTCGTGGTTCTTTTCTCTTGACACTTTGAGATGAGAAGCCATTTTTGCTATTTAGAAACTGATGATACCACAAATAATAAGAGATTGTGTTGGGTTAAATAGTGTTTGCTTTGATTCAATAAATCGTATAACCTCTTTAAATTAATTGTCTTGAAACCACTTAACTTCTCTTAATTTAGCTAAATATTAATTTATTGATAAATTAATAATTATTAATTTACATAGATACTTTTATTTTTTTAAATGGTAAAATATTATCATTTCAACTAACCAAGTTAAGACTTAACATACTCTAAGATTAAAAATACTATCTCTATACGTATTTCACCAATTAAGAGTTCATTAACAATTAACATAAAGATCCAATTTGAAGAAATTGTTAAAGAGAAAACTGGGAGTCATGTTTGCGAGATTTTAGTATTAAATATACAAAAATCAAATAAGTTTTGGATTGTGAATTTTTAATTGTATTTCAATTTTGAAGATAGCCTAATGAAAAAAATGATGTATTTACGATTATAATTTGATTAGGTGTTACCATTCACCAATTACAAAATCGTAAAATCTCTAAGTAATAAAAGGTAACACATCATATAAGTTGTAGGCGTATCAATTGGATCACTACAAAAAGAACTGGATTCTGCGACGGATGGTCGCCAAACCATTGCAGATATGGCGACAGTACAGTGAAGAGAAAGGTTAACGCCAATTTTGTGACGAAACAGTGACAACACAGTGTCAGACAAAAATACCCGTCACTATACCGTCACTAACAGTGACGGCTTTGTTAACCGTCTCTAATTTTCGGTGACGGCCAAGCTATGACCGTCACTAATTTGGTAACGACTTAGTGACAAGTTTCTCCGATTCTGATAAATGGAGACGGCACGGTGACGGTATGGTGATAGACCGTCACCGTGCCGTCACCAAAAAGGATGTCGGCTAAATTTTATATTATTTTTTTTAAAGAATAAGGCCTTCAAACACTGAGTAACAACGATGTGTTAAATTTTTTTCAGAAGCAGTACCAGTTCACTCAAAAATTGTTAACTTGAAGTACTGACATTATTTGAGGTAAAAATAAAATACTATGTTTGTGTAGATATTAACTACAATATGAGAGAAATTTGATAATATAATTTGCAATCGACAAGATTTTATTTCATAACATTCGATAACTAGGGATTATATTAACAGACGGTTAACTTTAGTCATCACCATACAAAAGTCCTTAACAAGATACACACACATATCCATATAATATATTACATATTATTAAATTTAACTACCAATTTTTTACATAATTTTCACTCGAACAACTTCGGCAGAAGGATGCGATACATTTGATCCATAGACCTTTGATGGTTTTGAGCCATCAAAATGTAACCATTTTCTTTTGGTGGTTCGTTTAGATCAAATCAACCTTCAACTCTGCTACTGCTTGCCTTCGATGGAGCAAATTTTTTTGGGTGTTCCTCCTTTTTAACGGTAACCCACTGACCTTGAATTTCCTTACTCAACGTTTATAAGATGTTGATGCACCGAGGTTAAGCTTATGTAAAGATCGAAAACAACA
The DNA here is from genome assembly GCA_037974665.1 of Ehretia macrophylla. NCBI lineage: Eukaryota > Viridiplantae > Streptophyta > Magnoliopsida > Boraginales > Ehretiaceae > Ehretia > Ehretia macrophylla. The sequence goes on along the minus strand of CM075778.1, from coordinate 28,494,795 downwards.
AGCGGGATTGTTGATTCTTTATATAGAACTGAAAATGGTGAAAATTTGGCCACAGCACGGTGAGGGGTCTTCTCCAAATTATTGGTGTCAAATTCACGTAAGTGTCCAAACATTGACAACGGCAGGGTGAGGGCACGGTGAGAGGGTATTCACCAAATTATTAGAGCCATTCTTGTGATTGTCTAAATTAGAGACGGGAAACTATGCCCATCTCTAATGGCGATGGGTAATTTCCTATCTCTAATGAAGACGGACTATTTCTCATCTCGACAAAGAGGCCTACTTGGAGACGGGAACCAGCCCGTCTCCCTAATAGAGATGGGCGGATGCCCATCGCCATTTTGGAGACGAGCTGAAGCCTGTCTCTATGTTGGAGACGGGCTGCAGCCCGTCTCCATGTTGGAGATGGGCAGACGCCCATCGCCATTTTGGAGATGGGCTGATGCCCGTTTCTATGTTGGAGACGGGCCGTAGCCCGTCTCCATGTTGGAGACGAGTAGACATCTATCGCCATTTTGGAGACAGGCACCAGCCCTTCTCCAAAAAGAGGCCCGTGGGCCTCTTTTAGTAGGGATGGGTATCAGCCCTTCTCCATATTTTTGGAGACGGACTGCTGTTGGAGACAAGCGACTACCCGTCTCCACAAAGAGGCCTACATCTTTTATTGGAGACGGGCGGCTACCCGTCTCCATAAAGAGGCCCAGGATGTGGGCCTCTTTTAATTGGGCGACGACCCTGGGTCACACCCGGTCGTCGCCCAATTAAATTGAAATAACAGAGGGCAGAGGCTCTGCCCTCTGTTATTTCGTTTTTCAGTTTTTCAAAACAAAAAACCTCACCCCCACCTACCCCTCACCCCACGCCCCACCCAATCCGTGCGCCCCACACCTTCCCACCCCTCTATAGACCCTTCACCACCATTTTATTTGAGGTAATAATGTCTATTTTTTTTGTTATTTATATATGTGATATATATATATATGTATGTATATATAAATATATGTATATGTATGTATAGATCTAGCTAACTCCACCACCCCTATGAAGCTATAGACCCTCTCAACACCCTCTCCCCTACCTCACAAATAATTTGTTTTTGTGAGGTTATATATATATGTATGTACATCTATATGTATAATCTATGTATATATTATAAATTTTTTTGTTGTTATGAAGATATTAATTAATAATGCACCTAATCTAAATATGTTAATTTAGTTTTTTTTTTTTGTATTTTTGGATTTTTTTTTACTGTTGGATTTTGTTTTTTGTTTTTTTCTAATCTATTTTTCTTCTTATAATTTCTTTTTTTTTAAATTGTTTTTTTTTTAACATATTTAGGTTATTTTTATTTTATTTTCTGATTTTTTATTTTATTTTGGGAATTTTTGTTTTTTAATTTTTGGATTTTTTTATAATTTTTGTTTTTTTTATCTATACTTTTTTTGTTATAATTTTTTTTATTTGTGTTATTTTTAACATCTTTAGGTTATTTGTTTTTTATTTTTGAATTTTTTATTTTATTTTTTATTTTTGGATATATTTATTTTCGTTTTTTATTTACCTATTCTTTGTTTTTTGTTATAATTTCTTTTTTTGAATTGGTTTTTTTTACATATTTAGGTGATATTTTTTAATTTCGGATTTTTTTTCCCGAAATTTTTGTTTTGTTTTTTTTGTTGTTGATTTCAAATTCGGATAATCGTAAACTATAAAATTATAAATATAATGTCAAGTCTAAGCCCGGATCAACTATTAAAATATTTTATTAAATTATTCTAACCTCATATTTGTCGAGTTGTGACATATTTATATTGCGTAACCTTGTACAGACCATTTTGCGTAGTTCATTATACTATAAATGGAGTTGTGTGAATGTCTTTGACTAATGTTTATCAGATTATTCACGGTACAGAGCAGACTCTATCAGTTTGTCGCATCCGGACTTTACAAGTTTAGGTGATATATTTTTTTTTAATTTCAAGTTTTTTTTTTTTACCTTAACTATTTGTGGTTGTTGATTTCAAATTCGGATAATCGTAAACTATAAAATTAAAAATTCCAATGTCATGTCCGACTGGATCAACTATTAAAATGTTTTATTGAATTATTCTAACTTCATATTTGTCGAGTTGTCACTTATTTAAAATGCAATACGTTGTACATTGTACTTTGGGCCATTTTGCGTAACCTTGTACATTGTACCTTGTACATTATACCTTATACATGAACATTTTGCGTAATTTTAAAAATGTATTGTTGTTGTGAAAATCTTTTGAGTGCAGATATTGAATTATTCACGGTACAGAGAAGACTCTGTCCGATTGTCGTGTCCGAACTTTACCTCTATATTGGGGCTCGTGCGTGGCGTGACATCCAATATTTTCAACAATGTATATTATTCGTATATTTTTTGTGTATATATTTTTTAGAAGTGTCCTAATATAGAAAATTTATTAGGATTTCTCAGAATTTTCAAATTGGACTTGTTCTATCGGGATTAAAAGATTCATGTCCGTCTATCAATTTAAATAGTATTTGTCAAATATAATTCAAAGTTAATTTCATGTATGTTTTAAGTTGTACAATTTTTTAAAGATATCATTTTCTGCATTGAATAATATGTTGCTTCTTAGATTGTTTTGTTGTGTATCTTTGTCATGTTGTGAAACTCATGGATGATAATTCTCACTCATAGAATTATATAGCTCTTTTACCTAATAATCTATTACATAATTTTTAAAATGCAATAACGTTAATCAAATTGCTCAGTGCATTATTTCATGGAGTCAAATCGTGAATGGATGTATCAGAAATAGATTCATGGTAATCTTAATGAGGCCTTTATCCAAGGTGTTTCGAATTTTGTATCTTTTGCAAGCAAACAACATTATTATATGGATGACAACAAGATAAGATGTCCATGTGTAAGATGCCGGAACTTAAAATTCCAAACAACAAGAACTATGGTAGATCATCTGTATCAGAAGGGTTTTATGTCATTTTACTATCAATGGATTGCACAAGCTGAACATGTGTATAACACTTGGACGTATAATCAAGAGCAACATGATGGTGAAACGAATAATTATAGAACATTAGTTTTTGATGCTGACGGTCCGCAATTGACCAACGATCACAATGTTGAGATTAATGAAGAACCTAACATGGAAGCACATGAATTTTTTGAGTTGTTGAATGCCGCTGATAGGCCATTATTTGATGGTTGTGTGAAACTTACTCAATTGTCAGTCGTGGCTCGATACATGAATATGAAGTCCGAGCATAATATGAGCAACTCCCTATATAACAGGTTCATTGAAGAATTAATGGAAGTGTTGTCCGGGAATCATAACTTTCCTAAAAACCTTTATAGATTTAAGCAACTAATCAAGTCATTAGGGTTGAGATATCAGAATATTGATGTTTGCGTAAATGGATGTACCTTATTTTACAAGGATCGGAGTCTCATGGAAAATTGTCCGCGGTGTGGCCACGCACGTTTCAAGGATATAGATGGTGGTAGAAAATGGGGTAAGCCTATTTCCCACAAACAGTTAAGATATTTCCCTTTGACACTAATGTGAAAAATATTGTACATGTCAAATGCTATAGCGAAACACATGACGTGGCACAAAAACAATACAAAGTCAGGGCCAGATAATCAATCAACTTCAGCAACAAATAAAGAAGCAAAACGAAGTGTTGGAAGTCCTCTATGCAAAAGTCTGTGGTCAACCTGAATAGCAACATTCTTCATCTTCACTTAGTGATGAAAATGGAGAATAATTTGTTATAATGTTAAACCTATAGTTTGATATTTAATACACTACCATATACAAGACATTTATTTTTGTAACAGTTTTAAATAACAGTCTCTATTTTAATTAAATATAGCATATCGTATTTGCGGCATTATATGAAATGAATTTCACATATCAAATAGGTTCAATTTGGGATGATATTCAAAATTTTTTGAAGGAATTATGACTCTTTAAATTAGATGGAATGGTTAAGTTAGTAAGGACTTGGTGAGGGCTTGGTGAAAGGAAGGGTTAGTGACGGATTGGCGAAGGGAAAGGTTGGCGAAGGTTTGGCGACAACAATTTTTGTGACAATTTCGTGAGGGGTTAAGTTGGCAAGTGATTGGTGACAACAATCATTGGTGACAGCCGGGTGAGGGAAAACTTGGCGAGGGCTTGGCGATGGAAAATTTAGTGATAGTTTTGAGGCGGCTCTAGTTGACGAGGGCTCAGTGATGGCCAACTGTAGTGACGGCCTAGAGACGGAAAATGATGGCGAGGGCATGGTGACGGAGGATTTGGAGACGGGATGAAAATATTTTGGCAGCCGTCGCCAAAATGGTGACGGTTTGGTGAGGGGAACGATTTTGGTGACAATCTTGTGTATGATGGACGTTTTTCCTCACTGTGCCGTCGCAAATTTAGAATTTATGACGGCACGGTGAGAGGAACCGTCTCTCGCAAAATTTAATTTTTTTTTGTAGTGAATCTCTAACAGACATATTTTTTAACATTGATTCATATCTCCTATTAAAGAAATCCTATAATAATATATTCAATTGCATAAAGTCAGTTAACTAACCTCAATGTCTATAGTGTCTTACTTTTGCCTTTGCAATGAAATTTTTACTGCCTACTAGTTACTGTGACTATTATTCGCATTTTAACAAAATAATATGCTAATGGTAAATATGGGGAGCTAAAACTAGTTAAACACCTCACTGATCAGCACCCACTATCATTCTTAACCATATGTCATCGACACGATAGCATTTTTGAAAGGATTGTGCACATAAATATATAGGAACATAATATTATTTTAATGTAATATGACATAAATTATTCTCCATCTACAAAGTATTATATTTTGCTACTCAAAAGATTACACTCATGACTTTTACACACCGACTAGAGGTGTTGTGACGCCCAAGAATTTTACCATAAATTTATTTATAACTGTTGCATATCTATGTGCGCATTTCTACGTGCATCATCTTTCTTACTTAATTATTTTTATTAGAGGTTACTATTCATAATATTTTCGACTGTTTTAAAAGTTTGATTTTTAATTTTTCCTAGGTCATAGGACATTTAAAAGGAACCGAGAAATTTTCGTTTTAAACTTTCGGGCTTAGGAGAGTGTTTAGAAAATAGATTTCATGACCTTTGAATAGTGTTACGTTAGAATAGTGCTAGTTTCAAGTAAAAACATTTGTAATTGCAATTAGCCTTAGTTGATCAAGTTTTGAGACTAATTAGCTTAGATTATTAATTATGCACCACATATAATAAAAACCAACTCATAAAAATTAAAACAAAAGCTCATTCTTGTCATCAAAACAAAAGAAAAAATGACCTCCATGTCCGTTGAGATGGCCGACCACCTCTAGGAGAGAAAAGAGGAGATTTTGCTTCTTCAACCTTTCATCTTGAGCTCCTAGCTTGATCTTGGGAGGGTTTTGAGCATCCTAGGGTCTTCAACAAGCTTCCTTGTCTTCAAAATTGTGAGGGAGTTACATTATTTATGCATTTGAAGTTTTTGCTTATATGTTGAAAATCTTGATTTGTTAATTATAGCTACTCTACTTGTTATAAATGCTTACTATGAGTTTATTGATGCCTATAGAGTTAAGTTTTATAGCTTGTTAGAAGATTCTATGGTTGAATGCATATATTGATCAAAAGAGATGATGAATAGTGCCTAGAATTAGGGTTTTAAGAAAAATTGCTAATTAACTTGAATTGAGGCTTCAATTAGGTGCTCTAGACCCTAGTGAAGTTAATGGAAAAGCTACATGAGGTTGAATCGTTCGAAACCAAGCTTAATTGCATAAATAGCCGACTTTAAAAAGGAGACTTTTCTCGTTAAGCAATCCGGGCAAGTTTGGGCATTGATTCGGGTATCCTTGAGCTAAAGAAGCACCTTTGGTGCTTTCGTTTCGCAAAAATGGGGTTCGGTTAGTATAGTTGTAGTTCAAACCCGTTCGGGGCCTTTCCGAACTTTTGTCTCTAAAATGAGTTTTTAGGATTCTAAAAGGTGTCTTTGGGCTTAATTAGGAATATAGAAAGATTAGGATATGATTTGGAAATCTTGAACCACGCATAGGAGAAAGAAAACTCGGTTAAAGAAAGGGAAAAAGTAGTTTTTAGCCGTTTTAGTTGCATTTGGAACTTGTTGTGGGATTGTATTGTCTTGTATTGAATATTTAGGATATAATTAAGCTATTTTAGTAGCTTGTGGGAATTATTTGTGTTGATTGCTTCTTTTAGAATCTTAAAGCTATTCTCGTACTTATGTGAACTTATATCATGCTTATATGTGAGGGCGGCCTACTTTGTCGTCCTTCATACGTGTTATGTGATATCTTGATTGCTTGTGACTTGTCTCGGGGTTACGCAACTTTTTCGGACATGGTAGCGTCGAGAAACACGGGCGGCATCGGGCTTATAGTGCTCCCTCGACTACCATGGTGCCTATTCCCTTTCTCGCTGAGGCATACTCCACTACCTCAGAGGCGTGGTTCACCTGCTGGGCATGGACCTACCTCGGGAGAAAGGGTCGGAGGATCGGGATACATCCGGAGTATCCCAATTGTTGGTGTTTGGGGTTTGCCGGCATGTTCGTGATGCTCGTGGTTCGTGGCTCATGAGTGAAGACTTGGAAGTGGAACCGTATCCTTTTTAAAAGTGATTAATTGCTTGACTTATTATCTTGTTGGTTTATGTGGCTTATATATGTTTTCTTGTATTTGCATATCATATTGCACGTTGGTATGTTGCATCACCTCCCTCGGTGGGCAACTTTGTTGCTCACTCCTCATTTGAAATGTTTCAGGAGAAGCTGAGGTGAATCCCCAACTATTAGAAGTAGAAGAAGAAGAAGAAGTTCACGTAGATTAGAATCCGTGACTTTGTGTGCTAAGGTGGATCTTATGTGCAACTTGCATGGAGTTCATGTTAAATATTGTATTTTGAGACCTTGGGGTCTTGTGTATATGTTTAGTAATTGTAGACTTGAATGTTAGAGAAAGATGTTGGATTGTAATAATGGATTATAGACTTTATTTTCTCTTGCATGCTTGGAGTATTTATTGTCCTACATATGGAACTTAGATTATATTGTATTTAATTACTTATGGCTAAAACCAACTTATTTCGCATGCTTGTGTGCTTAAGTAGATTGTTGTTGTTCCAAGGCTCGGATGGCCTTGTGATTTTGTTTGGCTTTGGAGATATTAGAAGATAAGTTTTTGTTTATAGTTCAAATGTCTTGAGTGACTATTTACAGGTAACAGTTTTGTCCTTGGTATAGAGGAGACTATGTCCGAGTAACGGGTCCGAGTCTGACTTTAGCGTGGGGTTGGGTTCGGGGCGTTACACTTTAGGTGGTATCAAAGCTACTTGAATGCTTTAAGCCGGGTTAAATTCCTTGGCATGTGGGTAGTGGTCTATATGCGAAAGTGAATTATATGAATATATGATTGTTAATTGTTTAAGTACTTAGATAAAAGACAAGCTAGCATAAAAAGGAATGATAAAGCATGACATGATGAGAATATGAAAAGTTAGTATTAAATGTTGTTAAGTGTTTTATGTATTTCTTATGTGAGTAAAATGTTTGAAAACAATGTGTACATTATCTTTGCATAGTTTATTTGCCTATTATAATATTATGTTCTTCTAGCATTGTAATGAGAAGACGAGGTAGACCACGGAGAGAGCCGGAGAAAGCTCCTAGACAGGATGTATCGGGGCAAGGTGCTGGGACAGCCGGGGATGTACCGCAAGGTCAGGAACTGAGTAATGCCCTGATTTTGGCCGCAATGGCCGCCGCAATGAATACCATAACTCAGTTTGTGGCTCAGCAGGGTACAACAGGTGTCGGCTGGGGTAGTCAGGCTGCCAGAGCAGAGGGCAGTGGTACTGCAGGAGGTAACTTGTTTGATAAATTCCTGCATCACGGAGCATATAGTTTTTACAGCGAGCCTGATGATATGAAAGCTGAGATGTGGTTGAGTAAGTTTGAGAAAGTTGCTGCGATACTTGAGTGCAACGATGAAAGAAAGATTACCTATGCTGCATTTTTAATGGAGGGTGATGCCGAGGCGTGGTGGCTCACTATTAGAGAGAAATGGGATGCCGAGAGGGTTCAGCATGTATGGGCTAACTTTGTTCGTGATTTTCGAGATAAATATGTATCGGTTGTAGCCCGTGAGAGACATCAGGATGAATTCATAGCTTTGAAACAGGGGAACATGACTGTAGACCAGTATGAGGCTACCTTTACGAGACTATCTCGATATGTGCCAGCTTTGGTTCAGCCGGAAGATGTGAAGATCCAGAGATTTATCACAGGGTTGAAGAGTGACATCATGCTTAATTTGTCTTCGCAAGATTATCCGAACTATGCTGCAGTAGTCAGGGCTGCATCGAGATATGAGAAACGTAAGGCAGATGTGTTAGCTCAGTCTAGTCAGTCAAGCAAACGTCAGTTTTAGTCTCAGAGTCAGGGTTATCAGAGGCAGTATCAGCAGCCTGTTCAGACTCAGCAGCCTAGGCAGACCCAGAGCTATCCAGGACCAGTTCAGGTACATCACAACCGAGACCAGCTCAGAGCCAGCCACAGGGACAGTCACAGACCCGACTAGTGACTGCTAGATCTCAGCAGGGTAGTTCTGCCACATCTACTTATAGGGCCCCTACAGGAGGAGCTGCTACTAGGAAAAATCTACCGTGTACTCATTGCAACCGTAAGGGCCACACAGAGGCTGAGTGTTGGAGAAAATTGGGCCGTTGCACAGGTTGTGGTAGTGATCAGCACAGAGTTAGAGATTGTCCCAAGTTTAAATATGGTCAGGGTCAGACTTCAGGCCAGGGTGCCCAGACTAGAGATTCAGGAGCAGCTACTGTACCACGAGGTCAGGCACGGGTATTTGCACTCGACCAGGAGGAGCTTCCAGAGACGACAGTGGTGGTGGAAGGTACTTTTCTTATTAATAGTCAGCCAGTAGTAGTTTTGATTGACACCGGGGTTACACATTTATTCATTACTCCTGCATGTGTACAGTCTGCTACATTAAAAGTTGATAAACTGCCGTATGTGATTGAAGTAGGTAATCCTATGGGTACTAAATTTGTTACGGAGTCTGTGTGTAAAGATTGTAATATTTGCATTGAGGGTTGCATGTATCCTATTGACTTGATAATCATGCCATTTCGGGACTTTGAAGTTATCTTGGGGATGGATTGGTTGGGGCGATATTATGCATGTTTGGTCTGTAGGGGGAAAGTTTTAACTTTAGAAGTACCTAACCAACCTGTTGTTAAAGTAACTGGGAGTCGAAAGTCTACTGGGACTCGTATCATATCTTCCATTAAAGCTACTAAAATGTTGAGTAAGGGTTATGATGCATACTTAGCTTATTTAATTAAACAGCCTGGAGATAAATTGAAATTGAATGAAGTACCTGTTATAAAAGAGTTTTCGGGGGTTTTCCCTGAGGAGTTGACTGGGTTACCACCTGATAGGGAGATTGAGTTTGTGATTGACTTGTTGCCGGGAACTAATCCTATCTCGAGAACCCCGTATAGAATGTCTCCCCCTGAGTTACAAGAATTGAAAATTCAGCTACAGGGTTTACTGGAGAAAGGTTTTATTCAGCCTAGTTCGTCACCGTGGGGTGCTCCGTGTTATTTGTGAAAAAGAAAGACGGTACTCTGTGTTTGTGCATTGATTATCGAGGTCTTAATCAGGTAACGGTGAAAAATAAATATTCTTTGCCATTAATTGAGGAGTTGTTTGATCAGCTACAGGGTGCTGTGGTGTTTTCAAAATTTGATTTGAGGCAAGGTTATTATCAGTTGAGGATTCGGAAGGAGGATGTTCCTAAGACTGCATTTAGAACCAAGTACGGCCATTATGAGTTTGTTGTTCTACCATTTGGTTTGACAAATGCTCCAGCCGCTTTTATTGATTTGATGCAGAGAGTATTTCGACCCTATCTTGATCAGTTTGTTGTGATTTTTATTGATGATATATTAATGTATTCTAAATCTGAGTCAGAGCATGAAGAACATTTGAGAATTGTACTTCAAACCCTGCAAGAACACAAATTGTTTGCCAAATTTAGCAAATGCGAATTCTGGTTGAAACAGGTTGCCTTTTTAGGTCATATCATTTCACAGGAGGGAATATCTGTTGATCCTACTAAAATTGAGGTGGTTATGTCGTGGAAAAGACCTGAAACTATCACGGAAGTCCGTAGTTTCTTGGGATTAGCGGGCTATTATAGGCGATTTGTTAAAGATTTTTCAAAGATTGCAGGACCTTTGACTACATTAACTCAGAAGAAAACTGTGTTTAATTGGGATGATAAATGTGAAGCCAGATTCCAGGAGTTGAAAAAGAGACTTACCACTGCACCTATCCTTGCCTTGCCTGAGGGGACTGAAAACTTGGTGATTTACAGTGATGCTTCGAAAGAAGGCTTGGGTTGTGTTCTTATGCAAAATGGTAAAGTGATAGCATATGCCTCTAGGAAATTGAAACCATATGAACTCAATTATCCTACACATGATCTTGAGCTTGCAGCTGTTGTCTTTGCTTTGAAGAAATGGCGTCATTATTTGTGGGGTAATAAATTTGAAATATTTACTGACCATAAAAGTTTAAAATACCTGTTTTCTCAAAAAGATCTGAATATGAGGCAAAGGCGTTGGCTAGAACTGTTAAATGATTATAATTGTACCATTAGCTATTTGCCGGGAAAAGTTAATACTGTTACAGATGCACTGAGCCGAAAAGCTTCTGTGGCTAGTTTGATAATCAAGGACTGGGAGATTGTGGAAGAGCTATGTTCATGGAAACCAGAGGCTTTTAGATCAGGTATTCAATTTGCTAGCCTACAAATCCAATCTCTATTGCTATCTAGAATCAGAGAAGCGCAACAATCAGATTCTCAGTTATTGAAGCTTTTAGAGAAGTCAAAAGGGGGAGAGTCCGACTTTAAGTTGCATGATGATGGATTTCTCAGGCACAGGAATAGAATTTGCATTCCTAGTGATTCGACTGTGAAAGATGAGATTCTTGCTGAGGCTCACGCTTCAAAATACACAATTCATCCTGGAAGCACTAAAATGTACAGAGATCTAAAACAGAACTTCCGGTGGAACAATATGAAGAGAGAGATAGCTGATTATGTAGCTAAGTGTTTGACTTGTCAGAAAGTTAAGGCAGAACATCAGAGGCCGGCAGAATTGTTGCAACCATTGGAGATTCCGGTATGGAAATGGGACCAGGTTACTATGGACCTTGTGTCGGATTTGCCGAGATCACTACGAGGTAATGATTCTATGTGGGTTGTAGTAGACAAGTTGACGAAGAGTTCACATTTTATTGCTACAAAGAAAACAGATTCTCTTAATAAATTGGCCGAGCTATATGTTGAAAATATTGTGAGACTACATGGAGTTCCATCTCAGATAGTATCAGACAGGGATCCCAGGTTTACATCACAGTTCTGGCAGAAACTACAAAAGGCTTTGGGGACTAATTTGAGTTTTAGTACTGCATATCACCCGCAAACGGATGGCCAGTCAGAGAGGACTATCAGGATACTGGAAGACATGTTGAGAGCTTGTGTTCTGGATTTTGGTAAGAATTGGGAGAAATACCTACCTTTAGTAGAGTTTGCTTACAATAACAGTTATCAGGCTACTATTGGCATGGCACCCTACGAAGCACTTTACGGGCAAAAATGTAGGTATCTGTTGTATTGGGATGAGGTAGGTGAGATGAAAACAGTTGATCCCGCTATTCTTCCTGAGATGATCAAAATTGTGGATAATGTGAAACTTATAAAGAAAATGATGCTTACAGCTCAGAGTCGACAGAAGAATTATGCTGATAGACGTCGACGGGACTTAGTATTTTCTAAGGGTGATCATGTATTCTTGAAAGTCTCTCCGCGCAAAGGTCTGATTCGACACGAAAAATGAGGTAAACTTAGCCCTAGATACGTGGGCCCATTTGAAATCACTGAGAAGGTTGGGGATTTAGCTTACAGATTGGCATTACCTCCGAGTTTGGGCCGGATTCATGATGTTTTTCATGTGTCACTGTTGAGGAAATATAACCCTGATCCGTCGCATATCATTGAGCCAGAACCATTGGAGATTGATGAGTCCTTAGCATATGTTGAGAAACCTCTTCGAGTGGTTGATCGAAAGATTCAGGAACTTCGAACTAAAAGTATTCCTATGGTAAAAGTTCTTTGAGATCATCATGGGGTTGAAGATGCCACTTGGGAGCGAGAAGATCAGATCAGAGAGAAGTATCCGGAGCTCTTTTCCGAATCATGTAAGAATTGTGAGGACGCAATTAGTTTAAGGGGGAGAGGGTGTGACGCCCGAGAATTTTACCATAAATTTATTTATAACTGTTGCATATCTATGTGCGCATTTTTACGTGCATCATCTTTCTTACTTAATTGTTTTTATTAGAGGTTACTATTCATAATATTTTCGACTGTTTTAAAAGTTTGATTTTTAATTTTTTCTAGGTCATAGGACATTTAAAAGGAACCGAGAAATTTTCGTTTTGAACTTTCAGGTTTAGGAGAGTGCGTTTAGAAAATAGATTTCATGACCTTTGAATAGTGTTACGTTAGAATAGTGCTAGTTTCAACTAAAAACATTTGTAATTGCAATTAGCCTTCGTTGATCAAGTTTTGAGACTAATTAGCTTAGATTATTAATTATGCACCACATATAATAAAAACCAACTCATAAAAATTAAAACAAAAGCTCATTCTTGTCATCAAAACAAAAGAAAAAATGACCTCCATGTCCCTTGAGATGGCCGACCACCTCTAGGAGAGAAAAGATAAGATTTTGCTTCTTCAACCTTGCATCTTGAGCTCCTAGCTTGATCTTGGGAGGGTTTTGAGCATCCTAGGGTCTTCAACAAGCTTCATTGTCTTCAAAATTGTGAGGGAGTTACATTATTTATGCATTTGAAGTTTTTGCTTATATGTTGAAAATCTTGATTTGTTAATTATAGCTACTCTACTTGTTATAAATGCTTACTATGAGTTTATTGATGCCTATAGAGTTAACTTTTATAGCTTGTTAGAAGATTCTATGGTTGAATGCATATATTGATCAAAAGAGATGATGAATAGTGCCTAGAATTAGGGTTTTGAGAAAAATTGCTAATTAGCTTGAATCGAGGCTTCAATTAGGTGCTTTAAACCCTAGTGAAGTTAGTTGAAAAGCTACGTGAGGTTGAATCGTTCGAAACCAAGCTTAATTGCATAAATAGCCGACTTTAAAAAGGGGGCTTTTATCGTTAAGCAATCCGGGCAAGTTTGGGCATTGATTCGGGTATCCTTGAGCTAAGGAAGCACCTTTGGTGCTTTCGTTTCGCGGAAATGGGGTTCGGTTAGTATAGTTGTAGTTCAAACCCGTTCGGGGCCTTCCCGAACTTTTATCTCTAAAATGAGTTTTTAGGATTCTAAAAGGTGTCTTTGTGCTTAATTAGGAATATAGAAAGATTAGGATATGATTTGGAAATCTTGAACCACGCATAGGAGAAAGAAAACTCGGTTAAAGAAAGGAAAAAAGTAGTTTTTAGCCGTTTTAGTTGCATTTGGAACTTGTTGTGGGATTGTATTATCTTGTATTGAATATTTAGGATATAATTAAGCTATTTGAGTAGCTTGTGGGAATTATTTATGTTGATTGCTTCTTTTAGAATCTTAAAGCTATTCTCGTGCTTATGTGAACTTAAATCATGCTTATATGTGAGGGCGGCCTACTTTGTCGTCCCTCATACGTGTTATGTGATATCTTGATTGCTTGTGACTTGTCTCGGGGTTGCGCAACCTTTTCGGACATGGTAGCGTCGAGAAACACGGGCGGCGTCGGGCTTGTCGTGCTCCCTCGACTACCATGGTGCCTATTCCATTTCTCGCTGAGGCATACTCCACTACCCAGAGGCGTGGTTCACCTGCTGGGCATGGACCTACCTCGGGAGAAAGGGTCGTAGGATCGGGATACATCCGGAGTATCCCAATTGTTGGTGTTTGGGGTTTGCCGGTATGTTCGTGATGCTCGTGGTTCGTGGCTCATGAGTGAAGACTTGGAAGTGGAACCATATCCTTTTTAAAAGTGATTAATTGCTTGGCTTATTATCTTGTTGGTTTATGTGGCTTATATATGTTTTCTTGTATTTGCATATCATATTGCACATTGGTATGTTGCATCACCTCCCTCGCTGGGCAACTTCGTTGCTCACTCCTCATTTGAAATGTTTCAGGAGAAGCTGAGGTGAATCCCCAGCTGTTAGAAGTAGAAGAAGAAGAAGAAGTTCACGTAGATCAGAATCCGAGACTTTGTGTGCTAAGGTGGATCTTATGTGCAACTTGTGTGGAGTTCATGTTAAATATTGTATTTTGAGACCTTGGGGTCTTGTGTATATGTTTAGTAGTTGTAGACTTGAATGTTAGAGAAAGATGTTGGATTGTAATAATGGATTATAGACTTTATTTTCTCTTGCATGCTTGGAGTGTTTATTGTCCTACATATGGAACTTAAATTATATTGTATCTAATTACTTATGGCTAAAACCAACTTATTTCGCATGCTTGTGTGCTTAAGTAGATTGTTGTTGTTCCAAGGCTCGAATGGCCTTGTGATTTTGTTTGGCTTTGGAGATATTAGAAGATAAGTTGTTGTTTATAGTTCAAATGTCTTGAGTGACTATTTACAGGTAACAGTTTTGTCCTTGGTACAGAGGAGACCCTGTCCGAGTAACGGGTCCGAGCCAGACTTTAGCATGAGGTTGGGTTCGGGGCGTTACAGGTATGACATATAATTTTGGTATAACTAATATGGTACACTTACCTTGTGGTGTGTGACACTTCCCACAAACTAGGTAGTTCTATTTATAGAACACAATTGCTAATCCCACTAGGATTAAGATTCTTACATTTTAAAATATTTAGACTCTGTTTGGCCTAATTGTAAAATATTAGTTTTTGAGTTGCAGAACTTTTGTTAGAAGTGTTGTTGGATAAAAGTCATTGACTGTTTGTCCTATGTTGGACAATGTTGGACTTTAAAAAATATGGTGGAGTATATTTGAGAAAAAAATAAATTTCTGCATTATGTATGATGATTGGAGCAAATACGGTCTAAGGTGGAGATTTGTTGAATTAGTGGGCCGTATTTATTAGTAGTGTTCAATGGGCATGTAGGCCTATAACCTAGAAGAGATAGGATTACCTATAAATATATCTCTTGTCCTTATATCAAGTATAATAAATATTGATTGCATACACGAGAAAATTGGTGAGGCGTTGTAAGAGGGTTTCTCTTGTACTATTTTATCATCATAGTGAAGTTATTCTCCTACTACCCGTGGATATAGGCTTAGGCCGAACCACATAAAATCTGTGTCCATTTAAATTTCTCGTTTATTATGCATTATTACTCTGAATTATCCTAACAACATACTTAGGGAAGGTGCTTCTCCCCGAAATTTGACATTTTGACACTTCTCACAAAATATATAACCTTACATATAGGGTTCACTTTTTATTTTATAGCTAAAAGCCAAATTCCCAATATGAGAAATTTTCCATACTTGTATGCCCCAATAAAATTACTTCATCAGGTACTTTTTGACTCCATGAAGGTGTGTACTCATAAAGTATTCCTCCCATTTAATGCTCTTTGAATCAACCGACAAAATGTCAACATCGATGTTGGCTTCTCTTATCATCATCAGCAACTTTTCGGTGTTCGCATCATCAAATCTGTGTAAAATAAGTATTTATTAATATGAAAATTCCTTTGAACAAGATAAATCAAATTGTAGAAATTTTATCTTTAAAAGTAAATATTGACAAGACATATAGACTTACATTCCCTTGAAAAACACAAATGATTCGTAAACTTCTGCAAGACGCATAACATGATTCATACTTCGCTTGAGTTTGTTATGTTGGTCTTCAAAATGTCGACAAAATACCATATTTACCAACTTTAATACCTATATGGAAATTAAAATAATTTTGTAAATCATTGTGCCTATAACTACAAAGTGCAAGTAATTAATTCCAAAAAACACGGTGAAACTTTCAAAACAATGTATGTGTACTTGTATCTTGTAATGTTTGATCTTTGTTGTAGGGAGATGTAATTTGAGACTATCTATTTATTACTAGTATGCCAACAAAAGAAAAAGGAGAAAAAGATGTACAAATCATTTATTCGAAATGATTTTCGTGGACATTGAAATTTTATGTAAAAAATACTTACATAGTAAAGGCATATATTACAAAACCCATTATCAATAAGAAACTAAAAGATAAATATGGCTCCTAAGACTCTGCTATTAATCAAATTTATTTACATTTTAGATATACCTCATATAAAAGCAATGCCGAATGTGTTTGCATTCCCCACTAGCCCAAAAAAAGTTAAAAATTCAAAAGTAATTATGTATATATTTTTAGTTTAAAAAAATGAATTAGCTCTACTGAAATATATATATATATATATATATATATATGTATCTCTTCCTTATATTGATGTAAACTGGATTCTGTGATAGTTACACTGGGTGTACCCAAGTACAAAAGAATGATATGGATTAAAATGAAAAACGAGAGAGAAGGAAAATCTGGATCCTATGTTTTTGAGGCAGACTCTGTCTTAATATAGGATATCGAATCTGTGATTACAAAAGTAAAATGTGAAAATGAAAAGTCAAAAGTGACTTTTTCAAAAGTGAACAGTAATATATATATATGTATATATAATTTAAAAATTATGAATTTTAACTCTTATTTAGAAAAATTCCTAAATCCTGCCCTGTATAAAAGAATAAGAACTATTTAGTGGGCATGCTAGCGATGAAAAGACTAATTTGGATCATGTATGACATACAATCCTGTACAGAGTACTGCTAACATGTATACGCCACATGTATTTCGATCAAATAAATATAGATGAAAGAGGAGTTTTGAACTTCGATAGCAAAATAGAATATTATCAGGACTAATAGCAACTTGGTATTATGACAACTGACCTTCACAAGTGGTAGAAGACGAACCATGAAATATTTGCGGAAGCTAGCCATGGTTCTTAGTATTTTAACTCTTGTGACTTTCACTGGTTTTCCACTAGCATTGGTCCATGGATTTTTTGTGAAATAATTGAAGCCAAATTTGTAAAGGTCAGCATAAGTTAAAGGATTCCTTCGAGAAGAACCAATATGATAAATGAGCGGTTGAGGCAGCTGATGTGCATGTGCGACCATTACAGCAAGAATAAAGTCCACTACAATATCACCTGGTATCTGTAAGGAATTCTAATAATTCAAATATATACTCTTCAAAAGTTCTTCAAATGAAGATAGATTCACAATTTTCAACAAATTTGTAACATCCAAAATCTAAAAATTAAAAGGCAATAAAGTAAGTGGGGAAGGGAATAAAATTAAATTAAAGAAACAAATAGATTAATTGATCAACAATATTGATATCATTATGCGGACTCACCGCATCAATTATTAACTCTCGATCACCAAGCATGACCTTCAATTTTCCTTCACCATAAGCAACGAAAAAGCCATCCATAGTTCTGTCATGGCAAGTTTTCCATAGAACACAAATACGTTATCAAATTTCTTTGCTTATTATTTAGAAAGGTAAAACACCAAATAGTCACTGAAGTTTATGAAGTTTTTTGTAGCCAAGTAAATAAATACATAAATCGACTAAACTAGTTCTGTTTGAATTTACATTCTCAACTAGTTAATTGCATAAAGAACTATCATATTTCCTACTTTTTCAAGTACCAAAGATTCTAATTATACGGAAATGTTAAAAAAAATTATAACTAAACTTAGTGTCTAGTTGTAATACTTTTTTAATTTTTTAAAATCTATATATTTAGTTTTGTTTAAAACATGTAAAGTGAATGAATTTGTAAATCTTGTTTTTCACTCATTCATAGGTGGCTGCTACCCTATCTCTAAACAATTGAACATGAGTGACACTCAAAATCATCAAAATTCCGCTCCTCGAGAAGTCAGAAACTTTGGCTCAATTATGATTGTCTGCACAGATTTACAATTTTCCATTAGGTCCAAATGTAAAATACCTAAAAATGAGGTTCAAAGATAATAATAGGTCAGTTACATATGTATGTTTCTTGATTTTTTATTAATAATATTCGAGTAGGCATATTTTTAAAAATTTACCTTCTGTTACTACAAATCATTTAATCGATCAATTTTGTCACTCTAAATTAGTGTAATCGATATTGTACGATTCATGATACGAATCATACGATTCGGTTCGATTCACTCACAAATCGATACGAATCAGTGAGCGAATCGTAAATTAAGGTGAATCAAGAAATGAATCACATGAATCGCATATGAATCGTAGCGAATACGATGATTCATTGAATCGTTGTGATTCAGTGCATATGTTTTTTTTTTCTTTTTAGAAAAAGAACTCAATTGCTAATGGTGATTGGAATTTTTAACGAAGAACATCAACTTACTTTTCTTGTTGATGTTGCTTGCAACTTGCAAGACATTTAGTCTTGGCGGAATTTGATGATGACTTGTTGGAATTATTGTATTTAGACTGAGCTGTAGGGGGTTAGGAAGAAGAGGCTTTATGAGACGGTGTGGGAAGTAAACCATAGTTGTTCACAGAAGAGCGAGAGAACTGGGCAGTGAGAGAAAAAGCAGAAGCTGTAGCCATCGTGAGAAGAGGAAACAATAACGGTAAAGAAAGGTAGACACAGAAAAGAAGGCTGGTGCTGAGAAATAAGTACGAAGAGATGGACAGTGGTGGGAGGTAGCCGACTATGAGTGTAATTTCAACAATAACAAACTAAGATATGCACGTGTGGTTTTTTTTTTTTTTTGTCATTATATGCACGTGTGGTTCGATAAACTAAAAACAACACTAACAACAGAATGAGATAAAGTTTAGAATTCAAAAATGCAAGTGCTCTATCATTGTTCATGTTATGTTGACTAGAATCACGCTTGCTAGACCTCAATTGTGCTTTGGATAGAAAAATGCACTTACAATGTTTTCTTTTAAACTAGATGTTTAAGTAGCTGCCAGCTGCTACCAAGTTGTATTTGTTTTACTTTGGTTAGAAATATTAAATATATATTATGTTGACAGCAGGTTAGAACTTAAGACTATTAAATATATATTATATTGATAGTAAGTTGTTAATTAAGAATATTAAATATATATTATGTTGATAGTGGGTTGTAACTTGGGAATATTAAATAGATATTATGTTGTTAGGGTTGAGAATATTAAATCTATATATATTATTAGTTGGGTTAAGAATAGTAAAATAAAGATTATTAAAATATATGTTTCGCTTTTAATGGTTAGAACTTAGAATCTTTAAAACATATTTATTATTTGAGAATATTAAAATTGTTGTTTGATATGTAGAAATGTATATTCAAATTAGCAATTTTTTACTCAAAACAACTAATGGGAATATACTATATCAATTATTAATTTATTTTTTAACATGTGACTGAATCGTTACGATTCACGATTTGATACGATTTGCTATTCAAAAAAATAGCATTTCGATTTGCAATTCGATTCACGATTTGACAACTATGCTGTAAATCACCAATCAAACTTTGCATTATCGCAAGCATTTTGATAAATTTTTACCTTAAAACTAAAGGTAAATCTCTTGAAAGACTACTAAACATGTATAATGGTTCAAATCATTCTCTAATTTTTTTTTTGTTTCAAATTACCAACTAAACTTCCCACCAGTAAACTTCCACTTGTTTTTTATAAGTTATTCCATTTATTTTCTAAGTTAATACTAAATAGTTTTAAAGTTTGACCTTTAATCATTTTGATGCGTAAAGGACATTTATTTAATCTATAGTATTAATCTTACTGAACAAAATAACTTATTTAAAATAATAAAAAGTTTAGTAGGCTATTTGCAACTTGATACATGTTTAATGGCTTTTGGAGTATTTAATCCACAAACTAATGGTTTAAAGCCACGCTGCGGGTCAGATTCAGGAGTAAAATTGACGTTTGATTGTTTCCACATAGGTCACACAATACTACCCACCACTCCTATCGTACTAAACACACACATTCAATCCATTATCACCACATTTACCACCACCATTAGCCAACGCCTTAGTGTTAAGAAGCACGAGATTTGATTCTAAAATTAATTAGTGTTAAATAGAGTACTTCAAAATCTTATAAGGTAGTCTTGAAATTTTTTATTTTATGATGTGGGATAAGTGTATATTCTAACACTCCCCTTACGTATGACTTGATTTAAGAGGAATCACACGTGGAAGATACACATGGAAGGTTAAACGCACGTGAGACACACGTGAAAGATTGAATACAAGTGTGACCTGATTTTGAGATGTGTCACACATGGACACACGTGAAAAATAACACATGGAGAAGAAGATTGAACAAGCGTGAGACACACGCAGAAAATGAACAAGACTGAACCAAGGGTCCAACTCCGATACCATGTTAAGAAACCTGAAATTCTATCATAAAACCAATTGGTTTTAAGTGGAGTAGCCCAATATCTTATATTGTATTAAAATTTGAATAATGTGGCGAATTTTATAGATATAGTACTAGAACCTCTTTAAATTAATAATCAAAAAATTATTAATCTCTTTTAAATAATAAAATTATTTGATCCCGACTTGAGCCAATTTACGAAATTAATAATCTTCGTATAATTATAAGATAGTATATTTTAAATATTTCATTTGTATCTCATAGATCCCTAATATTTATAAATTAATAATTAACTAAAAAGTGCATACATTTTTATCATGATTGTTCACCAGACAATTAAAATTTTATTTTTACCACA
This sequence comes from Ehretia macrophylla, assembly GCA_037974665.1. Taxonomy (NCBI): domain Eukaryota; kingdom Viridiplantae; phylum Streptophyta; class Magnoliopsida; order Boraginales; family Ehretiaceae; genus Ehretia; species Ehretia macrophylla. The sequence goes on along the minus strand of CM075778.1, from coordinate 28,473,829 downwards.
TTTTATACATTTTTCACTTTTAAATTTTTAAAAACTTATTTTGCTAAATTTTAGACAAGCTACCCTTGACTAACTTGTAAATCATATTTTTTCAAAACCTATTACTACAATTCTTTTTGCATGCATTATGGATGTTCTTTGCTGTCCTCACATAATGCTTTACACATTTCATTTGTAGTGGTTCTTTCCTCATGAGACTTTTGGACGAGAAGCCATTTTTCTATTTAGAACTGAAGATACCATAAATAATAAGAGATTGTATTGGGTTAAATAGTGTTTGCTTTGATTCAATATATTGTATAACATCTTTAAATTATTTATCTTGGGACTACTTAACTTCTCTTAATTTAGCGATATATCAATTTATTGATAAATTAATACTTAATAAATTATAGAGATACTTTTATTTTTTTAATTGTAAAATATTATCACTTCAACTAACCAAGTTAAGACTTAACATTCTCAAATATTCAAAATACTATATCTATACATATTTAAGCAATTAAGAGTTCATTAACAATTAACATAAAGATCAATGTATTCATCTTTATCAAAACAAGTGCATACAATGTATTTTGAATGAAATCAAATACTATTTAACCTAACACAATCTATTATTATTTATTGTATCTTCGGTCTTAAAATAGAGAAAATGGCTTCATATCGTAAATGTGTCAAGAAAAGAACCATGACAAATCAAATGCATAAAACATCGTGTGAATATAGCAAAGAACAACTTTCATGCATGCAAAACGAATTGCAACAATGAGTTTCGAAAAAATATTATTTACAAGTTAGTCAATCGTAGCTAGTCTAAATTTAGTAGGAGAAAGTTCTAAAAATTCAAAAGAAAAAAGTATATAGAATGTGTTAAAGAGAAAAGATTAATTGTCTGGCAGACAATCATGAGACTAAGGTATTTAATTTTTAGGTAATTAGTAATCAATAAAATATTTGGATATATAAATTACAATTAAAATATTTAAAATGTATTATTTTATAATTTAATGGAGATTATTAGTTTTAATACACTAGTCGCAAGTCTGGACCAAAAAATTTTATTATTTAAAAGAGATTATTAATTTATCGAATATTGATTTAAAGAAGTTCTACTGTATATTGTATGAACTTATTTTAATAAAAGTGAATAATTGGATCTTTATACTAATTATGTATAATTCAAAGACTTCATAATTGGTTAAATACATATAGAAATAGTACTTTAAATTTTATAATATTTTGATCTTAAATTGGTCACTTAATGTGATAATATATTTATTGTTAAGCAAAAAAAAATAAAAAAACCTTTATAAATCACTAATTATTAACTTATCGACAAAATTAATTTCTTCATAAGTTAATAGAATTTAGGTGGTCTAAAAATTAATACTTTAGAGGGGTTATATTGTATATACAAATGCACCTATATAAGTTAAATCTGCTCAAAATTAGTAAAGAAAATTAACCTCATCAAACAAAGAATAGGATGTACGTAATTAATGGGTGTAAAGTTAGGCAATCAAACAATATTATCTTCTGAAAATATAAATACACATTGCAATATGAATACACATTCTTTTGCAAATTGAATGTTTTACTTTCTTGCATGTCATCAAAACAATATTTACTTTATTAAAATGAACTAGTTTAAAAATATAATAATTTTCCAGTAAGTTATAGCTAATAAAAGGATAGTTGGGCGCACTTTTTTTTTCTTTTAATAAAAACTTCACAAAATATCAAACTTTAGTCTCCACTTGTCATTTCACAAAAGTTATTCATATCTAAGATGTTCAATCTATAACAGATGATTTTTAACTATTTGAAAGATTACAAAACTTCGTTACCTTATGCCTTCTATCCAACCTGGAAAAGGTTCTTTGATAGTGCTTGTTATAATTGTTGGGCGCAAAATAATGATATCCAAATTTTCCTTTAGATGTCCTAAAAGCATCTCCCCCATTGCTTTAGTAAATGTATACGTGTTTGGCCATCCGTGTAGCGTTGCCCTGCAGAAATTCTTCATGTAAGAACTAACTAAATTGTAAATTGTTATAGTGAACAAATTAAAGAAAAAACAAATTGAGTTTATGGAGAAAGAAGAGTGCAGAAAGAAAAAGCAAATTCTTTTTTTTTTTTTTTTTCAGAATTGAGTGAATCAACAAACTATTTTAACCACAAAAAAAAAAAGACAAAACCAACACAAGTTAATGTCAAATAGAAGGTGTCGAAAAAGTACATTAGAGAAGTTAGTTTACTATCCATTATCGATACCATTATCTTCCATACTATGATAATTGTTATTATGCCATATGCTCGCCACCAACAACCTATAACGGCTACGACCGTATTGTGGCACGATAATAATTGTTGATTCAAGAAAAAAAGGAGAATATGAAAATGGAGGAGGAAGAGGTAGAAACATGGAAATTTGTAGCATAATAGAAAAACAAAATAGAGAAAGGAGAACAAATAAAAGTTTTGAGCATAGTTAATTATAAAACAAGAGAAAAACAAACTAGAAGCATAGAAATTTGCTTGTTGCAAAGCATAAGTCTTTTCCCTCTGGTTTGAAGCAGGACAAACTTTCAAGTCAAGCGAAACTCTTTCGGTGGAGAATCCGGGAAGACAAGTCTTTTTGCCTTGGAGTCTTCCTCAACCATACAGTCTCGGGCTATTGATATTCGAGAAATTAGGAAAAAAAGAACTTCATTCGAAAAATGATGTTTGAATCTTGCATATGAAACAGTCAGATTTTATTTTAAATGTAATAAGAACAAGCCCTATTGACTAGATTTTCCTAGAAAGTGAGTACAAGAGAACAATCTATATAGTATATATATGTAAGGGGGAGGCCTACCATGCAGCTTGGATAAAACACACGATGGTTATCTATTAGTATTCAACACAAAAGAAGCTTAATTGCATTTTTACGCATGAAATGCTACTAAAACATTTATTGTAGTTAAGTTCATCAAATGGTTATTTTTGGTAAGAATGACAATGGATCGGTTAATCGTGATTTTTAGAAAAATCAAAATTAAAACCATTTAGCATATCCAAAACCCAAAACCGAAACAGAAAATCAATAGTTTTAAAAACAATTATCCAAAATCGAAATCGACAAGTACAAAAAAAATGGCAAATAACCGAAATTGAAATTGATAATTTAAAACAAATTAATGTAAATAGAAAAAGATTCCAAAAATATAAAAAAACTATTAAGATAAATTAAAAAAAATTAAAAATATAATAAATCAAAATCTATAAATATTAATTTAAATAGTATTTTTTTTAGTTGGGGCGGTATTTAAAAAACAAAATATGTATAAGGTATTTTTAGTCTGAAAATTCAATTTAGTTTTCACTAAAAACTTTATTTGTATGTGAATATCATATTAAGTATTTTTACTTCCTCTAAACAAAAATCCTGAGTCTACCTTTGACGTCCATGATGCACTAATTGTACAGAACTAAATTAGATACTAACCTTTGTTTTCCTACATCTTTCAAGATTGATGTTATATCCTTTTCAGTTGCATGCTGAGATCGAAGTTCTCTTATTGTTTCATCCACTAACTTTTTCTCTGCATCAATATCAAGATAAGATGCAGAGGCTTCATGGAGTGTCTCCCCCATTCGAAAAGGTTTCTCTGGTATGATTCCTACCTTCTGATCACCGCAAACGTAGGCTACGGAGTAAAATGCTTTTAAGCAACAACATATGGAGTCGTATATTCAAAATTGGAATTTAAATAAAGTAATAAAGACACAAAACGTAAATTGAAACCATAGAAAATCAACGTTAACATGTTAATATATAGGATATTGGACTTAGCTTCTCTACAATTTTATTCTCTAAATTTCATACAATACTCCTCTTGATTAATGCCACGTGTCACTAGATCTCATCTATGAACCACATTAATCTTGCTAAATTAACTTTATAACCATGGTTAGAAAGTATTATATACCAAATCTAAACTACCGTGTTTAATTAGCAAACAAATATGGAAGCATATAATTCTAGAAAAACAAAAAAAAGAAGAAAACAACCCTCGATTCAAAAAAAAAAATTCAAGAACAAGTTGAAAGCTCAAATCAAACAAATATCACATGACTTCTTTTTTTAAATTAAAAAGAAAAAAGAAATCGTATGAATTGGAAAAAAAAAATCTAAAGCAAAAATCGTTTTAACTTCTATCGTTTTAAAGCTACTAACTTTACAGCATCAACACTATTTAACTCAAACAAATATCATATGACTTCTTTTTTTTAAAAAAAAAAAAGTAAAAAGAAATTGAATGACTTGGAGAAAAAAATCTCATGGCTTCATTGTTTTTTTCTTGTCCAACTTCTATAGCTTTTCTAACATATACTTTAAGCACTGATGAAAACGTATTTCTTGGAGCATAAAAAATGTATAGGTTGAAAGCTTCCACCTTGTTCTTGTGTTTTTTTTCTTTTGTTTCTTTGGAATCATTGTTCTTGGAGCAGAATAAGAGTTGTTGTTTTTTTTTTAGAATCATATGTTTTCATATTTATTTGTTAATTAAATTTGATATTTAATGCTTTTTAACCATAGTTAAAAAGTTAATTTAACAAGATTAATGTGGTCCGTATATGAGATTTAGTTACAAGTGGCATTAATCAAGAAGTGTACTGTATGAAATTGTAGAGAATGAAACAATTAGCCAACTAACAAAAACAACCGCCCTCCCTCCTTCCCTCCCCCAACATTTTTTTGTTCCCAACCCCCCAAAAAGTAAAACAATATTTCGACCACTTTTGACTACTTTTGGCTATCTTTTAACTTCAAAATACAATTATATAAAACATAATCATCTTATATAATCATTACTTAAAAAAATAAACCTCTTCTTCCCAGCAAAATGCAAAAACCTTCCATCTCTATTCTCTTTCAAAGATTCATTTCTCTATTCTCTTCCAGTCTTCATTCACATACTTTTCCTCTAATCCCTAAAATTTCTTCTTAAAATTCTAATTCCCACACACACTCTAAAATGCACAAATTAAGGTAATATATCATAAAAACTTTATATTATTTTTTCTTATTAATTTTTTTGTTTACATAACTTTATCCATAATTTATTTTATTAATTTTTTTCAGTAGATGAACATCCTAAGACAGGGCACTAGGTAAGGTTAGCGATTTGAATTACTTCTCGTAATAATGTTGTTAGTGTTTTTTTTTGTTAATTATATTTTAGTGGTAATTTTTTTTATTTTAAATTAACTGAGTCATTCATATTTCGATTATTTTCCTAATATGGCAATGTTCAATAATTTGTTAATCATATGTTTTTAGTACATTAAGTTGACTAGAGCTTCATAATTTGGATTATTGTCATGAATAATGAATATACTAATATTTTATTTTATTTAGAATTAGTTCTAGAAAATGAAAATATGAGGCTATTAAGAGAATTTCTTCACAAATCATATCAATTAGAATAAATTATTTAAATACATGAATAAAGTAAATTTGAAATTTTAATTGAAAATATATCGGATTTGTATTCTTTCATGAAGCAAATCAACTTATAATGTTAAAGGATTCAAGTTTGGTCAAATGTAAATATCTAATTTTTATTTAATTAATTTTTGTTATTTGATTTATTATAATTAATTAGATTAAATGAAAATAGAAATATATTTTTTTTGAGTCTCTTTTCTACTAGTAAAAAAAACTGTACAAAACTAAAAAATCTCGGCCCTCTCAATACTAATTTTCTGTTTCCGTCCCTGAGGATATTATATCCTAGTTTAGTCCCTAATTTTTAATGTATTTGATTAACAAAGTCCCCTATTTTCAAAAGTGCTAATTTTAATTTTAAATATTTTAACTTTGTATCTTATAATAGTACTATTAGTACTTTTACTTTCTTTTTTTTTGTTAAAAAATTAACAGTAAAGTTATATTTTTTTCCTTGTGCCACGTGACTTTAAAGTTATCTTTTTAATAGAAAAGGGCAAAAGGACTATTGGTGTTATAAATTACAAAATTAAAAGATTAAATATTACACTTTTAAAAACAAGGGATCAGTTTGTCAAATACAGTAAAAATTATGGACTAAGTAGGGTATTAACCGTAACAACATTTACAATTCTGTGTCTTTGAAATAAATTGAGGGATAGAAATTTTAGAGCTACACTAACCAGTAGATATATGGACAAGCAGTTCTATTTTCAAACATTGTTTGGCGAAGTTTAGAACATTTACTGCTCCAAAAGCATTGATACCCAAGGCAACATCATACCTGAATAACACCCAAAAGTCCAAGAGTTAAAAGTTCATTTCTCTTGCTGTATATTCAAGCTATACTTCTAGTATTACCTTTCGAAAAACCTTGTTGTCGCAGCAGAGTTAACAACTATGTCTATCTCTCTCCACATATCATTTCTCAATTCGGAGTCTTGAATCCCTAAGTTCTCACAAGCAACATCACCAGGAACTGCAACTACTTTGTCTTCGACAAGGAGTCTTAAGTTGGCACCCCATTTCTCCTTCAGAACTTTAAATAGCTCGGTTTCTATGACCTACAGTTACGTAATTAGCTGGTTACTTAAGTTGGCACAAAATTTCTCCTTCAGAATTTTACTTAGGAAGATCTTGTACAGTTTAAACTTTTAGATAAGGTGATAATTTGACATGGTATTAAGCTTAGGTTACCAAACGGTATTAGGTTTAAGTCTCGCTACTATCCATTTACAAATATTAAAACTATTCATGTGTAAAGCTTTAAAACAAATTGCCCCTACACAAGGAAGAGAGTGTTAAAGATAATAAATAAATTTTAAATGAGTTGATAAATTAATAGATCTCAAGGTACCTCGTCATATAATCGTTGTCTAGCTGACATGCCATCAGCTGCTCTAATTAGAAGGAAGAGCTTTTTGATGTTTGGCTGAATGTGAAGTATCCGCTCAACTAGAACTGCATCAAAATAGTATAACCATTTTCGCTAAAGTATTCATGCAAATAACTTTGAAGAAAGGATAATAGTTACTTTACGAAGTTAGAAGTAAGATGTATGCGTGACAAATTAATTGGTTCAGTTAGGCGTGAGACTGTGGTGGGTCAATCTTCAAGTGTACTGGTGGTGTCAAAATTGCTGAAATGAATCTGCTTATAACATTATAATCTTATGGAAGATATTTTGTAATTGTGAATTATTGAGACAGTTACAATGATATGAATATTTCACAAGTGTTAAATTTCGCTCATAATATTATAATGTTATGAGAGTATACTTACTCCAAAGCTGTTTTTCATGATATTATGTAATTGTGTAGGTGGGGCACAGGGTTTTTTTCCTTCTAGTTGGCGAAGTATGAGCAAGGAAGAGCTCACGTTAGACTCTTATACATAAACAAAATGAAGGTGGTCAAATGTAAGTAAGAGAGATTGAGAGAGTACCTTTTGCTAGAAACCCAGTGGCGCCTGTGATCAATACCGTCTTGCCCTCAAGCAACTGATGAATGCTACTCGATTCCATTTGTTAATAAGTATACTGAAGATGATGATTTGCACATTCAACTCACTGGTGTTCTTACATGCATTATGTTGCCTTAGTATATATAAGAAGGAAAGTTTTGGTACTTTTGCATAAAAGTTGTCATGAGGATTGAGGACCACCCCTTAAAATATATTACAAAAACAAATTGGAGAATTGTCATAGGGCTTTGGTCCAGTGGTAAAGCTATTAGTTGTATGTCAAATGTTGTAAGTTTGAGTCTCGCTAGTTACATTATACGGCCTTAAACCTCTTTGAATTAAAAAAATGATAAAATTTGATAATTTTGTTTTTATTCAAGACAGGCCTAACACGTACAATACATATTTAATAATGTTACCCATAAGAATTGATCTAATAATTTTTCACACTCGCACCAAGGAGCATACCACTAGACCAAAGGCATGTTGGTGAAATTTGACATCATTTTATATGTGTTGTATAGCTTAGACTTTCTCTTAATTAAAAATAAAAAAGAATTTATTTTTGCCTCACGCCCCTTTTACATTTGGAATATGAGATTCAAATCTCAAACTTTTAGAAATATGAGACTCGGACCCCTTTTGTTTTAAGGATTTTTAAAATATGATAAATTCCATTAATGCTACCAGCTTGTGCACACCCTCCAGCACCCACCCCTGCACTTGTGGGATTACCAATGTTTGCATTTATTGTTCCATTAATCCCATTTTGGTACTTTTGCATAAAAGTTGTCTTGGAGACCACACCTTAGAATATATTACAAAAAACAAATTGACGAATTGTCACTAAGGCTTTGGTCCAATGGTAAAACTATTAGTTGTATATCAAATGTTGTAAGTTTGAATCTCACTAGTTACATTGTATGACCTTAAACCTCTTTGAATTAAAAAAAATGATAAAATTTGATAATTTTGTTTTTATTCAAGAGAGGCCTAACACGTACAATACATATTTAATAATGTTACCCATAAGAATTGATCTCATAATTTTTCACACTCGCACCAAGGAGCATACCACTAGACCAAAGGCATGTTGGTGAAATTTGACATCATTTTATATGTGTTGTATAGTTTAGACTTTCTCTTAATTAAAAATAAAAAAGAATTTATTTTTGCCTCACTCCCCTTGTACATTTGGAATATGAGACTCAAATCTCAAACTTTTAGAAATATGAGACTCGGACCCCTTTTGTTTTAAGGATTTTTAAAATATGATAAATTCCATTAATGCCACCAGCTTGTGCACACCCTCCGGCGCCCACCCCCTGCACTTGTGGGATTACCAATGTTTGCATCCGTCGTTGCATTGGAGCTGCTCAAGGTATATGCTATATGCACCATGATTTCTCAACACCAGTGATTCATCGTGATGTAAAATCAAGCAATATCCTTCTAGATTCAGATTTCAATGCCAAAATTGCAGATCTAGGTTTCTTGACCTCATGATTGACTCCTTCAGCATTCGGAGAGTGGTATTGCATTAATTAATATGCAAGGGCTATGATCAAGGTTACACTCAACTCGACACTCGTTTAACACCACCAAGGGAGACATGCAAATTAATCATGATACTGGAATGAAACTGACAGATCTATTCTAACTCTAAGACGACCTTTTTTGCCATTTTAAATACGATTAATGAAAATTGTTCCACGCAAAATACGATATATGTTGCCGTGTAGTTTCATCCGACAAGCCTATAAGTATGCTTTGAATCTTAATTTGATCACTTGATTTGATATTATGCTTACTTTTTAGTCAAAAAAATTAATAATTATTTATTTATCAATAAATTTATATAGATATTAGTCATACACTTGCAACACAAAATTCAAAAGTTCAAGGTCGAAGAATAATCAAGGCTAATAAGAAATATATGAACTTGGCTCCAGCTCAAAAACTTTCGAGTATTAGACAAGCTTAAACAATCCATACCCAAACTATTTGCTGCAGGGAGATTCTTTTGCAGCCGTAGTCACACTCAAGAATCACTGGAGTATTCTGTGAAGCTTACTTTTTTTTTTTTTTCCGAAACTGTGAAGCTTACTTAGATAGAAGAATTTTGCCCAGTCGAACTAGACTAAATAATTCGTTTTTAATTTGAGGGTGTGTGATAAATAAGATTTAAAAAGATAAGGCGCATGGAATAACCAATAGAGATTCAAGACTAAAGACTTATCATTGGCCGAGATGAATTGATAAGATACATATATATAATCAGTTGTAGCTTGATTTTATGATGTACATATCGTATTTTTATAGATATATATTTTTTATAAATGGGTGTTAAAAATATATTTTTTATAAGTGGGCGTTATGAATTAAATAATAATTTAGTTTAATTATTTTGAACTAATAAGTTTAAAGTTTTAAATAGTAATTTCTTAAATTTATAACACTAGTTTAGCTTGCAAATCAAGAATTGTGGATGCAAAGCGTAATTGTAAAATTCTTTTTCAAATTGTAATAAAGTTAGAAAGATGGGTAGTATAATATGCTTCCATTTGTCATATAAGGTACGTATATCGGATTGTATGACAGGGACGTCACTGCAGCCATGTAGTCTAGAGAGGAAATAACAACACTGCACATAAGTCACGATAGATAAGTCGCGATGGTTGAGACATTGGACGAGGGTTGTATTACTAAAAAGTGGTAGTTTCATTTATGACATGCATATTGCATTGCTTAGTTTCAAGAAGACATAAATTTACAGTGTTTCTTCCATCAAACCTTGTAGAAGGAAGCCGTGGATAAAGGCACGTTGATTTTCCTCCTTCATTCAATTAAAAATAACATATGTACGAGCTACAGATTTTAAATGACATCCAACTTTGACAAAATACCTGAAATAATCGATTTGTCTAATGTTCCATGATTGCATATTATATTCCTATTATATTATATTATATATGTTTATTTAACAAAGTGTGATTTTGTTTATTTGTAATTTCTTGATAGTTTACTTGGAAATTTATATAACCCTCACTACAAGAAAACAGCTCTCAGACGACGGATTTGGGCGACGGATTTTTTTTCGTAGCCATTTGGTGACAGAAAGGCTATGAAAAAATGACGTTCGAGCCCTTTCTGTGGCCAAATTAGGAGTGGTGAGGTGGCGACAAAATTTGGTGACGTATTGGTGATGGAAAATAATTTTAATAAAAATTAAAGTAGAACGCTTTTAATATTAATACCACAAATTGGAGTTAATATTAACATGAATGAGATGAGAACATACAAAGACTTGTTGGATGAAACTACACGACAACATATCATTTTTTTGCGTGGAAGTTTTCATTAAGGGAAAATTCCACATTTAGTCCCTATTGTTTTACCAAAAGTTTTAATTTCGTCCCTATTGTTTAAAATGCATCAATTTAATCCCTATTATTTCCCAAAAAGTTTTAATTTCATCTCTATTATTTTTAAAAAAATTCAATTTCGTCTCTATTATTTTCTTAAAGTTTCAAATTTGTCCCTATTATTCAAGAACTAAATTGAAATTTTTGAGAAATAATAGAGACAAATTTGAAACTTTTTGAAAATAATAAAGTCGAAATTGAAATTTTTTAGAAAACAATAAGGACGAAATTGAGAAACTTTAAACAATAGGGATGAAATTGAAATTTTTAAAGAAATAATAGGGACTAAATTAAAATATTTTAAATAATAAAAACTAAACTGAAATTTTTTACAAATAATAAGAACAAAATGTGAGATTTTTCCTTTCATTAATTGTATTTAAAATGGCAATGAAAGTCGTCTTAAAATTAAAATAGATCCGTCAGTTTCATTCCAGTATCATGACTGATTTGCATGTCTCCGTTGGTGGTGTCAATGAACTTAGTTACGGGTCCACCTTTTTCCCTGTCCCTTCACTCCTTTGGACCACATGGCAACATGTCCTTCTCTGTTCATTGTGACAATTTTAACCGCAGCACAGACCACTCAAAAGTCCCTTAGATACAACAACACCTTGGTCATTTTCATTCCACCGCGACTGACTTGCATGGACCACTAGAGATACTACCGGGAACTTACATTGTGGACATGATTTAGAAGACTTATTTTTACGTGCTATATCAAAGTCCACATACCGCTCCCTTTTTTTCTTTTTTTAATAAAAAAAATAAAAATAAAAGTGAGGGATGCTCTTTTTTAGTATTAAATATACAAAAATCAAATAAGTTTTGGATTGTGAACTTTTAATTATATTTCAATTTTGAAGATACCCTGATGAAAAAGAAAATGATGTATTTAGGATTATAATTTGATTAGGTGTCACCATTCACCAATTATAAAATCGTAAAATCTCCAAGTAAAAGGTAACACATCATGTAAGTTGTAGACGTATCAATTGGATTTCTAACAGACATATTTTTTAAGACTGATTCACATCTCCTATTAAAAAATCCTATATTAATATATTCAATTGCATAAAGTCAGTTAACTAACCTCAATGTCTATAGTGTCTTGCTTTTGCCTTGCAATGAAATTTTTACTGCCTACTAGTTACTGCGACTATTATTCGCATTTTAACAAAATAATATGCTAATGGTAAATTATTTAAATTAAACATGGTTATATTCATTCCCTTGGAGTACAAATTTAATATGGGGAGCTAAAACTAGTTAGGCACCTCATTGATCAGCACCCACTATCATTCTTAACCACATGTCACCGACACAATAGCATTTTTTAAAGGATTGTGCACATAAATATGTAGGAACATATATAATATTATTTTAATGTAGTTCGACATAACTTATTCTACATCTACAAAGTATTACATTCAACTATTCAAAAGATTACACTCATGACTTTTACACACCGACTAGAGGTGTGACATATAATTTTGGTATAATCAAGTATGGTACACTTACATTGCGGTGTGTAACACTTCCCACATACTAGGTAGTTCTATTTATAGAATACAATTGCTAATCCCACTAGGATTAGGATTCTTATATTTTAAAATATTTAGGCACTGTTTAGCCTAGCTGTATAATTTTATTTTTGAGTTGTACAACTTTCGTTAGAAGTGTTGTTGTATAAAAGTCATTGACTGTTTGACCTATGTTGGACAATGTTGGACTTTAAAAATTATGGTGGAGGTATATTTGAGAAAAAAAATTAACTTTTCGCATTATGTATGATGATTGGAGAAAATACAGTCTAAAGTGAAGATTTGTTGAATTAGTGGCCTGTATTTATTAGTAGTGTTCAATGGGTCTGTAGGCTTAAACCTAAAAGATATAGGATTACCTATAAATATATCTCTTATCCTTATATCAGGTGTAGTAAATATTGAGTGTATACATGAGAAAATTGGTGAGGCATTGTAAGAGAGTTTATCTTGTACTATTTCATCATCATATTGAAATTACTCTTCTACTATCCATGGACATAGACTTAGGCCGAATCACATAAATTTTGTGTCCGTTTAAATTTCTCGTTTATTATGCGTTATTACTCTGAATTATCCTAACAACATACTTAGGGGAAGTATTTCTCCCAGAAATTTGACATTTCGACACTTCTCATAAAATATATGACCTCACATATAGGGTTCATTTTTTATTTCATGGCTCAAAGGCCGAATTCTCAATATGAGAAATTTTCCATACTTGTATGCCCCAATAAAATTACTTCATTAGGTACTTTTTGACTACATGAAGGTGTGTACTCATAAAGTATTCCTCCCACTTAATGCTCTTTGAATCAACCGATAAAATGTCAACATCGATGTTGGCTTTTCCTATCATCATCAGCAACTTCTCAGTGTTTGCATCATCAAAGCTGTGTAGAATAAGTATTTATTAATATGAAAATTCCTTCCAACAAGATAAATCAAATTTTAGAAATTTTATCTTTAAAAGTAAATATTGACAAGATATACAGAATTACATTCCCTCAAAAAACACAAATGATTCGTAAACTTCTGCAAGACGCATAACATGATTCATACTTCGTTTGAGTTTGTTATGTTGCTTTGATAAAGCACATCATAATGAAGCTCCTGCTAGCTCAACTAAGCTCAAAGAAGCGTGTGAAGATTGTTAGAAAGTTAGTTGCTTAAGCACGTGAATGCACGTGATAAGTTGTACAGCTGTCATAAGCACTTGTATTGTAACATCAACAATATATATATAGCTCTTTGTGTACTGACTGAAATATATAACACTAATGCTCTTTTTCTCAAATTCTCTAAATCTCATCATGGTATCGAGAGCCTTATAAGACCTCTGTCTTCTTCGATCCACAAACCGCCATTAAAGCACAACTTCATTTTTTTTTCTTCTGCAAATCAGCAATTTCGAACCTTTTTCATCATCTCTAATGGCGACAACTTCCACTTCTAGTTTTGATCTTCCGTCAGGACTGCGTCTTTTTATCCACAATATGAACTCTCTTGTTCCGATAAAGTTGGACAACTCCAACTATATCTTATGGAAAGCGCAGTTGCAGGCAGTTCTCGAAGCTACACAGCTTCTAGATCATATTAACGGCACCTTGCCGTGTCCACCGAAGCTTCTTGAGAGCAAAAATGCTGAACTTGTTTCTAATCCAGCGTTTCTCTCATGGATTCAAGTTGATCAACATCTTCGTACATGTCTCTTCGCCTCTATCACGCCACAGGTATTACCTCAATTACTACATCTGCGGATATTTCAGGCTGTGTGGAATGCTCTAGAAAAAGGTTCAGTTCGCTCTCTCGATCTCATATTCATCAGCTTAAAATGAAACTATGTACTCCTTCGAAGACTTCACAATCGATGCAATCTTACCTTGATGAAGTCAAGATGATTACTGATAATTTGGCTAATGTCACTGAAACAATCAAAGAAGATGATTTGATTCTATATATTTTAAAAGGATTGCCTACAGAATATGATGCTTTTAAAGCTTCAATTAGAGTTCGATCATATCCGATTTCAGTTGCTGAGCTCTCTAGCTTACTTCTCTCTGAAGAATTATACTTGCAGTTGTCTACTTCACTCAAAATCTCTGAGCCTGTCACTACTGATTTTCACTCTGCCCTAATTGTTCAAAAGACTCATACTTTGGCAATAATCAGCGAAGTCGTGGTAGACAACAATCTCGTGGAGGAAGGAACAATCGAGGCTCTGGTAAAGGTGGTAACTTTGGTCGTGGATACCAGAATTCATCATCTCAAGCTCAGTCCAAAGGCTTCTCTTCTTCTGAAGGCCCTATTTTTGGCCAGATTTTTGGAAAGCCTAATCACTGTACGATTGATTGTTGGCACCGCCTTTACATCACCACCTATGCCAGTACTCAATCGAATAAGCAGGTAATGGCAGCTCAAAACTCTCAGTTTACTGGTACTGATGCTCCTTGGTTCTTGGATACAGGGGCCAACACTCATGTTACTGCTGATCTTTCTCATTTGGCCTATGCTCAACCATATGATGGCATGGATACAATCACTGTTGGCAATGGTCAGAACCTTCCTATTGCACACACTGGCCATGGTACTTTTTATACTCCTCATTCATCTTTTGCTCTTTCACAAGTATTCCATGTCCCTCAGATCTCCACTAATCTGCTATATGTTTATCAGCTTGCCAAAGACAATAATGCTACTTTGGTTTTTAACTCTAAACAGATTCTCATTTTTGATAATGTGACTTATCAGGTCAAGTTCCAGGGCCCTTGTAAAGGAGGCCTCTATCCCCTACCTTCTCAGCCTTGTCTACAAGCTATGAAGTGTACCAGTATATCTTCTCTTCCTACTTCTGATACTCTGTGGCATCTCAGGCTGGGGCACCCTTCTCGGCAAGCAGTTCAACCTCTTTATTCTATTTTACGTATTTCCCCTTCCAATAATAAGCTTGTCTGTGAACCTTGTATGGTTGTAAAGTCACATAGACTGCCTTTTACATTGTCACAAATTGAAAGCAGCAAACCATTTCAACTTGTTCATGCAGATGTTTGGGGACCATCTGCTGTTGCTTCTTTTAATCATTTTTTATATTACTTGCCTTTTGTGGATGACTATAGTAGATATGCTTGGATTTATCCTTTGAAATCTAAAGGAAATTCCTATCATGCATTTTGTACTTTTACTTTTTTCATTAAAACTCAATTTGATGCAACTATACAAATTTTTTTCACAGACAATGGTAGAGAATTTGTAAATCACAAATTTGGTGCCTATCTTCAATCCATGGGGACTTTGCATCATACTTCTTATCCTTATACTTCTAAGCAGAACGGTAGAGTATAGAGAAAACATATGCACTTGATAGAAACAATGCTCTCTCTTCTCCACCAAGCTCATCTGTCTTCTAGATTTTGGCTTGAAGCTCTAGCCACTGCAAATTTCCTCATTAATCGCATGTCGTACCCTCACCTCCCTCTAAACCCTATGATTCATCTGATATAGTCATTTCTAACAACTCTGATCCAAGTCAGGTGTCTACTCCTTCTCCAACAACTATAATTTCATCTTCTGAGTCCTCCACTTCTTCTTTCTCATCTTATACCTCTTCTGCTCCTCTTGACAATGATCATCTACTTCCACAATCTGTTATTGTTGCTTCTTCCTCAAATGTTCCCCCTCAACCTTGTCATCCTATGGTTACAAGGTCACAAACAGGCTTATTGAAACCTAAACTTTTCTCAGTTGCTGCACTCCTTCAACCACCACCTGAAATAGAGCCAACCACTTATAAAAAAGCAGTCAATTTCCCTACTGGGTTAAATCCATGACTGAAGAGTACCATTCCTTGCTAAAGAAACATACCTGGAATCTTGTACCTTTGCCATCAAATAGACAACCTATTGGTTGTCGTTGGGTTTTCAAAGTCAAGAGAAATGCAGATGGAAGCATTGCTAAACAAAAAGCTCGACTTGTCACAAAGGGCTATCATCAGGAGTATGGGTTGGATTATGGAGAAACGTTTAGTCCAGTTGTGAAGGCACAAATAGTTCGCATTGTTCTTTCTTTGGCACTGCAATCTAGCTGGGAACTCAGGCAATTAGATGTGTCAAATGCTTTCCTCCATGGACTTCTTCAAGAAGAGGTTTACATGGTCCAACCTCAGGGTTTTGAACATCCTCAACTACCTCACCATGTTTGCAAACTCCACAAATCATTGTATGGCTTTAAACAGGCTCCAAGAGCCTGGTACCAACTATTGCATGCTTTTCTTCTATCACAGGGCTTCCTATGTAGCAAGGCTGATACCTCTCTGTTTGTCAGAAAAAGCTCAACATTCACTCTTATTGTTCTTGTATCTGTTGATGACCTTGTCATCACTGGCAGTGATAACAAGGCTATTGCTTCACTGATTCAAGCAATGCGCTCTAGATTCACCATGAAGGATCTGGGCAAACTTTCTTATTTTCTGGGTTTAAAGGTAGAATACAATTCAACTGGTCTGTTATTGCATCAGACCAAATATGCTATGGATTTGCTTAATAAAGCTGGAATGGCAAACTGTAAGTCTAGCTCAACCCCTGCTGCAGTTACTACCTCTAATACATCTTCAGATGCACAACCTTATTCATCTCCTACTCAATTTCGTAGCTTAGTAGGACCATTGCAGTATTTAACAATAACACGACCCGATCTTCAATACTCTGTTAACTCTATTTGTCAGAAAATGCATAGCCCAACTCAGGCTGATTTCTCTGCACTCAAACACATTTTGAGATATGTACAGGGCACTCTTGGTCATGGCCTTCAATTTCAGTCCAATCCACTTCAGTTACATGCATTTTCTGACTCTGATTGGGCTTCGGATCCCCAAACATGTAGGTTTACCACAGGGTTTTGTATTTTTCTTGGCAATAATTTAATCTCTTGGTGTTCAAACGCCAGCCCACTGTTCCTCGATCTTCAACCGAACCAAATATCGAGCTATGGCTTTCACTGCAGCTGAGTTAAAGTGGCTATCTTATGTCTTGAAAGACTTATCCATTTCATCACCTTGTCCCACTCTTTGGTGTGATAATGCCTCTGCCTTAGCTTTGGTTGTTAATCCTGTATTTCACAGTCGCATAAAACACATCGAGCTCGATTACCATTTTGTTTGTGAGCAGGTTTTATGTCGTCAGCTCAAGGTTTCACATGTCCTTTCTTCAGCTCAAGTTGCTGATCTCTTTACAAAGCCTCTTGCTGCAACCTTATTTCTTCAGTTTCGTGCCGATCTTCCTCTTACTAACTCAAGGCTCAGCTTGAGAGGGCATGATAAAGCACAACATAATGAAGCTCCTGCTAGCTCAACTAAACTCAAAGAAACGTGTAAAGATTGTTAGGATGTTAGTTGCTCAAGAACGTGAATGCACGTGATAAGTTGTACAGCTGTCATAAGCACTTGTATTGTAACATCAGCTATATATATATATAGCACTTTGTGTACTGATTGAAATATATAATACTAATGCTCTTTTTCTCAAATTCTCTAAATCTCATCATGCTCTTCAAAATGTCGACAAGATACCATATTCACCAACTTTGATACCTATAAGAAAATTAAAATAAATGTGTAAATCATTGTGCCTACAACTACAAAGTGCAAGTTATTCCAAAAAACACGGTGAAACTTTTAAAACGATGTATATGTACTTGTATCTTGTAATGTTTGATCTTTGTTGTAGGGAGAAGTAATTTGAGACTATCTATTTATTACAAGTATACCAACAAAAGAAAAAGGAGAAAAAGATGTACAAATCATTTATTCGAAATGATTTTCGTGGACATAGAAATTTTACGTAGAAAATACTTACATAGTAAAGGCATATATTACAAAGCCTATTATCAATAAGAAACTAAAAGACAAATATGGCTCCTAAGACTCTGCTATTAATCAAATTTATTTACATTTTGGATATACCTCGTATAAAAGCAATGGCGGACGTGTTTGCAGCTCCCACTAGCCCCAAAAAAGTTAAAAATTCAATGTACTTAAAAAAAAAAGTAAATATGTATATATTTTTAGTTAAAAAATGTATATAAAAATTCTAAATTTTAGTTCTTATTTAGAAAAATCCTAAATCCTGCTCTGTATAAAAGAATGAGAACTATTTAGTGGACATGTTGGTGATGAAAAGACTAATTTGGATCATGTATGACATACAATCCAAATAAATAGACATGGCTGAGGTTGGAAAGTTTAATATTACTTTGTGATGAAAGAGAAAGTTTGGTATTATGACAACTGACCTTCACGAGTGGTAGAAGACAAACCATGAAATGTTTGCGAAAACTAGCCATGGTTCTTAGGCAGTGATTGGTATGTGAAAATAAGTTGAGAATGAAATGACATTCTTAATTTTATTTTAATTCTCATGTTTGGTATGAGGGAATGGATTTAGGAATCTCATTCCCAAAGGAATTTCATTCCCACATACATGGAAATATCCATTCCAGACCAAATACATGAGAATAGTCCATTCTCATGTGTTTAAGAATAAACTTGACTATCATACCCTTATATAGCATAACTTTTGTAAATAATTTATTTTACAATAATAATAATAATTAAAAAATATAATAATAATTATTATAAAAATGATAATTATTATTATTATGAAAATAAAAATAAAAACAAAATAATAAAATAATAATAAAAACAAAAATAAAAAATAATAATAGTGGTTAAATAATAATAATAATAAAAATAATAAAAATAATAATAAAATATAATATTATTATGTAAATAATAATAATTATTATAAAAATAATAAAAAAATGATAATAATAATAATAAATAAAAATAATAAAATAATAATAAAAACAAAAATAAAAAATAATAATAGTTATTAAAATAATAATAAAAATACTTATAATAATAATAAAGTAAAATAATAATAATAAAATAATAATAATAATAATAATAATAATAATAATAATAATAATAATTGTTGTTGTTGTTGATATTATTTTTATTTTGTTAATATTATTATTATTATTTATTATTTATTATTTTTATTTTGTTATTATTATTATTATTTATGTTTATATTATTTATGGTTATGCTTATATTTATTTTTATTTTTAATGTTATAATAATAAAAGGGAAATTTTGTCATATTATACAAGTCATTCACATTACTAATTTTAATTCCTACAGCATATCAAACATATCATTCTCATTCCCAACTTCATTCCATTCCCACTTTCATTCTATTTCTTGGTTCATTCAATTCATGCCCAAATTCATTCCAATATACCAATCGCTACTTTAATATTTTAAATCTCGTGACTTTCACTGGTTTTCCACTAGCATTGGTCCATGGACTTTTTGTGAAATAATTGAAGGCAAATTTGTAAAGGTCAGCATAAGTTAGAGGATTCCTTCGAGAAGAACCAATATGATAAATGAGCGGTTGGGGCAGCTGATGTGCATATGCGACCATTATAGCAAGAATAAAATCCACTACCGTATCATCTGGTATCTGTAAGGAATTCTAATAATTCAAATATGTACTCTTCAAAAGTTCTTCAAATGAATAAACAAAGTTTATTCTTCAATTGCATAAACAAAACTAAAATTATACGTAATGCTTTTAAAATTTTTTAAAATCTATATATTTAGTTTTGTTTAAAACATGGTTTGGGATTATTTGGATAATATAATCTTGCCACAAAGTGATTAAATTTGTAAATCTAGTTTTTCACTCTTTCATAGGTGGCTGATACCCTATCTCTAAACTATTGAACATCAAAATTCCGCATTAGGTCCAAATGTGAAATACCTAAAAATGAGGTTCAAAGATAATAATAATCGCTCAATTGTTTTGTTCTAAATCACCAATCAAACTTTGTATTATCGCAAGCATTTTGACCAATTTTGACCTTAAAACTGAAGGTAAATCTCGTCAAAGACTACTAAACATGTATAATGTTTCAAATCATTCTCCAAATTTGTTTTGTTTCAAAGGAATAAAATTGACATTTGATTGTTTCCACATAGGTCACAAAATACTACCCACCATTCCCATCGTACTAAGCATACACATTCAATCCATTATCACCACATTTACCACTACTATTAGCCAACACCTTAGTGTTAAGAAGTACGAGATTTCATTCTAAAACTAATTGATGTTAAGTGAAGTACTCCAAGATCTTATAAGGTAATCTTGAAGTTTTTAAATTTTTCGATATAGGACAAGTGTATATTTTAACATTCCCCTCACGTGTGACTTGATTTGAGAGAGGTCATACGTGAAAAATAGACATGGAAGTTTAAATGCACATGGGACACACAAAGAAGATTGAATACAAGTGTGACCTAATTTTGAGATAAGTCACACATGCACACGCATAGAAAATAACACACACAGAAGAAGATTGAATACACGTGAAAGATTGAACATACGTGAAACACACGCAGAAGATGAACAAGATTGGACCAAGGGTCCAGCTCTAATACCATATTAAGAAACTTGAAGTTTTATCCCAAAACCAATTGATTTTAAGTGAAGTAGCTCAGGTTCTTATACTGTATTAGAATTTGAATAATGTGGTGAATTTTATAGATATAGTACTAGAACCTCTTTAAATTAATAGTCAAAAAATTATTAATCTCTTTTAGATAATAAAATTATTTGATCCCGACTTGGGCAAATTTACAAAATTAATAGTCTTTGTATAATTATAAAATAAAATATTTTAAATATTTTATTTGTATCTTATAGATCCCAAATATTTATAAATTAATAATTAACTAAAAAGTGCATACATTTTTATCATGATTGTTCACTAGACAATTAAAAATTTCTCTTTACCACATTTTTTTACATTTTTTACTTTTAAATTTTTAGAACCTTATTCTGCTAAATTTTAAACAAGCTACCATTGACTAAGTTGCAAATCATATTTTTTCAAAACCTATTACTACAATTCTAATTGCATGCATGATGGATGTTCTTTGTTATGCTCATATAATTCTTTACACATTTCATCCGTCGTGGTTCTTTTCTCTTGACACTTTGAGATGAGAAGCCATTTTTGCTATTTAGAAACTGATGATACCACAAATAATAAGAGATTGTGTTGGGTTAAATAGTGTTTGCTTTGATTCAATAAATCGTATAACCTCTTTAAATTAATTGTCTTGAAACCACTTAACTTCTCTTAATTTAGCTAAATATTAATTTATTGATAAATTAATAATTATTAATTTACATAGATACTTTTATTTTTTTAAATGGTAAAATATTATCATTTCAACTAACCAAGTTAAGACTTAACATACTCTAAGATTAAAAATACTATCTCTATACGTATTTCACCAATTAAGAGTTCATTAACAATTAACATAAAGATCCAATTTGAAGAAATTGTTAAAGAGAAAACTGGGAGTCATGTTTGCGAGATTTTAGTATTAAATATACAAAAATCAAATAAGTTTTGGATTGTGAATTTTTAATTGTATTTCAATTTTGAAGATAGCCTAATGAAAAAAATGATGTATTTACGATTATAATTTGATTAGGTGTTACCATTCACCAATTACAAAATCGTAAAATCTCTAAGTAATAAAAGGTAACACATCATATAAGTTGTAGGCGTATCAATTGGATCACTACAAAAAGAACTGGATTCTGCGACGGATCGTCGCCAAACCATTGCAGATATGGCGACAGTACAGTGAAGAGAAAGGTTAACGCCAATTTTGTGACGAAACAGTGACAACACAGTGTCAGACAAAAATACCCGTCACTATACCGTCACTAACAGTGACGGCTTTGTTAACCGTCTCTAATTTTCGGTGACGGCCAAGCTATGACCGTCACTAATTTGGTAACGACTTAGTGACAAGTTTCTCCGATTCTGATAAATGGAGACGGCACGGTGACGGTATGGTGATAGACCGTCACCGTGCCGTCACCAAAAAGGGTGTCGGCTAAATTTTATATTATTTTTTTTAAAGAATAAGGCCTTCAAACACTGAGTAACAACGATGTGTTAAATTTTTTTCAGAAGCAGTACCAGTTCACTCAAAAATTGTTAACTTGAAGTACTGACATTATTTGAGGTAAAAATAAAATACTATGTTTGTGTAGATATTAACTACAATATGAGAGAAATTTGATAATATAATTTGCAATCGACAAGATTTTATTTCATAACATTCGATAACTAGGGATTATATTAACAGACGGTTAACTTTAGTCATCACCATACAAAAGTCCTTAACAAGATACACACACATATCCATATAATATATTACATATTATTAAATTTAACTACCAATTTTTTACATAATTTTCACTCGAACAACTTCGGCAGAAGGATGCGATACATTTGATCCATAGACCTTTGATGGTTTTGAGCCATCAAAATGTAACCATTTTCTTTTGGTGGTTCGTTTAGATCAAATCAACCTTCAACTCTGCTACTGCTTGCCTTCGGTGGAGCAAATTTTTTTGGGTCTTCCTCCTTTTTAACGGTAACCCACTGACCTTGAATTTCCTTACTCAACGTTTATAAGATGTTGATGCACCGAGGTTAAGCTTATGTAAAGATCGAAAACAACAAGCGGGATTGTTGATTCTTTATATAGAACTGAAAATGGTGAAAATTTGGCCACAGCACGGTGAGGGGTCTTCTCCAAATTATTGGTGTCAAATTCACGTAAGTGTCCAAACATTGACAACGGCAGGGTGAGGGCACGGTGAGAGGGTATTCACCAAATTATTAGAGCCATTCTTGTGATTGTCTAAATTAGAGACGGGAAACTATGCCCATCTCTAATGGCGATGGGTAATTTCCTATCTCTAATGAAGACGGACTATTTCTCATCTCGACAAAGAGGCCTACTTGGAGACGGGAACCAGCCCGTCTCCCTAATAGAGATGGGCGGATGCCCATCGCCATTTTGGAGACGAGCTGATGCCTGTCTCTATGTTGGAGACGGGCTGCAGCCCGTCTCCATGTTGGAGATGGGCAGACGCCCATCGCCATTTTGGAGATGGGCTGATGCCCGTTTCTATGTTGGAGACGGGCCGTAGCCCGTCTCCATGTTGGAGACGAGTAGACATCTATCGCCATTTTGGAGACAGGCACCAGCCCTTCTCCAAAAAGAGGCCCGTGGGCCTCTTTTAGTAGGGATGGGTATCAGCCCTTCTCCATATTTTTGGAGACGGACTGCTGTTGGAGACAAGCGACTACCCGTCTCCACAAAGAGGCCTACATCTTTTATTGGAGACGGGCGGCTACCCGTCTCCATAAAGAGGCCCAGGATGTGGGCCTCTTTTAATTGGGCGACGACCCTGGGTCACACCCGGTCGTCGCCCAATTAAATTGAAATAACAGAGGGCAGAGGCTCTGCCCTCTGTTATTTCATTTTTCAGTTTTTCAAAACAAAAAACCTCACCCCCACCTACCCCTCACCCCACGCCCCACCCAATCCGTGCGCCCCACACCTTCCCACCCCTCTATAGACCCTTCACCACCATTTTATTTGAGGTAATAATGTCTATTTTTTTTGTTATTTATATATGTGATATATATATATATGTATGTATATATAAATATATGTGTATGTATGTATAGATCTAGCTAACTCCACCACCCCTATGAAGCTATAGACCCTCTCAACACCCTCTCCCCTACGTCACAAATAATTTGTTTTTGTGAGGTTATATATATATGTATGTACATCTATATGTATAATCTATGTATATATTATAAATTTTTTTGTTGTTATGAAGATATTAATTAATAATGCACCTAATCTAAATATGTTAATTTAGTTTTTTTTTTGTATTTTTGGATTTTTTTTTACTGTTGGATTTTGTTTTTTGTTTTTTTCTAATCTATTTTTCTTCTTATAATTTCTTTTTTTTTTAAATTGTGTTATTTTTAACATATTTAGGTTATTTTTATTTTATTTTCTGATTTTTTATTTTATTTTGGGAATTTTTGTTTTTTAATTTTTGGATTTTTTTTATAATTTTTGTTTTTTTTATCTATACTTTTTTTGTTATAATTTTTTTTATTTGTGTTATTTTTAACATCTTTAGGTTATTTGTTTTTTATTTTTGAATTTTTTATTTTATTTTTTATTTTTGGATATATTTATTTTCGTTTTTTATTTACCTATTCTTTGTTTTTTGTTATAATTTCTTTTTTTGAATTGGTTTTTTTTACATATTTAGGTGATATTTTTTAATTTCGGATTTTTTTTCCCGAAATTTTTGTTTTGTTTTTTTTGTTGTTGATTTCAAATTCGGATAATCGTAAACTATAAAATTATAAATATAATGTCAAGTCTAAGCCCGGATCAACTATTAAAATATTTTATTAAATTATTCTAACCTCATATTTGTCGAGTTGTGACATATTTATATTGCGTAACCTTGTACAGACCATTTTGCGTAGTTCATTATACTATAAATGGAGTTGTGTGAATGTCTTTGACTAATGTTTATCAGATTATTCACGGTACAGAGCAGACTCTATCAGTTTGTCGCATCCGGCTTTTCCAAGTTTAGGTGATATTTTTTTTTTAATTTCAAGTTTTTTTTTTTTTACCTTAACTATTTGTGGTTGTTGATTTCAAATTCGGATAATCGTAAACTATAAAATTAAAAATTCCAATGTCATGTCCGACTGGATCAACTATTAAAATGTTTTATTGAATTATTCTAACTTCATATTTGTCGAGTTGTCACTTATTTAAAATGCAATACGTTGTACATTGTACTTTGGGCCATTTTGCGTAACCTTGTACATTGTACCTTGTACATTATACCTTATACATGAACATTTTGCGTAATTTTAAAAATGTATTGTTGTTGTGAAAATCTTTTGAGTGCAGATATTGAATTATTCACGGTACAGAGAAGACTCTGTCTGATTGTCGTGTCCGAACTTTACCTCTATATTGGGGCTCGTGCGTGGCGTGACATCCAATATTTTCAACAATGTATATTATTCGTATATTTTTTGTGTATATATTTTTTAGAAGTGTCCTAATATAGAAAATTTATTAGGATTTCTCAGAATTTTCAAATTGGACTTGTTCTATCGGGATTAAAAGATTCATGTCCGTCTATCAATTTAAATAGTATTTGTCAAATATAATTCAAAGTTAATTTCATGTATGTTTTAAGTTGTACAATTTTTTAAAGATATCATTTTCTGCATTGAATAATATGTTGCTTCTTAGATTGTTTTGTTGTGTATCTTTGTCATGTTGTGAAACTCATGGATGATAATTCTCACTCATAGAATTATATAGCTCTTTTACCTAATAATCTATTACATAATTTTTAAAATGCAATAACGTTAATCAAATTGCTCAGTGCATTATTTCATGGAGTCAAATCGTGAATGGATGTATCAGAAATAGATTCATGGTAATCTTAATGAGGCCTTTATCCAAGGTGTTTCGAATTTTGTATCTTTTGCAAGCAAACAACATTATTATATGGATGACAACAAGATAAGATGTCCATGTGTAAGATGTCGGAACTTAAAATTCCAAACAACAAGAACTATGGTAGATCATCTGTATCAGAAGGGTTTTATGTCATTTTACTATCAATGGATTGCACAAGCTGAACATGTGTATAACACTTGGACGTATAATCAAGAGCAACATGATGGTGAAACGAATAATTATAGAACATTAGTTTTTGATGCTGACGGTCCGCAATTGACCAACGATCACAATGTTGAGATTAATGAAGAACCTAACATGGAAGCACATGAATTTTTTGAGTTGTTGAATGCCGCTGATAGGCCATTATTTGATGGTTGTGTGAAACTTACTCAATTGTCAGTCGTGGCTCGATACATGAATATGAAGTCCGAGCATAATATGAGCAACTCCCTATATAACAGGTTCATTGAAGAATTAATGGAAGTGTTTTCCGAGAATCATAACTTTCCTAAAAACCTTTATAGATTTAAGCAACTAATCAAGTCATTAGGGTTGAGATATCAGAATATTGATGTTTGCGTAAATGGATGTACCTTATTTTACAAGGATCGGAGTCTCATGGAAAATTGTCCGCGGTGTGGCCACGCACGTTTCAAGGATATAGATGGTGGTAGAAAATGGGGTAAGCCTATTTCCCACAAACAGTTAAGATATTTCCCTTTGACACTAATGTGAAAAATATTGTACATGTCAAATGCTATAGCGAAACACATGACGTGGCACAAAAACAATACAAAGTCAGGGCCAGATAATCAATCAACTTCAGCAACAAATAAAGAAGCAAAACGAAGTGTTGGAAGTCCTCTATGCAAAAGTCTGTGGTCAACCTGAATAGCAACATTCTTCATCTTCACTTAGTGATGAAAATGGAGAATAATTTGTTATAATGTTAAACCTATAGTTTGATATTTAATACACTACCATATACAAGACATTTATTTTTGTAACAGTTTTAAATAACAGTCTCTATTTTAATTAAATATAGCATATCGTATTTGCGGCATTATATGAAATGAATTTCACATATCAAATAGGTTCAATTTGGGATGATATTCAAAATTTTTTGAAGGAATTATGACTCTTTAAATTAGATGGAATGGTTAAGTTAGTAAGGACTTGGTGAGGGCTTGGTGAAAGGAAGGGTTAGTGACGGATTGGCGAAGGGAAAGGTTGGCGAAGGTTTGGCGACAACAATTTTTGTGACAATTTCGTGAGGGGTTAAGTTGGCAAGTGATTGGTGACAACAATCATTGGTGACAGCCGGGTGAGGGAAAACTTGGCGAGGGCTTGGCGATGGAAAATTTAGTGATAGTTTTGAGGCGGCTCTAGTTGACGAGGGCTCAGTGATGGCCAACTGTAGTGACGGCCTAGAGACGGAAAATGATGGCGAGGGCATGGTGACGGAGGATTTGGAGACGGGATGAAAATATTTTGGCAGCCGTCGCCAAAATGGTGACGGTTTGGTGAGGGGAACGATTTTGGTGACAATCTTGTGTATGATGGACGTTTTTCCTCACTGTGCCGTCGCAAATTTAGAATTTATGACGGCACGGTGAGAGGAACCGTCTCTCGCAAAATTTAATTTTTTTTTGTAGTGAATCTCTAACAGACATATTTTTTAACATTGATTCATATCTCCTATTAAAGAAATCCTATAATAATATATTCAATTGCATAAAGTCAGTTAACTAACCTCAATGTCTATAGTGTCTTACTTTTGCCTTTGCAATGAAATTTTTACTGCCTACTAGTTACTGTGACTATTATTCGCATTTTAACAAAATAATATGCTAATGGTAAATATGGGGAGCTAAAACTAGTTAAACACCTCACTGATCAGCACCCACTATCATTCTTAACCATATGTCATCGACACGATAGCATTTTTGAAAGGATTGTGCACATAAATATATAGGAACATAATATTATTTTAATGTAATATGACATAAATTATTCTCCATCTACAAAGTATTATATTTTGCTACTCAAAAGATTACACTCATGACTTTTACACACCGACTAGAGGTGTTGTGACGCCCAAGAATTTTACCATAAATTTATTTATAACTGTTGCATATCTATGTGCGCATTTCTACGTGCATCATCTTTCTTACTTAATTATTTTTATTAGAGGTTACTATTCATAATATTTTCGACTGTTTTAAAAGTTTGATTTTTAATTTTTCCTAGGTCATAGGACATTTAAAAGGAACCGAGAAATTTTCGTTTTAAACTTTCGGGCTTAGGAGAGTGTTTAGAAAATAGATTTCATGACCTTTGAATAGTGTTACGTTAGAATAGTGCT
Source organism: Ehretia macrophylla (assembly GCA_037974665.1). Classification (NCBI taxonomy): domain Eukaryota; kingdom Viridiplantae; phylum Streptophyta; class Magnoliopsida; order Boraginales; family Ehretiaceae; genus Ehretia; species Ehretia macrophylla. The sequence continues at coordinate 28,445,574 of CM075778.1, read as the reverse complement.
AGTTTCAAGTAAAAACATTTGTAATTGCAATTAGCCTTAGTTGATCAAGTTTTGAGACTAATTAGCTTAGATTATTAATTATGCACCACATATAATAAAAACCAACTCATAAAAATTAAAACAAAAGCTCATTCTTGTCATCAAAACAAAAGAAAAAATGACCTCCATGTCCGTTGAGATGGCCGACCACCTCTAGGAGAGAAAAGAGGAGATTTTGCTTCTTCAACCTTTCATCTTGAGCTCCTAGCTTGATCTTGGGAGGGTTTTGAGCATCCTAGGGTCTTCAACAAGCTTCCTTGTCTTCAAAATTGTGAGGGAGTTATATTATTTATGCATTTGAAGTTTTTGCTTATATGTTGAAAATCTTGATTTGTTAATTATAGCTACTCTACTTGTTATAAATGCTTACTATGAGTTTATTGATGCCTATAGAGTTAAGTTTTATAGCTTGTTAGAAGATTCTATGGTTGAATGCATATATTGATCAAAAGAGATGATGAATAGTGCCTAGAATTAGGGTTTTAAGAAAAATTGCTAATTAACTTGAATTGAGGCTTCAATTAGGTGCTCTAGACCCTAGTGAAGTTAATGGAAAAGCTACATGAGGTTGAATCGTTCGAAACCAAGCTTAATTGCATAAATAGCCGACTTTAAAAAGGAGACTTTTCTCGTTAAGCAATCCGGGCAAGTTTGGGCATTGATTCGGGTATCCTTGAGCTAAAGAAGCACCTTTGGTGCTTTCGTTTCGCAAAAATGGGGTTCGGTTAGTATAGTTGTAGTTCAAACCCGTTCGGGGCCTTTCCGAACTTTTGTCTCTAAAATGAGTTTTTAGGATTCTAAAAGGTGTCTTTGGGCTTAATTAGGAATATAGAAAGATTAGGATATGATTTGGAAATCTTGAACCACGCATAGGAGAAAGAAAACTCGGTTAAAGAAAGGGAAAAAGTAGTTTTTAGCCGTTTTAGTTGCATTTGGAACTTGTTGTGGGATTGTATTGTCTTGTATTGAATATTTAGGATATAATTAAGCTATTTTAGTAGCTTGTGGAAATTATTTGTGTTGATTGCTTCTTTTAGAATCTTAAAGCTATTCTCGTACTTATGTGAACTTATATCATGCTTATATGTGAGGGCGGCCTACTTTGTCGTCCTTCATACGTGTTATGTGATATCTTGATTGCTTGTGACTTGTCTCGGGGTTACGCAACTTTTTCGGACATGGTAGCGTCGAGAAACACGGGCGGCATCGGGCTTATAGTGCTCCCTCGACTACCATGGTGCCTATTCCCTTTCTCGCTGAGGCATACTCCACTACCTCAGAGGCGTGGTTCACCTGCTGGGCATGGACCTACCTCGGGAGAAAGGGTCGGAGGATCGGGATACATCCGGAGTATCCCAATTGTTGGTGTTTGGGGTTTGCCGGCATGTTCGTGATGCTCGTGGTTCGTGGCTCATGAGTGAAGACTTGGAAGTGGAACCGTATCCTTTTTAAAAGTGATTAATTGCTTGACTTATTATCTTGTTGGTTTATGTGGCTTATATATGTTTTCTTGTATTTGCATATCATATTGCACGTTGGTATGTTGCATCACCTCCCTCGGTGGGCAACTTTGTTGCTCACTCCTCATTTGAAATGTTTCAGGAGAAGCTGAGGTGAATCCCCAACTATTAGAAGTAGAAGAAGAAGAAGAAGTTCACGTAGATTAGAATCCGTGACTTTGTGTGCTAAGGTGGATCTTATGTGCAACTTGCATGGAGTTCATGTTAAATATTGTATTTTGAGACCTTGGGGTCTTGTGTATATGTTTAGTAATTGTAGACTTGAATGTTAGAGAAAGATGTTGGATTGTAATAATGGATTATAGACTTTATTTTCTCTTGCATGCTTGGAGTATTTATTGTCCTACATATGGAACTTAGATTATATTGTATTTAATTACTTATGGCTAAAATCAACTTATTTCGCATGCTTGTGTGCTTAAGTAGATTGTTGTTGTTCCAAGGCTCGGATGGCCTTGTGATTTTGTTTGGCTTTGGAGATATTAGAAGATAAGTTTTTGTTTATAGTTCAAATGTCTTGAGTGACTATTTACAGGTAACAGTTTTGTCCTTGGTATAGAGGAGACTATGTCCGAGTAACGGGTCCGAGTCTGACTTTAGCGTGGGGTTGGGTTCGGGGCGTTACACTTTAGGTGGTATCAAAGCTACTTGAATGCTTTAAGCCGGGTTAAATTCCTTGGCATGTGGGTAGTGGTCTATATGCGAAAGTGAATTATATGAATATATGATTGTTAATTGTTTAAGTACTTAGATAAAAGACAAGCTAGCATAAAAAGGAATGATAAAGCATGACATGATGAGAATATGAAAAGTTAGTATTAAATGTTGTTAAGTGTTTTATGTATTTCTTATGTGAGTAAAATGTTTGAAAACAATGTGTACATTATCTTTGCATAGTTTATTTGCCTATTATAATATTATGTTCTTCTAGCATTGTAATGAGAAGACGAGGTAGACCACGGAGAGAGCCGGAGAAAGCTCCTAGACAGGATGTATCGGGGCAAGGTGCTGGGACAGCCGGGGATGTACCGCAAGGTCAGGAACTGAGTAATGCCCTGATTTTGGCCGCAATGGCCGCCGCAATGAATACCATAACTCAGTTTGTGGCTCAGCAGGGTACAACAGGTGTCGGCTGGGGTAGTCAGGCTGCCAGAGCAGAGGGCAGTGGTACTGCAGGAGGTAACTTGTTTGATAAATTCCTGCATCACGGAGCATATAGTTTTTACAGCGAGCCTGATGATATGAAAGCTGAGATGTGGTTGAGTAAGTTTGAGAAAGTTGCTGCGATACTTGAGTGCAACGATGAAAGAAAGATTACCTATGCTGCATTTTTAATGGAGGGTGATGCCGAGGCGTGGTGGCTCACTATTAGAGAGAAATGGGATGCCGAGAGGGTTCAGCATGTATGGGCTAACTTTGTTCGTGATTTTCGAGATAAATATGTATCGGTTGTAGCCCGTGAGAGACATCAGGATGAATTCATAGCTTTGAAACAGGGGAACATGACTGTAGACCAGTATGAGGCTACCTTTACGAGACTATCTCGATATGTGCCAGCTTTGGTTCAGCCGGAAGATGTGAAGATCCAGAGATTTATCACAGGGTTGAAGAGTGACATCATGCTTAATTTGTCTTCGCAAGATTATCCGAACTATGCTGCAGTAGTCAGGGCTGCATCGAGATATGAGAAACGTAAGGCAGATGTGTTAGCTCAGTCTAGTCAGTCAAGCAAACGTCAGTTTTAGTCTCAGAGTCAGGGTTATCAGAGGCAGTATCAGCAGCCTGTTCAGACTCAGCAGCCTAGGCAGACCCAGAGCTATCCAGGACCAGTTCAGGTACATCACAACCGAGACCAGCTCAGAGCCAGCCACAGGGACAGTCACAGACCCGACTAGTGACTGCTAGATCTCAGCAGGGTAGTTCTGCCACATCTACTTATAGGGCCCCTACAGGAGGAGCTGCTACTAGGAAAAATCTACCGTGTACTCATTGCAACCGTAAGGGCCACACAGAGGCTGAGTGTTGGAGAAAATTGGGCCGTTGCACAGGTTGTGGTAGTGATCAGCACAGAGTTAGAGATTGTCCCAAGTTTAAATATGGTCAGGGTCAGACTTCAGGCCAGGGTGCCCAGACTAGAGATTCAGGAGCAGCTACTGTACCATGAGGTCAGGCACGGGTATTTGCACTCGACCAGGAGGAGCTTCCAGAGACGACAGTGGTGGTGGAAGGTACTTTTCTTATTAATAGTCAGCCAGTAGTAGTTTTGATTGACACCGGGGTTACACATTTATTCATTACTCCTGCATGTGTACAGTCTGCTACATTAAAAGTTGATAAACTGCCGTATGTGATTGAAGTAGGTAATCCTATGGGTACTAAATTTGTTACGGAGTCTGTGTGTAAAGATTGTAATATTTGCATTGAGGGTTGCATGTATCCTATTGACTTGATAATCATGCCATTTCGGGACTTTGAAGTTATCTTGGGGATGGATTGGTTGGGGCGATATTATGCATGTTTGGTCTGTAGGGGGAAAGTTTTAACTTTAGAAGTACCTAACCAACCTGTTGTTAAAGTAACTGGGAGTCGAAAGTCTACTGGGACTCGTATCATATCTTCCATTAAAGCTACTAAAATGTTGAGTAAGGGTTATGATGCATACTTAGCTTATTTAATTAAACAGCCTGGAGATAAATTGAAATTGAATGAAGTACCTGTTATAAAAGAGTTTTCGGGGGTTTTCCCTGAGGAGTTGACTGGGTTACCACCTGATAGGGAGATTGAGTTTGTGATTGACTTGTTGCCGGGAACTAATCCTATCTCGAGAACCCCGTATAGAATGTCTCCCCCTGAGTTACAAGAATTGAAAATTCAGCTACAGGGTTTACTGGAGAAAGGTTTTATTCAGCCTAGTTCGTCACCGTGGGGTGCTCCGTGTTATTTGTGAAAAAGAAAGACGGTACTCTGTGTTTGTGCATTGATTATCGAGGTCTTAATCAGGTAACGGTGAAAAATAAATATTCTTTGCCATTAATTGAGGAGTTGTTTGATCAGCTACAGGGTGCTGTGGTGTTTTCAAAATTTGATTTGAGGCAAGGTTATTATCAGTTGAGGATTCGGAAGGAGGATGTTCCTAAGACTGCATTTAGAACCAAGTACGGCCATTATGAGTTTGTTGTTCTACCATTTGGTTTGACAAATGCTCCAGCCGCTTTTATTGATTTGATGCAGAGAGTATTTCGACCCTATCTTGATCAGTTTGTTGTGATTTTTATTGATGATATATTAATGTATTCTAAATCTGAGTCAGAGCATGAAGAACATTTGAGAATTGTACTTCAAACCCTGCAAGAACACAAATTGTTTGCCAAATTTAGCAAATGCGAATTCTGGTTGAAACAGGTTGCCTTTTTAGGTCATATCATTTCACAGGAGGGAATATCTGTTGATCCTACTAAAATTGAGGTGGTTATGTCGTGGAAAAGACCTGAAACTATCACGGAAGTCCGTAGTTTCTTGGGATTAGCGGGCTATTATAGGCGATTTGTTAAAGATTTTTCAAAGATTGCAGGACCTTTGACTACATTAACTCAGAAGAAAACTGTGTTTAATTGGGATGATAAATGTGAAGCCAGATTCCAGGAGTTGAAAAAGAGACTTACCACTGCACCTATCCTTGCCTTGCCTGAGGGGATTGAAAACTTGGTGATTTACAGTGATGCTTCGAAAGAAGGCTTGGGTTGTGTTCTTATGCAAAATGGTAAAGTGATAGCATATGCCTCTAGGAAATTGAAACCATATGAACTCAATTATCCTACACATGATCTTGAGCTTGCAGCTGTTGTCTTTGCTTTGAAGAAATGGCGTCATTATTTGTGGGGTAATAAATTTGAAATATTTACTGACCATAAAAGTTTAAAATACCTGTTTTCTCAAAAAGATCTGAATATGAGGCAAAGGCGTTGGCTAGAACTGTTAAATGATTATAATTGTACCATTAGCTATTTGCCGGGAAAAGTTAATACTGTTACAGATGCACTGAGCCGAAAAGCTTCTGTGGCTAGTTTGATAATCAAGGACTGGGAGATTGTGGAAGAGCTATGTTCATGGAAACCAGAGGCTTTTAGATCAGGTATTCAATTTGCTAGCCTACAAATCCAATCTCTATTGCTATCTAGAATCAGAGAAGCGCAACAATCAGATTCTCAGTTATTGAAGCTTTTAGAGAAGTCAAAAGGGGGAGAGTCCGACTTTAAGTTGCATGATGATGGATTTCTCAGGCACAGGAATAGAATTTGCATTCCTAGTGATTCGACTGTGAAAGATGAGATTCTTGCTGAGGCTCACGCTTCAAAATACACAATTCATCCTGGAAGCACTAAAATGTACAGAGATCTAAAACAGAACTTCCGGTGGAACAATATGAAGAGAGAGATAGCTGATTATGTAGCTAAGTGTTTGACTTGTCAGAAAGTTAAGGCAGAACATCAGAGGCCGGCAGAATTGTTGCAACCATTGGAGATTCCGGTATGGAAATGGGACCAGGTTACTATGGACCTTGTGTCGGATTTGCCGAGATCACTACGAGGTAATGATTCTATGTGGGTTGTAGTAGACAAGTTGACGAAGAGTTCACATTTTATTGCTACAAAGAAAACAGATTCTCTTAATAAATTGGCCGAGCTATATGTTGAAAATATTGTGAGACTACATGGAGTTCCATCTCAGATAGTATCAGACAGGGATCCCAGGTTTACATCACAGTTCTGGCAGAAACTACAAAAGGCTTTGGGGACTAATTTGAGTTTTAGTACTGCATATCACCCGCAAACGGATGGCCAGTCAGAGAGGACTATCAGGATACTGGAAGACATGTTGAGAGCTTGTGTTCTGGATTTTGGTAAGAATTGGGAGAAATACCTACCTTTAGTAGAGTTTGCTTACAATAACAGTTATCAGGCTACTATTGGCATGGCACCCTACGAAGCACTTTACGGGCAAAAATGTAGGTATCTGTTGTATTGGGATGAGGTAGGTGAGATGAAAACAGTTGATCCCGCTATTCTTCCTGAGATGATCAAAATTGTGGATAATGTGAAACTTATAAAGAAAATGATGCTTACAGCTCAGAGTCGACAGAAGAATTATGCTGATAGACGTCGACGGGACTTAGTATTTTCTAAGGGTGATCATGTATTCTTGAAAGTCTCTCCGCGCAAAGGTCTGATTCGACACGGAAAATGAGGTAAACTTAGCCCTAGATACGTGGGCCCATTTGAAATCACTGAGAAGGTTGGGGATTTAGCTTACAGATTGGCATTACCTCCGAGTTTGGGCCGGATTCATGATGTTTTTCATGTGTCACTGTTGAGGAAATATAACCCTGATCCGTCGCATATCATTGAGCCAGAACCATTGGAGATTGATGAGTCCTTAGCATATGTTGAGAAACCTCTTCGAGTGGTTGATCGAAAGATTCAGGAACTTCGAACTAAAAGTATTCCTATGGTAAAAGTTCTTTGAGATCATCATGGGGTTGAAGATGCCACTTGGGAGCGAGAAGATCAGATCAGAGAGAAGTATCCGGAGCTCTTTTCCGAATCATGTAAGAATTGTGAGGACGCAATTAGTTTAAGGGGGAGAGGGTGTGACGCCCGAGAATTTTACCATAAATTTATTTATAACTGTTGCATATCTATGTGCGCATTTTTACGTGCATCATCTTTCTTACTTAATTGTTTTTATTAGAGGTTACTATTCATAATATTTTCGACTGTTTTAAAAGTTTGATTTTTAATTTTTTCTAGGTCATAGGACATTTAAAAGGAACCGAGAAATTTTCGTTTTGAACTTTCAGGTTTAGGAGAGTGCGTTTAGAAAATAGATTTCATGACCTTTGAATAGTGTTACGTTAGAATAGTGGTAGTTTCAACTAAAAACATTTGTAATTGCAATTAGCCTTCGTTGATCAAGTTTTGAGACTAATTAGCTTAGATTATTAATTATGCACCACATATAATAAAAACCAACTCATAAAAATTAAAACAAAAGCTCATTCTTGTCATCAAAACAAAAGAAAAAATGACCTCCATGTCCCTTGAGATGGCCGACCACCTCTAGGAGAGAAAAGATAAGATTTTGCTTCTTCAACCTTGCATCTTGAGCTCCTAGCTTGATCTTGGGAGGGTTTTGAGCATCCTAGGGTCTTCAACAAGCTTCATTGTCTTCAAAATTGTGAGGGAGTTACATTATTTATGCATTTGAAGTTTTTGCTTATATGTTGAAAATCTTGATTTGTTAATTATAGCTACTCTACTTGTTATAAATGCTTACTATGAGTTTATTGATGCCTATAGAGTTAACTTTTATAGCTTGTTAGAAGATTCTATGGTTGAATGCATATATTGATCAAAAGAGATGATGAATAGTGCCTAGAATTAGGGTTTTGAGAAAAATTGCTAATTAGCTTGAATCGAGGCTTCAATTAGGTGCTTTAGACCCTAGTGAAGTTAGTTGAAAAGCTACGTGAGGTTGAATCGTTCGAAACCAAGCTTAATTGCATAAATAGCCGACTTTAAAAAGGGGGCTTTTCTCGTTAAGCAATCCGGGCAAGTTTGGGCATTGATTCGGGTATCCTTGAGCTAAGGAAGCACCTTTGGTGCTTTCGTTTCGCGGAAATGGGGTTCGGTTAGTATAGTTGTAGTTCAAACCCGTTCGGGGCCTTCCCGAACTTTTATCTCTAAAATGAGTTTTTAGGATTCTAAAAGGTGTCTTTGTGCTTAATTAGGAATATAGAAAGATTAGGATATGATTTGGAAATCTTGAACCACGCATAGGAGAAAGAAAACTCGGTTAAAGAAAGGAAAAAAGTAGTTTTTAGCCGTTTTAGTTGCATTTGGAACTTGTTGTGGGATTGTATTATCTTGTATTGAATATTTAGGATATAATTAAGCTATTTGAGTAGCTTGTGGGAATTATTTATGTTGATTGCTTCTTTTAGAATCTTAAAGCTATTCTCGTGCTTATGTGAACTTAAATCATGCTTATATGTGAGGGCGGCCTACTTTGTCGTCCCTCATACGTGTTATGTGATATCTTGATTGCTTGTGACTTGTCTCGGGGTTGCGCAACCTTTTCGGACATGGTAGCGTCGAGAAACACGGGCGGCGTCGGGCTTGTCGTGCTCCCTCGACTACCATGGTGCCTATTCCATTTCTCGCTGAGGCATACTCCACTACCCAGAGGCGTGGTTCACCTGCTGGGCATGGACCTACCTCGGGAGAAAGGGTCGTAGGATCGGGATACATCCGGAGTATCCCAATTGTTGGTGTTTGGGGTTTGCCGGTATGTTCGTGATGCTCGTGGTTCGTGGCTCATGAGTGAAGACTTGGAAGTGGAACCATATCCTTTTTAAAAGTGATTAATTGCTTGGCTTATTATCTTGTTGGTTTATGTGGCTTATATATGTTTTCTTGTATTTGCATATCATATTGCACGTTGGTATGTTGCATCACCTCCCTCGCTGGGCAACTTCGTTGCTCGCTCCTCATTTGAAATGTTTCAGGAGAAGTTGAGGTGAATCCCCAACTGTTAGAAGTAGAAGAAGAAGAAGAAGTTCACGTAGATCAGAATCCGAGACTTTGTGTGCTAAGGTGGATCTTATGTGCAACTTGTGTGGAGTTCATGTTAAATATTGTATTTTGAGACCTTGGGGTCTTGTGTATATGTTTAGTAGTTGTAGACTTGAATGTTAGAGAAAGATGTTGGATTGTAATAATGGATTATAGACTTTATTTTCTCTTGCATGCTTGGAGTGTTTATTGTCCTACATATGGAACTTAAATTATATTGTATCTAATTACTTATGGCTAAAACCAACTTATTTCGCATGCTTGTGTGCTTAAGTAGATTGTTGTTGTTCCAAGGCTCGAATGGCCTTGTGATTTTGTTTGGCTTTGGAGATATTAGAAGATAAGTTGTTGTTTATAGTTCAAATGTCTTGAGTGACTATTTACAGGTAACAGTTTTGTCCTTGGTACAGAGGAGACTCTGTCCGAGTAACGGGTCCGAGCCAGACTTTAGCATGAGGTTGGGTTCGGGGCGTTACAGGTATGACATATAATTTTGGTATAACTAATATGGTACACTTACCTTGTGGTGTGTGACACTTCCCACAAACTAGGTAGTTCTATTTATAGAACACAATTGCTAATCCCACTAGGATTAAGATTCTTACATTTTAAAATATTTAGACTCTGTTTGGCCTAATTGTAAAATATTAGTTTTTGAGTTGCAGAACTTTTGTTAGAAGTGTTGTTGGATAAAAGTCATTGACTGTTTGTCCTATGTTGGACAATGTTGGACTTTAAAAAATATGGTGGAGTATATTTGAGAAAAAAATAAATTTTTGTATTATGTATGATGATTGGAGCAAATACGGTCTAAGGTGGAGATTTGGTGAATTAGTGGGCCGTATTTATTAGTAGTGTTCAATGGGCATGTAGGCCTATAACCTAGAAGAGATAGGATTACCTATAAATATATCTCTTGTCCTTATATCAAGTATAATAAATATTGATTGCATACACGAGAAAATTGGTGAGGCGTTGTAAGAGGGTTTCTCTTGTACTATTTTATCATCATAGTGAAGTTATTCTCCTACTACCCGTGGATATAGGCTTAGGCCGAACCACATAAAATCTGTGTCCATTTAAATTTCTCGTTTATTATGCATTATTACTCTGAATTATCCTAACAACATACTTAGGGAAGGTGCTTCTCCCCGAAATTTGACATTTTGACACTTCTCACAAAATATATAACCTTACATATAGGGTTCACTTTTTATTTTATAGCTAAAAGCCAAATTCCCAATATGAGAAATTTTCCATACTTGTATGCCCCAATAAAATTACTTCATCAGGTACTTTTTGACTCCATGAAGGTGTGTACTCATAAAGTATTCCTCCCATTTAATGCTCTTTGAATCAACCGACAAAATGTCAACATCGATGTTGGCTTCTCTTATCATCATCAGCAACTTTTCGGTGTTCGCATCATCAAATCTGTGTAAAATAAGTATTTATTAATATGAAAATTCCTTTGAACAAGATAAATCAAATTGTAGAAATTTTATCTTTAAAAGTAAATATTGACAAGACATATAGACTTACATTCCCTTGAAAAACACAAATGATTCGTAAACTTCTGCAAGACGCATAACATGATTCATACTTCGCTTGAGTTTGTTATGTTGGTCTTCAAAATGTCGACAAAATACCATATTTACCAACTTTAATACCTATATGGAAATTAAAATAATTTTGTAAATCATTGTGCCTATAACTACAAAGTGCAAGTAATTAATTCCAAAAAACACGGTGAAACTTTCAAAACAATGTATGTGTACTTGTATCTTGTAATGTTTGATCTTTGTTGTAGGGAGATGTAATTTGAGACTATCTATTTATTACTAGTATGCCAACAAAAGAAAAAGGAGAAAAAGATGTACAAATCATTTATTCGAAATGATTTTCGTGGACATTGAAATTTTATGTAAAAAATACTTACATAGTAAAGGCATATATTACAAAACCCATTATCAATAAGAAACTAAAAGATAAATATGGCTCCTAAGACTCTGCTATTAATCAAAATTATTTACATTTTAGATATACCTCACATAAAAGCAATGCCGAATGTGTTTGCAATCCCCACTAGCCCAAAAAAAGTTAAAAATTCAAAAGTAATTATGTATATATTTTTAGTTTTAAAAAATGATTTAGCTCTACTGAAATATATATATATATATATATATATATATATATATATATATCTTACTAATATTGATGTAAACTGGATTATGTGATAGTTACACTGGGTGTACCCAAGTACAAAAGAATGATATGGATTAAAATGAAAAACGAGAGAGAAGGAAAATCTGGATCCTATGTTTTTGAGGCAGACTCTGTCTTAATATAGGATATCGAATCTGTGATTACAAAAGTAAAATGTGAAAATGAAAAGTCAAAAGTGACTTTTTCAAAAGTGAACAGTAATATATATATATGTATATATAATTTAAAAATTATGAATTTTAACTCTTATTTAGAAAAATTCCTAAATCCTGCCCTGTATAAAAGAATAAGAACTATTTAGTGGGCATGCTAGCGATGAAAAGACTAATTTGGATCATGTATGACATACAATCCTGTACAGAGTACTGCTAACATGTATACGCCACATGTATTTCGATCAAATAAATATAGATGAAAGAGGAGTTTTGAACTTCGATAGCAAAATAGAATATTATCAGGACTAATAGCAACTTGGTATTATGACAACTGACCTTCACAAGTGGTAGAAGACGAACCATGAAATATTTGCGGAAGCTAGCCATGGTTCTTAGTATTTTAACTCTTGTGACTTTCACTGGTTTTCCACTAGCATTGGTCCATGGATTTTTTGTGAAATAATTGAAGCCAAATTTGTAAAGGTCAGCATAAGTTAAAGGATTCCTTCGAGAAGAACCAATATGATAAATGAGCGGTTGAGGCAGCTGATGTGCATGTGCGACCATTACAGCAAGAATAAAGTCCACTACAATATCACCTGGTATCTGTAAGGAATTCTAATAATTCAAATATATACTCTTCAAAAGTTCTTCAAATGAAGATAGATTCACAATTTTCAACAAATTTGTAACATCCAAAATCTAAAAATTAAAAGGCAATAAAGTAAGTGGGGAAGGGAATAAAATTAAATTAAAGAAACAAATAGATTAATTGATCAACAATATTGATATCATTATGCGGACTCACCGCATCAATTATTAACTCTCGATCACCAAGCATGACCTTCAATTTTCCTTCACCATAAGCAACGAAAAAGCCATCCATAGTTCTGTCATGGCAAGTTTTCCATAGAACACAAATACGTTATCAAATTTCTTTGCTTATTATTTAGAAAGGTAAAACACCAAATAGTCACTGAAGTTTATGAAGTTTTTTGTAGCCAAGTAAATAAATACATAAATCGACTAAACTAGTTCTGTTTGAATTTACATTCTCAACTAGTTAATTGCATAAAGAACTATCATATTTCCTACTTTTTCAAGTACCAAAGATTCTAATTATACGGAAATGTTAAAAAAAATTATAACTAAACTTAGTGTCTAGTTGTAATACTTTTTTAATTTTTTAAAATCTATATATTTAGTTTTGTTTAAAACATGTAAAGTGAATGAATTTGTAAATCTTGTTTTTCACTCATTCATAGGTGGCTGCTACCCTATCTCTAAACAATTGAACATGAGTGACACTCAAAATCATCAAAATTCCGCTCCTCGAGAAGTCAGAAACTTTGGCTCAATTATGATTGTCTGCACAGATTTACAATTTTCCATTAGGTCCAAATGTAAAATACCTAAAAATGAGGTTCAAAGATAATAATAGGTCAGTTACATATGTATGTTTCTTGATTTTTTATTAATAATATTCGAGTAGGCATATTTTTAAAAATTTACCTTCTGTTACTACAAATCATTTAATCGATCAATTTTGTCACTCTAAATTAGTGTAATCGATATTGTACGATTCATGATACGAATCATACGATTCGGTTCGATTCACTCACAAATCGATACGAATCAGTGAGCGAATCGTAAATTAAGGTGAATCAAGAAATGAATCACATGAATCGCATATGAATCGTAGCGAATACGATGATTCATTGAATCGTTGTGATTCAGTGCATATGTTTTTTTTTTCTTTTTAGAAAAAGAACTCAATTGCTAATGGTGATTGGAATTTTTAACGAAGAACATCAACTTACTTTTCTTGTTGATGTTGCTTGCAACTTGCAAGACATTTAGTCTTGGCGGAATTTGATGATGACTTGTTGGAATTATTGTATTTAGACTGAGCTGTAGGGGGTTAGGAAGAAGAGGCTTTATGAGACGGTGTGGGAAGTAAACCATAGTTGTTCACAGAAGAGCGAGAGAACTGGGCAGTGAGAGAAAAAGCAGAAGCTGTAGCCATCGTGAGAAGAGGAAACAATAACGGTAAAGAAAGGTAGACACAGAAAAGAAGGCTGGTGCTGAGAAATAAGTACGAAGAGATGGACAGTGGTGGGAGGTAGCCGACTATGAGTGTAATTTCAACAATAACAAACTAAGATATGCACGTGTGGTTTTTTTTTTTTTTTGTCATTATATGCACGTGTGGTTCGATAAACTAAAAACAACACTAACAACAGAATGAGATAAAGTTTAGAATTCAAAAATGCAAGTGCTCTATCATTGTTCATGTTATGTTGACTAGAATCACGCTTGCTAGACCTCAATTGTGCTTTGGATAGAAAAATGCACTTACAATGTTTTCTTTTAAACTAGATGTTTAAGTAGCTGCCAGCTGCTACCAAGTTGTATTTGTTTTACTTTGGTTAGAAATATTAAATATATATTATGTTGACAGCAGGTTAGAACTTAAGACTATTAAATATATATTATATTGATAGTAAGTTGTTAATTAAGAATATTAAATATATATTATGTTGATAGTGGGTTGTAACTTGGGAATATTAAATAGATATTATGTTGTTAGGGTTGAGAATATTAAATCTATATATATTATTAGTTGGGTTAAGAATAGTAAAATAAAGATTATTAAAATATATGTTTCGCTTTTAATGGTTAGAACTTAGAATCTTTAAAACATATTTATTATTTGAGAATATTAAAATTGTTGTTTGATATGTAGAAATGTATATTCAAATTAGCAATTTTTTACTCAAAACAACTAATGGGAATATACTATATCAATTATTAATTTATTTTTTAACATGTGACTGAATCGTTACGATTCACGATTTGATACGATTTGCTATTCAAAAAAATAGCATTTCGATTTGCAATTCGATTCACGATTTGACAACTATGCTGTAAATCACCAATCAAACTTTGCATTATCGCAAGCATTTTGACCAATTTTGACCTTAAAACTAAAGGTAAATCTCGTCAAAGACTACTAAACATGTATAATGGTTCAAATCATTCTCTAATTTTTTTTTTGTTTCAAATTACCAACTAAACTTCCCCCCACTAAACTTCCACTTGTTTTTTATAAGTTATTCCATTTATTTTCTAAGTTAATACTAAATAGTTTTAAAGTTTGACCTTTAATCATTTTGATGCGTAAAGGACATTTATTTAATCTATAGTATTAATCTTACTGAACAAAATAACTTATTTAAAATAATAAAAAGTTTAGTAGGCTATTTGCAACTTGATACATGTTTAATGGCTTTTGGAGTATTTAATCCACAAACTAATGGTTTAAAGCCACGCTGCGGGTCAGATTCAGGAGTAAAATTGACGTTTGATTGTTTCCACATAGGTCACACAATACTACCCACCACTCCTATCGTACTAAACACACACATTCAATCCATTATCACCACATTTACCACCACCATTAGCCAACGCCTTAGTGTTAAGAAGCACGAGATTTGATTCTAAAATTAATTAGTGTTAAATAGAGTACTTCAAAATCTTATAAGGTAGTCTTGAAATTTTTTATTTTATGATGTGGGATAAGTGTATATTCTAACACTCCCCTTACGTATGACTTGATTTAAGAGGAATCACACGTGGAAGATACACATGGAAGGTTAAACGCACGTGAGACACACGTGAAAGATTGAATACAAGTGTGACCTGATTTTGAGATGTGTCACACATGGACACACGTGAAAAATAACACATGGAGAAGAAGATTGAACAAGCGTGAGACACACGCAGAAAATGAACAAGACTGAACCAAGGGTCCAACTCCGATACCATGTTAAGAAACCTGAAATTCTATCATAAAACCAATTGGTTTTAAGTGGAGTAGCCCAATATCTTATATTGTATTAAAATTTGAATAATGTGGCGAATTTTATAGATATAGTACTAGAACCTCTTTAAATTAATAATCAAAAAATTATTAATCTCTTTTAAATAATAAAATTATTTGATCCCGACTTGAGCCAATTTACGAAATTAATAATCTTCGTATAATTATAAGATAGTATATTTTAAATATTTCATTTGTATCTCATAGATCCCTAATATTTATAAATTAATAATTAACTAAAAAGTGCATACATTTTTATCATGATTGTTCACCAGACAATTAAAATTTTATTTTTACCACATTTTATACATTTTTCACTTTTAAATTTTTAAAAACTTATTTTGCTAAATTTTAGACAAGCTACCCTTGACTAACTTGTAAATCATATTTTTTCAAAACCTATTACTACAATTCTTTTTGCATGCATTATGGATGTTCTTTGCTGTGCTCACATAATGCTTTACACATTTCATTTGTAGTGGTTCTTTCCTCATGAGACTTTTGGACGAGAAGCCATTTTTCTATTTAGAACTGAAGATACCATAAATAATAAGAGATTGTATTGGGTTAAATAGTGTTTGCTTTGATTCAATATATTGTATAACATCTTTAAATTATTTATCTTGGGACTACTTAACTTCTCTTAATTTAGCGATATATCAATTTATTGATAAATTAATACTTAATAATTTATAGAGATACTTTTATTTTTTTAATTGTAAAATATTATCACTTCAACTAACCAAGTTAAGACTTAACATTCTCAAATATTCAAAATACTATATCTATACATATTTAAGCAATTAAGAGTTCATTAACAATTAACATAAAGATCAATGTATTCATCTTTATCAAAACAAGTGCATACAATGTATTTTGAATGAAATCAAATACTATTTAACCTAACACAATCTATTATTATTTATTGTATCTTCGGTCTTAAAATAGAGAAAATGGCTTCATATCGTAAATGTGTCAAGAAAAGAACCATGACAAATCAAATGCATAAAACATCGTGTGAATATAGCAAAGAACAACTTTCATGCATGCAAAACGAATTGCAACAATGAGTTTCGAAAAAATATTATTTACAAGTTAGTCAATCGTAGCTAGTCTAAATTTAGTAGGAGAAAGTTCTAAAAATTCAAAAGAAAAAAGGATATAAAATGTGTTAAAGAGAAAAGATTAAGTGTCTGGCAGACAATCATGAGACTAAGGTATTTAATTTTTAGGTAATTAGTAATCAATAAAATATTTGGATATATAAATTACAATTAAAATATTTAAAATGTATTATTTTATAATTTAATGGAGATTATTAGTTTTAATACACTAGTCGCAAGTCTGGACCAAAAATTTTTATTATTTAAAAGAGATTATTAATTTATCGAATATTGATTTAAAGAAGTTCTACTGTATATTGTATGAACTTATTTTAATAAAAGTGAATAATTGGATCTTTATACTAATTATGTATAATTCAAAGACTTCATAATTGGTTAAATACATATAGAAATAGTACTTTAAATTTTATAATATTTTGATCTTAAATTGGTTACTTAATGTGATAATATATTTATTGTTAAGCAAAAAAAATTAAAAATACCTTTATAAATCACTAATTATTAACTTATTGACAAAATTAATATCTCCCTAAGTTATTAGAATTTAGGTGGTCTGAAAATTAATACTTTAGAGGGGTTATATTGTATATACAAATGCACCTATATAAGTTAAATCTGCTCAAAATTAGTAAAGAAAATTAACCTCATCAAACAAAGAATAGGATGTACGTAATTAATGGGTGTAAAGTTAGGCAATCAAACAATATTATCTTCTGAAAATATAAATACACATTGCAATATGAATACACATTCTTTTGCAAATTGAATGTTTTACTTTCTTGCATGTCATCAAAACAATATTTACTTTATTAAAATGAACTAGTTTAAAAATATAATAATTTTCCAGTAAGTTATAGCTAATAAAAGGATAGTTGGGCGCACTTTTTTTTTCTTTTAATAAAAACTTCACAAAATATCAAACTTTAGTCTCCACTTGTCATTTCACAAAAGTTATTCATATCTAAGATGTTCAATCTATAACAGATGATTTTTAACTATTTGAAAGATTACAAAACTTCGTTACCTTATGCCTTCTATCCAACCTGGAAAAGGTTCTTTGATAGTGCTTGTTATAATTGTTGGGCGCAAAATAATGATATCCAAATTTTCCTTTAGATGTCCTAAAAGCATCTCCCCCATTGCTTTAGTAAATGTATACGTGTTTGGCCATCCGTGTAGCGTTGCCCTGCAGAAATTCTTCATGTAAGAACTAACTAAATTGTAAATTGTTATAGTGAACAAATTAAAGAAAAAACAAATTGAGTTTATGGAGAAAGAAGAGTGCAGAAAGAAAAAGCAAATTCTTTTTTTTTTTTTTTCAGAATTGAGGGAATCAACAAACTATTTTAACCACAAAAAAAAAAGACAAAACCAACACAAGTTAATGTCAAATAGAAGGTGTCGAAAAAGTACATTAGAGAAGTTAGTTTACTATCCATTATCGATACCATTATCTTCCATACTATGATAATTGTTATTATGCCATATGCTCGCCACCAACAACCTATAACGGCTACGACCGTATTGTGGCACGATAATAATTGTTGATTCAAGAAAAAAAGGAGAATATGAAAATGGAGGAGGAAGAGGTAGAAACATGGAAATTTGTAGCATAATAGAAAAACAAAATAGAGAAAGGAGAACAAATAAAAGTTTTGAGCATAGTTAATTATAAAACAAGAGAAAAACAAACTAGAAGCATAGAAATTTGCTTGTTGCAAAGCATAAGTCTTTTCCCTCTGGTTTGAAGCAGGACAAACTTTCAAGTCAAGCGAAACTCTTTTGGTGGAGAATCCGGGAAGACAAGTCTTTTTGCCTTGGAGTCTTCCTCAACCATACAGTCTCGGGCTATTGATATTCGAGAAATTAGGAAAAAAAGAACTTCATTCGAAAAATGATGTTTGAATCTTGCATATGAAACAATCAGATTTTATATTAAATGTAATAAGAACAAGCCCTATTGACTAGATTTTCCTAGAAAGTGAGTACAATAGAACAATCTATATAGTATATATGTGTAAGGGGGAGGCCTACCATGCAGCTTGGATAAAACACACGATGGTTATCTATTAGTATTCAACACAAAAGAAGCTTAATTGCATTTTTACGCATGTAATGCTACTAAAACATTTATTGTAGTTAAGTTCATCAAATGGTTATTTTTGGTAGGAATGACAATGGATCGGTTAATCGTGATTTTTAGAAAAATTGAAATTAAAACCATTTAGCATAACTTAAACCCAAAACTGAAACAGAAAATCGATAGTTTTAAAAACAATTATCCAAAATCGAAATCGACAAGTATAAAAAAAATGGCAAATAACCGAAACAGAAAATGATAATTTAAAACAAAATAAAGTAAATAGAAAAAGATTCCAAAAATATAAAAAAAACTATTAAGATAAATTTAAAAAAAAATAAAAATATAATAAATCAAACTCTATAAATATTAATTTAAATAGTATTTTTTTAGTTGGGGCGGTATTTAAAAAAAATATATGTATAAGGTATTTTTAGTCTGAAAATTCAATTTAGTTTTCACTAAAAACTTTATTTATATGTGAATATCATATTAAGTATTTTTACTTCCTCTAAACAAAAATCCTGAGTCTACCTCTGACGTCCATGATGCACTAATTGTACAGAACTAAATTAGATACTAACCTTTGTTTTCCTACATCTTTCAAGATTGATGTTATATCCTTTTCAGTTGCATGCTGAGATCGAAGTTCTCTTATTGTTTCATCCACTAACTTTTTCTCTGCATCAATATTAAGATAAGATGCAGAGGCTTCATGGAGTGTCTCCCCCATTCGAAAAGGTTTCTCTGGTATGATTCCTACCTTCTGATCACCGCAAACGTAGGCTACGGAGTAAAATGCTTTTAAGCAATAACATATGGAGTCGTATATTCAAAATTGGAATTTAAATAAAGTAATAAAGACACAAAACGTAAATTGAAACCATAGAAAATCAACGTTAACCTGTTAATATATAGGATATTGGACTTAGCTTCTCTACAATTTCATTCTCTAAATTTCATACAATACTTCTCTTGATTAATGTCACGTGTCACTAGATCTCATCTATGAACCACATTAATCTTGCTAAATTAACTTTCTAACCATGGTTAGAAAGTATTATATACCAAATCTAAACTACCATGTTTAATTAGCAAACAAATATGGAAGCATATAATTCTAGAAAAACAAAAAAAAAAAAACAAAAAAAGAAGTAAACAACCCTCGATTCTAAAAAAAAAAAATTCAAGAACAAGTTGAAAGCTCAAATCAAACAAATATCACACGAATTCTTTTTTTAAATTAAAAAGAAAAAAGAAATAAGAAATCTTATGAATTGGAAAAAAAAAAATCTAAAGCAAAAGTCGTTTTAACTTCTATCGTTTTAAAGCTACTAACTTTACAGCATCAACACTATTTAACTCAAACAAATATCATATGACTTCTTTTTTTTTTTTATAAAAAAAAAAAGTAAAAAGAAATTGAATGACTTGGAGAAAAAAATCTCATGGCTTCATTTTTTTTTCTTGTCCAACTTCTATAGCTTTTCTAACATATACTTTAAGCACTGATGAAAACGTATTTCTTGGAGCATAAAAAATGTATAGGTTGAAAGCTTCCACCTTGTTCTTGTGTTTTTTTTCTTTTGTTTCTTTGGAATCATTGTTCTTGGAGCAGAAAAAGAGGAGTTGTTTTTTTTTAGAATCATATGTTTTCATATTTATTTGTTAATTAAATTTGATATTTAATGCTTTCTAACCATAGTTAAAAAGTTAATTTAACAAGATTAATGTGGTCCGAAGATGAGATTTAGCTACAAGTGGCATTAATCAAGAAATGTACTGTATGAAATTGTAGAGAATGAAACAATTAGCCAACAAACAAAAACAACCGCCCTCCCTCCTACCCTCCCTCAACATTTTTTTGTTCCCAACCTCCCAAAAAGTAAAACAATATTTCGACCACTTTTGACTACTTTTGGCTATCTTTTAACCTTCAAAATACAATTATATAAAACATAATCATCTTATATAATCATTACTTAAAAAAATAAACCTCTTCTTCCCAGCAAAATGCAAAAACCTTCCATCTCTATTCTCTTTCAAAGATTCGTTTCTCTATTCTCTTCCAGTCTTCATTCACATACTTTTCCTCTAATCCCTAAAATTTCTTCTTAAAATTCTAATTCCCACACACACTCTAAAATGCACAAATTAAGGTAATATATCATAAAAACTTTATATTATTTTTTCTTATTAATTTTTTTGTTTACATAACTTTATCCATAATTTATTTTATTAATTTTTTTCAGTAGATGAACATCCTAAGACAGGGCACTAGGTAAGGTTAGCGATTTGAATTACTTCTCGTAATAATGTTGTTAGTGTTTTTTTTTTGTTAATTATATTTTAGTGGTAATTTTTTTTATTTTAAATTAACTGAGTCATTCATATTTCGATTATTTTCCTAATATGGCAATGTTCAATAATTTGTTAATCATATGTTTTTAGTACATTAAGTTGCCTAGAGCTTCATAATTTGGATTATTGTCCTGAATAATGAATATACTAATATTTTATTTTATTTATAATTAGTTCTAGAAAATGAAAATATGAGGCTATTAAGAGAATTTCTTCACAAATCATATCAATTAGAATAACTTATTTAAATACATGAATAAAGTAAATTTGAAATTTTAATTGAAAATATATCGGATTTGTATTCTTTCATGAAGCAAATCAACTTATAATGTTAAAGGATTCAAGTTTGGTCAAATGTAAATATCTAATTTTTATTTAATTAATTTTTGTTATTTGATTTATTATAATTAATTATATTAAATGAAAATAGAAATATATTTTTTTTGAGTCTATTTTCTACTAGTAAAAAAAAATGTACAAAACTAAAAAATCTCGGCCCTCTCAATACTAATTTTCTGTTTCCGTCCCTGAGGATATTATATCCTAGTTTAGTCCCTAATTTTTACTGTATTTGATTAACAAAGTCCCCTATTTTCAAAAGTGCTAATTTTAATTTTAAATATTTTAACTTTGTATCTTATAATAGTACTATTAGTACTTTTACTTTCTTTTTTTTTGTTAAAAAATTAACAGTAAAGTTATATTTTTTTCCTTGTGCCACGTGACTTTAAAGTTATCTTTTTAATAGAAAAGGGCAAAAGGACTATTGGTGTTATAAATTACAAAATTAAAAGATTAAATATTACACTTTTAAAAACAAGGGATCAGTTTGTCAAATACAGTAAAAATTATGGACTAAGTAGGGTATTAACCGTAACAACATTTACAATTCTGTGTCTTTGAAATAAATTGAGGGATAGAAATTTTAGAGCTACACTAACCAGTAGATATATGGACAAGCAGTTCTATTTTCAAACATTGTTTGGCGAAGTTTAGAACATTTACTGCTCCAAAAGCATTGATACCCAAGGCAACATCATACCTGAATAACACCCAAAAGTCCAAGAGTTAAAAGTTCATTTCTCTTGCTGTATATTCAAGCTATACTTCTAGTATTACCTTTCGAAAAACCTTGTTGTCGCAGCAGAGTTAACAACTATGTCTATCTCTCTCCACATATCATTTCTCAATTCGGAGTCTTGAATCCCTAAGTTCTCACAAGCAACATCACCAGGAACTGCAACTACTTTGTCTTCGACAAGGAGTCTTAAGTTGGCACCCCATTTCTCCTTCAGAACTTTAAATAGCTCGGTTTCTATGACCTACAGTTACGTAATTAGCTGGTTACTTAAGTTGGCACAAAATTTCTCCTTCAGAATTTTACTTAGGAAGATCTTGTACAGTTTAAACTTTTAGATAAGGTGATAATTTGACATGGTATTAAGCTTAGGTTACCAAACGGTATTAGGTTTAAGTCTCGCTACTATCCATTTACAAATATTAAAACTATTCATGTGTAAAGCTTTAAAACAAATTGCCCCTACACAAGGAAGAGAGTGTTAAAGATAATAAATAAATTTTAAATGAGTTGATAAATTAATAGATCTCAAGGTACCTCGTCATATAATCGTTGTCTAGCTGACATGCCATCAGCTGCTCTAATTAGAAGGAAGAGCTTTTTGATGTTTGGCTGAATGTGAAGTATCCGCTCAACTAGAACTGCATCAAAATAGTATAACCATATTCGCTAAAGTATTCATGCAAATAACTTTGAAGAAAGGATAATAGTTACTTTACGAAGTTAGAAGTAAGATGTATGCGTGAAAAATTAATTGGTTCAGTTAGGCGTGAGACTGTGGTTGGTCAATCTTCAAGTGTACTGGTGGTGTCAAAATTGCTGAAATGAATCTGCTTATAACATTATAATCTTATGGAAGATATTTTGTAATTGTGAATTATTGAGACAGTTACAATGATATGAATATTTCATAAGTATTAAATTTCACTTATAATATTATAATGTTATGAAAGTATACTTACTCAAAAGCTGTTTTTCATGATATTATGTAATTGTGTAGGTGGGGCACAGGGTTTTTTCCTTCTAGTTGGCGAAGTATGAGCAAGGAAGAGCTCACGTTAGACTCTTATACATAAACAAAATGAAGGTGGTCAAATGTAAGAGAGATTGAGAGAGTACCTTTTGCTAGAAACCCTGTGGCGCCTGTGATCAATACCGTCTTGCCCTCAAGCAACTGATGAATGCTACTCGATTCCATTTGTTAATAAGTATACTGAAGATGATGATTTGCACATTCAACTCACTGGTGTTCTTACATGCATTATGTTGCCTTAGTATATATAAGAAGGAAAGTTTTGGTACTTTTGCATAAAAGTTGTCATGAGGATTGAGGACCACCCCTTAAAATATATTACAAAAAACAAATTGGAGAATTGTCATAGGGCTTTGGTCCAGTGGTAAAGCTATTAGTTGTATGTTAAAGGTTGTAAGTTTGAGTCTCGCTAGTTACATTATACGGCCTTAAACCTCCTTGAATTAAAAAAATAATAAATTTTGATAATTTTGTTTTTATTCAAGACATGCCTAACACGTACAATACATATTTAATAATGTTACCCATAAGAATTGATCTCATAATTTTTCACACTCGCACCAAGGAGCATACCACTAGACCAAAGGCATGTTGGTGAAATTTGACATCATTTTATATGTGTTGTATAGCTTAAACTTTCTCTTAATTAAAAATAAAAAAGAATTTATTTTTGCCTCACGCCCCTTGTACATTTGGAATATGAGATTCAAATCTCAAACTTTTAGAAATATGAGACTCGGACCCCTTTTGTTTTAAGGATTTTTAAAATATGATAAATTCCATTAATGCCACCAGCTTGTGCACACCCTCCGGCGCCCACCCCCTGCACTTGTGGGATTACCAATGTTTGCATCCGTCGTTGCATTGGAGCTGCTCAAGGTCTATGCTATATGCACCATGATTTCTCAACACCAGTGATTCATCGTGATGTAAAATCAAGCAATATCCTTCTAGATTCAGACTTCAATGCCAAAATTGCAGATCTAGGTTTCTTGACGTCATGATTGACTCCTTCAGCATTCGGAGAGTGGTATTGCATTAATTAATATGCAAGGGCAATGATCAAGGTTACACTCAACTCTCACCATACTTATAGGCTTGTCGGATGAAACTACACGGCAACATATCGTTTTTTGCGTGGAACAATTTTCATTAATCGTATTTAAAATGGCAAAGAACGTCGTCTTAGAGTTAGAGTAGATCCGTCAGTTTCATTCCAGTATCATGACTGATTTGCATGTCTCCCTTGGTGGTGTTAAACGAGAGAGAATAATGCCAATGAACTTAGTTACGGGTCTACCTTTTTCCCTGTCCCTTCACTCCTTTGGACCACATGGCAACATGTCCTTCTCTGTTCATTGTAACAATTTCAACCGCAGCACAGACCACTCAAAAGTCCCTTAGATACAACAACACCTTGGTCATTTTCATTCCACAGTGATTGACTTGCATGCACCACCAGACATACTACCGGGAGCTTACATTGTGGACATGATTTAAAAGACTGATTTTCACGTGCTATATCAAAGTCCACATACGGCTCCCTTTTCTTTCTTTTTTTTTTTATAAAAAAAAATAAAAATAAAAGTGAGGGATGCTCTTTTTTATGCTTACATAATGTTTTTACGCATTTCACCATCATGGTTCTTTTTCTTGACAGCTTTGAGATGGAAAGCTATTTTTTCTATTCAGAACTGAAGCTTTGATTTAATATACATTGTATGTACAACATGTTTTAATAAAATTGAATGTATTGGATATTAATGCTAGTTATGTATAATTTAATAAATTTTAATGATTAAATATATATATATATATATATATATATATATATATATATATATAGAACTTTGAATCTTAATTTGATCACTTGATTTGATATTGTGCTTACTTTTTAGTCGAAAAATTAATAATTATTTATTTATCAATAAATTTATATAGATATTAGTCCTACACTTGCAACACAGAATTCAAAAGTTCAAGGTCGAAGAATAATCAAGGCTAATAAGAAATAGGGTCAAAACCATTTTAGTCCCTGAGGTTTGCTCTAAAGACCAAATTGGTCCCTCGGGTTTGCAAAAAGACCAAAGAGGTCCCTCCAATTAACTTTTCTTAGCCAAATGTTAATAGTCAAAGGGTTGACCGAGTTAAAAGACCATTATATCCTTAAGCAACATATATTATAAAAGAAAATTACAATAAAAGTCTAAATCAGTCTAAAAAAAACATAATTCACATAATTCGCGTAGGAAGAAAAAAACTAAAAAATATCAATTCAAACATAAACAAATTAAAGTTAGTAATATATCATTAAAAAAAGAACAATCATGATTCATCCTCTTCTCTGGCCGGTACCCTTGCTGTTAATTATGTCGATGATGATTGTTCATTTTTTAACGATATATTACTGAATTTAATTTGTTTATGTTTGAACTTATATTTTTTAGTTTTTTTTTTCCTACATAAATGATGTGAATTATGTTTTTTTAGACTGATTTAGACTTTTATTGTAATTTTCTTTTATAATATATGTTGTCTAAGGATATAATGGTCTTTTAACTCGGTCAACCCTTTGACTATTAACATTTGACTAACAAAAGTTAATTGGAGGGACCTCTTTGGTCTTTTTGTAAACCTGAGGGACCAATTTGGTGTTTAGAGCAAACCTCAGAGACTAAAATGGTTTTCGCCCATAAGAAATATATGAACTTGGCTCCAGCTCAAAAACTTTCGAGTATTAGACAAGCTTAAACAATCCATACCCAAACTATTTGTTGCAGGGAGATTCTTTTGCAGCCGTAGTCACACTCAAGAATCACTGGAGTATTCTGTGAAGCTTTTTTTTTTTTTCCGAAACTGTGAAGCTTACATAGATAGAAGAATTTTGCCCAGTCGAACTAGACTAAATAATTCGTTTTTAATTTGAGGGTGTGTGATAAATAAGATTTAAAAAGATAAGGCGCATGGAATAACCAATAGAGATTCAAGACTAAAGACTTATCATTGGCCGAGATGAATTGATAAGATACATATATATAATCAGTTGTAGCTTGATTTTATGATGTACATATCATATTTTTATAGATATAATTTTTTTATAAATGGGTGTTAAAAATATATTTTTTATAAGTGGGCGTTATGAATTAAATAATAATTTAGTTTAATCATTATTGGTTAGTTTAAAGTTTTAAATAATAATTTCTTAAATTTGTAACACTAGTTTGACTTGCAAATCAAGAATTGTGGATGCAAAGCATAATTGTAAAATTCTTTTTCAAATTGTAATAAAGTTAGAAAGATGGATCGTATAATATGCTTCCATTTGTCATCGCGAAAAATCCAGCTACATATAAGGTACGTATATCGGATTGTATGACAGGGACGTCACTACAGCCATGTAGTCTAGAGAGGAAATAACAACACTGCACATAAGTCACGATAGATAAGTCGCGATGGTTGAGACATTGGACGAGGGTTGTATTACTAAAAAGTGGTAGTTTCATTTATGACATGCATATTGCATTGCTTAGTTTCAAGAAGACATAAATTTACAGTGTTTCTTCCATCAAACCTTGTAGAAGGAAGCCGTGGATAAAGGCACGTTGATTTTCCTCCTTCATTCAATTAAAAATAACATATGTACGAGCTACAGATTTTAAATGACATCCAACTTTGACAAAATACCTGAAATAATCGATTTGTCTAATGTTCCATGATTGCATATTATATTCCTATTATATTATATTATATATGTTTATTTAACAAAGTGTGATTTTGTTTATTTGTAATTTCTTGATAGTTTACTTGGAAATTTATATAACCCTCACTACAAGAAAACAGCTCTCAGACGACAGATTTGGGCGACGGATTTTTTTTCGTAGCCATTTGGTGACAGAAAGGCTATGAAAAAATGACGTTCGAGCCCTTTCTGTGGCCAAATTAGGAGTGGTGAGGTGGCGACAAAATTTGGTGACGTATTGGTGATGGAAAATAATTTTAATAAAAATTAAAGTAGAACGCTTTTAATATTAATACCACAAATTGGAGTTAATATTAACATGAATGAGATGAGAACATACAAAGACTTGTTGGATGAAACTACACGACAACATATCATTTTTTTGCGTGTAAGTTTTCATTAAGGGAAAATTCCACATTTAGTCCCTATTGTTTCACCAAAAGTTTTAATTTCGTGCCTATTGTTTAAAATACATCAATTTAGTCCTTATTATTTCCCTAAAAGTTTTAATTTCATGTCTATTATTTTTAAAAAAATTCAATTTCGTCCTTATTATTTTCTTAAAGTTTCAAATTTGTCTCTATTATTCAAGAACTAAATTGAAATTTTTGAAAAACAATAAGGACAAATTTGAAACTTTGTGAAAACAATAAGAACGAAATTGAAACTTTTTAGAAAATAATAAGGATGAAATTGAAAAATTTTAAATAATAGAGATGAAATTAAAAATTTTAAAGAAATAATAGAGACTAAATTAAAATATTTTAAATAGTAAAAATTAAACTGAATTTTTTTACAAACAATAAGAACAAAATGTGAGATTTTCCCTTTCATTAATTGTATTTAAAACGGCAAAGAACGTCGTCTTAGAGTTAGCATAGATCCGTCAGTTTCATTGCAGTATGATGACTGATGTGCTTGGCTCCGGTGGTGGTGTTAAACGAGAGAGAATAATGCCAATGAACTTAGTTACGGGTCTACCTTTTTCCCTGTCCCTTCACTTCTTTGGGCCACATGGCAACATGTCCTCTGTTCATTGTGACAATTTTAACCGCAGCACAGACCACTCAAAAGTCCTTTAGATACAACAACACCTTGGTCATTTTCATTCTGCCGCCGTGACTGACTTGCATGTAACACGAGAATACTACCGGGAACTCACGTGCTATATCAAAGTCCACATACCGCTCCCTTTTTCCTTTTTTTCTTTAATAAAAAATGGAAATTTTTTTTAAAAAAATGCTATTATTTATGCTTACATAATTTTTTTATCGTATGGGAGAATGCCAAAAACCCCCATGAGTTGTGCATTAAATCCCGAACACCCCCCATGTGTTTTAAAATTTGCCCCAGATTCTCTATAGATATTAACCCTGTTAGCCTATCTTTAATGGGGGACTCTAAAATGTAAAGTTTTTCATTTTTAGGTATTTTTGTACTTTTTTAAAGCCTCATACCCTAAAAAGTACATGGAGTTTATCACTTTTGGGTTAAAAGATGCCAAAATAGTATTCCAGGCTCCAAAATGTTCAGCAAATTTGCTGAACATTTTGGAGCATGAAGCACTATTTTGACATCTTTTAACCCAAAAGTGGTGAACCTCACGTACTTTTTCTATGAATAGTGTTACTTTTTAGGGTATGAGGCTCTAAAAAAATATAAAAATATCAAAAAATAAAAAATTTTACATTTTACAGCCTCCCATTAAGCTTGCCCTTAAAAATCTATTAACTTGAAGGGTATTTCAGTCTTTTCCCTGTTTTAATTAAAAAAAAAAACTAAAAAGAAAAAGAAAAATGTAAAATACCCAACACTAATCTAAACATTGTTCCCACCCCAAATCCCAAAACGACACCACCTCAATTCCAAACCCAAATCGGCAGCACCCCACTCCAAACCCAAATCGGTACCAGCCACCCCCACCGATGTCACCCCAAATCTGCCACTCCCTCACACTAACGTCACCATTAGCTGTGCATGCTGCGCTTGTTGCAATGCGTGCGTGGGTGCCTGTGTTTCCGTTTGTGCATTGGTGTGGGTGTAGGTGTGTGTGTTTTCTTGTGTGTGTTGGTGTGGGTGTGTTCTGTGAAGTAATGGGTGAAGAAAAATTTAGGCATAACAAATCATTTATATATTATAGTCTCATATGGTCTAATGTCCTGGAGTTGATAGATTACTTGTTTGGCAGCTTAGATCTTTTGGGTTTGCTGACACGAAGTATGTTGTTGTGCGTTGTGCGTTGTGTGTTGTGTGTTGTGTGTTGTTGGTGGTAGTGGGTGATGGGTTTTCTTTTCCTTTTTCTTTTTGTTTTCTTTTTTCACATTTAGATTTAAATGACTAAAATGCCCTTGAACAAAGGATTTAAAAGTCTGAAATACCCTTAAACTTAAGAGTTTAGTTAAGTCTATTTTTTTGGTCAAGAGTTAAGTCTATTAGATGACATGAAAAAATTTGGATAAATCAAAAAATACATGGGAAGTTTGGGATTTATAGTGAAACCCATGGGGGAATACGTATTTATCCCTTTTAGGCATTTCATCATCATGGTTCTTTTTCTTGACAGCTTTGAGATGGAAAGATATGTTTGCTATCTAGAACTGAAGCTTTGGTTTAATATATACATTGTATGCACAGTTTGTTTGAGTAAAGTTGAATATATTGGATATTTATGCTAATAAAGTATAGTTTAATAAATCTTAATGGTTATATATATATATATATATATATATATATAACTTGATAATTTGATTTGATAATATGCTTACTATTAAGTCAAAAAAATTAAAAATTATTTATTTATCGATAAATTGATATAGATATTAGTCCTACGCTTGCAACACAAAATTCCAAAGTTCAAGGTCGAAGAATAATCAAGGCTAATAAGAAATATATGAACTTGGCTAAAGCTCATAAACTTTCGAGTATTAGACAAGCTTAAGCAATTCCATACCCAAACTATTTGCTGCAGAGAGATTCTTTTGCAGCCTTAGTCACACTCAAGAATTACTGGAGTATTCTGCGAAGCTTACTTTTTTTTTTTTTTTTTTGAAACTGTGAAGCTTACTTAGATAGAAGAATTTTGCCCAGTCGAACTAGAGTCAATAATTCGTTTTTAATTTGAGGGTGTGTGAGATAAGGCGCATGGAATAACCAATAGACTGATCAAGATTAAAGACTTATCATTGGCCGAGACGAATTGATAAGATATATAAAAAATAATAAGGACGAAATTGAAAAATTTTAAACAATAGAGATGAAATTGAAAATTTTAAGGAAATAATAAGAATTAAATTGAAACATTTTAAATAATAAAAACTAAACTGAAATTTTTTACAAACAATAGGAACAAAATGTGAGATTTTTCCTTTCATTAATTGTATTTAAAATGGCAAAGAACGTCGTCTTAAAATTAAAATAGATCCGTCAGTTTTATTCCAGTATCATGACAGATTTGCATGTCTCCGTTGGTGGTGTTAAACGAGAGAGAATAATGTCAATGAACTTAGTTACGGGTCTACCTTTTTCCCTGTCCCTTTACTCCTTTGGACCACATGGCAAGATGTCCTTCTCTGTTCATTGTGACAATTTTAACCGCAGCACAGACCACTCAAAAGTCCCTTAGATACAACAACACCTTGGTCATTTTCATTCCACCGCGACTGACTTGCATGCACCACGAGAGATACTACCGAGAACTTACATTGTGGACATGATTTAGAAGACTGATTTTTACGTGCTATATCACCGTCCACATACCGCTCCCTTTTTTGCTTTTTTTAATAAAAAAAATAAAAATAAAAGTGAGGGATGCTCTTTTTTAGTATTAAATTTACAAAAATCAAATAAGTTTTGGATTGTGAACTTTTAATTATATTTCAATTTTGAAGATACCCTGATGAAAAAGAAAATGATGTATTTAGGATTATAATTTGATTAGGTGTCACCATTCACCAATTATACAATCGTAAAATCTCCAAGGAAAAGGTAACACATCATATAAGTTGTAGACGTATCAATTGGATCTCTAACAGACATATTTTTAAGATTGATTCACATCTCCTATTAAAAAATCCTATATTAATATATTCAATTGCATAAAGTCAGTTAACTAACCTCAATGTCTATAGTGTCTTGCTTTTGCCTTGCAATGAAATTTTTACTGCCTACTAGTTACTGCGACTATTATTCGCATTTTAACAAAATAATATGCTAATGGTAAATTATCTAAATTAAACATGGTTATATTCATTCCCTTGGAGTACTAATTTAATATGGGGAGCTAAAACTAGTTAAGCACCTCATTGATCAGCACCCACTATCATTCTTAACCACATGTCACCCACACAATAGCATTTTTTAAAGGATTGTGCACATAAATATGTAGGAACATATATAATATTATTTTAATGTAGTTCGACATAACTTATTCTACATCTACAAAGTATTACATTCTACAACTCAAAAGATTACACTCATGACTTTTACACACCGACTAGAGGTGTGACATATAATTTTGGTATAATAAAGTATGGTACACTTACTTTGCGGTGTGTAACACTTCCCACAAACTAGGTAGTTCTATTTATAGAATACAATTGCTAATCCCACTAGGATTAGGATTCTTATATTTTAAAATATTTAGGCACTGTTTAGCCTAGCTGTAAAATTTTATTTTTGAGTTGTACAACTTTCGTTAGAAGTGTTGTTGTATAAAAGTCATTGACTGTTTGACCTATGTTGGACAATGTTGGACTTTAAAAAATATGGTGGAGGTATATTTGAGAAAAAAAATTAACTTTTCGCATTATGTATGATGATTGGAGAAAATACAGTCTAAAGTGGAGATTTGTTGAATTAGTGGCCCATATTTATTAGTAGTGTTCAATGGGTCTGTAGGCTTAAACCTAAAAGATATAGGATTACCTATTAATATATCTCTTGTCCTTATATCAGGTGTAGTAAATATTGAGTGTATACATGAGAAAATTGGTGAGGCATTGTAAAAGAGTTTATCTTGTACTATTTCATCATCATATTGAAATTACTCTTCTACTACCCATGGACATAGACTTAGGCCGAATCACATAAATTTTGTGTCCGTTTAAATTTCTCGTTTATTATGCGTTATTACTCTGAATTATCCTAACAACATACTTAGGGGAAGTATTTCTCCTAGAAATTTGACATTTCGACACTTCTTATAAAATATATGACCTCACATATAGGGTTCATTTTTTATTTCATGGCTCAAAGGCCGAATTCTCAATATGAGAAATTTTCCATACTTGTATGCCCCAATAAAATTACTTCATCAGGTACTTTTTGACTCCATGAAGGTGTGTACTCATAAAGTATTCCTCCCACTTAATGCTCTTTGAATCAACCGACAAAATGTCAACATCGATGTTGGCTTCTCCTATCATCATCAGCAACTTCTCCGTGTTTGCATCATCAAAGCTGTGTAGAATAAGTATTTATTAATATGAAAATTCCTTCGAACAAGATAAATCAAATTTTAGAAATTTTATCTTTAAAAGTAAATATTGACAAGAAATACAGACTTACATTCCCTCAAAAAACACAAATGATTCGTAAACTTCTGCAAGACGCATAACATGATTCATACTTCGTTTGAGTTTGTTATGTTGCTCTGATAAAGCACATCATAATGAAGCTCCTGCTAGCTCAACTAAGCTCAAAGAAGCGTGTGAAGATTGTTAGAAAGTTAGTTGCTTAAGCACGTGAATGCACGTGATAAGTTGTACAGCTGTCATAAGCACTTGTATTGTAACATCAACTATATATATATAGCTCTTTGTGTACTGACTGAAATATATAATACTAATGCTCTTTTTCTCAAATTCTCTAAATCTCATCATGGTATCGAGAGCCATATAAGACCTCTGTCTTCTTCGATCCACAAACCTCCATTAAAGCACAACTTCATTTTTTTTTCTTCTGCAAATCAGCAATTTCGAACCTTTTTCATCATCTCTAATGGCGACAACTTCAACTTCTAGTTCTGATCTTCCGTTAAGACTGCGTCTTCTTATCCACAATCTGAACTCTCTTGTTTCGATAAAGTTGGACAACTCCAACTATATCTTATGGAAAGCGCAGTTGCAGGCAGTTCTTGAAGCTACACAGCTTCTAGATCATATTAATGGCACATTTCCGTGTCCACCGAAGCTTCTTGAGAGCGACAATGCTGAACTTGTTTCTAATCCAGCGTTTCTCTCATGGATTCAAGTTGATCAACATCTTCGCACATGTCTCTTCGCCTCTGTCACGCCACAGGTATTACCTCAATTACTACATTTGCGGACATTTCAGGCTGTGTGGAATGCTCTAGAAAAAGGTTCAGTTCGCTCTCTCGATCTCATATTCATCGACTTAAAATGAAACTATGTACTCTTTCGAAGACTTCACAATCGATGCAATCTTACCTTGATGAAGTCAAGATGATTACTGATAATTTGGCTAATGTCACTGAAACAAACAAAGAAGATGATTTGATTCTATATATTTTAAAAGGATTGCCTACAGAATATGATGCTTTTAAAGCTTCAATTAGAGTTCGATCAGATCCGATTTCAGTTGCTGAGCTCTCTAGCTTACTTCTCTCTGAAGAATTACACTTGTAGTTGTCTACTTCACTCAAAATCTCTAAGCCTATTACTACTGATTTTCACTCTGCCCTAATTGTTCAAAAGACTCCTACTCTGGCAATAATTAGTGAGATCGTGGTAGACAACAATCTCGTGGAGGAAGGAACAATCAAGGCTCTGGTAAAGGTGGTAACTTTGGTCGTGGATACCAAAATTCATCATCTCAAGCTCAGTCCAAAGGCTTCTCTGCTTCTGAAGGCCCTATTTTTTGCCAGATTTTTGGCAAGCCTAATCACTGTACGATTGATTGTTGGCACCGCCTTTACATCACTACCTATGCCAGTACTCAATCGAATAAGCAGGTAATGGCAGCTCAAAACTCTCAGTTTACTGGTACTGATGCTCTTTGGTTCTTGGATACAGGGGCCAACACTCATGTTACTACTGGTCTTTCTCAATTGGCCTATGCTCAACCATATGATGGCATGGATACAATCACTGTTGGCAATGGTCAGAAACTTCCTATTGCACACACTGGCCATGGTACTCTTTATACTCCTCATTCATCTTTTGCTCTTTCACAAGTATTCCATGTCCCTCAGATCTCCACTAATCTGCTATATGTTTATCAGCTTGCCAAAGACAATAATGCTACTTTGGTTTTTAACTCTAAACAGATTCTCATTTTTGATAATGTGACTCATCAGGTCAAGTTCCAGGGCCCCTGTAAAAGAGGCCTTTATCCCCTGCATTCTCAGCTCTGTCTACAAGCTATGAAGTGCACCAGTATATCTTCTCTTCCCACTTCTGATACTCTGTGGCATCTCAGGCTGGGGTACCCTTCTCGGCAAGCAGTTCAACCTCTTTATTCTATTTTACGTATTTTCCCTTCCAATAATAAGCTTGTCTGTGAACCTTGTATGGTTTCAAAGTCACATAGACTGCCTTTTACATTGTCACAAATTGAAAGCAGCAAACTATTTCAGCTTGTTCATGCAGATGTTTGGGGACCATCTGTTGTTGCTTCTTTTAATCATTTTTTATATTACTTGCCTTTTGTGGATGACTATAGTAGATATGCTTGGATTTATCCTTTGAAATCTAAAGGAAATTCCTATCATGCATTTTGTACCTTTACTGTTTTCATTAAAACTCAGTTTGATGTAACTATACAAATTTTTTTCACAGACAATGGTAGAGAATTTGTAAATCACAAATTTGGTGTCTATCTTCAATCCATGGGGACTTTGCATCATACTTTTTGTCCTTATACTTCTGAGTAGAATGATAGAGTATAGAGAAAACATATGCACTTGATAGAAACAATGCTCTCTTTTCTCCACCAAGCTCATCTGCCTTCTAGATTTTGGCTTGAAGCTCTAGCCACTGCAAATTTCCTCATTAATCGCATGTCGTACCATTACCTCCCTCTAGACCCTCTGATTCATCTGATATAGTCATTTCTAACAACTTTGCTCCAAGTCAGGTGTCTACTCCTTCTCTAACAACTATAATTTCATCTTCTGAGTCCTCAACTTCTTCCTTCTCATCTTATACCTCTTCTGCTCCTCTTGACAATGATCATCTACTTCCACAATCTGTTATTTTGCTTCCTCCTCAAATGCTCCCCCTCAACCTTGTCATCCTATAGTTACAAGGTCACAAACAGGCTTATTGAAACCTAAACTTTTCTCAGTTGCTGCACTCCTTCAACCACCACCTGAAATAGAACCAACCACTTATAAAAAAATAGTCAATCTCCCTACTGGGTTAAAGCCATGAATGAAGAGTACCATGCCTTGCTAAAGCAACATACCTGGACTCTTGTACCTTTGCCATCAAATAGACAACCTATTGGTTGTCGTTTGTTTTTCAAAGTCAAGAGAAATGCAGATGAAAGCATTGCTAAACACAAAGCTCGACTTGTCGCAAAGGGCTATCATCAGGAGTATGGGTTGGATTATGGAGAAACGTTTAGTCCAATTGTGAAGGCACAAACGGTTCGCATTGTTCTTTCTTTGGCACTGCAATCTAGCTAGGAACTCAGGCAATTAGATGTGTCAAATGCTTTCCTCCATGGACTTTTTCAAGAAGAGGTTTACATGGTCCAACCTCAGGGTTTTGAACATCCTCAACTACCTCACCATGTTTGCAAACTCCACAAATCATTGCATGGCCTTAAACAGGCTCCAAGAGCCTGGTACCAACTATTGCATGCTCAGCATTCACTCTTATTGTTCTTGTATATGTTGATGACCTTGTCATCACTGGCAGTGACAACAAGGCTATTGCTTCACTGATTCAAGCAATATGCTCTAGATTCGCCATGAAGGATCTAGGCAAACTTTCTTATTTTCTGGGTTTAGAGGTAGAATACAATTCAACTGGTCTGTTATTGCATCAGACCAAATATGCTATGGATTTGCTTAATAAAGCTGGAATAACAAACTGTAAGTCTAGCTCAACCCCTGCTACAGTTACTACCTCTAATACATCTTCAGCTGCACAACCTTATTCATCTCCTACTCAATTTCGTAGCTTAGTAGGACCATTGCAGTATTTAACAATAACACGACCCGATCTTCAATACTCTATTAACTCTATTTGTCAGAAAATGCATAGCCCAACTCAGGCTGATTTCTCTGCACTCAAACGCATTTTGAGATATGTACAGGGCACTCTTGGTCATGGCCTTCAATTTCAGTCCAGTCCACGTCAGTTACATGCATTTTCTGACTCTGATTGGGCTTCGGATCCCCAAACATGTAGGTCTACCACATGGTTTTGTATTTTTCTTAGCAAGAATTTAATCTCTTGGTGTTCAAAACGCCAGCCCACTGTTCATCGATCTTCAACCGAACCGAATATCGAGCTATGGCTTTCACTGCGGCTGAGTTAAAGTGGCTATCTTATGTCCTGAAAGACTTATCCATTTCATCACCTTGTCCCACTCTTTGGTGTGATAATGCCTCTGCCTTAGCTTTGGCTGTTAATCCTGTATTTCACATTCGCATAAAACATATCGAGCTCGATTACCATTTTGTTTGTGAGCAGGTTTTATGTTGTCAGCTCAAGGTTTCACATGTCCTTTCTTCAGCTCAAGTTGCTGATCTCTTTACAAAGCCTCTTGCTGCAACCTTATTTATTCAGCTTCGTGCCGAGCTTCCCCTTACTAACTCAAGGCTCAGCTTGAGGGGGCATGATAAAGCACAGCATAATGAAGAACCTGCTAGCTCAACTAAGCTCAAAGAAAAGTGTAAAGATTGTTAGGAAGTTAGTTGCTCAAGAACGTGAATGCACGTGATAAGTTGTACAGCTGTCATAAGCACTTGTATTGTAACATCTGCTATATATATATAGTTCTTTGTGTACTGACTGAAATATATAATACTAATGCTCTTTTTCTCAAATTCTCTAAATCTCATCATGCTCTTCAAAATGTCGACAAGATACCATATTCACCAACTTTGATACCTATAAGAAAATTAAAATAAATATGTAAATCATTGTGCCTACAACTACAAAGTGCAAGTTATTCCAAAAAACACGGTGAAACTTTCAAAACGATGTATATGTACTTGTATCTTGTAATGTTTGATCTTTGTTGTAGGGAGAAGTAATTTGAGACTATCTATTTATTACAAGTATACCAACAAAAGAAAAAGGAGAAAAAGATGTACAAATCATTTATTCAAAATGATTTTCGTGGACATAGAAATTTTACGTAGAAAATACTTACATAGTAAAGGCGTATATTACAAAGCCCATTATCAATAAGAAACTAAAAGACAAATATGGCTCCTAAGACTCTGCTATTAATCAAATTTATTTACATTTTGGATATACCTCGTATAAAAGCAATGGCGGATGTGTTTGCAGCACCTACTAGCCCCAAAAAAGTTAAAAATTCAATGTACTTTTTAAAAAAAGTAAATATGTATATATTTTTAGTTAAAAAATGTATATAAAAATTATAAATTTTAGTTCTTATTTAGAAAAATCCTAAATCCTACTCTGTATAAAAGAATAAGAACTATTTAGTGGACATGTTGGTGATGAAAAGACTAATTTGGATCATGTATGACATACAATCCAAATAAATAGACATGATTGAGGTTGGAAAGTTTAATATTACTTTGTGATGAAAGAGAAAGTTTGGTATTATGACAACTGACCTTCATTAGTGGTAGAAGACGAACCATGAAATGTTTGCGAAAACTAGCCATGGTTCTTAGGCAGTGATTGGTATGTGAAAATAAGTTGAGAATGGAATGACATTCTCAATTTTATTTTAATTCTCATGTTTGGTATGAGGGAATGGATTTAGGAATCTCATTCCAAAGGGAATTTCATTCTCACATACATGGAAATATCAATTCCAGACCAAATACATGAGAATAGCCCATTCTCATGTGTTTGAGAATAAACTTGACTATCATACCCTTATATAGCATAACTTTTGTAAATAATTTATTTTACAATAATAATAATAATTAAAAAATATAATAATAATTATTATAAAAATGATAATTATTATTATTATGAAAATAAAAATAAAAACAAAAATAAAAACAAAATAATAAAATAATAATAAAAACAAAAATAAAAAACAATAATAGTAGTTAAATAATAATAATAATAAAAACAATAATAAAAAAATAATATAATATTATTATGTAAATAATAATTATTATTAAAAAAATAAAAATAAAAATGATAATAATAATAATAAATAAAAATAATAAAATAATAATAAAAACAAAAATAAAAAATAATAATAGTTATTAAAATAATAATAAAAATACTTATAATAATAATAAAGAAAAATAAAAAAGAAAAAATAAAAATAATAATGATAAAATAATAATAACAATAATAATAATAATAATAATAATAATAATAATAATAATAATAATAATAATAATAATTGTTGTTGTTGTTGATATTATTTTTATTTTGTTAATATTATTATTATTATTTAATATTTAATATTTATTATTTTATTTTGTTATTATTATTATTATTTATGTTTATATTATTTATGGTTATGCTTATATTTATTTTTATTTTTAATGTTATAATAATAAAAGGGAAATTTTGTCATATTATACAAGTCATTCACATTACTACTTTTAATTCCTAGAGCATACCAAACATATCATTCTCATTCCCAACTTCATTTCATTCTCACTTTCATTCTATTCATTGGTTCATTCCATTCCTGCCCAAATTCATTCCAATATACCAATCGCTACCTTAATATTTTAAATATCATGACTTTCACTGGTTTTCCACTAGCATTGGTCCATGGACTTTTTGTGAAATAATTGAAGGCAAATTTGTAAAGGTCAGCATAAGTTAGAGGATTCCTTCGAGAACCAATATGATAAATGAGCGGTTGGGGTAGTTGATGTGCATGTGCGACCATTATAGCAAGAATAAAATCCACTACCGTATCACCTGGTATCTGTAAGGAATTCTAATAATTCAAATATGTACTCTTCAAAAGTTCTTCAAATGAAGATACATTTATAGTTTGCAACAAATATTGAATGTTAGTCATAAAATATCCAAAATCTGAAAATTTATAGGCAATAAAGTAAGTGAGGAAGGGAATAAAATTAAATTAAAGAAACAAATAGATTAATTGATCAGTAATATTGATATCATTATGCAGATTCACCGCATCAATTATTAACTCTGGATCACCAAGCATGACCTTCAATTTTCCTTCACCATAAGCAATGAAAAAGCCATCCATAGTTCTGTCATGGCAAGGTTTCATAGAACACAAATATACGTCACCAAATTTCTTTGCTTATTAATTAGAAGGGTAAAACACCAAATAGTCACTAAAGTTTATCACTTTTTTTATAGCCAAGTAAATAAATACATAAATAAACTGACGGAACGAGTTCTGTTTGAATTTACATTCTCAACTAGTTAATTGCATAAACAACCGTCATATTTCCTACTTTTTTAAGTACCAAGGATTCTAATTATACGGAAATGTTTTAAAAAAATTATAACTAAACTTTATAACGTCTAGATGTAATGCTTTTAAAATTTTTTAAAATCTATATATTTAGTTTTGTTTAAAACATGGTTTGGGATTATTTGGATAATATAATCTTGCCACAAAATGAATAAATTTGTAAATCTAGTTTTTCACTCTTTCATAGGTGGCTGATACCCTATCTCTAAACTATTGAGCATCAAAATTCCGCATTAGGTCCAAATGTGAAATACCTAAAAATGAGGTTCAAAGATAATAATAGGTCGGTTACATATGAATCTTGATTTTTTATTAATCAGTTTCGAGCAGGCACATTTTTAAAAATTTACCTTCTATTACTACAAATCCTTTAATCGCTCAATTTTGTTGATCTAAATCACCAATCAAACTTTGCATTATCGCAAGCATTTTGACCAATTTTGACCTTAAAACTAAAGGTAAATCTCGTCAAAGACTACTAAACATGTATAATGTTTCAAATCATTCTCTAAATTTGTTTTGTTTCAAATTACCAACTAAACTCCCCTTACTAAACTTCCACCTGTTTGTAATAAGTTATTCCATTTATTTTCTAAGTCAATACTAAATAGTTTTAGAGTTTGACCTTTAATCATTTTGATGTGTAAATGACATTTATTCCATTGTATTAATCTTACTGAACAAAATAACTTATTTAAAATAATTAAAAGTTTAGTAGGCTATTTGCAACTTGATACATGTTTAATGGCTTTTGGAGTATTTAATCCTTAAACTAATGGTTTAAAGCCACGCTGCGGGTCAGTCGGGTCAGTTTCAGGAGTAAAATTGACATTTGATTGTTTCCACATAGGTCACAAAATACTACCCACCATTCCCATCGTACTAAACATACACATTCAATCCATTATCACCACATTTACCACTATTATTAGCCAACACCTTAGTATTAAGAAGTACGAGATTTCATTCTAAAACTAATTGGTGTTAAGTGAAGTACTCTAAGATCTTATAAGGTAATCTTGAAGTTTTTTAATTTTTCGATATAGGACAAGTGTATATTTTAACATTCTCCTCACGTGTGACCTGATTTGAGAGAGGTCATATGTGAAAAATACACATGGAAGTTTAAACGCACATAGGACATATAAAGAAGATTGAATACAAGTGTGACCTAATTTTGAGATAAGTCACACATGCACACGCATAGAAAATAACACACACAGAAGAAGATTGAATACACGTGAAAGATTGAACATACATGGAACACACGCAGAAGATGAACAAGATTGAACCAATGGTCTAGCTCTAATACCATATTAAGAAACTTGAAGTTTTATCCCAAAACCAATTGATTTTAAGTGAAGTAGCTCAGGTTCTTATACTGTATTAGAATTTGAATAATGTGGTGAATTTTATAGATATAGTACTAGAACATCTTTAAATTAAAAGTCAAAAAATTATTAATCTCTTTCAAATAATAAAATTATTTGATCCCGACTTGGGCAAATTTACAAAATTAATAGTCTTTGTATAATTATAAAATAAAATATTTTAAATATTTTATTTGTATCTTATAGATCCCAAATATTTATAAATTAATAATTAACTAAAAAGTGCATACATTTTTATCATGATTGTTCACTAGACAATTAAAATTTTCTCTTTACCACATTTTTTACATTTTTTACTTTTAAATTTTTAGAACCTTATTCTGCTAAATTTTAGACAAGCTACCCTTGACTAAGTTGCAAATCATATTTTTTCAAAACCTATTACTACAATTCTAATTGCATGCATGATGGATGTTCTTTGTTATGCTCATATAATTCTTTACACATTTCATCCGTTGTGGTTCTTTTCTCTTGACACTTTGAGATGAGAAGCCATTTTTGCTATTTAGAAACTGATGATACCACAAATAATAAGAGATTGTGTTGGGTTAAATAGTGTTTGATTCAATAAATTGTATAACCTCTTTAAATTAATTGTCTTGGAACCACTTAACTTCTCTTAATTTAGCTAAATATTAATTTATTGATAAATTAATAATTATTAATTTACATAGATACTTTTATTTTTTTAAATGGTAAAATATTATCATTTCAACTAACCAAGTTAAGACTTAACATACTCTAAGATTAAAAATACTATCTCTATACGTATTTCACCAATTAAGAGTTCATTAACAATTAACATAAAGATCCAATTTGAAGAAATTATTAAAGAGAAAATTGGGAGTCACGTTTGCGAGATTTTAGTATTAAATATACAAAAATCAAATAAGTTTTGGATTGTGAATTTTTAATTGTATTTCAATTTTGAAGATAGCCTGATGAAAAAAATGATGTATTTACGATTATAATTTGATTAGGTGTTACCATTCACCAATTACAAAATCGTAAAATCTCTAAGTAATTAAAAGGTAACACATCATATAAGTTGTAGACGTATCAATTGGATCACTACAAAAAGAACTGGATTCTGCGACGGACCGTCGCCAAACCATTGCAGATATGGCGACGGTACAGTGAAGGGAAAGGTTGACGCCAGTTTTGTGACGGAACAGTGACGGCACAGTGTCAGACAAAAACACTCGTCACCATACCGTCACTAACAGTGACGGCTTTGTTAGCCGTCTCTAATTCGGTGACGACCAAGCTATGACCGTCACTAATTTTGTGACGGCTTAGTGACAAGTTTCTCCGATTTCGATATATGGAGACGGCACGGTGACGGTATGGTGATAGTCCGTCACCGTGCCGTCACCAAAAAGGGTGCCGACTAAATTTTATATTATTTTTTTTAACGAACAAGGCCTTCAAACACTGAGTAACAACGATGTGTTACAATTTTTTCAGAAGCAGTACCAGTTCACTCAAAAATTGTTTACTTGAAGTACTGACATTATTTGAGGTAGAAATAAAATACTATGTTTGTGTAGATATTAACTACAATATGAGAGAAATTTGATAATATAATTTGCAATCGACAAGATTTTATTTCATAACATTCGATAACTAAGGATTATATTAACAGACGGTTAACTTTAGTCATCACTATACAAAAGTCCTTAACAAGATACACACACATATCCATATAATATATTACATATCATTAAATTTAACTACCAATTTTTTACATAATTTTCACTCGAATAACTTCGGCAGAAGGATGCGATACATTTGATCCACAGACCTTTGATGGTGTTGAGCCATCAAAATGTAACCATCTTCTTTTGGTGGTTCGTTTAGATCAAATCGACCTTCAACTCTGCTACTGCTTGCCTTCGATGGAGCAAATTTTTTTGTGTGTTCCTCTTTTTTAATGGTAACCCACTGACCTTGAACTTCCTTACTCAACGTTTATAAGATGTTGATGCACCGAGGTTAAGCTTATGTAAAGATCGAAAACAACAAGCGGGATTGTTGATTCTTTATATAGAACTGAAAGTGATAAAAATTTGGCGACGGCACGGTTAGGGGTCTTCTCCAAATTATTGGTGTCAAATTCACGTAAGTGTCCAAACATTGACGACGGTAGGGTGAGGGCACGGTGAGAGAGTATTCACCAAATTATTAGAGCCATTCATGTGATTGTCTAAATTAGAGACGGGAAACTATGCCCATCTCCAATGGCGACGGGTAATTTCCCATCTCATCTCCACCAAGAGGCCCACATGGTGGGCCTCTTTTATTGGGGGCGGGAATCAGCCCGTCTCCCTAATAGAGATGGGCTGATGCCCATCGCCATTTTGGAGACGAGCTGATGCCCGTCTCTATGTTGGAGACGGGCCGCATCCTGTCTCCATGTTGGAGATGAGTAGACGTTTGTTACCATTTTGGAGACGGGCACCAGCCCGTCTCCAAAAAGAGGCCCGTGGGCCTCTTTTAGTAGGGATGGGTATCAGCCCTTCTCCATATTTTTGGAGACGGACTGTTGTTGGAGACAAGCGACTACCCGTCTCCACAAAGAAGCCTACATCTTTTATTGGAGACGGGCATCTCTATGTTGGAGACGGGCAGCTACCCGTCTCCATAAAGAGGCCCAGGATGTGGGCCTCTTTTAATTAGGCGACGACCCTGGTTCATACCCGGCCGTCGCCCAATTAAATTGAAATAACAGAGGGCAGAAGCTCGGCCCTCTGTTATTTCGTTTTTCAGTTTTTCAAAACAAAAAACCTTACCCCCACCCACCCCTCACCCCACCCCCCACCCAATCCACGCGCCCCCCACCTTCCCACCCCTCTATAGACCCTTTACCACCATTTTATTTGAGGTAATGATGTCTGTTTTTTTTTGTTATTTATATATGTGATATATATATATATATATATATATATATATATATATATATATATATATATATATATATATATATATGAATGTATATGTAAATGTATGTATATATATGTATAGATCTAGCTAACTCCACCACCCCTATGAAGCTATAGACCCTCTCAACACATTATCCTCTCCCTGACTTCACAAATAATTTGTTTTTGTGAGGTTATATATATATGTATGTACA
Source organism: Ehretia macrophylla (assembly GCA_037974665.1). Taxonomy (NCBI): domain Eukaryota; kingdom Viridiplantae; phylum Streptophyta; class Magnoliopsida; order Boraginales; family Ehretiaceae; genus Ehretia; species Ehretia macrophylla. Next base: position 28,401,575 of record CM075778.1, on the reverse strand, counting down.
TCTATATGTATAATCTATGTATATATTATAAATTTTTTTGTTGTTATGAAGATATTAATTAATAATGCACCTAATCTAAATATGTTAATTTAGTTTTTTTTTGTATTTTTGGATTTTTTTTTACTGTTGGATTTTGTTTTTTATTTTTTTAATCTATTTTTCTTGTTATAATTTCTTTTTTTTTAAATTGTGTTATTTTAAACATATTTAGGTTATTTTTATTTTATTTTTTGATTTTTTATTTTATTTTGGGAATTTTTGTTTTTTAATTTTTGGATTTTTTTATAATTTTTGTTTTTTTTATCTATACTTTTTTTTGTTATAATTTTTTTTATTTGTGTTATTTTTAACATCTTTAGGTTATTTGTTTTTTATTTTTGAATTTTTTATTTTTATTTTTATTTTCGAATATATTTATTTTCATTTTTTATTTACCTATTCTTTGTTTTTTGTTATAATTTCTTTTTTTGAATTGTTTTTTTTTTACATATTTAGGTGATATTTTTTTAATTTCTGATTTTTTTTCCCGGAATTTTTGTTTTGTTTTTTTTGTTGTTGTTGATTTCAAATTCGGATAATCGTAAACTATAAAATTATAAATATAATGTTTCGTTTTTGCCCGTGTCAACTATTAAAATATTTTATTTGATTATTCTAACCTCATATTTGTCGAGCTGTGACATATTTATGTTGTGTAACCTTGTACATTGTACTTTGGACTATTTTGCGTAGTTCATTATACTATAAATGGAGTTGTGTGAATGTCTTTGAGTAATGTTTATCAGATTATTCACGGTACAGAAGAGACTCTATCCGTTTTATTCACCATCTACAAAGTATTATATTTTGCACATAAATATATAGGAACATAATATTATTTTAATGTAATACGACATAACTTATTCTCCATCTACAAAGTATTATATTTTGCTACTCAAAAGATTACACTCATGACTTTTACACACCGACTAGAGGTATGACATATAATTTTGGTATAACTAAATATGGTACACTTACCTTGTGGTGTGTGACACTTCCCACAAACTAGGTAGTTCTATTTATAGAACACAATTGCAAGATTCTTACATTTTAAAATATTTAGGCTCTGTTTGGCCTAATTGTGAAATTTTAGTTTTTGAATTGCAGAACTTTTGTTAGAAGTGTTGGTGGATAAAAGTCATTGACTGTTTGTCCTATGTTGGACAATGTTGGACAATGTTGGACTTTAAAAAATATGGTGGAGTATATTTGAGAAAAAAATAACTTTCTGCATTATGGATGATGATTGGAGCAAATACGGTCTAAGGTGGAGATTTGTTGAATTAGTGGGCCGTATTTATTAGTAGTGTTCAATGGGCATGTAGGCCTATAACCTAGAAGAGATAGGATTACCTATAAATATATCTTTTGTCCTTATATCAGGTATAATAAATATTGATTGCATATACGAGAAAATTGGTGAGGCATTGTAAGAGGGTTTCTCTTGTACTATTTTATTATCATAGTGAAATTATTCTCCTACTACCCGTGGATGTAAGCTTAAGCCGAACCACATAAAATCTGTGTCCGTTTAAATTTCTCCTTTATTATGCATTATTACTCTGAATTATCCTAACAACATACTTAGGGAAGGTGCTTCTCCCCGAAATTTGACATTTTGACACTTCTCACAAAATATATAACCTTACATATAGGGTTCACTTTTTATTTTATAGCTAAAAGCCAAATTTCGAATATCAGAAATTTTCCAATCATGTATGGCTCAATAAAATTACTTCATCAGGTACTTTTTGACTCCATGAAGGTGTGTACTCATAAAGTATTCCTCCCACTTAATGCTCTTTGAATCAACCGACAAAATGTCAACATCGATGTTGGCTTCTTTTATCATCATTAGCAACTTTTCGGTGTTCGCATCATCAAATCTGTGTAAAATAAGTATTTATTAATATGAAAATTCATTTGAACAAGATAAATCAAATTGTAGAAATTTTATCTTTAAAAGTAAATATTGACAAGATATATAGACTTACATTCCCTTGAAAAACACAAATGATTCGTAAACTTCTGCAAGACGCATAACATGATTCATACTTCGCTTGAGTTTGTTATGTTGGTCTTCAAAATGTCGACAAAATACCATATTTACCAACTTTGATACCTATATGGAAATTAAAATAATTGTGTAAATCATTGTGCCTATAACTACAAAGTGCAAGTAATTAATTCCAAAAAACACGGTGAAACTTTCAAAACAATGTATGTGTACTTGTATCTTGTAATGTTTGATCTTTGTTGTAGGGAGATGTAATTTGAGACTATCTATTTATTACTAGTATGCCAACAAAAGAAAAAGGAGAAAAAGATGTACAAATCATTTATTCGAAATGATTTTCGTGGACATTGAAATTTTATGTAGAAAATACTTACATAGTAAAGGCATATATTACAAAACCCATTATCAATAAGAAACTAAAAGACAAATATGGCTCCTAAGACTCTGCTATTAATCAAATTTATTTACATTTTAGATATACCTCATATAAAAGCAATGCCGAATGTGTTTGCATTCCCCACTAGCCCAAAAAAAGTTAGAAATTCAAAAGTAATTATGTATATATTTTTAGTTTAAAAAAATGAATCAGCTCTCCTTTTATCTTCATCTTATTTGGTATTCCCTTTATTTACTCGTCTATTAACTCTGTTAATTCTTGTTTTTGTTATGGCTATCATTATCTGTACTTCCCTGGGTTGTTTTTAGTATCAGAGCCAGAGCAACTATTAGGTTAGTCTTAAGCAACATACCTGTATCGACAACTTACCTTCAACTACGAAGACAGGGTAGGGAGCGAGTAAGACCTGCGGAAGGGCAGTAGACTCCAGGAGTCCCTTGAGGTAGTTTCGAAGATAGTAAGTCGGTTCGCAGATTGTAAGGTTAAGACTAGTCAACATAGTTGTAATGGCTTCTAGTAGCATTAATACTTCAGTAAGATCAGATAATAATATCATAGCTAAAACAGAACAGACATGGACAGTAGGAGAGTTAAGTAATCGGAAACCTCCTAAGATGAACATGGATGAGATTTACCAGAAAAGTCGTTTTGACTTTAAATCTCTTATTACCATTAGATGTAAGGAAGAAGTAGTGCCATTAACCAGTGATCAACAGAGCATCAGATTGTTCTCCCAGAAGTCACTAGACAAAGCCATTAGAAACGGCTATAGGTTTCTACATATTGGACATGTGCAAGTCGCACTTAAGCCTTTAATCAGAGAAGGACTAGATACCAGTGTATATCTAGCTCTTAGAGACTGTAGGTTACTCAGATACAATGATTCACTACTAGGTTTAGTAGAAACGAGTCTTTGTAATGGACCTATTTTCTTTAATTGCTTTCCAGATCATACCATATCGCTTATATGTCCGCATGTCATGAAAGCTTTACAGTTAGATATTAAGACATATAATTATTATGTTGATTGTGGTACACATGCATATGAAGTTATTTATCGTCTTAATTATAAATTAATGACTATGGGATTATATCCTAGATCTATAACCAGAAAACGTCCTAAAGGTGAAACTATCCTTTAGAACATGGACAGAAATAGATCAATAGTCAATATACCCAGAACCATTAAGTGGAATGAAGTTTCATTTCCAGAAAGGTGGGATATTGAGAATACCACCAAACCAATTGTTCAGGACCAAAACGTCCAGAACTCCAGAATAGAACAGATCATCCAGTATGATGATGGTACTATTTCCATTAAGATAGATAGAAGAAATAAGGAACCAGTTCTATCCCGATCAGTTTCCAATTTCTCTAGGATCAGTATTTCTGACCCTACTCCAGGCTTTGTTGACTTACCATCAACAAGCAGATTCCAGACTCAATCTGTTCCAATAGGAATTAAGATTGAAGAACAGACTGCTCGTCCAGTCTATCCAGAATTTGAACCAACAGATACATCATCTGTTGACTTCAACCCTTCAGCCTCAGACTTTGGAGTCAATGTACTGTCTGAAGTCTTTGAAAGAGATGTTCAAGGTTTGAAAGAAGAATTTCTTTCAGATGAAAACAAACAGATTAGAGAATGGTATTTTGAGAACCATAACAATGAACAATTAGCAGATTTAAAAAGCCAATGGCTTCAATATTTGCAACTTGTTAGGTTAAATGTACCATTTTTCATGTGGTTTAAACACAGAAATAAACCAATGAACATTAATGTTCTTACTGCAAGAACAAGAAAATGGAATTTACCTAATTCCACAACAGTTATTGATGCGGAGCACCCTCCGTTTCAACATACACAGATCCCTACAAAAGAAGGGACTATAGATCTCAAACCAGTTGTTCTTTCAGAACAACCAGAACTAAAAGACATAGCCCAACAAAATAATTGGACTAATCTTTTAGTAGTCACATTGCAAAAACAGATTCAGAATATCGAAGATATTCTTAAAAAATAGAATACAATAACTCCAGTTAAAACTATTGAATCAAAACAGAAGTCAACTGAACAGACCACTGTTTCATTGACAAAAACATTTGATTCACTTAAGTTAACCAATACAAAGGTTAAACCAGATTCTCCGATCAAGGTTTTACCTTTTAAAATATCAAAATATATTCCAAAATTGGAATCTAAAGAAGAGAAGAATACCAAACTTTTCCAGGAACAGATTTACAGAACCAAGAAATTAGAACCTTCATCCAGCCAATTGGCTCTTCAAACATTAAAACAGTCAGACAGTAATTCTGATTGTGAATCCTCATCTTCACAGAATTCCGGGAGGGATAAAGCTATCCATATTAATAGAATTTCTTTTCCACACACAAAGAATTTCTATCCCAGACCTTCACCTCCAAATCTTCAAATTGAAGAAGCTCATTCCCAGAGATCATTCTCAGGATCTCAAATCTATGAATGGAATATAAATGGAATGTCAGAATATCAGATTCTCAATGTTACCAAACAGATGATCATTATCGGTAACATCTACAAACAAGCTGTTTCTGAGAGAGCAGCAACCAGAAATATCATTCTTGGCTTCAATGGTCAGCTCAAAGGATGGTGGGATGACCACCTCAGTGATGCTACCAAAGAAGGCATTCTTAACACGGTGAAAACCAATGAGAATGGTGAACCCGTTCTTAATCAACAAGGACAGACAGAGTCATGTGCTCTATCAGCCTTAGTTTTCGATATCACCTACCATTTCATAGGTGATCCCACAGTATACCAAGAAAGAACATCTAAAATCCTTCAGAACCTCAGATGTCGTACACTCCAAGACTTTCGATGGTATAAGGATGTCTTTCTCAGTAAATTATACCAAAGATCTGACAACAACACCAGTTATTGGAAAGAAAGATTCATTTGTGGTCTTCCAAAGTTGTTTGCTCAGCAAGTGAGAGAATATCTTTCGCTTGATTATCCAGGTTTAGACTATGATCTTATGACGTATGGAGATATCATATCCCATATTAATAAGACTGCTTTGAAGATTTGCACTGATCTTCGTTTTAAAGCACAATTAAAGAAACAGTCTAACAGAAAAGAATTAGGAAATTGGTGTGAACAGTATGGTATGGAAAGTTTCAAACCACCCCATATTCAGAAAACACATAAATTCAGAATTTTCTCCAGAAAATACAAGAATCACTTCAAGTCCATTGAACAGAAGTATAAACAAAAGTATGGCAACAAAACATAACCCCGTAAGAAGAAACATTATTAGAAGTTTCCACAAAGAAATTGGAAACCAAAACATAATAAAGAACAGAAAGCCACAGGATGCTTCAAATGTGGTAAAACAGGACACTTTGCAAGAGATTGCAAAATCAGATCACTAATTCAATCATTAGAATTAGATGAAGCTACAAAGAGTAAAATACTCCAATCCATAAATGATCTTGAATCATCATCCAGCTCTTCTTCAGATTACTCTGATGAAGAAAATATTAATCAGATTGGAACAGACAACTACTATTCCAGTAGTTCTTCCAACTCCATGCAAGAATGTGCTTGTCCTAGCAAATGAGCATGTTTCCGTCAGAAAGGAATAAATGGCCTTATAGACACTCATGGTCTTATGATTGATATGATCTGTAAGATCAATGATCCAGAAGAAAAGCAAGCTTATCTTCTCAGACTCAAAGACATTATGGATCAGAAAGAGGAAAGTAAACCTTCAACCATACCTATCCAGAATAACATCAAGAATACGAATTATTCTGATGTCCTCAGTTATTTTCAGAAGAGAAAAACCCAACCAGTGGGAATCTCTGATCTCCAACATGAGATTAAACTGTTAAAAATAGAAATTCAGCAACTCAGACAAGAGTATAGGCAAGAGATTTGTGATCTCAGATTAGATCATGAACATCTCCAACAGGATGTCCAAATCTTACAAATAGAATCCCTAGAACGTCAAGAACATCTTTCTCAGAATGGTGAACTTGATAAACAGACTCAGATTGCTATTGGCAAACTGACAGAAGGAGCTAGCACTTCCAAACCCACAGAGGATTACCTCAATCTTCTCAACAGAATCACATATCAGAAATGGTATGTCCAGTTAACCATCAAGGTTAATGATTTCAGATCTGAAACCATTGCCTTATTAGACTAAGGAGCAGATATGAACTGCATCCAAGAAGGTCTCATTCCTTCTCGATACTTCGAGAAAACCAAAGAGAAGCTTTCTACGGCTGACTCTACCAGACTTCATATTTAATACAAATTACCTAATGCACATGTGTGTAACCAAGGTATTGGTTTTCCTACCAGTTTTGTCCTTGTAAAACAGTTAAACTCCCAAGTCATTCTCGGGAACCCATTCCTTCAACAGTTATTCCCAATGACTGTTATAGAACAGGGTATATCTACCAATGTGTTAGGTAAACCTATCCTTTTTGAGTTTTATTTCCCTTCACAATGAAGAGATATTAACTCAATTCAACAGAAAGAAAACCAAATTAGTTTTCTTCAACAAGATATCAAGAGTCTCAGAATTAATAAACAGATTGCTAAACAGCAAAAGTCCATCAATGAATTCCAGACCAAACTTGAAAAAAAAGTTTGTTCAGAACTTCCTACAGCCTTTTGGGCTCGTAAGAAACATTCTATCTCTCTCCCTTATGAGAAGGACTTTTTAGAACAGAATATTCCTACTAGGGCTAGACCCATCTAGATGAACCAGGAATATCTTTCTCTTTGTAAGAAAGAAATCCAGAGTTTATTAGATAAAAAGCTTATCTGACCCAGCAAAAGTTCATGGTCGTGTGCAGCCTTTTATGTTAATAAACATGCAGAACAGGAACGAGGAGTCCCTCGTTTAGTCATCAATTATAAGCCCTTAAACAAGGTCTTACAATGGATCAGATATCCATTACCAAACAAGAATGATCTCCTCAAGAGATTAAACCAGGCCCATGTCTTCAGTAAATTCGACATGAAATCAGGATTTTGGCATATCCAAGTCATCGAATCAGAAAGGTACAAAACTGCATTCACCGTTCCATTTGGACAATATGAGTGGAATGTCATGCCTTTTGGGCTTAAGAATGCACCTTTAGAATTCCAGAACATCATGAACCAGATTTTTAATCAGTTCACAGATTTCATGATTGTTTACATTGATGATGTTTTAGTCTTCAGTAATGACATTCATCAGCATTGGAAACATTTGCATATTTTCTTTAAAGTTATCAAAGAAAATGGTCTTGTAGTTTCTGCACCCAAGATTAGACTTTTTCAGACAAAAATCAGATTTCTTGGAAACATGATTTCCTTCGGGAAAATCACACCTATCCAAAGAACCCTTGATTTTGCAGAGAAATTCCCAGATATCCTGCGTGAGAAAACACAGTTGCAAAGATTTTTAGGATCTTTAAACTATGTTGCAGATTTTTATCCTGGCATTCACCATTTATGTAAACCTCTTTTTGAACGTCTTAAAAAGAATCCTCCAGCATGGTCTGATGTCCATACCGAAGCTGTCCAGGAAATTAAGTGTCAAGTTAGAGTATTACCAGTCTTGACTTTATGTCAACCAGACACCCCAAAGATAGTTCAGACAAATGCTTCTGAATTAGGATTTGGTGGTATTTTACTACAGATTTTAGAAGGAAAAGAACACATTGTTCGTTTTCATTCAGGAACATGGGATAAAGCCCAACATAACTATTCAATAGTTAAAAAAGAAATTTTGTCCATTGTAAAATGCATATCAAAATTTCAGGATGATTTGTTGAATCAGAAATTCTTAGTTCGTGTTGACTGCAAGTCAGCCAAGGATGTACTTACTAAGGATGTTAAGAATATAGCATCTAAACAGATATTTTCCAGATGGCAGGCAATCCTGTCAATCTTTGATTTTGATATTCAGTATATCAAGGGAAAGGATAATTTCATCCCTGATTTCCTGACCAGAGAATTCTTAACGGGCCACGTGCTTATCACATAGGATTCCTCCAGGAATACCTTTTCATTTTGTTGTTTTTCAGAATCACAGAAGCGGACACCAAAAATCCAATTAATGGGTTTAGATGGATTGTTTCAAGTCCACCGCAATTAAGTAGATTGAAACACATATTTTAGACCCAGAACCAGAATTGATAATTGTTTCAATTCCGTAATTCTTTCTATATATTGTTGCTAACTTTTTGCAGGAATCATTCACCTCCTGACCTTAGTAACAATGGCACCCAAGAAAGATAAAGGCAAAGCAAAAGCATTCTACCTCAGTTCCTATGCTCAGAAAGCTAGCACGCCAACAGCTACTCCAGCTCAGTCATCGACCCCAGTCAAGGTTGAAGACAAACAGATAACATATACACCATATTCTACCCAGTCACCCCTAGGTAGAAACCTCACAGTTTTGGGGACCTTCACCCCTCAAAAACAGTTAACCGGTGTTCATGCAGGTACTACAGGTACATCGTCTTCACAAACGACAGTTAGTAACAAGTTTTAGCCCCTTGTTGCTAAATCAAAAACAGTAACTCCAGAACCTAAACAGTTACCATCCCCCTCATATATCTACAAGAACGTCTTTGATCAGATTCTTGTAACATAACCATTTCATTTTAAACAGAACCCCAACATTACCCCCGATGAGTTTGCCAGGGCGTTTCTTCAGCCTCATTCAAATTACATCCCAGACAACACATATAAAACACAGAGTTACTATGAGTCAATTCTCATAGCAATAGAGTCCATAGAGTTTGTCCCAAATGACAAGGATAAACAACCTGGCCAGTACAGCCATGTCAAGGCTAAGCTTCAGACAGTGCTTACCCTCGATCAATGGGCACAACCCCCACAGAAAATTAAACAGATCCCAAAAAATGTACCCCGCAGAGACGATAACTATTATGATTACATTCAAGCATGGTTCAGAGTTTTCAACCGTCAGAATGATAAACATGATATGTCATAGTTTTTCCTTTTTAAGAAATCATTTCCATTAGAGGTCCCGAATTGGTTCATCCAATGGTGGGCATCATTTGGCCCTATAATAGACATTTTACCAGAACCAGTCCTCAAAGGATTCCAGTACTTCACGGAACATTGGAAGGCACCAGCTCAGTTAGCCTACCTTCCTCTATTCTTTGTGTTCTACAGAATCTTTTTCGTAACGTGGATTTTCAGATCAGAATTCGCGTTCAAACATGTTTCTTTCGGAAACCATCAAGACATCTTGGCTTTCAGAAGAGCTCATTCAGTCATGTGGTAGAAGAAGATAAACAACAGTTCTTGTTCAACACCAAAAGTCCAAGCATGGCTAGAGACAAATCAGAAACAGAAAAAAGAAATTCAACCAGAACAGCAGGAGTTTCTTTCCTTCAAGAATTTCTTACAGACTCAGTTAGCAGCGGCCACCAGTTACGACGAAGTCAAGGCCATTATGCTACAGCTTGATGAGCTTGAATCAGATCAAGCATCCATTTCCACAGACAATGCCAACGACAACGAAGATGACTGTTATGGCATTTATACTCCACTATGAATATAAACTGGAACATAATACTCCACTTTGAGTATAAACTGGAACAGAATACTCCACTATGAGTATAAATTGGAACAGAATACTCCACTATGAGTATAAACTGGAACAGAATACTCCACTACGAGTATAAACTGGAACAGAATACTCCTCTATGAGTATAAACTAGGCAATGAGTTTCCTAATGTTCTCTAAAAATATTGGACATATAGGGTTTTGTTCTTCTAAGTTCCCTTCAAAAACTAGGATGCAACGGTTAGACTTCCCCTCTCTGAAGTCATATGGTTACTGAAGAATTTCATGAAACTTCAGCTAGTCCAGGTCAAACGGCAACTGGTAAAGACACCTCAAGTCCATTGATGGGTGTGGCTTTCCCAAAAAGCCAACGAAAATTTAAAAACTTGTTTATCTTCTAGCCTGTATTTTATTTTGTATTTTGCTTAGTCAACTTACCTTTATCCAACTTACCTTTAGCAAACCTATCTCAACAATCTTGTAAGGTCACGGAATTGAGGAGCAGAAGGCGTAAGACTCCGTTGTTACCCATGTGGCTATTTGATGAGAAGTAGTTAGGCTTCGAAGATAGTAAGGCTTCGAAGATAGTAAGACTAAGTACGATGCAGATTAGATTATAGGGAAAATAGACTAGTTTATTTATTTTCTTTGTATTAGTGGGAAATACATATCACTCATTGTACTTGTATGTATTCTACCATAAGTCAATTTGATCCAGACATGAAGAAGTTTTACAACGTCTTCAGCCTAGAACCAGAATCAGACTCAGAGATGAAGAAGAAGATGAATCCAGTCAAGATTCCATCATCAGACATCATCATCACAAGACGATGAAATTACTTTCGGCCACAGTGAAAGTAATCCAGTCAAAAAATATTATCATCACGTCAGGACAAGCGATCTTTCGGCCACAGTAAAAGCTAGACATGATCATCAAGTCACGACAAAACAAGATTCGGCCACAGTAAAAGTCGACCACTATTCATGAATAGTAAAAATCACTTTTTACTATTCACTTTTTGAAAAGTTACTTTTGACTTTTCAATTTTATATTTTCACTTTTAGATTCGATATCCTATATTAAGACAGAGTCTGCTTCAGAACATAGGATCCGAATTTTCTTTCTCTCTACATTTTTCTTTTAATTCGGTATCACTCTTTTACATTGTACTCTTGTACAACCAATAGTGTAGCACAGTTATCTTCCAGTTCATCTAATAACAAGTAAGAGACTTTGTCTCCTTTTATCTTCATCTTATTTGTCTTCCATTTATTTTCCTGTCTATTATATGTGTTTATTCCGCTTTCTGTTATGGCTTTCATTATCTGTACTTCCCTGGGTATTGATGTAAACTGGATTCTGTGATAGTTACACTGGGTGTACCGAAGTACAAAAGAATGATATGGATTAAAATGAAAAACGAGAGAGAAAGAAAATCTGGATCCTATGTTTTTGAGGCAGACTCTGTCTTAATATAAGATGTCGAATTTGTGATTACAAAAGTGAAATGTGAAAATGAAAAGTCAAAAGTGACTTTTTCAAAAATGAACAGTAATATATATATATATATATATATAAAATTTAAAAATTATGAATTTTGACTCTTATTTAGAAAAATTTCTAAATCCTGCCCTGTATAAAAGAATAAGAACTATTTAGTGGGCATGCTAGTGATGAAAAGACTAATTTGGATCATGTATGGCATACAATCCTGTACAGAGTGCTGCTAACATGTATACGCCACATGTATTTCGATCAAATAAATATAAATGAAATAGGAGATTTGAACTTCTAGAGCAAAATAGAATATTATCAGGACCAATAGCAACTTGGTATTATGACAACTGACCTTCACAAGTGGTAGAAGACGAACCATGAAATATTTGCGGAAGCTAGCCATGGTTCTTAGTATTTTAACTCTCGTGACTTTCACTGGTTTTCCACTAGCATTGGTCCATGGATTTTTTGTGAAATAATTGAAGCCAAATTTGTAAAGGTCAGCATAAGTTAAAGGATTCCTTCGAGAAGAACCAATATGATAAATGAGCGGTTGGGGCAGCTGATGTGCATGTGCGACTATTACAGCAAGAATAAAGTCCACTACCATATCACCTGGTATCTGTAAAGAATTCTAATAATTCAAATATATACTCTTCAAAAGTTCTTCAAATGAAGATAGATTCACAATTTTCAACAAATTTGTAACATCCAAAATCTAAAAATTAAAAGGCAATAAAGTAAGTGGGGAAGGGAATAAAATTAAATTAAAGAAACAAATAGATTAATTGATCAACAATATTGATATCATTATGCGGACTCACCGCATCAATTATTAACTCTCGATCACCAAGCATGACCTTCAATTTTCCTTCACCATAAGCAACGAAAAAGCCATCCATAGTTCTGTCATGGCAAGTTTTCCATAGAACACAAATACGTTATCAAATTTCTTTGCTTATTGTTTAGAAGGGTAAAACACCAAATAGTCACTGAAGTTTATGAAGTTTTTTGTAGCCAAGTAAATAAATACATAAATCGACTAAACTAGTTCTGTTTGAATTTACATTCTCAACTAGTTAATTGCATAAAGAACCGTCATATTTCCTACTTTTTCAAGTACCAAAGATTCTAATTATACGGAAATGTTAAAAAAAAAATTATAACTAAACTTAGTGTCTAGCTGGAATACTTTTTTAATTTTTTAAAATCTATATATTTAGTTTTGTTTAAAACATGTTTTGGAAATATTTGGATAATCTAATCTTGCCATAAAGTGAATGAATTTGTAAATCTTGTTTTTCACTTATTCATTGGTGGCTGATACCCTATCTCTAAACAATTGAACATGAGTGACACTCAAAATCATCAAAATTCCGCTCCTCGAGAAGTCAGAAACTTTGGCTCAATTATGATTGTCTTCACAGATTTACAATTTTCCATTAGGTCCAAATGTAAAATTCCTAAAAATGAGGTTCAAAGATAATAATAGGTCAGTTACATATGTATGTTTCTTGATTTTTTATTAATAATATTCGAGTAGGCACATTTTTAAAAATTTACCTTCTGTTACTACAAATCATTTAATCGCTCAATTTTGTCACTCTAAATCAGTGTTATCGATATTGTACGATTCACGATACGAATCACATGATTCGGTTCGATGCACCCACAAATCGATACGAATCAGTGAGCAAATCGTAAATTAAGGTGAATCGAGAAATGAATCACATGAATCGCATATGAATCGTAGCGAATACGATAATTCATTGAATCGTTGTGATTCAGTGCATATGTTTTTTTTTTCATTTTAGAAAAAGAACTCAATTGCTAATGGTGATTGGAATTTTTAACGAAGAACATCAACTTACTTTTCTTGTTGATGTTGCTTGCAAGTTGCAAGACATTTAGTCTTGGTGGAATTTGATGATGACTTGTTGGAATTATTGTATTTAGACTGAGCTGTAGGGGGTTGGGAAGAAGGGGCTTTATGAGACGGTGTGGGAAGTAAACCATAGTTGTTCACAGAAGAGCGAGAGAACTAGGCAGTGAGAGAAAAAGCAGAAGCAGTAGCCATCGTGAGAAGAGGAAACAATAACAGTGAAGAAAGGTAGACACAGAAAAGAAGGCTGGTGCTGAGGAATAAGTACGAAGAGATGGACAGTGGTGGGAGGTAGCCGACTATGAGTGTAATTTGAACAATAACAAACTAAGATATGCACGTATGGTTTTTTTTTTTTTTTTTTTTTGTCATTATATGCACATGTGGTTCGATAAACTAAAAACAACACTAACAACAGAATGAGATAAAGTTTAGAATTCAAAAATGCAAGTGCTCTATCATTGATCATGTTATGTGGACTAGAATCACGCTTGCTAGACCTCAATTGTGCTTTGGATAGAAAAATGCACTTACAATGTTTTCTTTTAAACTAGATGTTTAAGTAGCTGCCAGCTGCTACCAAGTTGTATTTGTTTTACTTTGGTTAGAAATATTAAATATATATTATGTTGATAGCAGGTTAGAACTTGAGAATATTAAATGTATATTATATTAATAGTAAGTTGTAAATTAAGAATATTAAATATATATTATGTTGATAGTGGGTTGTAACTTAAGAATATTAAATAGATATTATGTTGTTAGGGTTGAGAATATTAAATCTAAATTATATTATTAGTTGGGTTAAGAATAGTAAAATAAAGATTATTAAAATATATGTTTCGCTTTTAATGGTTAGAACTTAGAACCATTAAAATATATTTGTTATTTGAGAATATTAAAATTGTTGTTTGATATGTAGAAATGTATATTCAAATAAGCAATTTTACTCAAAACAACTAATGGGAATATACTATATCAATTAATAATTTATTTTTTAATATGTGACCGAATCGTTATGATTCACGATTTGATACGATTCGCTATTCAAAAAATTAGCATTTCGATTCGCGATTCAATTCACGATTTGACAACTATGCTCTAAATCACCAATCAAACTTTGCATTATCGCAAGCATTTTGACCAATTTTGACCTTAAAACTAAAGGTAAATCTCGTCAAAGACTACTAAACATGTATAATGGTTCAAATCATTCTCTAATTTTTTTTTGTTTCAAATTACCAACTAAACTTCCCCCCACTAAACTTCCACTTGTTTTTTATAAGTTATTCCATTTATTTTCTAAGTTAATACTAAATAGTTTTAAAGTTTGACCTTTAATCATTTTGATGCGTAAAGGACATTTATTTAATCTATAGTATTAATCTTAATGAACAAAATAACTTATTTAAAATAATAAAAAGTTTAGTAGGCTATTTGCAACTTGATACATGTTTAATGGCTTTTGGAGTATTTAATCCACAAACTAATGGTTTAAAGCCACGTTGCGGGTCAGATTCAGGAGTAAAATTGACGTTTGATTGTTTCCACATAGGTCACACAATACTACCCACCACTCCTATCGTACTAAACACACACATTCAATCCATTATCACCACATTTACCACCACCATTAGCCAACGCCTTAGTGTTAAAAAGCACGAGATTTGATCTTAAAATAAATTAGTGTTAAATAGAGTATTTCAAAATCTTATAAGATAGTTTTAAAATTTTTGATTTTAAGATATGGGATAAATGTATATTCTAACACTCCCCTTACGTGTGACTTGATTTGAGAGGGATCACACGTGAAAGATACACATGAAAGATTAAACGCACGTGAGACACACGTGAAAGATTGAATACAAGTGTGACCTGATTTTGAGA
The DNA here is from genome assembly GCA_037974665.1 of Ehretia macrophylla. Classification (NCBI taxonomy): domain Eukaryota; kingdom Viridiplantae; phylum Streptophyta; class Magnoliopsida; order Boraginales; family Ehretiaceae; genus Ehretia; species Ehretia macrophylla. Next base: position 28,386,272 of record CM075778.1, on the reverse strand, counting down.
TGTGTCACACATGGACACACGTGAAAAATAACACATGGAGAAGAAAATTGAACACGCGCGAGACACACGCAGAAAATGAACAAGACTGAACCAAGGGTCCAACTCCGATACCATGTTAAGAAACATGAAATTCTATCATAAAACCAATTGGTTTTAAGTAGAGTAGCCCAAGATCTTATATTGTATTAAAATTTGAATACTGTGGCAAATTTTATAGATATAGTACTAGAACCTCTTTAAATTAATAATCAAAAAATTATTAATCTCTTTTAAATAATAAAATTATTTGATCTCGACTTGAGCCAATTTACGAAATTAATAATCTTCGTATAATTATAAGATAGTATATTTTAAATATTTCATTTGTATCTCATAGATCCCTAATATTTATAAATTAATAATTAACTAAAAAGTGCATACATTTTTATCATGATTGTTCACTAGACAATTAAAATTTTATTTTTACCACATTTTATACACTTTTCACTTTTAAATTTTTAGAAACTTATTTTGCTAAATTTTAGACAAGCTACCCTTGACTAACTTGCAAATCATATTTTTTCAAAACCTATTACTACAATTCTTTTTGCATGCATTATGGATGTTCTTTGCTATGCTCATATAATGCTTTACACATTTCATTTGTAGTGGTTCTTTCCTCATGAGACTTTTGGACGAGAAGGCATTTTTCTATTTAGAACTGAAGATACCATAAATAATAAGAGATTGTATTGGGTTAAATAGTGTTTGCTTTGATTCAATATATTGTATAACCTCTTTAAATTATTTATCTTGGGACTACTTAACTTCTCTTAATTTAGCAACATATCAATTTATTGATAAATTAATACTTAATAATTTATAGAGATACTTTTATTTTTTTAATTGTAAAATACTATCGCTTCAACTAACCAAGTTAAGACTTAACATACTCAAAGATTCAAAATACTATATCTATACGTATTTAAGCAATTAAGAGTTCATTAACAATTAACATAAAGATTCAATGTATTCATCTTTATCAAAACAATTGCATACAATGTATTTTGAAAAAAATCAAATACTATTTAACCTCACACAATCTCTTATTATTTATTGTGTCTTCGGTCTTAAAATAGAGAAAATGGTTCATATCGTAAATGTGTCAAGAAAAGAACCATGACAAATCAAATGCGTAAAACATCGTGTGAATATAGCAAAGAACAACTTTCATGCATGCAAAACGAATTGCAACAATGAGTTTCAAAAAAATATTATTTACAAGTTAGTCAATCGTAGCTAGTCTAAATTTAGTAGGAGAAAGTTCTAAAAATTCAAAAGAAAAAAGTAAATAGAATGTGTTAAAGAGAAAAGATTAATTGTCTGGCAGACAATCATGAGACTAAGGTATTTAATTTTTAGGTAATTAGTAATCAATAAAATATTTGGATATATAAATTACAATTAAAATATTTAAAATATATTATTTTATAATTTAATGGAGATTATTAGTTTTAATACACTGGTCGCAAGTCTGGACCAAAAAATTTATTATTTAAAAGAGATTATTAATTTATCGAATATTGATTTAAAGAGGTTCTGCTGTATATTGTATGCACTTATTTTAATAAAAGTGAATAATTGGATCTTTATACTAATTATGTATAATTCAAAGACTTCTTAATTGGTTAAATACATATAGAAATAGTACTTTAAATTTTATAATATTTTGATCTTAAATTGGTCACTTAATGTGATAATATATTTATTGTTAAGCAAAAAAATTTAAAAATACCTTTATAAATCACTAATTATTAACTTATCGACAAAATTAATATCTCCCCAAGTTAATAGAATTTAAGTGGTCTGAAAATTAATACTTTAGAGGGGTTATATTGTATATACAAATGCACCTATATAAGTTAAATCTGCTCAAAATTAGTAAAGAAAATTAACCTCATCAAACAAAGAATAGGATGTACGTAGTTAATGGGTGTAAAGTTAGGCAATCAAACAATATTATCTTCTGAAAATATAAATACACATTGCAATATGAATACACATTCTTTTGCAAATTGAATGTTTTACTTCTTGCATGTCATCAAAACAATATTTACTTTATTAAAATGAAATAGTTTAAAAATAGAGTAAAATGTACCATACCCCTCTGTGTTTTTACAAAGTTGCATCATAAACCCTGTGTTTTAAAAAGTCGCGTTATAAACCCTGTGTTATGGAAAACGTTGCATATAACCCCTCGCCGTCTATTTTTCTGTCAATTTTAACGTGAGTGTAATACATACGCTTGAAATGCAAGTATGACATTTATCAAGCTTTAAAACACATGCAAAAGGACGAAAATACCCTTTTTAACATCAGTTGCTAATTGCCCCTTGTGTTTTCGATAAGGTTATAAATGGCCCCTTGTGTTTTCGATAAGGTTGTAAATTGCCTCTTGTGTTTTTTATAAGGTTTCTAATTGCCCCTATGTTTTTTTATAAAGATGTAAATTGCCCCTTCAAAGATAAAAAAAAAAAAAAAAAAATTGATAATCTTAGAGAGATTTGAAGTTGATTTCAAAGTGATTTTCTTTCGATTTGAAGTTGATTTTGCACTGATTTACAGATTTTAATCTACTTGTAGAATAACGTGATTCCAAGTGAAGGTATAATTATTGCTAGTTGCAATATGACTTTGAACTTCAAGCATAAGATTTCTATTTTTTTATGGTGGACATCAATGTTCTGTTATATAAGCTATACGTTTTTTTATTCTTTTAATTAAATGATATTTATTAGTAAAGGTTGTAAATCTCCTTAGAAGGTAGACTAGCACATGGTTCTGATATTGCAAAATAAAAAATGTTGTAAATACCTCATTCTAATATTAAAAAAGTGATAAATACCCCCTTCTGATATCAAAAAAGTTGCAAATACCCCCTTTGACGGATTTATCTTTAAACGAGGACAATTTTATCTTTTTATAAGGCTAACTAACAGAGTTAAACAGAATTTGAGTTTGGGGCGTATATGCAACGTTTTTCATAATACAGGATTTATAACGCGACTTTTTAAAACACAGGGTTTATGATGCAACTTTGTGAAAATACAGGAGGGTATGATACATTTTACTCTTTAAAAATATCATAATTTTCCAGTAAGTTATAGCTAATAAAAGGATAGTTGGGCGCACTTTTTTTTTCTTTTAATAAAATCTTCACAAAATATCAAACTTTAGTCTCCACTTGTCATTTCACAAAAGTTATTCATATCTAAGATGTTCAATCCATAGTTGTCGAATCGTGAATCGTATCGTGAATCGAAATGTCATTTTTTCGAATTGTGAATCGAATCGAATTGTGAATCGTACCGATTCGGTCACAAATTTAAAACTAGTTGATATTTAACATATTATGTTTCTATTAACAGTTTTTAGTTGATATTCTTTATTTGAATTAATATTAATATATGTTTTTGTTACTTTTCTATATTGTTCACTACTTCACTTGTTCCTAGTAGCCCAAACAATTTCTGCATCACAAAGTCACACTATTTTTATTTGGTCAGAACAATATTACATTTCACAAGTGCCCAAACTAGTGCTCAAAAGCTGTTATAAACACAAGTGGTCCAATCAGTTACGAGTTTTGTATCCCATTTTTTTTACTAAAGTGGGCTTATTTTGTTATCTACTTTGAAATATTTTGGGCTTTTAAAAAAAAAAAAAAAAAAAAATTGTCCCATTCACTAACGATTCACACGATTCGGTACCGATTCACTTGCGATTCACGTTGATTTACGATTCTCCTATCCGATTCGTATAATTTTTTTAGTGAATCGTATCGAATCGTACGATTCGAATCGCGAATCGTACGATTCTAATTACACTGGTTCAATCTATAACAGATGATTTTTAACTATTTGAAAGATTACAAAACTTCGTTACCTTATGCCTTCTATCCAACCTGGAAAAGGTTCTTTGATAGTGCTTGTTATAATTGTTGGGCGCAAGATAATGATATCCAAATTTTCCTTTAGATGTTCTAAAAGCATCTCCCCCATTGCTTTCGTAAATGTATACGTGTTTGGCCATCCGTGTAGCGTTGCCCTGCAGAAATTCTTCATGTAAGAACTAACTAAATTGTAAATTGTTATAGTGAACAAATTAAAGAAAAAACAAATTGAGTTTATGGAGAAAGAAGAGTGCAGAAAGAAAAAGCAAATTTTTTTTTTTTTTCTTTCAGAATTGAGTGAATCAATTAACTATTTTAACCACAAAAAAAAAGACAAAACCAACACAAGTTAATGTCAAATAGAAGATGTCGAAAAAGTACATTAGAGAAGTTAGTTTACTATCCATTATCGATACCATTATCGTCCATACTATGATAATTGTTATTATGCCATATGCTAGCCACCAACAACCTATAACGGCTATGACCGTATTGTGGCACGATAATAATTGTTGATTCAAGAAAAAAAGGAGAATATGAAAATTAATATGAAAATGGAGGAGGAGGAAGAGGTAGAAACATGGAAATTTGTAGCATAATAGAAAAACAAAATAGAGAAAGGAGAACAAATAAAAGTTTTGAGCATAGTTAATTATAAAACAAGAGAAAAACAAACTAGAAGCATAGAAATTTGCTTGTTGCAAAGCATAAGTCTTTTCCCTCTGGTTTGAAGCAGGACAAACTTTCAAGTCAAGCGAAACTCTTTCGGTGGAGAATCCGGGAAGACAAGTCTTTTTGCCTTGGAGTCTTCCTCAACCATACAGTCTCGGGCTATTGATTTCGAGAAATTAGGAAAAAAAGAACTTCATTCGAAAAATGATGTTTGAATCTTGCATATGAAACAGTCAGATTTTATTTTAAATGTAATAAGAACAAGCCCTATTGACTAGATTTTCCTAGAAAGTGAGTACAAGAGAACAATCTATATAGTATATATATGTAAGGGGGAGGCCTACCATGCAGCTTGGATAAAACACACGATGGTTATCTATTAGTATTCAACACAAAAGAAGCTTAATTGCATTTTTACGCATGAAATGCTACTAAAACATTTATTGTAGTTAAGTTCATCAAATGGTTATTTTTGGTAAGAATGGCAATGGATCGGTTAATCGTGATTTTTAGAAAAATCGAAATTAAAACCATTTAGCATATCCAAAACCCAAAACCGAAACAGAAAATCAATAGTTTTAAAAACAATTATCCAAAATCGAAATCGACAAGTATAAAAAAAATGGCAAATAACCGAAATTGAAATTGATAATTTAAAACAAATTAATGTAAATAGAAAAAGATTCCAAAAATATAAAAAAACTATTAAGATAAATTAAAAAAAATTAAAAATATAATAAATCAAAATCTATAAATATTAATTTAAATAGTATTTTTTTAGTTGGGGCGGTATTTAAAAAACAAAATATGTATAAGGTATTTTTAGTCTGAAAATTCAATTTAGTTTTCACTAAAAACTTTATTTGTATGTGAATATCATATTAAGTATTTTTACTTCCTCTAAACAAAAATCCTGAGTCTACCTCTGACGTCCATGATGCGCTAATTGTACAGAACTAAATTAGATACTAACCTTTGTTTTCCTACATCTTTCAAGATTGATGTTATATCCTTTTCAGTTGCATGCTGAGATCGAAGTTCTCTTATTGTTTCATCCACTAACTTTTTCTCTGCATCAATATCAAGATAAGATGCAGAGGCTTCATGGAGTGTCTCCCCCATTCGAAAAGGTTTCTCTGGTATGATTCCTACCTTCTGATCACCGCAAACGTAGGCTACGGAGGAAGATGCTTTTAAGCAACAACATATGGAGTCGTATATTCAAATGGAATTTAAATAAAGTAATAAAGACACAAAACGTAAATTGAAACCATAGAAAATCAACGTTAACATGTTAATATATAGGATATTGGACTTAGCTTCTCTACAATTTTATTTTCTAAATTTCATACAATACTCCTCTTGATTAATGCCACGTGTCACTAGATCTCATCTATGAACCACATTAATCTTGCTAAATTAACTTTATAACCATGGTTAGAAAGTATTATATACCAAATCTAAACTACCGTGTTTAATTAGCAAACAAATATGGAAGCATATAATTCTAGAAAAACAAAAAAAAGAAGAAAACAACCCTCGATTCAAAAAAAAAATTCAAGAAGAAGTTGAAAGCTCAAATCAAACAAATATCACATGACTTCTTTTTTTAAATTAAAAAGAAAAAAGAAATCGTATGAATTGAAAAAAAAAATCTAAAGCAAAAATCGTTTTAACTTCTATCGTTTTAAAGCTACTAACTTTACAGCATCAACACTATTTAACTCAAACAAATATCATATGACTTCTTTTTAAATAAAAAAAAAGTAAAAAGAAATTGAATGACTTGGAGAAAAAAATCTCATGGCTTCATTGTTTTTTTCTTGTCCAACTTCTATAGCTTTTCTAACATATACTTTAAGCACTGATGAAAACGTATTTCTTGGAGCATAAAAAATGTATAGGTTGAAAGCTTCCACCTTGTTCTTGTGTTTTTTTTCTTTTGTTTCTTTGGAATCATTGTTCTTGGAGCAGAATAAGAGTTGTTGTTTTTTTTTTAGAATCATATGTTTTCATATTTATTTGTTAATTAAATTTGATATTTAATACTTTTTAACCATAGTTAAAAAGTTAATTTAACAAGATTAATGTGGTCCGTATATGAGATTTAGTTACAAGTGGCATTAATCAAGAAGTGTACTGTATGAAATTGTAGAGAATGAAACAATTAGCCAACTAACAAAAACAACCGCCCTCCCTCCTTCCCTCCCCCAACATTTTTTTGTTCCCAACCCCCCAAAAAGTAAAACAATATTTCGACCACTTTTGACTACTTTTGGCTATCTTTTAATTTTCAAAATACAATTATATAAAACATAATCATCTTATATAATCATTACTTAAAAAAATAAACCTCTTCTTCCCAGCAAAATGCAAAAACCTTCCATCTCTATTCTCTTTCAAAGATTCATTTCTCTATTCTCTTCCAGTCTTCATTCACATACTTTTCCTCTAATCCCTAAAATTTCTTCTTAAAATTCTAATTCCCACACACACTCTAAAATGCACAAATTAAGGTAATATATCATAAAAACTTTATATTATTTTTACTTATTAATTTTTTTGTTTACATAACTTTATCCATAATTTATTTTATTAATTTTTTTCAGTAGATGAACATCCTAAGACAGGGCACTAGGTAAGGTTAGCGATTTGAATTACTTCTCGTAATAATGTTGTTAGTGTTTTTTTTTGTTAATTATATTTTAGTGGTAATTTTTTTTTATTTTAAATTAACTGAGTCATTCATATTTCGATTATTTTCCTAATATGGCAATGTTCAATAATTTGTTAATCATATGTTTTTAGTACATTAAGTTGCCTAGAGCTTCATAATTTGGATTATTCTCCTGAATAATGAATATACTAATATTTTATTTTATTTAGAATTAGTTCTAGAAAATGAAAATATGAGGCTATTAAGAGAATTTCTTCACAAATCATATCAATTAGAATAACTTATTTAAATACATGAATAAAGTAAATTTGAAATTTTAATTGAAAATATATCGGATTTGTATTCTTTCATGAAGCAAATCAACTTATAATGTTAGAAGATTCAAGTTTGGTCAAATGTAAATATCTAATTTTTATTTAATTAATTTTTTAATTAATTTTTGTTATTTGATTTATTATAATTAATTATATTAAATGAAAATAGAAATATATTTTTTTTGAGTCTATTTTCTACTAGTAAAAAAAAATGTACAAAACTAAAAAATCTCGGCCCTCTCAATACTAATTTTCTGTTTCCGTCCCTGAGGATATTATATCCTAGTTTAGTCCCTAATTTTTACTGTATTTGATTAACAAAGTCCCCTATTTTCAAAAGTGCTAATTTTAATTTTAAATATTTTAACTTTGTATCTTATAATAGTACTATTAGTACTTTTACTTTCTTTTTTTTTTGTTAAAAAATTAACAGTAAAGTTATATTTTTTTCCTTGTGCCACGTGACTTTAAAGTTATCTTTTTAATAGAAAAGGGCAAAAGGACTATTGGTGTTATAAATTACAAAATTAAAAGATTAAATATTACACTTTTAAAAACAAGGGATCAGTTTGTCAAATACAGTAAAAATTATGGACTAAGTAGGGTATTAACCGTAACAACATTTACAATTCTGTGTCTTTGAAATAAATTGAGGGATAGAAATTTTAGAGCTCCACTAACCAGTAGATATATGGACAAGCAGTTCTATTTTCAAACATTGTTTGGCGAAGTTTAGAACATTTACTGCTCCAAAAGCATTGATACCCAAGGCAACATCATACCTGAATAACACCCAAAAGTCCAAGAGTTAAAAGTTCATTTCTCTTGCTGTATATTCAAGCTATACTTCTAGTATTACCTTTCGAAAAACCTTGTTGTCGCAGCAGAGTTAACAACTATGTCTATCTCTCTCCACATATCATTTCTCAATTCGGAGTCTTGAATCCCTAAGTTCTCACAAGCAACATCACCAGGAACTGCAACTACTTTGTCTTCGACAAGGAGTCTTAAGTTGGCACCCCATTTCTCCTTCAGAACTTTAAATAGCTCGGTTTCTATGACCTACAGTTACGTAATTAGCTGGTTACTTAAGTTGGCACAAAATTTCTCCTTCAGAATTTTACTTAGGAAGATCTTGTACAGTTTAAACTTTTAGATAAGGTGATAATTTGACATGGTATTAAACTTAGGTTAACAAACGGTATTAGGTTTAAGTCTCGCTACTATACATTTACAAATATTAAAACTATTCATGTGTAAAGCTTTAAAACAAATTGCCCCTACACAAGGAAGAGAGTGTTAAAGACAATAAATAAATTTTAAATGAGTTGATAAATTAATAGATCTCAAGGTACCTCGTCATATAATCGTTGTCTAGCTGACATGCCATCAGCTGCTCTAATTAGAAGGAAGAGCTTTTTGATGTTTGGCTGAATGTGAAGTATCCGCTCAACTAGAACTGCATCAAAATAGTATAACCATTTTCGCTAAAGTATTCATGCAAATAACTTTGAAGAAAGGATAATAGTTACTTTACGAAGTTAGAAGTAAGATGTATGCGTGAAAAATTAATTGGTTCAGTTAGGCGTGAGACTGTGGTGGGTCAATCTTCAAGTGTACTGGTGGTGTCAAAATTGCTGAAATGAATCTGCTTATAACGTTATAATCTTATGGAAGATATTTTGTAATTGTGAATTATTGAGACAGTTACAATGATATGAATAATTCACAAGTGTTAAATTTCGTTCATAATATTATAATGTTATGAGAGTATACTTACTCCAAAGCTGTTTTTCATGATATTATGTAATTGTGTAGGTGGGGCACAGGGTTTTTTTCCTTCTAGTTGGCGAAGTATGAGCAAGGAAGAGCTCACGTTAGACTCTTATACATAAACAAAATGAAGGTGGTCAAATGTAAGTAAGAGAGATTGAGAGAGTACCTTTTGCTAGAAACCCAGTGGCGCCTGTGATCAATACCGTCTTGCCCTCAAGCAACTGATGAATGCTACTCGATTCCATTTGTTAATAAGTATACTGAAGATGATGATTTGCACATTCAACTCACTGGTGTTCTTACATGCATTATGTTGCCTTAGTATATATAAGAAGGAAAGTTTTGGTACTTTTGCATAAAAGTTGTCATGAGGATTGAGGACCACCCCTTAAAATATATTACAAAAAACAAATTGGAGAATTGTCATAGGGCTTTGGTCCAGTGGTAAAGTTATTAGTTGTATGTCAAAGGTTGTAAGTTTGAGTCTCGCTAGTTACATTATCCTTAAACCTCCTTAAATTAAAAAAATGATAAATTTTGATAATTTTGTTTTTATTCAAGACAGGCGTAACACGTACAATACATATTTAATAATGTTACCCATAAGAATTGATCTCATAATTTTTCACACTCGCACCAAGGAGCATACCACTAGAGCAAAGGCATGTTGGTGAAATTTGACATCATTTTATATGTGTTGTATAGCTTAAACTTTCTCTTAATTAAAAATAAAAAAGAATTTATTTTTGCCTCACGCCCCTTGTACATTTGGAATATGAGATTCAAATCTCAAACTTTTAGAAATATGAGACTCGGACCCCTTTTGTTTTAAGGATTTTTAAAATATGATAAATTCCATTAATGCTACCAGCTTGTGCACACCCTCCAGCACCCACCCCTGCACTTGTGGGATTACCAATGTTTGCATTTATTGTTCCATTAATCCCATTTTGGTACTTTCGCATAAAAGTTGTCTTGGAGACCACACCTTAGAATATATTACAAAAAACAAATTGACGAATTGTCACTAGGGCTTTGGTCCAATGGTAAAATTATTAGTTGTATATCAAATGTTGTAAGTTTGAGTCTCACTAGTTACATTGTATGACCTTAAACCTCCTTTAATTAAAAAAATGATAAAATTTGATAATTTTGTTTTTATTCAAGAGAGGCCTAACACGTACAATACATATTTAATGATGTTACCCACAAAAATTAATCTCATAATTTCTCACACTCGCACCAAGGAGCATACTACTAAACCAAAGGCATGTTGGTGAAATTTGACATCATTTTATATGTGTTGTATAGTTTAGACTTTCTCTTAATTAAAAATAAAAATAATTTATTTTTGCCTCACTCCCCTTGTACATTTGGAATATGAGACTCAAATCTCAAACTTTTAGAAATATGAGACTCGGACCCCTTTTGTTTTAAGGATTTTTTAAAATATGATAAATTCCATTAATGCCACCAGCTTGTGCACACCCTCCGGCGCCCACCCCCTGCACTTGTGGGATTACCAATGTTTGCATCCGTCGTTGCATTGGAGCTGCTCAAGGTATATGCTATATGCACCATGATTTCTCAACACCAGTGATTCATCGTGATGTGAAATCAAGCAATATCCTTCTAGATTCAGATTTCAATTGACTCCTTCAGCATTCGGAGAGTGGTATTGCATTAATTAATATGCAAGGGCTATGATCAAGGTTACACTCAACTCGACTCTCGTTTAACACCACCAAAGGAGACATGCAAATTAATCATGATACTGGAATGAAACTGACAGATCTATTCTAACTCTAAGACGACCTTTTTTGCCATTTTAAATACGATTAATGAAAATTGTTCCACGCAAAATACGATATATGTTGCCGTGTAGTTTCATCCGACAAGCCTATAAGTATGCTTTGAATCTTAATTTGATCACTTGATTTGATATTATGCTTACTTTTTAGTCAAAAAAATTAATAATTATTTATTTATCAATAAATTTATATAGATATTAGTCATACACTTGCAACACAAAATTCAAAAGTTCAAGGTCGAAGAATAATCAAGGCTAATAAGAAATATATGAACTTGGCTCCAGCTCAAAAACTTTCGAGTATTAGACAAGCTTAAACAATCCATACCCAAACTATTTGCTGCAGGGAGATTCTTTTGCAGCCGTAGTCACACTCAAGAATCACTGGAGTACATATTCTGTGAAGCTTACTTTTTTTTTTTTTTTCCGAAACTGTGAAGCTTACTTAGATAGAAGAATTTTGCCCAGTCGAACTAGACTAAATAATTCGTTTTTAATTTGAGGGTGTGTGATAAATAAGATTTAAAAAGATAAGGCGCATGGAATAACCAATAGAGATTCAAGACTAAAGACTTATCATTGGCCGAGATGAATTGATAAGATACATATATATAATTAGTCGTAGCTTGATTTTATGATGTACATATCGTATTTTTATAGATATATATTTTTTATAAATGGGTGTTAAAAATATATTTTTTATAAGTGGGCGTTATGAATTAAATAATAATTTAGTTTAATTATTTTGAACTAATAAGTTTAAAGTTTTAAATAGTAATTTCTTAAATTTATAACACTAGTTTAGCTTGCAAATCAAGAATTGTGGATGCAAAGCGTAATTGTAAAATTCTTTTTCAAATTGTAATATAGTTAGAAAGATGGATCGTATAATATGCTTCCATTTGTCATCGCGAAAAATCCAGCTACATATAAGGTACGTATATCGGATTGTATGACAGGGACGTCACTGCAGCCATGTAGTCTAGAGAGGAAATAACAATGCACATAAGTCACGATAGATAAGTCGCGATGGTTGAGACATTGGACGAGGGTTGTATTACTAAAAAGTGCTTAGTTTCAAGAAGACATAAATTTACAGTGTTTCTTCCATCAAACCTTGTAGAAGGAAGCCGTGGATAAAGGCACGTTGATTTTCCTCCTTCATTCAATTAAAAATAACATATGTACAAGCTACAGATTTTAAATGACATCCAACTTTGACAAAATACCTGAAAAAATCGATTTGTCTAATGTTCCATGATTGCATATTATATTCCTATTATATTATATTATATATGTTTATTTAACAAAGTGTGATTTTGTTTATTTGTAATTTCTTGATAGTTTACTTGGAAATTTATATAACCCTCACTACAAGAAAACAGCTCTCAGACGACGGATTTGGGCGACAGATTTTTTTTTCGTAGCCATTTGGTGACAGAAAGGCTATGAAAAAATGACGTTCGAGCCCTTTCTGTGGCCAAATTAGAAGTGGTGAAGTGGCGACAAAATTTGGTGACGTATTGGTAATGGAAAATAATTTTAATAAAAATTAAAGTAGAACGCTTTTAATATTAATACCACAAATTGGAGTTAATATTAACATGAATGAGATGAGAACATACAAAGACTTGTTGGATGAAACTACACGACAACATATCATTTTTTTGCGTGGAAGTTTTCATTAAGGGAAAATTCCACATTTAGTCCCTACTGTTTCACCAAAAGTTTTAATTTCGTCCCTATTGTTTAAAATGCATCAATTTAATCCCTATTATTTCCCAAAAAGTTTTAATTTCATCTCTATTATTTTTAAAAAAATTCAATTTCGTCCCTATTATTTTCTTAAAGTTTCAAATTTGTCCCTATTATTCAAGAACTAAATTGAAATTTTTGAGAAATAATAGAGACAAATTTGAAACTTTTTGAAAATAATAAAGTCGAAATTGAAACTTTTTAAAAAACAATAAGGACGAAATTGAGAAACTTTAAACAATAGGGATGAAATTGAAATTTTTAAAAAAATAATAGGGACTAAATTAAAATATTTTAAATAATAAAAACTAAACTGAAATTTTTTACAAACAATAAAAACAAAATGTGAGATTTTCCCTTTCATTAATTGTATTTAAAACGGCAAAGAACGTCGTCTTAGACTTAGAATAGATCCGTCAGTTTCATTGCAGTATCATGACTGATTTGCATGTCTCCGTTGGTGGTGTCAATGAACTTAGTTACGGGTCTACCTTTTTCCCTGTCCCTTCACTCCTTTGGACCACATGGCAACATGTCCTTCTCTGTTCATTGTGACAATTTTAACCGCAGCACAGACCACTCAAAAGTCCCTTAGATACAACAACACCTTGGTCATTTTCATTCCACCGCGACTGACTTGCATGGACCACTAGAGATACTACCGGGAACTTACATTGTGGACATGATTTAGAAGACTTATTTTTACGTGCTATATCACAGTCCACATACCGCTCCCTTTTTTGCTTTTTTTAATAAAAAAAATAAAAATAAAAGTGAGGGATGCTCTTTTTTAGTATTAAATATACAAAAATCAAATAAGTTTTGGATTGTGAACTTTTAATTATATTTCAATTTTGAAGATACCCTGATGAAAAAGAAAATGATGTATTTAGGATTATAATTTGATTAGATGTCACCATTCACCAATTATAAAATCGTAAAATCTCCAAGTAAAAGGTAACACATCATGTAAGTTGTAGACGTATCAATTGGATTTCTAACAGACATATTTTTTAAGATTGATTCACATCTCCTATTAAAAAATCCTATATTAATATATTCAATTGCATAAAGTCAGTTAACTACCCTCAATGTCTATAGTGTCTTGCTTTTGCCTTGCAATGAAATTTTTTCTGCCTACTAGTTACTGCGACTATTATTCGCATTTTAACAAAATAATATGCTAATGGTAAATTATTTAAATTAAACATGATTATATTCATTCCCTTGCAGTACAAATTTAATATGGGGAGCTAAAACTAGTTAAGCACCTCATTGATCAGCACCCACTATCATTCTTAACCACATGTCACCGACACAATAGCATTTTTTAAAGGATTGTGCACATAAATATGTAGGAACATATATAATATTATTTTAATGTAGTTCGACATAACTTATTCTACATCTACAAAGTATTACATTCAACTATTCAAAAGATTACACTCATGACTTTTACACACCGACTAGAGGTGTGACATATAATTTTGGTATAATCAAGTATGGTACACTTACATTGCGGTGTGTAACACTTCTCACATACTAGGTAGTTCTATTTATAGAATACAATTGCTAATCCCACTAGGATTAGGATTCTTATATTTTAAAATATTTAGGCACTGTTTAGCCTAGCTGTATAATTTTATTTTTGAGTTGTACAACTTTCGTTAGAAGTGTTGTTGTATAAAAGTCATTGACTATTTGACCTATGTTGGACAATGTTGGACTTTAAAAAATATGGTGGAGGTATATTTGAGAAAAAAAATTAACTTTTCGCATTATGTATGATGATTGGAGAAAATACAGTCTAAAGTGAAGATTTGTTGAATTAGTGGCCCGTATTTATTAGTAGTGTTCAATGGGTCTGTAGGCTTAAACCTAAAAGATATATGATTACCTATAAATATATCTCTTATCCTTATATCAGGTGTAGTAAATATTGAGTGTATACATGAGAAAATTGGTGAGGCATTGTAAGAGAGTTTATCTTGTACTATTTCATCATCATATTGAAATTACTCTTCTACTACCCATGGACATAGACTTAGGCCGAATCACATAAATTTTGTGTCCATTTAAATTTCTCGTTTATTATGCGTTATTACTCTGAATTATCCTAACAACATACTTAGGGGAAGTATTTCTCCACGAAATTTGCCATTTCGACATTTCTCATAAAATATATCACCTCACATATAGGGTTCATTTTTTATTTCATGGCTCAAAGGCCGAATTCTCAATATGAGAAATTTTCCATACTTGTATGCCCCAATAAAATTACTTCATTATGTACTTTTTGACTACATGAAGGTGTGTACTCATAAAGTATTTCTCCCACTTAATGCTCTTTGAATCAACCGACAAAATGTCAACATCGATGTTGGCTTTTCCTATCATCATCAGCAACTTCTCAGTGTTTGCATCATCAAAGCTGTGTAGAATAAGTATTTATTAATATGAAAATTCCTTCCAACAAGATAAATCAAATTTTAGAAATTTTATCTTTAAAAGTAAATATTGACAAGATATACAGAATTACATTCCCTCAAAAAACACAAATGATTCGTAAACTTCTGCAAGACGCATAACATGATTCATACTTCGTTTGAGTTTGTTATGTTGCTTTGATAAAGCACAGCATAATGAAGCTCCTGCTAGCTCAACTAAGCTCAAAGAAGCATGTGAAGATTGTTAGAAAGTTAGTTGCTTAAGCACGTGAATGCACGTGATAAGTTGTACAGCTGTCATAAGCACTTGTATTGTAACATCAACAATATATATATAGCTCTTTGTGTACTGATTGAAATATATAACACTAATGTTCTTTTTCTCAAATTCTCTAAATCTCATCATGGTATCGAGAGCCTTATAAGACCTCTGTCTTCTTCGATCCACAAACCGCCATTAAAGCACAACTTCATTTTTTTTTCTTCTGCAAATCAGCAATTTCGAACCTTTTCATCATCTCTAATGGCGACAACTTCCACTTCTAGTTTTGATCTTCCGTCAGGACTGCGTCTTTTTATCCACAATATGAACTCTCTTGTTCCGATAAAGTTGGACAACTCCAACTATATCTTATGGAAAGTGCAGTTGCAGGCAGTTCTCGAAGCTACACAGCTTCTAGATCATATTAATGGCACCTTGCCGTGTCCACCGAAGCTTCTTGAGAGCAACAATGCCGAACTTGTTTCTAATCCAACGTTTCTCTCATGGATTCAAGTTGATCAACATCTTCATACATGTCTCTTCGCCTCCATCACGCCACAGGTATTACCTCAATTACTACCTCTGCGGACATTTCAGGCTGTGTGGAATGCTCTAGAAAAAGGTTCAGTTCGCTCTCTCAATCTCATATTCATCAGCTTAAAATGAAACTATGTACTCTTTCGAAGACTTCACAATCGATGCAATCTTACCTTGATGAAGTCAAGATGATTACTGATAATTTGGCTAATGTCACTGAAACAATCAAAGAAGATGATTTGATTCTATATATTTTAAAAGGATTGCCTACAGAATATGATGCTTTTAAAGCTTCAATTAGAGTTCGATCATATCCGATTTCAGTTGCTGAGCTCTCTAGCTTACTTCTCTCTGAAGAATTATACTTGCAGTTGTCTACTTCACTCAAAATCTCTGAGCCTGTCACTACTGATTTTCACTCTGCCCTAATTGTTCAAAAGACTCATACTCTGGCAATAATCAGCGAAGTCGTGGTAGACAACAATCTCGTGGAGGAAGGAACACTCAAGGCTCTGGTAAAGGTGATAACTTTGGTCGTGGATACCAGAATTCATCATCTCAAGCTCAGTCCAAAGGCTTCTCTGCTTCTGAAGGCCCTATTTTTTGCCAGATTTTTGGCAAGCATAATCACTGTATGATTGATTGTTGGCACCGCCTTTACATCACCACCTATGCCAGTACTCAATCGAATAAGCAGGTAATGGCAGCTCAAAACTCTCAATTTACTGGTACTGATGCTCCTTGGTTCTTGGATACAGGGGCCAACACTCATGTTACTGCTGATCTTTGTCAATTGGCCTATGCTCAACCATATGATGGCATGGACACAATCACTGTTGGCAATGGTCAGAACCTTCCTATTGCACACACTGGCTATGGTACTCTTTATACTCCTCATTCATCTTTTGCTCTTTCACAAGTATTCTATGTCCCTCAGATCTCTACTAATCTGCTATTTGTTTATCAGCTTGCCAAAGACAATAATGCTACTTTGGTTTTTAACTCTAAACAGATTCTCATTTTTGATAATGTGACTCATCAGGTCAAGTTCCAGGGCCCCTGTAAAGGAGGCCTCTATCCCCTGCCTTCTCAGCCTTGTCTACAAGCTATGAAGTGCACCAGTATATCTTCTCTTCCTACTTCTGATACTCTGTGGCATCTCAGGCTGGGGCACCCTTCTCGGCAAGCAGTTCAACCTCTTTATTCTATTTTATGTATTTCCCCTTCCAATAATAAGCTTGTCTGTGAACCTTGTATGGTTGTAAAGTCACATAGACTGCCTTTTACATTGTCACAAATTGAAAGCAGCAAACCATTTCAACTTGTTCATGCAGATGTTTGGGGACCATCTGCTGTTGCTTCTTTTAATCATTTTTTATATTACTTGCCTTTTGTGGATGACTATAGTAGATATGCTTGGATTTATCCTTTGAAATCTAAAGGAAATTCCTATCATGCATTAAATTCCTATCATGCATTTTGTACTTTTACTTTTTTCATTAAAACTCAATTTGATGCAACTATACAAATTTTTTTCACAGACAATGGTAGAGAATTTGTAAATCACAAATTTGGTGCCTATCTTCAATCCATGGGGACTTTGCATCATACTTCTTATCCTTATACTCCTGAGCAGAACGGTAGAGTATAGAGAAAACATATGTACTTGATAGAAACAATGCTCTCTCTTCTCCACCAAGCTCATCTGCCTTCTAGATTTTGGCTTGAAGCTCTAGCCACTGCAAATTTCCTCATTAATCGCATGTCGTACCCTCACCTCCCTCTAAACCCTATGATTCATCTGATATAGTCATTTCTAACAACTCTGATCCAAGTCAGATGTCTACTCCTTCTCCAACAACTATAATTTCATCTTCTGAGTCCTCCACTTCTTCTTTCTCATCTTATACCTCTTCTGCTCCTCTTGACAATGATCATCTACTTCCACAATCTGTTATTGTTGCTTCTTCCTCAAATGTTCCCCCTTAACCTTGTCATCCTATGGTTATAAGGTCACAAACAAGCTTATTGAAACCTAAACTTTTCTCAGTTGCTGCACTCCTTCAACCACCACCTGAAATAGAGCCAACCACTTATAAAAAAGCAGTCAATCTCCCTACTTGGTTAAAGCCATGAATGAAGAGTACAATTCCTTGCTAAAGAAACATACCTGGACTCTTGTACCTTTGCCATCAAATAGACAACCTATCGGTTGTCGTTGGGTTTTCAAAGTCAAGAGAAATACAGATGGAAGCATTGCTAGACATAAAGCTCAACTAGTCGCAAAGGGTTATCATCAGGAATATGGGTTGGATTATGGAGAAACGTTTAGTCCAGTTGTGAAGGCACAAACAGTTCGCATTGTTCTTTCTTTGGCACTACAATCTAGCTGGGAACTCAGGCAATTAGATGTGTCAAATGCTTTCCTCCATGGATTTCTTCAAGAAGAGGTTTACATGGTCCAACCTCAGGGTTTTGAACATCCTCAATTACCTCACCATGTTTGCAAACTCCACAAATCATTGTTTGGCTTTAAACAGGCTCCAAGAGCCTGGTACCAACTATTGCATGCCTTTCTTCTATCACAGGGCTTCCTATATAGCAAGGCTGATACCTCTATGTTTGTCAGAAAAAGCTCAACATTCACTCTTATTGTTCTTGTATATGTTGATGACCTTGTCATCACTGGCAGTGATAACAAGGCTATTGCTTCACTGATTCAAGCAATGCGCTCTAGATTCACCATGAAGGATCTGGGCAAACTTTCTTATTTTCTGGGTTTAAAGGTAGAATACAATTCAACTGGTCTGTTATTGCATCAGACCAAATATGCTATGGATTTGCTTAATAAAGCTGGAATGGCAAACTGTAAGTCTAGCTCAACCCCTGCTGCAGTTACTACCTCTAATACATCTTCAGATGCACAACCTTATTCATCTCCTACTCAATTTCGTAGCTTAGTAGGACCATTGCAGTATTTAACAATAACACGACCCGATCTTCAATACTCTGTTAACTCTATTTGTCAGAAAATGCATAGCCCAACTCAGGCTGATTTCTCTGCACTCAAACGCATTTTGAGATATGTACAGGGCACTCTTGGTCATGGCCTTCAATTTCAGTCCAATCGACTTCAGTTACATGCATTTTCTGACTCTGATTGGGCTTCGGATCCCCAAACATGTAGGTTTACCACAGGGTTTTGTATTTTTCTTGGCAATAATTTAATCTCTTGGTGTTCAAACGCCAGCCCACTGTTCCTCGATCTTCAACCGAACCAAATATCGAGCTATGGCTTTCACTGCGGCTGAGTTAAAGTGGCTATCTTATGTCTTGAAAGACTTATCCATTTCATCACCTTGTCCCACTCTTTGGTGTGATAATGCCTCTGCCTTAGCTTTGGCTGTTAATCCTGTATTTCACAGTCGCATAAAACACATCGAGCTCGATTACCATTTTGTTTGTGAGCAGGTTTTATGTCGTCAGCTCAAGGTTTCATATGTCCTTTCTTCAGCTCAAGTTGCTGATCTCTTTACAAAGCCTCTTGCTGCAACCTTATTTCTTCAGCTTCGTGCCGAGTTTCCCCTTACTAACTCAAGGCTTAGCTTGAGAGGGCATGATAAAGCACAGCATAATGAAGCTCCTGCTAGCTCAACTAAGCTCAAAGAAACGTGTAAAGATGGTTAGGATGTTAGTTGCTCAAGAACGTGAATGCACGTGATAAGTTGTACAGCTGTCATAAGCACTTGTATTGTAACATCAGCTATACATATATAGCTCTTTGTGTACTGATTGAAATATATAATACTAATGCTCTTTTTCTCAAATTCTCTAAATCTCATCATGCTCTTCAAAATGTCGATAAGATACCATATTCACCAACCTTGATACCTATAAGAAAATTAAAAAAAATGTGGAAATCATTGTGCCTACATCTACAAAGTGCAAGTTATTCCAAAAAACACGGTGAAACTTTTAAAACGATGTATATGTACTTGTATCTTGTAATGTTTGATCTTTGTTGTAGGGAGAAGTAATTTGAGACTATCTATTTATTACAAGTATACCAACAAAAGAAAAAGGAGAAAAAGATGTACAAATCATTTATTCGAAATGATTTTCGTGGACATAGAAATTTTACGTAGAAAATACTTACATAGTAAAGGCGTATATTACACAGCCCATTATCAATAAGAAACTAAAAGACAAATATGGCTCCTAAGACTCTGCTATTAATCAAATTTATTTACATTTTGGATACACCTCGTATAAAAGCAATGGCAGATGTGTTTGCAGTTCCCACTAGCCCCAAAAAAGTTAAAAATTCAATGTACTTTAAAAAAAAAGTAAATATGTATATATTTTTAGTTAAAAATGCATATAAAAATTATAAATTTTAGTTCTTATTTAGAAAAATCCTAAATCCTGCTCTGTATAAAAGAATAAGAACTATTTAGTGGACATGCCGGTGATGAAAAGACTAATTTGGATCATGTATGACATACAATCCAAATAAATAGACATGGCTGAGGTCAGAAAGTTTAATATTACTTTGTGATGAAAGAGAAAGTTTGGTATTATGACAACTGACCTTCACGAGTGGTAGAAGACGAACCATGAAATGTTTGCGAAAACTAGCCATGGTTCTTAGGCAGTGATTGATATGTGAAAATAAGTTGAGAATGAAATGGCATTCTCAATTTTATTTTAATTTTCATGTTTGGTATAAGGGAATGGATTTAGGAATCTCATTCCCAAAGGAATTTCATTCCCACATACATGAAAATATCCATTCCAGACCAAATACATGAGAATAGTCCATTATCATGTGTTTAAGAATAAACTCGACTATCATACCCTTATATAGCATAACTTTTGTAAATAATTTATTTTACAATAATAATAATAATTAAAAAATATAATAATAATTATTATAAAAATGATAATTATTATTATTATGAAAATAAAAATAAAAAAAAAATAATAAAATAATAATAAAAACAAAAATAAAAAATAATAATAGTGGTTAAATAATAATAATAATAAAAATAATAAAAAAATATAATATTATTATGTAAATAATTATTATTATTATAAAAATAATAAAAAAATGATAATAATAATAATAAATAAAAATAATAAAATAATAATAAAAACAAAAATAAAAAATAAAAATAGTTATTAAAATAATAATAAAAATACTTATAATAATAATAAAGTAAAATAATAATGATAAAATAATAATAATAATAATAATAATAATAATAATAATAATAATAATAATAATTGTTGTTGTTGATATTATTTTTATTTTGTTAATATTATTATTATTTATGTTTATATTATTTATGGTTATGCTTATATTTATTTTTATTTTTAATGTTATAATAATAAAAGGGAAATTTTGTCATATTATACAAGTCATTCACATTACTAATTTTAATTCCTACAGCATACCAAACATATCATTCTCATTCCCAACTTCATTCCATTCCCACTTTCATTCTATTTCTTGGTTCATTCCATTCATGCCCAAATTCATTCCAATATACCAATCGCTACTTTAATATTTTAAATCTCGTGACTTTCACTGGTTTTCCACTAGCATTGGTCCATGGACTTTTTGTGAAATAATTGAAGGCAAATTTGTAAAGGTCAGCATAAGTTAGAGGATTCCTTCGAGAAGAACCAATATGATAAATGAGCGGTTGGGGCAGCTGATGTGCATATGCGACCATTATAGCAAGAATAAAATCCACTACCGTATCACATGGTATCTGTAAGGAATTCTAATAATTCAAATATGTACTCTTCAAAAGTTCTTCAAATGAATAAACAAAGTTTATTCTTCAATTGCATAAACAAAACTAAAATTATACGTAATGCTTTTAAATTTTTTTAAAATCTATATATTTAGTTTTGTTTAAAACATGGTTTGGGATTATTTGGATAATATAATCTTGCCACAAAGTGATTAAATTTGTAAATCTAGTTTTTCACTCTTTCATAGGTGGCTGATACCCTATCTCTAAACTATTGAACATCAAAATTCCGCATTAGGTCCAAATGTGAAATACCTAAAAATGAGGTTCAAAGATAATAATAATCGCTCAATTGTTTTGTTCTAAATCACCAATCAAACTTTGTATTATCGCAAGCATTTTGACCAATTTTGACCTTAAAACTAAAGGTAAATCTCGTCAAAGACTACTAAACATGTATAATGTTTCAAATCATTCTCCAAATTTGTTTTGTTTCAAAGGAATAAAATTGACATTTGATTGTTTCCACATAGGTCACAAAATACTACCCACCATTCCCATCGTACTAAACATACACATTCAATCCATTATCACCACATTTACCACTACCATTAGCCAACACCTCAGTGTTAAGAAGTACGAGATTTCATTCTAAAACTAATTGGTGTTAAGTGAAGTATTCCAAGATCTTATAAGGTAATCTTGAAGTTTTTTAATTTTCCGATATAAGACAAGTGTATATTTTAACATTCCCCTCACGTGTGACCTGATTTGAGAGAAGTCATATGTGAAAAATACACATGAAAGTTTAAACGCACATGGGACACACAAAGAAGATTGAATACAAGTGTGACCTAATTTTGAGATAAGTCACACATGCACACACATAGAAAATAACACACAGAGAAGAAGATTGAATACACGTGAAAGATTGAACATACGTGGAACACACGCAGAAGATGAACAAGATTGGACCAAGGGTCCAACTCTAATACCATATTAAGAAACTTGAAGTTTTATCCCAAAACCAATTGATTTTAAGTGAAGTAGCTCAGGTTCTTATACTGTATTAGAATTTGAATAATGTGGTGAATTTTATAGATATGGTACTAGAACCTCTTTAAATTAATAGTCAAAAAATTATTAATCTCTTTTAGATAATAAAATTATTTGATTCCGACTTGGGCAAATTTACAAAATTAATAGTGTTTGTATAATTATAAAATAAAATATTTTAAATATTTTATTTGTATCTTATAGATCCCAAATATTTATAAATTAATAATTAACTAAAAAGTGCATACATTTTTATCATGATTGTTCACTAGACAATTAAAATTTTCTCTTTACCACATTTTTTACATTTTTTACTTTTAAATTTTTAGAACCTTATTCTGCTAAATTTTAAACAAGCTACCATTGACTAAGTTGCAAATCATATTTTTTCAAAACCTATTACTACAATTCTAATTGCATGCATGATGGATGTTCTTTGTTATGCTCATATAATTCTTTACACATTTCATCCGTCGTGGTTCTTTTCTCTTGACACTTTGAGATGGGAAGCCATTTTTGCTATTTTAGAACTGAAGAGATCACAAATAATAAGAGATTGTGTTGGGTTAAATAGTGTTTGCTTTGATTCAATAAATCGTATAACCTCTTTAAATTAATTGTCTTGAAACCACTTAACTTCTCTTAATTTAGCTAAATAATAATTTATTGATAAAATAATAATTAATAATTTAAATAGATACTTTTATTTTTTTAAATGGTAAAATATTATCATTTCAACTAACCAAGTTAAGACTTAACATACTCTAAGATTAAAAATACTATCTCTATACGTATTTCACCAATTAAGAGTTCATTAACAATTAACATAAAGATCCAATTTGAAGAAATTTTTAAAGAGAAAACTGGGAGTCATGTTTGCGAGATTTTAGTATTAAATATACAAAAATCAAATAGTTTTGGATTGTGAATTTTTAATTGTATTTCAATTTTGAAGATAGCCTAATGAAAAAAATGATGTATTTACGATTATAATTTGATTAGGTGTTACCATTCACCAATTACAAAATCGTAAAATCTCTAAGTAATAAAAGGTAACACATCATATAAGTTGTAGGCGTATCAATTGGATCACTACAAAAAGAACTGGATTCTGTGACGGATCGTCGCCAAACCATTGCAGATATGGCGATAGTACAGTGAAGAGAAAGGTTAACGCCAATTTTGTGACGAAACAGTGACAACACAGTGTCAGACAAAAATACCCGTCACTATACCGTCACTAACAGTGACGGCTTTGTTAGCCGTCTCTAATTTTCGGTGACGGCCAAGCTATGACCGTCACTAATTTGGTAACGACTTAGTGACAAGTTTCTCCGATTCTGATATATGGAGACGGCACGGTGACGGTATGGTGATAGACCGTCACCGTGCCGTCACCAAAAAGGGTGTCGGCTAAATTTTATATTATTTTTTTTAAAGAATAAGGCCTTCAAACACTGAGTAACAACGATGTGTTAAATTTTTTTCAGAAGCAGTACCAGTTCACTCAAAAATTGTTAACTTAAAGTACTGACATTATTTGAGGTAAAAATAAAATACTATGTTTGTGTAGATATTAACTACAATATGAGAGAAATTTGATAATATAATTTGCAATCGACAAGATTTTATTTCATAACATTCGATAACTAGGGATTATATTAACAGACGGTTAACTTTAGTCATCACCATACAAAAGTCCTTAACAAGATACACACACATATCCATATAATATATTACATATTATTAAATTTAACTACCAATTTTTTACATAATTTTCACTCGAACAACTTCGGCAGAAGGATGCGATACATTTGATCCATAGACCTTTGATGGTTTTGAGCCATCAAAATGTAACCATTTTCTTTTGGTGGTTCGTTTAGATCAAATCAACCTTCAACTCTGCTACTGCTTGCCTTCGATGGAGCAAATTTTTTTGGGTGTTCCTCCTTTTTAACGGTAACCCACTGACCTTGAATTTCCTTACTCAACGTTTATAAGATGTTGATGCACCGAGGTTAAGCTTATGTAAAGATCGAAAACAACAAGCGGGATTGTTGATTCTTTATATAGAACTGAAAATGGTGAAAATTTGGCGACAGCACGGTGAGGGGTCTTCTCCAAATTATTGGTGTCAAATTCACGTAAGTGTCCAAACATTGACAATGGCAGGGTGAGGGCACGGTGAGAGGGTATTCACCAAATTATTAGAGCCATTCTTGTGATTGTCTAAATTAGAGACGGGAAACTATGCCCATCTCTAATGGCGATGGGTAATTTCCTATCTCTAATGAAGACGGACTATTTCTCATCTCGACAAAGAGGCCCACTTGGAGACGGGAACCAGCCCGTCTCCCTAATAGAGATGGGCGGATGCCCATCGCCATTTTAGAGACGAGCTGATGCCCGTCTCTATGTTGGAGACGGGCTGCAGCCCGTCTCCATGTTGGAGATGGACAGACGCCCATCGCCATTTTGGAGACGAGTAGACATCTATCGCCATTTTGGAG
Source organism: Ehretia macrophylla (assembly GCA_037974665.1). Lineage (NCBI taxonomy): Eukaryota > Viridiplantae > Streptophyta > Magnoliopsida > Boraginales > Ehretiaceae > Ehretia > Ehretia macrophylla. The sequence continues at coordinate 28,360,763 of CM075778.1, read as the reverse complement.
ACAGGCACCAGCCCTTCTCCAAAAAGAGGCCCGTGGGCCTCTTTTAGTAGGGATGGGTATCAGCCCTTCTCCATATTTTTGGAGACGGACTGCTGTTGGAGACAAGCGACTACCCGTCTCCACAAAGAGGCCTACATCTTTTATTGGAGACGGGCGGCTACCCGTCTCCATAAAGAGGCCTAGGATGTGGGCCTCTTTTAATTGGGCGATGACCCTGGGTCACACCCGGTCGTCGCCCAATTAAATTGAAATAACAGAGGGCAGAGGCTCTGCCCTCTGTTATTTCGTTTTTCAGTTTTTCAAAACAAAAAACCTCACCCCCACCTACCCCTCACCCCACCCCCCACCCAATCCCTGCCCCCCACACCTTCCCACCCCTCTATAGACCCCTCACCACCATTTTATTTGAGGGAATAATGTCTATTTTTTTTGTTATTTATATATTTGATATATATATATATATGTATGTATATATAAATATATGTATATGTATGTATAGATCTAGCTAACTCCACCACCCCTATGAAGCTATAGACCCTCTCAACACCCTCTCCCCCACCTCACAAATAATTTGTTTTTGTGAGGTTATATATATATGTATGTACATCTATATGTATAATCTATGTATATATTATAAATTTTTTTGTTGTTATGAAGATATTAATTAATAATGCACCTAATCTAAATATGTTAATTTAGTTTTTTTTTTTGTATTTTTGGATTTTTTTTTTACTGTTGGATTTTGTTTTTTGTTTTTTTTAATCTATTTTTCTTCTTATAATTTCTTTTTTTTTAAATTGTGTTATTTTTAACATATTTAGGTTATTTTTATTTTATTTTCTGATTTTTTATTTTATCTTGGGAATTTTTGTTTTTTAATTTTCGGATTTTTTTATAATTTTTGTTTTTTTTATCTATACTTTTTTTGTTATAATTTTTTTTATTTGTGTTATTTTTAACATCTTTAGGTTATTTGTTTTTTATTTTTGAATTTTTTATTTTATTTTTTATTTTTGGATATATTTATTTTCGTTTTTTATTTACCTATTCCTTGTTTTTTGTTATAATTTCATTTTTTGAATTGGTTTTTTTTTACATATTTAGGTGATATTTTTTAATTTCGGATTTTTTTTCCCGGAATTTTTGTTTTGTTTTTTTTGTTGTTGATTTCAAATTCGGATAATCGTAAACTATAAAATTATAAATATAATGTCACGTCTGAGCCCGGATCAACTATTAAAATATTTTATTAAATTATTCTAACCTCATATTTGTCGAGTTGTGACATATTTATATTGCGTAACCTTGTACAGACCATTTTGCGTAGTTCATTATACTATAAATGGAGTTGTGTGAATGTCTTTGACTAATGTTTATCAGATTATTCACGGTACAGAGCAAACTCTATCAGTTTGTCGCATCCGGACTTTACAAGTTTAGGTGATATTTTTTTTTTTTAATTTCAAGTTTTTTTTTTTTACCTTAACTATTTGTGGTTGTTGATTTCAAATTCGGATAATCGTAAACCATAAAATTAAAAATTCCAATGTCATGTCCGACTGGATCAACTATTAAAATGTTTTATTGAATTATTCTAACTTCATATTTGTCGAGTTGTCACTTATTTAAAATGCAATACGTTGTACATTGTACTTTGGGCCATTTTGCGTAACCTTGTACATTGTACCTTGTACATTATACCTTGTACACGAACATTTTGCGTAATTTTAAAAATGTATTGTTGTTGTGAAAATCTTTTGAGTGCAGATATCGGATTATTCACGATACAGAGAAGACTATGTCCGATTGTCGTGTCCGAACTTTACCTCTATATTGGGGTTTGTGCGTGGCGTGACATCCAATATTTTCAACAATGTATATTACTCGTATATTTTTTGTGTATATATTTTTGAGAGGTGTCCTAATATAGAAAGTTTATCAAGATTTCTCAGAATTTTCAAATTGGACTTGTTCTATCGGGATTAAAAGATTCGTGTCCGTCTATCAATTTAAATAGTATTTGTCAAATATAATTCAAAGTTAATTTCATGTATGTTTTAAGTTGTACAATTTTTTAAAGATATCATTTTCTGCATTGAATAATATGTTGCTTCTTAGATTGTTTTGTTGTGTATCTTTGTCATGTTGTGAAACTCATGAATGATAATTCTCACTCATAGAATTATATAGCCCTTTTACCTAATAATCTATTACATAATTTTTAAAATGCAATAACGTTAATCAAATTGCTCAGTGCATTATTTCATGGAGTCAAATCGTGAATGGATGTATCAGAAATAGATTCATGGTAATCTTAATGAGGCCTTTATCCAAGGTGTTTCGAATTTTGTATCTTTTGCAAGCAAACAACATTATTATATGGATGACAACAAGATAAGATGTCCATGTGTAAGATGCCGGAACTTAAAATTCCAAACAACAAGAACTATGGTAGATCATCTGTATCAGAAGGGTTTTATGTCATTTTACTATCAATGGATTGCACAAGCTGAACATGTGTATAACACTTGGACGTATAATCAAGAGTAACATGATGGTGAATAGAATATTTATAGAACATTAGTTTTTGATGCTGACGGTGCGCAATTGACCAACGATCACAATGTTGAGATTAATGAAGAACCTAACATGGAAGCACATGAATTTTTTGAGTTGTTGAATGCCGCTGATAGGCCATTATTTGATGGTTGTGTGAAACTTACTCAATTGTCAGTCGTGGCTCGATACATGAATATGAAGTCCGAGCATAATATAAGCAACTTCCTATATAACAGGTTCATTGAAGAATTAATGGAAGTGTTGTCCGAGAATCATAACTTGCCTAAAAACCTTTATAGATTTAAGCAACTAATCAAGTCATTAGGGTTGAGATATCAAAAGATTGATATTTGCGTAAATGGATTCACCTTATTTTACAAGGATCGAAATCTCATGGAAAATTGTCCGCGGTGTGGCCACGCACGTTTCAAGGATATATCTGGTGGTAGAAAATGGGGTAAGCCTATTTCCCACAAACAGTTAAGATATTTCCCTTTGACACTAATGTGAAAAATATTGTACATGTCAAATGCTACAGCGAAACACATGACGTGGCACAAAAACAATACAAAGTCAGGGCCAGATAATCAATCAACTTCAGCAACAAATAAAGAAGCAAAACGAAGTGCTGGAAGTCCTCTATGCAAAAGTCTGTGGTCAACCTGAATAGCAACATTCTTCATCTTCACTTAGTGATGAAAATGGAGAATAATTTGTTATAATGTTAAACCTATAGTTTGATGTTTAATACACTACCATATACAAGACATTTATTTTTGTAACAGTTTTAAATAACAGTCTCTATTTTAATTAAATATAGCATATCGTGTTTGCGGCATTATATGAAATGAATTTCACATATCAAATAGGTTCAATTTGGGATGATATTCAAAATTTTTTGAAGGAATTATGACTCTTTAAATTAGATGGAATGGTTAAGTTAGTAAGGACTTGGTGAGGGCTTGGTGAAAGGAAGGGTTAGTGACGGATTGGCGAAGGGAAAGGTTGGCGAAGGTTTGGCAACAACAATTTTTGTGACAATTTCGTGAGGGGTTAAGTTGGCAAGTGATTGGTGACAACAATCATTGGTGACGGCCGGGTGAGGGAAAACTTGGCGAGGGCTTGGCGATGGAAAATTTAGTGATAGTTTTGAGGCGGCTCTAGTTGACGAGGGCTCAGTGATGGCAAACTGTAGTGACGGCCTAGAGACGGAAAATGATGGCGAGGGCATGGTGACGGAGGATTTGGAGACGGGATAAAAATATTTTGGCAGCCGTCGCCAAAATGGTGACGGTTTGGTGAGGGGAACGATTTTGGTGACAATCTCGTGTCTAATGGACGTTTTTCCTCACTGTGCCGTCACAAATTTAGAATTTATGACGGCACAGTGAGAGGAACCGTCTCTCGCAAAATTTAATTTTTTTTTTAGTGAATCTCTAACAGACATATTTTTTAACATTGATTCATATCTCCTATTAAAAAATCCTATAATAATATTTTCAATTGCATAAAGTCAGTTAACTAATCTCAATGTCTATAGTGTCTTACTTTTGCCCTTGCAATGAAATTTTTACTGCCTACTAGTTACTGCGACTATTATTCGCATTTTAACAAAATAATATGCTAATGGTAAATATGGGGAGCTAAAACTAGTTAAACACCTCACTGATTAGCACCCACTATCATTCTTAACCACATGTCACCGACACGATAGCATTTTTGAAAGGATTGTGCACATAAATATATAGGAACATAATATTATTTTAATGTAATATGACATAAATTATTCTCCATCTACAAAGTATTATATTTTGCTACTCAAAAGATTACACTCATGACTTTTACACACCGACTAGAGGTGTTGTGACGCCCAAGAATTTTACCATAAATTTATTTATAACTGTTGCATATCTATGTGCGCATTTCTACGTGCATCATCTTTCTTACTTAATTATTTTTATTAGAGGTTACTATTCATAATATTTTCGACTGTTTTAAAAGTTTGATTTTTAATTTTTCCTAGGTCATAGGACATTTAAAAGGAACCGAGAAATTTTCGTTTTAAACTTTCGGGCTTAGGAGAGTGTTTAGAAAATAGATTTCATGACCTTTGAATAGTGTTACGTTAGAATAGTGCTAGTTTCAACTAAAAACATTTGTAATTGCAATTAGCCTTAGTTGATCAAGTTTTGAGACTAATTAGCTTAGATTATTAATTATGCACCACATATAATAAAAACCAACTCATAAAAATTAAAACAAAAGCTCATTCTTGTCATCAAAACAAAAGAAAAAATGACCTCCATGTCCCTTGAGATGGCCGACCACCTCTAGGAGAGAAAAGAGGAGATTTTGCTTCTTCAACCTTGCATCTTGAGCTCCTAGCTTGATCTTGGGAGGGTTTTGAGCATCTTAGGGTCTTCAACAAGCTTCCTTGTCTTCAAAATTGTGAGGGAGTTACATTATTTATGCATTTGAAGTTTTTGCTTATATGTTGAAAATCTTGATTTGTTAATTATAGCTACTCTACTTGTTATAAATGCTTACTATGAGTTTATTGAGGCCTATAGAGTTAAGTTTTATAGCTTGTTAGAAGATTCTATGGTTGAATGCATATATTGATGAAAAGAGATGATGAATAGTGCCTAGAATTAGGGTTTTAAGAAAAATTGCTAATTAGCATGAATTGAGGCTTCAATTAGGTGCTCTAGACCCTAGTGAAGTTAGTGGAAAAGCTACGTGAGGTTGAATCGTTCGAAACCAAGCTTAATTGCATAAATAGCCGACTTTAAAAAGGAGACTTTTCTCGTTAAGCAATCCGGGCAAGTTTGGGCATTGATTCGGGTATCCTTGAGCTAAAGAAGCACCTTTGGTGCTTTCGTTTCCGAAAAATGGGGTTCGGTTAGTATAGTTGTAATTCAAACCCGTTCGGGGCCTTCCCGAACTTTTGCTTCTAAAATGAGTTTTTATGATTCTAAAAGGTGTCTTTGGGCTTAATTAAAAATTATAGAAAGATTAGGATATGATTTGAAAATCTTGAACCACGCATAGGAGAAAGAAAACTCGATTAAAGAAAGGGAAAAAGTAGTTTTTAGCCATTTTAGTTGCATTTGAAACTTGTTGTGGGATTGTATTGAATATTTAAGATATAATTAAGCTATTTGAGTAGTTTGTGGGAATGATTTATGTTGATTGCTACTTTTGGAATCTTAATGCTATGTTCGTGCTTGTGTGAACTTATATCATGCTTATATGTGAGGGCGGCCTACTTTGTCGTCCTTCATACGTGTTATGTGATATCTTGATTGCTTGTGACTTGTCCCGGGGTTACGCAACTTTTTCGGACATGGTAGCGTCGAGAAACACGGGCGGCGTCGGGCTTATCGTGCTCCCTCGACTACCATGGTGCCTATTCCATTTCTCGCTGAGGCATACTCCACTACCCCAGAGGCGTGGTTCACCTGCTGGGCATGGACCTACCTCAAGTGAAAGGGTCGTAGGATCGGGATACATCCGGAGTATCCCAATTGTTGGTGTTTGGGGTTTGCCGACATGTTCGTGATGCTCGTGGTTCGTGGCTCATGAGTGAAGACTTGGAAGTGGAATCGTATCCTTTTTAAAAGTGATTAATTGCTTGGCTTATTATCTTGTTGGTTTACGTGGCTTATATATGTTTTCTTGTGTTTGCATATCATATTGCACGTTGGTATGTTGCATCACCTCCCTCGCTGGGCAACTTTATTGCTCACTCCTCATTTGAAATGTTTCAGGAGAAGCTGAGGTGAATCCCCAACTATTAGAAGTAGAAGAAGAAGAAGAAGTTCACGTAGATCAGAATCCGTGACTTTGTGTGCTAAGGTGGATCTTATGTGCAACTGGCATGAAGTTCATGTTAATATTGTATTTTGAGACCTTGAGATCTTGTGTATATGTTTAGTAGTGGTAGACTTGAATGTTAGAGAAAGATGTTGGATTGTAATAATGGATTCTAGACTTTAATTTATCTTGCATGCTTGGAGTGTTTATAATTCTACATATGGAACTTAAATTACATTGTATCTAACTACTTATGGCTAAAATCAACTTATTTCACATGATTGTGTGTTTAAGTAGATTGTTATTGTTCGAAAGCTCGGATGGCCTTGTGATTTTGTTTGGCTTTGGAGATATTAGAAGATAAGTTGTTGTTTATAGTTCAAATGTCTTGAGTGACTATTTGCAGGTAGCAGTTTTGTCCTTGGTACAGAGGAGACTTTGTCCGAGTGACGGGTCCGAGCCTGACTTTAGCGTGGGGTTGGGTTCGGGGCGTTACACTTTAGGTGGTATCAGAGCTACTAGAATGCTTGAAGCCAGGTTAAATTCCTTGGCATGTGGGTAGTGGTCTATATGTGAAAGTGAATTATATGAATATGTGAGTGTTTAGTTGTTTAAGTACTTAGATAAAAGACAAGCTAGCATAAAAAGGAATGATAAAACATGACATGATGAGAATATGAAAAGTTAGTGTTAAATATTGTTAAGTGTTTTATGTGTTTCTTATGTGAGTAAAATGTTTGAAAACAATGTGTAAATTATCTTGCATAGTTTATTTGCCTATTATAATATGATGTTCTTCTAGTATTCTAATGAGGAAATGGGGTAGACCACGGAGAGAGCCGGAGGAAGCTCCCAGACAGGATGTACCAGGGCAAGGTGCTGGGGCAGCCAGGGATGTACCGCAGGGTCCGGAACCGAGTAATGCCCAGATTTTGGCCACAATGGCCACCGCAATGAATACCATAACTCAGTTTGTGGCTCAGCAGGGTACAACATGTGTCGGCTGGGGTAATCAGGCTGCCAGAGCAGAGGGCAGTGGTACTGCAGGAGGTAACTTGTTTGATAAATTCCTGCATCACGGAGCATATAGTTTTTACGGCGAGCCTGATGATATGAAAGCTGAGATGTGGTTGAGTAAGTTTGAGAAAGTTGCTGCGATACTTGAGTGCAACGATGAAAGAAAGATTACCTATGCTGCATTTTTAATGGAGGGTGATGCCGAGGCGTGGTGGCTCACTATTAGAGAGAAATGGGATGCCGAGAGGGTTCAGCATGTATGGGCTAACTTTGTTCGTGATTTTCGAGATAAATATGTATCGGTTGTAGCCCGTGAGAGACATCAGGCTGAATTCATAGCTTTGAAATAGGGAAACATGATTGTAGACCAGTATGAGGCTACCTTTACGAGACTATCTCGATATGTGACAGCTTTGGTTCAGCCGGAAGATGTGAAGATCCAGAGATTTATTACAGGGTTGAGGAGTGACATCATGCTTAATTTGTCTTCGCAAGATTATCCGAACTATGCTGCAGTAGTCAGGGCTGCATCGAGATATGAGAAACGTAAGGCAGATGTGTTAGCTCAGTCTAGTCAGTCAAGCAAACGTCAGTTTCAGTCTCAGAGTCAGGGTTATCAGAGGCAGTATCAGCAGCCTGTTCAGACTCAGCAGCCTAGGCAGACCCAGAGCTATCCAGGACCAGTTCAGGTACAGTCACAACCGAGACCAGCTCAGAGCCAGCCACAGGGACAGTCACAGACCCGACCAGTGACTGCTAGATCTCAGCAGGGTAGTTCTGCCATATCTACTTATAGGGCCCCTACAGGAGGAGCTGCTACTAGGAAGAATCTACAGTGTACTCATTGCAACCGTAAGGGCCACACAGAGGCTGAGTGTTGGAGAAAATTGGGCCGTTACATAGGTTGTGGCAATGATCAGCACAGAGTTAGAGATTGTCCCAAGTTTAAATATGGTCATGGTCAGACTTCAGGCCAGGGTGCCCAGACTAGAGCTTCAGGAGCAGCTACTGTACCGCGAGGTCAGGCACGGGTATTTGCACTCGACCAAGAGGAGCTTCCAGAGACGACAGTGGTGGTGGAAGGTACTTTTCTTATTAATAGTCAGCCAGTAGTAGTTTTGATTGACACCGGGGTTACACATTTATTCATTACTCCTGCATGTGTACAGTCTGCTACATTAAAAGTTGATAAACTGCCGTATGTGATTGAAGTAGGTAATCCTATGGGTACTAAATTTGTTACGGAGTCTGTGTGTAAAGATTGTAATATTTGCATTGAGGGTTGCATGTATCCTATTGACTTGATAATCATGCCATTTCGGGACTTTGAAGTTATCTTGGGGATGGATTGGTTGGGGCGATATTATGCATGTTTGGTCTGTAGGGGGAAAATTTTAACTTTAGAAGTACCTAACCAAGCTGTTGTTAAAGTAACTGGGAGTCGAAAGTCTACTGGGACTCGTATCATATCTTCCATTAAAGCTACTAAAATGTTGAGTAAGGGTTATGATGCATACTTAGCTTATTTAATTAAACAGCCTGGAGATAAATTGAAATTGAATGAAGTACCTGTTATAAAAGAGTTTTGGGGGGTGTTCCCTGAGGAGTTGACTGGGTTACCACCTAATAGGGAGATTGAGTTTGTGATTGACTTGTTGCCGGGACCTAATCCTATCTCAAGAACCCCGTATAGAATGTCTCCCCCTGAGTTACAAGAATTGAAAATTCAGCTACAGGGTTTACTGGAGAAAGGTTTTATTCAGCCTAGTTCGTCACCGTGGGGTGCTCCGTGTTATTTGTGAAAAAGAAAGACGGTACTCTGCGTTTGTGCATTGATTATCGAGGTCTTAATCAGGTAACGGTGAAAAATAAATATTCTTTGCCATTAATTGAGGAGTTGTTTGATCAACTACAGGGTGCTGTGGTGTTTTCAAAATTTGATTTGAGGTAGGGTTATTATCAGTTGAGGATTCGGAAGGAGGATGTTCCTAAGACTGCATTTAGAACCAAGTACGGCCATTATGAGTTTGTTGTTCTACCATTTGGTTTGACAATTGCTCAAGCCGCTTTTATTGATTTGATGCAGAGAGTATTTCGACCCTATCTTGATCAGTTTGTTGTGATTTTTATTGATGATATATTAGTGTATTCTAAATCTGAGTCAGAGCATGAAGAACATTTGAGAATTGTGCTTCAAACCCTGCAAGAACACAAATTGTTTGCCAAATTTAGCAAATGCGAATTCTGGTTGAAACAGGTTGCCTTTTTAGGTCATATCATTTCACAGGAGGGAATATCTGTTGATCTTGCTAAAATTGAGGTGGTTATGTCGTGGAAAAGACTTGAAACTGTCACGGAAGTCCGTAGTTTCTTGGGATTAGCGGGCTATTATAGACGATTTGTTAAAGATTTTTCAAAGATTGCAGGACCTTTGACTACATTAACTCAGAAGAAAACTGTGTTTAATTGGGATGATAAATGTGAAGCCAGTTTCCAGGAGTTGAAAAAGAGACTTACCACTGCACCTATCCTTGCCTTGCCTGAGGGGACTGAAAACTTGGTGATTTACAGTGATGCTTCGAAAGAAGGCTTGGGTTGTGTTCTTATGCAAAATGGTAAAGTGATAGCATATGCCTCTAGGAAATTGAAACCATATGAACTCAATTATCCTACACATGATCTTGAGCTTGCAGCTGTTGTCTTTGCTTTGAAGAAATGGCGTCATTATTTGTGGGGTAATAAATTTGAAATATTTACTGACCATAAAAGTTTAAAATACCTGTTTTCTCAAAAAGATCTGAATATGAGGCAAAGGCGTTGGCTAGAACTGTTAAATGATTATAATTGTACCATTAGCTATTTGCCGGGAAAAGTTAATACTGTTACAGATGCACTGAGCCGAAAAGCTTCTGTGGCTAGTTTGATAATCAAGGACTGGGAGATTGTGGAAGAGCTATGTTCATGGAAACCAGAGGCTTTTAGATCAGGTATTCAATTTGCTAGCCTACAAATCCAATCTCTATTGCTATCTAGAATCAGAGAAGCGCAACAATCAGATTCTCAGTTATTGAAGCTTTTAGAGAAGTCAAAAGGGGGAGAGTCCGACTTTAAGATGCATGATGATGGACTTCTCAGGTACATGAATAGAATTTGCATTCCTAGTGATTCGACTGTGAAAGATGAGATTCTTGCTGAGGCTCATGCTTCTAAATACACAATTTATCCTGGAAGCACTAAAATGTACAGAGATCTAAAACAGAACTTCTGGTGGAACAATATGAAGAGAGAGATAGCTGATTATGTAGCTAAGTGTTTGACTTGTCAGAAAGTTAAGGCAGAACATCAAAGGCCGGCAGGATTGTTGCAACCATTGGAGATTCCGATATGGAAATGGGACCAGGTTACTATAGACCTTGTGTCGGATTTGCTGAGATCACCACGAGGTAATGATTCTGTGTGGGTTGTAGTAGACAGGTTGACGAAGAGTTCACATTTTATTGCTACAAAGAAAACAGATTATCTCGATAAATTGGCCGAGCTATATGTTGAAAATATTGTGAGACTGCATGGAGTTCCATCTCAAATAGTATCAAACAGGGATCCCAGGTTTACATCACAGTTCTGGCAGAAACTACAAAAGGCTTTGGGGACTAATTTGAGTTTTAGTACTGCTTATCACCCGCAGATTGATGGCCAGTCAGAGAAGACTATCAGGATACTGGAAGACATGTTGAGGGCTTGTGTTCTGGATTTTGGCAAGAATTGGGAGAAATACCTACCTTTACCAGAGTTTGCTTATAATAACAGTTATCAGGCTACTATTGGCATGGCACCCTATGAAGTACTTTACGAGCAAAAATGTAGGTCTCTGTTGTATTGGGATGAGGTAGGTGAAATGAAAACAGTTGATCCCGCTATTCTTCCTGAGATGATCAAAATGGTGGATAATGTGAGACTTATAAAGAAAAGGATGCTTACAGCTCAGAGTCGACAGAAGAATTATGCTGATCGACATCGACGGGACTTAGTATTTTCTAAGGGTGATCATGTATTCTTGAAAGTTTCTCCGCGCAAAGGTTTGATTCGACACGGAAAAGGAGGTAAACTTAGCCCTAGATACGTGGGACCATTTGAAATCACTGAGAAGGTTGGGGATTTAGCTTACAGATTGGCATTACCTCCGAGTTTGGGCCGGATTCATGATGTTTTTCATGTGTCACTGTTGAGGAAATATAACCCTGATCCGTCGCATATCATTGAGCCAGAACCATTGGAGATTGATGAGTCCTTAGCATATGTTGAGAAACCTCTTCGAGTGGTTGATCGAAAGATTCAGGAACTTCGAACTAAAAGTATTCCTATGGTAAAAGTTCTTTGAGATCATCATGGGGTTGAAGATGCCACTTGGGAGCGAGAAGATCAGATCAGAGAGAAGTATCCGGAGCTCTTTTCCGAATCATGTAAGAATTGTGAGGACGCAATTAGTTTAAGGGGGAGAGAGTGTGACGCCCAAGAATTTTACCATAAATTTATTTATAACTGTTGCATATCTATGTGCGCATTTCTACGTTCATCATCTTTCTTACTTAATTGTTTTTATTAGAGGTTACTATTCATAATATTTTCGTCTGTTTTAAAAGTTTGATTTTAAATTTTTTCTAGGTCATAGGACATTTAAAAGGAACAGAGAAATTTTCGTTTTGAACTTTCAGGTTTAGGATAGTGCGTTTAGAAAATAGATTTCATGACCTTTGAATAGTGTTACGTTAGAATAGTGCTAGTTTCAACTAAAAACATTTGTAATTGCAATTAACCTTAGTTGATCAAGTTTTGAGACTAATTAGCTTAGATTATTAATTATGCACCACATATAATAAAAACCAACTCATAAAAATTAAAACAAAAGCTCATTCTTGTCATCAAAACAAAAGAAAAAATGACCTCCATGTCCCTTGAGATGGCCGACCACCTCTAGGAGAGAAAAGATGAGATTTTGCTTCTTCAACCTTGCATCTTGAGCTCCTAGCTTGATCTTGAGAGGGTTTTGAGCATCCTAGGGTCTTCAACAAGCTTCATTGTCTTCAAAATTGTGAGGGAGTTACATTATTTATGCATTTGAAGTTTTTGCTTATATGTTGAAAATCTTGATTTGTTAATTATAGCTACTCTACTTGTTATAAATGCTTACTATGAGTTTATTGATGCCTATAGAGTTAACTTTTATAGCTTGTTAGAAGATTCTATGGTTGAATGCATATATTGATCAAAAGAGATGATGAATAGTGCCTAGAATTAGGGTTTTGAATAAAATTGCTAATTAGGTTGAATTGAGGCTTCAATTAGGTGCTCTAGACCCTAGTAAAGTTAGTTGAAAAGCCATGTGAGGTTGAATCATTCGAAACCGAACTTAATTGCATAAATAGCCGACTTTAAAAAGGGGTCTTTTCTCGTTAAGCAATCCGGGCAAGTTTGGGCATTGATTCGGGTATCCTTGAGCTAAGGAAGCACCTTTGGTGCTTTCGTTTTGTGGAAATGGGGTTCGGTTAGTATAGTTGTAGTTCAAACTCGTTCGGGGCCTTCCCGAACTTTTATCTCTAAAATGAGTTTTTAGGATTCTAAAAGGTGTCTTTGGGCTTAATTAGGAATATAGAAAGATTAGGATATGATTGGAAATCTTGAACCATGCATAGGAGAAAGAAAACTCGGTTAAAGAAAGGAAAAAAGTAGTTTTTAGCCGTTTTAGTTGCATTTGGAACTTGTTGTGGGATTGTATTATCTTGTATTGAATATTTAGGATATAATTAAGCTATTTGAGTAGCTTGTGGGAATTATTTATGTTGATTGCTTCTTTTAGAATCTTAAAGCTATTCTCGTGCTTATGTGAACTTAAATCATGCTTATATGTGAGGGCGACCTACTTTGTCGTCCCTCATACATGTTATGTGATATCTTGATTGCTTGTGACTTGTCTTGAGGTTGCGCAACCTTTTCGGACATGGTAGAGTCGAGAAACACGGGCGGCGTCGGGCTTGACGTGCTCTCTCGACTACCATGGTGCCTATTCCCTTTCTCGCTGAGTATACTCCACTACCCCAGAGGTGTGGTTCACCTGCTGGGCATGGACCTACCTCGGGAGAAAGGGTCGTAGGATCGGGATACATCCGGAGTATCCCAATTGTTGGTGTTTGGGGTTTGCCGGTATGTTCGTGATGCTCGTGGTTCGTGGCTCATGAGTGAAGACTTGGAAGTGGAACCATATCCTTTTTAAAAGTGTTTAATGGCTTGGCTTATTATCTTGTTGGTTTATGTGGCTTATATATGTTTTCTTGTATTTGCATATCATATTGCACATTGGTATGTTGCATCACCTCCCTCGCTGGGCAACTTCGTTGCTCACTCCTCATTTGAAATGTTTCAGGAGAAGCTGAGGTGAATCCCCAGCTGTTAGAAGTAGAAGAAGAAGAAGAAGTTCACGTAGATCAGAATCCGAGACTTTGTGTGCTAAGGTGGATCTTATGTGCAACTTGTGTGGAGTTCATGTTAAATATTGTATTTTGAGACCTTGGGGTCTTGTGTATATGTTTAGTAGTTGTAGACTTGAATGTTAGAGAAAGATGTTGGATTGTAATAATGGATTATAGACTTTATTTTCTCTTGCATGCTTGGAGTGTTTATTGTCCTACATATGGAACTTAAATTATATTGTATCTAATTACTTATGGCTAAAACCAACTTATTTCGCATGCTTGTGTGCTTAAGTAGATTGTTGTTGTTCCAAGGCTCGAATGGCCTTGTGATTTTGTTTGGCTTTGGAGATATTAGAAGATAAGTTGTTGTTTATAGTTCAAATGTCTTGAGTGACTATTTACAGGTAACAGTTTTGTCCTTGGTACAGAGGAGACTATGTCCGAGTAACGGGTCCGAGCCTGACTTTAGCATGAGGTTGGGTTCGGGGCGTTACAGGTATGACATATAATTTTGGTATAACTAATATGGTACACTTACCTTGTGGTGTGTGACACTTCCCACAAACTAGGTAGTTCTATTTATAGAACACAATTGCTAATCCCACTAGGATTAAGATTCTTACATTTTAAAATATTTAGACTCTGTTTGGCCTAATTGTGAAATATTAGTTTTTGAGTTGCAGAACTTTTGTTAGAAGTGTTGTTGGATAAAAGTCATTGACTGTTTGTCCTATGTTGGACAATGTTGGACTTTAAAAAATATGGTGGAGTATATTTGAGAAAAAAATAAATTTCTGCATTATGTATGATGATTGGAGCAAATACGGTCTAAGGTGGAGATTTGTTGAATTAGTGGGCCGTATTTATTAGTAGTGTTCAATGGGCATGTAGGCCTATAACCTAGAAGAGATAGGATTACCTATAAATATATCTCTTGTCCTTATATCAAGTATAATAAATATTGATTGCATACACGAGAAAATTGGTGAGGCGTTGTAAGAGGGTTTCTCTTATACTATTTTATCATCATAGTGAAGTTATTCTCCTACTACCCGTGGATATAGGCTTAGGCCGAACCACATAAAATCTGTGTCCATTTAAAATTCTCGTTTATTATGCATTATTACTCTGAATTATCCTAACAACATACTTAGGGAAGGTGCTTCTCCCCGAAATTTGACATTTTGACACTTCTCACAAAATATATAACCTTACATATTCACTTTTTATTTTATAGCTAAAAGCCAAATTCCCAATATGAGAAATTTTCCATACTTGTATGCCCCAATAAAATTACTTCATCAGGTACTTTTTGACTCCATGAAGGTGTGTACTCATAAAGTATTCCTCCCACTTAATGCTCTTTGAATCAACCGACAAAATGTCAACATCGATGTTGGCTTCTCTTATCATCATCAGCAACTTTTCGGTGTTCGCATCATCAAATCTGTGTAAAATAAGTATTTATTAATATGAAAATTCCTTTGAACAAGATAAATCAAATTGTAGAAATTTTATCTTTAAAAGTAAATATTGACAAGACATATAGACTTACATTCCCTTGAAAAACACAAATGATTCGTAAACTTCTGCAAGACGCATAACATGATTCATACTTCGCTTGAGTTTGTTATGTTGGTCTTCAAAATGTTGACAAAATACCATATTTACCAACTTTAATACCTATATGGAAATTAAAATAATTTTGTAAATCATTTTGCCTATAACTACAAAGTGCAAGTAATTAATTCCAAAAAACACGGTGAAACTTTCAAAACAATGTATGTGTACTTGTATCTTGTAATGTTTGATCTTTGTTGTAGGGAGATGTAATTTGAGACTATCTATTTATTACTAGTATGCCAACAAAAGAAAAAGGAGAAAAAGATGTACAAATCATTTATTCGAAATGATTTTCGTGGACATTGAAATTTTATGTAAAAAATACTTACATAGTAAAGGCATATATTACAAAACCCATTATCAATAAGAAACTAAAAGACAAATATGGCTCCTAAGACTCTGCTATTAATCAAATTTATTTACATTTTAGATATACCTCATATAAAAGCAATGCCGAATGTGTTTGCATTCCCCACTAGCCCAAAAAAAGTTAAAAATTCAAAAGTAATTATGTATATATTTTTAGTTTAAAAAAATGAATTAGCTCTACTGAAATATATATATATATATATATTTATGTATCTCTTCCTTATATTGATGTAAACTGGATTCTGTGATAGTTACACTGGGTGTACCCAAGTACAAAAGAATGATATGGATTAAAATGAAAAACGAGAGAGAAGGAAAATCTGGATCCTATGTTTTTGAGGCAGACTCTGTCTTAATATAGGATATCGAATCTGTGATTACAAAAGTAAAATGTAAAAAAGAAAAGTCAAAAGTGACTTTGTGAAAAGTGAACAGTAAAATATATATGTATATTTAATTTAAAAATTATGAATTTTAACTCTTATTTAGAAAAATTCCTAAATCCTGCCCTGTATAAAAGAATAAGAACTATTTAGTGGGCATGCTAGCGATGAAAAGACTAATTTGGATCATGTATGACATACAATCCTGTACAGAGTACTGCTAACATGTATACGCCACATGTATTTCGATCAAATAAATATAAATGAAAGAGGAGTTTTGAACTTCGATAGCAAAATAGAATATTATCAGGACTAATAGCAACTTGGTATTATGACAACTGACCTTCACAAGTGGTAGAAGACGAACCATGAAATATTTGCGGAAGCTAGCCATGGTTCTTAGTATTTTAACTCTCGTGACTTTCACTAGTTTTCCACTAGCATTGGTCCATGGATTTTTTGTGAAATAATTGAAGCCAAATTTGTAAAGGTCAGCATAAGTTAAAGGATTCCTTCGAGAAGAACCAATATGATAAATGAGCGGTTGGGGCAGCTAATGTGCATGTGCGACCATTACAGCAAGAATAAAGTCCACTACCGTATCACCTGGTATATGTAAGGAATTCTAATAATTCAAATATGTACTCTTCAAAAGTTCTTCAAATGAAGATAGATTCACAATTTTCAACAAATTTGTAACATCCAAAATCTAAAAATTAAAAGGCAATAAAGTAAGTGGGGAAGGGAATAAAATTAAATTAAAGAAACAAATAGATTAATTGATCCACAATATTGATATCATTATGCAGACTCACCGCATCAATTATTAACTCTCGATCACCAATCATGACCTTCAATTTTCCTTCACCATAAGCAACGAAAAAGCCATCCATAGTTCTGTCATGGCAAGTTTTCCATAGAACACAAATACGTTATCAAATTTCTTTGCTTATTATTTAGAAGGGTAAAACACCAAATAGTCACTAAAGTTTATCAATTTTTTTGTAGCCAAGTAAATAAATACATAAATCGACTAAACGAGTTCTGTTTGAATTTACATTCTCAACTAGTTAATAGCATAAAGAACCGTCATATTTCCTACTTTTTCAAGTACCAAAGATTCTAATTATACGGAAATGTTAAAAAAAAATTATAACTAAACTTTGTGTCTAGCTGTAATACTTTTTTAATTTTTTAAAATCTATTCATTTAGTTTTGTTTAAAAAATGGTTTGGGATTATTTGGATAATCTAATCTTGCCATAAAGTGAATGAATTTGTAAATCTTGTTTTTCACTCATTCATAGGTGGCTGATACCCTATCTCTAAACAATTGAACATGAGTAACACTCAAAATCATCAAAATTCCGCTCCTCGAGAAGTCAGAAACTTTGGCTCAATTATGATTGCCTGCACAGATTTACAATTTTCCATTAGGTCCAAATGTAAAATACCTAAAAATGAGGTTCAAAGATAATAATAGGTCAGTTACATATGTATGTTCTTGATTTTTTATTAATAAGATTCGAGTAGGCACATTTTTAAAAATTTACCTTCTATTACTACAAATCATTTAATCGCTCAATTTTGTCACTCTAAATCAGTGTTATCGATATCGATACAAATCGTACAATTCGGTTTGATTCACCCACAAATCGATACGAATCAGTGAGTGAATCGTAAATTAAGGTGAATTGAGAAGTGAATCGCATATGAATCATAACGAATCATTGAATCGTTGCGATTCAGTGCATATGTTTTTTTTTTTTTTTTTTAGAAAAAGAACTCAATTGCTAATGGTGATTGTAATTTTTAACGAAGAACATCAACTTACTTTTCTTGTTGATGTTGCTTGCAAGTTGCAAGCCATTTAGTCTTGTTGGAATTATTGTATTTAGACTGAGCTGTAGGGGGTTGGGAAGAAAAGGCTTTATGTGACGGTGTGGGAAGTAAGCCATAGTTGTTCACAGAAGAGCGAAAGAACTGGCAGTGAGAGAAAAAGCAGAAGCAGTAGCCATCGTGAGAAGAGGAAACAGTAATGGTGAAGAAAGGTAGACATAGAAAAGAAGGCTGGTGCTAAGGAATAAGTAGGAAGAGATGGACAGTGGTGGGAGGTAGCCGACTATGAGTATAATTTGAACAATGACAAACTAAGATATGCACGTGTGGTTTTTTTTTTTTTTTTTTTTTGTCATTATATGCACGTGTGGTTCGATAAGCTAAAAACAACAGTAACGACAGAATGAGATAAAGTTTGGAATTCAAAAATGCAAGTGCTCTATCATTGATCATGTTATGTTGACTAGAATCACGCTTGCTAGACCTCAATTGTGCTTTGGATAGAAAAATGCACTTACAATGTTTTCTTTTAAACTAGATGTTTAAGTAGCTGCCAGCTGCTACCAAGTTGTATTTGTTTTATGTTGATAGCAGGTTGGAACTTAAGAATATTAAGTATATATTATATTGATAGTAGGTTGTAAATTAAGAATATTAAATATATATTATGTTGATAGTGGTTTGTAACTTAAGAATATTAAATAGATATTATGTTGTTAGGGTTGAGAATATTAAATCTATATTATATTATTAGTTGGGTTAAAAATAGTAAAATAAAGATTATTAAAATATATGTTTCGCTTTTAATGGTTAGAACTTAGAACCATTAAAATATATTTGTTATTTGAGAATATTAAAATTGTTGTTTGATATGTAGAAATGTATATTCAAATAAGCAATTTTACTCAAAACAACTAATAGGAATATACTATATCAATTAATAATTCATTTTTTTAACATGTGACCGAATCGTTACTATTTACGATTCGATAAGATTTGCGATTCGAAAAAATAGCATTTCGATTCACGATTCGATTCATGATTTGACAACTATGCTCTAAATCACCAACCAAACTTTGCATTGTCGCAAGCATTTTGACCAATTTTGACCTTAAAACTAAAGGTAAATTCCGTCAAAGACTACTAAACATGTATAATGGTTCAAATCATTCTCTAAATTTGTTTTGTTTCAAATTACCAACTAAACTTCCCCCCGCTAAACTTCCACTTGTTTTTTATAAGTTATTCCATTTATTTTCTAAGTTAATACTAAATAGTTTTAAAGTTTGACCTTTAATCATTTTGATGCGTAAATGACATTTATTTAATCCATAGTATTAATCTTACTGAACAAAATAACTTATTTAAAATAATAAAAAGTTTAGTAGGCTATTTGCAACTTGATACATGTTTAATGGCTTTTGGAGTATTTAATCCACAAACTAATGATTTAAAGCCACGCTGCGGGTCAGATTCAGGAGTAAAATTGACGTTTGCTTGTTTCCACATAGGTCACACAATACTACCCACCACTCCCATCGTACTAAACACACACATTCAATCCATTATCACCACATTTACCACCACCATTAGCCAACGCCTTAGTTTTAAGAAGCACGAGATTTGATCCTAAAATTAATTAGTGTTAAATAGAATACCTCAAAATCTTATAAGATAGTCTTGAAATTTTTTATTTTACGATGTGGGATAAGTGTATATTCTAACACTCCCCTTACGTGTAACCTGATTTGAGAGGGATCACACGTGGAAGATACACATGAAAGGTTAAACGCACGTGAGACACATGTGAAAGATTGAATATAAGTGTAATTTGATTTTGAGATGGGTCACACGTAGACACACATGAAAAATAACACATGCAGAAGAAGATTGAACACGCGTGAGACACACGTAGAAAATGAACAAGACTGAATCAAGGGTCTAACTCCGATACCATATTAAGAAACCTAAAATTCTATCATAAAACTAATTAGTTTTAAGTGGAGTAGCTCAGGATCTTATACTGTATTAAAATTTGAATAATGTGGCAAATTTTATAGATATAGTACTAGAACCTCTTTAAATTAATAATCAAAAAATTATTAATCTCTTTAAATAATAAAATTATTTGATCCCGACTTGAGCCAATTTACAAAATTAATAATCTTCGTATAATTATAAGATAGTATATTTTAAATATTTCATTTGTATCTCATAGATTCCTAATATTTATAAATTAATAATTAGCTAAAAAGTGCATACATTTTTATCATGATTGTTCACCAGACAATTAAAATTTTCTTTTTACCACATTTTATACATTTTTCACTTTTAAATTTTTAGAAACTTATTTTGCTAAATTTTAGACAAGCTACCCTTGACTAACTTGCAAATCATATTTTTTCAAAACCTATTACTACAATTCTTTTTGCATGCATTATGGATGTTCTTTGCTATGCTCACATGATGCCTTACACATTTCATTTGTAGTGGTTCTTTCCTCATGACACTTTTGGACGGGAAGCCATTTTTCTATTTAGAACTAAAGATACCATAAATAATAAGAGATTGTATTGGGTTACATAGTGTTTGCTTTGATACTGTAAATTATTTATCTTGGGACCACTTAACTTCTCTTAGTTTAGCGACATATCAATTTATTAATAAATTAATACTTAATAATTTATAGAGATACTTTTATTTTTTTAATTGTAAAATATTATCGTTTCAACTAACCAAGTTAAGACTTAACATACTCAAAGATTCAAAATACTATATCTATACGTATTTAAGCAATTAAGAGTTCATTAACAATTAACATAAAGATTCAATGTATCCATCTTTATCAAAACAAGTGCATACAATGTATTTTGAATGAAATCAAATACTATTTAACCTAACACAATCTCTTATTATTTATTGTATCTTCGGTCTTAAAATAGAGAAAATGGCTTTATATCGTAAATGTGTCATGAAAAGAACCATGACAAATCAAATGCGTAAAACATCATGTGAATATAGCAAAGAACAACTTTCATGCATGCAAAACGAATTGCAACAATGAGTTTTGAAAAAATATTATTTACAAGTTAGTCAATCGTAGCTAGTCTAAATTTAGTAGGAGAAAGTTCTAAAATTCAAAAGAAAAAAGTATATAGAATGTGTTAAAGAGAAAAGATTAATTGTCTGGCGGACAATCATGAGACTAAGGTATTTAACTTTTAGGTAATTAGTAATCAATAAAATATTTGGATATATAAATTACAATTAAAATATTTAAAATGTATTATTTTATAATTTAATGGAAATTATTAGTTTTAATACACTGGTCAAAAGTCTGAACCAAAAAAATTTATTATTTAAAAGAGATTATTAATTTATTGAATATTGATTTAAAGAGGTTCTACTGTATATTGTATGCACTTATTTTAATAAAAGTGAATAATTGGATCTTTATACTAATTATGTATAATTCAAAGACTCTTAATTGGTTAAATACATATAGAAATAGTACTCTAAATTTTATAATATTTTGATCTTAAATTGGTCACTTAATGTGATAATATATTTATTGTTAAGCAAAAAAAATTAAAAATACCTTTATAAATCAATAATTATTAACTTATCGACAAAATTAATATCTCCCTAAGTTAATAGAATTTAGGTGGTCTGAAAATTAATAGTTTAGAGGGGTTATGTTGTATATACAAATGCACCTATATAAGTTAAATCTGCTCAAAATTAGTAAAGAAAATTAACCTCATCAAACACAGAATAGGATGTACGTAGTTAATGGGTGTAAAGTTAGGCAATCAAACAATATTATCTTCTGAATATAAATACACATTGCAATATGAATACACATTCTTTTGCAAATTGAATGTTTTACTTTCTTGCATGTCATCAAAACAATATTTTCTTTATTAAAATGAAATAGTTTAAAAATATCATAATTTTCCAGTAAGTTATAGCTAATAAAAGGATAGTTGGGCACACTTTTTTTTTCTTTTAATAAAAACTTCACAAAATATCAAACTTTAGTCTCCACTTGTCATTTCACAAAAGTTATTCATATCTCAGATGTTCAATCTATAACAGATGATTTTTAACTATTTGAAAGATTACAAAACTTCGTTACCTTATGCCTTCTATCCAACCAGGAAAAGGTTCTTTGATAGTGCTTGTTATAATTGTTGGGCGCAAGATAATGATATCCAAATTTTCCTTTAGATGTCCTAAAAGCATCTCCCCCATTGCTTTAGTAAATGTATACGTGTTTGGCCATCCATGTAGCGTTGCCCTGTAGAAATTCTTCATGTAAGAACTAACTAAATTGTAAATTGTTATAGTGAACAAATTAAAGAAAAAACAAATTGAGTTTATGGAGAAAGAAGAGTGCAGAAAGAAAAAGCAATTTTTTTTTTCA
The DNA here is from genome assembly GCA_037974665.1 of Ehretia macrophylla. Classification (NCBI taxonomy): domain Eukaryota; kingdom Viridiplantae; phylum Streptophyta; class Magnoliopsida; order Boraginales; family Ehretiaceae; genus Ehretia; species Ehretia macrophylla. The sequence continues at coordinate 28,338,265 of CM075778.1, read as the reverse complement.
GAATTAAGTGAATCAATAAACTATTTTAACCACACAAAAAAAAAAAAAGACAAAAGCAACACAAGTTAATGTCAAATAGAAGGAGTCGAAAAGGTACATTAGAGAAGTTAGTTTACTATCCATTATCGGTACCATTATCTTCCATACTATGATAATTGTTATTATGCCATATGCTCGCCACCAACAACCTATAATGGCTATGACCTTACTGCGGCACGATAATAATTGTTGATTCAAGAAAAAAAGGAGAATATGAAAATTAACATGAAAATGGAGGAGGAGGAAGAGGCAGAAACATGGAAATTTATAGCATAATAGAAAAACAAAATAGAGAAAGGAGAACAAAGAAAAGTTTTGAGCATAGTTAATTATAAAACAAGAGAAAAACAAACTAGAAGCATAGAAATTTGCTTGTTGCAAAGCATAAGTCTTTTCCCTTTGGTTTGAAGCTGGACAAACTTTCAAGTCAAGCGAAACTCTTTTGGTGGAGAATCCGGGAAGACAAGTCTTTTTGCCTTGGAGTCTTCCTCAACCATACAGTCTCGGGCTATTGATATTCGAGAAATTAGGAAAAAAATAACTTCATTCGAAAAATGATGTTTGAATCTTGCATATGAAACAGTCAGATTTTATTTTAAATGTAATAAGAACAAGCCCTATTGACTAGATTTTCCTAGAAAGTGAGTACAAGAGGACAATCTATTTAGTATATATATGTAAGTGGGAGGCCTACCATGCAACCTGGATAAAACACACGATGGTTATCTATTAGTATTCAGAACAAACGAAGCTTAATTGCATTTTTACGCATGTAATGCTACTAAAACAGTTATTGTAGTTAAGTTCATCAAATCGTTATTTTTGGTAAGAATGTCAATGGATTGGTTAATCGCGATTTTTAGAAAAATCAAAATTAAAACCATTTAGCATAACCTAAACCCAAAACCGAAACAGAAAATTGATAGTTTTAAAAATAATTATCCAAAATCGAAATCGACAAATATAAAAAATAGCAAATAACCGAAACCGAAATTGATAATTTAAAACAAATTAATGCAAATAGAAAAAGATTCCAAAGATATAAAAAATTATTAAGATAAATTTAAAAATTTTAAAAATATAATAAATCAAAATCTATAAATATTAATTTAAATAGTATTTTTTTAGTTGGGCCGGTATTTTTTAAAAACAATATGTATAAGGTATTTTTAGTCTGAAAATTCAATTTAGTTTTCACTAAAAACTTTATTTGTATGTGAATATCATATTAAGTATTTTTACTTCCTCTAAACAAAAATCTTGAATTTACCTCTGACGTCCATGATGCACTAATTGTACAGAACTAAATTAGATACTAACCTTTGTTTGCCTACATCTTTCAAGGTTGATGTTATATCCTTTTCAGTTGCATGCTGAGATCGAAGTTCTCTTATTGTTTCATCCACTAACTTTTTTTCTGCATCAATATCAAGATAAGAGGCAGAGGCTCCATGGAGTGTCTCCCCCATTCGAAAAGGTTTCTCTGGTATGATTCCTACCGTCTGATCACCGCAAACATAGGCTACAGAGTAAAATGCTTTCAAGCAACGACACATGGAGTCGTATATTCAAACTTGGAATTTAAATAAAGTAATAAAATCAACATTAACATGTTAATATCATGTTAATATATAGGATATTGGACTTAACTTCTCTACAATTTCATTCTCTAAATTTTATACAATACTCCTCTTGATTAATGCCACGTGTCACTAGATCTCATCTATGGACTATATTAATCTTGCTAAATTAACTTTCCAACTATGATTAGAAAGTATTAAGTACCAAATCTAAACTACCATATTTAATTAACAAACAAATATAGAAGCATATAATTCTAAAAAAACAAAAAACAGAAGAAAACAACCCTCGATTCTAAAAAAAATGCAAGAACAAGTTGAAAACTCAAATCAAACAAATATCACATGACTTCTTTTTTAAATTAAAAAAAATAAGAAAAAAGAAATCGTATGAATTGGAAAAAAAAATATAAAGCAAAAATCGTTTTAACTTCTATCGTTTTAAAGCTACTAACTTTACAGCATCAACACTATTTAACTCAAACAAATATCATATGGCTTCTGTTAAATAAATAAAAAAGTAAAAAGAAATTGAATGACTTGGAGAAAAAAATCTCATGGCTTCAATTTTTTTTTCTTGTCCAACTTCTATAGCTTTTCTAACATATACTTTAAGCACTGATGAAAACGTATTTCTTGGAGCGTAAAAGGTGTACAGGTTGAAAGCTTCCACCGTATTCTTATGTTTTTTTTTCTTTTGTTTCTTTGGAATCATTGTTCTTGAAGTTGTTTTTTTTTTTTTTTTAGAATCATATGTTTTCATATTTATTTGTTAATTAAATTGATATTTAATGCTTTCTAACCATAGTTAAAAAGTTAATTTAACAAGATTAATGTGGTCCGTATTGAGATTTAGTTACAAGTGGCATTAATCAAGAAGTGTATTATATGAAATTGTAGAGAACGAAACAATTAGCCAACTAACAAAAACAACCGCCCTCCCTCCTTCCCTCCCCCAACATTTTTTTGTTCCCCAACCCCCCAAAAAGTAAAACAATATTTCGACCACTTTTGACTACTTTTGGCTATCTTTTAACTTTTAAAATACAATTATATAAAACATAATCATGTTATATAATCATTACTTTAAAAAATAAACCTCTTCTTCTCAGCAAAATGCAAAAACCTTCCATCTCTATTCTCTTTCAACGATTCATTTATCTATTCTCTTCCAGTCTTCATTCATATACTTTTCCTCTAATCCCTAAAATTTCTTCTTAAAATTCTAATTCCCACACAACTCTAAAATGCACAAATTAAGGTAATATATCATAAAAACTTTATATTATATTTACTTATTAATTTTTTCGTTTACATAACTTTATCCATAATTTATTTTATTAATTTTTTTCAGTAGATGAACATCCTAAGATAGGGCACCAGGTAAGGTTAGCGATTTGAATTACTTCTTGTAATAATGTTGTTAGTGTTTTTTTTGTTAATTATATTTTAGTGGTAATTTTTTTATTTTAAATTAACTGAGTCATTCATATTTCGATTATTGTCCTAATATGGCAATGTTCAATAATTTGTTAATCATATGTTTTTAGTACATTAAGTTGCCTAGAGCTTCATAATTTTGATTATTGTCCTGAATAATGAATATACTAATATTTGATTTTATTTAGAATTAGTTCTAGACAATGAAAATATGAGGCTATTAAGAGAATTTCTTCACAAATCATATCAATTAGAATAACTTATTTAAATACATGAATATAGTAATTTGAAATTTTAATTGAAAATATATCGGATTTGTATTCTTTCATGAAGCAAATCAACTTATAATGTTAAAAGATTCAAGTTTGGTCAAATGTAAATATCTAATTTATATTTAACTAAATTTTTAATTAATTTTTGTTATTTGATTTATTATAATTAATTATATTAAATGAAAATAGAAAGTTATTTTTTTGAGTCTATTTTCTACTAGTAAAAAATAATGTAAAAAAATAAAAAATCTCGGCCCTCTCAATACTAGTTTTCTAGCTCCGTCCCTGAGGATATTATGTCCTAGTTTAGTCCCTAATTTTTACTGTATTTGACTAACAAAGTCCCCTATTTTCAAAAGTGCTAATTTTAATTTTAAATATTTTAACTTTGTATCTTATAATAGTACTATTAGTCCTTTTACTTTTTTTTTTTGTTAAAAAATTAACTGTAAAGTTATATTTTTTTTCCTTGTGCCACGTGACTTTAAAGTTATCTTTTTAATAGAAAAGGGCAAAAGGACTATTGACGTTATAAATTACAAAATTAAAAGATTAAATATTACACTTTTAAAAACAAGGGACCTGTTTATCAAATATAGTAAAAATTGTGGACTAAGTAGGGTATTAACCGTAACAACATTTACAATTCTGTGTCTTTGAAATAAATTGAGGGATAGAAATTTAAGAGCTACACTAACCAGTAGATATATGGACAAGCAGTTCTATTTTCAAACATTGTTTGGCGAAGTTTAGAACATTTACTGCTCCAAAAGCATTGATACCCAAGGCAACATCATACCTGAATAACACCCAAAAGACCAAGAGTTAAAAGTTCATTTCTCTTGCTGTATATTCAAGCTATACTTCTAGTATTACCTTTCGAAAAACCTTGTTGTCGCAGCAGAGTTAACAACTATGTCTATCTCTCTCCACATATCATTTCTCAATTCGGAGTCTTGAATCCCTAAGTTCTCACAAGCAACATCACCAGAACTGCAACCACTTTGTCTTCGACAAGGAGTCTTAAGTTGGCACCCCATTTCTCCTTCAGAACTTTAAATAGCTCGGTTTCTATGACCTACAGGTACGTAATTAAGCTCAGGTTACCAAACGCTATTAGGTTTAAGTATCACTACCATCCATTTAAAAATATTAAAACTATTTATGTGTAAAGCTTTAAAACAAATTGCCTTTTAAATGAGGTGATAAATTAATAGATCTCAACGTACCTCGTCATATAATCGTTGTCTAGCTGACATGCCATCAGCTGCTCTAATTAGAAGGAAGAGCTTTTTGATGTTTGGCTGAATGTGAAGTATCCGCTCAACTAGAACTGCAACAAAATAGAATAACCATTTTCGCTAAAGTATTCATGCAAATAACTTTGAAGAAAGGATAATAGTTACTTTACGAAGTTAGAAGTAAGATGTATGCGTGACAAATTAATTGGTTCAGTTAGGCTTGAGACTGTGCTGGGTCAATCTTCAAGTGTACTGGTGGTGTCAAAATTGCAGAAATGAATCTGCTTATAACATTATGATCTTATGGGCGAGATTTTGTAATTGTGAATTTTTGAGATAGTTACAATAATGTGAATAGTTCACAAGTGTTGAATCTCACTCATAATGTTATAATGTTATGAGAGTATATTTACTCCAAAACTGTTTTTCATGATATTATGTAATCGTGTAGGTGGGGCAAAGGGTTTTTTTCCTTCTAGTTGGCGAAGGATGAGAAAGGAAGAGCTCACGTTAGACTCTTGTACATAAACAAAATGAAGGTGGTCAAATGTAAGTAAGAGAGATTGAGAGAGTACCTTTTGCTAGAAAGCCTGTGGCGCCTGTGATCAATACCGTCTTGCCCTCAAGCAACTGATGGATGCTACTTGATTCCATTTGTTAATAAGTATGCTGAAGATGATGATTTGCACATTCAACTCACTGGTGTTCTTACATGCACAATGTTGCCTTATATATGAGAAGGAAAATTTTGGTACTTTTGCGTAAAAGTTGTCATGGGGACCACCCCTTAGAATATATTACAAAAAACAAATTGGCGAATTCTCACTACAGCTTTGGTCCAGTGGTAAAACTGTTAGTTGTATGTCAAAGGTTTGCCTTAAACCTCTTTAAATAAGAAAAAAATGGTAAAATTTGATAATTTTGTTTTTATTCAAGAGAAGCCTAACACGTACAATACATATTTAATGATGTTACCTACAAGAATTGATCTCATAATTTCTTACACTCGCACCAAGGAGCATACCACTAGACCAAAGACATGTTGGTGAATTTGACATCATGTGATATGTGTTGTATAGTTTAGACTTTCTTTTAATTAAAAATAAAAAAGAATTTATTTTTGCCTCACACCCCTTGCACATTTGGAATATGAGACTCAAATCTCAAACTTTTAGAAATATGAGACTCGGACCCCTTTTGTTTTAAGGATTTTTTAAAATATGATAAATTCCATTAATGCCACCAGCTTGTGCACACCCTCCGGCACCCACCCCCTGCACTTGTGGGATTACCAATGTTTGCATCCGTCGTTGCATTGGAGCTGCTCAAGGTCTATGCTATATGCACCATGATTTCTCAACACCAGTGATTCATCGTGATGTGAAATCAAGCAATATCCTTCTAGATTCAGATTTCAATTGACTCCTTCAGCATTCGGAGAGTGGTATTGCATTAATTAATATGCAAGGGCTATGATCAAGGTTACACTCAACTCTCACCATACTTATAGGCTTTTCGGATGAAACTACACGGCAACATATCGTTTTTTGCGTGGTACAATTTTCATTAATCGTATTTAAAATGGCGAAGAACGTCGTCTTACAGTTAAAATAGACCCGTCAGTTTGGATTCCAGTATCATGACTGATTTGCATGTCTCCCTTGGTGATGTTAAACGAGAGAGAATAATGTCAATGAACTTAGTTACGGGTCTAACCTTTTCCCAGTCCCTTCACTCCTTTGGACCACATGGCAACATGTCCTTCTCTGTTCATTGTGACAATTTTAACCGCAGCACAGACCACTCAAAAGTCCCTTAGATACAACAGCACCTTGGTCATTTTCATTCCACTGTGATTGACTTGAATGCACCACGAGAGATGCTACCGGGAACTTACATTGTGGACATGATTTAGAAGACTGATTTTCACGTGCTATATCAAAGTCCACATACCGCTCCCTTTTTCCCTTTTTTTATAAAAAAATAAAAATAAAATTGAGGGATGCTCTTTTTTATGCTTACATAATGTTTTTACGCATTTCACCATCATGGTTCTTTTTCTTGACAGCTTGGAGATGGAAAGCTATTTTTTTCTATTCAGAACTGAAGCTTTGATTTAATATACATTGTATCTACAACATGTTTTAATAAAATTGAATGTATTGGATATTTATGCTAATTATGTATAATTTAATAAATTTTAATGATTATATATATATGGAACTTTGAATCTTAATTTGATCACTTGATTTGATATTATGCTTACTTTTTAGTCAAAAAATTAATAATTATTTATTTATCAATAAATTTATATAGATATTAGTCCTACACTTGCAACACAAAATTCAAAAGTTCAAGGTCGAAGAATAATCAAGGCTAATAAGAAATATATGAACTTGGCTCCAGCTCAAAAACTTTCGAGCATTAGACAAGCTTAAACAATCCATACCCAAACTATTTGCTGCAGGGAGATTCTTTTGCAGCCGTAGTCACACTCAAGAATCACTGGAGTACATATTCTGTGAAGATTACTTTTTTTTTTGGAAACTGTGAAGCTTACTTAGATAGAAGAATTTTGCCCAGTCGAACTAGAGTAAATAATTCGTTTTTAATTTGAGGGTGTATGATAAATAAGATTTAAAAAGATAAGGCGCATGGAATAACCAATAGAGACTCAAGACCATAGTTCGCAAATGGTGAATCGTATCGTGAATCAAAATCTCATTTTTTTAAATCGTAAATCGTATCGAATCGTGAATCGTATCGATTCGGTCATAAATTTAAAACTAAATAATATTTGATATATTACATTTTCATAATAATTTTTAGTCAAAATTCTTCATTTTAATGGATATAAATATATGTTTTTTGTTAACCATAGTTTAATAGTAAATATCAAAGTCCATTAAAAACAAAATAATATAAAATAATCAAATAATAATAGTGGCCAATTAAAGTATTATCACCAATAAAATCTTTGATTTAATAAAGCAAAGTTGTTGACTTGACTCTTGACCATACAAAAGCAATGATTGAAAAGGCAAGGCTTTTAAGCATCAACCACTGATCAACTCAATAAAAATAAACACTAAGCAAAGACAATAGTTTTCCAAAACTTTTTTTTTTTGTCGGTAAAGACTAAGGTCCAAGACCATTTCAAGCCACTCAATAAAGGCCCGTAAACAAAGATAAAATGCAAAGTTCCAAAAACAAAAGAAAGAGCAAGATCAGTGAGCACACTGAGCAGTAAAGAAGGAGTTCGACCAAAAAAAAAAGAGCTGTAAAAAAAAAGCAAGATCAAATGCAAAGTTTCAAAAAGTAAAGAAAAAGCAAAGATCAGTGAGCAGTAAAGAAAGAGAAGATCAACAACGCACTTATAATCGGTGAAGCTATTTGATCGATGAAGCAATTTGATCGGCGAAGCAAGTTGATCGGCGAAGCAATTTCATCGGCGAAGCAATTTCATCGACGAAGCCTTTGATCGAGATGAGTACATTTCTCTCCCTCTCTCTGTTTTAGGGCTTTTAATTGGATGATTTTTAAGTGTTTTGATTTTATAATTATAGTTAAAAAGTTGATGTTTTTAATATAAATGGGATTTTTTTTTGTTTGTTTGTTTATATTTTAAAAAAATCAACCAATTGTATGCTGATTGAAAAAATCTAAAGTGGGCTCTTTCGTTTTTTTTTTTGGATTTTTTGGGCTTTTGTTTTTGTTTTTTTCCCGAATCGTGTCGATTCATCGAATCGCACGATTCGCTACGATTCGCTACGATTCGCTTACCGATTCACTCTAATTAACGATGCACCAATTGATTCGTATCGTTTTTCATATGAATCGAACCGAATCGTACGATTCGTATCGCGAATCGTACGATTACGATAACTATGCTCAAGACTAAAAACTTATCATTGGCCGAGATGAATTGATAAGATACATATATATAATCAGTTATAGCTTGATTTTATGATTTACATATCGTATTTTTATAGATATATATTTTTTGTAAGTGGGTGTTAAAAATATATTTTTTATAAGTGGGCGTTATGAATTAAATAATAATTTAGTTTAATCATTTTGAACCAATAAATTTAAAGTTTTAAAAAGTAATTTCTTAAATTTGTAACACTAGTTTTGCTTGCAAATCAAGAATTGTGGATGCAAGGTATAATTGTAAAATTCTTTTTCAAATTGTAATAAAGTTAGAAAGATGGATCGTATAATATGCTTCCATTTGTCATCGCGAAAAATCCAGCTACATATAAGGTACGTATATCGGATTGTATGACAGGGACGTCAATGCAGCCATGTAGTGTAGAGAGGAAATAACAACTCTGCACATAAGTCGCGATAGATAAGCATGTTTTTGTTTTGTTTTCTTTTCTTTTCTTTCCTGTTAACATGGAGGTTTAAAACCATACTATTGCAAGGTAGAGTCTAAGGGGTTGAGACATTGGACGAGGGTTGTATTACTATAAAGTGGGAGTTCTCAATCATCAACTTTTCTCTAGGTAGTTTCATTTATGACATATTGCATTGCTTAGTTTCAAGAAGACATAAATTTACAGTGTTTCTTCCATCAAACTTTGTAGAAGGAAGCCGTGGATAAAGGCACGTTGATTTTCCTCCTTCATTCAATTAAAAATAACATATGTACGAGCTACAGATTTTAAATGACATCCAACTTTGACAAAATACTTGAAAAAATCGATTTGTCTAATGTACCATGATTGCATATTATATTCCTATAATATTATATTATATACGTTTATTTAACAAAGTGTGATTTTGTTTATTTGTAATTTCTTGATAGTTTACTATGAAATTTATATAACCCTCACTACAAGAAAACAGCTATCAGACAATGGATTTGGGCTATGGACTTTTTTTCGTAGCCATTTGGTGACAGAAAGGTTACGGAAAAATAAAGTTTGTAGCCTTTCCGTGGCCAAATTAGGAGTAGTGAAGTAGCGACAAAATTTGGCAACGTATTGGTGATGGAAAATAATATTAATAAAAATTAAAGTAAAACGCTTTTAATATTAATACCACAAATTGGAGTTAATATTAACATGAATGAGATGCGAACATACATAGACTTGTTGGATGAAACTACATGACAACATATCATTTTTTTGCGTGGAAATTTTCATTAAGGGAAAATTGCATATTTAGTCCCTATTATTTCACCAAAAATTTTAATTTCGTCTCTATTGTTGAAAATGTCTCAATTTAGTCCTTATTGTTTCCCAAAAAGTTTCAATTTCATCTCTATTATTTTCTGAAAGTTTCAAATTTGTCCATATTATTCAAGAACTAAATTAAAATTTTTGAGAAACAATAGGGACAAATTTGAAATTTTTTGAAAACAATAAGGACGAAATTGAAACTTTTTAGAAAACAATAAGGACAAAATTGAGAAAATTTAAACAATATGGATGAAATTTAAATTTTTAAAGAAACAATAGAGACAAAATTGAAACATTTTAAACAATAAAAACTAAACTGAATTTTTTTACAAACAATAAGAACTAAATGTGAGATTTTCCCTTTCATTAATTGTATTTAAAATGGCAAAGAATGTTGTCTTAGGCTTCGTTTGTTTGCCGTAAAATATTTTTCCGGAAAACAATTTTCTATTTTTACGGTGTTTGGTAATACAAAAAAATTGGTCAATCAAAAAATATTTTCTAGTAAAAAATGGTAGGCTACTTTTTGGAGATTTTTCGGTATTTGATAACACTGAAAAATTGGTCAACCGGAAAATATTTTCCGATAAAAAATGGTAGGCTACTCTTTTGAGATTTTCCGGTATTTAGTAACACCCGAAAATTGGTCAACTGGAAAATGTTTTCAGGTAAAAAATGATGGCTAGTTCAAAATTTGAGAAAATATTTTCATTTCTTTGGGAGATAAAAACATTTTTCGGAACTTAACTACCCCTGTTTTATGTGTATTTTTTTTTTTTTTTTTATAAATCTTATGTCGGAAAATATTTTTTATTGTGCATCCAAACACCAGAAAATATTTACAGTATTTTATTTTTCAGGAAAATATTTTCTTCCAACAAGTTCTTTTATGACAAACAAATAGAGCTCAAAAAAATATTTTTCTCTAAAAATATTTTTTACAAGTAAATTATTTTACGGTAAATAAACAGAGGAAAATATTTTATTTTCTATGAAAATATTTTTTACTAAAAATATTTTTTACAAATAAATTATTTTATAGCAAACAAACGGATCCTTAGAGTTAAAATAGATCCGTCAGTTTTATTCCAGTATCATGACTGATTTGCTTGTCTCCCTTCGTGGTGTTAAACAAGAGAGAATAATGTCAATGAACTTAGTTACGGGACTACCTTTTTCCCTGTCCCTTCACTCCTTGGACCACATGGCAACATGTCCTTCTCTGTTCATTGTGACAATTTTAACTGCAGCACAGACCACCCAAAAGTCCCTTAGATACAACAGCACCTTGGTCATTTTCATTCCACTGTGACTGACTTGCATGCACCACGAAAGATACTACCGGGAACTTATATTGTGGACATGATTTAAAAAACTGATTTTCACGTGCTATATCAGAGTCCACATACCGCTCCCTTTTTCCTTTTTTTTTATAAAAAAAATTAAAATAAAAGTGAGGGACGCTCTTTTTTATGCTCACATAATGTTTTTACGCATTTCACCATCATGGTTCTTTTTCTTGACAGGTTTGAGATGGAAAGCTATTTTTTTCTAGTCAGAACTGAAGCTTTGATTTAGTATACATTGTATGTACAACATGTTTTAATAAAATTGAATGTATTGGATATTTATGAAAATTATGTATAATTTAATAAATTTTAATGGTTATATATATATAGAACTTTGAATCTTAATTTGATCACTTGATTTGATATTATGCTTACTTTTTAGTCAAAAAATTAATAATTATTTATTTATCAATAAATTTATATAGATATTAGTCCTACACTTGCAACACAAAACTCAAAAGTTCAAGATCGAAGAATAATCAAAGCTAATAAGAAATATATGAACTTGGCTCCAGCTCAAAAACTTTCGAGTATTAGACAAGCTTAAACAATCCATACCCAAACTATTTGTTGCAGGGAGATTCTTTTGCAGCCGTAGTCACACTCAAGAATCACTGGAGTATTCTGTGAAGCTTACTTTTTTTTTTTTTTTTTTTTCCCGAAACTGAAAAGCTTACTTAGATAGAAGAATTTTTCCCAGTCGAACTAGAGTAAATAATTCGTTTTTAATTTGAGGGTGTGTAATAAATAAGACTTAAAAAGATAAGGCGCATGGAATAACCAATAGAGATTCAAGACTAAAAACTTATCATTGGCCGAGATGAATTGATAAGATACATATATATAATCAGTTGTAGCTTGATTTTATGATTTACATATCGTTACGATTCACGATTTGATATGATTTACAATTTAAAAAAATAACATTTCAATTCCCGATTTGATTCACGAGAATAATGTCAATGAACTTAGTTACGGGTCTACCTTTTTCCCTGTCCCTTCACTCCTTTGGACCACATGGCAACATGTCCTTCTCTGTTCATTGTGACAATTTTAACCGCAACACAGACCACTCAAAAGTCCCTTAGATACAACAACACCTTGGTCATTTTCATTCTGCCGTGACTGACTTGCATGCACCACGAGAGATACTACCGGAAACTTACATTGTGGACATGATTTAGAAAACTGATTTTCACGTCCTATATCAAAGTCGATATACTGGGACCGTTTCCTTTTTCCTTTTTTTTAAAAAAGAAAATGGAAAAAAAGAAAAAAAAATGATCTTATTTATGCTTACATAATTTTTTTACGTATGGGAGAATGCCAAAAACCCCCATGAAGTGTGCATTAAATCCCAAACACCCCCATGTGTTTTTAAATTTGCCCAGATTCTCCCATAGATATTAACCCTGTTAAAAATCTATTAATTTAAAGAGTATTTCAGTCTTTTCCCTGTTTTAATAAAAAAAACAAAAAGAAAAAAAAAACTAAAAAGAAAAAAGCAAAATGTAAAATACCCAACACTAATCTAGACATTGTTCCCACCCCAAATCCCAAATCGGCACCACCTCAATTCCAATCCCAAATCGGCAGCACCCCACTCCAAACCCAAATCGGCACCAGCCACCCCCACCGATGTCACCCCAAATCTGCCACTCCCTCACACTAACGTCACCATTAGCTGTGCATGCTGCGCTTGTTGCAATGCGTGCGTGGGTGCGTGTGTTTCCGTTTGTGCATTGGTGCGGGTGTAGGTGTGGGTGTGTTCTGTGAAGTAATGGGTGAAGAAAATTTAGGCATAACAAATCATTTATATATTATAGTCTCATATGGTCTAATGTCCTGGAGTTGATAGATTACTTGTTTGGCAGCTTAGATCTTTTGGGTTTGCTGACACGAAGTATGTTGTTGTGCGTTGTGCGTTGTGTGTTGTGTGTTGTGTGTTGTTGGTGGTAGTGGGTGATGGGTTTTCTTTTCCTTTTTCTTTTTGTTTTCTTTTTTCACATTTAGATTTAAATGACTAAAATGCCCTTGAACAAAGGATTTAAAAGTCTGAAATACCCTTAAACTTAAGAGTTTAGTTAAGTCTATTTTTTTGGTCAAGAGTTAAGTCTATTAGATGACATGAAAAAATTTGGATAAATCAAAAAATACATGGGAAGTTTGGGATTTATAGTGAAACCCATGGGGGAATACGTATTTATCCCTTTTAGGCATTTCATCATCATGGTTCTTTTTCTTGACAGCTTTGAGATGGAAAGATATGTTTGCTATCTAGAACTGAAGCTTTGGTTTAATATATACATTGTATGCACAGTTTGTTTGAGTAAAGTTGAATATATTGGATATTTATGCTAATAAAGTATAGTTTAATAAATCTTAATGGTTATATATATATATATATATATATATATATAACTTGATCATTTGATTTGATAATATGCTTATTATTAAGTCAAAAAAAATTAATAATTATTTATTTATCGATAAATTGATATAGATATTAGTCCTACGCTTGCAACACAAAATTCCAAAGTTCAAGGTCGAAGAATAATCAAGGCTAATAAGAAATATATGAACTTGGCTCGGCTCAAGCTCAAAAACTTTCGAGTATTAGACAAGCTTAAGCAATTCCATAGTCGAACTATTTGCTGTAGAGAGATTCTTTTGTAGCCTTAGTCACACTCAAGAATTACTGGAGTATTCTGCGAAGCTTCCTTTCTTTTTTTTTTGAAACTGCGAAGCTTACTTAGATAGAAGAATTTTGCCCAGTCGAACTAGAGTAAATAATTTGTTTTTAATTTGAGGGTGTGTGAGATAAGGCGCATGGAATAACCAATAGACTGATCAAGATTAAAGACTTATCATTGGCCGAGATGAATTGGTAAGATGCATATATATCAGTTGTAGCTTGATTTTATGATTTACTATACAGAACTATAAGTGCAATGTTTATCTTGAGTTTGACTAGGTCTTGAGATGAGAGAAATCTTCCTTAATATTTACATATCTTATTTTTATAGATATATATTTTTTTATAAGTGGGTGTTAAAAATATCTTTTTTATAAGTGGGCGTTATGAATTAAATAATAATTTAGTTTAATTATTTTGAACCAATAAATTTAAGGTCTAAATAGTAATTTTTTAAATTTGCAACAATAGTTTCGCTTACAAATCAAGAATTGTGGATCCAGGGCGTGATTATAAAATTCTTTTTCAAATTGTAATAAAGTTAGAAAGATGGATTGTATAATATGCTTCCATTTGTCATCGCGAAAAATCCAGCTACACATAAGTCGCGATAGATAAGCATTTTTTTTTCTTTTCTTTTTTGTTAACATGGAGGTTTAAAACCATACTATTGCAAGATAAAGTCTAGGGGTTGAGACACCCATAAGCATGTTTTTGTTGCATATATGTTATGCTTGTGATGCCCGAGATTTCTCATCACGTTTATTCGTAACTGTTGCATGTCTCTTTAAGCATTTAAATGTCCATTTCTTTTTCTTGATTATATGTTTTATTAGTGGCTACTATTCATAAGAAAATCAACTGTCTAATTTGCTCGAATTAAAATTTTTCATAGATAGTATAACTTATAAAAGAAATTGGAAACTTGTAGTTTTGGACTTTGGAGGTCAGGAACTTGCGTTTGAAAAATGATTAATGTTTCGTTAAATAGTGTTACATAGTGTAAACATTATTTTTAAACTAGTTGACATTTAAATTGAGATTTAGCATAGTTTGACCAAGATTTTGTAGTAACTGACTTAAGCTAAATATACAACACATACATATATTCATCATATACCATATATGCATACAAAATGCTCATAAAAACAAAAAGAAAAATTCCTAAAACTACCCCCAAACCCGTCGACCTCAAGAAAGGAAAAGGGAGGAGAAAGTTTTGCTATTTTCTTCAAATTTGCTCAAGAATCATTAACCTAGACCTCATTCCACCTTTCCAAAGTCCTCATCCACCCTCCACAAGGCTCCTAGGTGAGTGAGATGCATCATCTTTGCTATTTAAAGTTTATGCCAAGTTTTTATAATTTTCGAATTTGCTATTTTTGTGCTTTAAATTGCTTGATTCTTGCTAGATATGGTATTATTACATGCTAAAGACCTTGTACATGCATTGGTATAGCTTGAAACTAAGTTTTTGACAAGATGTCACTTGAGGAAGATGATGAATAGTAGTTTTAGGGCTTTTGATTATTCTTTTATATAACCTTAATTAAATGATGTATAAGCATGCTAAGTGAGCTATTAGAGTTGTGGTATAATGAAGATTGTATGTATACCTATGTGTTGCAAGAAAAAATAAAGAACTAGAATTTGAAGGTGAAATTTACGTAGCTGAATATGTATAGATCAGCTGATTTTGTGTATCGGCCGGCTGATTTTGTGTATTGGTTGACTGATTTTGTGTATCGATTGACAGATTTTGTATATCGGTCAGCTAATTTTGTGTATCGATCGGCTGATTTCGTGTATCGGCTGGTTGAATTTGTGTATTGGTCTAAAGTATGGTTTTGTTGCTTAGTTTGTTAGCACATAAATGAGAGTTATTTTTATGTTAATGAAGTGAAACCTTGCCTTAAACATACTTTACATAGCTTATGAGTAAGATTTCAAAGAAAATTTCTAGTGTAGTGAATGTCATTTGTAAGATCAAAGAAATGATTTAAAGTTACTTGCATAGTATTTTGTTAGAATATGTTGTATCTTGTCTATATGGTTGTGATGTTCTTATTAAATATTAGAGTCTTGGAATTGGTTAACTAATAATTAATTACATGGAGAAGTTGTGAGTTGAGCCATTAATGTGATTTTATTGTGTTGGTTACAAATGTCTCTAAGAGATTCTTTGTGATAAGTATATGTTCCATTATATGGTAGGGTTGATACATTGAGCTAATCCAAGGTGGTGAAAGTATACTGACGCTAGTTCTTGTATCATTTAGCTACTTGGTAGAGGTGAGGGAATCTTTAACCCTTTTGTGCATTTTAGTTTATTTCTTTGTTTTTAGATTATATGATTTAGCTAATTGATAAAGTTACATGTACCATTTATTTGTTATCTCGTGGTTACTCGTGTTTGTTTGATATTATTTCGTGAATTCTTGAATTCGTGTCGGGTTGCGTAATATTTTCGGACATGGTAGTGTCGAAAAACACTGGCGGCGTTGGGCTTGTCATGCTCCCTCGACTACCATGGTGCCTATTCCATTTCTCGCTGAGTATACTCCACTACCCCAGAGGCATGGTTCACCTGCTAGGCATATGGATCTACCTCAGGAGAAAGGGTCGTAGGATCAGGGTACATCCGGAGTACCCCAACTTGGAGGAGTAAGGGTTTGCCGACACTTGCGTGAAGTTCGTGGTTCGTGGTACGAGATTGAAGACTTGAAGTGAAACCGTATCCTTTTTATACTTGGTTAAATACTTGTGTAATTAACTTTGTTATTTTGTGTTGTATATGTTATTATTCTTGTTGCATCTTATGAAAGCACCACCTCCATCACTGAGTATATATGTTGTATACTCACCCTCGTTTCTAACACCTTTCAGGATCAGTGCTATCTAAGGTAGAAAAGAAGGCTTGAGAGTTTCGTGTTGACTATGCTGGCTTACGTGGATTGTCATTGAATTCAGTTTTGTAATTGTAAAGCTAAGTTTAAAATGTATTGATAGTTATGATTGACTTGTAATGTTTTATTAACTTGTAATATTTACGTTGTTGTCTAGTTGACATGCATGCTTGTAAGGATGAAATGGATTGAGGTTGTAGATTATGGTCTGGTAGTCGTATGTTGATGTTTGCAGATTTCTATATAGTCCTATATATAGGGGAAATTCCGTTAGTTTTTCCCTAAATTTGGTGACCGGGTTAAAATTGGGTTGTGATTAGCATGGCTATTAGAGCCTCCGGGCTCGTGAAGGATCGGGGCGTTACAATGTTTATGTGTGCTGGTCATCACAAAGTTGTATCAGAACTAAGTTTAGACAATGGTTGTAAGTATTACTAAAAAGTGGGAGTTTTCAATCATCAAATTTTCTCTATAGGTAGTTTCATTTATGACATATTGCGTTGCTTAGTTTCAAGAAGATAGAAATTCATAGTGCTTCTTCCATCAAACCTTGTAGAAGGAGGACGTGGATAAAGGCACGTTGATTTTCCTCCTTCATTCAAATAAAATTAACTTATGTACAAGCTATAGATTTTAAATGACATCCAACTTTAACAAAATACCTGAAAATATCGATTTGTCTAATGTACCATGATTGCATATTATATTCCTATAATATTATATATGTTTATTTAACAAAGTGTGATTTTGTTTATTTGTAATTTCTTCATAGTTTACTTGGAAATTTATATAACCCTTATTCATTAACAACATCAAAATTTGTGCTTCATCAAATTCATTGAACATTCCCAGAATATTATAATTGAACCCCTAGATGCATCACCCATATGTGCCTAATATGTGAAGTGTGTCAAGTTTCATTATATTGTAAAAGAAAGAGAAAATGACAAAGACGTTAATAAGATACACAACACTGTTTTTTCTTTTTGTCTCGACCGAAAATATCAATGGATAGACATTGAAGTTATTACATAAAGAGAGAATCAAGGATTATATCTTGGCAAGAACAGATCAATTTCCTCTCAACGAGTTCTATTTGGAGAAAATATCATCGGAACACTATCCAACTCTGAGTTGTATTGTCCAGAGAGGTCATAAGCATTTGTATGAGGGCTAAATTGAACGGTGTAGAGATCTCTGGCTTCAGCTCCACCATAAGGTCTGTTGTTTCATTCTCAGCTATTAGGCTTGTAGTCTCCTTATTAGCTTCCTATTTATAAGTAAAAACAATACATTGATGATGTCATCAATGATATCATTTTCATTTGTAGTCATCTTATAACCCATCAATTAACTTTCCTAAAGTAAACTTTACACTTCTTGTCACATAGGCATCACATGATTCTTATATTGAATATCCATATTTCATAACCCATAAATGGTTTTTAATATTGGCAAGTTTTCAAATTTTTGTTCTAATTATTTCAAAAATGATGTGTTTAGTTTCCAATATTTATACATTTGTTCACTTTTAGTCCTATTATTACAAAAGTGCTGCACTTAGTCTCCTAAATTTACAAAAAAAAAAAATTAATTAATTCAGTCTCTAATGTTTTAACTTTTTCTTAATTTATTCCCAAAGTTTCATGTGTAGATCACACTACAAGGACATTTTTACATATTTGGGGACTAAGTGCGTTATTTTTAAAACAATAGGTACGAAATTAAAAAAAAATAAAAAAAAAAAATATAAACATTGGGTACTAAATTGAACTTTTTGCAATCTTTGAAAATTAAACACTTCACTTTTAAAACAATGATGGTTAAATTAAAAAAAAATAGTATAAATAATGGAGGGTAACTTAGGAAACTATTTGTAAAATTTACCCTAATTGTCAAGCATTATATTCTTTATTCCTTCTCCTAATTGCTTTGGAATTCTCACCTTTGGTACTCAAGATATTGTGTCTGGAAAGGTGGATAGATAAGACTACTAGTTGTTCGATAAGGACCCTACCTTTATTGCGAGCCCTGATTGCAACATATTTGCAAGCTTCCTATAATCTCCATGAACATTTATAATTCCAGTATTATAATCCCACTCCTACATCAACTACTCACCACTAAACAAACTAAATTTTCACCATTGCCCATATAACGAATGGCATCGACAAAGTCTTATACCAACCAACTTTAATTATACTCAAGCCGCGGTGCCAATATTGAAAGAATCCTCACACACCATGCATATCGAATGTTAAGTTGCAGCATAGGACAACATATTTATGTGTATATATAGATTGTATGATATGGTTTTAGGAAGAAAACTGAAGGAGTACGAGAAAATTGGAGAAATTGTTTTGACTAAAATTTTCAAGAACATATTAAAGCCCATTTGTTTGTTATAAAATTACTCTAATTCTATTCGCTTTACCTTCTATTCTTTTTCTAAGCATGATG
This sequence comes from Ehretia macrophylla, assembly GCA_037974665.1. Taxonomy (NCBI): domain Eukaryota; kingdom Viridiplantae; phylum Streptophyta; class Magnoliopsida; order Boraginales; family Ehretiaceae; genus Ehretia; species Ehretia macrophylla. The sequence goes on along the minus strand of CM075778.1, from coordinate 28,319,094 downwards.
TTAGCTGTTACTTTTTTTTCTATTTTTTGTTATTTCCTTTCTTTATCAATCCAAATCAAATGGGAGAAAATTTTTGTCTTTTATTTTACTTCTTTCTTTCTTTTTGGCCATATCGTTTCCTTTTCTTCTCATCATAGCAATTTGAAGAAATTATTAAAGAGAAAATTGGGAGTCATGTTTGCCAGATTTTAGTATTAAATATACAAAAATCAAATAAGTTTTGGATTAACTTTAATTATATTTCAATTTTGAAGATAGCCTGATGAAAAAGAAAATGATGTATTTAGGATTATAATTTGATTAAGTGTCACCATTCACCAATTATAAAATCGTAAAATCTCCAAGTAAAAGGTAACACATCATGTAAGTTGTAGACGTATCAATTGGATCTCTAACAGACATATTTTTGAAGATTGATTCACATCTGCTATTAAAAAATCCTATAATAATATATTCAATTGCATAAAGTCAGTTAACTAACCTCAGTGTCTATAGTGTCTTGCTTTTGCCTTGCAATGAAATTTTTACTGCCTACTAGTTACTGCGACTATTATTCGCATTTTAACAAAATAATATGCTAATGGTAAATTATTTAAATTAAACATGATTGTATTCATTCCCTTGGAGTACTACTTTAATATGGAGCTAAAACTAGTTATGTAACGCTCCGATTCCTCACGGAACTGGGACCTCTATTAAACATACTATCCTCAACCCAATTTCAAACCCCGGGTACAAAATTTAGGAGAAAACGGACGAAGTTTTCCCTATATTTAGGACTATCTAGAAATTTGCAAACATCAACATACAACCACAAGACCATAATCCACAATCTCAATCCATTTCATCCTTACAAGCATGCAAGTCAACTAGGCAACAAAGTAAAGATTACAAGTTATTACAACATTACAAGTCATTCATAACTATGAATATATTCTAACTTAACTTTACAAGTACAAAACTGAATTCAATGACAATCCACGTAAACCAACAATATCAATACGAAACTCTCGAGTCTTCTTTTCTACCTCTGATAGCACTGATCCTGAAAGGTATTAGAAACGAGAGTGAGTATACAACATGTATACTCAGTGAGGGAGGTGATGCAGCATACCGAGGTTTGCTTTCATGAGATGCAACAAGAACAATAACATATACAACACAAAATAACAAAACTAATTAGACAAGTATTTGACCACGTATAAAAAGGATATGGTTCCACGTTTGTCTTCAATCACGAGCCACGAGCCAAGATCTTCAAGCAAGTGCCTGCAAAACCCTTATTCCCCAAATGGGGTACTCCGGATGTACCCTGATCCTACGACCCTTTCTCTTGAGGTAGGTCCATATGCCCTAACGAGGTGAACCACGCCTCTGGGGCAGTGGAGTATACTCAGCGAGAGAAAGGGAATAGGCACCATGGTAGTCGAGGGAGCACGGCAAGCCCGATACCACCTGTGTTTCTCGACACTACCATGTCCAAAAAGGTTGCACAACCCTGAGTCAAGATCACGAGATCCAAGCATATCAAATACTATTTAAGAGGAACGACAAAGTAGGCCGCCCTTGCAGTTAAATACAGATAACACGAAAAGACACAAGATAGCAAGTAAATAGCGCATATAAACTTGATCAATTACTAAAGAATACAATCTAGAAACAATAAAATAAGTTATAATGCATAGAAAAGATGAAGACTCCCTCACCTTAGATTAAGCCAAGCATGCAAGAAAATAGCTTACATTCACTCCAACCTCCTTGAATTGGCTCAACTATGTAATCTCTAGCTTGTTCCTATAAATATAACATTTTAGCAAATAACCGACAATACCAAGTGAACTAGTTTCACAAGAACACTTCATAACTTTATTTATATTCCAAGCATTTGAAACTAAAATTGTAACATAACACTTAACACATATAGATAAACTAACTCATTAGCTTTTAACTTGTTATCTCATCCCTACTTGGAAATTAGCAATTTAGTCTGTCAGTTATACAATGACAACTAACAACTCTTAATACAATCTTATTTACTTACTCTTAAACTATTCACATTCTCCTTAAGCTAACAATTAATTTAGCAAACAGGCTAAAGTCTCAAGTAACCTAACTATCACTTCAACTACTCTAAAAGCTATAGCAATACAAGGAAAACACGTACAATACAACTAACAAGCAATGTAGCATTATAAACGAGATATAGACATGTTTACTCAACCTTTAACAAAGTAAACATATAACTCGATTTGCGAACTTCTCCAAAAGAAAATTACATTCTTTAACTATAATCATTTAACCTTATTCAATGATTTTGCTTTCAAGCTAGTTACTGCGTTTGAACAAGGAACATAAAATATAATATGAATTAGTAGCTACTTCAATAAAGTAACATAACATATTCGAGAATCAAGAAATTACATGTATTCTATAGCATTTTCTTCCACCATGACACAATCAATCAATAAACATTTCTTCATTACAACTAGTTAATGGCTTGCACAAAGAAGAACACAATTAACTCAAGAAAAGAATATTCAATTAGTATGCTATAGTTAGGTGCAATTGAGATAAATATAGTTTTACCAAACTAACTCAACTACATTTAACATGCTTGCTAGCTTGCTAATTCGCTCGTGATAACACATAATATAAGCATATGAAGTCAATATGCATTGCTTTCACTAACATAAATCACATTATGCATTCTTTATCATTATTTAACTCTAAAACTTGCAACTAAACTAGATTCAATACTCATTAAACACCATAGCTTCAAAAACACCATTAATTCATAAAATCCTAAACTAAATCAACTAGGTATTTAACTTTAACTTGTCAAATTGTTGTTCAACGCATACCAAAGATCAAAGACCATTAAAAGACCACTAATTGCTAACTTTTAAACCTATCTAACCATCAAAACCTCAAAATCCCCAAGCAACACAAAGGAGCCAATTTGCCACATGGAGTTTTACTCAGATTTCTTAGTTGTTTCTTGGTTCATAAATTAAATGAAGTCTAATTCTACCATTATATACTTCATTCAAGCATTGAATCAAACACTTGGTCTTCAATTTCCACCTAACACATCAAACTTTGATCTATAATGAAAATAATCATATAAGTTTCTATAATTAGCAAAAGAATGTTCTTACACACTTATGATATACCAGATAGACATTTATATAAGCTCAACTCTATTTAACCACCAAAAGAAGATCAACTACCAAATACGTTTTCAACACTTAACATGTAAAATTTCATGGAAGCAAACTCATTTTCCAACTTCCTAGCAGAAGCTTAAATTTATCCAATCATCTACCTATGCTAATGACCTCCAAATATGTATAAACGTAGCTCTTCGAGTGTAGATAATTTAGAACCAAACGGAACTCAATTTCGATCTAAATTTCTCAAGATACAACCATTTCCGTACGACTGCGCATAACTACCCTGCACCAGCAATTTTCAGGACAGATTTCAAAAATGGCTAAATCAGAAGGTCAAAACGTTCGAATTAGCCTTAGCACCAGAAATCAACATTTGCTTTAAACTGTCTAATCTAGTTGTTGTACAAATTTCGTTCAATTCTAAGCTCATTTACTATGTGAAAACTGCTCTAGAAGATGGCAATAGTGAACTGCCCAAATAGGGTATCCACACACACATGCACATTTCTTGCATTGAACTAACTATGAGCATTATACTAGCACGTGACATAATTCTACACTTCATTTAGGAAATTAAACAAACACCTTAGCTACTACTACAAAATTTTATTCAAGTTTTACTAGTTGCAACTAAAATCACAACCAACATTCAAGATACGAGTAATACAATGCCAAAAGTTTACTCTACAAGCTCTCTAACTATCATTTCATGTATTAGAAGCAAATAAACAATTAGAAATGCAAAAACCTCAAATTTTGCAAGTTACTATTTACAATTACTATTCATTATCTTCTCCAAGTTGCATTTTGCATTTCTAACCAATCAAGAAGCTAAGTAACTTCAAAAGAATGCTCTAAAACCTCTATCAAGTGTATTTCAAACAACAATAAGTATAGATATAACAACAATTAACAATTACAAATTATCAAGTTAAACCCTAGAAATTTAAATATTCAAAAGATGATTCTACCTCACTAATGGTAGCAAAATAAGGTGGAGAAGACTTAGGAGAAGAGGTTTTCACTCTTGAATGCAAGCTAACACCAAGGATTGAAGAGCAAAGTGCAGAGTTCTCATCCTTTCCTTCCTCTTTGTCGTCGGGTTTGGGGGGAGGGTTTTCTCGTTTTTGTTTTTTTTCTTGTTTTGTGTCTTATGTATTGTTTTAATAAGCCTAAGTTATAAATAAATGTGTGTAGGAAAAATGCACACTATTGAAGCAAGACTAAATCAAATACAAGCTTAAAAATGCTCTTAAGTTAGCTAATTAACTATTCCACTTATGTAACACTATTCTACTATTCATTCGGTATCCAAAACTGTTTTCTTAACGCATCTTCCAAACATGTAATGCATAAAATAATACTTTTCTCATGCCTCATACAAGTTACATGACAGAGGAAAAATGCAGTTTCAGAAAAATAAAATAGTCGATTTTTACTGTGAATAGTGACTTTTACTAAAAATGAATAAAGGTACATTTTAATGCACAAAAGGTATGCAACAGTTAAATAAAAACATACTTGTGGTCTCGGGCATCACAGTAAATGTCAAAATAGTAGTCAAAATATTTTATTTGAATTAATAGTATTGGTGACCCTTTTTAAAGAAAATAAAAGAAATAAGAGGAATTGAAACTACTAGTTAAATCTTAAGTGCTAAATTAAACACATTCATACATATAACACTTAAGCTAGTACCAATTTATGTACAATTAGGTATAGTATGCTACATACTGGGCCCGGGCTGTCACAAGTTAAGCACTTCATTGACCAGCACCCACTATTATTCTTAACCACATGTCACCGACACAATAGCATTTTTGAAAGGATTGTGCACATAAATATATAGGAACATAATATTATTTTAATGTCGTTCGACATAACTTATTCTACATCTACAAAGTATTACATTCTACTACTCAAAAGATTACACTCATGACTTTTACACACCGACTAGAGGTGTGACATATAATTTTGGTATAATCAAGTATGGTACACTTACTTTGTGGTATATAACACTTCCCACAAACTAGGTAGTTCTATTTATAGAATACAATTGCTAATCCCACTAGGATTAGGATTCTTATATTTTAAAGTATTTAGGCTCTGTTTGGCCTAGCTGTGAAATTTTAGTTTTTGAGTTGTATAACTTTCGCTAGAAGTGTTGTTGGATAAAAGTCATTGACTGTTTGACCTATGTTGACTTAAAAAATATGGTGGGGGTATATTTGAGAAAAAAATTTAACTTTTCGCATTATGTATGATGATTGGAGCAAATACGGTCTAAGGTGGAGATTTGTTGAATTAGTGGCCCGTATTTATTAGTAGTATTCAATGGGCCTGTAGGCTTAAACCTAGAAGATATAGGATTACCTATAAATATATCTCTTGTCCTTATATCAGGTATAGTAAATATTGAGTGCATACATGAGAAAATTGGTGAGGCATTGTAAGAGGGTTTCTCTTGTACTATTTCATCATCATAGTGAAATTACTCTCCTACAACCCATGGACATAGACTTAGGTCGAATCACATAAATTTTGTGTCCGTTTAAATTTCTTGTTTATTATGCATTATTACTTTGAATTATCCTAACAACATACTTAGGGGAAGTGTTTCTCCCCGAAATTTGACATTTCGACACCTCTCATAAAATATATGACCTCATATATAGGGCCGGTTCATTTTTTATTTCATGGCTCAAAGGTCGAATTCTCAATATGAGAAATTTTCCAAACTTGTATGCCTCAATAAAATTACTTCATCAGGTACTTTTTGACTCCATGAAGGTGTGTACTCATAAAGTATTCCTCCCACTTAATGCTCTTTGAATCAACTGACAAAATGTCAACATCGATGTTGGTTTCTCCACTACAACATTTTTGACTTCTTGCAACCCTTAAATTGAACATGTAAGAAAACCGTTGCTAGAAATGTCATTTTGCAACAATTTTATAGTTGTTGTCTAAAAATAAAACCTTTTACAACGATTTTAATTAACTGTTGTAATATCTATAACCTTTTGCAACAGTTTTAATTAACTATTGCAATATCTATAACCTGTTGCAATGATTTTAATTAACTATTGCAATATCTATAGCCTTTTGCAATGCTTTGCATTAGACTATTGTAATATCTATAATATGCAACGCTTTTTATTTATTTATTATGAAGTGTTGTTTATTTCATTCATTTTTCTTTTGCAACAATTTTATTAGTATTGAGTCTTACAGTTGCAAAATCTATGATATACTACCCTTTTTGTTAAGTTTTGCTTATCGTATTTGGTTTTAGGCAATGGTATGTAAATGTGTTGGATTAAATACAACACAAAAAAACTATTGCTTATTTTATATCTATTTCTACAATTTTTTTTTGTTAAAATTTAGATTTTTCATTGTTTCTAGTTCTAAACTACTGTCGACTAATTAAAAATTCGGGCAAGTTTATGAAAAAGAGCATTTTAGTTTTAAAAGACTATTTTTCTTTCTAAAAATTGTTACAAAAGTATTGACTATTAGAGATATAAATGATATAATAAGTTTTTCTCTAACAACTTAATAGTTAGATGAGATGGTTAGTTTGACATAGTTATAGAGTTCATTATCAAAAAGGTCTTGGGTTCGAGTCTCATCACTATCTATGTAGAAGAATTTATCTAAGTGCAACTCAATAAAGAAAAAAGAAAGAGAATCTCTCATATTATATATATATTTTTTCTTTTTAAGAATGACGAACTTGCAACTATAAGATAACCATTGCTTATGCTTTTGAAAATTGTTGCAAATAGGAAAACACGTATCATGTAGTCTTTAAAAAAAACCGTTGCAAAAAGAATCAGTTGCAATAGTTTTTTGACCGTTGCTATTTATTTACAAAAAACTGTTGCAGTAGATATTAGACAACGAGAGCGGATTCAACAGTAAGAAAACCATTGACCTAATGTCATTTGCAACGGTTTTTAGTTATTCTGCAACGGTTTCCAAATGTTGTGAGAGCTAAAAAATGTGGTAGTGGCTCCTATCATCATCAGCAACTTCTTTGTGTTCGCATCATCAAAGCCGTGTAGAATATGTATTTATTAATATGAAAATTCCTTCGAACAAGATAAATCAAATTTTAGAAATTTTATCTTTAAAAGTAAATATTGACAAGATATACAGATTTACATTCCCTTAAAAAACACAAATAATTCGTAAACTTCTGCAAGACGCATAACATGATTCATACTTCGTTTGAGTTTGTTATGTTGGTCTTCAAAATGTCGACAAGATACCAAATTCCCCAACTTTGATACCTATAAGAAAATTAAAATAAATGTGTAAATCATTGTGCCTATAACTACAAAGTGCAAGTTATTCCAAAAAACACGGTGAAACTTTCAAAACAATGTAAATGTACTTGTATCTTGTAATGTTTGATCTTTGTTGTAGGGAGAAGTAATTTGAGACTATCTATTTATTACAAGTATGCCAACAAAAGAAAAAGAAGAAAAAGATGTACAAATCATTTATTCGAAATGATTTTTGTGGACATAGAAATTTTACGTAGAAAATATTTACATAGTAAAGGCGTATATTACAAAGCCCATTATCAATAAGAAACTAAAAGACAATTATGGCTCCTAAGACTCTTCTATTAATCAAATTTATTTTCATTTTGGATATACCTTGTATAAAAGCAGTGGCGGATGTGTTTGCTGTAACGCCCCGATCCCTCACGAGACCGAGACTCCTATTTACCATGCTATTCTCACCCAATTTCAAACCCCGGGCACAAAATTTTAGGGAAAAACGGACGGAGTCTCCCCTGTTTATAGGACTAAACTGGTACCTGCAAAAGACACCTATGATGCTAGATCCACAAACAGCAACTCTTACAACCAATCCTCCAAGATTTTTATGGGCCACCCACGATCACAAGGCCATTCGAGCCTTGGAACAACAATTACATATAACACACAAGCAAGCAAAGAATTTATAATTTTAACTATAGGTAGTTAGATACAACAATAGCCAAGTTCTACTTCCAAGTTTGTTAATCACACAAGCATGCAAAAGAATAAGTTTACTATGGATTATTACATGTCATTCCACTTTATATCCAACATACAAGATTACAAATTATTACATTCACCAATTATACTCAAGACCCCAAGGTCACAAAAAGGCAATCAACAACAACTCCACGCAAGCTTCTCATTTTAGACAACCTTATCACACAAGAAGTCACAGAAATTGCTTGACTAGCACTTCCTCCTCTTCTACTACCGCTACTAGCTGAAGGTCTACCTCAAGTTCTCCTGAAACATATTAAATGAGGAGTGAGCAACGAAGTTGCCCAGTGAGGGAGGTGATGCAACATGCCAACGTGCAATATGATATGAAAACACAAGAAAACATATATAAGCCATGTAAATCAACAAGATAATAACCCAAGCAATTAATCACTTTTAAAAAGGATACGGTTCCACTTCCAAGTCTTCAATCACGAGCCACGAACCACGAACTTCACGAACATGCCGGCAAACCCCAAACACCAACAATTGGGATACTCCGGATGTATCCCGATCCTACGACCCTTTCTCCCGAGGTAGGTCCATGCCCAGCAGGTGAACCACGCCTCTGGGGTAGTGGAGTATGCCTCAGCGAGAAAGGGAATAGGCATCATGGTAGTCGAGGGAGCACGACAAGCCCGACGCTGCCCGTGTTTCTCGACGCTACCATGTCCGAAAAGGTTGTGCAACCCGATTTTCGATCACAAGCAATCAAGATATCATATAACATATAAGAGGGACGACAAAGTAGGCCGTCCTCACATATAAGCACGATATAATTTCACATAAGCACAAGATTGGCTTAAAGATACTAAAAGAAGCAATCACCACAATTAATTCTCACAATCTACTCAAATAGCTTAATTATATCCTAAATAATCAATACAATACAAGATAACTTAAATACAAGTGCCAATTGCATCAAATATAGCCAAAACTACTTTTTCCTCTTTCTTTAACCGAGTTTTCTTTCTCCTATGCATGGTTCAAGATTTCCAAATCATATCCTAGTCTTTCTATATTCTTAATTAAGCCTAAAGGCACCTTTTAGGATCACAAAAACTCATTTTAGAAACAAAAGTTCGGGAAGGCCCCGAATGGGTTTGAACTACAACTATACTAACCGAACCCCATTCTCGCGAAACGAAAGCACCAAAAGTGCTTCTTTAGCTCAAGGATACCCGAATCAATGCCCAAATTTGCCCGGATTGCTTAACGATAAAAGCCCCCTTTTTAAAGTCGGCTATTTATGTAATTAAGCTCGGTTTCGAGTGATTCAACCTTACGTGACTTTTCAACTAATTTCACTAGGATCTAGAGCACCTAATTGAAGCCTCAATTTAAGCTAATTAGAAATTTTTCTCAAAACCCTAATTCTATGCACTATTCATCATCTCTTTGATCAATATCTACATTCAACCATAAAATCTTCTAACAAGCCATAAAAGTTAACTCTATAGGCATCAAATAACTCATAGCAAGCATTTATAACAAGCAAAATAGCTAAATTCAACAAGACAAGAAATTCAATATATATATGCATCAACTTTAAAAATCATGAAAAATGCAACTCCCTCACAATTTTTGAAGACAAGGAAGCTTGTTGAAGGCCCTAGGATGCTCAAAACCCTCCCAAGATCAAGCTAGGAGCTCAAGATGCAAGGTTGTTGAAGCAAAATCTCCTATTTTCCTTCTCCTTTGGTATTTTCGGCCTGTTACAGTAATTCCTGCACATTGTTCTTCTTTTTTTTTGTGTGTGTTTTAATGAGCTTATGTGATTTATATAAGATTAAGTTGCGGTGGGGGTCAAGTTTGGGTATTTAAAAGGTCACTAGAATGCGCGTTATTAACTTAAAAACGAGCCTAAGATGAAAAGTAATGTTAGTTATTTAAATCTTTAAGTTTGTTACGTAACACTATTCACTTAACTACTAAAAACATTTTCTAAACGAGCTCTCCTATCGCCTCTAGCTCAATTGCACATTTTTCCCACTCCTCTAACAATTAATGTGATTTAATAAAAATACTAATTCACTAATAGAATATAGTTTGAAAATGGAATGAATAGTAGCTAAAGAAGCCAATTAATAAGGCACAGAAAGAAATGCGCAAACAATAGATGCAACAGTAAATAAATGTATGGCTAAAATCTCGAGCGTCACATCCTCTCCCCTTTAAACAAATTGCGTCCACGCAATTTCTTACACATACAAGCGAGTTACCCTCATACATAAAACACATTGTTTCACATAAGCATGCTTAACACATAAAACACATTGATCGCGTTAGTAATTTATAACAAGTAAAGTCACATAAGCAACAAGTTCACATACACAAATTATAAACTACTAAGTCATTTAAACAACAACTTTGCATAAAACAAGTTAATCACATATTCACATTAGTCATATAAAGCATATCGAGCACTCAAGTACACAAAGCACATAATTCAAACAAGGCACGTTAATCACATAGCTCGCATTAATCACATAAACACATTGAACATATAAACACATCAAGCACATTAACCATATCCATTCCACTTATCACACAAGCACATAAACTACAACTAGTTCACTCAACAAATAAAACATGTTGATCACATAAGCACATTGATCACATTAACTCTCTTATCATATAAGACATGCACATATACTTTCTAAACACATTGACACTAAGGGCACTACCCCACAAGCCGAAGACCGTATCCTGGCTTGCGCCTAGCTAACTAGCTAAGCTCTGATACCACTTCTGTAACGCCCCGATCCCTCACGAGACCGGGACTCCTATTTATCATGCTATTCTCACCCAATTCCAAACCCCGGGCACAAACTTTTAGGAGAAAACGGACGGAGTCTCCCCTGTTTATAGGACTAAACTGGTACCTGCAAAAGACACCTATGATGCTAGATCCACAAACAGCAACTCTTACAACCAATCCTCCAAGATTTTTATGGGCCACCCGCGATCACAAGGCCATTCGAGCCTTGGGACAACAATTACATATAACATACAGGCAAGCAAAGCATTTCTAATTTTAACTATAGGTAGTTAGATACAACAATAGCCAAGTTCTACTTCCAAGTTTGTTAATCACACAAGCATGCAAAAGAATAAGTTTACTATGGATTATTACATGTCATTCCACTTTATATCCAACATACAAGATTACAAATTATTACATTCACCAATTATACTCAAGACCCCAAGGTCACAAAAAGGCAATCAACAACAACTCCACGCAAGCTTCTCATTTTAGACAACCTTATCACACAAGAAGTCACAGAAATTGCTTAACTAGCACTTCCTCCTCTTCTACTACCGCTACTAGCTGAAGGTCTACCTCAAGTTCTCCTGAAACATATTAAATGAGGAGTGAGCAACGAAGTTGCCCAGTGAGGGAGGTGATGCAACATGCCAACGTGCAATATGATATGCAAACACAAGAAAACATATATAAGCCATGTAAATCAACAAGATAATAACCCAAGCAATTAATCACTTTTAAAAAGGATACGGTTCCACTTCCAAGTCTTCAATCACGAGCCACGAATCACGAACTTCACGAACATGCCGGCAAACCCCAAACACCAACAATTGGGATACTCCGGATGTATCCCGATCCTACGACCCTTTCTCCCGAGGTAGGTCCATGCCCAACAGGTGAACCACGCCTCTGGGGTAGTGGAGTATGCCTCAGCGAGAAAGGGAATAGGCACCATGGTAGTCGAGGGAGCACGGCAAGCCCGACGCTGCCTGTGTTTCTCGACGCTACCATGTCCGAAAAGGTTGCGCAACCCGATTTTCGATCACAAGCAATCAAGATATCACATAACACATAAGAGGGACGACAAAGTAGGCCGTCCTCATATATAAGCACGATATAATTTCACATAAGTACAAGATTGGCTTAAAGATACTAAAAGAAGCAATCAACACAATTAATTCTCACAATCTACTCAAATAGCTTAATTATATCCTAAATAATCAATACAATACAAGATAACTTAAATACAAGTGCCAATTGCATCAAATATAGCCAAAACTACTTTTTCCTCTTTCTTTAACCGAGTTTTCTTTCTCCTATGCATGGTTCAAGATTTCCAAATCATATCCTAGTCTTTCTATATTCTTAATTAAGCCTAAAGGCACCTTTTAGGATTACAAAGACTCATTTTAGAAATAAAAGTTCGGGAAGGCCCCGAATGGGTTTGAACTACAACTATACTAACCGAATCCCATTCTCGCGAAACGAAAGCACCAAAAGTGCTTCCTTAGCTCAAGGATACCCGAATCAATGCCCAAATTTGCCCGGATTGCTTAACGATAAAAGCCCCATTTTTAAAGTCGGCTATTTATGTAATTAAGCTCGGTTTCGAGTGATTCAACCTTACGTGACTTTTCAACTAACTTCACTAGGATTTAGAGCACCTAATTGAAGCCTCAATTTAAGCTAATTAGAAATTTTTCTCAAAACCCTAATTCTATGCACTATTCATCATCTCTTTGATCAATATCTGCATTCAACCATAAAATCTTCTAACAAGCCATAAAAGTTAACTCTATAGGCACCAAATAACTCATAGCAAGCATTTATAACAAGCAAAATAGCTAAATTCAACAAGACAAGAAATTCAATATATATATGCATCAACTTTAAAAATCATGAAAAATGAGACTCCCTCACAATTTTTTGAAGACAAGGAAGCTTGCTGAAGGCCCTAGGATGCTCAAAACCCTCCCAAGATCAAGCTAGGAGCTCAAGATGCAAGGTTGTTGAAACAAAATCTCCTCTTTTCCTTCTCCTTTGGTGTTTTCGGCCTGCTACAGTAATTCCTGCACATTGTTCTTCTTTTTTTTTTGTGTGTTTTAATGAGCTTATGTGATTTATATAAGATTAAGTTAAGGTGGGGTCAAGTTTGGGTATTTAAAAGGTCACTAGAATGCGCGTTATTAACTTAAAAACGAGCCTAAGATGAAAAGTAATGTTAGTTATTTAAATCTCTAAGTTTGTTACGTAACACTATTCACTTAACTACTAAAAACATTTTCTAAACGAGCTCTCCTATCGCCTCTAGCTCAATTGCACATTTTTCCCACTCCTCTAATAATTAATGTGATTTAATAAAAATGCTAATTCACTAATAGAATATAGTTTGAAAATGGGATGAATAGTAGCTAAAGAAGCCAATTAATAAGGCACAGAAGGAAATGCGCAAACAATAGATGCAACAGTAAATAAATGTACGGCTAAAATCTCGGGCGTCACATTTGCAGCTCCCACTAGCCCCAAAAAAGTTAAAAATTCAATGTACTTTTTTTAAAAAATAAAAAAGTAAATATGTATATATTTTTAGTTAAAAAATGTATATATATATATATATATATATATATATATATATATATATATATAATTTAAAAATTATGAATTTTAGTTCTTATTTAGAAAAATCATAAATCCTGCTATGTATAAAAGAATAAGAACTATTTAGTGGACATACTGGTGATGAAAAGAGTAATTTGGATCATGTATGACATACAATCCAAATAAATAGACATGCCTGAGGTCGGAAAGTTTAATTTTACTTTGTGATGAAAGAGAAAGTTTGGTATTATGACAATTGACGAGTGGTACGTAGAAGGATGAACCATGAAATGTTTGCGGAAGCTAGCCATGGTTCTTAGTATTTTAACTCTCGTGACTTTCACTGGTTTTCCACTAGTATTGGTCCATGGATTTTTTGTGAAATAATTGAAGGAAAATTTGTAAAGGTCAGCATAAGTTAGAGGATTCCTTCGAGAAGAACCAATATGATAAATGAGCGGTTGGGGCAGCTGATGTACATGTGTGACCATTACAACAAGAATAAAGTCCACTACTGTATCACCTGGTATTTGTAAGGAAATCTAATAATTCAAATATGTACTCTTCAAAAGTTCTTCAAATGAAGATACATTCATAGTTTGCAACAAATTTTGAATGTTAGTCATAAAATATCCAAAATCTGAAAATTTATAGGCAATAAAGTAAGTGAGGAAGAAAATAAAATTAAATTAAAGATACAAATAGATTAATTGATCCACAATATTGATATCATTATGCAGACTCACCGCATCAATTATTAACTCTCGATCACCAATCATGACCTTCAATTTTGCTTCACCATAAGTAACGAAAGAGCCATCCATAGGTCTGTCATGGCAAGGTTTCATAGAACACAAATATACGTCACCAAATTTCTTTGCTTATTAATTAGAAGGGTAAAACACCAAATAGTCACTGAAGTTTATAACTTTTTTTATAGCCAAGTAAATAAATACATAAATAAACCGACGGAACGAGTTCTGTTTGAATTTACATTCTCAACTAGTTAATTGCATAAACAACCGTCATATTTCCTACTTTTTTAAGTACCAAAGATTCTAGTTATACGTAAATGTTTTTAAAAAATTATAACTAAACTTTATAATGTCTAGCTGTAATGCTTTTTAAATTTTTTAAAATCTATATATTTAGTTTTGTTTAAAACATGGTTTGGGATTATTTGGATAATCTAATCTTGCCATAAAGTGAATAAATTTGTAAATCTAGTTTTTCAATCTTTCATAGGTGGCTGATACCCTATCTCTAAACTATTGAACATCAAAATTCCGCATTAGGTCCAAATGTGAAATACCTAAAAATGAGGTTCAAAGATAATAATAGGTCGGTTACATATGTATCTTGATTTTTTATTAATAAAATTCGAGTAGGCACATTTTTAAAAATTTACCTTCTATTACTACAAATCCTTTAATCGCTCAATTTTGTCATTCTAAATCACCAATCAAACTTTGCATTATTGCAAGCATTTTGACCAATTTTGACCTTAAAACTAAAGGTAAATCTCGTCAAAGACTACTAAACATGTATAATGTTTCAAATCATTCTCTAAATTTGTTTTGTTTCAAATTACCAACTAAACTTCCCCCACTAAACTTCTACCTGTTTTTAATAAGTTATTCCATTTATTTTCTAAGTCAATACTAAATAGTTTTAGAGTTTGACCTTTAATCATTTTGATGCGTAAATGACATTTATTCCATTGTATTAATCTTACTGAACAAAATAACTTATTTAAAATAATAAAAAGTTTAGTAGGCTATTTGCAACTTGATACATGTTTGATGGCTTTTGGAGTATTTAATCCTCAAACTAATGGTTTAAAGCCACGCTGCGGGTCAGTTTCAGGAGTAAAATTGACATTTGATTGTTTCTACATAGGTCACAAAACACTACCCACCATTCCCATCGTACTAAACGCACACATTCAATCCATTATCACCACATTTACCACCACCATTAGCCAACGCCTTAGTGTTAAGAAGCACGAGATTTTATTCTAAAACTAATTAGTATTAAGTGGAGTACTCCAAGATCTTATAAGGTAATCTTGAAGTTTTTAATTTTTCGATATAGGACAAGTGTTTATTTTAACACTCCTCTCACGTGTGACCTAATTTGAGAGAGGTCACACGTGAAAAATACACATGGAAGTTTAAACGCACGTGAGACACACAAAAAAGATTGAATACAAGTGTGATCTAATTTTGAGATAGGTCACACATGCACATGCATAGAAAATAACACACACAAGAAGATTGAACACACGTGAAAGGTTGAACATACGTGGAACACACGCGGAAGATGAACAAGACTGGACCAATGGTCCAACTCTAATACTATATTAAGAAACCTGAGGTTTTATCCCAAAACCAATTGATTTTAAGTGAAGTAGCTTATGTTCTTATACTATATTAGAATTTGAATAATGTGGTGAATTTTATAGATATAGTACTAGAACTTCTTTAAATTAATAGTCAAAAAATTATTAATCTCTTTTATATAATAAAATTGTTTGATCCCGACTTGGGCCAATTTACAAAATTAATAGTCTTTGTATAATTATAAAATAATATATTTTAAATATTTTACTTGTATCTTATAGCTCCCAAATATTTATAAATTAATAATTAACTAAAAAGTGCATACATTTTTATTATGATTGTTCACTAGACAATTAAAAATTTCTCTTTACCACATTTTATACCTTTTTTTACTTTTAAATTTTTAGAACCTTATTCTGCTAAATTTTAGACAAGCTACCATTGACTAACTTGCAAATCATATTTTTTCAAAACCTATTACTACAATTCTAATTGCATGCATGATGGATGTTCTTTGCTATGCTCATATAATTCTTTACACATTTCATCCATCGTGGTTCTTTTCTCTTGACACTTTGAGACAATAAGCCATTTTTGCTATTTAGAAACTGATGATACCATAAATAATAAGAGATTGTGTTGGGTTAAATAGTGTTTGCTTTGATTCAATATATTGTATAACCTCTTTAAATTAATTGTTTTGGAACCACTTAACTTCTCTTAATTTAGCTAAATATTAATTTATTGATAAATTAATAATTATTAATTTACATAGATACTTTTATTTTTTTAAATGGTAAAATATTATCATTTCAACTAACCAAGTTAAGACTTAACATACTCTAAGATTAAAAATACTATCTCTCTACGTATTTAACCAATTAAGAGTTCATTAACAATTAACATAAAGATCCAATGTATTCATCTTTATCAAAACAAGTGCATACAATGTATATTGAATGAAATCAAATACTATTTAACTCAACACAATCTCTTATTATTTATGGTATCTTCGGTCTTAAAATAGAGAAAATGGCTTCATATCACAAAGGTGTCAAGAAAAGAACCATGACAAATCAAATGCATAAAACATTGTGTGAATATAGCAAAGAACAACTTTTCGTGCATGCAAAAAGAATTGTAGCAATGGATTTTGGAAAAATATGAATTACAAGTTAGTCAATCGTGGTTGGTCTAAATTTGTAGGAGAAAGTTCTAAAAATTCAAGAGAAAAAAGTATATAGAATGTGTCAAAGAGAAAATATTAATTGTCTAACGGACAATCATGAGAATAAGGTATTTAACTTTTAGGTAATAAGTAATCAATAAAATATTTGGATATATAAATTACAAATAAAATATAAAATATATTATTTTATAATTTAATGGAGATTATTAGCTTAATACACTGGTCGCAAGTCTAGACCATAAAATTTTATTATTTAAAAAAGATTATTAATTTATCGAATATCGAGTTAAAGAGGTTCTGTTGTACATTATATGCATTTATTTTAATAAAAGTGAATAATTGAATCTTTATACTAATTATGTATAATTCAATGACTTCTTAATTGGTTAAATACGTATAGAAATAGTAATTTAAATTTTATAATATTTTGTTCTTAAATTGATCACTTAATGTGATAATATGTTTATTGTTAATAAAAAAATTAAAAATACCTTTATAAATCAATAATTATTAGCTTATCGACAAAATTAATGTCTCCCTAAGTTAATAAAATTTAGGTGGTCTGAAAATTCATAGTTTAGAGGGGTTATATTGTATATACAAATGCACCTATATAAGTTAAATCTGCTCAAAATTAGTAAAGAAAATTAACCTCATCAAACAAATAGGAAGTAGTTAATGGGTGTAAAGTCCTGGTTTTAGTCATGGACAATGGGTTAAGTGGAAAAGGAAAGTACAGAAAGGAAGGCTAATTATCACATTCAGGAAACCACAACAAGAATCTAAAGGCAACATACTATGATTCATCACAATTCTAGTTCAAGATTAAGGAAATGAACCTTTCATCTATCCTTTGTTAGTACAAAAATTAGTTACAAGAAATTATACTAAGAAGGATCGTGTTGTTACATAGATTGCTTGCTACATTGTCCATAATATTTTATTAATTAATATAATAGTATCTACCATGTGCTAAATGTGATCATCAAAACAATATTTACTTTATTAAAATGAAATAGTTTACTCTTTAAAATATCATAATTTTCTAGTAAGTTATAGCTAATAAAAAAATAGTTGGGTGCACTTTTTTTCTTTTAATAAAAACTTCACAAAATATCAAACTTTAGTCTCCACTTGTCATTTCAAAATAGTTTTTTTTGCTAAGTCATTACAAAAAAGTTATCCATATCTAAAATATTCAATCTATAACAGATGATTTTTAACTATTTTGAAAGATGACAAAACTTCGTTACCTTATGCCTTCAATCCAACCAGGAAAAGGTTCTTTGATAGTACTTGTTATAATTGTTGGGCGCAAGATAATGATATCCAAATTTTCCTTTAAGTGTCCTAAAAGCATCTCCCCCATTAATTTAGTAAATGTATACGTGTTTGGCCATCCATGTAGCATCGCCCGGGAGAAATTCTTCATGTAAGAACTAACTAAATTATAAATTGATATAGTGAACAAAGAAAAAACAAATTGAGTTTATGGAGAAAGAAGAGTGAAGAAAGAAAAAGTAAATTCTTCTTCTTTTTTTTTTTTTTAAGAATTGAGTGAATCAATAAACTATTTTAACCACACAAAAAAAAAAAAGACAAAGCGACACCAGTTAGTGTCAAATAGAAGGAGTCAAAAAAGTAAATTAGAAAAGTTCGTGTACTATCCATTATCGATACAATTATCTTCCATACTATCATAATTGTTATTATGTCATATGCTCGCCACCGACTACCTATAACGTGTATGATCTTATTGTGGTACGATAATAATTGCTGATTCAAGAAAAAAAAAGAATATGTAAATTAATTTGAAAATAGATGAGGAGGAAGAGGTGGAAGCATGGAAATTTATAGCGTAATAGAAAAATAAAATAGAGAAATGAGAACAAAGAAAAGTTTTGAGCATAGTTAATTATAAAGCAAGAGAAAAACAAACTAGAAGCATAGAAATTTGCTTGTTGCAAAGCATAAATCTTTTCCCTCTGGTTCGAAGCAGGACAGACTTTCAAGTCAAGCGAAACTCTTTTGGTGGAGAATCCGGGAAGACAAGTCTTTTTGCCTCGGAGTCTTCCTCAAGCATATGATCCCGCTCGGGCTATTGATATTCGAGAAATTAGGAAAAAAATAACTTCATTCGAAAAATGATGTTTGAATCTTGCATATGAAACAATCCGATTTTATTTTAAGCGTAATAAGAACAAGCCCTATTGACTAGATTTTCCTAGAAACTAGAAAGTGAGTAAAGAGAACAATCTATTTAGTATATACATGTAAGTGGGAGGCCTACCATTCAACCCGGATAAAACTCACGATGGTTATCTATTAGTATTAAGAACAAAAGAAGCTTAATTGCATTTTTATGCACGTAATGCTAAACATTTATTGTAGTTAAGTTCATCAAATGGTTATTTTTGGTAATAATGAAAATCTGAATTCCCATATATGTGTTGAGATGAGTGGGGGTGGTATTTTAAAATATATATATATGTATAAGGTATTTTTAGTCTGAAAATTAAATTTAGTTTCCATTAAAAACTTTATTTGTATGCGAATATCATATTAAGTATTTTTACTTCCTCTAAACAAAAATCATGAATTTGCTTCTGATGTCCATGGTGCACTAATTGTATAGAACTAAGTTAGATACTAACATTTGTTTGCCTAAATCTTTCAAGGCCGATGTTATATCCTTTTCAGTTGCATGCTGAGATCGAAATTCTCTTATTGTTTCATCTACTCACTTCTTTTCTGCATCAATATCAAGAAAAGAAGCAGAGGCTCCATGGAGTGTCTCCCCTATTCGGAAATGTTTCTCTAGTATGATTCCTACCTTCTAATCACCACAAACATAGGCTACAGAGTAAAACGCTTTTAAGCAACAACATATGGAGTTGTATATTCAAACTTGGAATTTAAATAAAGTAAGGGTTAATTCCATTTTTGGTCATTTATCTTAGACTTCATTGACATTTTGGTCCCTTATCTTAAAAAGTGAGATATTTTAGTCACTTATCTTTTAAAGTTGGGACACCGTTAGTCCTTGTCGCTGATTCTATTTTAAAAAATGGAAAAAGCTTATGGTTGACCAAAATACCCCTACCACCATCAAATTGCAGGGGTATTTTGGTCAATCATGTGTTTTTTTCGTCATTTTTTAACGGAATCAGCGACAATGACTAACGATGTCCCAACTTTAAAAGACAATGGACTGAAATGTCTCACTTGTTGAAGATAAGGGACCAAAGAGTCAATAAGATCAAAAATAAAGGACCAAAAATGGTATTAACCCATAAAGTAATAAAGACACAAAAGGTAAATTTGAAACAGCATAAAATCAACATTAACATGTTAATCTATAGGATATTCAAGGACACCCCCCCTCCAAAAAAAATAATAATTGTTTATATATATATTTAAATGAAAAAATTAGCCAACTAACAAAAAAAATTACCCCCTCTACCAACATTTGTTTGTTGCCCAAGCCCCCAAAAAGCAAAACAATATTTCGACCACTTTTGACTACTTTTGGCTACCTTTTAACTTTCAAAATTTAGTTATATAAAACATAATCATATTATATAATCATTACTTTAAAAAAAAAAAAAAACCCTCATCTTCCCAGCAAAATGCAAAAACCTCCCATCTCTATTCTCCTTCAAAGATTCATTTCTCTATTCTCTTCCATTCTTCATTCACATATTTTTCATCTAATCCCTAACATTTCTTCTTATAATTCTAATTCCCACAAACACATTAAATGCACAAATTAAGGTAATATATCATAAAACCTTGTAATATATCATAAAAACTTTGTATTATATTTACTGTGTTAAAATAACTGAGATTCTAATCTAAAACCAATTAGTATTAAGTGGAGTATCCTAAGATCTTATAAGGTGGTCTTAGAGTTTATAATTTTTCTATGTGAGATAAGTGTATATATTCTAACACTTCCTCTTACGTGTGACCTGATTTGAGAAAAGTCACACGTGGAAGATTGAACATATGTAGACTTAATTTTGAGATAGGTCACACATGGAGGATTGAACAAACATAGTAGATTAACACATATGGAAGATTGAATACACATGGGACACACATGAAAGATTGAAGATACATGAAACATGACACACGTGAAAGATTGAACACACGTAGACCTAATTTGAGATGGATTACACGTGGAAGAATAAAATTAGACCAAGTGGTCTAATACCATATTAAGATAACTGAGGTTCCAATCTAAAATCAATTGGTATTAAGTGGAGTAGCTCAGAATTTTATGAGGTAGTCTTAGAGTATATGATTTTTTTTATGTTGGACAAGTGTATATATTCTAACATACTTATTAATTTTTTTGTTTACATAACTTTATCCATAATTTATTTTATTATTTTTTTAGTAGATGACATCTTAAGGCAAGGCACCAGGTAAGGTTAGCAATTTGAATTACTTCTCATAATAATTTTGTTAGTGTATATTTTTTGTTAAATATATTTTAGTAGTATTTTTTTTTAGTTTAAATTAACTAAGTTATTCATATTTCAATTATTGTCCTAATATGGCAATGTTCAATAATTTTGTTAATCATATTTCTTTAGTATATTTAGTTGCCTAGAGCTTTAAAATTTTGATTATTGTCCTAAATAATGAATATGCTAATATTTAATTTTACTTGAAGTTTTTAGTTCTAGACAATGAAAATATGAGGCTATTAAGCGAATTTCTTCACAAATCATATCAATTAGAATAACATATTTAAATACATGAATATAGTAATTTGAAATATTAATTGAAAAGATATTGGATTTGTATTCTTTCATGAAGAAAATCAACTTATAATGTTAAAAGGTTCAAATTTGGTCAAATGTAAATATATAATTTATATTTAATTAAAATTTTAATTACTTTTTTTTATTTGATTTATTATAATTAATTCTATTCATTGGAAATAAAAAAATATTTTTGAGTCTATTTTGTACTAGTCAAAAATACTATACAAAAAGCAGAGTACAAAAATTAAAAATTCCTCCCCCCCCCCCCAATACTAATTTTCTGGCTCCGTCCCTGAGGATACTATATCCTAGTTTAGTCCCTAATTTTTACTGTATTTGACTAACAAATCCACTATTTTCAAAAGTGCTAATTTTAAATATTTTAACTTTGTACCTTATAATAGTACTAGTCCTTCTACCTTTTTTTTTGTTAAAAAATTAACTCAAAGTTAATTTTTTTTCTTGTATCACGTGATTTTTTAAAGTTATCTTTTTAATAGAAAAGGGAAAAAAAGACTAATGGTGTCATAAATTACAAAGCGAAAGGATTTAAACATTACACTTCTAAAAGCAAGGAACCTGTTTGTGAAATACAGTAAATTAAAATTAGGTACTAATTAGGGTGTTAACCGTAACAACATTTACTACTCCAAAAGCATTGATACCCAAGGCAACATCATACCTGAATAACACCCGAAAGACCAAGAGTTAAAAGTTCAGTTCTCTTGCTGTATATTCAAGCTATACTTCTAGTATTACTTTTCGAAAAACCTTGTTGTCGCAGCAAAGTTAACAACTACGTCTATCTCTCTCCACATATCATTTCTCAATTCGGAGTCTTGAATCCTTAAGCTCTCACAAGCAACATCACCACGAACTGCAACCACTTTGTCTTCGACAAGGAGTCTTAAGTTGGCACCCTATTTCTCCTTCAGAACTTTAAATAGCTCGGTTTCTATGACCTACAGGAACGTATTTAGCTGGTTACTTAAGTTGGCACCCCATTTCTCATTCAGAATTTTACTAAGAAAGATTTTGTATAGTTTAAACTTTTAGATAAAGTGGTAATTTGACATGATATTAAGCTCAGGTTACAAAATAGTATTAGGTTTAAGTCTCGCTACCATCCGTTTAAAAATATTAAAACTATTCATGTGTAAAGCTTTAAAACAAATTGCCCCTACATGTGAAAGAGTGTGTTGAAAATAATAAATAAATTTTAAATGAGGTGATAAATTAATAGATCTCAAGGTACCTCGTCATATAATCGTTGTCTAGCTGACATGCCATCAGTTGCCCTAATTAGAAGGAAGAGCTTTTTGATGTTTGGCTGAATGTGAAGTATCCGTTCAACTAGAACTGCATCAAAATAGTATAACCATTTTCGCTAAAGTATTCATGCAAATAACTTTGAAGAAAGGATAATAGTTACTTTACGAAGTTAGAAATAAGATGTATGCGTGACAAATTAATTGGTTCAGTTAGGCGTGAGACTGTGCTGGGTCAATCTTCAAGTGTACTGGTGGTGTCAAAATTGCATAAATGAATCTGCCTATAATATTATAATCTTATGGATGAGATTTTGTAATTGTGAATTATTGAGACAATTACAATGATGTGAATAGTTCTCAAGTGTTAAATCTCGCTCATAATGTTATAATGTTATGAGAGTATACTTACTCCAAAGTTATTTTTCATGATATTATGTAATTGTGTAGGTGGGGCATAAGCACTGGTAGAGCTACAGCCAGTTCAGTGGGTTCACATGAACCCATTGGTTCACCAGGGGAACCCCCTGGCCCACCCCTTATTTAATGAAGGGTATATACACTATAAAAAATTTTACGTTCGAAGACGGCACATTTTCGTCTCCGTTCCATCTCCAATCTGAAAAGGAGACGAAACGGAGACGAAACTTGGGCGTCACCTTTTGACCCGTCTTTTTTTTTTTTTAATTTCGTCACCGTTTCGTCTTAAATGGAGACGAAAAGATATTTCGTCACCTTTCTGTCTCACTCACATTTCATCTCCAATTCGTCTCTCTCACATTTCGTTACCTTTCTGTCTCCCTCACATTTCGTCTTCGTTCCGTTTCCCCTACATTTCGTCTTATTTCCGTCTCCATATAATTTCGTCTAATTTCCATCTCCGTTCACATTTCGTCTTTGTTCCACCTCCCTCACATTTTGTCTCATTTCTATCACATTTTTTTTAATTTTTTTTTAAAAATAATTTAAAATAAAAAAGTTATTAAATTCTGATTTTGTCATATTTTTTTATTTTTAAAAATAAATAAATAACAAATAAAGGAAAAAAATAAAAAAATGAAACTGAAAAATAAAAAATTAAACAAACACCCCCGCCCCCCCCCCCCCCCCCCCCCCCCCAAAAGAAACTAACATCTACCATCAAAATTTAGGTATATATGCATATACCTAAAAATTTAGATATATACCTAAATTTTGATGGTAGATGTATAAAAAATATATGTATAAAAAGAAAAAAGAAACTGAAAAAAAACAGAAACCCCAAAAAAAAAAAAAAAAAAAAACAGACTTACATCTACATATTCAAAATATAAGTATATATGCACATATATAGTTATATATGTATAAAAAGAAAAAAAAATAAAACAAAAACCCAAAATAAAAACTAAAATAAAAAATAAACATACATTTACCAACAATAAATAGGTATATATATATATATATATAAACTCATATACATAGTCATAAACATACACATACATATACATATATACTTACTACTATACAACTATATCTACATTTTCAACTACATCTACATATATTTATACATCTATATATACATTTACAACTACATCTACATATATTTATACATCTATATATACATATACATATACAAAAATATACATATATATCTAACCTTAATGTGGGATGTGGGATGTGGGATGTGGGATGTGGTGGGGGGGGGGGGGGTGGTAGGTGGGAGGTGGGGTATTGGGTGTTGTATATAGGGGAGGGGCTTTGGGTTTTATTTATAAAAAATTGGTTGAGGACACGATCTATGCCCTCAGCCAATTATTAAAATTGGCTGGAGATAGACCACTTTGGTCCGTCTCCTAAAGGGGACGGACCACCTTTTTGCTTTATTTTTTTGTTTTTTAATTTTATTAGTAATATTTTTTGTTTTTTTTGTCTTTGTTTAAATTTCACCCCATAAAATTCAAACAAAAAAAAACATTTTGGAAACAAACCATCCATTCCATCTTCAATTTTGGAGACAGGCCTTGGTTCCGTCTCCCTTTCGGAGACGAAATGAATGGTCCGTCTCCAAAAATGTATTTTTTTTTTATTTGAATTTTTTGGGAGAAAATTTAAACAAATTGAAAAAAACATGTAAAGGGTTCGTCTCCATTTTGTCTCCAAAAATGAGACGAAATGGAGACGTTCACATAAATATTTTTTCAATTTGTTTAAATTTCTTCCCAAAAAATTAAAACAAAAAAAATTATATTTTTGAAAACGAATCATCCATTCCGTCTCCAATTTTGGAAATGGACCTTGATTCCGTCTCCCTTTTGGAGACGACCCAAAGTTTCATCTCCAATTTTGGAGACGGAACATTGGGTCCGTTTCCCTTTTGGAGACAAAATTGATGGTCCGTCTCCCTTTTGATGAGTTTTTTTTTTTTTTGAAAAAAAGTTAAATAAATTGAAAAAAATATGTCAACGGTTTGTCTCTATTCTATCTCCAAAAGAGAGACAAAATGGAGACGAATAACATATCTTCAAACATGTCATCTCCTTTTAATCTCTTATCGAAGACGAATAGGAGACGACATTCGTGTTCCGTCTCCAAATCGTCTCCATTGGGAGACGGTTTGGAGACGACACACCTAAACCGTCACAATATTGTTACTATTCATTTTCGTCACTTTTTTGGCGACGAAAAGGTAACGAACCGTCACCTTTGACAGTTTTTCTTGTAGTGATAGGTAATAGGTAATATGTTTTTATTTTTTTTAAAAAAATAAAAAACCCAAATCAACATCATAGCTTCATCATTTCACCTCTTCCAACCCACTCGGCAATCACCATCCACCATCCACCATTCTCAAGTTCTGACATCACCAAAGTCCAAAGGCATTCAACAAAAAAAAAAAATTCAAGTGGCAAAGCTAAGGTGATAATTAATTATCTTGTAATTTCTTTTTATGTAGTATTTGAGTTTGATTAAATTAGGGTTCAAATTTAATTTTTGATTAGGTTATTTTTTATCTTGAAATATGTATGATGTATCTATGCCAAAAATCAATAGAATCATCCTTTTCTTGTATATATATGTGTTTGTTTATGTGTATAATTAATAGCAAAAAAAATCCAGTAAAAAGAAAGGTGATAATTAATTTTCTTGTAATTTCTTTTTATGTAGTATTTGAGTTTGAATAAACACATAAAAGATTCCATTTCAATAATTCCAGTAATAATTAATAGCAAAAAATTGAAACTTTTAAATTTTTATGTGCTCTACATATAGTTAATAATTTTATTCATAAATAACTTTTTTATATGAAATTATTGATATGAAATCTTTTATGTGTTCATTTTAATTGATGTAATTGTTATTTTTATTTGTAGGTTGTTGGTTATTAGATTTATGCATAAATTTATAAAAATAAAGTCAACTTTTGAGCCACAATTTTCTTCAGAATCTAATGAAATGAATAATGAAGATAATGCACGAAATTTTTCAAAGCAACCTCGGATTGAGATCAACTTAGAAGATCTACAATCAGATCCTGGGTTACGCCCTAAAATTTTATCTTATCATCCTAATGATCGAGATAAAATACGGAGATACTACTTGCAAAAAGGACCATATTTTATATGTTATGTCATTAGTAGATATGTTTTTTTGCTTACATTTTTATATTGCTATAATGTGCATCAAATGATGGCTAGTTATTAAATACTTTATTTATACCATAATGTGTTTAAATTGAATATCGGTTTATAAATAGATAACCCGGGTGGCGGAGCGGTACCCCCTAACCTCGGGTGCCTAGCTCTGCCACTGGGCACATGATTTTTTTTCCTTCTAGTTGGCGAAGGATGAGCAAGGAAGAGCTCACGTTAGACTCTTATGCATAAACAAAATGAAGGTGGTCAAATGTAAGTAAGAGAAATTGAGAGAGTACCTTTCGCTAGAAAGCCTGTGGCGCCTGTGATCAATACTATCTTGCCCTCAAGCAACTGATGAATGCTACTCGATTCCATTTGTTAATAAGTATACTGAAGATGATGATTTGCACATTGAACTCACTGGTGTTCTTACATGCACTATGTTGCCTTATGTATATATAAGAAGGAAAATTCTGGTACTTTTGCATAAAAGTTGTCATAAGGACCACACCTTAGAATATATTACAAAAAAAAAAAAAAGTTGATGAAATTGTCATTAGGGCTTTGGTCTAGTGGTAAAACTACTTGCTGTATGTGAAAGGTTATAAGTTCGAGTCTCGCTACACTACAAGAAAAATTGCTTTAGGTGACGACCAAAAATTATCTCCATGTCATCACCAAAAGGGTATTGGCAACGGCTAGCGACAACACGGAGATGAAAATTGACCGGCGCCAAAAGTATCATTGCCAATTTGTCACCCCGTCGCCAATCCATCACCTTTGGTGACTAGCTAGTTATGTTGTACGATCTTAGGTCTCGTTGAATAAAAAAAATGATAAAATTTGACAATTTTGTTTTTATTCAAGAGAGGCCTAACACGTACAACATATATTTAAGGATGTTACTCACAAGAATTGATCTCGTAATTTCTCACACTCGCACCAAGGAGCATACTACTAGACCAAAGGCATATTGGTGAAATTTGAGATCATTTTATATGTGTATAGTTTAAACTTTCCCTTAATTAAAAATAAAAAAGAATTTATTTTTGCCTCACACCCCTTGCACATTTGGAATATGAGACTCAAATCTCAAACTTTTAGAAATATGAGACTCGGACCCCTTTTGTTTTAAGGATTTTTTAAAATATGATAAATTCCATTAATAGCCCCAGCTTGTGCACACCCTCCGGCACCCACCCCTGCACTTGTGGGATTACCAATGTTTGCATCCGTCGTTGCATTGAGAAGCTCATCAAGAAAAGGTTTATTGGATTTCGATCCTCTCATATCAGATAATATTATAAAAGAGAATCCAAAAGTAGTGATAATGTATTTAATATGAGAGGATCCAAATCCCAAGGAAAGTGGTTAGCATATCAAAACCATTCACAAACAATTATATGATGGCTGGCTTTGTCTAATTCTGTTGTTCCCTTTTTTTTTTTCTTTTTTGGATTATGAGAGTCCGAAGGTCGTGTAACGTAACCAGTGAGACTTGAACTTGCAATCTCTCATATATATAGTGAGTTACATATTATTGGACCAAAGCCCTTGTGGCGTTGTTCCACCTTTAATACGGTAATATCTTTTGGAGAATAAAAATATGAACATAATCGATAGTTATATTAATATTTGGGGAACGTAGGAGAAGTGCGAAAATTGCCACTTGAATTGCGAAGCTCTCTAATCACGCATGATAGTTACTTAGAATTCGTGTTGGTTGTACATAATTATCTATCTATTCTTTATGAAGAATTTAATTACACAATTCGGATATTCATAAACCGAATAAAATACTAACCTCGTAGTATACGGAAGAATCTGCAAGAATTAACCACGTTCGTTCCACCGTTAAACAGTCGCAAATCAGAGTCCAAAATACATTCTCGATCTTGGACTATATTGCCAGAACTTAAATGCCAATTTGATTTTGATGTCTACGCACTATAGACATAGTAAGAGAGATTAAGAGAGAGAGTAGAGAATATGAGAAGAAGACTCACTATCTTCTTCTCTTGTATCTGATGTCTAAGAAAAAAGAACGTCTTTTTTTTTCTTAGATATTAGAAGTTGTGGGAAGTTGAATAACTTCCCATAACTTCCATACCCATAAATGGGTCTGGTCGAGTCAACCCACATTGGGATACCCGTCCCAAATCCAACATCTCCCACTAACACAAGATGGGTAGACCCGTATCCACCACTATCTTTCTCTACGACCTTGTCGGGAACCACCATCAAATTCATACGAGTAAATAAGTCGTGCGATCCGCGAGCATACAACAAATGGAAGCTCAGACCATGCACATGTTAGGGATGTCATGGGAGCTACGGTCTTCAACGAAAGAAAATGTCTCGTTGTACCCTAGACCAGTTTAAGTTCACATCAGTCAACACACACCTTATCCCTCGTAGGCTATGTTTGACCTTTAAATCTCAAACAT
Source organism: Ehretia macrophylla (assembly GCA_037974665.1). Classification (NCBI taxonomy): domain Eukaryota; kingdom Viridiplantae; phylum Streptophyta; class Magnoliopsida; order Boraginales; family Ehretiaceae; genus Ehretia; species Ehretia macrophylla. Next base: position 28,289,864 of record CM075778.1, on the reverse strand, counting down.
GTATTCATAGTTATATTCAATCACACAGATTGTATAACTGGTCGACCAATGAATACATGTAGCGCTAGATGCGAACAGTCTTCTCTTCGCTCAATATCTTTCTAAATCAAGTCAACCGCTTTCCCGGATATGCCCCATATGATCGAATCTAACGTGATCTTTAGGCAACAAACCAAAGTAGCTAACATTGAACTTAACCTATTATAATATAAGCGTAGGTCACTAAGGATATTTCAAAGAAGTATTTATTGCTACAAGGACTCACACAGTGGTGAAGTAGGGATCTATTCACCCACTTCTTTTTTACAGCCACAAAGCACACATGGTATGCAACATGTGTTATAGTGTGACTTCCCTTATAAGGGGCGTATGTCTTTACCTAAATCAAATATCGTACAGATCTTGGTCTAGTTATCACTCAGAAACTAACCTGAATCCTCGAACTTAATATACTTAGTAATCAAGGTTTTAAATCTGGCTACAAACAGGTTAAATGGACCGTGAGAATCCATATCGACCTCATGTCAGTCTTTAATTGTAACAAATACAATTAAGAGGGCTCAGCTTAATATTGTCATAGAAATCAATTCCAAACCAATAATTAAGGCTACGTATCTTATATGAGTATAGTATTTCCCGACGAATACTAACCAACTCATATTGTCTCATCTCTGCACGCTCCCACTGTTCCAGAGGCGATTGCTCGTGTGAGAGAGCCAATCTCATCAACCTGTCGACATACTTTTCGATGCCAATCTGTGCTAGAATACTCATACTATAACGTCCCAAACCAACACCCCCACACCTGCATGAAACTCCTCGCCCTTAACAGTACGAGCAAGCCCAAGAGGCCGTAGCGAGTGGGCCTGGAAATGCCACTATGCAGGAATTGTCCGCTTTGGAGCCCATACCCCTCACGATTTTGTCCTCACCCGGCCACTACCAGGAAAAGGCCCCTGCACGAATACAAAGGCTTCGCCCTATATATTCAGTAGTCCTAGCGATTCTCCTTCCGATGTGGGATGCGGTTCACCACCAAACCAACACCCCCACGCCTGCATGAAACTCCTCGCCCTTAACGGTACGAGCAAGCCCAAGAGGCCATAGCGAGTGGGCCTAGAAATGCCACTATGCAAGAATTGTCCGTTTTGGAGCCCATACCCCTCACGGTTTTGTCCTCACCCAGCCACTACCAGGAAAAGGGCCCTGCACGAATACAAAGGCTTCGCCCTATATATTCAGTAGTCCCAGCGATTCTCCTTCCGATATGGGATGCGGTTCACCACATTCACCCCCCCTCAAGGAGGCCCGCGCCCTCGCGGGCTAACGGCACAAAGGAAGGCCCGCTCTGATACCACTTTGCCACGTGGGCGCACGGCTTTGTCTCTCCAGCCAGCTAGGCGAATACCGCAAACCACAATGGGACCAATACGGCAGAGGCACACTGCACTGGAAAGCCCGCTCTGATACCACTTCTTTTCCTATAACCACATCTCAAATAATAAAAAATACTAACAAGCATGATGTATTTCTCAAGTTAAAATAATAAATCATGTTACAACTAAATAATAATCGTATGAACATATACATAATATAGATGCTATTTTAATAAAATCTCCTCACCTATTGCGTGTAAGAGCTCCTAAGAGGCTAGTAAACACCCTAAACCACTTGCACCTAGCTTGGCTTGGCTTGGATTGAAGATTTGTTGAGCAAAAACTCTCATTCTCCTCCTATGCTAATTTTCAGATTTGCTACAGTGTTTTTAGCTTTTCCTTATTATTTTTTTTTTTTGTGTTTTGCTAACTTATGAGCTTAGTGTATGTGTGAGTATATATGATAAGTGGTGTTGAGATGGGTGAGTTTGTTGCCTACTAAAATGAGCCTAGTCAACTTAAAAACGAGCCTAATGCGCATAAATTAAGTTAGCTAACTAAAACATAATGTTTCATACGTAACACAAAGGAAGGCCCACTCCGATACCACTTTGTAACGTCCTAAACCAACACCTCCATGCCTGCATGAAACTCCTCGCCCTTAACAGTACGAGCAAGCCCAAGAGGCCGTAACGAGTGGGCCTGAAAACGCCACTATGTAGGAATTGTCCACTTTGGAGCCCATACCCCTCACAGTTTTGTCCTCACCCGGCCACTACTAGGAAAAGGGCCTTGCACGAATACAAAGGCTTCGCCCTATATATTCAGTAGTCCCAGCGATTCTCCTTCCGATGTGGGATGCAGTTCACCATATTTCACTTCTGTAACACCCCGATCCCTCACGGAACCGGGTCTTCTATTATTCAAACTATTCTCAATCCAATTCCAAACCCCGGGCATGAAATTTAGGAAAAAACAGACGGAGTTTCCCCTATATATAGGACTAATCAAAAACCTGCAAGCAGCAAATATAATCACACGAGCATGCAATCAAAAGACAATAAAGTCTATCTTTAGCTATTACATATCACTACTCTATCAAATCACATAAATCCTTTAAATTGATTTACAATCCAACAAGTAGTACAAAATACATACAAGACTTCAACGGGTTTCAAAACAGAACAAAAATACACCAAGTTTCATCTTCACAACAGCTTCTAACCACAACAGGATAAGCAAACAACAGCACGACACAGAATATAGTTATTTTAACTGCTCCTGTAACATTTTAAAACGAGGAATGAGTAACCAAAGTTACTCAGTGAGGGAGGTGATGCAACATGATATGCAACAAAGATAGCCATATATATAACACAAAGTAACAAGACTAGATAGACAAGTATTTAACCACATATAAAAAGGATACGGTTCCACTTCAAGTCTTCAAACTCGAACCACGAGCCACGAACTTCACGCAAGTGCCGATAAACCCTTACTCCAACAAGTTGGGATACTCCGGATTGTACTCAAAATCTATGACCCAACTCCCTAAGGGTGGAGATCACCTAGCGGGAGAGGGAATAGGACCACGATAGTCACTGGAGCACTGGCAAGCCCAATGTCACCCGGCGTTCGTGATAGCTATCGTGCCTGAGATTGGAACCCTCAATAACATACAAGCATGCACAAGTAATCACGTAACACACAATCGATAATTATTTGTACAATTTATGATCACACACTTCGATAAACACATAGGTGGAGGACAACAAAAGTGGTTGTCCTCGAATAAGTAACTTTAACAATTGGAAATATTAATAAAATCAGATGATAGAATGTAATCTAGAACAACTCATTGTTGTCACTTAAACATTTAATAAACTCTACTTCAGTTGATAATTACAAGTAGATAACTATACCCATGTTGTAGTCCAAATAAATTCAAGTTTCAATAAGTTTCACATTTCCCGGTAATCTAGTAATCTCATTTAGCTAAACCATTCATTAATTTAGAGTATAGTAACTAATTCTCAAAACTTAGACTGGTATTCCGGTTCATCTAACTTATAACTTATAATTTCTAATTCAATTATTAGACTTATTAGTAGTACTCATTTTCATTCAACCCTAATTCCGTACTTGTATCTCATTAGAAGAGCAACTCTTGTGGAAATATATGCATCCCACATCGGAAGGAAAATCGTTGGGACTACTGAATATATAGGGCGAAGCCTTTGTATTCGTGCAGGGCCCTTTTCCTAGTAGTGGCCGGGTGAGGACAAAACCGTGAAAGGTATGGGCTCCAAAGCGGACAATTCCTGCATAGTGGCATTTCCAGGCCCACTCGCTACGGCCTCTTGGGCTTGCTCGTATCGTTAAGGGCGAGGAGTTTCATGCAGGCGTGGGGGTATTGGTTTGGGACGTTACACATACTCGATTTCTTCCAAGCTTATCACAAAGTTAAGGCACTAAGCAAACACATAAAGAAAATTTTTGTTCACTACGAACTGGCATCAAATACTCACCAGTATGAGTACATTAGTAATTGCACATCACTTTATAGAACATCAATATCAAGTCATATGCAATCCTAGAGATTCTATTGCAACAAATATATATCTCTAGATATGGACTTATAAAGTGGGTCACTGCCATCTCATGCTTAGGTGAGTGTTCCACAGTCACTTCTTTTTATGACACAAAGCCATAATGTCTATGTATTAGATCTTGCCATGAAATATAAGATCCTTAGCATAGGCGATTCATTGCCTGTCTAGCATGTAACGCCCTTGTCCCTCTCGAGGCCGCAGTTCCTAATCTTACTCCCACGACACGAAAAACAAGGGAAAAAAGGACGAAGTTTTCCCTGTTTATAGGACAATTCAAAACCTGTACAAACGATCATAGCCTCAAAATCAACGTTCAACCTCCACTGTGATTCCCAACTTCCTCCATCATCACATACAACAAACTCCTCAAGGCTATCCGAGCCTTGAAAGCCACAAAAGCTTATCACACAAGCAAACAATACATAACTATTGAAATTCTATAATTTAAACCTACTTGTCTTACTACTCTAATTATATTCACAAGTTATACTTATATAATAAGCCCATCTACTTGTCACACAAGCATGCAGTCAAGAGACAGTAAAATTTTTCATTAACTATTACATGCCAACTACTCTATCTAAACATCCAAGTTTACAACTTAGATTACAAGTCATCAATTTCAACAATACTACCTACAAGACCACAAAGTTCTCAAAACGAATTATAAGCACATCAAGTCACGTCTTCACAAACAGCTTCCAACCTCAGTCAACACACAATCAAGGCAATTACTAGATCTGAACTTGCTCTTCTTCTACTACTACCAGTTGGGGATTCACCTCAGCTTTTCCTGAAACATGTTACAAGAGGAGTGAGTAACACAGTTGCTCACGAGGGAGATGATACAGTAAACCGGGGTGTTTTGAAAATCATTTCGTGCAATGCAACAAAGACAATACATAAGTAATACAATAAAACAAGCTAATTGAACAAGTATTAAACACACTCTAAAAAGGATGCGGTTCATCTTCTTGTCTTCAATCTCAAACTACGAACCAAGATCTTCAAGTAAATACTGGTAAACCCTTTATTCCTCTAAATAGGGTACTCCGGATGTACCCCGATCCTACGACCCATTCTCCCGAGGTAGGTCCGTATGCCCCAATGAGGTAAATCACGCCTCTGGGATAAGGGAGTATGGCTTAGCGAGAGAGGGATTGGGAAACTATGGTAGCCAAGGGAGCACGACAAGTTCGATGTTACCCATGTTACTCAATATTACCATGCCCGAATAGGTTGTGCAACCACGAATAATGAATCATGAATCACGAGATAATAATACGAATCAAGATAGGATGTTAACAAAGTAGGCTAACCTCGCCAAAATGCAACATAAATAACTCAAATAACAATCAAATATAACAAATATAACCATTTACTAGCTAGTCATGCAATAACTTCAAGTAATTCTCAAGAAATCCAACAACTAACATGTCACTTTAACAATTTGGCCATTCTAATTCCAGTCAAGTAACCATGTAGATACCCTGAACATATCTATCATATATCTCAAGCAATATACTAGATCATTCAATCTAATAGCAAGAAACAACTAAAATGCACCAAAAGGATGGAAATTCTTCACCTTGGATTAGGTTAAATATGCAAGTGGATAACTCAAATTCACTTCAAACCTCCTCAATTTAGCTCAAATATGCAACCCTAGCTTATTCATACAAGTGCAACACTATATCAATTAACTATATTAATTCCATTCGAATATCCATATAACTAACTTAAGCGCCCCCAACATATAAAACGACAGAAATTAGGCAATCATTAATATACTCCAAAATAACACAGAACCCAAGTAATCAATTACTAGTAGGTGGAATAATAGCATATAAAAAATGATTAACTTAGCAACTAGTAGCATTAACTAACTATAAACTACTTAAGAACTAATTCTTACTTTTCGTTAGACATCTATGAATCCAAGTTGAACACTCTAAACATAGTCAATTAACCAATCACTAGAGCTTCCAGTTCACATATAAAGTTATTTCACATGAGGCAGAAGTTATTCAATGGAATAGATACAATAAAAACAACTAGTGTTAATCACATATTAAACTAATACAAGTTCAACACTTATTTAACTTTACAAGTCAAGAAAGAGTTGTTTGACTATTACACCAGAGTTTGGTACTTTTGAAATAAAGTCTAGTTAGTTCTACTAATACAGGTTCATAAGTTGCTCAAGGTTTCCTTTACTTTACGTTAGTTAATAACTTGTATATGAAACTTGTAACACCCTGAACCCAACCCCACGCTATAGGTCAAGTTCGGACCCGTCACTCGGACAGAGTCTCCTCTGTACTGTGGACTAAACAGTTACCTGCGAATGGTCACATATAACATTTGATCCATAGGCAACAACACATACAATCTATCTTTCAATACTTTCATAGTCAACCCAAAGTCACAAGGTTATCTGAGCTTGGGAGCAACAAAATCTACTTAAAGCACGCAAGCATGCAAGACAATATTAACTTTAATTATAAGTAGTTGGATACATCCATAACCAAGTTCTTCTATCAAGTTAATAAACACACAAGCATGCAGTAAGAGAAGTAAACTAGAATCCATTATTACATGCCATCTACTTCATATCCACATACATGATTACAACTTCTAAGCATATATACAAGACCCCAGGGTCTCAAAACACAACAACTAACAACAACTCCAAGCAAACTGCACATATGATCAACGTTATCACACAGGAATCAAGGAATCTGATCTACGTGCACTTCTTCTTCTTCTTCTACTACTATCGGCTGGGGATTCACCTCAGCTTCTCCTAAAACATGTTAAATGAGGAGTGAGCAACAATGTTGCCCAGCGAAGGAGGTAATGCAACATACCGGAGTGTGCAATATGATATGTAAACACAAGAAGTCATATATATATAACATAAACAACAAGATTAAATAGCGAAGGAATTAACCACATTAAAAAGGATACGGTTCCACTTCAAGTCTTCAATCTCGAACCACGAGCCACGAACTTCATGCAAGTGTCGGCAAACCCTTACTCCACTAAGTGGGATACTCCGGATGTATCCCGATCCTACGACCCTTTCTTCTGAGGTAGGTTTATATGCCCAGCAGGTGAACCACATCTCTGGAGTAGTGGGTATACTCAACGAGAAAGGGAATAGGCACCATGGTAGTCGAGGGAGCACAACAAGCCCGACGCTGCCCGTGTTTCTTGACGCTACTATTTTCGAAAAGGTTGCACAACCCCGAGACAAGACCACAAGAATCAAGATATCAAATAACATGTAAAAGGGTCGACAAAGTAGGCCGCCCTTACATATAAACATAATATAAGCCAACATATGCACGTGATAGCTATTTAGTCATGAAAAAGACAATTATCGTATTCTTTTACAAAACTCTATAAATAGCTTGAATAATCCTTATCATGCATATAAAACACTTTTCTAGTAATTACAAATGCATATAAGCACAAAAGCATTCAAAAACACCTTTATCCCCCTTTGATAACTTTCTGATTTCTTCTCACATGCAAGGTTCAAGGTTCCAAATCATCAAGCCAATCATTCCACGTTCCTAGGTAGGTCAAAAGACACCTATCTAAGCCTAGAAAACCCGATTTGGAAACAAAAGCCTGGGAAGGCCTTGAGCGGGTACTACAACTACCCTATTCGAATCCCAAATTCATGCAACGAAAGTACCAAAAATGCTTCCATGCCCCAAGGATACCTAATCCAAAGCCCAATTGTGCCCAGATTGCTTAACGTGGAAAAACCACTTTTTAAAGTTAACTAATTTTGAAATATAGCATAGTTTCGGGTAGTTCAACTTCAAGTGGCCTTCCAACTAGCTTCACTAGAGTCTAGAGCACCTATAGGAAGCCTCAATTAGATTTAATTAGCAAGTTTTATCAAAACCCTAAATTCAAATACTATTCATCATCTATTTCATGCAATCTATGCGTTCAATCATAGAATTTGATAACACGCTACATAAGTTAGTTCTATAGGCTCTAAAGAACTCACAAGCATTCATAACAAGTATTATAGCTATAATTGACAATTCAAGAATTTTAACATATGTGCACAAACTTTAAATGCAAAAACATAATGCACTCCCTCACAATATTGAAGTTGTAAGCAATGTGGTGATGTTCCTAGGTGCCACAAAACTCTTCCAAAGTCAAGCTAGGAGCCAAAGATGCAAAGGCTGAACAATTTTTTTTCTCCTCTTTTCCTTCCTTGTTGTCGTCGGGTAGAGGGGTATTTTGGGTATTATTGCAATTGTTTTTGTTGAACAAATGGTAAGTATGTATTGTATATGGATTATATGTGTAAATATATGTATTTTGCCCAAGTCAAATGCCTCTAATTATGGTCAAATGGGCTTAGAATTCTAATTAATTGTTAGCTAATTCCAAACTAAAGTTTTCATACGTAACACTATTCAAGCAAAGTAAAACTATTTTCCAAATGCATGCTCCCAAGTTCAAAAATCCAAAATGACAAGTTCCCGTTTCCTATTATGTACCATATGACCTAGGAAAAATATTAAATCGCATATACGAGACCGTAAAAAATCTTATGAATAGTGCCAAATAGTAACATAATTAAAGAAGACAAGAAATGCACATAAAATGCGCAAGTAGTTTATGCAACAGTTATTTCGAAATATGTGATGAAATCCCAGGCATCACAAAACTAGTTCACTTATTTTTTAATCAGCTATTAACTTAATCTAAAGGTAATTCTCTTAAGGGTTTAAAGCTAATCAAAGTTGGGTTCCAATAAGGTTCAAATACTACATTCATTAGCAACGACTTCTAACATTTACTATCTTAAAAGTCTTCTAACTATACATTCTCTTACTTTTCAATGAATATTAGTTAGTGAATAATTTTCAACTCAAACCAACATTCAAGCTCTTAGGTAGCTAACTATTCAAGAAAGAAGTGTTTCACTTAAGACTTTATAACTAACATCAAACCATCCTAATCGTATCATTAGCAGCACAACAAGCTTTAATATAACTTATAATTCATTATTTCACAAGTAAGACACGGGGTATGGAAACCTATCTATCAATAACTTCAACATGAACTTGACAGCAACTTAAAATAAGATCAATTTCATCTCACATTCATAGAAGACTCAAGTTAAAGATAACATTTAACAAGCCAATAAATAACTACTTCACAATTAAGTTACATTCTAACTAAACCACTACACAATTAAACTAACTCTTCAATTTAAAATTTAATCATAAGCTTAAAGAATAGATGCTATACCAAAACACTTGCTTTAATTTCCAATCAAATTAGCATTCAAGATAAACAATAGATCTAAATCATATGCATTTATAGCTAAACAATCATTTTCATTTAGGTAGTATGGCATTCAAGCTAATTATTTTATTTGAACAAGAAACACAACTCAATTATGAACTAGTAACCAAAATAATAAAGCAACATAATATACACTAACACTTAAACCTCAAATTCCAACTTTAACTAACATAAATCTCTTAGCCCCCTTAGATTACCAACTACATTTAATCCTTACATATTCCCACTTTTCAATGGTTAACGGCTAATAATCCGAGTTAACTTAACAACCTTCCATTAATAGATTAGTTTATAACATTTAACTAAGTTAAACAATTTGCACAACCAAATCAAATTCAAGCTATAGCTAACCCCTACATAACTTAATTAAACGAGTTCACATTTTAGCAAGACGAGGAAAAGGGCAAGGGGAAGGTAGTTGCATTCCATACTAACTCATGATTTCTAATTACCCATTCAATCTTAATTATATCACAATTTTCATGACTATAAGAGCTCCATTACGCTATTAATCATCTAAGAACACTACACAATAAAGTTTTGATTGAATACATCCAATTAGAGTTGAAATATATCATCACTTTAGCAAAATAACAATGCAATTCAGATTCTCGCGTAATAGGACAGTTCCGATGCATCTCTCCAAAATGGTCATAACTTATTCTAGAAAACTCCGATTAACGCACCGTAAAAAGCACTAGAAACTAGACTCACAAGGCTTTCTAACGGTATATAATTTAACCCCTAATCCTTCTCCAATTAATATAGTTTTAAGCTCAAAATTGCCGCAGTTTTGCTGAACAATGTGGACAGCCACGTTTGAACACACACACACACGTGCACACACGAATTTTGCTTGGTTCCCTTACATTCCTAGCTAGCTTTAAACATTATTCAAGCATATATAACTATTGCACACTTCATTGAGAACTTGTATCAAACATCTAGCCTACACACATGTCCAAAGATAGCAAATTAACAACAACAACAAATATAACATGGAATCCTCTAAATTTAGCTAATGAAAACACTTATCCTTCACAAACTAAACATAATGATCTTATTATCTAGCTGAAAAGAAGCAAAAGAATAATTTATTTCAACATTACATAAACTACAATCACACGAACATTCAAGAAAAACACACTACCATGCAACCCCTTACTTGATACAAGCTTAAAATGCAGAAATAAAGGTTCAAGATAAGCTTAGCACCCCCTCCCCTGTTTTTTCTCTTTTTCTTCTTCCTCGGGTCCGAATCTCTCACTCTCTCTAGTTCTCTTTTTTTTTTTTTGCTCGATGGTGTATGTATGAGAGTAGGTGTTTAACTTTGATATTTATTTGTTTGTGTGGTGTGTGTGTGTTTTGTGTCTTTATTATTTTTGTTCTAACTAAATCGTGTATGTGTGTGTGTGAAGTGTTTAGTTGACTTTTTTTTTCCTATTTTGTTTTATCTGATTGATAGTAGAACAAGCATTGATTGCTTTACTCATTCGGTGGTAATGACCAAAGGTGGTGAATGCCTAGTGCCTTCATCCTAGTTATGTGCTAAAATCTTATTTAATGTGTTAATAGTAAAATAAGCTTTGTTTTCTTTCTTTAGTTGCCTGATCAGTGAAGTGGAGAAAAATGAATTGATTGATTTGCTTAATGCTTGATCTAGTTATTTATTTGTGTGATATGTGTGTGAGCTGTGTGTGTGAGTTTAGTTTAGATAGTATTAATTTATATATGCTAATAGAAGAAGCTAAATGCTAGGTGGCAAATGTATATGCTAAGCAACTTCGTAAAGCAACTAATGATCTAAATGAGAAACACAAGTCAATTACATGTATGCAGAATAAATCCCAATAATAAAAGTAATAGAATAATTAGTTTATATAAATCATTTAGATGCCATCTAAATAAATACACTTAGTAAAAAAAATGTGAAAATAACTTGTTTATTTCCGGGCAACTAATTAAAATAATCTTCTAGCCCGTTCAGATCCGGGCCCGGGCTTCCTGTTCGAATAGTAAAAGAATTTTATTTTAAGACATATAAAACAATTTTAAATAATTAAAATAATAGAATAAGTATCTCAGGCAACCCATATAATTTTAAATTAAATACAAGCAAATAAGGTTTAAGGCACTTTTCGCAAGAATAATACAAATGGGTGTCATGTATAAATGTAAAAGAATAAAATAAATGTATGGTCGGGCTCAGCCGTCACATAGCAACTGACTCATCTCAAGTCCATGATAATCTCTCGAGCCATACTGCCTTTTGCATAGTTGTTGAGCATGCCACACAACTCAATTTTCACAGTTGACAATACTATGCATATTTGCTTCTTGTTATTCCATGAAATAGTGCCATTGATTAACAAGTAAGCATATCAAGAGGTAACTTTTATGCTCATCTGGGTCACCACCCAAGTTAGCATTTGTATATCTCTTCTAATAAAGATCAACACATTAATGACTTAGACCAAAAACTAAATTGTCTTTCAAATACCTCAAGATTCTTCAAACAACTCTCGAATGAGCTAGTCTAACATTTTGATTGATAACAACATATCAATCCCATGGCAAAAACGAATATCTAGCATGTACATACCACATTATATATTGGGCTTCTCCTAGTGCTTGAATAAGGATCATTTTTATCTCATCACTCTCTTCTGGCCTTTGCAGCCACCTTCCTTGGCTTAGGTTTTCACCCTCGGCTACAGGAGAATTTATAGGTTTGTAGACTTATACGTAGAGTCATTCAAGAACTTTCTTGACATATGACTCTTGCAACAAAACAAGAATCTTTAAATTGATCCCTCTAGATCTTGACTCTAAACACATAAGCTACTTCACCAATGTCCTTTATCCCATAAAGTTGAGGATAATCACATCTTAATAGTGATTATATACTCATTGTCATTTTCTGATCAATAATATCACCTATCTAGAGAGATAGAATCATATATCTACTCTCAAATCAATTGACATATACACAAATGTATTATTGAACTATTTGAAGATCATACAAAATGAATTCCTCTTATATTTCTCCACTAAGAAACATCACTTTTACATCCACCTGATGTAAATCACCTTTACATCCACCTGATGTAATTCGAGGTTTAATTGGGTGACATGATCAGAAATAGGTGGATTGAGGCAAACTTAACAACGAAAGAAGGTTTACGTGCACGTTATACCCTCAATTTGGGTACAACTTTTTAGCCATTGGCGAGCTTAATATCTAATATCAACGAGCTTAATATCTAATATCAAATCCAATTGCTCTTCCATTGCTTTCATCCGACTTTCCCTTACAAAAAGATGAGAGAACTTTCATCTTAACTATTAATCATATGAAAAACTTATTTTCATAATCTCCGGTAGTGAAACGAACTCACATTGATCACGAAACTGATTCAAGTTGACCATACCGATATTACTATTGCAAGTGAACATGATCCACAAACTGGTTAATGAAGCAAATTCACTTTGATCGTAAAACGGATTCAAGTTGACCAAAACCAAACCGGTGTTTATCTCCCACTTGGATCAGTGAACGAAAGCAAGTCCTCATTTCAATTGAAAAATCATGAGAGATAGGACTATTAAGAGCATTCAATTCAGATAACTGAATCTCCTACTAGAAAATTCTATATCCAAGAATGTTGAATTCAGACACCCTCCCACTCTCTATTCATCAATGAACATTCCCTTTTAGAGCGTTCAAAGTACCAAATGAAAATACACATATTTTCTTACGGTTAAAATTTCCCAAGCTTATGAAAAATATTATGAACAAAAGTAGTCAACTCCCAAGGTCATAAGTCATTGTAGACCGGTTTACTACCTGTCCATGAGTCATAGGGAGTTGAAGTGACTGATTTGAAAGACACTTGGTTAAGTGTATATAAATATGACAATTGTGAATTCCCAACACAAAATTGAGAAATTTATATGAGCCATCATATACTTAATCATGTCCAATAAGGTTTTATTCCTTTTTCTACAACTTCTCATAGTTGCGAAGTTCCAGGAATTAGCTCTCTTGCTATACCTCTTTCATCACACGTTTTTTGAACTAATCAAATAGGTATACCTAAACACAGTCGATTACCAAAAATTTCATTTCATGTCTATTCGATTCTTAATAAGTTTAAAATTATATCCAAAGTAATCAAAAGCTTTGGACTTGTGAGAAAATAAAAAGACAAGTCCACAACTTATAAAATCGTAAGTGATAAAACACCAGGCCTCTTGCCATATCTTAACAATCTTTGGACCATAAATTTTGAGATGACTTAATTGCAATGAAAAGCTAGCTTGCAAGCCTTTGCCAACCATATTTATTGTAGAGTTATTGGCTAGGAAACTTTCACACAAGGGTAGATAGAATTGTGCTAATCACAGCCTCAAAAGACATTCTCTTGCAAGTCTGGTCATTCTATTTTGCCCTTATTTGCCTAGCTTGCTATACTACATATTTCAAAGATGTAGCACTAATAAAACATATTTATATAGTAATAGTTTTGATGTTTAGTGCATAGAACAAGAAAACCATCCACAATATAGTCAGATTTTTAATGAATTGTTCATAACAATCTGACTGAGTTCTAAATATATGAAGTTGAGAACCAAGTTGTAAAAGGATTTTATCTATAGACCAAGTATTTCTAGAACTGGAGCGTATAGGATGCATGGAAAAATTAGAGTTTGACCATCACATAGTTGTAGCTAACAAGTGTCGATGCCCTTGTCTTCAAACTCCCGAATTATTTCCTACAAATATCCACCGTAATCCACCTAAAATCTAATGGTATTTTAAATGCTCCTTCATATGTAGTTATGAGGTTAGACATTTGGTCGTCTGCTCAATGAAATCCCAAGCTTAGTGATCTTTCCTGTGACAATTGTAGCACATAGCCATCACAATGTTGAGTTGCACCTGTCACATACGTCTCACCTTCTTGGTCTTCTCGGTCAGCTTATCCTTCTTTTTTGTCACTGGAGTCATTTCCCCTTGTGCTTGGATCCTCATGACCCTTGCTTATTGGACTCAACTACATAAGCTTGACCAATGGTCTAGATGGCTAAAAGGCGTTATCTACAAATTCCAGGTGATGCTCAACGTTTGGAATGTCTTAACATTCCTATTATACATCATGTTGACAATTATGTGTATCCAACTTAGATGGAAAAGATTCAATGACAACTTTAATTAGTTGTTCATCAGTGAAAATATGGCCAACTACCTTCAATTCTTATATCATGCTCGACTTCTCGTAAATGTTACCCCTTAGGAGCATTTTAATGTTTTTAGCATGTGTCGAACTTGATTATAAGTTCACTCAACTTAGAAATGGAAATTCCACTGAATTTCTCTTTCAAGCTTTCAAAATCCCTCAGTATTAGTTTAAACTTTGTAGGCAGCAAATGAGGTATTATGCACGGTGCTCTGTAACGCAATGCAAGCATTAACATTTTTCAGCTTGATAGGCCTATTATCTCCTATGCTTAGTGGTATTACCCCCCTAATAGTTCACCATAACATAACTCAGTGTTTCAAGCACCTATTTGTTGTTCAAGGATATTCTCAACTTGATGATTCTACATTTGCAATAATCGTTGTTCATTTTTCCTTCAGCAATAATATTTGTAGTTATCATAAATAACCATAATATAGACATCTATGATGTTCGGTACTAGCACATTTAGATATTTAATTCTACTTGAACAAGTATTTCAATGTAATAAAGTGACATAAGATATAGTACCAACAAATTGTAGTATAACCTGCCAAATTCTATATTCAAATGTCACAATTATCACAATTTAATCCTATTCAAGTATAAACATTAGTTTCGTATATGAATTATATAAATTCACATGTGTTAGAACTAATAGTTTTAGATTAGAATCACACCATTCCTAATCTTAAAACTCCCACTCAGATAAAGGATTAATAAACTAATTATTAATTTAATAACATATGCAGTATATGCATATGATAAGAACATGTGATAAAGGCAAATATTAACATGATCTTGACATGAATTATTATTTAACAAATAAATTACTAAAAAAAATCACTCCTTAATGTTCTTATTTTCCTCAAAATTTGATGTGGTCCACTAGAGTTGACTAATTCAATTCTTTTAACACATATAGACCATGATGATTGAGCATGTAGAAGTTGTCTCAAACTTATCGAGACCCTAAAGACACATTTTTAGTTCTACATGTTAAGAGAAATAAGAGTGTGTCTAATATTATCACATGCTTATTAAAATATCCCATAAAACATTTAATATTACGTGTAAATATTAATAGTAAAACAAAATATAGGATCAGTAGTTTGGGCCTATTACAGTACGTGTTCTTATAACTAGTAGTGGTAGAAATCTTTCTCGCAATTTGTTTAAGTCACACTACTCTCGAATGACTACTAAAGTCTTCGGGTAATAAACAAACTTTAATACATAACTATCTAATTAATTAATTTCAAAAATTAATAATGCACGTAACATGTATTAATGTTGTACACAACATGTATAATGAAATTACATAAATCTCATATTTTGAAATAAAATTATAAAAATTTCATCACTTATGGTAAAGATTACAATAAAATTACACAAATTTAGTCCTTAAAATGAAATTACAAAAAAATTCATGCCCTCAATTGTAAATATTACAATTAAAATGACATAATTTAGGCAAGTAAATGAAATTATAAAAATTTCTTGCCAATATTTGTAAATATTACAATTAAATTACAAAAAAATTAGGCATTTAAATGAAATTACAAAAATTTCTTGCCAATAATTGTAAATATTACAATTAAATTACACAAACCAGGGAAATTTAATGAAATTCTTAATTTCATTTATAATTTCATGCCATAATTAAAATTAATTTAAGTTATGTACTAGTTTTACAAGAAATTAGGGCCAAAATATAATTATCACAAAGATAATAACCCAAATTGAGAACATGGGGTCACAAATGACATTATCATAAAAATAATGGGTCAAAACATGAACATGGGGTCATTTATAACATTATCACAAAGATATGGGCTAAAATAAAAATAATACAACATATGTATTAGTAATTTTTTTTTAAACTAAGCTGAGCCGAGCCGACACTAAGCCGAGCCGTCCAAGAGCCGAGCCACGAGCCGAGCCGAGCTGAGCTACGAGCCGAGCTATCTAGCCGAACCGTGAGTCGAGTCACGAGCCGACTGCTTTGTGGGCTTGCTGGTCAAATAATTAATTAAAAACTTATCTTAATTAATTAATTTAAATATATATATATATAGTTGTATGCCACGTGGCCCAACAAAAAAGTGCCACGTGGCCCACTAAAAGGAACACATATTGACGTGATTCAATCACGTCACAAAGACATGATCTGAATCACGTTTGGAATTACAAAAATTCCAAATTCCTTTTTTTTTATTAAAAAAAAAAATTGTTGCCATGTGGTAAAACTCGAATGCGTCACATGGAAACAATTAACATGGCCCCTACGTGTTTGAATCACGTCATAGAGACGTGATTCAATCACGTCTGACAATGGACAATGTCCATTGTCAAATATGAAATTTAATAATACTTTTATTATTAATTATATATATATATTTTTAAAAAAATTGACCTCGCCACGAGGAATCCTACAATTGGTCCACGTGGCACTCCATGTCCAAATATGTTCTACAATTTTTCATGCTTTTCAACATACACGCACTACACCAAGAACATACACTAACCTAACTTTTTCAGATTTACATAAAATCTTCATAACTTTTGTGTTGTAAGGCCAAATATAGCATATTACATGTCTACGGAAAGCTCTCGAAGAGCCTGTTCTAACAGCACCAAATACACAATTTTTGGAGCATGATACATACATGAAAAAGGGGCCAAAATAATGACAAAAAAATGCAAAAAAAAATCTTTTAATCAGTTTGACAATCAAACTTTAAAAATTCGTAATAAATTCATTACTTAACGAAAAATTACGAAATTTGTGCTATTAGAATCCTTGCAACAAGTACTTTCTAGCAGTATAAAAAATACACATACTTAAAAATCGCTCAAATCGCGTAATAATTCATCGATTTAACATGCATATACACATATATATTGCAGAGAACAAATATCTACGGAGAACCAACGATTTGGCTTTGATACCAATGAAAATTTAATTACACAATTCGGATCTTCATAAACCGAATAGAATACTAACCTCGTAGTATGCGGAAGAATCTGCAGGAATTAACCACGTTTATTCCACCGTTAAACAGCCGCGAATCAGAGTTCAAAATACATGTTCGATCTTGGACTATATTGCCACAACTTAAATGCTGATTTGATTTTGATGTCTACGCACTATAGACATAGTAAGAGAGATTAAGAGAGAGAGTAGACAATATGAGAAGAAGACACACTATCTTCTTTTCTTGTATATGATATCTAAGAAAAAAGAGCGTCTCTTTTTTCTTAGATATCAGAAGTTTTGGGAAGTTGAATAACTTCCCATAACTTCCATACCCATAAATGGGTCAGGTCAGGTCAACCTACATTGGGCGACCTTTCCCAAATCGAACACTTTAGAAGATGAGCCATTCTTGAGTCAAATATTTGACATGTAAAAAATGATCTAATCCCTAGTAAGAGAAGCAACAATTTCAGGCAGGATTTTGTCCAAGCTTTGTTGCTAATCGTTTTTAAGTCAAAGTTACCGTTTTTCCTGCTACCGTTCACTACAATGTTACTGTTCGTCCTGAAGATGGGGTTCAGGTCCAACCCTTGTTGGCCAATTTGTCAACATGAAAATAGCTACACCATTAAACCAAAGTTGTAAATGACTGCAAATTAAAATCACACTAAGTACACCCCCAATATTTCCTTATAAATCGGGGGTTAACGTGAAGAAGATGGATCAAGCAAAATTGAATAGAAAACATAGAGTGAGTGTGAGTAATTACTTTAATCTTTGTGAAGGACAGTTTTTCGTGTTTTTCTAAAAAACCAAGTTTTGGTAAGGGATATAGTTTTGTCCATTTAAAAGTTCTATTGTGTGAGAGAAAGTTAGATTTTAGCCTTTAAAAATTAATCGTTTAGTTGGCGAATTACTTTGTGGATCTAGTCAATTTGGGTGAACCCTGTAAAAAAATTGTGTGTCCCGCTTTACTACTTTCAAGAATTTCCGTACATGATCCTATAAAATAAAGGCCAGGGAATAGCTGACATTCCCAACAAGTAGTATCGAGAGTTGTGGTTCTATATAGAAATAAGTGTTTGGAGAAAGCGTCATCAGTGACAAAACTTTTTGCCAGCATCAGATCACTACGTAGAGGCCATAGTTGTATTCTCCGGTCGACGAAAATTCTAACACCACCAACAGCACATCAAATGGTCTACTCGATCACGAGATAAAGTCAATTCTAATCATTGGTTGCGGGTAGAAAACAAAGGGTCAGATTTATGGGATTCAATCCTGTGTGGCAGGTGCTTGGTTGCTACTATGAGCCCTTTAGATCTGGCTGAGATTTAATCAAAAAAGAAGATTGGATTTGGTGCATCAGGAAGAATAGGAAGTCTGTGTACTTGCCTTTAAGTTGGAGTTAGTTGAAGGCTCTAATTGGTGCATTGCATACGTAAGGGCTTGTGTAATACCCCGATCCCTTACGAGACCAGGACTCCTATTTATGATGCTATTCTTAACCCATTTCTAAACCCCGGGTACAAAATTTAGGAAAAAAAGGATGAAGTTTTCTCTATATATAGGACAATCTACAAACCTGCAAACATCAACATACAACCACAATACCATAATCCATAACCTCAATCCATTTCATCCTTACAAATATGCAAGTCAGCTAGACAATAAAGTAAAGATTACAAGTTATTACAACATTACAAGCCATTCATAACTATCAATACATTCTAAACTTAACTTTACAATTACAAAATTGAATTCAATGACAATCCACGTAAGCCAGCATAATCAACACGAAACTCTCGGGCCTTCTTTTCTACTTTTGATAGCGCTGATCCTGAAAGGTGTTAGAAACGAGGGTGAGTATACAACATGTATACTCAGTGAGGGAGGTGATACATCATAGATAATAACACATACAACACAAAATAAAAAAGCTAGTTAGACAAGTATTTAACCACGTATAAAAATGATACGGTTCCACGTTGTCTTCAATCACGAGCCACGAGCCACGAGCCAAGATCTTCAAGCAAGTACCAGCAAACCCCGTACTCTTCAAAAATAGGGTACTCCGGATGTACCCCGATCCTATGACCCTTTCTCCTGAGGTAGGTCCATATACCCAGTAGGTGAACCACGCCTTTGGGGTAGTGGAGTATACTTAGCGAGAAAGGGAATAGGCACCATGGTAGTCGAGGGAGCACGGCAAGCCCAATGCCGCCCGTGTTTCTCGATGCTACCATGTCCGAAAAGGTTGCGCAACCCTGGGTCAAGATCACGAGAGCCAAGTATATCAAATACCACATAAGAGGAATGACAAGTAGGCCGCCCTCGCAATTAATCACAAATAATGTGAAAAGACTCAAGATAACAAGTAAAATAATGCATATAAACCTTATCAATTACTAAATAATTCAATTTAGAAACAATAAATCAAGTTAAGATGCACAAAAGATATGAAGACTCCCTCACCTCCAAAAGCCACGAACTCTCCCAATCTTTTCCCCTGTGCTCAAAACTAACAATACACATAGGATTCGTAATTTAGTTCAACACAATACAACTATACACTTTGTAACAAGTAACAACATAACATTTGATAATCATGCAAAGTCACATACAAGCAACCCGATAATCATTAGAACTACATGAAAAGTAGCATTCCAAGATATTTTCAACATTAGGCTTAATTTTGACACTTATTCCCTTTGTCTTTTGGCACAATTCAAAGCATATCTAGCATATAACTTTAATCTATTAAAACTTGACATGCAAATAACTAACTAGTTATACACATAGACTAAAAGGCAAGCTTGAAAATATTCATTAACATCATGAGGGGCAACTAGACTTGATTCAATGTTCATTAGCATGCAAAATACTTCAATTACTTTAACTACAACAAACATTAACTTTTATCTACTTAAGCTAACTCCACAATTTATTACAATCCTATTCGATTATGGCACAACACCTACTGCAACATTTAGAGTTTAATCTAATTCAATGAATCAACTCAATTAACCACGGAGATGCTCACATACCAATTCAAACAAGGTTCTTATAAGACTAACACTAATAGCTCGTGGCAATTAAATCTCACAAATACTAATCAACTCATTCATTTAACACATAATATAACTCGATAGACACCTCATAACCATCAATTAATTCAAATAACCTCATACTCCAACAAATCAAGGTAGAACTTCACAAAAGCATATATTTTTTTCATTCTTCTAACAGAACCCTAACTTAATCAGTTCGGTTACCCATGCTAATGATCTCCAACGTTTCTGATTTTTATGTATAAACGTAGATCTTCGAGTGTGGATAATTTTAGCCTTAAACATATCCTAATTCGGAGCTATATTCCTTGAGTTATAGCTATTTTCATGCAACTGCGCATTACTATCCAGTTCTAGTGAGATTCAGGCTACATTTCAGAATTGCATTGTCAAGGACTTAAAATGTTAGAATTAGCCTTAACCTTAGAAAGCAACATTTGCTCTAAACTGCCTAATCTAGCTGCTGTATAAATTTCATTTAATTCTAAGCTTGTTTACTGTGTCAAAAAGGCTCTAAAAGTCATTGACTAGCTTTATAAACTAACTTCTCTTCAACTAGCTTACACCCAAACTCCAAACACCCAACCATGTACCTAGATTCATCCATAGACAGCCATAGCACACTTTTACCACATCCACACACCCACGTTTCCACAACACATACACACGCGGACAGTCACACACACACACACACATACTAATGTTCATTTAGTTAATCTAGTTAGCATTTCATGGTCATGCCAAATACTTAATGCATTCTTGTGTTCAAATAGATTTCTTTCAAACATTTTATCAAGCACACCACATGCATTAACATTCTTTTCTCATTATTCAACAACAATAACTAAATCAAGAATCCTCCAAGTTTAGCTAGCAAACAACACATAAAGTTCACATATTATCACCATAATCAAGATAACTAGTTAATTTATAGCATAGACCATATGATTACTCAATTATAGCAATTATCATGAATTTAACTATGCGAACATAAAGGGGTCAATATTATACCTTCCCCAACACTTTACCATAAGCTCACACATGCCCCAAACTGCATTTAAACAATCTAGAAGCAACTATGAGGCAATACAAGGACTAAAGCAATTAATTAATTCATTTCCCCTTTGTTCAACTAGGCTATTTAGCTTCTTACCGGAATTCAAGGATCAAGTTAGGCAAGATAGTTATTCTACCAATCCAAGGATACTTAAATATATCCTTTAGAGCCTTCAAATCATAGCCTAGAGCACAAGTACACGAAAACACCGAAAATGCCTCTTTGTGCCTTTACACTACAAGTACCAATTTCGGAACCTAAACAAGCAAAACGAAGGCACTTCTAAAGCTTCAATACTTAATAAAGACTAGCCATAATCTCGAAACGTACCCGGATTCGAGTTAACCCCGAAACCCCTTATTAATGTAATCTAATTTGATCAAATTATTCAAATTTTGTACATGGCAAGTGCAACTAACATTTTTTCCACGCTTAAGGACCTAATTAGCAACTACTAGAAGCCTCGAATCGAATTAAATTGAAATTTTTTTTGGAAAACCTAGTTTGGCACTATTTATCATCTTTCTCAAGTGAAATCTTGTCAAAAACTTAGTTTCAAGCTATACCAATGCATATACAAGGTCTCTAGCATGTAATAATACTATATAAAACAAGAATCAAGCATGTTATAACACATTAATGGAAAATTCCGAAAATTACAAAATTGAACATAAATTTTGAATAGTTAAAAGATGAAACTCCCTTACTTGTATAAGGTTGTAAACAAGGTGGTGATGCTCCAAAAATCTCCAAGATCAAGCCAAGAAGTCAATTGCAAGGTCGGATGAAGAAAATTTTTATCCTTTTTTGCTCTATAGGTCGACGGGTTTGGGGGACTTTTTTTTTATTTTTTATGAGTATAATGTATATATGTATGTCATGTTGAGTATATGTATATGTATGAGTCATAGCCTAAGTCAAATGCCATTAAATCTTGGTCAACTAAGTTTAAAAAAAATGTCAATTAATTGCTAGCTAATAATATATATATATATATATATATATAAAACAAAGTTTACACTTATGTAACACTATTCAACGACACCCAAATCGTTTTTCAAATGCATACTCCCGGCCTCTAAAGTCCAAAACGACAAGTTTTCGATTCCTTTTATATGTTATATTATCTAGAAAAAATATTAAACCCAACATTTAAGATAGTCATTTTTTTTATGAATAGTGCTCTCTAAATAAAACAATTAAGCAAGAAAAGAAATGCACATAAAAATGCTCAAGTAGATATGCAACAGTTATTTAAAAGATGTGATGACATTTTCAGGCGTCACAGTTTGTGTGAGCTCCGTTAACCAAAAACTTTGACCTAGTTGACTGGGTATTGACCAAGGACTGACTAAGTTGATTGAGGGTGCCCTTAGGGTTTTTTGACATCCTGAGTTTGATTTTGTAGACAGTTTTGTCAAATTCTTGTTGTATCATTGATTTTTTTATGAATTTGGTATTTGTGAGGCCGAAAATATGGCATATGCACCCAAATTTAAAGTTTTATTCTATGATAGAAAGATGAGCCTCACTTTGTAGCAGAGTATGGTAAAAGACCTTTTGGTGAAACAAGGTCTTGACCAGGCTTTAGAGGAAACGAAACCTACAGAGAAGAGATGAGAAATAGAGTTTCATCAGGAACTCCTAGAAAACGACTATGAGTACAATCCAATTGGCCCTTGTTCTCGAGATAACGTTCAATGGCTTGAAATTAACTACAAAAAAATCAATGTGGGAGATGCTCGAAAGCATCTACACATCAAAATAATGATCAATCGGCTATGCTTTAAGATGGATCTTTATTCCCTAAAGATGGATGAATGAACAACAATCCAGGATCACATCAACAGGTTCAACCAACTAGTGTGCCAACTTCAAATGTGGAACAGAAGCTTGAGGACAAACTCAAATATGAGGAACAAACAATTCTATTACTGTTTTCTTTGCTGAGGTCGTACAAATTGGTACAGACTATGTTGTTGGGAAGAAGACATTCAAATTGGATGATGTCACTACACTCCTTCGTGAAGACAAATGAATGATGGAGAAAGTAAGTGTAACTGAGATAATAATTCACTCACTGTATATGATTCTGATCAAGGAAAGAGTCATGGCAAGAATGGCTAGCGTAAAGGTAAATCGAGATCATAAGAACATGACCAAAGAGAAAAATAGTGTTAGTATTCAAGGAGGACATGAAGAGCTTAAAGGAAATAAAGTTGTCCAAGGGCAAGGTCAAGTGTGATGACTCAAATTCGAACCTGTACATGGCTGATGAGGAGGAACTAGTGGTGTTAATGGGGAAGACTGTGGATGATATCAAAGCTAATATAAGGAACCCCGAATGGATTCTAGATTTTATTGCTTCTTTACATATATGCAACGAGAAAGCTCTGTTCGAGATTTTGAATACTGAGGGGGAGTTTTCTAGCATCACCACTATAAACAATAAGATGATGAAGATTGAAGGCATTGAAGTGTCTGCCTAAAGCTAAAAAATGATGTTGTTGAAGTCTTTTGTGACAGGAGATACGTACCATCTAGTGGTCATAACATCATTGCATTAGGAGTATTGTCATCATGTGGATGCAAGTACATTGGTAAAGGAGACCAGTGTAAAGTAAGCAAACATGAAAATATGATTTTGACTGGCAAAATGAAAGAGATGAAGATTTGTATCTTGGAAAGTCATACTGCACGAGAGGGGATCAAAAACAATTGTGGTCAACTGAAGAGTATTCATAAAAAACAAACCAAGGAGAAGAGAGTGACGTTCTTCAAGATTACTGAGGTGTTTGAAAAATATCATTCGAAGAAAGAAGTTTTGAGTAGGAGAAACAAACTGTTTGACAATACAACAAGTTCTTGCTCAGGGGAGTCAAATGAGAATTGTTACTCTCTTTCAGTCTAGAGGGTGAGATTGATGGTAGGGTCCAGCCCTAAGTTGGCCAATGTGCTAACTGAAGCAAATTGGTATAGCAGTTTTAACAACTGCACCATTAAGCTACAACAAAATCTCACCATTATAGGTCCAGTTGTTGCTTATAAATAGGGCGTTAAGGTGAATAAGGTAGATCAAACAAGAGAAAACAAAGAGTGAGTGTGAGTAATTCAATCTTTGTGAGGGATAGTTTCTCGTATTTTTCTATAAAATCGAGTATTAGTAAGGTTATAACTTCAACTATTTAAAAGTTATATTATGTGAGAGTGGGTTAGATCTTAGACATTCAAAAATCAAACCATTGTAATCCTTGTATAATAGTAGGTGAATTCCTCTTTGGACATAGCCAATTTGGGGAACCACGTTAAAAATTTATATGTCCCGTTTTACTACTTTCATGAATTCACATACACGATCCTATAGAATTTGGCTAGGGAAGAGCTGATATTCCCAACACGTCCAACTACCCAATTCTCCTTTATAAGCTACTCCAAAACCATCACACCTAAGTTTATTTATGGGGCAAAGACAACATTGAATAACTCAAACTAATAACTGGGTTATCAAGACCCCCTCCTTGCACACACCAACACACTTGATAATGTTGTTGCCAACTTTATTCTAAGAGATAACATTGGAAGAAAGTGGCGAAGAAGCATATTGAAAATTGGATATTAAATGCTTTACATTTGATTTTTTAGGATTAACATTAATTTGGATTTAGTTTAATTAATTCTCTAAGGTGGTGATTAGTGTGTGAGAATGGATTTGGAATGGAATGATATTCTTAATTTTATTTCACTTCCCATTCTTGGTATAAATGAATGAGCTTGAGAATCATATTTTCTTAGTAATCTCATTCCCACGAATATGAGAACACGCATTCACGATAAAACACGTGAATAACTCATTCCCATGTACTTTGAAATAAACTTATGTCCCAAGTAACTAAAACACCCTTCAAAAAACATATTACGCACTATACAAATAACATTATTTTTAATTATTAATATACAAAATTGTTAGCCTGACAACATGAGCAATTTGCATTGTATTAATTGCCTTTATTTTTGGCAAAAGATTGTGCAGGATTTTCTCTTATATGGAAAACTATCAATTTACTGCAAAGGCAATTATGAGGTGATTCTAATAAGGTTTTGATAAGGCAAATAGATTCTTGATTGAGCAAATCTTTGATTGAGCAAATCTTTTGCGATTGGCTTGGGTACAAAATCCTACAATGGTCAATAATATCTCAGATTGCTTGGAGCCCAAGAAAGGCATCGCTTTCACCTATATATACTATGCAGCACACAAGAATCAAGAGAGAGACAGACGGAGAGCAAAGTCTATAAGGGTTGTAATGTGTTTATTGAGTCTGTTTGGGAAACACTATGATGAGAGTTAGCTTTAGCACTGTATTTGAGCTAAATATGTTCTGTTTGTGAACACTCTGATTATTTATTGTATTGAGCCATCCTTCGGGAGAAGGAGGTGAGTATTCGAGAAAATATGCTAAGTCGAGAGGATCTCCCTAGGTTATAAATCCTTAGGTGGGTTAGATGGTCTAGGCGGTGAGGGTTACAAAGGAGTTGTCAATCACATAAATCTATTGACTATTGTAACTGTGAAAACATCTAGTGGATTGCCTATTTTGACCAGGGATTGGTCACGTGGTATTTTTCTAGTTGGGTTTTTTATGTTAAAATACTGTGTGTATTTTACTTACTATCTTTCCATTTGTTTCACTGTCTGAATTAGCGTATCACTGTGATTGCTTCACTTATTACTGTGGTTTACCTGCGAACATGTTTAACTGTTTAAACGCACAGTAGGACATGAAGCTGAAAACTGGGTTTTCAAGTGGTATCAGAGCTAAAAACTGAATCATTAACTCAGTTTAGATCCGGGAGGTTTCTGGCTATTTTGTAAGAATGGATAACATGCGTAATGGAGGATCAATCAATAGGTCGCCACTTCTTGATGGCTCCAACTACAGTTATTGGAAAGCTAGGATGCGTGCGTATATCAAGGCAATTGATGAAGGTGCCTAGAGATTTGTGGTTAACGGGTGGACTGCGCCCACTGTTGAGACTGCACTATCACAAACTAGAGGTACTAGCACACACGGAGCATCACTTGAAGGGCCTGGTAATTCTTCCACTGCTGTGGTCAAGACCATTACAATTCCCAAACCTGAGGATCAGTGGACTAATGCTAAAGAGCGGTTGGCAAATTGCAACTCAAAATCGTTAAATGCAATATTTAATGCAGTTGACATCAATCAGTTCAAACTTATTTTGAATTGTGAAACGACAAAGGAAGCATGGGATGTGTTGCAGACTACGTTTGAAGGTACAAAAGCTATGAAAAGATTCAAATTATAGTATCTCACCACGAAGTTTAAAGATCTAAAAATGCACAAGGATGAGACAGTGTCTGAATTTTATGTACAACTTTGTGATATAATCAATGAAGCCTTCACTCTCGGAGAACAGTACTCTGAAGCAAAATTAGTGAGAAAGATCCTTCGATCCTTACCAACAAGATTTGCGTCAAAAGTGGATATGATTGAAAAATCAAAGGATCTTGACACTATGCAGGTTGATGTGCTTATCAGTTCATTAAAAATTTATAAACTGAAATTTAAACAACAAAAGAAGAAGAAAACACTTGCTCTACAAGCTGAACTTTCTGATGAACTGGATAGCAGTGATGATGGCTTGGAAGCTTTGGCACTATTGACAAAAAAATTGCTAGAGCTATTGGTAAATGGCAAAAATAGAAGAAGTTCACCATGCAAGGAAATAACAGTCGACATAACTTCAGCAGGTCCAATAGTGACATCCCTGGTAGAAGGAGTAATAGTGAAACACCCAGAGAAACTGATAACAAGGTTAACACAAATATCTCTAGAGAAAAGAAAAATAAAGGTATACAATGCAGAGAATGTGAGGGCTTCGGGCATATTCAAGTTGAATGTGCGAACACAATGAAAAAGAAAAAGAAGGTTTTTAATGCCACATGGAGTGATGAGGAGCCAGAAGAAGAAGATGCACCAAGTGATGATGGTACAGGAGACTGTATCGCACTCACTGCTCTTCAGAGTGGTCATACTGTGTCCAAATCTGAGGTCACTGTGACTAATGGTGAATATACCAATGATGACGACTCAGAGTCATAGGAACCCATAAGTAATGAACAACTCCTGGAAACTTATGAACTAATGTTTGCGAAATGGGTTGTGGTTTGTAAAAAGAATGAAGAATTGGTGAAATCCAATCTAGAACAAAGCACAAAAATTGATGATCTTGAGAAGCAAAACGATATCCTCCTCCAACAGTTAGAAGAAAAAATCCATAACTGTCGGATCTATAAGGTGAATTGCAGAAGTTGCAGCAAGGTGTTCGCATGATAAACTCTGGGAAGCAAAAACTTGATAATGCGCTTTCAATTTAGAAATCAAGTGGAGATTGCACTGGTCTTGGGTATCAAGGATCAAGTTCCGGTTATGCCACAGTGTTTGTCAAAGCCTTGGAACCTTCACAGTCAGTCATCTCACAAGTGCCTACAGTGAAGAAAACTGGAAACAGGTTTGTACCAACCTGTCACTACTATGGTAAGGCTGGTCACATGCGACCCCACTATTTTCATCTCATATGAGATGCAGGTATACCTACCTATTTTTTCTCATATCAGAGTTGTGACTCAAAAGCAAAAGCACAACAAAAGGTGAGAAGAATATGGGTACCTCAGCATGATTATACTTGTCTTGTTATTTATGCTTCCTTAAAAGCTAGTGCTACTAACTCCTGCTATTTGAATAGTGGCTGCTCGAGACACATGATAGGTGATCACAGTATCTTCACAGACTACCAAGAATTCCATGGAGGACATGTTGCGTTTGAAGATGGTATCTCTAGAAGGATAGTAGGTCGTGGCACAGTGATTGTGGAAGGATTTCCAAAGCTGCAGGATGTACTTCACATAGATGGTCTTAGGGCCAATTTGATTAGCATTAGTCAACTTTGTGACAAAAACTTATTTGTGCACTTCACTAAGGAAGAATGCAGAGTAATTGACAGTGATAATAACTGTGTCCTTGCAGGGAAACGATCATCTGATAACTATTACATCCAATTGGGCTATGATGTGTTATAACAGTTCTCTTCAAACTATTGAATTATGGCATCAGAAATTAGGTCATCTTAATGTTGATATGCTAACCAGGATTACCAATATAGGAATTATCAGAGGAATCCCTAGATTATCAGGAAAAAGGAAGGGGTTTGTGGTCCATGCCAATTGGGAAAACAGATTCGAGCTCCACACAAGAAAACACAGCAGTTGGCCACAAACAAAGTTTTAGAGCTGTTGAACATGGATCTCATGGCTCCAGTTCTACCAGAGAGTTTGGGAGGTAAGAGATACATCTTCGTGTGTGTTGATGATTTTTCTAGGTATGCATGGGTGGATTTTCTACGAGAAAAATCTGAAACTTTTCAATCCTTTCAGAAACTATGTCTGCGAATTACAACTGAAAAAGGTAATGAGAAGGTCATTTGAATTAGAAGTGATCATGCTAAGGAATTCAAGAATCTTTTCTTTAATGATTACTGTGTCAATCATGGCATCTCTCATGAGTTTTTTACTCCAAAGACACCACAACAAAATGGTGTTGTGGAGAGACGTAATAAGATATTGAAGGAAATGGCGCGAACTATGATGATTGGTAGGAACACACCTATAAAGTTCTGGACTGAGGTGATCAATACTACGTGTTACACCATCAACAGGGTGTATCCACGATCGGGTACTAACAAAACCCCTTACAAACTGTGGAGAGGTAAAAATCCTACTATGAAACACTTTCATGTATTTAGCAGTACTTGTTATGTTCTTAATGATTGAGATAATCGAGGAAAGTTTGACGCCAAAAGCGGCAAAACACTGTTCTTAGGCTATGCCTTGAACAGTCGTGTGTATCGAGTGTTTAATCTTTGAACACTAACAGTTATAGAATCTGCAAATGTAGTCGTTGATGATACTATAGGTATGATCGATGTTGACAGTGAAGATGAGATATTACCAAGCACAGTAGCTACTCAAGCAGACAAAGGCAAAGGGATAATGGAACCTGAAAATGCACTGGAACCAAATGCAGAAAAAGCAGGAAAAAGCTTAAATTCTTTCAAAGAGGACATGACGAACTGTGCAGATCACTCGAAGGATAACAAGCAACCTGACCAGTATGCCAGTAAGGTCAAGACTACAGCAGATCCAGAGACACAACCTACTATGCCAGCCGCTGACGACACAACGACTTGTTTTCCACCTACTGAGGATTCATTTGACATGAAGTTCCCAAAGACGAATAAGTAGAAACATGTCATGGAGGACACTATGGCTCACTTGGATCAGAAGGATCCGTTAAGGTAGGTTCAAAAGGATCACTCGTTGAATGACGTTATTGGGCCATTGGATCAAGGTATCAAGACACGAGGTAAGTATATCATTAACTACCAATAGTATGCCAGGTATGCATGCTTTGTCTCTCAGTTTGAACCTAAAACAGTAAACGAAGCTCTAGAGAATGATAACTGGATTAACGCAATGCAAGATGAGCTTAGTCAGTTTGCTAGGAATGACGTTTTGAATTTAGTTCCTAGACCAAAAGGTATTAATGTCATAGGCACTAAGTGGATTTTCAAAAACAAAATCGATGAAAATGGCTTAATCACTCGCAATAAAGCTAGATTGGTTGCACAGGGCTACACTCAAATTGAGGGAATTGACTTTGATGGGACATTTGTGCCTGTAGCTAGGATGGAGTCAATAAGACTGTTGCTTGCAATTGCTTGTGTTTTGCACTTCAAACTGTTTCAGATAGATGTAAAGAGTGCCTTTCTCAACAGCATTCTACAAGAAGAAGCATATGTAGAGCAGCCCAAAGGATTTGTTGATCCACATTATCCTACATACGTGTACAGACTGAAGAAAACATTATATGGTCTCAAACAAGCACCTCGTGCTTGGTATGAATGACTCATAAAGTTTTTTCTAGACAAGGGCTATGCTCGAGGAGGAGTAGACAAGATACTATTCGTGAAGCACTTCAACACTGGATTGTTGATTGCTCAGATCTATATGGACGATATTGTGTTTGGCTTTACTTCGAGAAACAGAGTTGATGATTTTGTTGAACAAATGAAATATGAATTTGAAATGAGTATGGTAGGAGAACTAACGTACTTTCTTGGTTTGCAGGTCAAACAGTGTCACAATAGAATATTTATTTCACAAGAAAAGTATGCCCGTAACTTGGTCAAGAGGTTTGGTATAGTCAATTCCAAAAGTGTTCGAACTCCTATTAGTACTAACACCAAATTGGCCAAGGGGGAGAATGAAAAAGCAAACGATCCAACATTGTATCGCAGCATAATTGGCAGTCTCTTGTATTTGACTGCAAGTCACCCTAATATCTATTTCAGTGTCGGTGTTTGTGCATATTACCTGTGATACCCCGAACCCGGCATGTATTTAATAGCATTTGACTGCATTTAATTAAATGCTTAATTAGTTAAATCAATCATTTTGCACTATTTTTATATTTCTTTTGGAAGCATTTAATAATTTTTATATTGATTAAATTAAAAGATTATTACCTATTTTTATTATTTATAGAAATTGGATTTACTTTCTTGTATTTAATTAAGTGTCATCTTAAATGTTAGTGTTTAATTGCATTTGATTACGTGTTTATATTAACTTATTTATTTGTATCCTAGCATTAACTTCATAATTCTTTAAATATTCTAGAAATAGTTAAATTAATTATTTTTAAATGAATATTGATTATTTTGATTGTTTTGATTATTTTAATAATCGGTTTTAATTGTCTTGCATTAAAATTACTCGGTTTTCAAATAAATGAGAAAAGTAACTCCGAGCCGGAGTGAATTTTAAACTATTCTACTATTCTACTTTTCAAAAATTATAGTTTTATATTATTGCACATCATTTGATTAGCGATCGTTTATTGACCGTTCGATCGTAGTATTTCGAAAATGAGAGTTAGAGAAATATTTCCCGAATTTCGTAAAAAAATGCTTTTAGCTTAATTTAGCTAGTTTTAATTGGTTTTCATTAAAATTGCATTGTTTTAACCGGAATTAGATTAAATGGCATCAAAATAAGTTTGTTTGACCATTTTTAACTTGATTTTGACCAAGCTTTTTGCCTTTGACCATTTTGCCCCTTTGTGTCATCTTTTAAACAAAGAAAAGGAAAAAAAATAAAACAAGGAAAAAATCAAGAAAAACAAATTAAAAAATGCCTATCTTGTCCCTTCTTTGGCCGAATGCTCCAAGGAAGAAAAAAAAAAGATTTTTGCTTCAATTTTCTTCTACAATCATGCGTGGAATTGCTCGGGAGTCGTGGCTCGGGTCCTTGCGGGTCTTCCTTGTCAATCTCTGTGAGGGTTTTCACGTTTTTGTGCATTTTTATTTCGATTTGATTATTGTTACAAATTTTCAGATTTGATATATATTATGTTATAATGCCTATAATTGCTTGATATAGCTTCCTTTGAGTTTGTAGAGCATTGCTTGTTAGTTATTTAGTGATTTTTACGGCTAAAATTGCATATTTGAAATTGGAAAAAAATAATAAATAGTGATTTTGAATAGTAAAATCCTAGAATTTCAGATTTTGATCCGAATTGCGAAATCTTGATTTGGATAGGTGCCATTAATGATAGAAAGATAAAATGTGCAATAAAATCGGACCGGCCTTTGTTAAAATTGAAAATTAGACAAAGAAACGTAAAGGGGCCATTGGACCAAACGTTGACCGTACTCGAATTGAGTTGGGGGTTTCGCTATTGAGGGCATGGAAGCACTTTTGGCGCCGTTGTGGCGTTGATTGAGCGACCAGTTAGTATAGTTGTATTTCAAACGCAGTAGGTGGACTTTCGGGCCTCAGGTGAGAAAGTGAAGTTTAGTGATATAGAAACGTGCCTTGTAGTGCCTAAGTGAATGTAGTGAAATCGGTTTCCTAATTTCGTATCTCGTTTGCTCGTAATTGCCTTTGGAAGTTAGGGGTTGAGTAGTGATATTTGATGTTTTCGTGCTTGAACTGCTATTACGTGTTTAGTTGATGTTCTTGTTGAAGTTAATGATAATCATGCTTGAAAAGTTAATTGAATGCTAATGTTCATTGTAAATGCTTGATATCCCGTTTATCACCACTAATCTGCACTTTCGTGCTACTGCTCGTTTATTGTTTGTATCTCGTATTGCATTGTATAAGTGTCAGGCGCGTGAGTGATGGGCCTCTCTTGGTAGTCTCGGGCTGTCAGGATTGGTTGCTCTAGCTCCGTGTCCTATTCCCGTTCTCGCTAGGGGTGCCGCCCTGGGAGATTTGGGTTGTAGATGTGTCAGGGTACATCCGAAGTACACCTAGTGGATGTTATAAGGTGGTTGCGCGCTTATTGTCATCGTTGTCAACATCAAGCTCGAGATTGATGTAATGCTCGTGGAATCGAATCACATGGTACATTGCTCGTATGAGTGAACTATAGCCTTCAGAGTGTGGTATAGCTTTCAATTGTTGTGGTAATGCTTTTATTAGTTGTTTATTGAATTGATTGTTTATATTGAATGCTTACTTGTCAGTTATATTACTTAACTGTCTTATTTGCATTGCACGATCTTCTTTTTCTCCACCTCGATATCTGTCTCGCCCTCACTGAGTATACGCGTTAAGTATACTCACTCCTCACCACCACATTTCAGGAAATGCCATGTTAGCTGGAAAGTTCGTGGTCACGTGAAAGATCATGCTTGAAGAGTTGTCTTGCGTGCTATGTGGCTTGAGTTGTCAAATATGCAAAGATGTATGTTTCATGTGTTGTATGTATTTAATGTTAAAAGAAATGTAATTTAAGTTTTACTAGGTTATTGAAGTGATTTGAAAAGCTAGTTTAAGTATTCAGTTAGTATAGTTAACTTTATTGCATGTATGTAATTGTCTAAAGGAAAAGAGTTAGAATAGTTTGGGTACTTGGAAATATGTATACTTGCTATGTTTAGTTGTTGAGAACCAAGGCTCGGATGGCCTTGAGGTGTTTGTATGGTTGGACACGGTGCTGGTCCATTTATATGCTATTACAGGTTTTACATTTTGCCTACAAACAGGGGAGACTCCGTCCGTCTTTCCCTAAAAATTTTGCCCGGGTTTGGAAATTGGGTTGTGATTAGATTGATTGATAGAACTCTCGGTCTCAAGAGGGATCGGGGTGTTACAGGTGGTATCAGAGCTTGTTTAGCTCATAAGCCGGGACAGGGTCCTTGCTCTGGTGGGTAGTGATCCTTGAATGTGTGCTTGTTAAGTGTGTCTTGAAAGTGTGTGCATATATGTGAGATTGTGTGTCTTGACCTAAATGTGTGCACCTATGTGATATAGTTATGTGTTATGTGCTAAATGTGTGTTACGTGAAGTGAAGTGACTACTCGTGTATCGAATTGGCATCGTGAATCGCATCGACCTCGTGAATTGTTATTTGCTTGAAGTATTGCTTGTAATGTGAGACCCCAAATATGCATTGCATATTTTGAATGCTTTATTAATCTAATTAGAAGTCTTTATTTGCATTTTAAGTGGTATTTGACTTTATTTGATTTTGGGTTGACTTTTGACTTTTTACTTTGACTTCTACTATTTTGGCTAGAATGACAAACTTGTAATTATGTGAAATAAGTTCCTAGGTAATTTTAGCCTTAGTCTTCAAAGTTGTCATCTTTGACTTGTTGACTTTGCTTATAGCAACCTAACATCATTCTTGCAAGATAAAACATATTCACTGCACAATTTGGAAAGATTTAGGTGGCAAATTATATATGGTTAGAAAGCTCTACAAGTTTATTTTCTAACGCTTCAAACCGTTCGCAAATCGGAGTTCTCTAGCATAAGTTATGATCATTTTAGTAAAAGGTGTCAAAACTGATTTGTATATACGGGTTTGACCAAACAAGTGTTATTTGACTTTTCTTATTTAGTTATTTGACCATTGGACTTAGTCTATTTATTACAACCAAGTGTCATTTTGCAGGAAAAAAAACACACACACAACACCTAGATCACCTACAAAATTCTGCCATAAGAGAAAAGAGAAGAAAAAATTCATTCCAAGCTTGATTCTTCATTTCTTGGTGGATTTGAGCAAAGTTGATCCATAGAAAAGTTGATCCTTGCTATTTTATCTTCATTTCTTTCCTTAGTTGCTAATTTAAGGTGAGGGAGGTTATGTTCTTGCATGATTTAAATTTTGAAAATTAAATTTAGTTTGAAGAAATGTTGTTATCTTGATTCATAATGCTAGATATATGTGTTAGGAGTAGACTTTTGGGCTTGTTGTGTTCTTGTTGTTATATCTTGTATTTATTTTGTATTTTTGAAGATAAATGCTAGGGTTTATAGATCTAGGTTGTTGTAGTATTGTGTGATCCTATTTATGCTTGTATTTGAGGTTTGTGATGTTGTAGAAGCAAGATAGGAAGTGAATTTGCCATGAAAACTATCAATCATTTATTGGACAGCTCACTGCCTCTAACTTATTTTACGTTTTAAAAATAGTAAATGATCTCGGAATTGAACAAAAGTTTTACAATAGCTAGATTAGGAAGTTGGGAACAAACTTTGTGTTTTACAGAAAGTCAGATTCCAACGTTTAGACCTTCAGATTTTTCCATTTCCGAGATGTGGCAGAAAAACGTTGCAACTGGACAGTTGGTAGTACTTGCACTAAAATGACTATAACTCAATGAATTTAACTCGGAATTGAGTTCCGTTTGAACCTAGAACTATCTACATTCGATAAGATTCATTTTTAGATTTAAAATAGGGTATTTAGAGATTGTTAACATAGACATAAAATTTGATTAATTTAAGCTTCCGTAGGATTAGAAATTAGAAGTGTTTTAGCTAGTTTGTTAATTGAGTGTTCTAGAGTCCTTATCAAGCATGTTGTAAATGTTTACTATGGGTTGGGTGATCTACTTTATTATCCAAATGTGAGATATCAATTGTCGAATATGTTATTGATAAATACAAATGTATTATTGCGTATGCTTACTTCGATCCATAGAAATTATGTACAAGTGTGTTATAAGTGCTTGTATAGATGATTATATGTTGTAGTAGTAATATGAGAACTTAATACATACCTATGAATTTATTGGAGATGAAATAGGTGATTATGTGTTAACTCTATTAAATAGAAGTTGAGAATTTGAGTTAGATTTGGTGTTTATGATTATATATATGTGATTGGTATACGATTTCAGGGCTTTAGTGAGAGTTTGGTGAATTTAGGGGTTTATTTTGATTAATTTCATAGAATTCTAGCAACTATGCAATTTTATAGATTTGTTTGTTTAGCTTGTTTAATGCTTGGTTTTGTTGTAGCAATGTGTTTATAATGCATTATAGTTAGTTGCTATATTGATTGTGTTCAAGTTATGTGTTGTAGAGATTCATAGGATAGTTTAATCTTGTTATAAGGTTAGAGTTGATTTGTAGTGATTATATTCTTTCAAGGTTTAATTGGTGTTAAAGTGTAAATGTCATGTTTTTATGTACTTAGGTGATGTTAATGTGTTGAAAAGATCATATTCTTTGATAGTTGAATATTGGTACTAATGTGTTGGATATATGTTTAATGAAGTTTGGTTGAATTAAAGAATGTGTTGCCTTTAAATGTGAGTATATTGATGCATGTTAAATGTTGCTCTGGTATATGGTTGGGAGTTTGTCAAATGAACATGATACGTGAATATGCTCGGGAGTTCAACCTACTTTGTTGATCTCCTTTATTTGTCATAAATATGAGTTAAATGGTTTATGCGAATGTGAATGCGTTGGGTAGATACCCTTATGCAAATGTGAATGCGTTGGGTGGATACCCTTATGCGAATGTGAATGCGTTGGGTTGATACTGTCACGCCTCAACTCGACCCCACCTACAATCAGTCAGGACGCAACGGAATTTTGGCGGCATAATGACAGTAAATAGATTTCCGAGGTTCTAAACCAACCTCATAAAACATCATACATCCAGCAATTCCTCAATACAAACAACAACATCCAACACAACCATATTATACAATAAACCATCCTCGTTATACGCCTCCGTTCCAACATGACATACAATACCTCAACCTTATCATACATTTCAAAAATAAGTTGAGACACAACTACAACTTAACCATAGACAAAAGAAAACCACTAAGTTAACATCGTTTGGATCATCATCTTTCAACATCTATTACAATAAGAACCACAAAGCATATAAAAGTCTATTAAGCTAATATACATGATATTAAACAACATATAATCATGAATAAGACTCGGGAACATATGACTCGTCCATGTAAGGCACATTTTCCTCCTCAGGAGGCACGTACCCGTAATCCGGCTCTACAACACCTGTAAGCATGCAATAATAGAGAGTGAGCTTATATACATAAGCCCAGTGAGGATCCGATAGATCTCGACAGTATTCACTACGCTCCTTGGATTTAGTCCTTTGAGCAAGTAAACACACAACAACAATAATAACATTATCATCACATAACTATATAACCATTCATTAAAGGATACTCTATTTGGTGTAGCTCCAAACGCCATCACGATCTCAACCGTTCTTCTTATAACTCCCCATTACTCCCGCACCCGAGGTACCTCACTAGCCCCTCCCTCCATGACACCTCCGTCATGCGAGCTGGGGGTAGCCTATGGCAGTCATGCCGTTATCAACCCGACAGCCCGACGTTGCCCGAGAGGTGGTACACACATACCAAGACTCCATAATCATCAATCATCAATCAATCAATTGGGAGATCAGCAACGAAAGTGCCCGATTCCCGAACTCAATAATAATCAATCAATCAATAACATCAATATAACATCAATATTTAATTAAACAACAAATAACGAAGTTAGATGACAAAGTAGGTCATCTAACCGGACATGCATAATATACACAATTAAACCTTAAATTACTCATCAACAACTCACCATTCATCACTCGAACACTACCCAACCATCTAAAGGCATCGTTCAAGAAATTAAAGAATGACAACCTAAACTTCTAAAATTCATAACTTACAATCTACTAATCCAAACATTGCCAAATCAGTTCCTATCACTCACCCATTCAACCTACTACATTAGCCCTCTCGAAAATCCACCATAACACCTCCAAATCATGCCCGATAACCCTAAAACCCTAAGATGTCATGGCTGGATTTTCTGGATTTTCACACGAACAATGTAATCAAAAATTCGGCATTACAACAGCGCTAACACGTAATTATCAAGTATTTAGAAATCGACGGCAATCGATTTCGATCAACACAACTCATTTAATTCAACTTTGAACATTTTAATCAAAATTAAATACCCGGAAAATAAAAATTATGCTACATCCGACAGAAATTCATAGTATTAGTATATAACGATCCCTAGCATGCAAGGAGCAATAATCTATCATCAGATTTCAATTCTAACGGTTAAATTTTCATTTATGAGCAAAAACATAAAAATGACATTTTGAGATCTAGAATTTTTCTCTCACCTTTGATCCAAAGTAAAGCTAGGAATGTGTGCAATAGGTGCCCAACAAGCAGAATCCAGCCCGGTTTGAAAAGATTCGGACTTTAAACGAGTTTTCTAAGGCAAAATTACTTTGAAAATAAGTTGAATAAAATCTCTTTTTTTCCTAAGCTTTCACAGCTGCAAGGTGTGTGTAAATGTGGTGTTTTGCTTTGTTTCATTGTGTGTTGGTGATATATGCATGAAAGTCAACAAGTCAAACGAAAGTCAAAGTTGAAACTTTAGTATTTTTAGTGTTTTCTTGACTTTAAATGCATTTTATTGATCACCAAAGTTCAAAACAATTATTCAACACCCAAGATAGCTCAAGTAGATTATTTTTAGGTGACAAGAAGTTTTACAATCCAACAATTTCACCCGAGTCGGCTTAAAACTCGATTTTTGCAAAAGTCGGTGTAAAAACCCTAATAAATTCTTAAGCCGATTTTAAAACCGTTTTCATCAAACACAGGTCTATTAAAGTCCGTGGACCAGGTCTAGAAGGGTTAAAAAGACCAGTTTCAAAATTTTAGCGGACGTGTTTCGAAAATACTATTCACTAAAAATCGACGATAAAATTTCTGACTCCGTTTTTTATGAAAATTTCATGAATGCACATTTAGCACGTATTAGGAGTATTGACATCAAAATTATAACTTTATAGGTCCTATAGCACATAAACAGATCATATGCACGCAATACGAGGTATAGCACGTAAAACGAGATAAGTAGGAAAGTGGGGTTTCACATTCTCCCCCCTTATAGAAATTTCATCCTCGAAATTCTTACTTGATGTACAGAATAGATCTGGGTATTGCTGCTGCATCTGATCTCGTCTCTCCCACGTAGCTTCCTCAATGCCGTGATGCTTCTACAATACCTTAACCATCGGAATCCTCTTCGACCTCAACTCTCGGTCCATCTGATCTAGAATACGAATCGGACGCTCGTCATAAGTCAAATTCTCTCGAAGCTGTAACGGCTCTGGCTCAAGAATATGAGAAGGATCCGGATTATATTTCCGCAAATTAGACACGTGAAATACATCGTGGACATTAGAGAAGTTCTCCGGTAAAGCCAACCGATATGCCAACTTACCAACCCTGCTAGTAATCTCAAACGGCCCAACAAATCTCGGACTCAGCTTTCCACCTTTACCATAACGAACAAACCCCTTACGAGGAGACAATCTCAAGAAAACCCGATCTCCAACTACAAACTCTAAGTCTCGACGACGCTTATCAGCATAACTCTTGAATCTACTCTGCGCCGTAAGCATTCTCTGCCTGATCAACTGACCATTCTCAATCTTCTCAAGAAGTTCTGGCATAATAGTCGGATCAACAGTCTTCATCTCTCCTACCTCGTCCCAATATAAAGGTGAACGGCACTTACGACCGTAAAGAGCTGCAAAAGGTGCCATCCCAATAGTAGCTTGATAACTATTGTTATAGGCAAACTCTACAAGTGGTAGATGTTTCTCCCAGTTCTTGCTGAAGTCCAGAACACAAGCCCTAAGCATATCTTCCAGAATCTGAATAGTCCGCTCAGACTGACCGTCGGTCTGTGGATGATACGCGGTACTGAAGTTCAACTGAGTACCCAAAGTCTCCTGAAGTTTCTCCCACAAACGAGAAGTAAATCGAGGATCTCGATCAGAGACAAGACTAGATGGAATACCGTGAAGTCTAACAATCTGATCCAGATAGAGGTCCGTCATCTTTGTAACCTCATCTCCCATCTTCATGGCAATAAAATGAGCTGTCTTCGTCAAACGATCCACGACAACCCAAACTGCATCATTACCCCTCGGTGATCTAGGCAAACCAGTGACGAAGTCCATCGTAATATGCTCCCATTTCCACTCTGGTATAGCCAACGGCTGAAGCAAACCTGCAGGTCGTTGATGCTCGGCTTTCACTCTCTGACAAGTCAAACATCTAGATACAAACTGAGCAACCTCCTTCTTTATGTTGTTCCACCAGTAATGTTGCTTCAAATCCCGATACATCTTGGTTCCACCGGGATGAATAGTATATTTAGAATTATGAGCTTCCTCCAGAATACCTCGCCTCAAGCCCGGTTCATCAGGAACACAAACCCTATTCCGAAACCGAAGAATACCGTCCTCATGCAGTTTAAAGTCAGACTGATCATCCGTGATCTGATCCTTGATCTTCTCAAGTTTAACATCAAGTTGATGAGCTTCCCTGATCTGAGACAATAATAAAGGCTGAATACGGAGATGTGAACACATCACCCCAACCTGAGTCAACTCTGGTCTCCAATAACTAAACTCCTCAAGAACCTCCCACTTCTTGACAGCCAAACAAGAAATACTAGCCTTCCGGCTGAGAGCATCTGCTACAACATTTGCCTTTCCAGGCAGATAATTGATAGAACAATTATAATCTCCAAGAAGCTCCATCCACCTCCGCTGGCACATATTCAACTCCTTCTGTGAGAATAAGTACTTAAGACTCTTATGATTAGTGAAAATCTCAAACTTACTTCCCCACAGATAATGACGCCACTTCTTGAGTGCAAAGACAACTGCTGCCAACTCAAGATCATGAGTCGGATAATTTTCTTCATAAGGCTTCAACTTTCGAGAAGCATAGGCAATAACTCGGCCATCCTGCATAAGAACACATCCCAAGCCCTCCTTGGATGCATCACTGTAAATGACCATATTATCGGTCCCCTCTGGTAGAGCAAGTACTGGAGCGGTAGTTAACCTCTTTTTCAACTCCTGAAATCCACTCTCACACTTCTCATCCCAATTAAAGATAGTCCGTTTCTGAGTCAACTTAGATAGTGGCCCCGCAATCTTCGAGAAGTCCTTGACAAACCTACGGTAATAACCCGCCAAGCCAAGAAAGCTACGGACATCAGTAACACTCTCTGGCCGCTTCCAAGACATCACCGATTCAATCTTAGTGGGATCTACGGAAATACCGCTCTGTGTAATAACATGGCCAAGAAAAGAAATCCGTTGCAGCCAAAATTCACATTTGCTGAACTTGGCAAACAACTGATGCTCCTGCAACTTCTCCAATACAAGCCGTAGATGTTGCTCGTGCTCCGATTCAGATTTAGAATAGACCAAGATATCATCAATAAAAATCACCACGAACTGGTCCAAGTACGGCTGAAAGACTCGATGCATCAAATCCATGAATGCTGCCGGTGCATTAGTCAAACCAAAGGGCATAACAACAAACTCATAATGCCCGTACCGAGTCCTGAAGGCAGACTTCGGAACATCCTCCGTGCGAATCCGAAGCTGATAATACCCCTGCCTCAAATCAAATTTAGAATAGACTTTGGCTCCCTGAAGTTGATCAAACAACTCATCAATCAGTGGCAAAGGATATTTATTCTTGATGGTCACCTGATTCAAACCACGGTAATCAATACACAATCTCAAAGTACCATCCTTCTTCTTTACAAATAAAACAGGAGCTCCCCAAGGTGAAGAACTCTGCTGAATGAATCCTTTCTTCAATAACTCCTGTAACTGAGTCTTCAACTTCTTCAATTCAGCTGGTGCCATCCGATACGCCGATTTACAAATAGGTTGAGTACCAGGAACAAGATTAATCACAAACTCTATATCCCTCTCAGGCGGCAATCCTGGCAACTCCTCGGGAAATACATTAGGATATTCCCGGATAATAGGGACTTCCTCAAGCTGTAGCTTATCAGATGGCTTGTTGATCAAATAAGCTAGATAACCCGAACACCCCTTACTCACCAACTTAACGGCTTTAGTTGCTGAGATAACAAAACTCGTCTTAGCATCCCGGTTACCCGCTACTTCTACTACTGGCTGATCTGGCAAACAAAACTGTACTACCTTGGTTCTACAGTTCAACTGGGCATCATACTTAGAAAGCCAATCCATACCCAGAATAACATCATACCCCCGGATAGGAAATAAGATAAGGTCCGAAGGAAAATTATGCCCCTTAACATGTATTATACAATCCTTACATACTAAGCCAGTAATAT
Source organism: Ehretia macrophylla (assembly GCA_037974665.1). NCBI lineage: Eukaryota > Viridiplantae > Streptophyta > Magnoliopsida > Boraginales > Ehretiaceae > Ehretia > Ehretia macrophylla. Next base: position 28,247,571 of record CM075778.1, on the reverse strand, counting down.
ACTTATCAGTCAAAGAGGTACTAATCTCAACCACATAAGGCAATCTTTCAGGTTGCAATTTAACACGTTGCACATAAGCAGGAGTAATGAAAGAATGCGTAGCACCAGAATCAATCAACACTTTAACAAGTTGATCAAGTATAAGGAAGTTACCTTCTACCACTGCAGTCTCCTCAGGCATCTCTTCCATATCAACTGCGTAAGCCCGAGCCTGAACCCGCTGCTGCTGTGGTACACTGCCCGTAGGCCTACCCTGGTAACCCTGAGTCGCTGCCCGACCCTCAGTCCTCGCATATCTAGGGCAATCCTTCGCCCTATGCTCGATGCTACCACAACCCAAACATGTCCCTGCCTTTACCCTGCAGTCGGACTCCACATGCCCTGGGCGCTTGCAGTAATTACACTGCGATGATGTGGCACTAACACTGCCCCTAGAAGAACCAGAAGCTGATGAAGCAGCTGATACAGCCTGCTGCTGAGGTCTCACCACACTAGGCCTGTACTGACCCTGAGACTGCGCTGGCCTATACTGAGTCTGAACCTGATATGGCCTCTGCTGAAACTGAGGCCGATAGTAACTCTGCTGACCCTGTGGCCTATAAGAACCCTGCTGGGCTGGTGACCTGTAGACAACCTGCTGTACTGGAGGCCTATATATAACCTGCTGGCCCTGTGGCTGATACGGCCTCTTACTAGGCTGACTGGAGACAATCTGATCCCCTTTCCTCTTCTCTAACCTAGAAGCTGCATCAAAAGCCTCAGTGAAGATATCATAGCGATTCAGAGCCATTGCATCCTGAATCTCGGGCCTCAATCCCAACATAAATCTACGGGTCTTCCTCTCCTCCACAGCTACAAACTCCGGTGCATACCGGGACAACCTAGTGAATGTAGCCTCATACTGAGCCACAGTAGAATCCCCCTGTACTAAGGACAAGAACTCAGCCTCTCTCCTCTCCCGTGCAACCCTCGGGACATACTTATCCCTAAAAGCAGTCAGAAAGGTATCCCAAACATACAGAACACCCCGGGTCTCCCAACTGGCTCTCACAGTGCGCTACCATTCCTCTGCCTCATCATCAAGCAAATAGACAGCACAAGTCACCTTCCTCTCATCAGTGTACCCGAGAGAATCAAAAATTTTCTCTAACTTACTAATCCACGACTTGGCCTTCCTATCATCAGGCTCTCCCTGATAGTACCCCAGAAACTCCTTCATAGTACCTCGACTGTGATTACCACCCTGTACATTTTGTATCTGAGCCTGCAACGCCTGAGTCTGAGCAGCCTGACCTGCTAACAACTGGGCCTGCCCAGCCATCAAATCTGCAATCTGATCCATTGCTGCCCCTAACCTGACGTCACCCCTATCACTGCCCTGTGCCACATTACCAAGAACCTCATCTACAATCTCGGGCCAACCACGAGTCCTCGGTCTACCGGCCATCGTACTAATCAAAGAGTTAGCACAAGTTATAGCACATAAATAGATTATATACAACTTTTAACACATAAACAACAAACTCATATAAAACACATAGATCACATAAGTTTCAATCACATAAGCAAATTGATCACATAATCACATAAGCACTTAAATCACATAATCACTTAATCATTTAATCATATCAATACATAATTCACTTTTCTTTCTCTTCACACATATTTTATGCTAAGACCATTACCCACATTCCGAGAATACCCTGGCTGACAACTAACATGCGCTATGATACCACTTAAACTGTCACGCCTCAACTCGACCCCACCTACAATCAGTCAGGACGCAACGGAATTTCGGCGGCATAACGACAGTAAATAGATTTCCGAGGTTCTAAACCAACCTCATAAAACATCATACATCCAGCAATTCCTCAATACAAACAACAACATACAACACAACCATATTATACAATAAACCATCCTCGTTATACGCCTCCGTTCCAACATGACATACAATACCTCAACCTTATCATACATTTCAAAAATAAGTTGAGACACAACTACAACTTAACCATAGACAAAAGAAAACCACTAAGTTAACATCGTTTGGATCATCATCTTTCAACATCTATTACAATAAGAACCACAAAGCATATAAAAGTCTATTAAGCTAATATACATGATATTAAACAACATATAATCATGGATAAGACTCGGGAACATATGACTCGTCCACGTAAGGCACATTTTCCTCCTCAGGAGGCACGTACCCGTAATCCGGCTCTACAACACCTGTAAGCATGCAATAATAGAGAGTGAGCTTATATACATAAGCCCAGTGAGGATCCGATAGATCTCGACAGTATTCACTACGCTCCTTGGATTTAGTCATTTGAGCAAGTAAACACACAACAACAATAATAACATTATCATCACATAACTATATAACCATTCATTAAAGGATACTCTATTTGGTGTAGCTCCATACGCCATCACGATCTCAACCGTTCTTCTTATAACTCCCCATTACTCCCGCTCCCGAGGTACCTCACTAGCCCCTCCCTCCATGGCACCTCCGTCATGCGAGCTGGGGGTAGCCTATGGCAGTCATGCCGTTATCAACCCGACAGCTCGACGTTGCCCGAGAGGTGGCACACACATACCAAGACTCCATAATCATCAATCATCAATCAATCATCAATCAATCAATTGGGAGATCAGCAACGAAAGTGCCCGATTCCCGAACTCAATAATAATCAATCAATCAATAACATCAATATAACATCAATATTTAATTAAACAACAAATAACGAAGTTAGATGACAAAGTAGGCCATCTAACCGGACATGCATAATATACACAATTAAACCTTAAATTACTCATCAACAACTCACCATTCATCACTCGAACACTACCCAACCATCTAAAGGCATCGTTCAAGAAATTAAAGAATGACAACCTAAACTTCTAAAATTCATAACTTACAATCTACTAATCCAAACATTGCCAAATCAGTTCCTATCACTCACCCATTCAACCTACTACATTAGCCCTCTCGGAAATCCACCATAACACCTCCAAATCATGCCCGATAACCCTAAAACCCTAAGATGTCATGGCTGGATTTTCTGGATTTTCACACGAACAATGTAATCAAAAATTCGGCATTACAACAGCGCTAACACGTAATTATCAAGTATTTAGAAATCGACGGCAATCGATTTCGATCAACACAACTCATTTAATTCAACTTTGAACATTTTAATCAAAATTAAATACCCGGAAAATAAAAATTATGCTACATCTGACAGAAATTCATAGTATTAGTATATAACGATCCCTAGCATGCAAGGAGCAATAATCTATCATCAGATTTCAATTCTAACGGTTAAATTTTCATTTATGAGCAAAAACATAAAAATGACATTTTGAGATCTAGAATTTTTCTCTCACCTTTGATCCGAAGTAAAGCTAGGAATGCGTGCAATAGGTGCCCAACAAGCGGAATCCAGCCCGGTTTGAAAAGATTCGGACTTTAAACGAGTTTTCTAAGGCAAAATTACTTTGAAAATAAGTTGAATAAAATCTCTTTTTTTCCCTAAGCTTTCACGGCTGAAAGGTGTGTGAAAATGTGGTGTTTTGCTTTGTTTCATTGTGTGTTGGTGATATATGCATGAAAGTCAACAAGTCAAACGAAAGTCAAAGTTAAAACTTTAGTATTTTTAGTGTTTTCTTGACTTTAAATGCATTGTATTGATCACCAAAGTTCAAAACTATTATTCAACGCCCAAGATAGCTCAAGTAAATTATTTTTAGGTGACAAGAAGTTTTACAATCAAACAATTTCACCCGAGTCGGCTTAAAACTCGATTTTTGCAAAAGTCGGTGTAAAAACCCTAATAAATTCTTAAGCCGATTTTAAAACCGTTTTCATCAAACACAGGTCTATTAAAGTCCGTGGACTAGGTCTAGAAGGGTTAAAAAGACCAGTTTCAAAATTTTAGCGGACGTGTTTCGAAAACACTATTCACTAAAAATCGACGATAAAATTTCTGACTCCGTTTTTTATGAAAATTTCATGAATGCACATTTAGCACGTATTAGGAGTATTGACATCAAAATTATAACTTTCTAGGTCCTATAGCACATAAACATATCATATGCACGCAAAACGAGGTATAGCACGTAAAACGAGATAAGCAAGAAAGTGGGGTTTCACAGATACCCATGTTTGAAAGGTTGCAACCTTATGCGGGGCTTGGTAGCGTCGTGTCGTGCCGGGTGCCATAGGGCTTGCGGTAATTGCACCACTAGCATAGTCTAATACCATTCTCGTGTGGTCGGAGTAAGGCCATGGGCACTGGGGTATCTAGGTGGGTACATCCAGAGTACCAATATGCGGGAGTGATAAGGAGATGTGAAAAGTGAACATGATGAGTTCGTGTAGGGGCTATAAACGACGGCATCAAAAAACAATGAGCAGTATCCTTATAATGTGATCAACTGGTTTACAGGTTGTGGCTTTAAAAGTCCCCTTAATTGTATCCCCTTCCCACTGAGCTTTGTTATAAATAAGCTCACCCTTTTGTGATGCATGCTATAGGTGTACATGACGTTGACTATGTGCACGAGGAGACTATTGAGGAACCATGGAATGTGAACTATGTTTAGCTTGTGATAGAGTTGAAACAATGTTTAGTGGCTTTTAGTAGTTTGTTGTAATGAGGTTATGTTTTAATTTATGTTTGGTATACTTGATAACTTATCTATTTTGAAGTCTAGCTTGTTTTGATTGTATATGTAGGTAATCATGATTGGATTTATGATCACGTTTGGGTTTTATTTATGCTTGTTGAGAACATAGTTTGAGAATTATGTCTACTTGGATGTAGACTTTATATAAATGTGTTTGAGTATTTTCTATTATTTTGTTGGACGTCCATATTACAACAGTTATAATGCCTGTGTATCGTCGCGTTATGAACTAGTTTCCCAAAGACCGGATTTGGGGCGTGACATGTAATGTGTGTATTGAAATGTCTTGAATTGGTTGTGCCGTGATTTGAATTGATTGTGTTGTGCTTGATTATATTGTCGTGCTTGAGTGACTTTGTTGAATAAATTGTTTATAAACTTGCTTGCATAATGGATTAAGGCATATATGTATAAATGTGATATCTTGGCATTCATACATGTCCCGTTAAAATGGTAAGAAAGACTTCTTCCTTCCCTGAAGAGAAGTGGTTAGTAGCAGGCCCTCCAAGTTATGTGGATTGACGGGAATGAGCAGTATTTGACTAGCCTTTATTTGGGAGTTGGTGTTTGCTTTTAGAGCTCGGTTATTGGTGAATCTCTAGGGTCCTCCTCTGTCCTTAACAGTTATGGAAGAGTAACTTTCTTTTGGGGTTCTATTTGGATTGTTCTCTGGAGCATTCTTTGGTTTTCTTATTGAGTATTCTTTGGAGACTTCTGTTGGCCATTCTTGGTAGACATTGCTATTGGGTATTCAATCGGACTTACTGCATGGTATTATCTATGGCATATGTGTCTCAGTCTTTATTGGTGTGTTACTGGCATTCCTTATTGGAAATTCTTCAATAGTATTCTCTATAATTCTTAGTGGCCATTTATCTAGTACTTACTTATTGGGCAATCCTTGCTACTTTCTTATTGGAGCATTGTTCGGTTATTTTCTTTGGCATCCCTCAGTTGATTTGGTAATTGGAATTCTCATCCGACTTGTTGTACAGTATTACTTACAACATTCTTTGGAATTCTTATTGGGCATTCTACTAGTATTATCCTTATTAGCACTTATTGGAAGTCTTACACTTGGAATCCTGTTCGCACTTGTTATCTCACATTGTTTACGGGTAGATGTGGAAGACTTTGTGTTTTTTTGGTGGTAAGTAGTATAAAGTTTGCACTCGGCAAATGATGATGAAATCTTGGAGTTTGGTCTTATATGTGCTGCGTCTACTCTGGCTATCTTTTGACTTCCTTATTTGATACTTGTTGGACTTCTATTGGAGATTCGTATATAGAATATTCCTTCGGTATTCTTCTTGTTAATAATATGTGGAATTGGTAATATTTACAGTATCTCTGCTTTAGTCTTTATTGGTATCTTCTCGGCACTCTTAGCACGGAAATCTTCTATGGTATTCTTGACCAGCGGAATTCTTATTTGGATTTCAAGATGGTATCTTCATTTGAGCCTTTATTTGGCCTTATTGCCATGGAGTTTTCAGTCAGTGCTATTGGGGATTTCTTAGTAGAGTATTCTTCGAGCGTTCTTATTCGGGATCTTGCTCAGTAAACGATGAAGGGTAGTCGGAGTTGGACTTTAGTGGATGCTAAATTCTATTAGAAGAAGAATTGCGATGACGTAATTGTTTTAAGGGGGGAAAGATATGATACCCCGAACCCGGCATTCATTTAATAGCATTTGACTACATTAAATTAAATGCTTAATTAATTAAATCAATCATTTTGCACTATTTTGATATTTCTTTTGGAAGCATTTAATAATTTTTATATTGATTAATTAAAAGATTATCACCTATTTTTATTATTTATAGAAATTGGATTTACTTTCTTGTATTTAATTAAGTGTCATCTTAAATGTTAGTGTTTAATTGCATTTGATTACGTGTTTATATTAACTTGTTTGTTTGTATCTTAGCATTAACTTCATAATTCTTTAAATATTCTAGAAATAGTTAAATTAATTATTTTTAAATGAATATTGATTATTTTGATTGTTTTGATTATTTTAATAATCAGTTTTAATTGTCTTGCATTAAAATCACTCGGTTTTCAAATAAATGAGAAAAGTAACACCGAACCTGAGTGAATTTTAAACTATTCTACTATTATACTTTTCAAAAAAATTTTAGTTTTATATTATTGCTCATCATTTGATTAGCGATCATTTATTGACCATTCGATCGTAGTATTTCGCAAATAAGAGTTAGAGAAATATTCCCGAATTTCGTAAAAAAATATTTTTAGCTTGATTTAGCTAGTTTTAGTTGGTTTTCATTTAAATTTCTTTGTTTTAACCTGAATTAGATTAAATAGCATCAACATAAGCTTGTTTGACCATTTTTAACTTCATTTTGACCAAGCTTTTTGCCTTTGACCATTTTGCCCCTTTGTGTCATCTTTTAAACAAAGAAAAGGAAAAAAAAATAAAACAAGGCAAAAATCAAGAAAAACAAATTGCAAAATGCCTATCTTGTCCCCTCTTTGGCCGAATGCTCTCAAGAGAAAAAAAAAGATTTTTGCTTCAATTTTCTTCTACAATCATGCGTGGAATTGCTCGGGGATCGTGGTTCAGGACCTTGCAGGTCTTCCTCGTCAATCTCTGTGAGGGTTTTCACATTTTTGTGCATATTTAATTGAATTTGATTTTTGTTTCAAATTTTCAGATTTGATATATAATGTGTTATAATGCCTATAATTGCTTGATATAGCTTCCTTTGAGTTCGTAGAGCATTGCTTGATAGTTATTTAGCAATTTTTACGGCTAATATTGTGTATTTGAAATTGGGGAAGAATAATGAATAGTGATTTTGAATAGTAAAACCCTAGAATTTTAGATTTTTGATCCGAATTGCGATTTCTTGATTTGGATAGGTGCCATTAATGATAGAAAGATAAAATGTGCAATAAAAATGAATCGACCTTTGTTAAAATTGGAAATTAGACAAAGAAATATAAAGGGGCCGTTTGACCAAAAGTTGACCGTGCTCGAATTGAGTTGGGGGTTTTGCTATTGAGGGCATGGAAGCACTTTTGACGATGTTGTGGCGTTGATTGAGAGACCGATTAGTATAATTGTAGTTCAAACGCCATAGGTGGACTTTCGGGTCTCGGGTGAGAACATGAAGTTTAGTGACATAGAAACATACCTTGTAGTGCCTAAGTGAATATAGTAAAATCGGTTTCCTAATCCTGTAGCTCGTTTTCTCGTAATTGCCTTTGGAAGTTAGGGGTTGAGTAGTGATATTTGATGTTTTCGTGCTTGAACTGCTATTACGTGTTTAGTTGATGTTCTTGTTGAAGTTAATGATAATCATGCTTGAAAAGTTAATTGAATGCTAATGTTCATTGTAAATGCTTGATATCCTACTTCAGGTTGCTAGGGTTGGTTGCTCTAGCTCCATGTCCTATACCCGTTCTCGCTAGGGGTGTCGCCCTGGGAGATTTGGGTCGTAGATGTGTCGGGGTACATCCGGAGTACACCCAGTAGATGTTATAAGGTGGTTGCGCACTTATTGTCATCGTTGTCAACATCAAGCTCGAGATTGATGTAATGCCCATGGAATCGAATCGCATGGTACATTGTTCATATGAGTGAACCATAGCCTTCAAAGTGTGTTATAGCTTTAAATGGTTGTGTTAATGCTTTTATTAGTTGTTTATTGAATAGATTGTTTATATTGAATGCTTACTTGTCAGTTATATTGTTTAACTGCCTTATTTGTATTGCACGATCTTCTTTTTCTCCACCTCGATATCTGTCTCGCCCTCACTGAGTATACGCGTTAAGTATACTCACTCCTCACCACCATATTTCAGGAAATTGCCATGTTAGCTGGAAAGTTCGTGGTTACATGAAAGATCATGCTTGAAGAGTTGTCTTGCGTGCTATGTGGCTTGAGTTGTCAAAGATGCAAAGATGTATGTTTCATGTGTTGTATGTATTTAATGTTAAAAAGAATGTAATTTAAGTTTTACTAGGTTATTGAAGTGATTTGAAAAGCTAGTTTATGTATTCAGTTAGTATAATTAACTTTATTGCATGAATGTAATTGTCTAAAGGAAAAGAGTTAGAATAGTTTAGGTACTTGGAAATATGTATACTTGCTGTGTTTAGTTGTTGTGAACCAAGGCTCGGATGGCCTTGAGGTGTTTGTATGGTTGGACACGGTGTTGGTCCACTTATATGCTGTTGCAGGTTTTGCATTTTGCCTAGAAACAAGGGAGACTCCGTCCGTCTTTCTCTAAAATTTTGCCTGGGTTTGGAATTGGGTTGTGATTAGATTGATTGATAGAACTCTCGGTCTCGAGAGGGATCGAGGTGTTACATTACCAGTCAGATCTGAGGGAATCACATCTCAAAGCAGTAAAACACATTGTTAAATATGTGTCCGGTACTGCTAGTTTAGGTATTTGGTATACTGTGGATACTAACACAAATCTGGTTGGCTACAGTGATTCTGATTAGGTAGGGAATATTGACGATCATAAAAGTACCACTGGAGGTTGCTTTTATGTAGGCAACAATCTCGTGTCATGGTACAGTAAAAAACAGGCTTTCATATCTTTAAGCACAATTGAGGCAGAGTATATTGCAGCTGGGAGTTGTTGTGCACAACTACTATGGATGATGCAGATGCTTGTAGATTATGGTATCGGTAATCCATCACTTAATGTTTACTGTGACAACCTGAGTGCTATCAATATTTTGAAAAACCTTGTTCTATACTCCCGTACCAAACATGTTGATATTAGGCACTATTTCATACGAGATTTAGTGGAAACAAAACAGGTTGTACTTGAACATGTTGTGACTGAGAATCAACTGACAGACATTTTCACCAAGGTACTCGATGTTGTGAGATTTGAGACAATGCGCAAAGCCTTAGGTCTTTGCACACTCTGACTGTGATATTCACAGGGAAACACAGTGGGATTGCATTGACATAATATTACTTACACTGTGTTCTAAATGTATAGTATAGGTTCCTTGTCTACACCACTGTGAGCAAGCATGTTGTCACTGTGAGTACAATGAAGTCCAAGTGCTGAACAATTGTATTAAGCTTGTGACTTTGGAGTAAACTTCATTCCCTAACACTAATCAAAATAAAAAGGAGGAGGAGGAAGTCTTGCTCTCAGATCAGAACTGTTTTCAGTCAACAACTGTGTTAAGCAAAAATCAAGGTAGTTCAAACTGTGCCAACCTGGAAAAAGCTACCTTGCGCTACATAGAAATGTACAAGAGTGAAAGTTACCAAGTCAAACAAGGTACACAGTAAGATGATTAGTCTAGCGGGTAGTTTGAACAACTGTTGCAGCTGATTTATCGCTAGACTTTGTTGTCCACTGTGTAGCAAAGCCCAATCATAGTTCACACATACACCCTGTTCATATGTGTAAGAACTCATGTGAAATAAATATTATGCCACTAAATCAGATCTTTGTGCGGGGCCCTCTGGATGGTTACACTTTGTGTGTTTAACCTACGGTATGACGTGTATCTCACACTCAAGCACTGTGTCAAGTTTGTGCAGTTCTTTTTACTCGCATAAGTACAAATTGTTTCTTTTTCTCTATCCATTTTGGCGCCAAAATAAAGTGTTGTGCTATAAAAGGTAGGATTTTTAATTTCCTTAGCAGTTATAGAGATAGGCGGTACGTGTCCCTTTTACACACATTCCCAAGAGTTTTGTACTTAAATCACGCTACCATTCTCCTTTTCTCTCCTACGTGTTTATTACTCTCCTTTTTCTTGCTCTAATCGTGTGCCCTAGATTTGTGCTTCCACTAATCATCGCTGCTGAGTTTTCTCCTACATATAGGTAAATGGTCCGACGGTCCTTTCGCTTTTAGTAGAAATTCAACTCCATCAAATCCGAAGGACAAGGCACCAATTAGACACCCATTTTTATTGACGACCCCTGTTTTTCATTTACTTCCATGGCCACTGATGACAGCTCTGATACAATGTTTGTCCATCGGCGCCCACAAGTATCTTCTCAACTCTCTGGCGAGCCCTCTCAGAAATCCTTCCTAGTGGCTTACAATGAGTCTGGCAATAAAGACAGCCTGCCAATGCACACACCGTCGGCACCGTCACCATCCTCCAAGGCGGTACCTCTAGTAGACGACTCTGATCATATCTTCTACTTTCCCTCAACATCAACACCAGCAAAACCCTCTCCCACTGCTGCAACAACTCCATCCTCCGTCAAGTCCGCATCGCCGTCCCCAACAACGACTATTATGCCCTCCTTCATCAAAAGTGAGTCAGGTCCATCACTTGACGAAGAGCCAGATGTTCTGAATCATTCAGTCCCAAGGTCTAAGAGGTTAGGTCCTCGTGTTAAACATGGGATCAGATGAAGCAAGCGTCTTTAGACATCCTCTCCCTCTACTACTCAACATGGGCCAAATGAGGAAGATGATGGGTAGGTCAAGCTTGAACTCTCAAAAGCTTACTCTGATCGCTTCTTCCTGTTTGTGAATAAAAAGCGCTTCATACAATTGTCTGTTAAAGGTTTTCTGACTAAGAAGAAGATTGTGATAGACAACTATCATCCCTATGGTCTTCTTTCTCTTATTGAAACAAGGGGTCTACTATCCCTGAGTTTGAAATATCAACCATTTTTTTCCCACTGTGATACATGAGTTTTTCGCTAATATCCACAAGAGCATTGTGGACCCATCCTCACCACATTATTACCAGGTCTATCTTAGAGGGCAGGTCCATAAGTTTTCTCCTCATGCCATCAATCAGTTTTTGCAGGTTCAACCGACCAAGTCCAGTTTTGAAGGAGAACTCTCGCTTGACACAGTCGCGTCCGAACTCATTGGATATAAAACATTGTGGCCAGGCGAAAGTTTGGATGCCTCATTCCTTACTACCAAAGGGGGAGCTTGTTAGCTTGACGACAGGCGCAATTTGCATTGTATTAATTGTCTTTATTTTTGGCAAAAGATTGTGTAGGATTTTCTCTTATATGGAGAACTATCAATTTACTGCAAAGGCAATTATGAGGCGATTCTGATAAGGTTTTGATAAGGCTGGCAGATTCTTGATTGAGCAAATCTTTGGCAATTGGCTTGGGTACAGAATCCTACAATGGTCAATAATATCTCAAATTGCGTGGAGCCCAAGAAAGGCAGCACTCTCACCTATATATACTACGCAGCGCACAAGAATCAAGAGAGAGATAGATAGAGAACAAAGTCTATAATGGTTGTAATGTGTTTATTGAGTCTTTCTAGGAAACACTGTGTTGATAGTTAGCTTTAACACTGTATTTGAGCTGAACATGTTCTGTTTGTGAACACTCTGATTACTTTTTGTATTGAGTCATCATTTGGGAGAAGGAGGTGAGTACTCGGGAGAATACGCTAAGTCAAGGGGATCTCACTAGGTAGTAAATCCTTAGGTGGGTTAGATGGTCTAGGCGGTGAGGGTTACAAGGGAGTTGTCAATCACATAAGTCCATTGACTATTGTAATTGTGAAAACATCTAGTGGATTGCCTATTTTTGACCAAGGAGTAGTCACGTGGTTTTTCTCCCAGTTGGGTTTTTCACGTTAAAATATTGTGTGTATTTTACTTACTATCTTTCCATTTGTTTCACTATCTGAATCCAGCGTATCACTGTGATTGATTCAGTTATTACTGTGGTTAACTTGTAAACGTGTTTAACTGTTTCAACGCACAGTAGGACATGAAGCTAGAAACTGGGTTTTCAAAAATAAAAATATATATATAAATATATAAATAACATAATAAAATAAAAATAAATAACAATAACAATAATATCAATAAAATATGATTTAAATAATAAACGTAATAATATATAATATAATAGTAAATAAAAAATATGATAATAATAATATAAAAGAAGATAAAATATAAAAATATATAATAATTGTTAATTTATGGCTATTTAATCAATTTGATAATTAAACAAATCAATAAGTAAAATTACAGGAAAGTAAATTTGTTGTTACAAATGTAAGGACACATCAAATTTTAACGTGGTTCAACCAATCAGGTTTACGTCCACGAGGCCGCTCCCTGGCCTAACAAACCAATCAACTAAGTTTCAACAAATTACAAACACAAATGAAACTTACACAATTGAAAACTCCCTCTTAACACTTGCCGCCTAGGTGTAAGACTCCCTTAGTAGATTCTTTAATTTGGCAAGCTCCATTCGACTTACAAAGTTCTCTCCTGAAAACACACCTTCTTCTCCCGAAGAATGTATACTAAAAACATAAAAAAAGTCTTGAAACTCTAGATGGATTGGTCAATACATTTGCCTAAAACAGACTGTGTTGCAACGCTACCTATAATATCAGTACACTCTGTTACACAATATGTTGCAACACAACTTGACACAGATAGCCTACAGCTAACTCACGTTTCTGCTCCTTATTCTATGCTTACTACTCACTGCCACTTTTATGAGAATTGATACGCCTATTTATGGAGTTTGGTATAGATGTTGTGTAACGCCCGGGAATTTCATCATATCTTTTTAAATAACTGTTATATATTTACTTGAGTATTCTTATGTGCATCTCTTTTTTTGCTTAATTGTTTTATTTTGAGGCTACTATTCACAATAAATTTGACTGTCTTAAATGGTCGATTTAATATTTTTCATAGATAAAATTACATATAAAAGGAATCAAAAACTTGTCGTTTTGGACTTTAGAGGCCGGGAGCATGCGTTTGAAAAATGATTTTTTGCTTCGTTTGAATAGTGTTATATAAGTAAACATTAGTTTGAGTTAGTTAGGAATTAAATTGGCATTTTAATGTAGTTGACCAAGATTTTAGTGGCATTTGACCAATAATATAACATCTACACAAATATATATATCTAAATCACCCTATATGCATAATACTCACCAAAAATAAAAGCCAACAATAACCCAAAAAGCCCCCCAAACCCGTCAACCCCATGGAGCAAAAAGGAGAGGAATTTTCATTATCCAACCTTGCAATAGACTTCTTGGCTTGATCTTGGAGATTCTTGGAGCATCTAGGAGCATCACTACATTTCTTATAACTACAACATTGTGAGAGAATTTACATATGTTGTATTCTAAAGTTTATGTTCAATTTTACAATTTTTGAATTTTGTGATTAATGTGCCATAACATGCTTGATTTTTGTTCTATATAGTTTTATTATATGCTAGAGACCTTGTATATGCATTGGTATAGCTTGAAACTAAGTTTTTGACAAAATTTCACTTGAGAAAGATGATAAATAGTGCCAAACTAGGGTTTTCAAAAAAAGTTTCAAAGTAATTCGATTCGGGGCTTCTAGTAGGTGCTAATTAGGCCTATGAGCGTGGGAAAATTGTTAATTGCACTTGCTATGTTCAAAATTTGAGAAATTTGATCAAAATAAGCTACTTTAATAAGGGATTTCGGGGTTAACTCGAATCTGGGCACGTTTTGATGTTATGGCTAGTCTTTATTAAGTAATGAAATCTTAGAAGTGCCCTCATTTTGCTTATTTAGGATCCAGAATTGGTACTTGTAGTGTAAACCCACAAAGAGACATTTTCGGTGTTTTCGTGTACTCATGCTCTAGGCTATGAATTGGAGGCTCTAGATGATGCATTTAGGTATCCTTGGATTATTAGTATAGCTACCTTGCTTATCTTGGCCTTGAATTTCCAGTAGGAAGCAAAATAGCCTAGTTGAACAAGGAGGAAACTCGGGTTTTTCATGCTTAGCCTTTGAATTAGCTTTGGTACTTGTATATCTTGCCTTTATATGTTATTATATAGCATTTGTGAGTATTTCGTGAAGTTTCGTGATCATCAGACATTGACCCCTTTGTGTTCGTATTGTTATTTTCATATTTCATATTTATATCTTGTTATAATGACTATATTACTTGTACTTTGTTAAAGATCAAATTCTAATAGATATTGTATGCTAAGTGAGTAGGATTATAAGTGATTATAAATATAGATTCTATTGTTGTAGGTTTGAGTTAAGTAATAGTTAAGTTGGAATTGATATAGTTACTGCTAAAGTGCTAAACTTATATAAATACTAGGGCTACGTATTCGAGCTAATTCGAGAAAGTTTGAAGTGAATCAGAGCCATTTTCTTGCATACTTGGCTTAATTCCAAGCGAGGGAGTCTTTAACCCTTTTGTGCATCTTAGTTTATTTAATTGTTTGTAGATTATATGATTTAGCTAATTGATAAAGTTTACATGTACCATTTATTGTTATCTCGTGGTTACTCGTGTTTGTTTGATATTATCTCGTGAATTCTTGAATTAGTATCGGGTTGCACAACCTTTTCAGACATGGTAGCGTCGAGAAACACCAGCAGTGTTGGGCTTGTCGTGCTCCCTCGACTACCATGGTACCTATTCCTTTTTTCTTGCTGAGTATATTCCATTACCCTAGAGGCGTGGTTCACCTGCTGGGCATATGGACCTACCTCAGGGGAAATGGTCATAGGATCGAAGTACATCCGGAGTACCCCAATTTGGAGGAGTAAGTGGAACCGTATCCTTTTATATACTGTTAATTACTTGCTTATTTGGTTGTGTTATTTGGTGTTAGAAATGCTATTATTCTATTGCATATCATATTGCACGCCCTGGTATGCTGCATCACCTCCCTCACTGGATAACTTTGGTTACTCATTCCTAGTTTTTACATGTTACAGGTGCAATTAGAACAACTACCTTGAGTGCTGTGTTGCTAGTTGCTTATCTTGTTGAGGTTGAATCCCTTTAAAGATGTGTGTTATTATATTATGTCTTATTTTGAGACCTTTGAGGTCCTGTAGGTATTAATGATAAATTTTGTGGGTTGTAATTAAAGTTGTAGTCTTGAACAGTTAGTGGCTTAGTTGGCATATAATAGCTAAAGATAGTCTTTATTGTCTTTTGATTGAATGCTCGTGTGGTTATATATTTTTTTTTGTCTAAGGCTCGGATGGCCTTGAGATTGGGAAAAGTGGGACAATTGGAGTTGGGGTGTTGTATTGTGGTTATACTTGCTACTTGCAGATTTTTTATTAGTCCTATAAATAGGGAAAACTCCTTCTGTTTTCCCTAAATTTTGTAACCGGTTGGAATTGGGTTGCGATTAACATGGCTATTAGAGCCTCCGGTCTGGTGAGTGATCAGGGCATTACAGAAGTGGTATCAGAGCTTAGCAGCTCACAGTCGGGACAGGGTCCTCAGCCTGTTGGGAAGTGAGCCTCGAGTGTATGCATGTGAAGTGTGTTTTGAATAGGTATGTGCTTTCATGTGAACTTGTGTTTGCTTGAGTAAAAATGTGTTCTATGAGTATATTTGCGTGAAATAGGAAGATCTTGTGATATGTATAACTATGTAATTATGTGTAACTTGAATGGAATTGTGTCTCTACATGAATTGCTGATATGAAATATAAGGAATGTGTTAGATGAACAAATATGTGATTATGTGTACTTCTATATAGTATATTTGTTAATATATGTACCTTATATACTTCCATTGCATGCATGCATATAACCCCCTTTGAAATGGTAAGTAATCACTCTCCCCTATAAAGAGATGTCCAGTGGCGGCTTGCATAAAGACGTGGACTAATAGAAAGAGGGAATGTTCATCAATTGGTATTCTCTCTGGGGTTCTTATTGGTATTTTCATATGGGATTCTATAGTAGTATTCTTATTGAGACTTTTGTTGGTATTCTTACTCGGCACTTACATATATATGAGTGGTCTTTTCCAGGGTTTAATATGGGGACTCTCAATTGGTATATTTCTACTAAGCCTCTTGTTTGGTGCTTCCATTGAATTCTTATTTGGCTTTCATTGCTTGGTGACCTGAGAATAATGCTCTAGGATTCTTAATAATATTTTTATTCATCAATAATGATTGATGATTTAACTTGGGATTCTTACCTGCTACAATTATTGTAACGCCCCAAACCAACACTCTCACGCCTGCAGGATACCCCTTGGGACTTGGGCCAAAGCAAGCATCGAGGCCAGGGTGAGTGGGCCCGAAAACTCACTATGCACGTATTGTCCGCTTTGGGGCCCATACCCCTCACGGTTTTGTCGCCTCCCAGCCACTGCCAGCAAAATGCGCGTACACGATACAAGGATGTTACCCCTTATATCAATCAGCTTAAAGACCTTCGCGTCCGATGTGGGATATTATACCTGCCCCCCTTAGGGACCCAGCGTCCTCGCTGGCCATGCGAATGCGTCGGCTCTGATACCACATTTGTAACGCCCCAAACCAACACTCTCACGCCTGCAGGATACCCCCTGGGACTTGGGTCCAAGCGAGTACCGAGGCCATGGCGAGTGGGCCCGAAAATGCACTATGTACATATTGTCCGCTTTGGGGCCCATATCCCTCACAGTTTTGTCGCCTCCCAGCCACTGTCAGGAAAACGCGCGTACACGATACAAGGATGTTACCCCTTATATCAAGCAGCCCAAAGACCTCCGCATCTGATGTGGGATATTACAATTATGGTGTTTTCGTTAGAGATCCTTGGTCAGGCTTCTCATTTGATAATTACATTAGGAATTCCTATGTAATGTTTATATTCGGAGGGACTCCTATTCGACCTTTTGGATTGGTATTCTTATCGAGGCCTTTATTTGGCACCTTTATTAGTCAATTGAGATTTTTATTGTAATTCTGTTAGCACATGTCTTGGTATTCTATATGGCATTCAATTTTGAAGCTCTTAAGTGAGATATTTCTCTAGCACACTCCCTTAGTATTCTCGGTGGTTTTGCATGAGGAGTTTTTATTCAAAGAGCATTTGGAATGTCCAAGTAAAGTTCTTTTGAAAGAAGAAATTGCGAGGATGCAATTTATTAAAGGAATGGAGAGTGTAACCCCCGAGAATTTCATCATATCTTTTTAAATAACTGTTACATATTTACTTGAACATTCTTATGTGCATCTCTTTTCTTGCTTAATTGTTTTATTTTGAGGCTACTATTCACAATAAATTTGACTGTCTTAAATGGTCGATTTAATATTTTTCCTAGATAAAATGGCATATAAAAAGAATCGAAAACTTATCGTTTTGAACTTTAGAGGCCATTAGTATGCGTTTGAAAAATGATCTTTGGCTTCATTTGAATAGTATTACGTAAGTAAACATTATTTTGAGTTAGTTAGGAATTAAATTGGCATTTTAATGTAGTTGGCCAAGATTTTAGTGGCATTTGACCAATAATATAACACCTACACAAATATATATATCCAAATCACCTTATATGCATAATACTCACAAAAAATAAAAGCCAAAAATAACCCAAAAAGCCCTCCCGAACCCGTCAACCACATGGAGCAAAAAGAAGAGGAATTTTCATCATTCAACCTTGCAATAAATTTATTGGCTTGATCTTGGAGATTCTTGGAGCATCTAGGAGCATCACTACCTTGCTTATAACTACAAAATTGTGAGAGAATTTACATTGGTTGCATTCTAAAGTTTATGTTCAATTTTGCAATTTTTGGATTTTGCCATTAATGTGCCATAACATACTTGATTCTTGTTCTATATAGTATTATTACATACTAGAGACCTTGTATATGCATTGGTATAGCTTGAAACTAAATTTTTGACAAGATTTCACTTGAGGAAGATGATAAATAGTGTCAAACTAGAGTTTTCAAAAAAAGTTATAATTTAATTCGATTCGAGGCTTCTAGTAGTTTCTAATTAGGTCAATGAGCGTGGGAAAATGTTAATTGCACTTGCTATGTTCAAAATTTGAGAAATTTGATCAAAATAGGCTACTTTAATAAGGGATTTCGGGGTTAACTTGAATCCGGGCACGTTTCAATGTCATGGCTAGTCTTTATTAAGTAATGAAACCTTAGAAGTGCCCTCGTTTCGCTTGTTTAGGATCCAAAATTGGTACTTGTAGTGTAAACCCACAAAGAGGCATTTTCGGTATTTTCGTGTACTCGTACTTTAGGCTATGAATTGAAGGCTCTAGATGATGCATTTAGGTATCCTTGGATTAGTAGTATAGCTACCTTGCTTATCTTGACCTTGAATTTCCAGTATGAAGCAAAATAGCCTAGTTGAACAATGAGGAAACTCGAGGTTTCATGCTTAGCCTTTGAATTAGCTTTGGTACTTGTATATCTCGCCTTTATATGTTCTTATATAGCATTTGTGAGCATTTCGTGAAGTTTCGTGATTATCGGACATTGACCCCTTTGTGTTCGTATAGTTATTTTCATATTTAATACTTATATCTTGTTATAATGACTATATTACTTATACTTTGTTAAAGATCAATTCTAATAGACATTGTATGCTAAGTGAGTAGGACTATAAGTGATTATAATTATAGCTTCTATTGTTGTAGGTTTGAGTTAAGTAATAGTTAAGTTGGAATTGATATAGTTATTGCTAAAGTGCTAAACTTATATGAACACACTAGGGCTACGTATTCGAGCTAATTCGAGAAAGTTTGAAGTGAATCGGAGCTATTTTCTTGCATGCTTGGCTTAATTCCAAGTGAGAGAGTCTTTAACCCTTTTGTGCATCTTAGTTTATTTAATTGTTTTTAGATTATATGATTTAGCTAATTGATAAAATTTACATATACCATTTATTGTTATCTCGTGTTTGTTTGATATTATCTCATGAATTCTTGAATTCGTGTCGGGTTCCGCAACCTTTTCGGACATGGTAGTGTCGAGAAATACGGGCGGCGTTGGGCTTGCCGTGTTCCCTCGACTACCATATTGTCTATTCTCTTTTTCTCGCTGAGTATACTACATTATCCCAGAGGTGTAGTTCACACCTGCTGGGCATATGGACCTACCTTAGGAGAAAGGGTCGTAGGATTGGGCTACGTCTAGAGTACCCCAATTTGGAGGAGTAAGGGTTTGCCGGCACTTGCGTGAAGTTCGTGGCTCGTGGTACAAGATTGAAGACTTGAAGTGGAACTGTATCCTTTTAATATGCGGTTAATTACTTGTTTACTTGGTTGTGTTATTTGGTGTTATAAATGCTATTATTATATTGCATATCATGTTGCACGCCCCAGTATGCAATATCACCTCCCTCACTGGGTAGCTTTGGTTACTCATTCTTCGTTTTAACATGTTACAAGTGCAATTAGAACAACTACCCTAAGTGCTGTGTTGCTGGTTGCTTATCTTGCTGAGGTTGAATCCCTTTGAAGATGTGTGTTATTATATTATGTCTTATTTTGAGACCTTTGAGGTCCTGTATGTATTAATGATAAATTTTGTGGATTGTAATTAAAGTTGCAGTCTTGAATAGTTAGTCGCTTAGTTGGCATGTAATAGTTAAAGATAGACTTTATTGTCTTTTGATTGCATGCTCGTGTGGTTATGTTTTTTTTGTCTAAAGCTCGGATGGCCTTGAGAGTGGAAAAAGTAGGACAGTTAGAGTTGGGGTGTTGAATTGTAGTTATACTTGCTGCTTGCAGATTTTTGATTAGTCCTATAAATAGGGGAAACCCCGTCCGTTTTCCCTAAATTTTGTGACCGGATTGGAATTGGGTTGCGATTAGCATGGCTATTAGAGCCTTTGGTCTCGTGAGGGATTGGGGCGTTACATGTTGAGTATAGGTAGAAACGTCTTCAAGATTATCTCTTTAGCACAAGAGTTCTTGTTAGTTTGAACCTTATCACCTTATCTCTAAAGATGTAGGAACTTTTCATAGTATAAACTCTATTTGAACTTGGACACTTCTTGGCTTGAATACTACTTGCGTTAAAACTCCTTAAAAATCGAACTACACTTGCACTAGAATACTTCAAGCAACTTACTTGCAATATCAAAACTCTACACGCAATATCCACATAATAATGTCCATAACTTTTGCTAAAACATCGCCAATAAAAACATTAGCTAAAATCAGATCTTAACAATCTCCCCTTTGGCTTTGTTTTGGCAAAAATTCACAAGCAATGGTAACATAGAATGTAGCAATGTACCAAAGCATAAATCAACCCATATGTTTTGGCAACAATTCACAAGCAATGGTAACACAGAATGTAGCAATGTACCAAAGCATAAATCAACCCATATAATCAAAATATGCATAAATTAAACCATTGTCTTGTGTCTCCCCCTTTGACAAAAGAAACCAAAGCAATAGAATAGAGTAGCTGAATAAAAGCATAATAGAGCATCAGAGCAAAAACAACAAAAACAGTAAAGTAGCAATGCAAAGTACTAGACCAAAGTACTTAACAGTGATTGAGTGGTGAGTAGAGAAAAGATAAGAGAGAAATTCGTGTAAGATAATGAGAAGCCTTAGATTAGCAAACTTTGTGGAAGAAAGAGTTTTTCAATGATTAGATTCCTAATGTTAATAGAAAACAACAAGACACAAGTTTATTGGACCTAGAACTCTCTTGAATAGTCACAACTTTTTAACTTACCAATGTCAACATATATCCGCCATGTCATCAAACAGATTTGGCTCCAAAAACAAACTTCTTTGTTTTCTCTTTATTTCTTTTTCTTTTGTGTTACGGCACAAGTTTAGTGAGAGAGATTGTTTTAGTACATGTTGCAACATATCTTCACTAATCAGCCACTTAAGCACTTAAATCTATGAAATATTTCTTAACAAAAGAATGTCACATAAAATCCACATTGATTGTGATGTCATCATCAAGAAATTCGATTTATTCAACATTTAAATCACACAATAATTTATAACTTGAACCATTTGTGTGTGTGTGAAAGCCGTATAAAGATCTTTTTTGAAATTCCTCAGAATCAGTATTTGCAAGATTTAGAATTTAAAACAATCTATTCAAACAACCTGATCATCTAATCACATTGTAAACAATTTTTTTTTTCAAATGAATAGTGGACTTAGTAGCTTTCACTCTAGAACCTTCAATCTGGTTTAGGTAGCTTTTTCTAGTCTCTACCTTTTTTTTTTTTTTACTTTTGTTTGTTTTTTGTTTTTTGGCTTTTTTTTATATATTTTTCCATTTCTTGAGTGAATAAAGTACATGAATGGTTAAAGAGACTTCTCTTTATATCCAGAGTCACTAGGAAGTTCAAATTCCTGCACTTGCAAACCATTACAATCAGTTTCTCAATTAGATCAAAATATAGTGTGCACAAGAAGTATGGTTCAAATAATAAATCTCAAGTTGATTTAATTATTAAACTTTCACATCTCTTGAGACTTATCACTCTCATGTTTCAATGCATGTTCCAACATTAATTGGTACAAATACCAATAGCTTTTCTCAAAACTTCAAATCTCACAGAGTTAAATGCCTTAGTAAAAATGTCTGATAGCTGATGTTTTGTTGCAACATATTCTAGAACAATCTTTTTTGTTTCAACAAGTTCACGAATAAAATGGTGTCGTATATCAATGTGATTAGTTCGTGAATGTTAAACAGGGTTTTTAGAAATGTTTATGGTACTAGTATTATCACAAAAAATAGTTAAAACTCCTTGTTCAATACAATAGTCTTCCAACATTCATCTTTTAAGGCCTCTTTGAACTATAAGGTAAAGCATACATACCTGACCATTTCCCTGTAGTTCATCCTAGGCTTACCTCGAGTTTTGACCCCTTCATGAATGGAGCCAATAACATCTTCTGCTGAGTGATTCTTGTGAACATGAACAAGTGGTTCCTGAGCTTTTGACTACAAATAACTGTTTTCAAGAGTTTCTGATTTTTCTAGATTTATTGCCCCTCCTGTTGCACCAACATCTGCAATATCGTCACTAGATGCTTCACCTATTGTTACGACATCTTCTGCAATAGGATTTGTTTCCATACAGTTAACATCATCTTCTAGATTATTTGTTGCGACCTGTTTGAAATCATCAATCACAACATTAACATATTCCATAATAGTTCAAGTGGCCAAGTTAAATATTCTGAAAGCTCGACTATTTTTGGCATATCCAAGAAAAATACATTTCTCACTTTTTGCATCAAACTTACCTATTTGTTCTCTATCATTCAGAATATAGCACACACTTCCAAAACATGAAAGTAACTAAGTGAGGATTTCATATCTTTTCAGATTTCATATGGAGTTTTGCATGTACCTGATCTAAGATAAACACGATTTATTGTGTGACATACTGTATTAATCCTATCATCCCAAAACCTATGAGGGATGTTCTTTTCATTTAGCATGCCTCGAGCCATCTCCTGAAGACCCCTATTCTTTCTTTCAACTACATCATTTTGTTGTGGTGTTTTTGGTGCTGAAAACTCATGTGCTAGACCTTGTTCAGTGCAAAATTCAGAAAACATAAAGTTCTCAAATTCCCTACCATGATCACTTTTTATTCTAACAATTTTCCTATGTTGCAACTTTTCTCTGTTTTTAACATTAAGCACAATTTTTTGAATGTATCAAATGTGTCAGATTTTTCTTTAATAAAATCTACCCAAGTGTATCTAGAAAAATCATCAATAAATACAAAAATATACCTTTTTCCACCAATATTTTATGTTTGCATTGGACCCATAAGATCCATATGTAACAATTCCAATGTCCCATTTGTTGAGATATGTTGTAACATTTTATGTGTTACCTTTACCTACTTACTGATCTGACATGGCCCGCACACCTTGAGTTTTTTACAATTCAACTTTGGCATACCTCACACTGCTCATGCGTTTACAATCTTGTTTAGCATTTTATAATTTAAATGACCTAACTTTTGGTGCCAGATTTCTGCATTATCAAGAGTAATATTTTGACACAACAAAGTTTGTGCACATGGGGAGGTCAATATATAACAATTGTCTGTCGATCTAGATCCTGCAAGAACACAATTGTTAGATTTATCAAACACTTGACATTCATCCTTGGTGAACTTAACAAACAACTCTTGATCGTACAACTGACTAATGCTTATGAGATTTGTCTTAAACCCTTAAACATGAAGAACCTTCTTTAATCTTGGAAAACCTTCAATAGCAAGTGTTCATTTCCCAAGAACTCGACCTTTCTCTCCATCACCAAAAGTTACTTGACTTGATGTGACAATATTTGCACCACTCAAACCACTGTATTTGCCTACAATTGCATCTTAACTTGGGGAATAAATGAAATACTTAATACACTTTTGATGCAATGTAGGTTGATTCTTAGAAGTGAAGAAATCGGTGTTAAAATGGAAAAATACAAGTCAAAGAATTGTGCGATGGCAAAGACTTGAGAATCGGTGGTTGAATCAATGCCCGTAGAAAAAGAATTGGGCCAGATCAAGTGTAAATAGTGACCTATGTCCGTTTTTGACAAATCGTACAAGGTTTTTGGGTGGAAATGGCCTACTGAGCAAAACGCAAGCTATGCCATGCGCGCGGCGTGATTTTAGCCAAAATCCATCGTTTAGAGGGTTAAAATAGTAAAAAATGCCCGAAAACTCCTCAATCAACATCTCGATCAAAGTCAACAATTGGAGCCAAAAAAAAATCAATAGACGGGCGCTCGAATGCGCCTCACTGGCGCTCGAGCGCCCTCTTTGAACCTTCCACCGTCTTCCAAAAACAACACGTGGTGTAAAATCAACGGAGCAGCAGAAGGGCACTCGAGCGCCTATCTGCACCTTCCGGAGTCTTTTGGAAGCGCCACGCATCGCACAACCAGTGGACCAAAAAAGGACATGCTTGAGCACGCCTAAAGAGCTCTCGAGCATGCCCCTGAATGTTTGCCTATAAATACTCCCCAACCCCAACCAGAAATGATATAGAAATTAATTTAGGACTTAGATTTTAATTGTTTTTTTAGTGCTAGTTTAGGGTAGTTTAAATATGGTAGTATAAATAGTTAGTAGTTGGGGAAAAATAAGGTGGAGGTAATGCCCAAATTTCTAGGGCATGGAAAAAGGAGGAAATCTCGTAGTTGTGCTCGGGACTCCGACCTCGGACCTCAACTTCATTTATGGGAGAGCATCTCTTTAATCTCTTTTATATTTGAATGTCGTTATAATGCTCATGTTAAATCAGGATTTTGATTATATATTAATGGTCTTTTAATTTACAGGTCTCAATGAGTTGGACTGATTTAATTCGTATGCAATATATGACTTGTCTTAATTAAGTATTGCCTTTCATACATAATGCTTTTAAGTAGATGATATGATTGCTTTATTTTTGTGTCATATATCCATGCTTTAATAGTGAATCAATAGCTTGACAACCTTAAAGATTCCAAGAGACTATAGGTAATGCTTTTTAGTAGACCATAGCATCTAGACTAAAAAGGAGATGTTAATTACTTAATTGAAACAGACCGTTTACACCAGGTTGCAAGGACAGATCCATACGAAGGATAGAACAACACCTACATTAGAGTAGTAATAGAGATTTTAATAGATTAGGATAATTGACTAGGTTAATGCTTGTAACTTAACCTCTTGCATAGAATTAGAGAATCCTATTTCCGAGCCTAGATTAATTGCCTTAATATTAAATCCGAGCTTTAGAAAACCTATCCCTATTTACATTCCCAACTCTAACTCTAGATTTAGTTAACTTAGCTTTTTCTTTTACTTTTTATCAAACCACCCAACCAAGCTATTTGTCTTTAAATTTACAACACTCATTTAGAACACTTTCATACGCACTTATTCAAACCAAACTAAACTTAGGAGCCTCCTTGTGGAATTCGACTTGGCACTTAGAGCACACTACACTACGAAGATCCATACACTTGTGGGTTATTAAAACTTGGTCATTTTGCACCTAATTATAACGCACCGTTTGAACGCAACAAGTTTTTGGCACCGTTGTCGGGGAAGCATGGTTTAGTTTTTGATAAAGTGTATTAAATTTGTTTTAAAGTGTTTGTTTTATCTGCTTTATTTATTTAAAAAAAAGGAAAAATTGAATTGATTGAAATATGACTCATTTTAATGATTTATCCTATCAACGGGTTTTTAATGAAACAACCCAACCCCCTATCCCAAACACTTGTGAAAATTATTCTCAATATGGACATACATTTGTAAATTGTCCCCAATATCTCCAGTTCTTACATAGTCATGATTCTACTACTCGGGATTATTTTTCAAAACAAAATTTGTACTCAAATGCATATAACCCGGGGTGGTAGAATCATCAAAATTTCTTTTGGGATCAAAATAATACATCTTTTCTACCTCAAAATTTTGAAGAAAATGCATTTCAAAACCCTAACTTCAATTCTTCTGAGTTTTTCAAAAACTTTCAAAGTAATTCTTTCAAACAAAATTTTTGTTACCCTAATTTGGTTGAATTTTCTTCTCCTGAACCAAACTTCGACGACAAGTTCGACCAACTTGTCCAACTCATCGAATCCAACCACCAATCCATAGATAGGCTTCAAGGCCAAATAAGTCAACTAGCCGAGAGCATAAATGGGTGGGAAAAAGACGAGCATCCTATTCAACCTGTTCTGAGTTCACCAGACCAATATAGTTTCATTCATCACAAACCTATCTAAAACTGGGTTGTTGAGGAAATAGAAGTGTTTAGTGGAGATAAGGTGGGTAGAGAATGTAACACTAGGAATGAGGTAGATAACATGGTTGAGGCATACACTCCAGGCCGACAAAATCAGCCATCGCCTTGTAGTCAAGAACTTTTTTCTCAAAACTTCGGAAGTCAAGTCCCTGTACCTTTTCAATCTGAATCTTCTGTTGATCATATCCTTAATCTTTTCAAACAAAATGATCAACAGGATGATTTGATTGACTTTACTCCTCCCAAACCCATTGACAAGTATGACCAACTTTGTCTACTTGTCGAATCTAATGCTCGCATGTTTCAATCTTTAGATCAACACATTTAGTTTGTTATGAACCTCTTTGATGAAATACCATGTGAACAGACTAATGAAATTAGCAAGATTATTTGAGAGAGATCTGATAGGGAAAATGAATTTGAGAAAAAGGATGAAATGCCTCACATAGAAAGAAATGATGACCTTATTAATATCATGATTCAACCCAACTCTGATTCCTCTTCAAGGAAGATGAGTGTACATACTTCCTTAGAGTCTTCACTCTTTCAGGACGAATCTATTGAGTCTACTTTAATTCCTCCATCCTTCTTGACACCTGTTAGATTTGACCTATTTCTAAACAATATGTTAGATATTTCTAATCTACGGGTTGACCAATTGGGACACACAGATTTACAACACAAAATTGCCCCTATTTATATAACCATGAACATTTCCACACACGTCACATTGGGATGAGAATTGTTACCTTTTTACGGTGACTTGGGAAAGACATGTTCTGTAGAAATAATGTGCCATCATCTATTGCATGATCCTTTTTCCATTCAAGAACTATGCTGAAATGATTATCAGGCAATATATGCCGAAGAGCTTTAAACATAGATTGCTCTAACATTGGCACCTGGCTGAGGGCATAAAACTCATTGCTTCTAGGAGGCAACCTAGATTTTTAAAATGCTTTTGTGTGATTTTTATTATGTCTGTGTGATTTCATGCTTTCTTTAGTCCTCCGTATTTGTTTTTGCTAAGTATTTATAGGAATTTTGTCGTAATCTAGCTGCATACTTGTAGCAGCGTGTTCATAATTGATTGAAATTGATGATAATCTTAAACTTTTTTGTCTACTAATCTTTAATAAGATTGTAGAATGATCCATCTTTGGACAAAGATTAATAGACACATTCTTTTTCATCAACATTTAATTGCTACAAATCAGGTGATATCTTTCCGTACTTCTACATTTTCCTTTAAACCTGATCATTTTGTGCTAATAAGTAAGCAAACCATAGGTTTGGGGATGTAGCGTTTGTCATTTTATTGTTACTTACATATTGTACTCTCACTTGTTTTACATTGCTATTTGCTTGAGGACAAGAAAAATTTTGGTGTGGGGGTACAAAGTGTTTCATAATAAAATTTTGTTCAAAAATATGTAAGAAACAACTATTTTTGTGAGAAAGAGTAATTTGCTAACTTACTTGTTTATAGCAGGATGAGTTAGATAATTTGAGAACTTGTGTTTTTAGCTATGTATTGTGAAAAACTTTGAAGAATGTCTAAAGAAAAACTTTGGGTTATTGTATTCATGAGTTAAACTTAGCTGTTCTTTACTTCAATTGATGAATATTTGAATTTGAGAAGAATGCGATAGGATTATTGTTTGTTATGAGAACTCCTTGTGATTGAAACTTGAACCCTTATGCCATGTATGTACAGTGTGTTATATTACACTGTATGTATGTATACTCTGAAAAAAAAAGAGAAAAAGAAAAACAAGAAAACAATGAAAAAAATAGAAAAAGGAAAAAGACTTATACATACCTCTACTATTGAATAAATTTTTTGGTGTAAATATGTTGTAAATCTTTAAGCACCACTATCCTAGACATTGTAAGTTGGGATATATACTATAGTATAAGGTTTCAAGCCTGGATATCTCGGGTGATTAAGGCACGTTAGGGTCCCTTTAAAACCTGGCAACCTCGGCCATCTAGTTGGGGATTGTTGGCCTCAAAGCTCGCTACATTGGATATTCAGAAAGCAAAGGAAATTGAGTACTACAAAGAGATAGTTTTGTATTGTACTTTTTATTTTGGCAAATAAAAAGGGTGAAGGCATGATCAAATATTTGAATACAAATGGGTAAGAGTATCAAAGTCTAATCTCTTTATATATTCTAAAAAATGAGAATGTTTGAACTTAATTTGCTTAGTTTTCTTCTGAATACTTACTCCAAAGAAATTGATAGATTAATTCTAAAACAGTTGTTATTTTTGAAAACTGTTTAAAGGTTCTCTTGTTATTCTTGTCATTTACTTATAAACTTGTAATGGAATGTGGATTACATTTGGTCATTTTGACAAAGGTTAGGAATATAGTTGCATTCATCTGCTCTTGAATTTGAACTTGCAAAAATCTTAAGGTTTTCACTTTTAGAATCTGTGTGGTTTAAAGCAGTCTTTCTTGAGGACAAGCAAGATTTAGATTTGGGGATGTTGATGTGATGATATTTGCACCACTCAAACCATTGTATTTGCCTACCATTTCATCTTAACTTGTGGAATAAATGCAATACTTAATACATTTTTGTTACAATGTAGATTGATCCTTAGAAGTGAAGAAATCGGTCTTAAAACTGTAAAATGCAAGTCAAAGAATTGTGCGATGGCAAAGACTCGAGAATCGGTGGTTGAATCAATGGCCATAGAAGAAGAATTTGGTCAAATCAAGTGCAAATAGTGACCAATGTCTGTTTTTGACAAACCGTACCAATTTTTCGGGTAGAAATGGCATTCTGAGCAAATCGTAGGCCTTACGCGCATCGTGATTTTAGTCAAAATCTATCGTTTAAAGGGTCAAAATAGTGAAAAATACCCGAAAACTCCTCGGTCAACTTCTCAGTCAAAGTCAACAATCGGAGCCAAAAAAACAATCAGCATACGGGTTCTCGAGCATACCTCACTGGCGCTTAAGCGCCCTCTTTGACCCTTCCACCATCTTCTGGAACCACCACGTGGTACAAAATCAACGGAGCAGTAGAAAGGTGCTCGAGTGCGCGTTTCAGGGCGCTCGAGGACCCATCTACACCTTCCGGAGTCTTCTGGAAGTGCCGCGAGTCGTACAACCAGCAGACCAAAAAAGGGCACGCTCGAGCGCGTCTAGAGGGTGCTCGAGCACTCCCCTGAATGCTTGCCTATAAATACCCCCCAACCCCAACCGGAAATGATATAGAAATTAATTTAGGATTTAGATTTTAATTTTTTTATTTCTTTTTTAGTGTTAGTTTAAGATAGTTTAAATAGGGTAGTATAAATAGTTAGTAGTTGGGAAAAAATAAGGCGGATGTAATGCCTGAATTTCTGGGGCATGAGAAAAAGAGGAAATCTTGTAGCTGTGCTTGGGACTCCGACCTCGGACCTCGACTTCATTTATGGGGAAACATATCTTTAATTTCTTTTATATTTGAATGTCATTATAATGCCCATGCTAATTCGAGATTTTGATTATATATTAATGGTCTTTTAATTTACTGGTCTCCATGATTTGGACTGATTTAATTCATATGCAATACATGACTTGTATTAATCAAGTATTGTATTTCATACATAAAGCTTTTAAGTAGATGATATGATTGCTTTATTTTCGTGTCATATATCCATGCTTTAATAGTGAATCAATAGCTTGAAAACCTTAAAGATTCCAAGAGACTATATATAATACTTTTTAGTACACCATAGTTTCTAGACTAAAAAGGAGATGTTAGTTACTTAGTTGAAACTGACCGTTTACACCAAGTTGCAAGGACAGATCCATACGAAGGATGGAATGACACCTACATCAGAGTAGTAATCGGGATTTTAATAGATTAAGATAATTGACTAGGTTAATACTTGTAGCTGTTCTCTTGCATAGAATTAGAGAATCCTATTTCTGAGCCAAGATTAATTGCCTTAATATTAAATCCGAGCTTTAGAAAACCTACCCCTATTTACACGCCTAACTGTAGCTCTAGATTTAGTTAACTTAGCTTCTTCTTTTACTTTTTATCAAACCACCCAACCAATTTATTTGTCTTTAAATTTACAACACTCATTTAGAACACTTCATACGCACTTATTCAAACTGAACTAAACTTAGGAGCCTCTTTGTGGAATTCGACTCTGCACTCAGAGTACACTACACTATGAAGATCTGTGCACTTACGGGTTATTAAAACTTGGTCATTTTGCACCTAATTATAACGCACTGTTTGAACACATCATGACCTTCTGAGCAACTTCGATAATTTGTTAACATACCACGATCTCCTGTCATATGTCTAGAACAACTGCTATCAAAATACCATGAGTTAGTGTTATAAGCTTGTAATAAGGTGTAAACAACTAGATAAGTGTGTACAGATTTTCTTACCCAGATTTGTTTCAAGTTCTGTTACGACAAATCAACCCTTACTTTTGGTGATTTCCTAGGCTTATCATAAAAAAAAAAGGATTGATATACATACCTCTTTTCATATCAATATACCTATAGCATCGTCCAGGAATACTGCAGTAGTGACAGATTGGAACAAATCTCTTTTACTTTCCTTCTAAAACTTTTTCCCTTGTTGCTAGCGATGTTGCAATATGTTGTACCAGCTTCGGTTCTTCAATTTCTTCGACAAAGATAGTTTTACCAATTGAAGTACCTTCTTGGAACCAAAGTCCAATATGATCTCCATTTGGCTTTTGAATTAACAACATATGATTAAGCTTCAAAGTACCTGAATTCAACATCTTCACATTTCGCTGAGTCTATTTCAGCTCCAGTTGCAACTCTTCAATCTTCAGTTGACTCTTGGATGCTTGGATCTGATGATTCCTCACAGATTTTGTCAAGACAGTTTTTTGTTCCTTCAAATCATTGATCTTTTCCCCTAGCTCTTAATTATTCTTGCACACTATCAGCCATTTTTCGTACATCTCCTAGTAGGCTTTCATGATTCCTTCTTCATCCAGACCATCATCACTCTCTGTTTTTGAATTCATGTTGTTGTCATCTGATAACACATGTTCTGTTGTGGACGATGTTGTAACAGATAGTGCGACATTTGTTGAACCAGACTTTCTGCCATTTTATCCTGTTGCAATAGTGAACACAACATAGTTGCTGGTGTATCCCTGGTCACTTTCAGAAAAGTCATATAAATCTTTATCACTTCAAGTGGTGCTCATGGTTGTGCTCTTTTTCTTCAAGGTATTCGCACATTCAGCCTGTATATGACCAAATCTTTCGCACTCCCTTCACTGAATGTGTGATGACCCAGACCTAGCATATAATATACAATACATATTTGCATATATTTAAGTG
This sequence comes from Ehretia macrophylla, assembly GCA_037974665.1. Taxonomy (NCBI): domain Eukaryota; kingdom Viridiplantae; phylum Streptophyta; class Magnoliopsida; order Boraginales; family Ehretiaceae; genus Ehretia; species Ehretia macrophylla. The sequence goes on along the minus strand of CM075778.1, from coordinate 28,216,015 downwards.
TTACTTTAAAAGTTTATTTATGATTAAGTAAATAACTTAATTTAATTCAATCAATAATAGTACTATTTATTATATTTTTGAAATACATGTGATTAGAGTTTAGTAAAATTAAATAAGGTAACTATTTTAATATTATAACTATTAGAATTTATTCTTTTGTATTTAAGTGCTAGATTCTATTATTTTTCATTAATTGTTTAAATAACCCGAGCCCGAACATGAAATTTTTTTTGTTTCTTTTTCAGAATTTCATATTTTTTCCTTAATACTTGTTATTTTAGATGTATAGATCCATTGAGTTTGCGTGCATAGCATATCGGGATCAACGAGAAAAAATTTGTAAGTGAATGTAATGAATAGTAAAATTTTTCAGCAATTTTTTAACATATTTCCACTTAGAATACTTGACCCATTTGGTATAAAACTTGATCCATTTTAATATAATTTGACCCAAACTAAACCCATCTACCCATATATCATTTATCATATTCATATAATAGCTAAAAAAATGTTAAAAGATACTCAAAATAAGCCAAAATGCCAAAAAAATAAGTCAAAAACCCTATTCATACAAATTTTTGCTCAATTTGATCTTCCAAGCTCTTTCAAAGGATTCCAAACCATCAAAAAACTTCTCCTTTGCTCCTACATCTCTAATTTGGTAAGAGAGTTTCATCTTTTAGCTATTTAAAGTTTATACCACGATTTTGAATTTTTGGATTTTGCTTGTTCCATGCCATAAGCTGTTTGTTTCTTGTTCTATAAAGTATTATTACATGCTAGAGACATTGTGTATGTATTAGTATAGCTTGGAACTAAGTTTTTAGCAAGAATTTACATGAGGAAGATGATGAATAGTGTCAAACTAGGGTTTTCAGAAAAAGTTACAATTTTATTCGATTCGAGGCTTCTAGTAGTTACTAATTAGGTCTATGAGAGTGGAAAAAATGTTAGTTGTGTTTGTTATGCACAAAAATTGGGTAATTTGATCAAAATAGGCTACTTTGAGGTTATGGCTAATCTTTAAGGGGTTTTGGGGTTAACTCGAATCCAGACACATTTTGAGGTTATGGCTAATCTTTAAAAAGTATTGAAGCCTTAGAAGTAACTTCGTTTCGCTTGTTTGGGTTCCAGAATTGATACTTGTAGTGTAAACCCACAAAGAGGCATTTTCGGTGTTTTCGTGTACTTGTACTCTATGTTATAATTTGGAGATTCTAAATGAGGTATTTAGGTATCCTTAGATTGATAGGATGGTTAGCTAGCTTAACTTGATCCTTGAATTCAGATAAGAAGCTAAATAGCCTAGTTGAACAAAGGGAAAATGAATTAATTAATTGCTTTAGTACTTGTATTGCCTTATAGTTGCTTCTAGGGTGTTTAAATGCAGTTTTGAGGCATGTGTGAGCCTGTGGTAAAGTGTTGAGAAATGTATAATATTGACCCATTTGTGTTCGCATAGTTAATTTCATGATAATTGCAATTGAGTAATTAAATGTTTATATACCTTTGTGTAGTGTACGTATCATAGTAGTAAAGTTTTGTGAATTAAGTTATTTGGTTTGCATGACTTTAGTTTAGTATGAACTTGAAAGAGGATTAAAAGAACTAGTTATGAACCATGTTGATAATTGTTGTTAATTGACTCGTTATTTGATTAGATAAGTGTTTAATTGTTCCTATATAGCATGTTCATCTATTTAGAGAAGTTCGTAAGTTGAAGTACATGTTACTTGTTAATATTGAATGAAAACGATTATATTTAGTTTATATTGGTTATATTGCTTGTTAATTGTATTATATGTATAAGGTTATGATTGTGACTGGTAAAGAGCCTTTAATTGCTTAGCTACGAGTTCAAACGGGTTGCATAGTATGTTTATCCTTCTAGGTGAAGTTTTTAAACCAACTGGCATGATTACTTGTTTAATGTGTGACTATATTATTGTGTTGCTAAACTGATTATGTGATATGAGCTTTAGTGCATTGACTGTGTGTAACATCTATAAGATTTCTTGTGATTTATATGTGTTTACTATATGAAAGGATTTGATTCCTTGAGCCAATCCAAGATGTTGAGAATAAATTGGCGCTAGTCCTTGTATCATTGGCTAATTCTCATAGGTTTGGTTGTAATAAGGTGAGGAAGTTGCATCTTATTTGCATTGCTCTGTTGTATATAAATTTTGTTAGATAATGCCCATGCTATAATTGTTTGTTATTTAGCTTATATTGTTATCTTGCCTATATTGCTTGTAAATTATCCAGTATATGTTACTTGGCTCTCGTGATCTTGACTCAGGGTTGCACAACCTTTTCGGACATGGTAGCATCGAGAAACACAGGCAGCATCGGGCTTGCCGTGCTCCCTCGACTACCATGATGCCTATTCCTTTTCTTTCACTGAGTATACTCTACTACCCTAGAGGCGTGGTTCACCTCGTTGGGGAATATGGACCTACCTTAGAAGAAAGGGTTGGGGTTTACCGGTACTTGCTTGAAGATCTTCGCTCATGGCTCGTGACTGAAGACAAAGTGGAACCGTATCTTTTTTATATGTGGTTAAATACTTGTCTATCTAGTCTTCTTACTTTGTGTTATATATATGCCTATCTTTGTTGCATAACATATTGCACGCCTAATATGTTGCATCACCTCCCTCACTGGGTATCTTTGGTTACTCATTCCTTGTTTTAACATGTTACAGGTGCAGTTAGAACAACTACTTTGAGTGCTGTGTTGCTGGTTGCTTATCTTGCTGAGGTTGAATCCCTTTGAAGATCTGTGTTATTGTATTATGTCTTATTTTGAGACCTTTGAGGTCCTGTATGTATTAATGATAAATTTTGTGGGTTGTAATTAAAGCTGTAGTCTTGAATAGTTAGTGGCTTAGTAGGCATGTAATAGCTAAAGATAGACTATTATTGTCTTTTGATTGCATGCTCGTGTGGTTATGTTTTTCTGACTAAGGCTCGGATGGCCTGAGATTGGGAAAAGTGGGGCAATTGTTGCTGGGGGTGTTGTATTGTGGCCGTACTTACTGCTTGCAGGTTTTTAATTAGCCCTATAAACAGGGGAGACTCCATCCGTTTCCCCTCATGTTTCGTGCCTTGGGTTTCGGGTTTCGGGTTCCGGTCTCGAAAGGGATCGGGGTGTTACAAAAGTGGTATCAGAGCTTAGATAGCTCTTAGCTGGGAAAGGGTCTTCAGCTTATTAGGTAGTGACCTTTGATCGTGTGCTTGTAAAGTGTGTTACGTGGATAGAGTATTATACATGACTTGTGCGCTAAGTATGTAAATGTGTTAAGTGCTCGGATTGTATAGAGTTGTGTCTTAATGTGAGCTTTATATATATTTGTATTTAGTTTATGGTTTAGGTGGCTTGGTATGAATATAAGGTTGCGTGGTTGTTATTTGTCTAGGCTTGTGGTTGTCTAAGTGAGTAACATATTAGCATGAGAGTGAGAGAGTCTATTGCATGAATACGTGAGTTAATGAAATGTCTGGATTGCCTTGTAAATTGAACACATCGTATGTGACTATGTGAAAAATATGTCTTCGAGTGAAAATGTTTTGTTTATATGTGTTATATGTCTATCTAATTACTGGTCGTATATATGCTTATGTCTTGTTTAGGTTAAAAAGAACAAGTTTACTTTAGTTACTCTCCATATGGACCTCAAGCTCAATGAAAGGAAAATTATCTGTGTGCATTATTTTGATGGTTTAGAGTTAGAATAAATGTTGATTGCATGTTGATTAAGTGATATTTGAGCTTATATGCATATTTACCTAGTTATTCAAATTATATAAGTAATCTTTTGATTTAATCTTGTTTGAATGATTATGTTGACATTTAGTTGTCTAGAATTGATTTAGGAATCTTATGTTACATATAAATGTTTAGTTTAACATGGTGGATGAAGTATAACATTTGAATTAGATTTACATGCTAAGAAGAGTTAATCTTGAATGTAGATGTATGTATGTGAGACTTGCAGGTTTTGAATGAAAATTGGTACCTATATGTGACATGCTTGTGTAAACTGTGAAAAGATGTGTAATGTATGCAATTATGTGTCTAAGTGTGCACCTATGTGACCTCTTTGTGAGGTAAGTGAAACTTATATGATTATGTGTACATCCAAATGATTTCATGAGTAACTACTTGCTTCAATTATTAGTAGCAATACGTGTGTTTGAATTCTGTGAACTAAGTTATTGTGAGTAACAGGATAACTTGCTAATCAAAACTAAGTGTTGTTGGTTTCTAGTACAGTTCATAATTGCATAAGTAATCTAAAGCATTCATTGAGCATATGTGATAGTTGTATAACCTGTGAAATTCTATCACATAGTATGTATATGCTATAAGAAGTTCATCTTGTATAATCTCAATTGCATGCATCCACTACCCGTTGAATTGGTAAGTAAACTCTCCCCTATAGAGATGGCCAGAATTGGGTTTTCTGAAGATGTGGACCAACAGAGCTGATTGTTGTACATATCTGAGATCAACAAGAAGTACTTCGAGAAGCAGGCCTGGGATTCTCTTTGGGTATTTTCTTGGTAATCTCCTTCGGCATTCTAGCTGGGAGTTCCTATTCAATAATATTTGGTATTTTATCTGGCATTCGCATTTAGATTACTTCTCTGAAACTTTTATACAACAATCGCATTAGGAATTCTTATGTAGTATTCCTAGTCGAAGGGGATTCTTACTCAGACTTCTAGATTGGTATTCTTATTTAGAACCTTTATTTAGTATCCTTATTACAAGATTTCTTATATGGTATTTCCTTTGATAGCCTACTGCGGTTTTCATCGGTATTCCTTCGGCACATATGGGTATTTTTCCTGGCATTTTACTTTGAATCTTATTTAAGATGTCTCTCTGACACACTTTCTTAGTATTATCGGCAGTTTTCACATTCGTGCGTCTTATCCAGATTGTTCAAGATGCATTTGAGGAGTTCACTTGAAATAAAAAAATTGCGAGGACACAATTTTTGTAAGGAGGGGAAAGTGACGACCCAGACCTAGCATATAGCATACAATACATATTTGCATATATTTATGTGTTACTTTAAAAGTTTATTTATGATTAAGTGAATAACTTAATTTAATTCAATCAATAATAGTACTATTTATTATATTTTCGAAATACATGTGAATATAGTTTAGTAAACTTAAATAAGGTAACTATTTTAATATTATAATTATTAGAATTTACTCTTCTGTATTAAGTGCTAGATTCTATTATTTTCCATTAATTGTTTAAATAACCCGAGCCCGAACATGAAAATTTTTCTGTTTCTTTTTCTGAATTTTATATTTTTCCCTTAATACTTGCTATTTTAGATGCATACATCCATTGAGTTTGTGTGCATAGCATATCAGGATCAACGGAAAATTTTTGTAAGAGAATGTAATGAATAGTAAAATTTTCCAGCAATTTTTCAGCATTTTTCCACTTAGAATACTTGACCCATTTGGCATAAAACTTGATCCATTTTCATATAATTTGACCCACAACTAAACCCATCTACCCATATGTCATTTATCATATACATATAATAGCTAAAAAATGCTAAAAAATACTCAAAATAAGCTAAAATGCCAAAAAAAATAAGCCAAAAACCCTATTACGGGAATAGTGCTTTTCATACAAATTTTTGCTCAATTTGATCTTCCAAGCTCTTCCAAAGGACTCCAAACCATCAAAAAGCTTGGACTCTTCATGGCTTGAATACTACTTGCATTAGAACTCCTCAAAAATCGAACTACACTTGCACTGGAATACTTCAAGCAACTTACATGTAATATCAAAACTCTACACGCAATATTCACATAATAATATCCATAATTTTTGCTAAAACATAGCCAATAAAAACATTAGCTAAAACCAGATCTTAACAATAATAAAATGTAATAATAATAAAATAAGATCATACTGAAAAATATAAACAAAATATCATATATATAATCTAATAACAATAATACCAAATAGTATTTATCATGAATACAATAATATGGAAGAGATAATAAATGATAAATATCAATAATAATTCTATTATAAATTATGTATATAAAATAATGAATAAATATAATAATTATATAAAATAATAAATGTGTAATATAAACAAAAATATAAATACAATAATAATAAATAATTTATATTTAATTAAAAATTTTATTTATTAATATTAATATAAAATAATTAATAATTAATAATAAATATAGCAATAGTAATATGCTTCAAACTAACCATTATCATTAATATGATACTTATATTTATTCTTAAGTTAATAATATATCTCTAGTAACAAAAGGGCATTTTTGCATTTTATATAAGTCATTTCCATTACTGCTATGTTATAGGGACCACCAAACATGATTTTAAATCAATATATTCATTCTTATCTTTATTCGCAGAACATATCAAGAATTATATATATCATTTCCCAAGTTCATTATATTCTTAGGGCATTTCATTTCTTAACTCATTCCACTTATATCAGAAATCATTCTAGGATACCAATCACCATCGAATACTATAAGGAAAAAATCTTCTTTTGCCAAATTTTTAGTGGAAACTAACGAATTATGAAAGGAAATGGTATAATCCTTATTTTTTTAATAAGGGTGGAATTTGAGTGATACATCCAAAAATATGAGGAATGTAAAACAAAGTGTTGAGTCGAGCCCTGAGAATCTGAGAATAATTGTGCCTTAACACCCATGTGTATAACTTAACTATTGACCCAAAAGTTTAAGTTATTGGATCTTAAGCATGCACATGTTTATTAATAGTTCATTCTTCTCCTAATCTTTCCATGTGGGAGAAACTTGTCTTCTTACTCCTTAGTTCACCATGTGAAATCCTAACAAATTTATCTTTTTTCACATGTGAACTCCACATAGGGCCTTAACTCCTCCTTGATCCATATTTATTGCCGATAGATCTATCTACCAGTCTCACAAGCTTTTAGATCTTCTATGCACCCTAGCTACCATGGTGGCTTAAGTAGCTCTTTTTCGTGCACCCAGATCAACCATGAGGCACCACAATTTACTCAAATGAGCCCGCTTGGGATCACCTAAATCACCATGCCTTGCTCAATCGCATTACCGTAACCTCATACAACTTTGAGAGTACAGCCCAAGAATTATGTTTATCGTGACCCTCCTCCATCCTCCAAGCCTTGCTGCCAAGCTCTACTGAGAGTCCATCACGACAATGTACCATAATTCTTCGAGAGTTTGGGCCAAGATCGTCAAACAATCAGCTCTGATACCAATTTGTTGTGGCGAGCCCTAAGAATCTGAGAACAAACGGGTCTTAACACACATGTGTAAAACTCAACTATTGACCCAAAAGTTTAAGTTATTAGGTCTTGAGCCTACACATGGTTATTAATAGTTATTTCTTATCCTAATCTTTCCATGTGGGAAAAACTTCTCTCCTTGCTCTCTAGTTTACCATGTGAAACTCCTAACACAAAATTACCCCAAAAATGACAAAATTTTGAAGGTAACTAAGAGTCAGTAACTTCAATAATAAAATCCCAGAGCGATTCTTAATGGAAGTTCAACTAATGGCCACATATAGGCATGAAGGGAAAAGATGACAGAGGGTTATAAGCTATTGAATGACTATCTCTTCTTAAAGTTTAGGCTTTTAGAGAGAGATTATTATATCTATTTATTATCTTCAACACATCTCAAGATGCATATTTTAGCCTTGCAGGTGGACAATTTTAATTTTTTTGGGAGTAAATACCCTAAATAGTCCTTTGACTTTCACCAAAATGACAATTTGGTCCCAAATCTTTTTAAATGAGAATTTTAGTCCTTTACTTCACTAAAATGGGACACTGTTAGTCCCTAGTATTGTTATATATAGAAGGAACTATATCGACGAATTTTGATATAAAATCCCCATGATTCATATTAGTTATTTGTTTCGATAAATATTATATTGTTATTGAAGTGGCCACTAAATAAATCCAATTATGGGTATCACAGGTGTTATGTGATCATTCGGCCAAGTGGGAAAATGTAAATTTTTTTTGCTTAATGTGGCCTTCATGACCACATAAAATGCAAAATAAATTTTGATGATTCAATGACCAAAGTCATGAATCAGTATGTAATCTCCTACATAATAAAATATTTAGGGGCTTCATGAAAGGACAAAATGAATATGAAGAGCCTATGTATGTAGTCTTATATTGAACCCATGTTTTTGATATGTTCATGTAACCACCTGAATTATGACCCTACATTAAGGTGTACTTAGTAGGGTTAGTGGTTCATTATGATCCTACATTAAGGTGTGCTTAGTAGGGTTAGTAGATTCATAAAATGTCATTTCTGATTAAATCTATGATGGGTGGAATAAATTGAAAAATCACTATATAAAGGATTGTTGGTCCCTCTTTCCACTCAACCATCCTAATGTATGTTATTTTCATCAATTGGCAAACTTAAAAGTATATAGAATAAGGGAGAGAAGATCAAGTTAGTCATAGAGTGTGTACCAATTCAAGGTATACACCATAAAAGTTATCTATATTAAGTTTACATACTATTTTGTATATTCAAAAGTGATTCAAGCTCATTGAGGTATGTTTTATATTTAATTATTTTAAGATGTTATAAGACATGAGCTAATGATCAATTTTCTTCTTACATACCTATTTCAAATTTCTTACCATCTTTGCTTATTTGTTAAAAATAATAAATAAATAGAATAAACTCTTCCGCTCTTAATCTTTCAAATGAGGTAGTACAATAATATGGTATTAATGTTCAAAGTAGCAAATGGTCTTAGATTGAAGTCTCACTTATCACCCATTCAAAAATATTATATCTATCTATAATGACCCAAGATTTTATTAAGAATCCAAAAGAAACAATAAGTAAAAAGATTAAATGCATGATTTGAAGAAATTCTTATTTTGGTTTTGTAAGATTTAGTGGTAATTATAACTCCTATGGAAATAGAGGTATTTATAAGAGATAAGGGATTGAATTTTAATTGACTTTAAATTCTGAGTTTTTACATCATTAGGATTAGACCTCTGTGTAAGCAGAAAAAGGTTTAGACATCCTCATGAATTTTTAAGATCAATGAGAAAGTTAGGAGATGAGTTTATCAAGATCTAAAGGTTTAAAAGGCTTTGATTCTTGGTTTTGGCCTTGGGCGCCTTTATCTATTGGATTTATTTTAAGAATACTTTAGTTTTATTTAATTTTTTCTTTTTTTTTATATATAATATTTTTAGATAGTTTTTGAGCCTTAAGGGCTTAGGAAGTTTACATTTTTAGCTGCACGACGGTCTCTTCACGTTCGCAGAGGCAGATTTTAGGGGCGTGACATTGTTTACGTATAAGGCTTAAAAATGAATCGCACCTACATGTATAATGAAGTGTTAAAAATAACAAATAAATAAGGTAAATAGCAACGTAGCCTCTTATGATTTGGTGAAAGTGCATAATACCCCTTATGCTTTCAAAAGTACACTGAAGCTGCATGTGGTTTGAAAAACGTAGCACCACAGCCCTCTTCGTCAAAAAATTCGTTACTTTTAACAGTGAGTGTGCTGCACGTGCCTATATTACAACTTTGTTTTTTTTTTAATACATTTTACCTATAAAATAAATTTATACATTATCTAAAATACCCTATTCACCAAAAAAAAAAGAAAAAATCAAATTGTCTTCTTTCTCAACCCCCACCCCACCCCACCAACCTCTCTCGTCAGCCTCCTCCCACCCCCAATCTCTTCAGCCACCCTAACCCCAAACATGTATGAATTGTAACACACAAACCAGGCCAAAAACATTGAAGGCCTGGTAAAATCCCTATTATAATAGAACCCATAAATGTTGGCGTTGAGTAATGCAATATTTGGTTGAGGAATTTCGTCTAACAACTTGGTGGGAATTGTTAAAAGGTTGAGTTTTGAGTTTTTGTATGTGAGAGATGTGGTTGTGTAGAGGTGGGCTAGGAGGCCGAGTTTTTTAATTTTTTAATGAAAGCATTAACATAAGAAAACACAAAAGATGTTCAACAGAACAATCATTAACCAAACCAAATTTTAAAACATTCATAACTACTATAAGCATTTGATTTAAGACAAGAGTATATTCAACTCCAACAACATTTCAAGTCTCATTAAACCCAACTCAAACAACATTTCAAGTCTTATTAAACCCTAAAATAATAAGTTTAAAAAACAACCATTAAACATGAGAATAATATAAAAAAAGGGAAAATATCACGTTACACCCCTGTGATATGCGAAAGTATCACTCTACCCCCTGTATTCGTAAAACTTCAAGAAAGGCCCATGTATTATTAAAAAGTCATCACATTACCCCCTTTATGTCTTTTTTAAGCTATTAAATGTCATTTTTACTCTTTTATAATACATATTTTTTTCTTTTCTTTCCTTCATTTTTAACTATTTTCCACTAAATAAAAAAAATTTAAAAAATTATCATCTTCCCTAACCACCCCCACCTATCGCCACTTATCCACACCCTCACCCCTACCCTACCCCCACCCCCTGCTGCTCCGTCAGAGCAGTAGATCTTACTGCTGCTTTGACGGAGTAGCCACGCTGCTGCTCCGATGAGCAGCGGCAGTGTGGTTCGTGGGAGTGGGGGTTGTGGGGTGATAGTCAGGGTGGGGGCAGAGGTGGAGGTAGGGGGTGGGGATGAAGGTGGGGTTAGGGGTGGTGGCTGACGGGCATGGGGGGTGGGAGTGGTTGGGGAAGATGATGTTATTTAATTTTTTTTTTTTAATTTAGTGGTAAATAGTTAAAAATGAAGAAAAAAAATATGTATTATAAAAGGGTAAAATTGACATTTAATAACTTAAAAAAGATATGAAATGGGTAGTATGATAACTTTTTAATAATATAAGGGCATTTCTTGAAGTTTTACAAAAACAGGGGAGAAGTGATACTTTCGTATATCATAGGGGGGTAATGTGATATTTTTCCTATAAAAAATACCACAAATGACAACTTAATCAATGGTCTGCATAATATCCTCAATCGTTGGTGAACTTAGTGCCTTTATCTTTATCAGCGATTGCGAGAATATGGGACTCTTGGGTTCTACTTCATCTTCTTTGCTATGTGTGTGTCTCAGCATTTGTGGGCTATTATGCTGTGAATGAAGAAGGTTTTGGAGGCTGAGGTTGAAGAGATAGGTGTGGAGGATTTGGGCTTGGTGGGTGGTTGTGGTGGTTGGCAATAGTGTTGGGTGCTCTCTTTTTTTCCCGAATAGTGAGGGTATGACCTTCTACACCCTTTAAAAACAAGGGCATTTGTGTCATTTAACAACTTCTGTTATAACACTTGACAAAAAGAGACGGAGGGGGCACGTGTGTTACTTTTTCAAACTACAGGGGGTTGTAGTATACTTTCGAAAATACAGGGAGGTCTTACACACTTTCAGTAAACCATAGGGAGTTATTATGCTATTTACCCAAATAAATATAATAAACTCATCTCTAAAGGTTTAACTTTTTAGATGAAATAATAGTTTAATAGAGTCGTTGTTTGAACAATTAATAATGTTTATCATCTTCCTTTGGCATTATTGACACGCTATAGCTTCCAATAGTTAAAGTAGAGATGATAGTACACCAGTTTTTTTTCTTTTGTCAAAGATAGTATACCATTAACTAAAATATGTATGGTTAATTGATTGGTGAGCTGGGGGAATAGCTAAAGCCATAACCAATCAAAGAAATGTGTTATTCAAACACATTTGATTTGGGTAGAGCTCAAATTCGATTTGACAAACATTTTACAAGATTATAAACCTTAGTAGGAATTAGTAGCTTCAATAATAATCTCCTGTAGTGACTGTTAATGCCAGTTCAACTGATGCCCACTCATTGGCATGCATAGGATGAAGATGAAAGTGTTATAAAATCGACCTTCATTTGAGCATATTTAAATAGATACTATATCATATAATTTCGTACATCATTACATTTCATTTAGAATTAGGAATAGGTGTAATCATACTTTCTTTTACACATCTCTCGTTATTTGGGACCTTTTCACCTCTTTAAACTTCTATTGAATTGAGAAATAAGTTTGATTGACTATCTTTTTTCATATATAAGGCAATCTCCAAAAAATTCAAATCGAAGCAATTAGATATCGAACTTAGGCTTATATGACCGATCAATAGAAATACTTCACCTTTGTCATATATTTTATATATCACACTAGATAGATATCATATATTCATGGAATACAATTCACATTTAAGATCCCTTAGTGGTTGTCATGACCCAAGTCCTTAATTTTTATAATGGTCTCTAATATCGCAATAACGACACAAATAGAATTAAACTTAATTTATGAAGACTTCAAAATTCGGGATCATGATACCACGGGCTTAAGAAAATCACTTCTCTTAGGACTACTAAGGCACATTATACTAGCCCGAGCTCTAATTTCTATGAACCAAACATCCAAGTTGTTAATCATCACAATTATACCACCTACTAATAACTTAATTCTAATAAAATACATTATACAAATTTTATCACTAATAATTAAAATTACAACCATCGGATATATATTCACAAAACCTAGATCTTCCAAGTTACATCATATAGATTCAACTACTACAACTACTATTACGCCTAGGCTTCGAAAGAATAATAACTACTTATCTACAACCCGCGAATCCAACAAAATAATTACAATCCTTTAATGTATCTAAATTCACATAACTTAGAAGTAATACACTAGAGGATACATCACGATATCCAGCATAATCATTAATGGTAGAAAATCCAATTCAGCACATTGTTGGGGCTTTCTATCCTAAGCGGGCTCAATTAACCTGAAATGGTCAAGAAAGAAGGGTGAGCTAAGCCAACACTTAGCTCAGTGAGGGCTACGGGGAACGAAAATTTTTGCAAGCATTTTTAACATTTGAAAGCCCTTTTTGAAAACATGGCATGTCATGCATGAGTTGCAAGTAAGTACAAGAAATAATGAACAAGTAATAACATATAGTTCTACCCTCCTAGTTCCTCAAGGGACCTAGCGAAGGTAGGTTTATCATATACCAAAGGATACTATTTTTCTTACAATTGTTGGAGACGGCCGGCCTTGATTCAGTCTTCATTCATTTTTTCCCAACTCCAAATATTAGGTGATATCCGAATATCCATCGGGGACTATGGTAGTCAAGATCGAATGATAGCCCGATACTACCTAGGAGAAACGGATGCTACCATACCCATAATTGTGGTTGCAACCATCGCGCCTGTAGTTGTTAACATTGTAAACATAACATCAATAATATCATAGAGGGAAGACAACAATTAGGTTGCCCCAACTACGTATAACAAACAAGCATATCAAGATTTCAATTAGGTCTAAACCACATATAACTATGTATAGGAGATCAAACAAGTGGGATTTCTTCGATAGCCATGCATTTATCTTATGGTTTAGCAAGTAAGCATGTGAACCACTAAGAATTCCAATTAAGACCATTTCGGTTTATGAAACATGTAAACAAGCATATGAAGGTCAACTAATTAAGGAGGTTGCCTCCAATTACCAAGCTAAACAAGAGTAAATGAGGCATTGGTAATAATTGATGAATCAATGGCATAATTAATATTCATATAATCATCTTGCATATAAACTTAGAACGAGTTACATAGCATAGATATAAGGTGCACTTAGAAGTGACAAGTTTGGGATGTATATAATGCCTCCCTAAGTCATTTTCGTAATAAAAACCATTGGTCAAATGATAAGCATCACACGACCACATAAAACCAATTATCTCAAGCAATTATTTCGAAAAAGAGGTTTCCCGATCGATCGGAGAAGTTTCCCGATCGATTGGGTAGCATGAAAATAAGTTCAGTGTTCTGTCTGATTGATTGGGAAAAATGGCTGATCGATCGCGCATAAGGCTATTTTGGCATGAACAGTGCCCGATCAATCGGCCTCATCCCTGATCGATCGGGAGCTACACAAAACGGGAAATTTTACAACTTCACAAATTCTATCATCTTCCTTGCCATACATGAATTTCCACATTAACCACCCTTCAACCTTAACTCCAAAACCTCACTTAGCATGCTTATTAAGATACCCCGAACCCGACTCGCATTTAATAGCATTTAACAGCATTTAATTAAGTGTTTAATTAGTTAAATCATCCATTACACACTATTTTCATGTTTCTTTTAAAAGTATTCAGCTAGTACTTGGATTAATTATTTTAAATAAGTATTAGCTATGTTATTATATTTAATACTCGGTTTCATTTCCTTGTATTTAACTAATTGATTATTTTACTTAACCTATTTATTTAAAGTATTATTTTGATATTTCTTTTAAAAATATTCAAATAATTTTTATATTGATTAATTAAAAGATTATTACCTATTTTTATTATTTATAGTAATTGAATTTATTTTCTTGTATTTAATTATGTGTCTTCTTAAATGTTAGTATTTAATTGCATTTGATTACGTATTTATATTAACTTGTTCATTCGTATCTTAGCATTAATTTCATAATTCTTTAAAATATTCTAGAAATAGTTAAATTATTTATGTTTAAATAAATATTGATTATTGTGATTATTTTAATAATCGGTTTTATTTTCTTGCATTTAATTACTCAGTTTTCAATTAAATGAGAAAAGTAACTCTGAGCCGGAGTGAATTTTAAACTAAATTACTTTTCAAAAATTATATTTTTAAGAAATTGTTTATCATTCTAATATTGATCGTTTATTGACCGTTTGATCGTAATGCATCGAAAGCGAGAGTTAGAGATTTGTTTATAATTTTTTGTGAATAGTGTTTCTAGTTTAATTTAGCTAGTTTTTAGTTGGTTTTCATTAAAATTGCATTGTTTTAACTTGAGTTAGACTAAATGTCATCAAAATGAGCTTGTTTGACCATATTTTCACTTAAGCTTGACTTTACAAAAGGACCAAAATGCCCTTTGTCATCTTTTATAAGTAAAACAAGGCAAAAATCAAAACAAAACAAAAGCCAAAATGCCCATTTTGCCCCCCCCCTTTCCCCCCCCCCCCCCCTCCCCCCATGGCCGAAGCTCCCAAAGAAGAAAAAAAAAAGATTGTTTTGCATTTTTAAGCCAAAATCTTGCGTGAAATTGCTCGGGGATCGTGGCTCGGGTCCTTGCAAGCCTTCCTCTTCAATCTCTGTAAGGGTTTTCACGTTTTTGTGCATTTTTATTTGAATTTGATTTTTGATTCAATTTCTTAGATTTGATATTTAATGCGTTATAATGCCTGAAATTGCTTAGAATTGTCTCTTTAGGGATCGTAGAGCATGCTTGTTAGTTATTTAATAATTTTTACGGCTAGAAACGCAAATTGAAATTAGGGAAGAACAATGAATAGTATTTTTAAATAGTAAAACCCTAGATTTTTGGATTTTTTATCCAAATTGCGATTTCTTGATTTGGATAGGTGTCATTAATGTTAGAAAGATAAAATGTACAATAAAAATAGACTGGCCTTTGTTAAAATTGAAAACTAGACAAAGAAACGTAAAGGGGCTATTTGACCAAGTGTTGACCGTGCTCGAATTGAGTTGGGGGTTTTGCTATTGAGGGCATGGAAGCACTTTTGGCGCTGTTGTGGCGTTGATTGAGCAACTGGTTAGTATAGATGTAGTTCAAACACAGTAGGTGGACTTTTGGGCTTCGGGTGAAAAAGTGAAGTTTTGTAACATAGAAACATGCCTTGTAGTTCCTAAGTGAATGTGGTGAAATCGGTTTCTTAATCCCGGAGCTCGTTTGCTCGTAATTGCCTATGGAAGTTAGAGATTGAACAGTGATATTTATCGTTTTCGTGTTTAAACTGCTATTACTTGTTTAATTGTTGTTCTTGTTGCTATTAATGATAATCATGCTTGAAATGTCAATTGATTGCTACTATTGATTTTAAGTGCTTGATATATTGAATATTGATATTAATCTGCACTTTGGTGCTATCGCACATTTATTGCTTGTATCTCGTATTGCATTGCATAGTGTCAGGCGCGTGAGTGATGGGCCTCTCTGGGCAGTCTCGGGCTGCCAGGGTTGGTTTGCTTTAGCTCCGTGTCCTATTCCCATTCTCGCTAGGGATGCCGCCCTGGGTGATTTGGGTTGTAGATGTGTCGGGGTACATTCGGGGTACACCCAGTGGAAGTTATAAGGTGGTTGCACGCTTATTGTCATTGTTGTCAACATCAAGCTCGAGATTGATGTATCGCTCGTGAAATGGTACATTGCTCATATGAGTGAACCATAGCCTTCGAAGTGTGGTATAGCTTTGACTGGTTGTGTTAATGTCTTCGTTAATTGTTATTGTATTGTTGATTATATTGATTGTTGTTCTTATTGAATATATTGCTTAACTGCCTTATTTGTATTGCAGGACTTTCTTTCTCTCCACCTCGATATCTGTTCCGCCCTCACTGAGTATACGTGTTGTGTATACTTATTCATCACCACCACATTTCAGGAAATACCATGTTAGCTGAAAAGTTCGTGGTTATGTGATAGATCGTGCTTGAAGAGTTGCCTTGCGTGCTATGTCGCTTGAGTTGTCAAAGATGTAAAGATTTTACTTTCATGAGATGTATGTAATCAATGTGTAAAGAAAAGTCATTTAATAGGTTAATAAGTTCTGGATTCAATGCATGTTTGTATTGTCTAAAGGAAAAGAGTTAGGATAATCTGGATACTTGGAAATATATATATATATATATATATATATATATATATATATATATATATATATATATATATGCTATGTTTAATTGTTGAGAACCGAGGCTCGGATGGTCTTGAGGAGTTGTGAATGTTGGACACGGTACTAGTCCACTTATATGCTATCGCAGGTTTGCATTTTGCCTTGAAACAGAGGAGACTCCGTCCATTTTTCCCTAAATTTTATGCCCGGGTTTGGAATTGAGTTGCGATTAGATTGATTAATAGAATTTCCGGTCTCGAGAGGGATCGGGGTGTTACACTTATACAACATATAAATCAAACCATTCCAACAAGAACCCAAAGGGTGCACAAAACTCACAAACAACATCAAGCTTCAAGTTCACCCTAAAATCTTAATCTCATTACATACTTAAGGTTCATAACCATGTCATATGCTACTCTAGAAACCTTTGAAAGAAAACCCCTCACCTTAGCCAAGAGTTTGATATGCAAGAAAATGTTGTAGGATGCAAGAAAAGCTCAAGAAAGGCTTAAAGATGCTTGGGGATGGCTTAAACTTCTCTCCCTCTTCTTCTTCTTCCTTCTTCCCTTCTTCTTTCTTCCTCTTCCATGGCTAAATCGTGTGCCGTGAGTGAGTGTGTATGTGTAGTGTTTTTGTGTGTGTATATGGTATAATGTGTGTGTTTTGTTAGATTTGTTAGGTGAGATATTTTATTTTTTGCCCCCAAGGACCAATTTGCCCTTTTAACTAAACACAATCCACTAGTTTGCCATTTTGTCCAATTCTAACTAATTTGGTTAGCTATTGTAGTGTAATAAATTCTAATTATCACATACGATATCTAAATCACATAAATGTATGTTAAATGAGGCATGAGCATGTAAAATGATATAAATACATATTAATTAATATAAATGCATATTAAATGATGCAAAAATGCATGAAATGCTATAAAATGCATATGGATCTATACTGGCTCAGTATGGGGTCTCACATCCTCCCCTCCTTAATAGAATTGCACCCTCACAATTCTTTCATTCAAGTTCTCTTTTGTCATTCATACAACTTTACTAAACCCTTCATCCATTAACAAAACTCTCAAAGAATCACATTTCATAACTCCAGCTCAAGTTACCCAGTTCCACCTCATTCTACTAAGAATACAAATTTTATGGCTCACATGAGATTTACATTGAACAAAGAAAAATGAGACCGAAGAAAAATCGATAATCATTTATTCAGGGAAGCCAAGTGGATTTAGGGAATTCGATAGATTTAGTAAATGATATCAATAACCCACGTAGGGGAACAATAATTTGAAAAGTGGAATGAATGGGAAATCTTCAAATAAATGATTCAATGACATGTATATATACATACATATCATGAATTAAAGCTATCAAGAATGAACGTATAGTCCTCAAATCCGAGTAACATAATTTCAAAGAAAATCAATCGATGAATTCAATGTGTTAGTAGATTTGGAATAGAAGTATGATATGTTGAGGAGGTTCAATTCGTTTGTATAAATGATGGTCACGAGATGTACGTATTAACGGTTGTGGGATCCTCAAAAATCATCCCATGGAATTAATGCCCACAAAAGGAATAACAATTGGAAAAGAAAGAAATGCTTTAGTAATTAAGTAAACAAGTCCAACAAATAAAAGGGAAGCGAGCATTAAAGGATGTATACAATGGCACAAGTATGAAGCCTATTATTTCAATAGTCAATTCTTAAATGGAGAACAATTGATACTGTAAAATTCAAGTTTTCGTCTTTACATTGATTTGCGTGTTTTGTCTCGATTTACGTGATTTGACCTGTTTATATATTATGTGAGTTAGAATGTGCTAATTCTGTGATTTATATTCCTAATACATGTTATGTGTGCATTCATGAAATTTTCATAAAAAACGGCATTAGAAATTTTATCGACGGTTTTTATGAATAGTATTTTGAACACCTGTCTGCTAAACTTTTTACAGGAATATTTTAAACGTCTTAAAACCTAGTCCTATATTATTAATTGACCCATGTTTGATAAAAATTAATTCTAAAATGGAATAGTAATTTAAATAAACTTTTCGGGCGAAAAATAGCATTTTTGAGCTAAATAGTAATTTCTTCTAAACCCAATTCTTGCATTGACTTTTGTTGACCTAGTATATATTAATATAAATGTATTTATATGTGGTATGAAATAATTTTAGATTAATTGTGCATTCAAAAGACATTTGAAAATAAATAATATGACATTTCACCTTCTTTTACAGAAATCACGTTTTTAGCCGAGTCGGGTGAAAGTCTTTGAATGAGTAAACTCTTGTCACCTAAAAATAAACTACTTAAAATAGTCTAAGTGTTAAATTAATGTTTTGAGCAAGAAATAGTCTAAAATAGAATTAAAAGACAAGAAAACACTAAAAATAACTAAGTGTTAACTTTGACTTTCTTTTATTTGTTTGACCTTTGCTTAATATATCATCAACACACATTAAAAACAAAGCAAACATACTCCAAAAACACACACATTACCGAAATCCATCAGCGAGAAGAAAGAAGGCATTTTCAAGGCTTTTCAAAACATTTTTCTCATAGATTTTGTAATTCAAGTCCAATCACTTCATTCAAAGCTTGATTTCACTTGTTGGACATCCATTCTACACATTTCTTGCATCAAAACACATCAAAGGTGAGAGAAAAATTCTAGATCTCAAAAGTCATATTTTATGTTTTTTCTTATAATTGCATTTTGAACCGTTAAAATGTTAATTTGAAGTTATATTATTGCTCAGTGCATGCTAGAGATCGTTTATATGAATTCTTGTAAGATTTGAACCGTTGTAGCATACATTTTTATTTTTGGGTATTTAAAGTTGATAGATTGGCCATTTGTTGATTATTTTGAGTTGTAGTGGTTGGAATCGATTGCCGTCAATTTTTAAAATTTTTTTAATTACGTGGTAGCGCCGTTATAATGTCGAATTTTTGATTGCGATGGTTGTGTGAAAACCCAAAAATTTCAGCCTAGGTGCATTAAGGTTTTAGGGTTGTTGGGCTTGATTTTGATATATCTTGGTTGGTTTCCGAGAGGGCTAATGTAGTTGATTGAATGGATGAGTGTTAGAAACTGATTTGGAGTTGTTTGGATTAGTAGAATGTAAGATATGATTATTTGATGTTTAGGTTGTCTTTCTTTAAATTGTTGAATTGAGCCTTTAGTTGATTGGGTGGTATTTGAGTGATTGAATTGTGAGTTGTAAATGGTTAGACTAGGGTTAGATTACGTGTTTAATGCATGTTAAGTTGGATGGCCTACTTTGTCATCTAACTTAGTTGTTTGTTGTTCAATTGATTACTTGATGTTATATTGCTGACAATTGATGATAATTGATGATTATTGATGATCATTGATGAACCAGGAGATAGGCAATTCTTCTAGATTGTCCTCATATGAATGATGTTTATTATTATCGCTAAGTCTTGGTATGTGTGTGCCACCTCTTGGACAGCGTCAGACTGTCGAGTTGATAACGGCATGACTATTAGACACTACTTCCAGCTCGCATGACGGAGGTGTCATGGAGGGCGATACTAGTGAGGTACCTCGGGTGCGTGAGTAGTGGGGAGGTAAAAGAAGAACGGTTGAGATCGTGATGGCGTTTGGAGCTACACCAACTAGAGTATTCTTTATTGATTGGTCATTATAGTTATATGTTTATATTGTTATTGATGTTTTATTGTGTGTTTACTGCTCAAAGGATCATTTCCAAGGAGTATAGTAAATACTGTTAGAGATCTATCGGATCCTCACTGAGCTTGTTTTATATAAGCTCACTCTCTATTATTGCATGCTTACAGGTGTCCTTGAGCAAGATTACGGGTATGTGCCTCCAGAAGAGGAAAATGTGCCTTACGTGGATGAGTCTTATGTGCAGGAGTCTTTGCCATGAGATTGTTTATAGTTATTGTAATATGATGTATTGTAAAACCTACCTTAGTATGAAGACATATGTATGTTGACTTAGTAGTCTTTCTTTTGACTATGGTTGGGTTGCTAAGTTTGTTTATAATCTAGTTTGAAATGTATGTATAGTTAATGTATTATGTTAGAACGGAGGCATATAACTATGTTTGGATTGTTGAAGAATGATTATTGTATAATATGGTTGTGTTGTATGTGGTTAACTTAATTGAGGAGTTGATTGTTGAATGGTTGAGGAGTTTAGTTGTATGATGTTTTGAGAGATTGGTTTAGAACCTCGGTGTCTTAATTACTGTCGTTATACTACCGAAATTCCGTTGCGTCTTGACTGATCGTAGGTGGGGTCAAGTTGGGGCGTGACATTTAAGTGGTATCTGAGCTTGATTAGCTGTCAGTTGGGGTATCCTCGGAATGTGAGTAGTGGTCTAAGCATGCAAGTATTAAGTGAAAGAAAAGTGAAACATATGTTAATATGTTTATGTGATTAATTTACTTATGTGTCTAACTTTCTATGTGATCAATATGCTTTGTGTTAAGTGAACTAATGTGGTTAGTATGTTTTATGTGAGAACGTGCCTTGCGTACTCAATATGCTATCATTAATGTGCATAATGTGATTAATATGTATTATGTGACAAATGTGTTTTATGTGATTAAAGTGTCTATGTGAAGTTAGTTGTTTATGTGGTTTTAATTGTTTATAACTAGCTTATGTGAAACAACATGCTTTAGGTGTACAATGTACTTTAAGTGACCAATGTGAGTTACGTGATCAACTTGTTTTATGTGAAGTTTGTTGCTTATGTGACTTTAGTTGTTTATAACTTAGTCCTGTGATATAAACCCGTTTATGTGATGTTGGCTTCTTATATGCTAAATTGTGCATTATGTGATAATGTTG
Source organism: Ehretia macrophylla (assembly GCA_037974665.1). Classification (NCBI taxonomy): domain Eukaryota; kingdom Viridiplantae; phylum Streptophyta; class Magnoliopsida; order Boraginales; family Ehretiaceae; genus Ehretia; species Ehretia macrophylla. The sequence continues at coordinate 28,194,359 of CM075778.1, read as the reverse complement.
TAATATATGATAATCTTGTAATATGTTGTACTTGTTTTCATAAGATGTAATTGTATATATGCTATAATTGAGGGTGAATCTTTTGGGTGAAGTAAAGATAGCTGCAAGAGCTTTCGGAACTAGAGGTAGGCCGTGATTTTGAATTGTTATTATTCTGGTAGTTTAGCATTGAGATTTTGATTGTTATCTTTATGGATTTTAGTCTCAGTTTAATAGATCTGTTCTTAATGTTCCTTTAGCAAGAGTGAAGTTGTTCAAGGAAATAACAATGTATTTTGATGATTAGAATTACTTTTCTTGTCCTGTTTAACTTGTTATTACTTGGAGTTGAGTCATAAGCATAGATTCCTTTGAAGATGTGATCATGCACTTTTGGAGTCTCAACTCATATTATACTTTCTTGAGGTTATTTTAGAATAAAATTTATTTGAGGAATTAGTGATTTATATTTGTGAATTGAATAGATTGTGGTATAACATGTGCATATTTCTACTATTTGGGATTGCTATATAATTAATGGATATTTTGGAGTTCTAATCTTTAAACCTTGGAGCCAATTAGAGTGATTACTGACTAAAGTTACCTTATTTGAAGATGTAATTGTTGGGAGATAGAATTATTTGAGGAAATAAGAATGTATTTTGGTGACTGGACATTTATTTTCCTACATTGAGCTTTTGAGTTCTAGGTGGTGTGACTTTCTAAATTGTTGATTGGGGATTCTCTTGTGTTATAATGGGTTAGCATGAATCTGTATTGTGTTATCAGATTTTGGAGTCTTCATTAGTCAATCTTGTTGGGTAATTGGTGATTTATCTTGTTTGGTGATTGGTCTGGTACGGAATATAAAATTTTGAAGTGATTTATCTTGTTTGGTGATTGGTATGACTTCTTAGGTTCTCTAGATCTCCTTAGTGTCGTGTTTTGGAGGAAGATAGATTGTAGGATTGGACTTGTTGGTATTTAAGTATGTTGGTAGGACACCCTTCTTGTGCTTCATAATTCTATCGGTTTTATTATTCTCTTTTACTCTATTTTCACTTAGTTGAGATAGAGTTACACTTTTCTAGCATATCAATTATTTCTTGAAAGTTTTACTTATTGGATTAATGGATTCTATACTCATTTGACATTCATATTTGCTTCTTATAGCAATGTCATTTTTTGGAGTTAAGGTTTGAGCCTTCTATATTTCATTCTGTATCTCCAGCCATTGGTTTCATATTTCATTTCATCCTATTACTAGTCAATTGAAAGTAATTTCTCCTTTGGTATACTATTTTACTTATTCGAATTTCACTTGCTTGATGTACTCCTTGCCTAAGTACATCATTGTCATACTTGTTGATCCTTGTTAATCCTATTGTTTTATTATTAAATCCTGAGCCATTACTTTTCTTGTAATTGCTCATTTAATATACTCAGCACTGTCTTTTCTTATTTATACTTCTTTGGGTATTGCGTGTTGAGATACTCATTATCTTGACACTCATATTTTTTATTAAATTAATCATCTCTTATTTCTTAATTTCATTTCACCTCAAGTACAACTTACTTGTTGGTTCCTTAAACAATCATCGAGAATTGAAACGTCTACTTGTTCAAGAATTTTTGTTCAACATACTCAGCACTGTTTTGACTCATCATCATCCTTTGTTCGTACTTATTTAACTAATAGGTGCTGAGACATTTCTTATCTTAGTTATCATGCTTCCTTATTAAACTATTAGCCTCTTGATTCTCTAAACCTGTTTGACCTCTTGTTCACTTGATTGTTGGCTCGAATATGACTTTTCATATTCTTATTTCCTTATAAATTCATAAGAGCCATATTCTGACCAATGTCACTTTTGAGATATTTCTTTGATCAATAATCATTTATGTTATCGTGAATGAGTTTTTAAACCCTCGGAGTGTTCATAGAGCTCTTTTGTGTAGTAAGGGATGATTGATAAGTAGTGGTGTCATACTAAGACTTTGGAGTTGAGAATTCTTTCATATGCATTATGATATTAGGTGGGAGAAAATTATGAATTGAAGATTGTCTTGAAATTATGATAATCATCTTCCAGTCAACAGAGCTTATTCTTTTGAAGTCTTTGGTTAGGTGTCATCCTAAGAGATAAATGGGAACTAAGAGAAGTATTGTTAAGTGTAACGATTGAGGATTTAATTGTTTGTCAGCTCGAGAATTACGCGGACGCAATTGTTTTAAGGGGGGAGAATGTGAAATCCCAGTTTTTATCTTTACATCGATTTGCGTGTTTTGTCTCGATTTGCGTGATTTGACCTGTTTATGTGTTATATGAGTTAGAATGTGCTAAATATGTGATTTATATTCCTCATACATGTTATGTATGCATTCATGAAATTTTCATAAAAAACGGCATCATAAATTTTATCGACAATTTTATGAATAGTATTTGAACACCTGTCCGCTAAATTTTTATAGGAGTGTTTTAAACGTCTTAAAACCTAGTCCTATATTATTAATAGACTCATGTTTGATAAAAATTGATTCTAAAACGGAATAGTAATTTAAATAGACTTTTCGGGCGAAAAATAGTATTTTTGAGCTAAATAGTAATTTCTTCTAAACTCGATTCTTGCATTGACTTTTGTTGACCTAGTATATATTAATATAAATGTATTTATATGTGGTATTAAATGACTTTAGATTAATTGTGCATTCAAAACACATTTGCAAACAAATAATATGACTTTTCACCTTCTTTTGCAGAAATCGCATTTTTAGCCGAGGCGGGTGAAAGTCTTTGCATGAGAAAACTCTTGTCACCTAAAAATAAACTACTTAAAATAGTCTAAGTGTTAAATTAATGTTTTGAACAAGAAATAGTCTAAAATTGAATTAAAAGAAAAGAAAACAATAAAAATAACTAAGTGTCAACTTTGACTTTCTTTTATTTGTTTGATCTTTGCTTAATATATTATCAACACACATTAAAAACAAAGCAAACACACTCCAAAAACACACATATTACCAAAAATCCATGAGGGAGAAGAAAGAAGGCATTTTCAAGATTTTCACAGCATTTTTCAAATAGATTTTGCAATTCAAGTCCAAATCACTTCATTTAAAGCTTGATTTCACTTGTTAGACATCCATTCTACACATTTCTTGCATAAAAACACATCAAAGGTGAGAGAAAAATTCTAGATCTCAAAAGTCATATTTTATGTTTTTGCTTATAATTGCATTCTGAATCGTTAGAATGTTAATTTGAATTTATATTATTCCTCAGTGCATGCTAGGGATCATTTATATGTATTCTTGTGAGATTTGAATTGTTTTAGCACAAATTTTTATTTTCGGGTATTTAAAGTTGATAGATTGGTCATTTGTTGATTATTTTGAGTTGTAGTAGTTGAAATCGATTGCTGTCAATTTCTAAAATTTTGTTAATTACGTGGTAGCGCCGTTATAGTGCCGAATTATCGATTGCGATGTTTGTGTGAAAATTCAGAAATTTCAGCCTAGGTACATTGAGCTTTTAGGGTTGTTAGGCTTGATTTTGTTGTGTCTTGGTTGGTTTCCGAGAGGGCTAATGTAGTTGATTGAGTGGGTGAGTGTTAGAAACTGATTTGGAGTTGTTTGGATTAGTAGAATGTACGATATCATTATTTGAAGTTTAGGTTGTCTTTCTTTAAATTGTTGAATTGAGCCTTTAGTTGATTGGATGGTATTTGAATGATTGAATTGTGAGTTGTAAATGGTTAGACTAGGGTAAGATTACGTGTTTAATCCATGTTAAGTTGGATGCCCTACTTTGTCATCTAACGTAGTTGTTTTTTGTTTAATTGATTATTTGATGTTATATTGATGACAATTGATGATAATTGATGATATTGATGATTATTGATTGATGATTGATGAACCGGGAGATAGGCAATTTTCTAGATTGTCCTCCTGTGAATGATGTTTATTATTATTGCTGAGTCTTGGTATGTGTGTGCCACCTCTCGAGCAACGTCGCTGTCGGGTTGATAACGACATAACTACCAGAGACTACCTCTAGCTCGCATGACGGAGGTGTCATGGAGGGCGAGGCTAGTGAAGTACCTCGGGTGCGTGAGTAATGGGGAGTTACAAGAAGAACGGTTGAGATCGTGATGGCGTTTGGAGCTACACCAACTAGAGTATTCTTTATTGATTGGTTATTATAGTTATGTGTTTATATTATTATTGATGTTTTATTGTGTGTTTACTGCTCAAAGGATCATTTCCAAGGAGTATAATAAATACTGTTAGAAATCTATCGGATCCTCACTGAGCTTGTTTTATATAACTTCACTCTCTATTATTGCATGCTTACAGGTGTCTTTGAGCAAGATTACGGGTACGTACCTCCAGAAGAGGAAAATGTGCCTTACGTGGATGAGTCTTATGTGCAGGAGTCTTTGCCAAGAGATTGTTTATAGTTATTGTAATATGATGTATTGTAAAACCTACCTTAGTATGAAGACATATGTATGTTGACTTAGTAGTCTTCTTTTGACTATGGTTGGGTTGCTAAGTTAGTTTATAATCTGTTTTGATATGTATGTATAGTTAATGTATTATGTTGGAACGGAGGCGTATAACTATGATTGCATTGTTGAAGAATGATTATTGTGTAATATGGTTATGTTGCATGTGTTAACTTAATTGAGGAGTTGATTGTTGAATGGTTGAGGAGTTTGGTTGTATGATGTTCTGAGAGGTTGGTTTAGAGCCTCAGTGTCTTATTTACTGTCATTATACTGCCGAAATTCTGTTGCTTCCTGACTGATCGTATGTAAGGCCGAGTTGGGGCGTGACAGATACATCCGGGGATTTCAAATTATTCTCAATGAACAACTAAGGAATAAAAGGAAACGATAAACGCCAAAGGGTTGTTCAAATAAATAAGGCAATGATTTTAGAAGGCAGAAATATCCCGATAACGGTAGATGAAACAAATACCAAATGAGGATAAGAATATTAGACTCACATACCTCAATTTCATATTTCGGATATATGTTCTACATTCCTTAAATACAATTGTCACTACCATTAAGAATGAAATCGACAATTTGAATCAACTAACTCGATTGATCATTTCAAATACCCTCGGAGGTAGATTGATAAATTCCCTAAGGTCTTTACTCATCTTCAAGTTAACCTTTTAATTATGATCCAACCTCAAATAATAATAATGAACATATAGTAGGAAACCATTTCAATTCTTAAAATGCCTTAATTATTCTTCAATCAGCCTAACATTCTTAGTTATCTTTAATCCTAATGAAAGGGCTCTTGAAACTAACAAATGACACGTAAGGCTCCTCGAGATACCATTTGGCACCAAATAGCTTAAAATGCTTAACCTTGTCTTGCCACACATCTCAATTCGTTTATAGGACAAGTAAGACACCTTATCTAACTAGCCTCAACTCCTTAGCATAATATAACTCCTCAATTTACCAGATATCTTCTGGATATCAGTCTCTAATTCAAATCAACACTTAAAGCTAGCATTTAATGTTTAGAATTCCATTCAAATCTCATTTTATCGAGTCGTAATTGACATCTATGGTTTAAGTCCCTAGTTGGTTCGGTCAAAGTCTTTCCCTTGTATGACATCATTTCTTTGGTCACATAACCCTATTACGCTACAAGATCTTGCAAGTCCTAATTGGTGAACTTAAATAATCCATACGAACATCAAAAGTTTAGTCATCGAATATTATTTCTTTTCAAATTCTTTCCTTTATTTCTTGATCAACTATCTTCAAAGTTAACCTATTTTAATATCTACCAAGCGGAGATTACTTGTATACCATTGTCCCATTTCTACAAGTCATCCCTTAATGAAAGGTTCAATTCTTACTCTAATATTATCTCCAAGGAACAATTAAACAAGTAGGGGTTTACAATTCTAATTCATCAATAACCTCGCTACTCAAGCCTTCACACTTAAAAATCCATGCACTTCAACAAGATAACAAGGATCAAGGTAGATCAAACTTAACCCTCAAGATGTATAAGAAGATGTACTTACATGCTATTATTATGAGAAGATGTTCTTGCTGCCTTATACCACCTTTGTGAACTTGCCACCAAATAACATTGAAGACTGTAGTGAAACAGAGTCAACAGTTTCAACGGAGGTTGATAGTATTGTTGTGAAGCCCCGCACACACACTCATGCATTTATTTATATGAGCTATGAGTATTAACGTGCATTTGTATCATCTTACTTGCATTCACGGGCTTTTGTGTGCATTTACATCGTTTTACGTGCATTAAATGTTTTAGATAAAATAGACATGAGTTAGATATATTTTAATGCAATATATATCTTAAATGTGTACTAGATGCAATAGAAATAAGTCAGAAACTAAGTTAGAATTACAGAAACTAAATAGAGAGTCTTTGCAAATGTTAGAAAACTTTGAGGCCAAAGTGCAATTAAATAAACTTTGACTTAGACACTAATTAAACTACTTAGGACTAGGATTAGCTTATAAACTACACTTGAAGCACCTGGCTATAGGAAGAAAAGGAAAGGGGAAGAATTACAAAGCTAGAAAAATACTTGGAGTCAAATAGCAAAACTTATAAATTTTTGGGGTCAACTTTAGAATTAAACTGTACCAATTGGGAAAGAGTTAGGTGGTAAATTATATATGGATGGAAAGCTCTATGAGTCTAGTTTCTAATGCTTCAAACCGTTCGTGAATTGGAGTTTTTTAGAAGAAGTTATGATCATTTTTGTAAAGTGTCGCAGAACTGTTTTGTTACACGGGTTTGACGAAGGTTGACCATTTGACTTAGTCTTTCACCCAATTACTTTAGTTATTCTTCTACCTAACTTGGATAAAAAAACATATGATGATTAGGGGACAAAAGGGAGGCCATAGTAGGCCATAGGAGGATTAAAAAAAAAAAAAAAAAAAAAATCTTGCTTTAGCCAAAAGTAGAAGAAAAACATGGAGGAATTTGGGAGAAAGTTGTCTCCTTGTCCCTCAAGTTGAGTTGTTTTTGAGCAAATTAGGGTTTTTCATCTCTTCCTCTCCTTCTCCCACATCTGAACACACACACACACACAAGAGGTTAATTCAAATCAAGAAACTAGTAGAGCAAAGAAGGACTACTTGGTCATAGCTAGGAGGAAGAAAGAGAACTTGGTGTTCAACTTGATTTGCGTGGTTCTTGCAAATTCTTTCACTCTTCTATCATTCTTAGCATCTATCTTCATTAAGCTGAGGGTTCTTTCAAAATTGATATTTATGATATATATAAATGCATATTGATGGATTTATGGGACTTGTATGGAGTTATAATTGCAATTTCATGGATTAGAATTGTTGAAAGCATGCTTGTTGATGATTTAAACCAAGGTTATAGTTTTTGAAATTTTTGATTGTTCTTGATGATGAAGCTTATATCTAGCTATGTAAATATGGTTGATTGTTGCTTATTTAGGTTGCTAGAGATTTCTTGGTTGTATAGTAGTTGTTGTTGATGATTTAGAAGCTAGAACATGCAATGAAAATCTTAAAATAGTTACTGGACAGATTTGTCCAACCAGAAATTTTAGCCCGTTTCTATGGTTGGATAATTTTATAAAACTCTGAAAAATTCAGGAAATGTAGAAAACTCATAGAGGAACATTTCTTCTGTTGGACATGTCATGAGTAAAAATCGTTTTCATGCTCGAAAACATATAAGACAGTAGGTTTTGGAAAATATGTTGCTACTGGATAGGCTACTGCCCGTGTAGTATTATGTGTTTTAAAAATAATAAACGATCTCGGAATTGAATGAAATTTTTACATTATCTACATTAGGAATTTAGAAGCAAACTTTGTATTTTTCTAGATCATCAAATTATATCTCTAAAAGGCTCTGAATTTTCCATTTCCGAAATAACGCAAGAATAGCATTCAATCTGGACATAAAAACATAATAGCACTAATTGAGTCATAAGTCGGTCAACTTAAGACGAAATTGAGTTCTGCTTGATTTTATAATTATCTACACTCGAAGAGATTTAATTTTATACCTAATTCGAATAATTTGAAGTTCAGGAAGATAGGTTACGGATTGGCTAAACTTAGATTAATGCAGTGAGATAAATATTATTTTATGCCAATAAGTTTAGCTCTAATGTAAATTGCTATTGATTGAATGACTAAGTACTTGGATTATTAATGGTGTAGTATTATTATACGACCTCTATATGTGTTAGAACAATTATGGAGCCATTTAATTTGAATTATATTACTTGATTTCTCATTGAACTACTCGATATGCTATAAATGAACAACTATGTGTTAGTTGTGATCTCGATGACTACATGATTGCTATATAAACTTGCATTGAAATTGGTATCCAAAATGGGTTGCAACCACCTAGTCTTGGCATGGTAGTGTGCATACTACGCCGGACATCCTCAGGGTGTCGGTGATCTTATGTCTACCATGGTCCTATTCCACTCTCGCTCGGGAACTTTGATTTCCTTGGAGAATCGAGTCATAGGTTTGAGTATTGTCTGGAATACTCTATTGGGGAGATAAGGAAGGAGATGTTGAACATCTCAATTATTAGCGAGGTAGGCCACCTCCACCACTTGTTATATGATTTATAATCCTCTTCTCGCTTGGGGGCATTGACTTCCTCGGAGATGTTGGAAAGAGTAAGTTATTTCTTACTTTGTGTGTGACATATGATTTGTATAGGTATACTTGAATTGATAATTGAATACAGATATTGCATGCTCAAAATTTTGTGTTTAATTGATAATTATTAATTGAGATTAGTGCATGAATGTTTCATCGATAATATGTTGATTATGGTGAACCGGTTTATCTTATTCCATTAATCATCTGTTGATTATAGATATCTAGCTTACTGTTATCGAGTTGAATTTGCTTGTTAAGTGCATTGCACGAGCATGGATTTGAAAAATGATTTTTGAAAGATAAAAATGATTGCGAAAACCCATTCCAGATTCCCCCCTCACCGAGCGTTGGTGCTGGATAAGCTCACCCTCGTTTTTCCCCCTTTCACGTATAGGTGAGCTGGAGTACGATATTTGGTGACTGTGTGCTAGGGAATATATGTTCATGACTTTAATCTCTAGTGATGAAGTTTGTATAACATGTGGTATTTGAATTAATGTAATAGTTAGATGTTGTACTTATACATATATAAGTTTTGGTTATACAAATGGTATATGTTATACTTTGGAATTAGATTGTCGTTTTAAAATGTGTTGGGCGAATTATAAAATGTTGTTCGAAGTTGGAGTTGAGGAGCAATAGTGAAGGATTTGGAGTTATGGCTTGTGACTTTTCTGTTTACAAGATAAGACTGAAAAAAAATCTAAAATATAGCCGTTGTGCTGCCCGATTTTTTAGGAAATTAATAATAGGCTAAAAATTTGACTAAGTTTGGATTAGTAATTAAATCAACTAAGTTAGAACCAGATTTAGTCCATCAACTAAGGTAAATGAAATTTTGAAATTTAGAAATTGGAATATAATTGTTTTAAAAGTCTTGAAATATTGAATTATGATAATAGTGCTCGGGTTATTGTAATTGTGCCTTAGCGGACTTAGGCGGAGCGACCTTCTTAAGCCCGTGGCATCATGATCCCAGAAATGTTGGTGGTTTATTTATGGCGGGTCCAGACTTGACATATAGCGTGGGGTTAGGTTCGGGGTGTTACACATAGCATGTAAGTATATAGATCAAATACAACTATCATTTACCTTATAGACTTCTACCCAAGGACCTGGGGTTCTAAACCTAGCCTACAACTAGCCAACAAGCTAAGCTCTGATACCACTCTGTCACGACCCCATTTCCTTAATTTCTATAATGGTCTGTAATACCGCAATAATGACACAAACGGGATTAAACTTAATTTACAAAGACTTCAAAATCCGAGATCGTGATAACACGGGATTAAGAATATCAATCTTCTTAGGTCCGCTAAGGCACATTATACTAGCCCGAGCTCTAATTTCTACGAACCAAACATCCAAGTTGTTAATCACCCCAATTACACCACATGTTAATAACTTAATTCTAATAAAACACATTATACAAACTTCATCACTAATAATTAAGATTACAACCATCGAATACATATTCACAAGACCTAGATCTTCCAAGTTACATCATATAGATTCAACTACTACCACTACTACGCCTAGGCTTCAAAAGAATAATAACTACTTATCTACAACCCGCAAACCCAAAAGAATAATTATAATCCTTTAATGTATCTAAATTCACATAACTTAGAAGTAATACACTAGAGATATCCAGCATAATCATCAATGGTAGAAAATCCAATTCAGCACATTGATGGGGCTATTTATCCCAAGCGGGCTCAATTAACCTGAAATGGTTAAGAAAAAAGGGTGAGCTAAACCAACACTTAGCTCAATGAGGCCTATGGGAACAGGGATTTTCGCAAGCATTTTTAACATTTGAAAGCCCTTTTTGAAAACATGGCATGTCATGCATGAGTTGCAAGTAAGTACAAGAAATAATGAACAAGTAATAACATATAGTTCTACCCTCCTAGTTCCTCAAGGGACCTAGCGAAGGTAGATTTATCATATACCAAAGGATACTGTTTTTCTTGCAATTGTTGGAGACAGCCGGCTTTGATTTAGTCTTCATTCATTTTTCCCCAACTCCAAACATTAGGTGATATCCGGATAAGTCAAAATCGACTGGTAGCCCGATACTACCTAGGAGAAACGAAGGCTACCATACCCATAATTGTGGTTGCAACCTTCGTGCCCGTATTTGTTAACCTTGGAAACATCACATGAATAATAACATAGAGAGGAGGCAACAAAGTAGGTTGCCCCGATCACGTATAGCAAGCAAGCATATCAAGATTTCAATTAGGTCTAAGCCACATATAAACATGTACAAGAGGTCAATCAAGTAGGATTTCTCCGATAGTCAAGCATTTATCTTATGGTTTGGCAAGTAAGCATGTGAACCACTTAGAATTCCAATTAAGACAATTTAGGTTTATGAAACATGTAAACAAGCATATAGAGGTTAACTAAGGAGGTTGCCTCCAATTACCATGCTAAACAAGAGTAAATGAGGCATTAGTAATAATTGATGAATCAATGGCATAATTAATATTCATATAATCATCTTGCATATAAACTTAGAACGAGTTACATAGCATAGATATAAGGTGCCCTTAGAAGTGACAAGTTTAGGATGTATATAATGCCTCCCTAAGTCATTTTCGTAATATAAACCATTGGTCAAATGATAAGCATCACACGACCATATAAAACCAATTATCTCAAGCAATTATTTCGAAAAGAGGCTTCCCGATCGATCGGAGAAGTTTCTCGATCGATCAGGTGGCATGAAAATAAGTTCAGTGTACTGTCTGACCGATCAACCAAAATGGCTGATCGATCGGGCACCTTGTCCGATCGATCGGGAAAAGATGATTGATGCCTTCCAGACATCAGCATTCTATAAATTGCTGATCGATCGGGCAGAAGGCTATTCTGGCATGAACAGTGCCTAATCGATCGGCCTCATCCCTAATCGATCGGGAGCTGCACAAAACAGAAAATTTCACAACTTTACCAATTCTATCCTCTTCCTTGCCATACATGAAGTTCCACACTAACCACCTTCAACCTCAACTCCAAAACCTCACTTAGCATGCTTATACAACACATAAATCAAACCATTCCAACAAGAACCCAAAGGGTGCACAAAACTCATCAAACAACATCAAGCTTCAAGTTCACCCTAAAATCTTAATCTCATTACATACTTAAGGTTCATAACCATGCCATATGCTACTTTAGAAAACCTTTGAAAGAAAACCCCTCACCTTAGCCAAGAGTTTGATATGCAAGAAAATATTGTAGGATGCAAGAAAAGCGAAAGAAAGCCTTGAAAATGCTTGGGGATGGCTTAAACTTCTCTCCCTTTTCTTCTTCTTCCTTTCCCCTCCTTCTATCTCTTCTTTCTTCCTCTTCCTTGGCTGAATCATGTGGTGTGTGTGAGTGTGTGTGTAGTGTTTTTGTGTGTATATATGGTATAATGTGTGTGTTTTGTTAGATTTGTTAGGTGAGATATTTTAATTTTTGCCCCAAGGATCAATTTGCCCTTTTAACTAAACAGAATCCACTAGTTTGTCATTGTGTCCAATTCTAACTAATTTGGTTAGCTATTGTAGTGTAATAAATTCTAATTATCACCTACGATATCTAAATCACATAAATGTACGTTAAACGAGGCATGAGCATGTAAAATGATGTAAATACATATAAATGCATATTAAATGATGTAAAAATACATGAAATTATATAAAATACATATAGATCTATATTGGCTCGGTAGGGGTCTCACAGTGGTGAAATGGTAGACCCTTAAAATTTAAAATCTAGTACTAAAGATCGTGGAGGTTAGAATTCTTTTCAAAGCATATTATTAAAAAGGTTCAATGCGCAATTTAATAAGAGAATTTGGACGATAGATTTCATACCTACTAACCTGGCAAACATTGGACTATTGTGTGTCACCAATTTCGTGCAGAGGAAGTTAATGAGTTTTTTTTTTTTGTCGAAGAAGTTAATGAAGTTTGATCGTACGTGGGGACGAGATGAACATACGCCTTTCAAAATGTCGTTTTTAACAATCATAAGTTCCTTCACATACCATAAACGTGGCACTAAAGTTGCCATTGCAGTTTCATGATTTTTTTAAATACAATATAGATCAAAATCGTGATTTAAATTCAAAATATCTTATTATAAAATATTATACTTTAATCATTCCACCCAATATTTTACGTAATTTCATGATTTTGTTGCCTTATGCAAAAACATGTTTTTTAGGTGGATCCATTATAGCCTCTATTAGCTCCAAATTCTTTTAAAAATACAATAGATCTTCTTTAAATTAATAATCTTTTTTATACAATAAAATTGTTCAGTCCCAACTTAGGACCATTGTGAGAAATTAATAATATCTATAAATTATAAGATAATACATTTCAAATACTTCTTTTAAATCTAAGGGTCTCAAATATTTTATAAATTAATACTTAGCTTAAAAAGACATATTTTTCTCATGATTGTGCGACTAAGAATTAAGGTTTTCTCTTTAAATACTTTATACATTTTCACTTTAAATTCTCAAAACATTCACTTGTTAAATTTTGGACAAACTATCCTTGACTAATTTCCAAATCATAATTCTGCAAAACCCATTGCTGCAATTATTTTTGCGTGCATGAAGGATACCCTTTGTTATATTCACATATGTTTTTCTCATTTTTTGTCATAATTCTTTTCTTGGCACCTCTGAAATTGAAGCCATTTCGCTGTTTTAATACTGAAGATACCATAAAATAATAATAAAAGATTGTGTTGAGTTAAATAATTGTTTCTTTTGACTCAGTATATATACCTTGTATGGACTTATTAAAGTTAGATAAATGAGATTTATATTCTAATTATATACAATTAAATGAACTCTTAATTGCTTAATTAGATACATATAAAGATAGTATCTTGAATCTTATATTCTTTTGAATCTAAGCTTGATCACTTGACGTAATAATATGTATACAATTAAGTCAAAAAAAAAAACTAACAGTATCTTTGGAAATTATTATTATTGAACACAATAAACAAATATAACTATCTCCTATCTAATAATTTAAACTTTTAAATGAAGGGGTCACTTAACATAATATCAAAATTCATGTAACTCATTTGTAAAATTAAGTCTACGTGTAAGCCTCAATGAAAAATTATCTAAGGTAACCTACAGTGAGGGAGTGTGTTAAACACAAAAAAATAAATATAAAAATATCTCTTTAATAGCTTAGGTTTTTAGATGAGGTGGTCACCTAACAATTATAGACTTATAAATAAATTAATATCTCGCTAAATTAATTAAATTTGAGTGGTTCTAAAACTATAAATTTAAAGAAGTTATATAGTATACGTTCATTTATTTCAATTTTTTACACATGGGTGTTCTTTTAATATGAAACCAAATTACTTCTATATTCTATAAGAAAATATCATGTCATAGTCTCGAAACAAAATATTAGATTCTTTTCTAATGTATTACCCTACACCTGGTCAATAGTTGCCCCATAAATTCGAGATTCGTGCTCATCTTACTCGTCATGTCACCATCATCGTCTTCAATGTGGGTAGCTGAATCATAAACAGTAGTTAATGAAGGTTATATTTTTTCTCCTAAAGATTTTCTATTTACGAGCTAACTCATATTATTAGTACTCCAAAGATATTAAATACCGAATATATTGACAAGATTGCGTGGGCCTAAACTAAATTATGTATTCCATTACTTGTTCTTCTCATTATCTCTTAGGTAGCGATTAGTATATTGTAATGTATTTGAACATGAATGAAATGGGTCAAGAAATGAAATAAAACAGGAAATAAAATGAATTTGGGAATACGAATGATATGTTTAGTATGTTCTAGGAATGAAGAGTATTAATGAGAATATCTTGTATAATATGAAATGATTGCCGTTTTATTATTATAGTATTAAAAATATGACAGGATTGCTATTTTATTATAATAATAATAATAATAATAATAATAATTATTATTATTATTATTATTATTGTTTTTATTATTATTATTCTTATTGTTGTTGTTGTTGTTGTTGTTGTTGTTGTTGTTGTTGTTGTTTTTATTTTTATCATTATTATTTTACTTTATTATTATTTTATAATAATTATTATTATTATATTTCTTAATTATTTTTATTGTTATTTTTGTTATTATTATTATTATTATTGACATATGGGGGTATGGTAATTAAGTTCATTCTTAAACACATGGGTGTTTACATTGAAATGGTTATTATCATAGACGTTGGAATGAGATTACCTTAAGAATGAGATTCCCAAGTTCATTCCTTTATACCAAGCATAAGAATAAAAAAAAAGTTTAAAATGTCAATTTATTCCAAACCTCATTCCAGTATACCAATCGGTACCTTAGTGGCTTACCAAGGTATGTAGGATAATCTTGAGGGAGATTCATAAGGGGATCGCAAAGTCCTAGGGCAATGGTACTTCTAGCCGACCATTTTGTTAAAACAACTGAGATTCTATTTTAAAATCAATTGATATTAAATAAAGTAACTCAATATCTTATAAGTTAGTCTAAGAGTTTCTGATTTTTTGATGTAGGACAAATGTATATTTTAACACTCCCCTCACATAGGACTTGATTTGAGAGGGGTAACACATGAAAGATTGAACACATGTGGTAGATGAACATGTTGAATATAATAAGTAATATAATAAACCCCTCTCTAACTGCTTAAACTTTTAGTTGAGATGATCATTTCACATGGTTTCAGAGCCTAGATACCAAAAGGTCCTAGGTTCAAAACTCACCGCCACCCATTAAAAATATTAAAATTGTCCGAATGTAAGGCTCAAAAACTAACTCTGTCTACATTTGCGAGGGTGTATTCAAGATAATAAGTAATATAATAAACCCCTCTATAACAGTTTAAGTTTTTAGATGAGATGGTCATTTAATAGAACACACATGAAAGGTTGAACCCATGTAAGACACACTTGGAAGATTGAATATAAATGTGACCTAATTTTGAGATGGTGCACAAATGGACATGAGTGGAAGATAACAAAGACGGAAGAAGATTAAACACATGTATGACATAATTTCAGAACAATCACACGTAGAAGAAAACACGTGGGACATACATAGAAGAAAACACGTGGGATACACGTAGAAAATAAATAAGACTATACCATAAGCCTAGCTCTAATTTCATATTAAGATAACTGAGGTTCCATCCAAAAACCAATTGGTGTTAATGAATGATCTCATATATTTAGAGCTATGAACATCATTTAGCTAAGAATTGAGCGGAAGCGAAACATGACATTCAAAAATTTCTAGAATTCAAAGCATGATGTTCATATGAAACTCTAATCTTGATATCATGTGATTAACATATGCAAAACATATATATAGCAAGTTTAAGTTCTTTTCTTGTTTTTTCAGCCATGGAGGCTTGAGGAAAAGAGTGAAGTTGACAACTATTTTCTTGGTTGAAGAAGAAAACAATTCTTATTCATCTTTTTTTTTTCTCCAACGTGTGGAGTCTTCAAGGCAAAGAAGACAAGTCTTTTTTTTTGTCTTGTCTTTCTTTTGAATTAAAGTGAAGACAACCTTCCTTGAATTAAGGTTGTGTTGTCTCTTTGTTAGAAAAGAAAAGATGACAACTTTGTCATCTTTTGTTTATTTTATTGTAATATTTTTTCACTAATGTATTTAAATATTCAACCTAATTACAATTAGTTGAAATTATGAAAACAACCTTTTCATATTTTCACATTAGCCCAACACTTAATAATAATTACATATTGACCCTAATAACTTTTAAAAGGTCAATTACACCATTGTTAACTCCTTAACAATTACACAATTGTTAACTCCTTAATAATATAAGAGAAACAAAATATAATTGTTAACACTTTAACAATTCAAGAGAAACTAAACGCAATTATTAACACTTTAATAATTTAAGAGAAACTAAACGAATTATTAACACTTTAATAATTCAAGAGAAACTAAACGCAATTGTTAACACTTTAACAATTCAAGAGAAAATAAACGCAATTGTTAACACTTTAACAATTTAAGAGAAACTAAATCAAGCTCAATAGAAAAATCATTCACCATGCTCTATTGTGTGTGACTTTCTAAATTCACTACTATATAACACTGAAGAAATGTTGAACACTTTCAATGTTAATCGAGCTATTCGATTTGTTTAGAGAATGTCTCCCGTCATTCTCAAAATACCCTCAGAGTTATTGAGTGACGTTCTAGCTACCAACGTATCAAGACAGTTTATAAAGTAATGAAATCTTATTCAAGTGAATTTATTTATGGTCGCCGATTATCGTACAATCCAATCCAATCCTTCAATTAATTATCCCGTCGAGCAAGAACCATGATCCGATTAAGTTCATAGACTCGAAACGATGCATAGATCCAAATGGTGGAATGAGAGATGACACAAGGAAAAACTCATTTCCATCATTCATGCCTTGGCCAAGGACTTCCTCATTCAACAACCAAACTTGGATCGCATAGGACATCACCTCACGTCGGAGGTTAACGGATCCTCTCTTGACCACAACTTGTCAATCACTATACTTGACGAATGAAACTACGAGATGACGTATCTCATCTCGTTTGTCGAAACAATCATTGTCCAAACGCTAGAATAAAATCCCAATACATATGACAACCGTAATGTCTCAAGTCTAAGGATTACATGTACAATCGCAATGCACAATCGCAATGATTAACAAATTATTAATCCAAAGTCATGTAAATTGTTATTCACGGCACATTCAATGATCTATTCAACTAATAGTCATCCACATGTTTGTTAGTCGCATCGCTATGCTGTTATGGCACATGGCTCACCATCCTTTATCATTAATATCTCTATGTTAATCAAAGGTAACAACACATGTGATAGTCCGTAATTGATTATTAAAGTCCCGATCAAATAATCTAAGGACTAGGAACACTTTAAATATTTATCATATTAAGGAAATACGCCAACATATTCCAAATGCTTTTAGAATACATTCCTCTAATGAAAATACTAGGGACTCATTCATACACCTATAGAATGAGAATATGAATTTCCTAATTATGTCAATATGTACACGAACATATAAACACTAATTGCATAAGTAAATGTAAAAATGCTCCTATATCTGTCATCCAAATATGTAGCATTAGGGAATATGTCTAACAATCTCCCACTTGCACTAATGCTATGAAACGTAGTATTAGTACAACAAACAATGATATCATATACTCATCTTCTCAAAACGAGGACCTAGCTGTAATTGAGTCATAGCTACGGTAAGTGGGTCAGCTACATCAAGAGATGTGGCCGTTTTCTGCAATGACATATCTCAATATGATTATTGGCTATAGATACAACACATGAAGATGGAAACATTTTTCCAAATGTTTGGACATACAGTGAGACCTTGGTTCCACAAGCTTGTGCAGTAGCTCCGTATAGTCGTAACAATAAAAGCATCACAACTTTACGATAGGAACCATAACCAACTCGTATGATTTTCTCAATCCAAACAACTTCTTTCATAATATTACATATCACAAAAGACATGAGTTATGTAATGAAATCTACAGTTTTCTCAAAACCTTTCTAACTTACTGAGCTCTCACTACAAATAAACGTGAACCCTAACATAGACATTCTATTATAAGATTCAGATTAAGAATTTGAACTAGTAAATCCATCACTACGGAATTTATTTCCTCCATGAACTAAAATATATATCTTTAGTGCTTCCCAAGTACTTAAGAATATAGTTCAATTCTATCAACTATTCCCAAACTTGGATTGGACTAATATTTACTCGAACACTTTACAATTTACAGAATATCAAGTCTTGTACATAATATAACAAATATGAAGTTACTATAACTTTGAATACAAATTTGTTATGCAACTAGAGTTTCTTGAACACCTTCAAAACCACTCTTATGTACAATCTAAGGAATATGTCGAGTAATCTATTTGTACTATCATTATAGCTACAAATTTACAAGATACGAACGAGAAGTTCTAAATGGAGAACATTTAATATGACTAGAATATAATTAATATTACAACACACATATCATCAACTTTGATATTGAAGTCATCATTATTGCAATCATAGAAAAGTGGATGCGCTCCCACTATTCTTTTACAATCACAAGGTTCATCTACATTTTAAATGAAATCTAACTATTTAATCTCATTTGAAATGGGTGAAACATTTTCAAAGAATTCACTTAAAAATCCACAAGTAGCTTTCTCAACTATGCACATATTACTCATATCAATAGATCATAATCATCAATATAGTAATACAATGTCCTATAATGACTAGCATAATTCAACGAGACTAAAGCACAATAATTGGTAAAAAGATTTCATCATAGCTAACACTTTGGCTTTGATGATATCTTTTAGAAACCAATATAGCTATAAAAGGTCATTACCTTTTCTATTAACTTCAACCTATATCTCGAAGATCAATATCTAGATTAAGCTAAAGTATATGAAGTCTCATTATTATGCTTTGCATTATATAGTTTCTTGGAGTCGATATCAAATATATCGTTTCTTTGTAAATTGTAGGATCAACTAATTGATAATTATCTCAAATACACAAACAACGTTTGTGCTTCCAAAAGGATATCCCTATATTCTTTTAAAGAATGAGATACACTACTAGTTTTTTAAAGATCTTGTGTGATGACTCATCACCCACCTTATTGAATAGATTTATTACTTTGGTCTAGGTGATTTTATAGCTTTAGAGGATACATCCTCAATTTCTATTTTATTATAAAGTAACATCTTCTTGAACAAAACCTTTTCTTCAAGAAAGATTACAATATAATATATCAATAGACATTGATCACTAAAAAGAAATTATATCCTACAAAACTAGGATATACTATAAAATTACCTTTAACCAAAACTCCCACTAGTCTTTTTAAAAAACTTTTCAATAAAAGTAGGACAAACCCAAATTAACACATTTAATACTTAGTTGACATCTAACTTATATCAAATATAAAGTTCTAGCAATAGTAGGCAGTTACTATTCAATATAATATTAAATTAAGGAAAGCATGACCCACAAATAAATAGAATGATTAGTCAAACTAATCAACAACTTTACTACGTCCAACAAAGCACGGTTTCTTCACTAAGAAAACCCTATTTATTTATGGTACACCGGGCATTATTAATTTCGATACTATATCAAAATTTTAGGATACTCAAATAAAATAGCACTTAAGTATTTTGCCTTCATGATCTAATCATAAGGCACTAATACATTTTTCTATACGAGCCTATTCTCAAATAGCTCTAAATACATCAACATGTATTAATCCAAATAAGCTAGTAGTTTTAATCCTTTATCAAACAAAGGATGACTTGGTTACCTTTCCAATAAATCAGATGTATTGTAACGCCCCGGACCCAGCTCCCACGCCTGCAGGATACACCCCGCCCATAGGGGACGAGCGTGCACCGAGGCCATGGCGAACCTGCCCGAAAGCGCCACTATGAACGTATTGTCCGCTTTGGCGCCCATACGCCTCACGGCTTTGTCTTCCCCTCGACACTTCGAGGAAAACGGGCGTTCACGATACAAGGCGCACATACGCACTTATATCAAGCAGCCCAGCATCCTAGCCTTCCGATGTGCGATGCGATTCCTCACATTCACCCCCCCTTAAGGAGGCCCGCGCCCTCGCGGGCTAACGGCACAAAGGAAGGTCGGCTCTGATACCACCTTTGTAACGCCCCGGACCCAGCTCCCACGCCTGCAGGATACACCCCGCCACAAAGGGACGAGCGTGCACCGAGGCCATGGCGAACCTGCCCGAAAGCGCCACTATGAACGTATTGTCCGCTTTGGCGCCCATACGCCTCACGGCTTTGTCGTCCCCTCGACACTTCGAGGAAAACGCGCGTTCACGATACAAGGCGCACATACGCACTTATATCAAGCAGCCCAGCATCCTAGCCTTCCGATGTGGGATGCGATTCCTCACATGTATAAGTTGATCAAATCAACCTAATCATCATCTTATTATTAGAAAAACCTAATCATGTAGAAACTAAAATTAATTTGGATCATTTGAGTAATCTTAAAATTTGGTGGATGGTTATAACGGTTGTCAATATATTTGCAATACATTCTTTCATCCATATTAAGACAATAAAGACTACACCATAATGCACTTACACAAGCTTTAGGAATATACATTTTATTCCTAATATCATTTAGGTATAATCTTTAAAATACAAAATATGTCCAAAAGGCATCCAAACAAATTGTCTTTAGCTAACGCAATAACCTTTGTTTCATTTGATAACACTGAAAATATTTCACGCTTCCAAAAGCGCACTATTGAGATTAAGATTCTATCCTCGAACACATTCACTAATGTTTCACTAGAATCCATAAAGTAGTACCAATTACAATCAAAGAAGATTTATAATTCATAGTAGCTTTATAACCTTGACATTCAAGGTATAAAGATACTTTGGATTAAAACCTCTTTTAATGTCCGGTTTTAAGGCTATGAAAACATCATTTACACATGCCTATTCAATCCTTAATATTCTTCTTAGACTGTTCCCACTGGCTAATAGAAATCATCTCTATTTGTCTTTCTTCTTTGCATTACCACTAACCAAAAAGGAAATACGAATATGAGAATGAATTCTATTTATATCTAACATCATGCATTAAATATGCTTACCATAAAGCCATTTGCTAGTTTAGAATTATATTCTTTACATCTTGCATACCTTTATGCAAACTATGAAAGAATACAAATCTTTAGCATATTTAATTTGTTTTACTTATCAACCATAAGTACTACAACCTTTTATTTTGATACTTTATCAAGATAAAAAATAATGGAGCATATAACTCTAAGACTTTATTGTCTAAGAACCATTCTTAGATGATAACGTTAATCAAAAAGTTTGGTCCAGTTGCACGATATAAAGTCTAGTTAATTAAAAACGGCGGGTTCATTGTTGTAGCCATAGACGTAACAGAAAATAAGATTGCTAGTTGACATAAACTTGTTAAAATATTTAATTTGGCCTTTAATTAAATGATACATCCCACTAATTTTATTGAATCTCATACTTCCTAAATGAGATCGTGAATCTAATTAAAGACTCATTAGTAGGTGACCATGATTTTCTTTAATATGAATACCCCTCAGTTTTGGTGCATTATCGGAATATATATACAAAGAGTTAGCAATGATTACTATATATATCACTATATAGGACATGGTCATTTTGCCCCTAAATCACCATAACCTCAGCTTGGTGCATTATTGGAAATGTGATTTAGTTAGATTACACCCATCGTCACAGTGTTACGACAATTTGAATTCCAAACCTCAACTTTAGTGCGTTATTGCCCTCGTGATATTGGAACAATACAACATTAATATGCTTGCTAGGTAAATATAATACTTTCATGGAATATATTTTCCTACCTTTGGGTTAGCCAAGATATACCCAATCGAGCAAATATAACCTAGGATAGTGGAGGGCAATGATAAACACTTTTACCGCTTTACAATCTAATATATTTGCACGTAGGAAGATTTTGAATTTAATTAGGTCTCACTTTGCACATTAGTTCATTTACAAGCATACATCACATATAGGCAAATAAATAAACAAACATACACAATCATACATCATGGTGGATCATGGACTTGGACTATGAATTAAATCAAGACAAAAATAAAACCTAAACAAGCACATCTTCATATCTTCTTTGGTCTTGTCTTCTTGATTTTCTTCAATGATCCAAAACACCTTCAACTCCTTGAAAGTCTCCAATGGTCTTCTTGCAAACTTCTTGTAGAAATTACATACATTATGCCTCACTACAAATTTCTCTCAATTGCAAAAAAATAAAATAAGACTTATGTCTCAATTACCTACTAATGAATTATATAATTAGTTACAACGTCATTTAATGAAATTACAACCAATTAACCATTCATTAACCAAGTCCATGATCAAATTCACCATTTATCATCCAACATCACAATGTAAGATAAAACTCATAAAGTATAGGATATGCATCATATACATAAACAATAAAGCTAAACAAGCAAGCTAACACAAACTAATGTATCCAATACATTAAATAAATAAAAGGAATGTTTGCAATAAGTTTCATATCTTGAGATTTTAGCATCTCATGTTAAACAACACAAAAGAACTAGATAAAACCAATTTTAAGTCCATACTTATTCAATAAGACCCAATGCAAATCCTTTGTTAGTTTTATGGCCCAATTCAAGTTCCAAGACTCATTTTAATCTTCACTAAGAAAAACAATCTCATCTTATCTTATTAGACTAAAGCCCACTGATTTTTAAGCTCATTGGACTTAACCAAAATCAAACCAATTAGTCATTGCTTTCAATTTATGACCTATCATAAATCTGCTGCATATATACCAACAGTTTTGACTCGTTTATCCTATCCACAGTTCTCCAAAAATTCTGAAATTTTGCAGAAACGTATATCTTCGAGTGTAGATAGTTTTAGAATTAAACGGAACTCAATTCGGAGTTAAATTGACTGAGTTATGCCTTTTAGAGCACAATTGCACTAAATTGTCCAGCTTTACACGAGAATCAGTGAACTTACTGATTTTTATTTTTTTGAAACCCTTAGCCACAAAATTAGGAGATGCATATTAGAGGATGAAATGTTCTACTATTTCTATAGCATAACATTGAGTGACAAATGGGAAATTTATGGAAAGTTACAATCCCCACCACGGAATATCCAAAAATCAGCCAAATCTAACAACATTTACTATGCCAAAATAGAAACGCAAAAACAGTAGACAAAAACATTTTTCAGAAATGTTGAAACACTTTCCTTGTTCTTTTGTGCTCAAGACTTTATAAACTTTAAGCAAACACATATGTAATCACATGAACATCAAGTCCTTGCTCTGATACCACTTGAAGGATCTCATATATTTAGAGCTATGAACATCATCTAGCTAAGAATCGAGCGGAAGCGAAACATGACATTCAAAAATTTCTAGAATTCAAAGCATGATGTTCATATGAAACTCTAATCTTGATATCATGTGATTAACATATGCAAAACATATATATAGTAAGTATATATATTGACAAGAGATAGTAGAAGAGTATACCTCTTGTAGACAACTCATAGAAGCCATAGATCTGATTTTTTTTTTTTTGCACACTTGATGGAAGATACCTCCTCTTGAAAACACAAGAGCTCTAGTCCATCCACACGAGCAAAGAATGGCTTCTCCATTTCCGTGGTTGTTTTGTGCTAGATAACCATGGAAGATTTATGAGCTTGTTTGTGAGGAATAGAGCAAAACCATTTCCTTCTTCTCCCTTTCCTTGGCTGCGTTTTTATGAACAAGAAGAGAAGACTAGTTCATCTTCATTTTTCAGCCATGGTTCTTTTAAGATGATGAAGAAGAAAATACTTTTTCTTTTTCTTTCTTCTTGCTGCGTTTTTTTACTCTATTTTTTCAGCCATGGAGGCTTGAGGAAAAGAGTGAAGTAGACAACTATTTTCTTGGTTAAAGAAGAAAACAATTCTTCTTCATCTTTTTTTTTTCTCCAACGTGTGAAGTCTTCAAGGCAAAGAAGACAAGTCTTTTTTTTTTCTTTTTTTTTTGTTGTCTTGTCTCTCTTTTGAATAAAAGTGAAGACAATCTTCCTTGAATTAAGGTTGTGTTGTCTCTTTGTTAGAAAAGAAAAGGTGACAACATTGTCATCTTTTGTTTCTTTTATTGTAGCATTTTTTCACTAATGTATTTAAATATTCAATCTAATCACAATTAGTTGATATTGTGAACAGAACCTTTTCATATTTTCACATTAGTCGAACAGTTAATAATAATTAGATATTGATCCCAATAACTTTTAAAAGATCAATTACACCATTGCTAACTCCTTAACAATTACACAATTGTTAACTCCTTAACAATATAAGAGAAACAAAATATAATTGTTAACTCTTTAACAATTCAAGAGAAACTAAACACAATTATTAACACTTTAATAATTTAAGAGAAACTAAACGAATTATTAACACTTTAATAATTCAAGAGAAACTAAACGCAATTGTTAACACTTTAACAATTCAAGAGAAAATAAACGCAATTGTTAACACTTTAACAATTTAAGAGAAACTAAATCAAGCTCAATAGAAAAATCATTCACCATGCTCTATTATGTGTGACTTTCTAAATTCACTACTATATAACACTGAAGAAATGTTGAACACTTTCAATGTTAATCGAGCTATTCGATTTGTTTAGAGAATGTCTCCCGTCATTCTCAAAACACCCTCAGAGTTATTGAGTAACATTCTAGCTACCAACGTATCAAGAAAGTTTATAAAGTAATGAAATCTTATTCAAGGGAATCTATTTAAGGTCGCCGATTACCGTACAATTCAATCCTTCCATTAATTGTCCCATCGAGCAAGAACCATGATTCGATTAAGTTCATAGACTAGAAACGATGCATAGATTCAAATGGTGGAATGAGAGATGACACATGGAAAAACCCATTTCCATCATTCATGCCTTGGCCAAGGACTTCCTCATTCAACAACCAAACTTGGATCACATAGGACATCACCTCACGTCGAAGGTTAACGGATCCTCTCTTGACCACTACTTGTCAATCACTATACCTGACGAATGAAACTACGAGATGACGTATCTCATCTCGTTTGTCGAAACAATCATTGTCCAAACGCTAGAATAAAACCCCAATACATATGACAACCGTAATGTCTCAAGTCTAAGGATTACATGTACAATCGCAATGCACAATCGCAACGATTAACAAATTATTAATCCAAAGTCATGTAAATTGTTATTCACATCACATTCAATGATCTATTCAAGTAATAGTCATCCACATGTTTGTTAGTCGCATCGCTATGCTGTTATGCCACGTGGCTCACCATCCTTTATCATTAACATCCCTATATTAATCAAAGGTAACAACACATGTGATAGTCCGTAATTGATTATTAAAGTCCCGATTAAATAATCTAAGGACTATGAACACTTTAAATATTTATCATATTAAGAAAATGTGCCAACATATTCTAAACGCTTTTAGAATACATTCCTCTAATGAAAATACTAAGGACTCATTCATACACGTAAAGAAAGAGAATATGAATGTCCTAATTATGTCAATATGTAAACGAACATATAAACACTAATGCCATAAGTAAATGTCAAAATACTCCAATATATGTCATCCAAATATGTAGCATTAGGGCATATCTCTAACAGTTAAGTGGAGTAGCCCAGGATCTTATAAGATAGTTTAAGAGTTTCTAATTTTTCGATATGGGACAAATGTATATTCTAACATTATCCCTCACGTATGACCTACATTGCACCAAAATATACAAGAATGATCAATTTTTTACCAATTCAAGTATGCAATGCATGCAAAAAGAAAGATTTTAGGAAAAAAATGTTGACTCATCAACTCTAAGGACTACACCTAGCACAACCACAAGCGATACTCCATTCTACCCAACCTTCAGTGTAGAGGAAGTTGTTTCAGTGGAGGTCAGTTCTTTGACCACTACAGTTCAAAAGTTTGAATATGAAGTCAATAATCAGACATTGAGAGAGAACCTGGATCTGGTCGAGGAATTCCTGTAGAAAACCCAGATTAGGATGCTGGCAGGCAAAAGGACAATGACTCAACGCTTCGCCAAATACACCTGATTCGAACGATCAAAGAAGGGGATTTAGTGCTAAAAAAAGCCTGTTTCTAGCCCGACCTCTTAAAATATACACTTGTCCCACATCTAAAAATCAAAAACTCTAAGACCACCTTATAGATCATGGGCTACTCCACTTAACACTAATTGGTTTTAAGATAGAACATCAGTTATCTTAACATGGTATCAAAGTTGGGCCCTTGGTCTAGTTTATTCATTCGTGTGTGATCCATCTCAAATCAGGTCTACGTGTGTTTAATCTTTCGCATGTGTCATGTTTTGTGCATCTTCAATCTTCTACATATGTTCCACGTGTGTTCAATCTTCCACGTATGTTAATCTACCATGTGAGCAAATAAGTACTCAGGATGAAGCAAATAGGGCATTCCATTAAAAATTTAGTCATTACAAAAAGTACTGGAGGAGTCAAATACAAAGCACAAAGGTCCTAATCTATCTAAGGAACATAAGTCTTATCTTCATCCTGAGCTCAGTCTTCGGCCTAAACTTGGTCCCCAGGCTGAGTTTAGTCTTTGGGTTGAGGATCTACTTCTACTAGAACCACCTCGTCTTCTTCACCGACCTCTTCTTCTTCCGAGTCATATTCAGACTTCTTGGCAAACACAAAAGAAAAGTCAAACTACAAGTTGTGTCTTTTTGCAAACTTCTTTACTCGAGCTCATGTAGCCTCCATCCCCTTCTACCAGGCCTTCTCATAGCTTTCCAGGCACAAGTCTATCACAATCTTTTTGAAGGCATCAAGTTCGCAACAATAACAATGCAATTGGCCTCGACACCTGCCTTTACCTTCTTCAGCTCAAGCTATTGACCTTGATCTCAGCATCCTGAGCATTTTCTCGTGGTTCACCCACTTTTGAAGATTAATAACATTCTCTTTGTAATCGGTGATCTTGGTTTAAAGCTCGATGATCGTGTTCTCTGCTTTTTTAATCTTGGCTAAAATCTCCGTACGAACGGCTAATATGTTGGCTTCATAATTCTAGGCTTTGTTATCTAGCTTATTTTTTGCTTGTGATATCTGCGGTCGAGGTTCTTAATGAGCTCGTCCATTTCTTAAAAACACCTTGTGGTTTCATACAAAGCTCAAGCACCTTGAAAATAAGGAAAGAAAATTTAAATTCCATGGAAAATATATCTAAATAAACAACCAAGGCCAAGTCGGGAAGCACTTTACCTCTCGGTGGTAATAGGAAGTCACCGCTATTATACTCTCTGTGTCTTGCTCACAAATAGGAACGATAATCAGCTTCTCCACAGCCTCCCACCTAGTGGTCTAGTAAGGCAATGTTGGAATATCCAAGTTGGGTATTCCTGACTCTAGAACTCAAGGGCCTTTAGTGGGGACTTCGTGGTGATGTGGTGAATGAGGCATAATGTAAATCTCAGGCCGCTCGTCTCTAGTAAATTGTGGGACCTCGGGGTATTTAGATATCAGGACAATTGAGTGGCTTTGGCATATACCTACTCTTGGACCTGGTTGGAGGTTCCCATGGATTTCTTCTTGGCAGCTCAGGTCAATTTCCTCTTATCCTTAAGCTTGGACTTCTTCGCCTCTTTCTTCTCTCGAATCCTAACCTCGGCAACATAAGTTAGGGTATTGGCATCCGGGTCTGCAAAATGCACCGGGATGAGAGAAATGAAAGAAAATAAAGCAAAATTTTCTAAGTATAAAAATTTACCCCTGTCCTCTTCCGGGGTTGCAACATAGATCAATGTCCCAACCCCGCTAGATGGAGGGACCTCGGGGATATCATCATACAAGCCCAAGGACATTACAGCCTCGAGCTGAAGGAAGCGCTTGGCACTAATGGGATGATCAAGAGACAAAAGGTGATCCCTAGTAGATTTTTCCTCAGGGTACAAGACTGGAAGTTTAGTCTTAGACTTAAAGATGGGCTCGGGAATGATTCTCCACTTCCTATACATCCCCTAGCTTGAGGAAGACTTAATAAAGAAGAATCTCCCATGCCATCCTTTATTATTAGAGGGCCTGTCGTCGAAGAAATTATCACCAGCCTGGGAAGACAGGTAGTACCAACTAAAATGTTTAACCTTATTAGCTTTAGTTGGTAAAAAGTTAAAAAAAAAACATGTTTAAGGTCAGGGTACAACCTAAGGAGCGAAGGTAGACGTAAAATGCCATCATCATTCTCCAACTATTGGGAACTAATTGATCTGGACTCAAATCGAAGTGGTGAAAAACAAATTGAATGTACCGGGGAATGAGAATAGCGAAGAAATTAGAAATAAAGAAGTAAAAAGTGATTTCATTAGGCTCGTGTAACAGGCCTTATCTCGCTTATTAGGGACCCTAACCTCGTATCGCTTTGGAAAGGCCCCTGTCTCACCATACTTAGCTCTATCTATATAGGTGGATAGGCATTCTTTATCAAGGGCTACGAAAGAAGTAGACGATTCACTACAGTGGTTGACCTCAGAGGTGATTGGACTCTATACCAGAAGTACAAGGGGACCTCGGTCCTTGGGGAACAAATGAAACTTCAGGCCTCAATTTTGCAAAAGGGAAAATGTTGAGGGGCCCTACGTTCAAAAGACTCCACCTAGACCTCTCTATAGACGACTCCACAAGGACATCGACTCCACATAACTTTTCATTCTTGTATAAGCCACTAAACTCTTTATCATTCTAAATCACCCATTAAACCTTGATTTCCTTTAAGCCATTTCAACAAATATTGACTTTAAAATTAAGTGTAAAGTATGCTAGAGGCCACTAAACATATATGTTAGGGGTAAATAATCTTAAGAGGCGGATGAATTAAAATTATAACAATAAATTGCTACTTTAAAACATATACTATACAAAATATATAAAAGTTGAACTATATATCAAACAGTTAAAGTGCACAACTTGTAATGTAAGGATAGAAAAATCAAATTCGAGATTTTCAAGTGGTTCAACAAGATTATTCACCCTCTAAGGTCTTCCTCCTCAGGATTTTTCAACAGTCTCCACTAGAAACTTCACTGCCTCTTTTTTTTGGAAAAAATGAGGGACAACACCCTCCATAAATTTTATTAATTCAAAAATATATATAAAAGGAGTGTAGGGGGACATAGAACCTGACCTCCATAGGAGAATGGGGGGACTTGCCTACCTCATTTTCCAATTACTCTAGAAGAGGTACAGACCACCTCTTTTTACAAAGTGATCCTAGAAAAAGATAAAAGATCAGCAAAACAGTTGTGTTGCTAATTGAAAAATAAGGAAAAACAATCTTCAAATAACAACTCAATCTATTTCATAAACGCAAGAAGTAACAAGCCATACAAAAAATAATTAATAACTGCATCCTAAGAAGAAAAAAATTTGAAGTAAGGGAGAGCCACTTTATTCAAGCAAATCATACCTCTTAAGATTTTGTGATCTTCTACCGAATTGAGCATGACAAGATCTGAAGATTTAGCTCATAAATTCACAAGGTAGTCTGCAACTTGGTTGCAATCACGAAATATATGAGATATTTTTGCATTGCATTCTCTCATCAATTTTTTTGCCATAATTAAATCATAACAAATAACCCATTAATCTCTACCTCCCCTTGAATTAAATTAACAACACTGAGCGCATCCATTTCAATCCAGACTGATCTAATTCCTTTCATTTTGCAAATCTTAATGCTCGTGATTAGAGCTAATAGTTCAGCTCTTAAAGAAGAATAAAAATTGAAATATTCATAAAAGGCAAAAGTGAGCTCACCTTTCCAGTTGCGAAGCAAGCCTCCTCCATCAACTCTACTGTCACAATGCACACTACCATCAATATTGAGTTTAAACGTGTCTTGAGGTGGCTTGAACCAAAAAACATTTCGTGGCATCATAGTGTATTTCTTATTGAAAAAGCAACAAAATTGTGAAGTAAGATGAGAATCACCCTTCCATTGTCATTGTTCAATGCCTCTTCAAATGTAGTGGAAGCACAAACCTACTACAACCCTTTGAATCCACATATGACCTTATTATGTATCCCCCATACTGCTCTATTTATAAGTATTTTCTCAATCCTATTCTGGAGTGCAAGTGTGTAAAACAATACAAAGGTTGAGTACGAAATAAGTAATAAACTGAAAACTCCTCAATGAGTAGATATACAAATGAAATTACTTGAATGCTCAATAGATATGCAAATATATGCTCAAGCTTTGTGTAATTTAATGTATTGAAAAAAAAATGTAAGCTTACATAAATGAAAATAGTGTGGAAGAGATTTATTATGACATGGGTAAGGTTTAGTATGAATAGAAAATGTTATAATATTATAAAATGGCTAGTTTTTTCAAATTCGGGTATACTAATCGAGGTGGCGGTCGATCAATTAGTTGTCCAGTTGATTTTTGATCAATTTAGAATAATAGATAAACGAACCAGTTGACTAGTTGGTTGATTGATTGGTCAACCAGTTGGGTCAATATGTGAGAAATTCAAACCGATTCATTTTGAAATCCAATCTTTTGAAGATAGAACTATTAAACTTTTTAAAAACACTTATTCAAAAGATGTTTCAACTAATTTAACACTTCAAATGAAATTCTAAGGCAAACAACAAACTTCATACAATTGCCCCTTATGCCATATGTTCTCCATCCTTACGTCACTACATAATCTTTAAGTCTTGATCTTCAAGTGTTGTTCTTTACTTCTTCAGTTCTTCATGTCTTTAATCAAGCTTGTAGTGTTCATGATAATGTATACTTAATTTTTGTATTGGCATACACAATTTTGTAACTTCTCAATCTTGTATCCCTTCTTTGATCAATCACATTCTCTTGCATGATAATTTGTTTTCTCTTTCTATGCCAAACATTCATAATATATTTTGGCTTATAATATAGGGCAAACTGCGTCATAAGCCACTACTAACCTTATTCAAAGTTTCGAATCACCCATTAAACTTCTTTTTATTTCAAACCCCCACTAAACTAATATTTTATTTCATTTTATCCACTTTGTTAGATTTTATAGTTAGTTTTAACACTTCTCTAATTTTAGTTGGGCAAAATCATCAGTTTTAGTATTATTAACAGGGCAAAGTTTCAAATCATAGACTAAACTTAGTTTTTCCTCTCAAATTACCAATTGAACAAATTTTTATTTCATTAATTTTATTAAGTCGTTCAGTTTTTTTCCTCTTATATTAACAAATACTTTATTTTTATTTAGGAAAAATTATAACTTTCACACCATTTAAAAGGCACCAAAATTTTCAGCTTAAACATTATAATGTGCTACACAGACAATTTTGGCGCCTTTAAAATAGTGAGGCAAATGATAATATATTTTTACTAAATAAATATAAAGCTCTTTAAACTAATAAGTGAATAAATAAAAAAAAGTGTGTAAAAGGAGACCAAAAGCTTCTTCAATGGGGTGGTTTGAAACCAAAAAAAAAAATATTTAGTAGGTGATTTGAAAGTTCATATAAGTTTAGTGGCCTGTGATGCAATTGTAGGGTACAATATAATCCAAAAGATGCCAAGCATTCAAGTTCAGATTAGCTCACAAATATTATATATATATATATATAGTTTATCATACTTGGCTTATAATACTTGCTAATTCTAATTTTTCTAGACTTTGTTATCATCAAAATCATATTTTTAGACATAAAATATTCAACAATATCTAAAATTTTGTATCGCCCACCAAACATTCTTTTTGTTTCGAATTCTCACTAACTTTGAATTTCTTTAGAATAAATTAAAATTTTGTTCATTTGGGGAGTTAAACCTAATGATTCATATTTTACATTTAGTAATTGTGATGCATACATGGCATGGTTACCCTTTATGATGGTAGCTTTTACCGTGATATTAGATATGATAGCTTATTTAGAATGAAACATAAACTCAATGTCAGATTGAAACCAAAATTTAAAAAGAAAGAAAAAAGAATTGTTAATGGATGTTTAAATTCCATACAGGCTTTATGGCTTATTTCAATGATTTATCCTAAAATTTGCTATAATGGACATGTGCCATTTCAAAACATTTAACTTGAATGAAAGTTAACATTTCTGTTATTTCTGACCCAAAAAAAAATTGAAATAATTTATACGACTCCATACACCATCCAACCATACCAACCCCTTTTATTAACAAATTCCCACCCTCCAAGGCCCACCACAATTCCCCATGACATATATAGCGGTGGATCCATATTTTTTTTTCAGTATAGTCTATATATAAATTGCACCACTGACCACTAGACTTGTACAAAATTTAAAATTGCCCAAGATAAGTTATTCATTCTATTGTATTTCCCTTAAGTTTGTAGTTAATAAAGTAGTGCTCAACCCATTAGGTTTAACCTCAAAATTGAATGTAATGACTGATTTGAAATAAATGGAAAGTGTATTGAGCAATTTGAAACAAAAAGAAAAACTTAATGTGCAATTTGACACTTGGTAAATGTTTAGTGGTGAATTATGCAATCACCCTATATACAATGGAATGTTATGTAATTTTATGTGACCATTTTTGTCTCCTATTTTGATCGAAATGTATAAAAATGCATTCTTTCATATATAAATTAGTTAATCCAATTGTTCAAACTATATATTAGTGCTTCAATATTTATTCCAAAACCAGATGCCCAGTATGATTTTTTTGGGTCAAAATATGAAACGTTTGAAGGTAAAAAAATATTTTTTTGATTTTAGTGAAAGACCTTAAAGAAATAGAAAACAAGATCAAAGGGAGTAAGCATAAGACAAAAAGAAAAAGGAAACAAACTCCAACATTTTTGTTTACTTAACATGGAAATAGGCAAGTAAATATTTAATAAATTATGTTTGCTTTGTTGGATCTCGAAGATGAATTAGATGAGATAAGAAAAGAAGAAGACAAAATCGAAAATGCAAAATTCAAGTGCGATTGAGATGCTTTTATCTCATTAAATTTCAATGATCTTGAGACATATATAACCAAATTAAATAACACGGAGGCTGGTAATAACCATGCCCAAATAAAACGTAATGCATGTAGCATGAGCTCATTACATCTATTAATATAGCAACTTAGATAATGTAGTTTATTACAAAATACTTATTATATATATATATATTCACATATATATATATATGTGAATATATATATACACATGACATAATGTACTATGATGTTTAAAGTTGACAGATGTCGCAATGATTTAGTTTAAATTTTATCATCTTATTGTTTTACGTTTTGATTCATCTTATTTTTGGGCTTTTCAACATTTAAATTAATTTTCTTTATATTCTTCTAGGCTGGTTTTCTACTAATTTTTCTTTTTTAAATAAATAGTTATGGGTTCTGATACTCGCGTTTTTTGAATAGTTATTGTTATGGTTAATGATTATTAAACCCAATGGGTATGCATCACAATCTTAATTATAAATAATGCTAAACAATTATGATTATAGTTATTTCATTTTTAGTGAAAAATTGACCATCTGTCATTCCTAATCCAAAAATCAATTAAACCAATTTGGCCTCAGATTTTGGTTATTTTCTAGGGAAAAAAAGGAACCACCAAATGTTTAACGGTCAACATTCTCCTTCGCACTTCTTAACTGAATAATCACCTTTACAAACCCACATACACGCAGACATGTGCTCTCCAAACCCCAATCCCTCCCCAAAATCTCAACCCATTTATCCTTGGAGATCTTTCACCATGATCGTAATAATCCTTCAAACTCGACCTCTCCATTTGACCATGTAACGACGCAACGACGCAAGTACAAATACTAGCCTGTCAAAATATTAAGTCGAACCAACTGGTCCATCACAAGCTCTTTACTCTACCAAACCTCTAACTGATCATAACCAAAACCTCAACAACTTCACTAGACTCCACCACCAGCAACCCCACCTTCTCCATATATGGAAACCAACACAAATTAATGGAAATTCATAGACAAAAAACAATCAAAATCTATCTTCGACAACCCAAAGACCAAACCCACTAAGCCCTATGAAAAGAAAAACATATTTGCCCCCCGAAAATCCACCGAACCAACAACATTCCCCCCCCCCCCCCCCCCCCCCCCCCCCCCCCCCCACCCACCCCAAATGTAAAAGTAAAAAACGTTGTTAAGAACAGTTAGCTATGGTGGTAAGTTGCATGTATGCTCATGTGGTTTGGTGTGGGTCCGAATATCTACAGCAGCATATCAATTTTTTGCTAATTATTACTAAAACGTTAAAAGGAGATCCCAGATAGCTACATGACCATGAGCAAAATAGCTAGAGTCTGCCAAGAATTAAACCCATGTGCTCATAGTCTTATGCGTGGAATTAACCACAACACCAACTATCAATCTTGAAATGAAACATAAATGTATTTTATATAAGAGTAAGCTGAAGTCGAACGGGGCAAAAAGAGTGAAAAGGGAGTGCAACACGAGTTCAGAGTTCCCAAACTTCATTGTTTAACAATTGACGTTGGTCAGAGAAAAAAAACGAAAGTTCGCTAATTTGTCGAGAAAACTGCAGCAGCTTATTGTATGTCTATTAGATTGATATATATATATATATATATATATATATATATATATATATATATATATATATATATATATATATATATATATATCTTTAAATTTTGAGCTACATTTTTTTTTTAGGCGAATGAGGGAGACTTCTCTTCGAGTTTTTATTAATCACAAAAGGAAATTACAAAAATGAAGGGGGACAAAGAGCCTGAACCTTCACAGGAAGATGAGAGACTTACATGCCCCATCGTCCAAATCTAATCTAAAGAAGGTACAAGTCGCCTCATCTTAATTACAAAAGATCCTGAAAGGAACAAAAAGGAGTTGTTATTTGAAAAGTTGTGATAACAACTATCCAGATAACAACTCTCAATTTTAAGCTACTTAGTGCTTGTTTTGATCTCTTTTTTTTTTCTTTCTATTAGATAGATATATATATTTTGAGCTGATTACTGCTCTGCTAAGATAGGCAATTTGGATTACTTCTTGTAATAATTTTGTTAGTGTATATTTTTTGTTACTTATATTTTAGTGGTAATTTGTTTAGTCTAAATTAACCGAGTCATTCATTTTGTTTATTATTGTCCTCAATATGGTAATGTTCAATAATTTTGTTAATCGTATTTTTTTAGTACATAAAGTTGGCTAAAGCTTCATATTTTGATTATTATCTTGAATAATATGTTAAAAGATATAAGTTCTCATAACATATATTCTATTTTATTTTATTTGAAATTTTTGTTGTAACCAGAAAGTAAAGACACCGAGATTTAATGTGGTTCAACCGTGCAGTCTATGTCCACGGGACCTCCCCTGGTCCAACAAACCTGTTTCATTAATAAATCACAAATTACAATATCAATGGACTTACACAAGTAAATAATCCCTCTTGACTTTGGTGCCTTGATGAAGAACTCCTTAATGAACCTAAGTTTGGCGAACTCCCCTCCGAAGAATGAATAAACTAAAAACTCTTCCTATCAAAGATTAAAACAATAAATATAGCGGAAGCATAAATAAGCTGTCTGTTTCACAGTCTGCTGCAACAATATATGGATTATCAGATTTCCTTTGTTACTGACTTTTGTTGCAGCACATCATCAATCTGCTGCAGCAAAACCTGACAACTCGAAAATATTCAACCAGTTCCTTATTTTCAGCTCTATTTCTTGCTCCCCTTGTCCCTATCTCTTCAACGCAGGTGGCTCTGTATATATGCTAAATTGATTGCCTAAAAACTCCACAAGGTAATCCATGCTTGGGCTTTGAGTTGTATGGAAAGACTTTGTCACCAAGCAATTTTTGAATAAGGCAACCTTCATTTCTTTGAATAAGAAAACTTCAATCACCTTTAATGTAGATGTCAATTTGCCTTTTCTACTCTCTTATAAATATGGTAAACCTGTCAATCATAATTCTCCAAACATATATGTATATACCATAATTTAAATTCTAATTGAATTTAGTCAAAGCAAAACTTTGGCAAAACACAAGCTAATTAATTTCACAGCACTTGTTGCAGCAAGGGGCGTAACAAGCTCCCCCTTTGGCTTTGTTTGGCAAAACAGCATATCAGAGCAATCAACACATCTGAGGTAAAAACTAGTGAGCATTAGTAGAACTTACATCAGAGTAGTATTAGAGTCGAGATTTAAAACAACCAAAATAAACTAACGGTAGCAGAGCAACCAAGCTAAACTAACTGAATCAGAACAATGATAGGAAAAAGACAACACAAAGATAAAGAGTTGTTCAAGAGCAGAGCATGAGCAGAAACATAATCAGTAAACATAACAGTAGCATCAACATAACAGTCCATTCTCCCCCTTTTTGACAAACAAAGACAAGGGGCTAAGCATCCGGTGGAGCAAGAGGTCGGATGGTGGCAAGAGTAGCAAGAATCTGCTATTGGTCGTGGAGAATATGTGCATGAGAGGCCTGAAGAGCAGCTTGAGCAGTCCGGATGTGCTGCAGCTCAGCTTGAATCTACTGCAACACTTGTCGTACATCAGTACTTGAACTAGGAATAGAGTCTGGACCACCAGGTGCTGTAGCACCAGACTCCCCCTCAGTAGCAGCTCCTGTTGTAGCAGACACAGGAACCGAATGGTGCTCCCCCTGAGTACCTGCTTGATGTTTGCCCTGCAGATATTTTCTAGAAAAGCATAGGGGAGGAGGAAGCTTAGCTAGTACCTCATCAGATTTTTTGACCTTGTGTTGCAGACTTAAAACACCATAAATCACGGATGGAAACGGAAGATATAATGTAGGAGCATTTTTGTCAACTTCTTCCAAAATTCGAGTGAAAATGACTTGCCCGATGTTCAAGTTCAGACCAATGCCAACCTAAAACAGTAAAGTGGCCATCTCGGCATGCACCGTGTTGGCATGTTTGCCTAGAAACCAGTTAGCTAAAGCAATTCAATACAAGCCAGCATATTTTGTTGTCAAAGCTGTAGCAGTGAGCCGATTGCCGTGAGGCCATGTAGTAGTATGTCCCAATAATTCCGTTACAACTTGATCAAGAGTGAAACTAACCTCTGCAACATCTTTCTCTGATTTTTCAAAGCCCACAAACTCATTAATCACCGTAGGAGAGAAAATAAACACATTATCCTAACATAAACTTGATAATAGTATGGGGAAGAGGGATCTCCTATTGCTTTAATCAAATTGGCATAAAACTCATGAACAATAGCAGCGATATATAAAGTATCGAGCTTAACAGTACCTAGCAACATGCGTTGTTCTAGAAGTTCAAGAATGCCAATGCCCTTATATGAGTCAGTATGCAATGTGCATTCTTCCACAAAGGCTCTCTTATTAACCAAGGTCCAACGAACAGGAGAGGCAAAGAAATAAAACTTTTTGGAGTGAGCAAGACTAACCACATAGCCTGATTTCATTGTGCACTGCATCTTGCATCGGATTGCTAGAGAAGAAGCAGTGGATTTTCTCTTTTGTGCTTGGCGTTTGGATTTGAGACGTTTGAGTGGACTGAACTCGCTACCTGTTGTAGCAGCCTTCACACCAGAAGAAGCTTGACCAGGTGTGTTTTCTATTTCATCATCAGCTGCAGCAGAATGTGCAACATGCAGTATGAGGCCTGGTTCACTCATTGCTGCAACATTAGTTGGGGATGTTGTAGTCGGATCATCAGTAACGTGTTTAGGTGCAACAAAACTAGGCATGGCATTAGAATCGGATGAGTCTGTCAAAGAGGTATTTGGTCAAACAATTGATGGGTGATATGTAGGTGGTGCATCATCTTCATCAAAATCGGTTGCAACCATGTCTGCATTAGTCTTGATAGTTTTTGTATGAGAAGATCCTTCTGCTGCAGCAGCGACCACAACCTTCTTCATGATAACAGATGGTGTCTCAACACTGGGTTCAACAGCGACTCCCTTTGCACGAGTAAGTGTGCCAACAATGGGTGATTCCATTTCTGCACCTAACGACTCAAATAATACTTCTTGAAATGATGATTCAGAACTTGAGTCTAGTTCAGACGCAGAGAACTCAGAGGCTTGAGCTTTCCCTTTGTGATCTATGGTGGAAGTAAGAACAATAGGAGGTAGAGATGGATTATCAGGATGGGCTACAACAACACCACTTGACAATGTGTCGTCACAGGTGATTGGTTTGTTTGGATCACCTCCAGGTGCATTGGGTGGAGCTCAGGGCCAACGACGAGTTCCTGTTCTTGTTCATGCCATAGTACTTGTTATTCGTGACAAAAGAGAATGCTTGTATGCAATTGTCAGAGAGGAGAAAAAGGACAAATGAGTAAAAGATGTGCGATTAAATAGGTAAGCAGAGATTAAAGCTAATGAATGGTTAATTAAGAAAGGAGACAAACTAATAAAAAGCTATAAATTGAGCACAAGATTTCAAGTAAGGAAGAAGTTGAACGGTTTGTGGAGGTTAATTCTCTCTCCTCCTCTTGAGAGACATGCGCTGAAGTGAACACTAATTTCCCACCTCAACTTTCAGTTACGACACATCAGCAAAAAGTTGTAACTGCTTAGGGCCTGCTGCAGCATCTTTTATCAGAAGAAAAATTTTGCTGCGACAAAATTGTTAGTTCTTTGACTTTAATCACAAACATAACTAACAGATAGACAACATTGTTGTTATAGCAAATTATGACCAGATTTAAATACAAAACAAACTTGATGTGTGTGAGGTTCTACTACAACATTCGTCAACCAAGAAAATTCCACACTTTGACATTCAACCCTTAAGATTCTGTTGACTTGTTGTAAAATACAGAATTTACACACGCACACTTCTACGAGCACGAACTTGGAGTCACCACTCGAACCTCTACTAATCACATGCATAAATCAAACAAGAATTCAAGTGTGGACCATGTGTGTATGTGTTTCATGTACACGCCACTCTAGACGGCCCTCGACATCTATCACACCAGGTCAGATTAGAAGTAATACTTGTTCTAGCATACCTGGTCATCTAATCACCCCTGCGGGATTTTCTATAACCACCTTTCAAAAACGTTTTTATTTTTCTTTTCTTTTGGTATGGTGGCTTTCACTCTTGAACCATTCTTTGTGGTCTTAGGTAGCCATTTCTATTCCAACTTCTGCTCCAATATCCTGCATATGTTTTTTTTTTCTTTTGGTTACGGTGAATAGAATTCAGGAATGAATCTCAAAAAGACTTTTTTTTGTTAGATCCCCAGTCATCAAGCAAGTTCACAATCTTTTCCTATTGAGACTTCAATCTAAGATTTATCAGAATGACAAGTACATGATGTGCATCGATAATATGGTTCCAAAAATAAAATCACTAAATGATTTATACATATAATTTTTAATGCCCTAGTGATAAACCAATGCACATACACACAAATCATTTAATTGCAAAGAGAACAAATGCCTAAGGCTTTTCTCAAAGTCTCAAACCTCACAGAGTCTAGTGCCTTAGTGAAGATATCTGCTAGTTGATTTTTTGTTGCAACATATTCCAACACAACCTTATATTGTTCCACAACTTCTCTTATAAAGTGATGCCTTATGTCAATGTGCTTTGTTCGTCAATGTTGTACATGATTCTTTGAGATATTTATGGCACTCATGTTGTCATAAAAGACAGTAAACCTATTTTTATCAATGCCATAATAATCTATCATTTGATCCATCCAAAGAAGTTGAGCACAACAACTACCTGCTGCAATGTATTCTGCTTCAGCAGTGCTCAAGGAAATTGAGTTTTGCTTTTTGTTGTACCATGAAACAAGATTGTTACCTACATAAAAGCAACCTCCAGTGGTGCTCTTCCTGTCATCCACATTACCAGCCCAGTCTGTATCGCTAAAACCTACGAGATTTGTTTTAGTGTCATTAATGTACCAAATACCAAAATTAATAGGCCCACTCACATATTTAATGACTCTCTTTACAGCTTTTAAGTGTGATTCTTTTGGATCAGCTTGAAACCTAGCACACACTCCTACACTAAAATAAATATCAAGTCGGCTAGCAGTTAAATAAAGTAAGCTCCCTATCATGTTTCTATACAAACTTGCATCCATAGACTTTTCATTCCCATTTTTTTTCAACTTTGTGCTTGACCCCATTGGAGTCCTCATGTACTTTGCATCTTCCAAACCAAACATTTTCACAAGATTCTTGGCATATTTCTCCTGAGAAATGAAAGTGTCATTCTTGCACTGCTTCACCTGCATACCTAGAAAATATGTCAGTTCTCCAACCATACTTATCTCAAATTCATGCTGCGTCTGATCAATAAATTCATCAACATTGCTTTTAGATGTTGCACCAAAGACTATATCATCAACATAAATTTGAGCAATCAAAATTCCATGTGTGAATTTTATGAACAAAGTCTTATCAACACTTCCTCTTTTATAACCATTTTCAAGCAAAAATCTGGTTAACCTTTCATACCAAGCTCTTGGAGCTTGTTTCAGTCCATACAAGGCCTTTTTCGATTTAAATACATAATCAAGATGATGAGGATCTTCAAAACCTTTAGGTTGTTCAACATAAGCTTTTTCATTAAGTATACCATTTAAGAAAGCACTATTTACATCCATTTGGTATAACTTAATTTTCAACACACATACAATAGACAACAAAAGCTTGATTGACTCTAACCTAGCAACAGGAGCAAAAGTTTCCTCAAAATCTATGCCCTTAACTTGAGTGTATCCCTGAGCAACTAACCTAGCCTTGTTTCTGGCTATGTTGCCACATTCATCAGTCTTGTTCCTAAAGATCCATTTTGTCCTAATTACATTTGTGTCTTTTGGCCTAGGAACTAAGGCCCACATATCATTCCTAACAAATTGGTTCAACTCTTCTTGCATAGCATTGATCCAACTTTCATCTTCTAAGGCTTCCTTTACATTTTTTGGCTCAATGGGGGAAGTAAAGCATACATACCTGACCATCTCCCTGTAGTTTACATTTTGCTTGTTTCGAGTTCGAACTCTGTCATGTAAAGAACCAATGATATCACCTATTGAGTGATTCTTTTGAACTCTACTTGAAGACTCAACTATATGAAGTTCTGAAAATCTTTGTTCAAGTCCCTCTATTTTAGCGCTTGTTGTACCATATTCAGCATCAGCTGCATCAGCTTCAGTCTCTGTTGTAGCAGTTTCTGATCTTGATCTATGCATTCCGACATGTCAACTTCTACTGCGACATGTTCAAAAACACTAGTTTTTAGCGCACCTATATTATCATTCACTACAATATTAGCTGACTCAATCATAGTAAGAGTATATAAATTGAATACTCTATAAGCTCGACTATTTGTAGAGTAGCCCAAGAATATACCTTTGTCAGATTTTGTATCAAACTTACCTCTTGGCTCTCTGTCCTTTAAGATGTAGCAAACACTCCCAAACAAATGAAAATGATTGAGTGAAGGTTTTTTACCTTTCCAAATTTCATATGGAGTTTTAAGTGTACCTGGACAAAGATACACTCGATTCACTGTGTAACAAGCAGTGTTAACAACTTCAGCCCAAAATTTATGAGGAATGTTATTTGTATTTAACATCACACGAGCCACTTCCTGGAAAAGCCTATTTCTTCTTTCTACAACACCATTTTGCTGTGGTGTCTTAGGTGCAGAAAATTCATGACCAATTCTATGCATATCACAAAAATCAGAGAAGGTATGATTCTCAAACTCCCTACCATGATCACTTCTTATTCTAACAAATTTTCCTATGTGACCATCTTTTTCATTTGAAATTTTCAGACACAATATCTTGAATGCATCAATTGTATCTGATTTTGATCTCAAAAATTCAACCCATGAATATCTAGAAAAATCATCAACACAAACAAACACATACCTTTTTCTACCAAGACTTTCAGTTTGCATAAGACCCATAAGATCCATATGCAAGAGTTCCAAAGTCCTTTTTGTGGCAATCTGTTGCAGCTGTTTATGAGTGGTCTTTACCTATTTTCCAAGTTGACATGGACCACAAACCTTATGCCTTAATCTTTTCAATTTAGGTACTCCTCGAACAATACATGTATTCACAATTTTGCTTAGAGTTTTGAAATTCAGATGTCCTAACTTTAAGTGCTATAGTTTAGTACAATCTACTATGTTACTCTGACACACAAAATTTTGTTAATGTGGAACAGAAAGTATATAGCAATTTTCCATCGACCTATTTCCTGCAAGAACACATTTGTTAGAATTATCTGTTACTTTACAGCCATCCTTGGTAAAGTTTACTAGCAATCCTTGATCATATAGTTGACTAATACTAATAAGGTTCGCTTTGAGTCCTCCTACATGCAAAACTTTCTTCAATCTTGGAAAGCCTTTGAGGGCAAGGGTTCCTTTTCCAAGAGCACGGCCTTTTTCGCCAACGCCAAAGGTTACTTCTCCATCATTGCATGATTTGTAGTTTTCGAGAATTTCTCTTTTACATGTCATATGCCTAGAACAACCACTGTCAAAGTACCAAGAGTAAGTAGGATATGTGTTCAAGGTAGTGTAAGAGACAAGACAAGTTATTGGAGACTTTTTTTTACCCAAATCTGTTTTATCTTTTGCTGCGACAAGTGGAGATATGCTCTATTTCTTCTTTTCAATGCCTTCATAAGCTTGTAGCAACGAGGTCTGATATGACCAGGAGTGAAGCAATAATGACAAATAGGAATGAACTTACTTATTTGTGAAGTTGCTGCTTCTGCTTCAACTTCTGTTACAACAGATTGTTCCGCCTTCGATTTTTCAGCTTCTTTGACAAAAACTGTTTGACTTGTTAATGCTCCTCCTTGATATCCTAATCCAAGATGATCCCTGCAAGATTTCTGAATGGATAACATATAATCAAGCTTTTCAGTACCTGAGTTCATCATCTTGAAGCCTCACTGAATCTGTAACAGTTCCTACTGCAGCATGTCGAATTTTTGCTGACTTTCTTCTAATGATTTCTGC
Source organism: Ehretia macrophylla (assembly GCA_037974665.1). NCBI lineage: Eukaryota > Viridiplantae > Streptophyta > Magnoliopsida > Boraginales > Ehretiaceae > Ehretia > Ehretia macrophylla. The sequence continues at coordinate 28,150,920 of CM075778.1, read as the reverse complement.
AACTCAGCCTTTATGAACTTGTCTTCTTCTTCATCACTGTCCAATTCAGAATCAGTTTCATCATCTGTCATAACCAATCTTGCTGCTGATGTTATTGCAAATTCTGTTGCAGCGGGTTCAATGTCTGTCTCAGCATCTGTCACAGCGTCTGTCTCAGCATTTGTCTGATCTACTGCAGCACAGAGCGCAACATAGTTGCTTGTGTGCTCTTCATCATTGTTACTACTACTTTCTGATTCTCCATCGCTTCATGCAGCATTCATAGCTTTCTTCCTTCGTTTCAAGGTATTGGCACACTCAGATTGAATGTTACCAAATCCTTCACACTCTCTACATTGAATTCCCTTATTCTTTTTCTTTCCATCAAACATTTTTTCATTTTGCTTCTTGAAAGTTTCAGTATTTGCTGCAGCATGAGGATTTTTGTCGAAGCTTGTGAATTTAGGGCCTTTAGCTTGATTCTTCCATTTTTTAAATACCTTTTTGAAATTCTTTGTTAAAAGAGCCAGAGATTCCGTCAATTCATCATCATCAGAAGGATCTTCATCCTCTCGCTTTTGAATTTTTGCTTGTAGTGCAATGCCCTTTTTATTTTCTTTTCTTCTTGAATTTTATCTCAAAGGTCTGTAGCGACCCCATAAGTTCATCAAGTTTCATGGTATCCACATCCTTTTCTTCTTCGATTACTACAACTTTAATGGCAAACCTGTCCATAAGTGACCTCAACGTTTTTCTCACCAACTTTGAGTCTGAGTATTTCTCTCCCAATACAAAAGTTTCGTTTGCTATGTCAAAAAGCTTAGCATTAAATTCAGTAATGGTTTCATCCTAGTGCATCCGAAATTCTTCAAACCTTGTTGCAAGTATTTGCAATTTCAAAACTTTTACTGCAGCAGTACCTTCATATGTCATTTGCAAGATTTCCCAAGCTTCTTTCGCTGTTTCACAAGATGAAATAAGCTTGATTTGATTTAGATCAACGACATTAAAAATAGTATTCAACGCCTTTGAATTGTTGGTGGCTGCCAAGTCTTCAGCTTTGGTCCATTGTGTAACGCCCCAACTCGACCCCACCTATGATCAGTCAGGACGCAACAGAATTTCGGCAGTATAACGATAGTAACTTGGACATCAGGGCTCTAAACCAACCCTTTAGAACTTTATACAACAAACTCCAAAGATCAACAACAACTTCACAATCACATTAACAACCAACAACGCAACCATAACCATATATTAAACATTATTTCATCATTTCATCCATAAGTCATACGCCTCTGTTTCAACATCATACATAGGCTATAACATACATTGCAAAATAGATTATATACCAGCCTAGCAATCTAACCATGTTAAAAAAAAGACTACTAAACTAGCATAGCATAAGCCTTTATGTTTAAGTAGACCATACAATACATCTTATTACAAATCTAGGACAAACTCATGCTAACGACTCCGGCACATAAAACTCGTCCACGTAAAGCACATTCTCATCTTCTTGAGGCACATACACGTACTCTGGTTCAGTAACACCCGCTTACAGATAATGAATGAGAGTGAGCTTACAAAAAACAAGCCCAGTGAGGAATTCTATAGATCTTTCACAAAACATCAACATTTCAATCTAGATGCATAAATAACCATTCATTGAGAAATGATACTCTAGTTGGTGTAGCTCCATACGCCATCACGATCTCAACCAACTTCTTGTAACTCCCCATTACACACATACCCGAGGTACCTCACTAGCCCCTCCCCCTATGGCACCTCCGCCCATACGAGCTGGGAGTAGTCTATGATAGTCATGTCACTTTCCACCCGACAGCCCAATGCTGCCCGAAAGGTGACACACACTTATCAAAACTCATGACAATAATATTAAACATTCATATCACAGGAGGACAACAGAAGTGGGTTTCTTATCTCCCGGCTCATCAATCAGTTAATAACATTTCAATAATATAACATCAATTAATCAAATAAACAACTAACAACTAAGTTAGATGACAAAGTAGGCCACCCAACTTAACATGCATTAAACCACACAACCAAACCCAAATTTAACCAACAACAACCCAAGATTTAACCACTCAAACACTACTCATCCAACCAAAGACAATATTTCAACATTTAAAGAAAGACCACACAAACTTCTAAAGGTCATAACTTATAGTCTACCAATCCAATAACCTCTAAACGAGTTTCTACCACTCACCCACTCAAGCATCTATATTAGCCCTACTAAAGACCAACCAAAAGCCACCCAAAACAAGCCCGACAACCCTAATTTTGGGCAAGCTCTTAGCTGAATTTTCTGGACTTTTGCTATGACATCACAATCAAAATTTCGGCATTATAACATTACTACCCCGCAATTAACAAACTTTTATAAGCTATAAGCAATCAATTCCAACCACCACAACAACAATTATTCAACATTAAGCCAAATACTCAACTTTAATACCCAAAAAATAGAAATACATGCTACTACTGTTCAAAACTTATATAAATGCACATAAACAATCCTTGGCATCTACTGAGCAACAATCTAACAACAATTTAACATTTCATTGAAAAAATAAACAGTTATATGAAATTGAACAAAAATAACATTTTAAGATCCAAGAATTTTCTCTCACCTTTGATCAGAAACAAAGCTAGAAATGCATGCAATAGGTGCCCAAAAAGCAGAATCTAGCTCGGTTTGCAAAGCTTTGGACAAAAAATAGGTTTTTTTTAATGAAAAATTGCTTTGAAAAACTTTTGAAATTTTCTCTCTTTTCCTTCCCCAAGCTCTCGGCTATGTGTGTGTTGTGTGAGTGTGTTTTGTATTGTTTCTAGTGTGTGTTGATGCATATAAGCTCAAGGTCAACAAAAATTAAAAAGTCGAAGTTGATTCTTTAGTCTTTCAATTAGTATTTTTAGTCTTTTAATTATTTTCTTGACTATTTTGCTCACAAGAATGCATTCAACACTTAGACTATTTTAGGTAACATATTTTTAGTTGACAATGAGTTTTACATGTAAACATCTATACCCGACTCGGTTAAAAACTCGATTTTCGCAAAAGAAGATGTAAAAACCTTTAATATTCCTAATCCGATTTGAAATCCATTTAAATCAGACATGGGTCTATTAATAACCGAGGACTAGGTTTTTAGATGGTTAAAACACCCGGTTAAAAATTTTAGAGAACATGCGTTCAAAATACTATTCACAAAAGTCAACGATAAAATTTCTGATGCCATTTTTTATGAAAATTTTATGAATGCACACTTAGCATGTAATAGGAATATAAGTCACAGAGTTAGCACATTCTAACTCATATAACACATAAGCAGGTCAAATCATGCATTTTTATGCAAAGATGAAATCTGGGGTTTCACATTCTCCCTGCCTTAAAGAAATTTCGTCCTCAAAATTCTTACTTACTAGACAGAACAGATTTGGATACTGCTGCCTGCATCTGATCTCTCATCTCCCAAGTAGTCTCCTTAATCTCGTTATGCTTCCACAACACTTTAACCATCGGCATCTTCTTCGATCTCAACTCCTATTCCATCTGATTAGGAATGCGAATCGGTCACTTATCATAAGTCAAATTCTCACAAAGCTGTAATGGCTCTGGCTCTAAAATATGAGAAGGATCCGGATTATACTTCCGTAAATTAAACACGTGAAAAACATAATGGACATTAGAGAAGTTCTCTAGTAAAGCCAACTGATACGCTAACTTGCCAACTCTGCCGGTAATCTCAAACGGCCCTGCTAACCTCGAACTCAGCTTACCACCTTTACCATAGCGAGCAAACCCCTTACGAGGAGACAATTTCAAGAAAACTCGGTCCCCGACCACAAACTCTAAATCCCGACGATACTTATTAGTGTAGCTCTTGTATCTGCTCTGCACTGTCAGCATTCTCTGCCAGATCAACTGAACATTCTCAATCTTCTCTAAAAGCTCTAGCATGATAGTCGGATCAATAGCCTTCATCTCCCCTACTTCATCCTAATACAAAGGTGATAGGCACTTACGGCCGTAGAGAGCTGCTAAAGGTGCCATCCCAATAGTCGCTTGATAACTATTGTTATAGACAAACTCAGCAAGTGGTAGATTTTTTCCCAGTTCTTTCCGAAGTCCAGAACACAAGCCCTAAGCATATCCTCCAGAATCTGAATAGTCCTTTCAGACTGACCATCGGTCTGTGGATGATACGCTGTGCTGAAATTTAACTGAGTACCCAAAGTCTCCAGAAGTTTCTCCCACAATCGAGAAGTAAACCGAGGATCTCAATCTGAGACAATAATAGATGGAATCCCGTGATGTTTAATAATCTGATCCACATAAAGGTCCGCCAACTTTGCAACATCATCTCCCAACCTCATCAGAATAAAATGAGCTGTCTTCGTCAAACAGTCCACAACAATCCAAACCGCATCATTACCTCTCAGTGTTCTAGGCAAACTAGAGATGAAGTCCATCGTAATATGTTCCCACTTCCATTCTGGTATTGCCAACGGTTGAAGTAACCCTGTAGGTCATTGATGTTCTACTTTCACCCGCTAACAAGTCAAACATCTGGATATAAACTGAGCAACCTCCTTTTTCATGTTATTCCACCAATAATGTTATTTTAAATTCCGGTACATCTTGTTTCCACCGGGATGAATAGTGTACTTAGAATTATGAGCCTCCTCCAGAATACCTCTCCTCAAGCCTGGTTCATCAGGAATATAAACCCTGTTCCGAAACCGAAGAATACCATCTTCATGTAATTTGAAGTCAGACTGATCATCTGTAATCTGATCCTTGATCTTCTGAAGTTTTGCATCAAGTTGCTGAGCTTTTCTAATTTGAGACAGCAATAAAGGTTGAATACGGAGATGTGAACACATCACCCCAACCTGAGTTAATTCCGGTCTCCAATAACTGACTTCCTCAAGAACCTCCCACTTTTTAATAGCCAAATAAACAATACTCGCCTTACGGCTAAGAGCATCTGCTACAACATTCACCTTTCCAGGAAGATAATTGAAAAAACAATTATAATCTCTGAGAAGTTCCATCCACCTCTGTTGATGCATATTCAAGTCCTTCTGTGAGAACAAATACTTTAGACTTTTATGATGAGTGAAAATCTCAAACTTACTGTCCCACAGATAATGACGCCACTTTTTCAGTGCGAAGACCACTGCTGCCAACTCAAGATCATGAGTCGGATAATTCACCTCATACGGCTTCAACTTTCTAGAAGCATAGGCAACAACTCGACCATTTTGCATAAGTACACAACCCAAGCCCTCATTGGATGTATCGCTATAGATAACCATATTATCGGTTCCCTCTGGTAGAGCAAGCACTGGAGCGGTAATCAATCTCTTTTTCAACTCGTGAAACCCACTTTCACATTTCTTATCCCAAGTAAAGCTGGTTCGTTTCTGAGTTAATTTAGAAAGTGGCCCTGCAATCTTTGAAAAGTCCTTCACAAACTTACGGTAATAACCCGCCAAGCCAAGGAAACTACGAACTTCCGAAACATTCTCTAGCCTTTTCCAAGACATCACCACTTCAATCTTAGTGGAATCTACTGAAATACCACTCTGTGCAATCACGTGGCCAAGAAAAGATATTCGTTGCAGCCAGAATTCATACTTGCTGAACTTTGTAAACAACTGATGCTCCTGCAGCTTCTGTAGGACAAGTTGTAGATATTGCTCGTGCTCCGATTCAGTCTTAGAATAAACCAAGATATCGTCAATAAAGATTACCACGAATTGGTCCAAATACGGTTGAAAGACCCGATACATAAGATCCAGGAATGCTACTGGTGCGTTAGTTAGTTCGAAGGGCATAACTACAAATTCATAATGCCCGTACCGAGTCCTGAAAGCAGACTTTGGAACATCCTCCGTACGAATCTGAAGCTGATAATACCCCTGCCTCAAGTCAAACTTAGAGTAGACTTTGGCTCCGTGAAGTTGATCAAACAACTCGTCAATCAGTGGTAAATGATACTTGTTCTTGATGGTCACCTGATTCAAACCACGATAATCAATACATAATCTCAATGTACCATCATTCTTCTTCACAAATAAAACAGGTGCTCCCCATGGTGAAGAACTCTGCTGAATGAAACCCTTATTTAATAACTCTTGCAACTGAGTTTTTAGCTCCTTAAGCTCAGTTGGTGGCATCCAGTATGCTGATTTAGAAATAGGTTAAATACTGGGAATCAGATTAATCACAAACTCAATATCTCTTTATAGCGGCAATCCTAAAAACTCCTTGAGAAATACATTGGGATATTCCCAAATTATAGGAATTTCCTCCAACTTTAGCTTATCAGACGGCTTGTTGATCAAATAAGCTAGATAACCTGAACACCCCTTACTCACCAGCTTAATAGCTTTAGTTGATGAGATAATAAAACTCGTCTTAGCATCCCGGTTTCCTACTACCTCAACCACTGGCTGTTCCGGCAACCGAAACCGTACTACCTTTGTTCTACAATTTTACTGGGCATCATACTTAGAAAGCTAGTCCATACCCAAGATAACATCATACCCCCGGATAGGAAATAAGATAAGGTCCAAAGGAAAATCTTGACGTTTAACATGTATTATACAATCTTTACAGACTAATCCAGTCACATATTTATCAGTCAAAGAAGTACTAATCTCAACCACATAAGGTAATCTTTCAGGTTGTATGTTAACACATTGCACACAAGTAGGTGAAATGAAAGAATGCGTAGCACCAGAATCAATCAACACTTTAACAAGTTGATCGAGTATAAGGAAGTTACATTCCACAACTGTCGCTACCTCAGGTGCTTCTTCTAAATCCACTGTGTAGGCCCGAGCTTGAACCCGCTGCAGCTGAGGTACACTACCGGTAGGTCGACCCTAATAACCTTGGGTCGCTGGCCGACTCTCAGACCTCTGAAATCTAGGGAAATCCTACACCCTGTGTTGGTTGCTACTGCAACCTAAACATGTTCCTGCCTTTTCCCTACAATCGGTCTCCAAATGGCCCTGACGTTTGCAGTAAGTACACTGTAGTAACGAAGCACTAACACTGTCCCTCGAGGACCCAGAAGCTAAAAAAGTAACTATACTAGCCTGCTGCTGGGGTCTCGCAATGCTAGGCCTATATTGACCCTGAGACTGGGTTGGCCTGTATTGTGACTGAGCCTGGTAGGACCCTTGCTGAAACTGGGGCCTATAGAAACCCTGCTGATCCTGAGGTCTAAAAGAGCTCTGCTGTACTGGTGGCCTGTACACAACCTGCTGCACTGGAGCCCTATACATACCTTGCTGACTCTGCGGCTGAAATGGCCTCTTACTAGGCTGACTGGGACCAATCTGCTCCCCTTTCATCTTCTCCAACCGAGAAGCTGCATCAAAGGCCTTAGAAAATATATCATACTGATTCAGGGCCATTGCATCCTAAATCTCTGGCCTCAATCCCAACATAACCTCCGAGTCTTACGTTCCTCATCTGTTACAAATTTCAGTGTAAATCGGGTAAAATTGGCCTCGTACTGGGCCATTGTAGAATCACCCTGAACCAAAGATAGGAACTCCGCCTCTCTTCGTTCCTGCGCAATCCTCGGAATATATTTAGCCCAGAACTCCCTAAGAAAGGTATCCCAAACATAAGGCATACCTCGAGCCTCCTAACCAGTTTTCACTGTATGCCTCCACTCTTCGGCCTCATCATCAAACAAATAAACTACAAAGGTAACTTTCCTCTCATCAGTGTAATCCAGAGGATCAAATATCTTATCAATCTTGTTAATCCAAGCCTGTGCTTTTCTATCATCCGGCTCACCCTGGAATCACGGTGGATAGTAACCCAGAAATTCCTTTAATGTACTACGCCTGTGATAACCACCCTTTGTGTTCAACATCTGTGCCTGGGCAGCTTGTGCCTGGTAGCCTGCCCTGCTAATATCTGTGCCTGACCCGCCATGACCTTAGTCATACGGTCCATAGCTACTGTCAAACGGTCATACCCTTGATCTCTACCTGGTGCTGCCTAACCCGGTGCCTCATCATCACCTTGGGGCCTACCCCGTGTTCTCAGTCGACCCACCATTCGACTATCAAAGAGTTAGCACAGGTTATAACACATAAACAGTTTATAACACATATACAACAAAACTTAATCATATAAACAAATTGATCACATAGTCACTTAATCACATAATCACTTAATCACTTAGTCATATTATCACATATTTCATTTTTCTTTCACTTCTTACATACTTTCATGCTAAGAGCATTACCGACATTCCAAGAATACCCCGACTGACAGCCAAACATGTGCTCTGATACCACTTATTGTAACGCCCCAACTCAATCCCACCTACGATTAGTCGGGACGCAACGGAATTTCAGCAGTATAACGACAGTAACTTGGACATCATGGCTCTAAACCAACCCTTTAGAACTTCATACAACAAACTCTAAAGATCAACAACAACTTCACAATCACATTAACAACCAACAACGCAACCATAACCATATATTAAACATTTTTTCATCATTTCATCCATAAGTCATACGCCTTCATTCCAACATCATACATAGGCTATAACATATATTGCAAAGTAGATTATATACCACCCTAGCAATCTAACTATGTTCAAAAGTAAGACTACTAAACTAGCATAGCATAAGCCTTTATGTTTAAGTATACCATACAATACATCTTATTACAAAGCTAGGACAAACTAATGGCAACGACTCCGGCACATAAGACTCGTCCACGTAAAGCACATTCTCATCTTCTTGAGGCACATACCCGTAGTCTGGTTCAGTAACACCTGCTTGCAAATAACGAATGAGTGTGAGCTTATATAAAACAAGCCCAATGAGGAATTCTATAGATCTTTCACAAAACATCAACATTTCAATTTAAACACATAAATAACCATTCATTGAGAAAGGATACTTTAGTTGGTGTAGCTCCATATGCCATCACGATCTCAACCAATTTCTTGTAACTCCCTATTACACACACACCCGAGGTACCTCACTAACCCTTCCCTTTATGGCACCTCCGCCCATGCGAGCTATGGGTAGTTTATGATAGTCATGTCGTTTTCAACCTGATAGCCCAATGCTGCCTGAGAGGTGGCATACACTTATCAAGACTCATGACAATAATATTAAACATTCATATCACAGGAGGACAATATAAGTAGGTTGCCTATCTCCCGGTTCATCAATCAATTAATAACATTTCAACAACATAACATCAATTAATCTAATAAACAACTAACAACTAAATTAGATGAGAAAGTAGGCCACCCAACTTAATATGCATTAAACCACACAACCAAACCCGAATTTAACCAACAACAACCCAAGATTTAACCACTCAAACACTATACAACCAACCAAAGACAATATTTCAACATTTAAAGAAAGACCACACAAACTTCTAAATGTCATAACTTATAGTCTACCAATCTAATAACCTCTAAACGAGTTTCTACCACTCACCCACTCAAGCATCTACATTAGCCCTACTAAAGACCAACCAAAAGCCACCCAAAACAAGCCCGACAACCCTAATTTTGGGCAAGCTCTTAGCTGAATTTTCCGGACTTTTGCTACGACATCACAATCAAAATTTTGGCATTACAACATTACTATCTTGCAATTAACAAACTTTTAGAAGTTATAAGCAATCAATTCCAACCACCACAACAACAATTATTCAACATTAAGCCAAATACTCAACTTTAATACCCGAAAAATAGAAATACATGCTACTACCGTTCAAAACTTATATAAACACACATAAAAGATCCTTGGCATCTATTGAGTAACAATCTAACAACAATTTAACATTTCATCAGATAAATAAATAGTTATATGAAATTGAACAAAAATAGCATTTTAAGATCCAAGAATTTTCTCTCACCTTTGATTCGAAACAAAGTCAGAAATACATGCAATAGGTGCCCAACAAGCGGAATCTAGCTCGGTTTGCAAAGCTTTGGACAAAAATTAGGTTTTTTAATGAAAAATTACTTTGAAAAACCTTTGAAATTTTCTCTCTTTTCCTTCCCCGAGCTCTCAGCTATGTGTATGTTGTGTGAGTGTGTTTTGTGTTATTTCTAGTGTGTGTTGATACATATAAGCTCAAGGTCAACAAAAATTAAAAAGTCAAAGTTGATTCATTAGTCTTTTAATTAGTATTTTTAGTCTTTTAATTATTTTCTTGACTATTTTGCTCACAAGAATGCATTCAACACTTAGACTATTTCAGGTAACATATTTTTAGTTGACAAGGAGTTTTACATGCAAATATTTATACCCGACTCAGTTAAAAACTCGATTGTCGCAAAAGAATGTGTAAAAACCTTTAAAATTCCTAATCTGATTTGAAATCCATTTAAATCAGACACGGGTCTATTAATAACTGATGACTAGGTTTTAAGATGGTTAAAACACCCATGTAAAAATTTTAGTGGACGTGCGTTCAAAATACTATTCACAAAAATCGACGATAAAATTTATGATGTCGTTTTTTATAGAAATTTCATGAATGCATACTTAGCATGTAATAGGAATATAAATCACAGAATTTGTACATTCTAACTCATATAACACATAAGCAGGTCAAATCACGCATTTCTATGCAAAGATGAAATCTGGGATTCCACATATTACAATTCAGATTTTCTCTCAACAGTGCCTTAAACAGTTGTGATAGTAAGGTGTTCCCATCTACTTAACACAACTTTTCAAGTAGTTTTATCAATAGCTTTAATAAAAGCTTTCATCTGTGCCTTCCAATATGAATAGTTTGTGCCATCGAGAATAGGGGGTTTATTGATTGATCCGCTATCATGCAGAGTGTCCATATCTACAAAAATAACCAGAAAAACTCTTCCAAAGATCTAACTGAGTCAGTTCAGTAACCTGCTCTTGATGCCACTTGTTAGTTTCTGGTTAGTATCTTGTTGTAACATAAGTTAAACCAAAATAAATAAATGCATGCATAAAGTAAAGACACCAAGATTTAACGTGGTTCAACCGTGCGATCTACGTCCACGGGACCTCCCCTACACCAACAAACCTGATTCATTAATAAATCACAAGGTACAATATCAATGGACTTATACAAATAAAGATTCCCTCTTGACTTTGACGCCTTGATGAAGAACTCTTTAATGAACCTAGGTTTGGCGAGCTCCCCTTGACTTACAACGTTCTCTCCCGAGAACTATACCTTTTTCTCCCGAAGAATGAATAAACTAAAAAATCTTCCTATCAAAGATTAAAACAATAAACATAGCGGAAGCATGAATAAGCTGTTTGTTTCACAATCTACTGCAGTAATACATGGATTATCAGATTTCCTCTATTACTAACTTCGGTTGCAGCACATCGTCAATCTGCTGCAGCAAAACCTAATAGCTCTAAAATATTCAACCAGTTCCTTCTTTTCAGCTCTGTTTCTTTCTCCCCTTGTCCCCATCTCTTCAACGCGGGTGGCTCTGTATATATGCTAAATTGATTGCCTAAAAACTCCACAAGGTAATCCGTGCTTGGGCCTTGAGTTGTATGGAAAGACTTTGTATCCAAGCAATTTTTGAATAAGGCAACATTCTTTTCTTTGAATAAGGAAACTTCAATCACCTTTAATGTAGATGTCAATTTGCATTTTCTACTCTTTATAAATATGGTAAACCTGTCAATCATAATTCTCCAAACATATATGCATATACCATAATTTAAATTCTAATTGAATTCAGTCAAAGCAAAACTTTGGCAAAACACAAGCCAATTAATTTCACAGTACTTGTTGCAGCAAGGGGCGTAACAAATACTAAATCAAATCAAATCAAACTGAGCCTTATCCCACTAAATGGGGTCGGCATTGTACAAAAATACTATACAAATCGGCCCCCAAAAAATACTATTTGCATATGCATATCAGCCGCTCCAACATCTCATTTATCATATTGGTTCAATTATTTCACAAAAAACCATGGCTAGTTTCCGCAAATATTTCATGGTTCGTCTTCTACCACTCGTGAAGGTTAGTTGTCTTAATACCAAATTGGTATTAGTCCTGATAATGTTCTATTTTCTTATCAAAGTTCAAAACTCCTCTTTCATCACAAAGTAATATTACACAAACTTTCCAACCTCAGCCATGTATATTTATTTGATCCAAATACACGTGGCGTATACATGTTAGCAGTACTTTGCACAGGATTGTATGTCATACATGATCCAAATTAGTCTTTTCATCACTAGAATGCCCACTAATACTTCTTATTCTTTTATACAGGGCAGGATTTAGGAATGTTTCTCAATAAGAGCTAAAATTCATAATTTTTAAATTATATAGACATATATATATATATATATATATATAGAATCCCATTCCCAGAGGGCCTTTTCAGGAACTCAAATCTATGAATGGAACATAGATGGAATGGTAGAATACCATATTCTCAATGTTACTAAACAGATGATCATCATCGGTAATATTTATAAACCGGTTGTTACTGAGAGAGCAACAACCAAAAATGTCATTCTTGGCTTCAATGGCCAGCTCAAAGGATGGTGGGATGACTACCTCAATGAGACTACCAAAGAAAGTATTCTTAACATGGTGAAAGTGGAATAAACAAAGATATTAGACATGTAAACAAATGGAACACAAGAAAGATAAAGATAAAAGGAGATGTATAATCTTTTACTTGCTATTAGATGAACTGGAAGATAACTGTGCTACACTGTTGGTTGTATAGGAGTACAATGTAAAAGAGTGATACCGAATTAAAATAAAATTGAGAGGGGAAGAAAATTTGGATCCCATGTTCTGAGGCAGACTCTGCCTTAATATACGATGTCGAATATGTGATTACAAAAGTGAAATGTAAAAAAAAAAAGTCAAAAGTAACTTTTCCTAAAGTGAGATATATATATATATATATATATTTCTCAGTGGAGCTAATGCATTTTTTTAACTAAAAATATATACACATTGAACTTCTTTAAAAAAAATACATAGAATTTTAACTTTTTTTGGCTAGTAAGGACTGCAAACACATCTGCCACTACTTTTATATGAGGTATATCCAAAATGTAAATAAATTTGATTAATAGCTGAGTCTTCCTTCGGAGCCATATTTGTCTTTTAGTTTCTTATTGATAATGGGCCTTGTAATATACACCTTTACTATGTTAAGTAATTTTCAATGTTAAATTTCTTTGTCCATGAAAATCATTTCAAAAATAGGACAAAGAATTAAGGATAATCTTACCTTTTTACACAAGGAAAGAGTAACAAATTAAATGATTTATAATCTTTTTCTCCTTTTTCTTTTGTTAGTATACTAGTAATAAATAGATAGTCTCACATTATAAATGTCTTTGATACTTCTCCATACAACAAAAATCAAACATTACAAGATACAAGTACATATACGTTGAGCTTAATGATATATTTTTGCTTATTTAGCAAAAATAAAAAAAAGTACATAGACGTTGTTTTGAAAGTTTTACCGTATTTTTTGGAATTACTTGCACTTTGTAGACATTTTGAAGACCAACATAACAAAGTCAAACGAAGTATGAATCATGTTATGCATCTTGCAGAAGTTTATGAATCATTTGTGCTTTTCAAAGGAATGTATGTCTATCTTGTCAATATTTACTCTTAAAGATAAAATTTCTACAATGTGATTTATCTTGATCGAATGAATTTTTATATTAATAAATACTTATTCTACACAGCGTTGATGATGCCACATCAAGAAGTTGATGATAGGAGAAAGTAACATCGATGCTGACATTTTATCTATTGATTCAAAGAGCATTAAGTGGGAGGAATACTTTATGAGTATATATACACCTTCATGGAGTCAAAAAAATATTTAATGAAGTAATTTTATTGGGGCATATAAGTACGTAATTCAATATCCTTCAAGTTAATAATAGATTGTGTACCACCAGGGTTTTGGTCCATTGGTATGTTTCTCGTTATGGATGAAAAAAGTTGCAAGATTGATTTTTATTGATTACATCCTTAATTTATATTATATAACCTTAGACCTTCCTTTAATAAAAAAAAATAATAAATTGTGTAACATCATGAGAATGGCTTTGTCTTCTATAAGAGGACAAAGAAGGATATTCTAAAATTCAATATCCAAAGCCAAAAGTCTTGGTTATATTTCAACCAATTTATTAAATAAACATGCTTTGGAGTATGATCAATTAATTATATGTAAATGATATACTTTTGTTTACAATAGAGATTTTTTATTGCAATTATCAAGCATAAAATCACTGTGATCTTCTAACATCTGTTGTTATTATCAAGCATAAAGTCAATGTTAAGAGATTAGTAGACAAAGCACTAAAGTATAAAAAATCTAAAGATGTCTTCACACTATTTTCATAAAATAATTAAATGATGTTACTGAAAAAATCCCAAATGTTCTATTGTTTGCGACACAGTGGCTTCACCGACAATAGACAACAATAAACAGTTGGAAATGTCTTCGTTGTATAATGCTCCAATAAGGAATATAGTATAAAAAAATATAGTCAAATACATAAGCACTACAATATAAAAAATCTAAAGATGCCTTTTGAATATAGTCAAGGACAAATTTCATAATGTTATAAAAAATTATCAAATAATATAAGAAATACAATTGCTAGAAAGAAGAAGAAGAGTTTTATTGAGAAATCTTTCTTGTGTACATTTTTTTCACAGAACCTTCTTATTTATAAGTAACAAACAATACATCGATGATGTCATTATTCATCGATGACATTATTTTCATTTGTGATCATCATTATAACCCATCAATTAAATTTTCTAAAGTAAACTTTATACTTCTTGTCACATGGGCATCACATGGTTTGTAATACCCGTGCTAGAGCCAAGTTGGAATAAATTGATAATTATTAGAAAATAACCCATTAATGTTTAAAAATGTAATGAGCGGTGTGGAATGTGTCAAAATGATGTTGGGACATTTCAGTGGATGTCGAATTGAATTAAATAAGTCATACTTGGAAGTTACGAGTCAATTTCAAACCAACTTCAAAAAAAAAACTGTACCAATTGGGGAAGAGTTAGGCAGTGAATTATATATGGTTGAAAAGCTTTACGAGTTTAGTTTCTAACGCTTCAAACGGTTCACGAATTGGAATTTTCCAAAAGAAGTTATGGCTGTTTTCGTAAAATGTGTCGGAGTTGTCCCTTTTACGCGGGAATTGATAAATGATTTCCAAAGTATATGTTCATGGGATATAATGGTCTTTTGATGAATAGTTGACTTAGTTTTGACTTGGCATACTTGTAAATATGACCAAGGAGCTTGCATAAGTGGTCATTTGACCTTTGGAGATATTTTGACCTTGCATTGACTAAGCTTGACTATTATATACAATACAAACATTATACAATATAACACAAAAGCCAAACAAAAGCTAAGCAAAGAGGCAAAAATGGGCCAAGCCATAGAAAAGAGGGAAAATTAGAAAATCCTAGGGTTTGATCAATTTTGAAGAGGAAGAAGAAGAAAGAGAGTATTTTGGGTCAAATTGGAAGTGGATTTAGCTTCTGCATTGCACAACCTTGCTTATGCTTGCATTTTTCTTCAAAAAAAGGTGAGGGGGTTTTCCAAACTAAAGTTCAAAGTTGCTATTTTTTATCATGAATTCATATTATGGTATTATATTTGTTAATTGTGCATGTGTTTCTTGCTAATGAGTGCCTAGAGAGCAACTTATATGTAAAGGAGCTTTGATGAACCATTAAATGTTATATATTAGCTATTTGAGTTGTAGGTTGAATAGTAGTTTAGATTTGAAACTAATGTTGATTCCTAGCTTAAATATGAAGCTTATTTGTATACATATATGTTCATAGTATGATTTCATGGCTTAGAATCAAGAATTGGTGGAGTTTAATGGCATTTTGGTGAATTTTCCCAATTTTTCAGCAATGATGCAATTTTGTTATTTTACTTATAAAACTTGTTTTAAGCTTGATTTTGCCATTGTTTTGCACTTTTAAGGTAGTGTGGTTGACATATATATTGGTTATGTAAAGATTGTGCATTGGTATTGCTTATAAGAAGGTTAAAAGTTGGATAAAAGTTAATTGTTAGATGTTGTAGAGCATGAATATGATGATTTATGCATTTGTGTTGCATTGTAAACTATAATTAAATGTGTTATATGCTAGATGTTAAATGTTGTAATTCAATGTGTTATTGAGTGTTAATGTGTTCAAAATATTGAAATGCCTATGTGAAATATTAAGTGCTAATGAAATGTCTAGATGTTTAAAGTTTTTGTAAATGGTTGGGTAACCTACTTTGTTACCTAACAAATGTGCTAATAAATGCTGATTGCTTGTTAATGTGATTGATGGCCAACCTACTTTTTTCTCCTCTCAAAGTGAATGTGAATACGAAGTGAATGTGAATGCATGAAATGTGATTAAATGCGAATGCGAAGCGACTGTGTAAGGTTGCAACCTTTTAGCTCGCATGGCGACTGCCATGATCCAATTCCCTCACTCCTATGGGGTGTTAGGTTGTAGGTTTTATTGAGTGTGACTAAGATCCAATTTCCTTGCTCTGACTATGGGGTGTTGGGTCGTAGATTTTAAGGAGCGGGTGTAACAAGGGGAATAGTAGAGCTCGTGATAGTGGTACAAGGAACGGCATCAATACTGCTAAGCGTATCCTTTCAAATGTGTTAATGAATTGATTGTCTTTAAATGTCTAAATGTTTACATATAGCTTTATGCGCTTACTTGAGTTAATTGTCTTTAAATGCTTAATGTTGTTACTTGAGTTAATTGTGCTTAATGTTTATGTATTGTTTATGCTCATTGTTTCATATGACATCATAGTCACGTTTTCAAAAGGATTTCAAAGTTAAAATGTTTTCCAAAACCTTCCCGTTCACCCCCTTCACTGAGTTTGTGAAACTCACCCTGAGCCTCGAGGTGATTGGAAGTAATTGCTTTGGATGATGTATATACTATTGGTGGAGTTTATAAAGATTATGATGTAATGGAGATTATTATTGAGATGTATTTCTTTGGTATCAACGAGTTAATATAAAGGTTTGATGTAATGAATTCTTGAATGTATTTGGAAAGTTTTAGTTTAATGGCTCTGATGTATTTTTTTATGGATATTAGTGATCGGGCTTTTATAGTGTGCCTTTGTGGACTTAGGAGAAGTGATCTTCTTAAGCCCATGGCATCACAATCCGATGATTATTTGTTGTTATTTCTATGGAATCAGAGACTGTATTAGCGAAAGTGGGGTCGTGACATAGTTCTTATATTGAATATCCATATTTCATACATTCCCCCTTGGATATTCATTTTTTAAGAATATGTCTCGTTAAAACCTTACTAAAAAATTCCAGTGAGATAAAAATCCTAGTGAAAGAAAAACAGTATAATATTCCTTGCCAGAAAAACTCAATGGGACAAAACCTGTGCGAAGGAAAAAAAAGTGCAGTGCGTATATCTCTCCATCT
Organism: Ehretia macrophylla; assembly: GCA_037974665.1. Taxonomy (NCBI): domain Eukaryota; kingdom Viridiplantae; phylum Streptophyta; class Magnoliopsida; order Boraginales; family Ehretiaceae; genus Ehretia; species Ehretia macrophylla. The sequence goes on along the minus strand of CM075778.1, from coordinate 28,133,361 downwards.
TGTGGATATATCAATAATCATCACAAAGTCCACATATGCCAATCTTGATAGCTAGTTTATCGTGAGCTATACTTTTGTGGACATACTAGCAACATTTCCACTTTTTTGAATTTGATGAACACTTATATCACGTTCCTTTTGAGTTCATGAACAAATAGAATTTAAGTATGACATACTTGTATTTGGTCTGTCTCATTAAAACCTTACTAGGAAAAACCCATTGAAAAAAAATATTGATGAATGAATAAGAGTACAGTATCGAAATATTTTTTCCCTCTCATTGCAACCTTAGTCATGGTTATAAATCCTTCAAGTGTCACATTTCACATTTCCAACCATGTTGAAAATGGTTGTGGATAAAGTTTTAGTGAACAAATTTGTTGAATTTTTCTCTTGAGCATAATTGTTGAATATCAGCGACACCAGTTATTTGAAGTTCATATCATATCTGTGACTTTTCTTTTTCAGTGATCAGATAAATAACCAGTATTTGTATAATCAACTAACTTTGATTTTTGATATTTTTTAATAAAATAATCCCTATCTAATATTTCACAAAGATTGCGAGTATGTGCTTCAATCCATTCCAATGCTTGTATTATACCTAGCTAACAAATAAACAAATAAAGGAAACATCTGGCCTTGTAATATTAGCAACATACATTAGTGCGCCTACTGCACTAGAATATGATATATAGTACTTTAGAATCAATAATTCATTCATTATCTTTTCAATGGTGGAAATGACCATTTTCAATATTGAGAAATGATATTGTTTGATACCAAAAAATATCAATTTTAGTACTTTGTATAGACATATATTTTCAATAGTGAATACTCGTATTCAGGTCAAAAAAATTCTTTCTTTACATGATCTTTAAATCTCACATCATTTATTCAGATATATTGTTTGCTTATGTAAGCTCTTTAAGCTTGTTTATGATATATGTTAATATATATCTAAGTAATTGCAATCCAATAAATATATATTGATATATATTAAGATTTTATCACATTCATCTAGAATTTTTCATTGATACAAAGATTTTTGTAATCAAATACATTTTTTGAGATTTTCATTCATATGCTTCAAGCATATATAATCCTTTAATTTCAAGACTTCAATATAAATATTATTATCATGTGAATATATGCTTCAGGCATATAGAGTCTTTCTAAGACTTCAATATAAATATCATTATCACATGAATATATGCTTCAGGCATATAGAGTCTTTTCAAGACTTCAATAATATTATCATGTGATTTATATACTATATTCATCAAACGCATATGAAGTCCTTTTCAAAATTACCACTCTAATATCAATGTAATTTTTCCGGAGAATATAGACCAAAGTGTAATCACGCAATGTATTAACTTATTCATTGTTTGCCTTTAAACAATTTAAGGGAAAGCCAACTATTTTAATTATATTTTTCATTTTGTGACGCCCGAGACTTAGCCGTACATTTAATTACTGTTGCATCCACTATTTGTGCATTTTTACTCTACTTTACTTGTTTCTTTATGTGACTACTATTCATCACATTTTTCAACTGTTTATTTTCTTTGAATTAATATTTTTCTTAAATCATATTAATTGTTTTAGGAATGAGAAAAATGTGTGTTTGAGCTAAACGCATTATGAGCCTTCATTTAGAAAATATTTTAGCAAACTAGTTAATAGTGTTACATAACTAAACTAGGTGTTTTAATTAGCTAACATTAATTGCACAATTAGGACTTGGTTTTAGCTAGCTAAACTCATTTTGGTAGTCAACTTATGCACCCAAACATAACCCCAACCTAATTTATACTCACATAACACATTATAACTCACAAAAAAAGAGCAAAAGCTGAAAACACTGTAGTAGGGCCGAAAATTAGCATAGGAGGAGAATGAGAGATTTTTGCTCAACAAATCCTCATTCCAAGCCAAGCCAAGTTAGGTGCAAGTACTTTAGAGTATTTACTAGCCTCCTAGGAGCTCTTACGCCCAATAGTTGAGGGATTTCATACCTATTTTTGCATTTTAAAAATGTGAGAACTTTCTTGAATTCTTAGATTTGCTATCAAATGCTTATGCAATGGTTAAATATGCTTATGTATGTTGTATATAAGTAGTAGAGACCTTATTTATGCTATTGTTTCATAGTTTAAACGGTTGAAATTGGTTGTTGATCATATGGCGTGAATAGTGACAGGAAAACTAGGGTTTTGTGGAATTGGACCTTATAGCTTGAATCAATGGTTCTAATAGATGCTTTAGGTGCTAATGGAGGTAGTGTAAAATCCCCGTAGAGTTTAATTGCTCATAACCTAACAAAAGCGTGAAAAAGCCAACTTTTAGAAAGAGGTTTCGGGGTTATCGTGAATCTGGGTTGAATTGGCCTCCACATTTAGTATTCCTAGGCTATTTAGGACCTAAATAAACTTTACTAGCTTCCATTTGAGTCTCAGGTGAGGTACATATAGTACAAAGTCAAAAGAGAGAATTTGGGGCTTTCAGGCTAAATGCGGGTAAATGGGTGACGTTGAGGGTCCTAAGGGTGTCTCAGGGGCTAACTAGGAGCATGGAATAGACCACCCATGAATCTAGAACAATGGCATGAGTTTGGAAGGAAAACGGATTGGATTACAAAGGGGTTTAGGTGCAAATTTGTTTGTCTCACGCTTCTAAGACCTTGACATGACTCCTTGTGTGTTTAAATATATTTTCAAGATGTTTTGGAGCTTTTGGTATAGTTCTATGTGAATCTTGATTATACCCCTTTGTAATTTGCTTAATTGCTCATATGAAATTGCTTCTTTTCTAATTGTTTCGAGGACAGCCTACTTTGTTATTCATCCCATGTGTTATTGCTTCTATTATTGATGTTATAACTGCCATTGATAAGTGCATTGCATAGTGGTTGTGCAACCATAGTGTCAGGGGTGGTTGTATTGAATATCGGCTGGGCGACGGCGGGCTTGCCAGTGGATATTCGATCTCCGTGCCCTATTCCCTCACTCGCCTGGTCCGGAGATTGCCAGAGGGGTGTTGGGTCGTAGGATTATCGGTGTACATCCGGAGTACACCTACTGGAGTGATTGGGGATTTGCCAGCACATTGATCGTGGTTCGTGGCTCGTGGTTCGTGATCGAAGATAAGAGAATTCTGGAGTGTTAGGGTTAAATGTATCGTATCCTTTATTATGTGTAGTTATTTATTATTTCAAATGTACTTTACTTGCCTCTCTTGTTTAATTGCTTTAATTGTTGCATTGCATGTCCCGGGTCATCTTTATCCCTCACTAGGTAATAGTGGTTGCTCATACCTCACTAACATGTTTTAGGAGACCCTGGGGTTGAACCCCAACTTGATTTGGTTGAAGGTGAAGAGCTAGAAGTCCAGGCGGATCAATTACTTTAGTTGCAGTGTCTAATTGCGTGAGGTGGATTTATGGTTCTTGCTGTTATGTGGAGATCTTGTTTGCTCTACCTTATGTTCTATTTTGTAGCCTAAGTGCTTATGTACATGTTTGAGTGATTGTAAGTTGAATGCTAGTTGATTGTAGCATGAGATATGAACTATGGCATGTAATAACTTATATTTATGCTCTTAACTTCTTTGCATGCTTGGGAGTGAATGGCTGGTTGTTTTCAATTTCTAAGAATGCTTAAAAGCTATCATGGAGTGGCATGATAAGCGGTTTTGTAAAGAAGTTAACTTATGAATGCATGCTTGTGTGTATCTAAACTGTTTGTATGTCTTAAGGCTCGGATGGCCTTAAAGTTAGGATCTTTATTTTGGAAATGACTTTATTGTTGTTCTATAGCTTATTGAATGCTTATAGATTTTCAAAATGTCCACGTTACAGGGGAGACTCTGTCCGTTTTTTCTTAAAATTTTGAGATCGGGTTGGAATTGGGTTGAGAATAGGTTGGTTTTTAAAGCCTCTGGTCTTGTGAGAGATCGGGGCGTTACACATTTCTCATAATGATGCAGGATTTTCTTCATAATACAATGTTCCCCCTCAATCTTGTCCACATATTTCATGTGCATTTATTTTCTGCCTGGATTGCGTCTTCTCTATTATTTTGGCCAATCATTTCTTTGTCGACATCTTGAGTGGACTTCAATTCAAGATCCTCGATTTCTATCAGTAGCTACTTCATTTTTAAAAATTTGATCATGATCAATTTTTCTTTTTCGGTTCCATTCTTTTCTAGTACTTTTAATATTCACATTATATTCATGTACATGATACTCTCTTGGAGTAATATTTTTCAGTTATGTTTTTAACTCCTTTTTTGTCTCTAACATATCGAATACTCTAAATATGCCAACTCGCATATTTTGCTCATTTATCTTAGGAGCCGATATGTCTATCACGCTTTTGACATGGACTAAACTTTATTTCTTTCTATGTTTCTTCATTGAAATATCAATTCTGATATATAGGAGAATTTAAAGTTGGTAGACGTGATTTAGTTACTATCTTTGCATCTTAGAATTCATTTGATAATCCTTTGCAATCAACTGAATAATTTGATGAATTTTCAGTTTATATATATACGAGGATCAATATGGTAATGCTTTCCATAGAAGTTCTTATTTTTTTAGCTTTTGTTTTTTTTCTCCCCCTGATACTAAGAACATCACTTCATTAATTAGCAAATATGCTATTGAAACTTATCCCGTCAATGTTCCAACATATATATAATATTTGATGGAGTTTCAAATAATAAATTCTCAATTTTTTTTATAGACCCATCTTTATGCGCTTGTGAAAAAGTAATTAAAACGTATATCAGGCAAAATATTCTCATATGGGATTCAACCAATGGGGAGTATTTTTCTCAAGCAATTGTCATTATTCAAAATTTTGTAGCATATAGTATAATATAATCTCAAGCCTATTTAGGCATCCTCATGAATAATGTCTAGCAAACTGATGTAAAAATTTTGCTAGGACCCACATAAATATCCCCTTGAATTCATCTTAGTAATATAAATGACTCAATATTGTTTCAGCAATCATTATTCTTGAGTCATAAGTAACAAAAAAAATTCACTTGACAAAATAATCTTTTATTTCTTTACTGGTGTCTATAAGAATTTTCAATAATTCCTAAATAAATAAAAATGGGGAAGACTGTGATCGATCACAATTTAAAACTGTGTTCGACCACAATAGACTTAGACATAGGGTTTTAACCGCAATTGTTTTTTATTTCACTCATTTTAACCCTAATGTTTTCTCTTTCTTCTCTCATTTCACTCATTGGCCGCACTCCTCCATTCTTCCTTTTCAAACTTTCTCTCAATTTCATCCCATAAAAAATGACTGTCAATCAATAATTAGATGATGAATTTTCCAGAGCTGTGATGATCATTGAGTGTGCTTGTATCATTCTCTTATGCCTGGCCGGCTTATCTTTTGATCCAGATCAGACATATTCTCGGTTGAGAGTATATGGAGCTTAGTGAAAAGGTAAAAATGTTCAATGTTTTATGATCCTGATGTTATATTGGAATTGAAATACAATGTGTAACTTGTTTGGGGTTGTGTAAGTTTTTGCAGTCTAGGTTGTTGACTCAGATCTATAACAGGTCACATTTCGATTCTAGTATATCTTGTTAGCTTGTCCTACTCTTGTACTAGGAAAATCTATTGCAATACATAAGTTCATGGTTTGAGCAGCAGATGCAAAAATATGATGACAACGATCCATAAGCAACTTGAATGAGTTGACTTTGTCTCTAAAGCTCTACTCCATTTTGTTCTATTTCAAAGAAAAATTCTTTTATTTTATGTAAATATGATATCCTTTCTATAGCCAAAAATCATTTAGCTTATATTCTATTAAGCAAACCATCAAGTAATTAGAACTGAATAAATATTGTTGGCAAAAGTTTAGCCACAAGAACAATACTAGTTAAGTATAAGAAGACCATGACAAATTTGTCAGATTCAATAAATCTCCTCTTTTTGTCTTTGTCATGAATGGAGAATGAATAAATCGACAAAAATCATGTTACATGATTACAAAATAAGTTTTTTTTTTTTTTGACTAGGAAGCTGCTTGTTACGTATTTGATAAAATGCCAGAAAAAGAATGTGGTTTATTGGACTTCATTGATGATTGTAATTAATCTCAATAACTCGAGCACATCTTTATAATAGATATAGACTACCATAAATACATGTTAGTATTTAATTCTTAAACTAGAGCCATGATACAATAGTAAGAGCTTATGCCACTTAACAAAAGTCTTTGCTCCGCTGGATATTTCTGTGGTCGGGTTTCGATAGTTGGGTTCCCTTGTCAACAAAAAAAAATAGATAAATAACTCTGAGTCGTGTTTTGTCTTGTCTTATGACGCATAATTTTTCTTTTTATTTTTTTATCTATCTATCATCATCATAAATGATATTTGGACATAGCAACATCATCTAGTTTATTTTTGTCATTTTTACAGTTTGTCTTAAAAATACTAATCTAACCATAAGCGAAATTATTAACAAAATTTGATACGTAACCTTGATGATCAACCACTCTTTGGCCATGATAGGATCATCTACTTTATCTTCATTGCTTACAGGAAAGTAACATGCTGGTAACCATAATTCTCAAGTGAAACATCAACTAACAGTAACATTACAAAGAAACAAAAATGACGTTTCCCAATCAATATGATTGATGGTATCTGTTAGTGTGCTTTTTGGTAACTTTGCAATGGTCATTTAAGAAAATAAGCAATATTTCCACCTTCAGCCATATGCAAACAAATGGTTATAACATTTTTCGGTCTAAATTATATCATCAATAACAAAGAGAATGCGTTCTGAGTTTCACCATGGATCAAATATAACAATTCCAACTTTTCCATAGATAAACGATATAATCTTAAACTTTTCACATGCATGATCAAAACCTTACATGTAGACATATACCATTGATATAATATGTAATTCCGAAAACACGATAAAAGGTCAGAGAATAAGTTACCGATAACCGGGAAGAAAATTGGGGTGTTAATTTCTTCACCCTTCTACCGACTAACTCATTGGCAGAGACTTATGCTGATAACGTACGTATTATAAAAAATTATCAAATACAATAAGGAATAATATAAGAAATACAATTAGTAGGAGGAAGAAGAGTTTTATTGAGAGATCTTTCTTATGTACATTTCTTTCACATAACCTTCCCATTTATAAGTAAAAACAATACATTGATGATGCTATCAATGACATCACTTCCATTTGTAGTCATAATTATAACCCATCAATTAACTTTCCTAAAGTAAACTTTACACTCCTTGTCACATAGGCATATATCACTTGGTTTTTTTTTGCTAAGCATATATCACATGGTTCTTATATTGAATATCCATATTTCATAACCCATAAATGGTTGTTAATATTGGCAAGTTTTCATATTTCCGTCCTAATTATTTCAAAAGTAATGTGTTTAGTTTCCAATATCTATACTTTTGTTCACTTTTATTCCTATTATTACAAAAGTGACGCACTTAATCTCCTAAATTTAAAAAAAAAAATTAATTCAATCTCTAATGTTTTAACTTTCCGCATTATGTATGATGATTGGAGCAAATACGGTCTAAGGTGGAGATTTGTTGAATTAGTGGCCCGTATTTATTAGTAGTGCTCAATCAGCCTGTAAGGCTAAACCTAGAAGAGACAGGATTACCTATAAATATATCTCTTGTCCTTATATCAGGTGTGGCAATTATTGAGTGCATACACGAGAAAATTGGTAAGGCATTGTAAGGGGGTTTCTCTTGTACTATTTCATTATTATAGTGAAATTATTCTCCTACTACTTGTGGATGTAGGCTTAGGCCGAACCACATAAATCCTGTGTCCATTTAAATTTCTCGTTTATTATGCATTATTACTTTGAATTATCCTAACAACGTACTTGGAGGAAATGCTTCTCCCTGAAATTTGATATTTCGACACTTCTCACAAAGTATATGAACTCACATATAGGGTTCATTTTTTATTTCATGGGTCGAAGTCCGAATTCCCAATGTGAGAAATTTTCCATACTTATATGCCCCAATAAAATTACTTCATCAGGTACTTTTTGACTCCATGAAGGTGTGTACTCATAAAGTATTCCTCCCACTTAATGCTCTTTGAATCAATGGACAAAATGTCAACATCGATGTTGGCTTCTCCTATCATCATCAGCAACTTCTCCGTGTTCGCATCATCAAAGCTGTGTAGAATAAGTATTTATTGAATGAAAATTCCTTCGAACAAGATAAATCAAATTGTAGAAATCATATCTTTTAAAGTAAATATTGACAAGATATACAGACTTACATTCCCTTGAAAAACACAAATGATTCGTAAACTTCTGCAAGACGCGTAACATGATTCATACTTCGCTTGAGTTTGTTATGTTGGTCTTCAAAATGTCGACAAAATACCAAATTCACCAACTTTGATACCTATAAGGAAATTAAAATAAATGTGTAAATTATTGTGCCTCCAACTACATAGTGCAAGTAATTAATTCCAAAAAACACGGTGAAACTTTCAAAACAATGCATATGTCCTTGTATCTTGTAATGTTTGATCTTTGTTGTAGGGAGGAGTAATTTGAGACTATCTATTTATTACTAGTATGCCAACAAAAGAAAAAGGAGAAAAAGATGTACAAATCATTTATTCGACATGATTTTCGTGGACATAGAAATTTTACGTAGAAAATACTTACATAGTAAAGGCGTATATTACAAAGCCCATTATCAATAAGAAACTAAAACACAAATATGGCTCCTAAGACTCTGCTATTAATCAAATTTATTTACATTTTGGATATACCTCATATAAAAGCAGTGGCGGATGTGTTTGTAGCTCCCATTGATCCAAAAAAAGTTAAAAATTCAATGTACTTTAAAAATATATACATATTTTTAGTTAAAAAAATGAATTAGCTCCACTAATATATAGATATATATATATATATATATATATATATATATATATATATATTTATTTATTTATTTATAGTTTAAAAATTATGAATTTTAGTTTTTATTTAGAAAAATTCCTAAATCCTACCATGTATAAAAGAATAAGAACTATTTAGCAGATATATATATATATATATATATATTTATAGTTTAAAAATTATGAATTTTAGTTTTTATTTAGAAAAATTCCTAAATCCTACCATGTATAAAAGAATAAGAACTATTTAGCAGACATGCATACAATCCAAAAGAATCTCCACGGCTGAGGTTGGAAAGCTAGCGACCTCAGCCATGTATATTACGACAACTGACCTTCACGAGTGGTAGAAGATGAACCATGAAATGTTTTCCGGAAGCTAGCCATAGTTCTTAGTATTTTAAGTCTCGTGACTTTCACTGGTTTTCCACTAGCATTTGTCCATGGATTTTTTGTGAAATAGTTGAAGGCAAATTTGTAAAGGTTAGCATAAGTTAGAGGATTCTTTCGAGAAGAACCAATATGATAAATGAGCGGTTGGGGCAGCTGATGTGCATGTGCGACCATTACAGCAAGAATAAAGTCCACTATCATATCACCTGGTATCTATATGGATTTCTAATAATTCAAATATGTACTCTTCAAAAGTTCTTCAAATGAAGATACATTCATAGTTTGCAACAAATTTTGAATCTTAGTGATAAAATATTTAAAATCTGAAAATTTATAGGCAATAAAGTAAGTGAGGAAGGGAATAAAATTAAATTAAAGAAACAAATAGATTAATTGATCAACAATATTGATATCATTATGTCGACTCACCTCATCAATTATTAACTCTCGATCACCAAGCATGACCTTCAATTTTCCTTCACCATAAGCAACGAAAAATCCATCCATAGTTCTGTCATGGCAAGTTTTCCATAGAACACAAATATATGTTACTCAAATTTCTTTGCTTATTATTTAGAAGGGTAAAACACCAAATAGTCACCGAAATTTATCACTATTTTTTTATAGCCAAGTAAATAAATACATAAATAAACCAACGGAACGAGTTCTATTTGAAATTTACATTCTCAACTAGTTAATTGCATAAACAACCGTCACATTTCCTACTTTTTTAAGTACCAAAGATTCTAATTAGATGAAAATGTTAAAAAAAAAATTATAATTAAACTTTATGTCTAGCTGTAATACTTTTTTAATGTTTTAAAATCTATATACTTAGTTTTGTTTAAAACATGGTTCAGGATTATTTGGATAATCTTATCTTGCCATAAAGTGAATGAATTTGTAAATCTAGTTTTTCACTCTTTCATAGGTGGTTGATACCCTATCTCTAAAACATTGAACATTAAAATTCCGCTCCTCAAGAATTCAGAAACTATGTCTCAATTATGATTGTCTACACAGATTTACAATTTTGCATTAGGTCCAAATGTGAAATACCTAAAAATGAGGTTCAAAGATAATAATAGGTCGGTTACATATGTATCTTGATTTTTTATTAATAAGATTCGAGCAGGCACATTTTTTAAAATTTACCTTCTATTTCTATAAATCCTTTAATTGCTCAATTTTGTCATTCTAAATCACCAATCGAACTTTGAATTATCGCAAGCATTTTGACCAATTTTGACCTTAAAACTAAAGGTAAATCTCGTCAAAGACAACTAAACATGTATAATGTTTCAAATCATTCTCTAAATTTGTTTTGTTTCAAATTACCAACTAAACTTCCCCCACTAAACTTCCACTTGTTTTTAATAAGTTATTCCATTTATTTTCCAAGTCAATACTAAATAATTTTAAAGTTTGGCCTTTAATCATTTTGATGTATAAATGACATTTATTCCATAGTATTAATCTTACTGAACAAAATAAGTTATTTAAAATAATAAAAAGTTTAGTAGGCTATTTGCAACTTGATACATGTTTAATGGCTTTTGGAGTATTTAATCATCAAACTAATGGTTTAAAGCCATGCTGCAGGTCAGTTTCAGGAGTAAAATTGACATTTGATTGTTTCCACATAGGTCACACAACACTACCCAGCATTCCCATCGTACCAAACACACACATTCAATCCATTATCACCACATTTACCACCACCACTAGCCAACGCCTTAGTGTTAAGAAGCATGAGATTCTATCCTAAAATCAATTGATGTTAAGTGGAGTATCCCAGAATCTTATAAGATGGTCTTGAAGTTTTTGATTTTTCGATGTAGAAACAAGTGTATATTCTAGCACTCCCCTCACATGTGACCTGATTTGAGAATGGTCACACGTGAAAAATACACATGGCAGGTTAAACGCACATGGGACACGCATGAAAAATAACACACGAAGAAGAAGATTGAACACACTTGGGAGATACGCAGAAGATAAACAAGACTGGACCAAGGGTTCAGCTCTAATACCATATTAAAAAACCTAATGTTTTATCCCAAAACTAATTTATTTTAAGTGAAATAGCTCATGATCTTATACTGTATTAGAATTTGAATAATGTGGTGAATTTTAGAGATATAGTACTGGATCATCTTTAAATTAATAGTCAAAAAATTATTAATCTCTTTTAAATAATAAAATTGTTTGATCCCAACTTGGGCGAATTTACGAAATTAATAGTCTTTGTTTAATTATAAGATAATATATTTTAAATATTTTATTTGTATCTTATAGATCCCAAATATTTATAAATTAATAATTAGCTAAAACGTGCATACATTTTTTTCTCATTATCATTAGGTCTCAAATATTTATAAATTAATAATTAGCTAAAAATGCATACATTTTTATCATGATTGTTCACCAGACAATTAAAATATTCTCTTTAGCACATTTTATACATTTTTCACTTTTAAATTTTTAGAACCTTATTCTGCTAAATTTTAGACAAGCTACCCTTGACTAACTTGCAAATCATATTTTTTCAAAACCTATTATTACAATTCCTTTTGCATGCATGGTGGATGTTCTTTGCTCTTCTCACATAATTCTTTACACCTTTCCTCTGTCTTGGTGCTTTTCTCTTGACACTTTGAGACGAGAAGCCATTTTTGCTATTTAGAAACTAATGATACCATAAATAATAAGAGATTGTGTTGGGTTAAATAGTGTTTGTTTTGATTCAATATACCGTATAACTTCTTTAAATTAATTGTCTTGGGGTCACTTAACTTCTCTTAATTTAGCGAAATATCAATTTATTGATAAATTAATAATTTACATAGATACTTTTATTTTTTTTAATAGTAAAATATTATCGCTTCAACTAACCAAGTTAAGACTTAACATACTCTAAGATTCAAAATACTATCTTTATATGTATTTAACCAATTAAGAGTTCATTAACAATTAACATAAAGATCCAATGTATTCATCTTTATCAAAACAAGTGCATACAATGTATATTGAATGAAATCAAATACTATTTAACTCAACACAATCTCTTATTATTTATGGTATCTTTGGTCTTAAAATAGAGAAAATGGCTTCATATTGCAAAGGTGTCAAAAAAACTTCATGCATGCAAAAAGAATTGCAGCAATAGATTTTGGAAAAATATGATTTACAAGTTAGTCAATCATGGCTGGTCTAAATTTAGTAGGACAAAGTTCTAAAAATTCAAAAGAAAAAAGTATATGAAATGTGTTAAAGAGAAAAGATTAATTGTCTGGCGGAAAATCATGAGAATAAGGTATTTAATTTTTAGGTAATTAGTAATCAATAAAATATTTGGATATATAAATTACAAATAAAATATTTAAAATATATTATTTTATAATTTAATGGAGATTATTAGCTTAATACACTAGTCGCAAGTCTGGACTAGAAAATTTTATTATTTAAAAGAGATTATTAATTTATCAAATATTGATTTAAAGAGGTTCTATTGTACATTGTAGGCATTTTTTTTTTAAAAGTGAATAATTGAATCTCTATACTTATTATGTATAATTCAATGACTTCTTAATTGGTTAAATAGAAATAGTACTTTAAATTTTATAATATTTTGTTCTTAAATTGGTCACTTAATGTGATAATATTTTTATTGTTAATCAAAAAAATTAAAAATACCTTTATAAATCAATAATTATTAGCTTATCGACAAAATTAATATCTCTCTAAGTTAATAGAATTTAAGTGATTTGAAAATTAATAGTTTAGAGGGGTTATATTGTATATACAAATGCACCTATATAAGTTAAATCTACTCAAAATTAGTAAAGAAAATTAACCTCATCAAACAAAGAATAGGAAGTGGCTAATGGGTGTAAAGTCCTAGTTTTAGTCATGGACAATGGGTTAAGTGGAAAAGGAAAGTACAGAAGGGAAGGTTAATTATCATAATTAGGAAAGACACTGCAAGAATCTAAAGGCAACATACTATGATTCATCACAATTCTAGTTCAAGATTAAGGAAATGAACCTTTCATCTATCCTTTGTTAGTACAAAAATTAGTTACAAGAAATTATACTAAGAAGGATCGTGTTGGTACATAGATTGCATGCTACATCGTCCATAATATTTTATTAATTAATATAATAGTATATACCACGTGCTAAATGTGATCATCAAAACAATATTTACTTTATTAAAATGAAATAGTTTACTCTTTAAAATATCATAATTTTCCAGTAAGTTATAGCTAATAAAAAAATAGTTGGGTGCACTTTTTTTTCTTTTAATAAAAACTTCACAAAATATCAAACTTTAGTCTCCACTTGTCATTTCAAAAAAGTTTTTTTTTTTGCTAAGACATTTCAAAAAAGTTATCCATATCTAAAATGTTCAATCTATAACAGATGATTTTTAACTATTTTGAAAGATTACAAAACATCGTTACCTTATGCCTTCAATCCAACCAGGAAAAGGTTCTTTGATAGTACTTGTTATAATTGTTGGGCGCAAGATAATGATATCCAAATTTTCCTTTAGATGTCTTGAAAGCATCTCCCCCATTGATTTAGTAAGTGTATACGTGTTTGGCCATCCATGTAGCGTCGCCCTGGAGAAATTCTTCATGTAAGAACTAACTAAACTATAAATTGTTATAGTGAACAAAGAAAAAACAAATTGAGTTTATGGAGAAAGAAGAGTGTAGAAAGAAAAAGTAAATTCTTCTCTTTTTTTTTTTTCAGAATTGAGTGAATCAATAAACTATTTTAACCACAAAAAAAAAAGACACAGCGACACAAGTTAATGTCAAATAGAAGGAGTCAAAAAAGTAAATTAGAGAAGTTCGTGTACTATCCATTATCGATACAATTATCTTCCGTACTATTATAATTGTTATTATGCCATATGCTTGCCACCAACAACCTATAACGGGCCAGGTATGACCTTATTGTGGCACGATCATAATTGCTGATTCAAGAAAAAACAAGGAGAATATGTAAATTAATTTGAAAATGGATGAGGAGGAATAGGTGGAAGGATTGAAATTTATAGCATAATAGAAAAACAAAATAGAGAAATGAGAACAAAGAAAAGTTTTTAGCATAGTAAATTATAAAACAAGAGAAAAACAAACTAGAAGCATAGAAATTTGCTTGTTGCAAAGCATAAGTCATTTCCCACTAGTTTGAAGCATGACAAACTTTCAAGTCAAGCGAAACTCTTTTGGTGGAGAATCCGGGAAGACAAGTCTTTTCGCCTTGAAGTCTTCCTCAAGCATATGATCTCGCTCGGGCTATTGATATTCGAGAAATTAGGAAAAAACAAAGAACTTCATTCGAAAATGATGTTTGAATCATGCATATGAAACAGTTAGATTCTATTTTAAGTGTAATAAGAACAAGCCCTATTGACTAGATTTTCCTAGAAAGTGAGTACAAGAGAACAATCGATTTAGTAGATACATGTAAGTGGGACGCCTACCATGCAACCCGGATAAAACTCACGATGGTTATCTATTAGTATTCAGAACAAAGGAAGCTTAATTGCATTTTTACGTATGTAATGCTACTAACACATTTATTGTAGTTAAGTTCATCAAATGGTTATTTTTTGCAATAATGAAAATCTGAATTCCCATATCTGTGTTGAGATGAGTGGGGGCAGTATTTTTTAAAAAAAATATGTATAAGGTATTTTTAGTCTGAAAATTCAATTTAGTTTCCACTAAAAATTTTAGTTGTATGTGAATATCATATTAAGTATTTTTACTTCCTTATATTCTCTTCTGCTTATGCAGCTGTAAAAGTTTTCTATCTAGAAAAATAATTGTCCGACAATTTTGTCATTCAACAAAAAAAAGTATTTTTACTTCCTCTAAACAAAAATCCTGAATCTGCTTCAAACGTCCATGATGCACTAATTGTACAGAACTAAGTTAGATACTAACCTTTGTTTGCCTAAATCTTTCAAGGCCGATGTTATATCCTTTTCAGTTGCATGCAAAGATCGAAGTTCTCTTATTGTTTCATCTACTAACTTCTTTTTCTGCATCAATGTCAAGAAAAGAAGTAGAGGCTCCATGGAGTGTCTCCCCTATTCGGAAAGGTTTCTTAGGTATGATTCCTACCTTCTGATCACCGCAAACATAGGCTACGAAGTAAAACGCTTTTAAGCAACAACACATGGAGTCGTATATTCAAACTGGGAATTTAAATAAAGTAATAAAGACACAAAAGGTAAATTTGAAACCGCATAAAATCAGCATTAACATGTTGATATATAGGATATTCAAGGACCACCACACCCCTGTAATGATCCCACATCGGAATCTCACTCTCATAAGGGGTGCTTATTAAGTACAAAGAGTTCTCCCACCTAACAGCCTAGTCTTTTGGGATAGGCTCTTCCTTTGGGCTTAAGTTATTACATTCTTGGGCTTATTTTGTTATATTGGTGCTTTCGTTGAGAGTGACCTCTATGACGGGTAAACTATAGGCTAGATTAAGGTGTAGTAAGTGCCACACTGAATACTGATAGGCACTGGCGGAGGCACATGCTAGTCAGTGGGGGCTACAGCCCCCACTGACCTATAAAAATCGTTAAAATTTTTATGTATTTTTTTTAAAAAAATTAGATATCTATGTATTTTTAGTTAAAAAAATTAATTAGCCCCCACTGAAAAATAAAAGTACTTGTATAGTTCAAAAATTATGGATTTTAGCCCCCACTGGCCCATAAAAAGGTTAAAAATTTTATATATTTTTTGAAAAAAAATTAGATATCTATGTATTTTTAGTTTAAAAAAAATTAATTAACCCCCACTAAAAAATAAAAGTACTCGTATAATTTAAAAATTATGGATTTTAGCCCTATTGGCCCATAAAAACCTTAAAATTTTTATGTATTTTTTGAAAAAAAAATTAAATATCTATGTATTTTTAGTTAAAAAATTTAATTAACTCCACTTTAAAAAAAAATACTCGTATAATTCAAAAATTATAAATTTTAGCCCCCACTGACAAGAAACCCTGGCTCCGCCCCTGCTAATAGGTGGGTGCAACCACCAAAAAAAAAAAAAAAGAAAGGGCTACCGTCGGGTCAATGTCGATAGGCTAGTCCGACGTAGACGTCGGCTCTTAATTTAAGGGGGTGGAATGTAATGATCCCACACCGGAATCTCACTCTCATAAGGGGTGCTTCTTAAGTACAAGGAGTTCTCCCACCTAACAGACTAGTCTTTTGGGATAGGCTCTTCCTTTGGGCTTAAGTTGTTATATTTTTGGGCTTATTTTGTTACAACCTCCCCCCCTCTCAAACTTTAAAAAATAACTGTTTATATATATTTTTTTAAATGAAAAAATTAGCCAACTAACAAAAAAAAATAACCGCCCTCCCCAACATTTTTTGTTCCCCAAGCCCCCAGAAGGCAAAACAATAATTCGACCACTTTTGGCTGCCTTTTAACTTTCAAAATATAGTTATATAAAACATAATCATATTATATAATCATTACTTTAAAAAAGAAACCTCCTCTTCCCAGCAAAATGCAAAAATCTCCCATCTCTATTCTCCTTCAACGATTCATTTCTCTATTCTGTTCCATTCTTCATTCACATATTTTTCCTCTAATCCTTAACATTTCTTACATTAAATGCACAAATTAAGGTAATATATCATAAAAACTTTGTATTATATTTACTTTGTTAAGATTATTGAGATTTCAACCTAAAACTAATTAATATTAGCGGCCCTTGAAAATCCGGAGGACAGAATGCCGTCCACGCCCAGTCATACTTATAGACTGTTTGGAACAAATGAATTATACAAAATTTTGCGAAATTCATTTACAAATCTAATTTTTTATGTTTGGAAGCAGCACTTAAACAAATTAGAAATCCAGGATTTGCAAATCTTGAATTTCCTCAAGCTTTACCCAAATTCTTACTCAAGAAGTAGAATTTATAAATCCACGTTTTTAAAGTTACTTCCTACATTTTGAAGACAAAATTACCCTCTAGATTTTTATTTCCATTTAAATTAACTTTGGTTCAAATACAAAAATAAAAAAAAAAACAAATATTTCAAAATCTCTCTCTCACCCTTCTTCTTTCAATAAAATACAAAGAAAATAATTAATCAACAAGTCAGGACATTAATAGTCCATGCTAATGCTTGTTAGATAGCTCAACAATTTTTATTTATTATTCCTAAATTTTACTAATTTCAATAGAATAAAAGAGGGGTATTTGAGTGTAATATAATTTTTAATTCCAATTCTATATGTGTTGCAAATTAGAGTTCCAAATAAGAGAATTCATTTACAAATACAAATCCTCATAGAATTCATTTATAAATCAAATGAATTCTACAGTATAAGTGGTTCCAAACACTATGTAAGTGGAGTAACCAAAGAACTTGTAAGGTGATCTTAGAGTTTTTTATTTTTCTATATGGAACAAGTGTATATATTCTAACACTCCTCCTCATATATGACCTAATTTGAGAGGATGTAAACCTAATTTTGAGATGAGTCACACATGGAAGATTGAACAAATATGGTAGATTAATACATGTAGAAGATTGAACACACATGGGATACACGTTAAAGATTGAAGATGCTTGAAACATGACACACGCGAAAGATTAAACATACGTAGACCTGATTTAAAATAGATTCCACATGGAAGAATAAAATTAGACCAAGTGGTTTGATACCATGTTAAGCTAACTAAGGTTCCAATTTAAAATTAATTGGTATTAAGTTGAGTAGCTCAGGATTTTGTAAGGTGGTCTTAGAGTAAATGAATTTTTTATGTGGAACAAGTGTATATATTCTAACATACTTATTAATTTTTTAGTTTACATAACTTTATATCAATAATTTTTTTTATTAATTTTTTTTTCAGTAGATGAACATCCTAAGGCAGGGCACCAAGTAAGATCAGCAATTTGAATTACTTCTCGTAATAATTTTGTTAGTGTATATTTTTTGTTAAATATATTTTAGTGGTAATTTTTTTAGTTTAAATTAACTGAGTCATTCATATTTCGATTATTTTCCTAATATGGCAATGTTCAATAATTTTGTTAATCATATTTCTTTAGTACATTTAGTTGCCTAGAGCTTTATAATTTTGACTATTGTCCTGAATAATGAATATGCTAATATTTTATTTTATTTGGAATTTTTAGTTCTAGACAATGAAAATATGAGGCTATTAAGAAAATTTCTTCACAAATCATATCAATTAGAATAACTTATTTAAATACATGAATATAGTAATTTGAAATTTTAATTGAAAATATATTGGATTTGTATTCTTTCATGAAGAAAATCAACTTATAATGTTAAAAGGTTCAAGTTTGGTCAAATGTAAATATATAATTTATATTTAATTAAATTTTTAATTACTTTTTGTTATTTTATTTATTATAATTAATTATATTAATTGGAAATAAAAAGATATTTTTGAGTATATTTTCTATTAGTCAAAAATACTATACAGAAAATACAGTACAAAAACCAAAAATCTCGGCCCCTCAATACTAATTTTCTGGCTCCGTCCTTGAGGATATTATATCCTAGTTTAGTCCCTAATTTTTACTATTTTTGACTAACAAAGTCCACTATTTTCAAAAGTGCTAATTTTAAATATTTTAACTTTGTACCTTATAATAGTACTAGTCATTTTACTCTTTTTTTTGTTAAAAAATTAACAATAAAGTTAAATTTTTTTTCCTTGTGCCACGTGATTTTAAAGTTATATTTTAAATAGAAAAGGGCAAAAAGACTAATGGTGTCATAAATTACAAAATGAAAGGATTTAAATATTACACTTCTAAAAACAAGGAATCTGTTTGTCAAATACAGTAAAAATTAGGGACTAATTAGGGTGTTAACCGTAACAACATTTACAATTCTCTGTTTTTGAAATAAAATTGAGGGACAGAAATTTTGGAACTATACTAACCAGTAGATATATGGACAAGCAGTTCTATTTTCAAACATTGTTTGGCGAAGTTTAGAACATTTACTGCTCCAAATGCATTGATACCTAAGGCAACATCATACCTGAATAACACCCAAAAGACCATGATTTAAAAATTTATGGGTGAATTGTTCCAAATCCTCATGTGGTCATACCTAAGTGTACATGACCTCTCTATGGTCTAAAAACCCCCCTCCAAACCCTCCATGTGGTCATTAAAAAGTACATATGATCCCCCTGCCGTCAAAAAATTTGTTAAATTTAATGAAAGTGAGATTTTTATTGATTTTTAACTAATTTTACAATAAAATAATTATAATAATTGACCAAAGTACCCCTTTCATTAAAAAATAAATAAATAAATAAAAATTAAATAAAAAAACCCATCTTCTTCCCCGCCTTCCAACAACACAAAGATCGTAATCCCACCCCAACCCCCACCCAGCACCCCCTACTCCCCAAGCCCCCAAGGGTATAAAAGTCTTTTTGTATTTTCCGTTACTTACATAGACAGAAATTTGACGGTAGGGGGTCCTATATACTTTTATATGACCACAAGGGGCTCTGGTAGGAGTTTTTGGACCACAAAAAGATCATGTGCACTTATAACTGACCACAAGGGGGTCCGTGCAATTCACCCAAAATTTATTTCTTTCACTGTATATTCAAGCTAAAGTTCTAGTATTACCTTTCGAAAAACCTTTTTGTCGCAGCAGAGTTAACAACTACGTCTATCTCTCTCCACATATCATTTCTAGTCTTGAATCCCTAAGTTCTCACAAGCAACATCACCAGGAACTGCAACCACTTTGTCTTCGACAAGGAGTCTTAAGTTGGCACCCCATTTCTCCTTCAGAACTTGAAATAGGTCGGTTTCTATGACCTACAGGTACGTAATTAGCTGGTTACTTAATTTGGCACCAAATTTCTCCTTCAGAATTTTACATAGGAAGATCTTGTCGAAGACAGTAAATAATATGATAATAATTTTTTCTCTAACAGTTAATTTTTAGATAAGATGGTAATTTGACATGATATTAAGCTCAGGCTACCAAACGGTATTAGGTTTAAGTCTTATTATCACTCATTTAAAAATATTAAAACTATTCATGTATAAAGCTTAAAAACAAATTGCCTCTACGTGTACTAGCGTGTTGAAAATAATAAATCAATATTAAATAAGGTGATAAATTAATAGATCTCAAGGTACCTCGTCATATAGTCATTGTCGAGCTGACATGCCATCAGCTGCTCTAATTAGAAGGAAGAGCTTTTTGATGTTTGGCTGAATGTGAAGTATCCGCTAAACTAGAACTGCATCAAAATAGTATAACCATTTTCGCTCAAGTATCCATGGAAATAACTTTGAAGAAAGGATAATATTTACTTTACGAAGTTAGAAGTAAGATGTATGCATGACAAATTAATTGGTTCAGTTACGCTTGAGATTGTGCTGGGTCATTCTTCAAGTCTTTTGATGGTGTCAAAGCTGTAGAAATGGATCTGTTTATCCTATTGTCGTATGAGTGAGATCCAACTATTGTAAATTATTGATACTAATAATAATAGTAAAAATACCTTTGTACTCTCGTTGGATCTCGGACCAAAGAGAATATTTTCAACCTGCCATGTGGCATTATCATATTTAGCTAAGGGACACCGGGGCCCACAATAAAATCCAAAAAGATCCTTTATCTAATACTATAAATAGCATATGAAAGGAGCTCATGTTAGACTCTTACACATAAACAAAATGAAGGTGTTCAAACGTAAGTAAGAGAGATTGAGAGAGTACCTTTTGCTACAAAGCCTGTGGCGCCTGTGATCAATATCGTCTTGCCCTCAAGCAACTGATGAATGCTACTCGATTCCATTTGTTAGTAAGTATACTGAAGGTGATGATTTGCACATTCAATTCACTGGTGTTCTCGCATGCAGTATGTTGGCTTATGTATATATAAGAAGGAAAATTTTGGTACTTCTTCATGAAAGTGGTCATTGGGACCACCCCCTTAGATTATATTAAAAATAAAAAATAAAAAAAATGACGAAATCTAACATTTTTTTTTATTCAAGAGAATCTTAATATGTACAACACATATTAAAATATATTATCCATAAAAATTGATCTCGCATTAATTAAGGAGCATACCACTATACTAAAAATATATTGGTGAAATTTGACATCTTTTTGTATGTGTTGTATAATTTAAACTTTTTGTGAATATAAAAAAAATGGATTTATTTTTGCCTCACACGCCTTGCATGCACATTTGGAATATGAGACTCAAGTCCAAAATTTTTAAAAATTTTTAAGGATTGGTCAAATTTTAGAACATGATAAATTTCATTAATGCCTCAGCTTGTTGACACCCCGCACACCCTCCGGCACCCACCCTGCACTTATGGGATTACCAATGTTCACATGGGTCCTTGCATTGAGAAGCACATCAAGAAAAGGCATACAGCTAGGTAACTATCAAGAGTCCTACACGCTTAAGTTACAAGAACTAGAAGATACAAAGCATACAGCTAAGGACAAGCGCCAAGTCAAAAATTTAACATGGGGGGCTAAATTTTTATTTTTTGTACAGTATGTTTTGATTTAATAAAAAAAAGAATCAATTTTTACAATTTTATTATTATTATTATTTTTACAGTTTTATTAAAGAAAATTTTGTTATGGTTTCATTTTACAGTATTTTAAAAGATTTTATAAGCAAAATAATTATTCCGAATATATTTTTAAATATCAAAAAGTTTACACTTTAGATGCACCAAAATATTATAATAATTTTAAATTGCATATTTAACTGTTAGTTCTTGTTCATGGTACAAATTAAATAGCCTATGTATTCAAGTTCTTGTTCATGGTACAAATTAAACAGTCTATATATTCAATAAATATTAAACGATATGGCTTGATGCAATGAAACAGTCTATGTATTCAATAAATATTAAATGATATGGCTTGATGCAATAGATAATAGTTAGTTCTAACTTAGTGGTTAGACATTAAATCAGTTATGAGTTTGAACCTAATTAGAAGTCATATTTTTTAGATATTAATTCTTTTTCATCCATAACTAAGACAATAAATCAGATGTTATGACTTCGAACCTAATAACTAAAACTACAAAAATAAATGTAATAATGATTACTTGAACCCCAACTATCAAAACAATTTCATATTTTTAAAATTTTTATCACTTTTTATATATTTATAAAGGGAGCTAAATCTATTTTTTTTTTTTTAAAATTCATTAAATTGTTTTCTTTTTTTTGAGACATTAGGATTCAATCCGACCCTGAATCCGCCCCAAACTAAGGAGTAAGGACTCTTATCTAAGATGTACATCAATCAAAATCAATGATAAAGTAGAATAAAGTAGTTATTATCACGCCCCTTCAAGCTCGGTTATCATTGATAAAGTAGAATAAAGTAGTTATTAACACGCCTATTCAAGCGAAGCCGAGCTCTGCACGGCAAGGTTGCCTCGTATCAGACAAAAACGAGTGGGTCATAATGTGACATTCTAGTTAGTGGGGGCGATTAAATTGTTTTAGAATTTTAAAGTTAACTACCAAAAGATAAGGCCAAAAAAAAAAAAAAGAGAAAAGAAAAACTTAGTATTTTAGTTACGATTGGACCTTTACACAAGTAAATAGAACTCTAGCCAGAATAAACTTACGTTGGTTTCTTCAGAAAGTTCACCTACTTGTTTTGATGTAGAAAACCTTGAAAAGAACGAGGAGACTATGACCCCTGCGACTTAAGTGTCTTTGCGCATTTTTGGGTTGCAAATCTAAAATTTTTTATTAACATTCAAAAGTTCGGTGTTTGAGATAAGTGAAAATTTTCAATTTTACTATGTCTCTTTGGTTACGTACAAAATATATTTCTTGTTGCGATTTAAGATTTCGCATATGTTCACGTATCACAATCATAAGGTTCTTGCTACGTCTTTCTTATTAGAAAGTATGTCGTGTTGTTTTGTCTATGATCAGTATCTTCACTTTGTTTGATCCCTTTTGCTTCTCTTCCCCATCAACCTCGGCCTGTTGCATAAAAATGGAAATTAGTCTCTTCAAACTTGGACCTGTAGTTTAAATCTCTAATATTTTTCTTTAGTTGTATTTTTTTTTTCTTCTTTTTCTTTTCTTTTTTTCTTTTTTTGGTGGTTACTGATTTATTTTACTGTAAGTTATAATTATTATTATTAGTACTCTTTCTTTTTTTTCAGTTTGAACAAAAAGAAAATAATAATATTAACCATTGCTTCAAAATAGAACAAAAACAAACAAGGGTAAAGTGCACCATACCCCCCCTCAATACTTTAGCGAAAGTACACAATACCCCTTTATACTTTAAAAACTCCCTGAACTAATCATTGTGATTTTTAAAAGTGAACAACACCCCCTTACAGTTAAAAAATCCGTCATATTTAACAAATTTTGTAAAAAAGATGTAAATACCATCAATCTTTTTTTATTTTTCTTTTTTGTCCTATTCTCTTTTGTTTAGACCAAAAAAAAAAAAATTTAAAAAAAAAAAAATATATATATATATATATATATATATATACAAAAAGAGAAATATATACACATGCACTTACTAGAACGGTGACTGAACAACCAAAGTTGACGATCGAAGATGCGAAGATCGATCTCTTCGAAGACGATGACGAGTTCGAAGAGTTCGAAATCGATCAAAGCTGACGACCGAAGATGCGAAGATCGATCTCTTCGAAGACGATGACAAGTTCGAAGAGTTCGAAATCGATCAAGGTTAAATTACATTGTTTTCCTTAATTTTCAGAAAAATTTCATCTATTTTACTTGTTTAAACTTGAAATTTACGGTGTTTCTTACTGCTACATCGCTTGATTGATATACATATATATATATACATTTATATCCAGTCTTTTATAAATCATGCAAGAGGTATTTTTGTGACTCGGTAACAGCGATATTTGACAACTTTTCCGCTAGCTTAATTAGTTTAATGTGCTGAAAGAAAAAGAAAGATAAAGATTATGATTTGTTGTAATCAGTGGTCATATCATATAGTTATGTTATGCGTATTATATATGCATGTAATTAGTATATTACATGTGAATACAATGATCTATGTAATGTGATAGTAGTTTAATTAGAGGTTATTATCACTGGAATGAGGATGAGGATTTGTAGTGAATTTTCTTTTGATTATGTTTTAGATAAGCTTTTTGTAAATAAAAGATGTGATATGCTCTCTGCACGCAGAGGGGGTTGACGGTCTGAATGGGGGGTGGGGGATGGGTGACGACCTTTGGGGGGGGAGGGGGGTGGTTGGGGAAGATGACTATTTTTATTATTTATTTATTTTTGTTTTTAAAAAAATAGTAATTTGGTCAATTTTTATAATTATTTAATAGATAAATTCGTTAAAAATTAATAAAAATCTCACTTAAAGCGTGTGAAGTACACTATCTGTTAAATTTAACAGATTTTTTATCGGTAGAGATGTATTGTGCACTTTGGAAAAATCACAAGGATTAGTTAAGGGAGTTTTTGAAGTATAAGAGGGGTGTTGTGCACTTTTGTTAAAGTACAGGGGGGTCTAGTGCACTTCACCTGAAAAACAATAATATTTATATATATAAATATGTGTACAGAAGCACCAACAATCTTGTGAATCCCATTTGTAACGTATACGGTGCTAATGCATTAGGTGAGCTTTGATTGCAATTTACAGCCTGTTGCACCTAAGGTCACGTTTATGGCTTGCTGCATGTGATAACAACCACTTGAATCAAGCCATCAAAACCAAAAAAGTTGGTGACGGAATTGTGCACATGAATCAAGCTTTCGAAAATTCGATATATTTGGTCAAAGAGAAATCAAAGGAATTTCTCAAAAATCTCTCCATACCGTTGCATGACACATATGGAAACAACTCAAGCAAATTCAAATTTAAACCATTGGAGAATAATCTTGTCCTATGCAAAGCCATATCTAAAGGACGAGACCCAATTAGCTTGATCTTAGGATGTCAACTCAATCAAGCTTGATTCCTTGCAGATCATTATTTCCTTTTCTTATTTCTAGCCGTTGTATGTCACTGTTTATAAGTCTAATTGCATCAATAGTTTTGAGCAACTAGCTCAAGAGTAAAATACAATATATAGTGTCTTATTGCTTGACTATTTCCTTGTATTAAGACTTCTTCATGGCATCAGAGCCATCCTCTGATATCTCGAAATTGGCCTTCATCAAATAACTGGTCTTGACTATACAATCATTCCATCAATGTGCGAGTCTCATTTCGATTCATCTTGAGATGTCTAACTATCTTTTCTGGCCTACACAGGTCTTGCCCTTAATCTCCAGCTTAGGGATAGACCACCATATTCAAACAGATGCACCACCAAATGAAATAACCAATGAAAAAGGCGAGACAGAAATCAATCCGAACTTTGCCACATAGAAAAACAAAGATGGTCTGCTTCGAACGTAGCTCCTCAGTATGATGACAGGGGAAGTTATGAGTATGGCTAATGAAGTCAAAACTACTACAGCCAAACTATTATGGAAAGGAGTCGAGGAACAAATGTTGCCACAAACAATTGAAAAAGAAGCTCTTTTGAGAGACTCTTTGTTTGGTCTTAAAAAGGAAAACTTGTCTATAGTAGAATATCATAAAAAGTTCAAAGTAATATGTGACCAACTCTCTGCTATTAACAAGCCTGTTTCTGATACAGAAAAAGTGTTCCAATTTGCAAGAGGACTTGGACCAAAATACGTTGATTTTAGGGTGGCCATGCTGTCAAAACCACCATATTCATCTCTTAACCAACTTGTATTGTCACTGCAGAATCATGAGCAGATTCCCTCACAAGTTGAAGGAGAACAAAATATCATCAACCATGGCCAAGCATTTTTTGGGCAATGAGGTAGAGGACGTTCAAATTGAGGAGGAAGATTCAATTCGAAATGGCGTGGCTTTGCACCTGCAGGCCGAGGATATCCTTATGACAACAACTCTTATTCTCAAGGAAACAAGAAACAAGAAAATGATACCCAACCAAGTGACAAGTCAAAAACCAATTCTGAGCAATGCCAAATATGCGGTAGATACAATCATACAGCCTTGAAATGTTATACTCGATATGATTATGCATACCAAGAGAAAGAAATTCCAGAAGCACTCGCAGCTATGAACATTCACGATGATGATCAAAATTTCTATGTGGACTCGGGCGCAACAACGCACATGGTAAATGACATTGGTAAGATTTCTTGTCCCAAAACTTATAAAGGAAATGAAGTCATTTATGTTGGGAATGGCCAAAAGTTACCCATCTCCCATACTGGTAATGTTCATCTAAAAACATCTAATGGAAATGTTATGCTAAAAGATGCTCTTGTTGTCCCCAAACTAACCAAAAATTTAATTTCTGTTAGTCAATTTGTTGATGATAATTGTTGTTCTTTTGAAGTTAACTCATCTGGATTTGTTATAAAGAATTTACATAAAAGGACAATAGCGAAGGGGCTTAGACATGGGCACTTATATGCACTTGAGAAGGTAGAAATACAAGCACTTGCAGCTATTAAAGTGATAATGGCAAGAGAATTTACCTCTTATATGTTTGTAAATCATCTTACTCAATGTGGGATCATTCAACAGTTATCATGCCCAAACACTTTGGAGCAAAACGGAATAGCCGAACGAAAGTGTCGTCACATCGTAGAAATAGGTCTCACTATGATCTATGATGCTAATGTACCGTTACGGTTTTGGGTTAATGCTTTTTTAACAACTACTTTTCTTATTAACAGATTGCCATCATCTTCTTTAAAATTTGAAATACCATATTTTAAACTCTTTTAGAGGCATGCAATTTATAATGGTTTACGAGTGTTTAGGTACAATGGTTTTCCTTATTTGAAATAGCATGCTAAAAACAAATTTTCCAAGAAAACTTTTCCATGTGTTTTCTTAGGATATAGCCTTATTCATAAAGGGTATCGGTGTATGGATCTCTCTACAAATAGGGTCTACATCTCAAGGCATGTCGTATTCAATGAAAATTCTTTTCCTTACTCAAGTAAAGAGTCTAAGATCACTAATCAACTTGATGAGCTTGCAGTAACTACGTTTCTAGATCAAGAAGAATGGCTTCATCAAAGGAAGACTAACAACAACAGGGAGATGAAACAAATGGAAAAACATGTACGAAAGAAATCCAAAAAAAATTGTTGTGAACAAATTTCTAAAGAAGGAGCGCAAGATCAGCTTGAGGAAAGGGACGTGCCTATTGACCATCCTAGGGAAAAAACAACAAATGAACAAATTTATGAAGAAGAAGCGCGAGAACAGCTTGAGGAAAAAGACGTGCCTACTAATCATCCTAGGGAAAGAACAACAAATGACTTCACTCGCCCTCAAGCAATCAGCTAAATTAGTTTTGAAGAACATGTAAACAACTACGTATCTCCCATGGCTAGCAAAACTGAAAATGACACATTGGAACATCAAATAGATTCTAATGCAATGTCACCATCCAACACCAACATAGATGTTACCTTTGAAACAAACAACCAAAATAATGAAGTCATTTTTAGTCCACCGCTAGACTCCATTGAAACGATATCAAACGAACCGTCAAATGATCTCACTGGTCAATTGTTCATCGATCTTCCTCCTATAGAAACAAATCCAACATCAATGTCTAGTCAACCAACAACATCAATGATAACAAGAAGTATGGTAAGAAACAACCATCGATTAAGGACTAATTTGATCACTTTCAATGCAGTAAAAATTTCAGAATTTGAAGAACCACGTACTCTACAAACAACACTTAGATCGCCAAGGTGGATCGATGCTATGAAATAGGTAATAGCTGCACTTCACTCAAATAAAACATGGAGCTTAGTACCTAGACCAACAAATATAAATGTCATTGGAGCAAAATGGATTTATCAGAACAAATAC